>OZ022506.1:39206195-40683657 GCA_963989385.1 Ctena decussata | reverse complement strand
TAGCCTACGGTCTAAACTATCTGCATGCGGACAGCGAAGACTGATCAGAGTGGGCGGATGCAACACAGATAGTAAAGAAATATGGTACGCAGTGAAATATTTGAGTTGAGTAGAATTCCAAAATTGTCACAATCAAACGTCCTAGAAATGTGTTTGAACTGTAGTAAACTTATAAATTCAAATTCACTAATGAGTAAAAGTCAAAGAAGAAAGTAAGAATATGTATTTTCTCCTTTCAGCATCCAACATTACAGCGCCAGTAGCACCCAAAGGGCCATAGCGAACAGAATAATCCGCAGCCGATTTCACAATCTCTCTCCTCCATTCCTCCTTTGGCTGGCGAATCTGTAAAGAATCAACGTATTGTATCGGATTTGTACAGTTATAAGAGTTAACCCATTTGAGCCGCGACACGAGAAAACCAACAATGTGGTTGTTCGCGCAGCACAGACTCAGATCGGCCTGGGCTTCTGCCTAGTTTGATCAGACTCTTCGTTAAGTGCTCAAAGGGGAGCTAAGAGTCTAAGCTACCTCCATGCGGACAGCGAAGACTCTGATCAGACTGGGCGGATGCCCAGGCTGATCTGAGTCTGCGCTGGACGCATAACCACATTGTTGGCTTTGTCATGTCGCGGCTCATTTATGCCCAGTAAAATCTTCAATCTTTATGAAATGCGTGAATCCATTTGTCTATTGAGGGATGTCTCGTTTAGTTTATTTATATCGTTTTTATTTTGTTTTAAGGAGAGATACTCATTTGTCTTATGCAAACAGTATGGGCCCTGATCTGGGTCTGTGCTGTTTGTCGATGTCCCATTTATCGGACGTTAGGCATAAATGGGTTAATCCTGACAAAACTGCTGCAAAATCAGTCCTGAGTAAATCAGCTAAGTAATGTTTTTTTTTTTTTTTTTTTTTTTTTTTAGTTTAAACAGTATTTTATTCAACAAATAAACATACACAATCAATTCATACATGGATGATATAAAGGATTCGACAACAAGCTAACTAGCTTATAGACATCGTCTCCTATTTAACATGTATTTGCAACGATATATGAGTGCATAATATTTTTAAGCAATAGACAATTAAGAAACGTTTATATGAACATATACATTAATGTACTAGGAAAGTTTTGATGTGAGAACAGCATTCAATAAGAATGAATCGAACCATATATAAGAAATAAGCTTAGTAGAGAGAGAGAGAGAGAGAAGGAAAGAGTGAGAGAAGAAAAATAACAGATGTTCCCATTCATTTGCGTTCAACCCCGTGTCTCAACCGCTTCCCGACAAAGATGTACCATCAGCATCATTTTTTTTTTGTTTTGTTTTTTGTTGTTGTTTTTTTTGTTGTTGTTTTTCTTTCTTTCTTTTATTCAGTTTTTTTTTCATCTCTCTCTCTCTCTCTCTCTCTCTCTCTCTCTCTCTCTCTCTCTTCCAAAGATCTAGTTCTGTCATATATCATAAACAATCTCAAAGATAGAGACAGATATAGATCTTTGACCTTGTTATGAAAGGAAAACAAAACCTCGCCTTATCACCAAGAAATACGATAACTCCAACAGTTATGATGAACTTCCATGTGTCCTGATAAACTTTGTCGAGTACTAAATTTTTAGCTCTGTCAAGTACAGAATTTTATCTTAGTCGAGTTAAAAAAGTAATCATTTTCAAGTACTGAATTTAAACTCTAACGTGTACTAAATTTAAACTCTGTCGAGTATTGAATATAAGCTCTGTCACGTACTTCTGTCGAATACTAAATTTAAACTCTGTCGCGTACTAAATTTAAAGTCTGTCGAATATTAAATTCAAACTCTGTCGAGAACTAAATATTAATGCTACAGCTCCCAAGAAAGTCACTCTGACATATAGTTATATGTCCCCTTCTAATAATGGGAGAAGCAGCGTCGTCTAGTGGTTTACGCGCTTGGCAATCCAGGGGTTAAAGTTGAACCCCTCTCCCCTCTAGCTTTTCGAATGTCCCTGGAAAGATGACAACTCGTTTCCAGGCAAGATATTGATCAGCAAAGTCGACACACTTTATTGTGTTATATTTTAATATAAACTTTGTTGTTTAATTAGGTGGGAAAAATCTTCTACGTCTTCTTCTTACCGTGCAAAGGGAATTTAGCAAATTCGTCCACATTTAACCTCCCGTCACCTGTATTAGATAAGATTTCAATTAGCCATGTCAAGAAAAAGATTCCATACATTATGTACGAACAGCCAGCACACATTTCAGCCATCGAATCTGCGCAAAGATATCGGGGTCGAGCTTTCCCAATATACAGCTGTCTGATTCTGGAGATGTCATACGGCGAAAGCAAAGGCTTAGATCAAATTTTGCCCACCTCCATATTTGCTGTCAATAGTGCAAAAGACAAAATACCTGCACACTCAGCGATTAGAAATATGCCATGCCAGTGCTTTAGTGATACCTTCCATTATATTATGTGCGTACGTGTCTCTTCAGCATTCTGTAGAGAATTCAAGTCATTTTTATCTAAATCAAGCAAGAATGGCTGATAGTTTCCCTGTCAAACAACAAAGATGTCGAGTATAAACGTGGATAATAAATTTATTAGAATTTAATACGCAGTATATAGGGGAGATGTACCTTATATTTTGGTCTAAGATAGTCTCTCTGGCGCCACAAAAGATTTACTTGTAAAGAACATAATCAACAATACAGGACGGTGATTCCGTATACTACATGTATGTTGGTTCATATATGAGTTGATCTAAACTGAACTGTTGACACAATTCAAATACCATTTTATTGTGGGAGAAGGTTTTAACATACCTAAGATGAAATCACCAGTGATAAGCATATCTTGTATATTCTATATTAGTATAAAATGAAAGTGATATCGAATCTTATATATAGAAACCACAATCCAAACACATGCAATGTATCATGTCTTCCACGCGAGTAAACATTTTGTTTCGCGTACAAACAATTTCACCGGTATTCTCGTAGTATCATGTCCACCACGCGAATGAACATTTTGTTTCGCGTACAAACAATTCCACCGTGATTCGCGTAGTATCATGTCTACCACGCGAATGAACATTTTGTTTCGCGTACAAACAATTCCACCGTGATTCGCGTACAAATAATTTTTGTTATTGATCATTGTTTATAATGTTAAGGCTAGCTCGGTGACCACCTACATGGGAAATGGCCGTTTACATGGCTGCTGCTGGTGATGTCTTGTGTGTGACTAAGTTTGTGTTGTCTTTTTCCCACATGGTGTCTTGAGTGGGATCTGGGACTGAATTGTGTCAGAACCTGAGAATTTTCCTGCTTACTTTTCTTTTGATAGGCAGAATGAATATAATGAGGAGCAAGTAACTCAATTTCAGTGACCAAAATTGTAAAGAACAGAAAAATATATAGCAGCATATTTTATATTTTTAAGAAAACGATGTCTCCATTTCAAGTTGCAACACTCATAGTCAGCTACAAGTAATAACTAGGGAAACAGTATTCAGTCTTGGGCTACGAATCGGCAAACGATTATTGAGCCGCGACGCGAGAAAACCAACAATGTGGTTGTGCGCCCAGCGCAGACTCAGATCAGCCTGGGCATCCGCCCAGTCTGATCAGAGTCTTCGCTGTCCGCATGAAGGTAGCTTAGACCCTTAGCTACCCTTTAAGCGCTTCGCAAAGAGTCTGACCAGACTGGGTGAGTGCCCAGGCTGATCTGAGTCTGCGCTGGGCGCACAACCACATTGTTGGTTTTCTCGCGTCGCGGCTCACATAAAAAAAATATTGTCGAGTATTTACTGTCTTTGTCGGCCTTGTTATAAGCCTCTCGCATGTCGGGTGGATTTAGGATTGTATATTTCACCATCAAAGGGACGACAAATTCTTCATAATCGACGAAGCCATCCTCATTCTTGTCGTAGTCAGAAAACTTGTGAGGCAATACAGGTTCAAAGACTTCTTGTTCATGTTGTTTCCTCTCAACCTGTAACTTTCATCAAATGAGCCGCGACACGAGAAAACCAACAATGTGGTTGTGCGCCCAGCGCAGACTCAGATCAGCATGGGCATCCGTCCAGTTTGACCAGACTCTTCGTAGAGTGTTCAAAGGGTAGCTAAGGGTCTAAGCTACCTTCATGCGAACAGCGAAGACTCTGATCAGACTGGGCGGATGCCAAGGCTGATCTGAGTCTGCGCTGGACGCACAACCACATTGTTGGTTTTGTCGTGTCACGGCTCAAATGATTTCAAAAGCTGTAACCCTTGTAAAAAGAGAGAGAGAGAGAGAGAGAGAGAGAGAGAGAGAGAGAGAGGCCGAAGATAAGGCACAGTAAAAAGCATAAAAAGCACAACCTAAGACATCCAGAGAAGAAGGAATACACAGCCGGCATATCGCTGAGTTCTGCTTGACTGAATACCTACGGTCGGGTTGCAGACCGACTCAAACAGTAAAAAGACTTCAAATAAAATATAAAGGTCTTGAATCTTGATTAAACTAGTGCTTAGTACTGATTTTTTTTTTTAAAACGTGACAAGTGTATGTTTAGATTCTTTGCGATTAAAGAAATCACTTATGGCGAAAGAATAAGGATTATATTTCCAAAATCGTCACATGTTAATGTTTTCCTTCATTTAATTTCCGGTTAAAATGAATGACACAAAAGATTATTTATCACTGGGAAAACAAACAAAATCAAACAATAGAAACTTCAAATTATACCTTTTCAGCTAGGTTTCGTAAGTACGAAGCATCCACCGACAAGAAAAGAATGATGGAAGCGGTCAAAAACAGAAAATTCTGAAGGCCCTTCATTACGCTAAACAATTTCTTGGTATACGTACAACTGAAAAGAAAAAAAAATAGCCGTGAAACGACATAACAAACAAAGCGGCATATATGCCACGCGAAGACTCAGATCAGTCTGGGCATCCGCCCAGTTTGATCAGAGTCTTCGCTGTACGCTGAAAGAGTAGCTAAAAGTCTAAGCTACATGTACATCCATGCCGAAAGCGCAGACTCTGATTAGTTGGTTGGTTGATTTGATGCTTAACGTCCACGGTAAACAACTAAGGTCATGTCGGGACGGTCAGTTAACCTAACCACACTACTCTTGGGCAGGCTTAGACCTCCTAAGCGGTTAACCAGTACTAAGTGCACATACTTTCGCCAGTAACTGACAACTGCCCTTCTTGAATCAGCGGAAGGAGAAACGAAAGCATGTGGCCAGACCGGGATTCGAACCCAGGACCTCTGACTTACGAGTCAGGTGCCCTACCGATTGCGCTACCCGGCCCGGCAGACTCTGATTAGACTGGGCTTAGCTGAGTCTTCGCTGGGCACACATGCCACTTTGCTGAGTTGTCCTATCGCGGCTCAGATACAATGACAATAGTTGAGCTGCAGATGCTTCACTTAAAACGATCAGATCTAGCTGTGAATTGTTGAGTAATCACTCACTGTTTGGAAGCCCGTTGTAAAGTAGATCATATCTCGAGCGCGAAGCGCGAATAATATATCTACTTGCAATTTAGCGACAAACAATGAATAGTTCTCAATAATTCAATGCTAGAGCTGAACTTTTTCGATTCTAGCACTTGAAAACCCTGAAAAATATTCGTTTCATTCAAATTCTCCCAATCTTCCTGCCAGCGCGTTCATGCTCCGGCCAATATGCTTAACTGTATCTAAGATAAATGTACGTTTTATAGCGATTTTAGAAAGAACAATAGACGTTTCACCGTCTAACGTCTCAAAACGTCACAAAATACGTCAGTAATTGCAATTGACACCAGCAAATAGACACCCTCGCTCTGAAACAGTGAATTATTGCAGAGTAAAACACGGAAACTTTCTATTGCTTCTTTTGGCGCAGTGTGTTAGAACATGTGTTGTCTTAACATATCATAAAGATGACAAGAAAAAACAATGTATATACTTTAGAAGTTTAAGTAGCATATCAATATAAGTCATTTTGAGCTATTAAAAAACTGGCATTCGACAGAACTGCACAGTGCATAACGATTTTTCATTTATTTCTGAGACCACATTGATTAGCTAAAGATTTTCACGAGAATTTTAATTTGCTTGACACATGGCTCCGATATAAGCTAGTAGCCTTTGTTAGATTTATACACACCTTTATGTGATAAGGTGGAGATAATCACTGATTTGTGGTAAATACAAAAATCGGCAGATTTACATATCATAAAGATGACAGGAAACAACAATGTATATACTTTAGAAGTTAAAGTAGCATATCAATATACATTGTAAGTCATTTTGAGCAATTAAAAAAACTGACATTCGACAGAACTGCACAGTGCATAGCAACTTTTCAGTTATTTCTAAGACTACCATCAATAGCTAAAGCAGTTTCAAGAAGCTAGGCTGGTCAGAAGCATCTCTCAGTTATAAGTCTACGGGATATTTCACTTGTCATAGCAACCAAATTCTCAAGCAACTCTTTTATTAAGGCAATGTCATCGTTCTCAAGCCTTGTGAATGCTATATATACAATTTAACTGAGATTGACCCAGATGCTTAAGAGATATAGTAGCTCGAAGGTGTTGACAGACGACGTCAGGCAACGGACAGCTGAGACTGCCTTTCCTATAAACTCCCGAAGAGCCGAAGGGTCAGCGCAGTTGGGGCTCAAACTCATAGTTGGAAAAGGACAACAAATCATTCTTCTCAAGCTTCCCTTCCCTGTGTATGGAGGGGGCGGGGGTGGTCGGGCGATGCTGATGGTTATAACTTTCAGTGCCGGGGCGTCCTACTTATTGGGGGTAAAAGTAGGACAAGGGCTACTCTGCTTGCACTAAGTGCGGGTGGGTGTTGTTTGGATATTTTTATCGTCCATCATTTCTCTTTTCTTTCTCCCCTCTCTGGGAGACGGCCCGATATAGACTGAAATACTGCCTCAAAGGGCCGTTAAACCCAAATCAACCAACCAGCTTCGCGTACGTATGAAAAATGCGTTTCTATTGAAAATCGCAACAAAATCCGAACGCATTTGTCACACTGCCAAACCGTATTCATCACACACGTGTGAAAAAATTCGTTCTGTGAATATTGCGGTCTCTCATAACTATGAATTCTGCGTAAAAAACGTCAAACCATCGTATTTTCACGCCGTCATTGAGACAGGATTAACGACTACTGTCTTTATTGTCTTCTGTCAAAGCCCAGTTCCGAATAAAAGAAATCAGTTCCGAATTGCATGACCTGACGTGAAATTGGAATGCGCAAGCTCTATAAAATATAATTATATTTCACTAATGGGTCATAAATTAAGATACCAGAAGGTCTTGTCAACATGTATGTATTTTTTTTACATTTAGACATGTGTATTTTAAGAGGGTACACATAATATGCTAAAATAATAAATAGGAAACGGATTACAAAAGGATGGATAAAAATGAGTTAAACGTTCTTTTCAACAGTATTTTAATCATATCGGGACGATTGGTAGGATGATAATGAATTGCTATGAGCACTGGAACCCACCATCACCGTCCCCCAGTAAAAGAAAATTTGTAATTACCAAGACTGCCTTGATGAAGGGGAAGAAGTGAATTAAAAATAATAAAATTATAGGAGTGGGAGTGGCGTCCCTTGCAAATGGTTCACATATTTTGGACTGTGAAATACATCAGAAAGGACCTGGTATGATAAGGCCCATGTTTGGCCCCCAGAAAACTCATTTTTCAAAAGTCTTATTTCCATAATAAAAATGTGTTCATATGAAAGTTCAAACCTTGAATGTAACAGCAAACACAAAATTAACTAGTTCTTGCACAAAATATTTGTGATATTTGTACTGAACATACCCATACCCCCAGCGGATTCTGACGAAAATGACGAATTTGGTAGCCTTTGTGGCTTTCAAAGTATATGAGCCCGGCCTCCAGCACATTTAATATTTTGTATACAGATAAAATTTTAATATATTTACATGCCATGAAAATATTAAATGTGCTGGAGACCGGGCTCAATGTTTATTTTTAACTTTTTGTTACCAAACTGGCAGCATTTGGAACATTTTCCCAGCGTTCTCAACATAAAAACGCCCATATCTCCACTCATAGACAAAATAAACATATGTTGTGGGTATTCATTTTCTTAGTTAGAACACAAGGAATAATCTGGTATACATTTCATTTTGATCTGTTGGAATTTTTTGGTTAGCGTCTCTGGACTTGCAAACTTGAGTGGGTGGGGTACCTGGAGAGGCCTTGTGCAGTGCACAGGTATTTAGCAGTGCAATCTTACATATAAGCATTTCATCAAAAGCCTGTTGTTCAGAGCTTTCAAAAGTTATTATAAATGACTTATTTCTTTAAATGAATATGTGTCAAACTCCAATTTTCTCGCAATTTTCCTTCATTTTATTGAAACAACGTAGGCATGTCAGAAATCATGTTATTCTGAGAATTAACAACCACGAAACATATTATTTCTGCTTGTTTCCATACGAACAAATAATAAGCAATAGAAACCATGCATTTTTAAGAGAATTTGAATGGGGGCCAAAAACGGCCCTTATCATACCAGGTCCTTTTGGGTTTAAAACTTGACTGAGTCTCTGAAAGTGGTTGAGAACTGGTGAATAGTTTGTGTCGAATATATAGAGAATACCATGTTAGTGTCTTTTGATATCAAGTTTATCAGTCGAGACCAGAAACAGTTTAGGAATGGCGAGGCTTGCCGAGCCAGTCCGACCTGTTTCTGGTTGAGCCTGATAAACTTGATATCAAAAGACACTTTCATGGTTTTCTATTTATCATGCATCATTAGAAATTTTCGGGTGTAAAGTGCGTCAAACAAAAGAAAAGTGTTGAAATTGTTGACGTCGCGAATGCACTATGATGTAAGTCGGTGACGTCATTTAACCAATCGAACGTTGTTATCATGGCCAACGTGCTTCTGTAGGTATCGTCTGATAACATTCGCGCAAGCGCAGTTCTAAAGTGACATGATATCACATCATGTTATCATACCTCTGTTATCAGGTGAATTTTGCAGCATATGCACGATAAAGTAAGTTATGGACTAAGTTGGTTTTATTGGAAAGATATATTCAGACATGGAACAGGTATGTAGTTTAACATTGAGCAGCGTATACGTTATTACACATTGACACGGTACAGTGGAGCTGTGGTTACCTGTGGTGGGCTTTGAAATGACATTACGATTGCAGTTACAGCTGTAGTTGTTACTATAAACACGCCCAGTATCTGATTATCACAATGGGAGATTCAATACAGCAATGCCGGTGCCGTATTGGCTCTTTTGTTCAACCCTTCAAGACTAAACCCGTCTTTCAGACTATTAGTCAGGACGCTGAAATTCAGAAGGGGCCTATTTTTCGAGTTTAATGCCCCGACAATTCGAAAGGATGAATTTGGTATATTATGAAAGTTTATCATCCCAACTTTAACTTAGGGTATGATGTGGTCCTGAAAAGTGGATCCAGGATGTAAAATAAGGGGAGATAACTGGGTACCAAAGAAAAGCTAAAATTGATCGCCTGCATTTCTCCGTATTTTTATGTCGTTTAGAGCGGAGTTTCAAGCAAACAACATAAGTTTTAGAAGAAGCCTATTACATTGCTAACGACTGATACTTATTAGCTTTCTATCCATTTTGGTTTAAGCCCGTAACATTCGGTTATAGACGTTACATATGAAACTATTCCCAAATGTAAATAAATTGAAGACATAATCGTTTTGTTTTCTTTTGCTAGTATACTACCCTTTAAAATCATCTTTAAATATTAGAAGAATTACAGTCTGCTTGATTCCTTGTCATTCGCCTATGTTACTACTTGAATTAACGTAGAATTAACGTAGATAACATTTATACAAAATGTGATCCATTACATCCCAGCTAATCAACAACCTTCACCAACTCCCAGGAAACTCTCATAAATACGGTATTCAGACATTTTTTTAAGAAATACTGTTGACAGAAGTTTTTCGCTATTTTCACCAAGCAGTTTAAGGCCCCCGCAAGCTGCGTTTTATACGCGAAACAGAAAAGAGAGTTGTTATGTGTTAAAAGACTTGACAAATACTGAACAAACAGTCTTTTCTGCTATTTCTTTCTTCTTGTAGGAACGCTCAACACTTTTGCTGACATGATTATACAACGGTTCAGTTTTCTTGCTACGCTTCTCATGACACTAACATACGTGACTTTTAGTCAAAGCAATAAAAAGAGACAAATAGATAAATTGAGAGATAGAGAAGATATTACCCCAAGGGAAATAAAACTACTGATGCTCTGAACATTGTTATTCATAGTGGTGTCAGTCAAGTGACAATCAAACATCATCGTTCTTTTTAATATAGATAAATATAAAATTAGATAATTACTAGTAATTTACACTACAAAACCTGCTGTTATATTGAATATTGAAAAAAAAAATCGGTTCATAGAGCATAAAAATTAAAGACTGCAGAAAGGTGAGAAAACTAAACTACACACTGGAATTTAATGACATGAGGCACAGAAAAGTATCTGTCAAAACGAAAATAAGCATCTGCTAACAAAGTACGCATTCTTTTATCAGACTTGCATGGAGGTATTTTTCGTTACCAATAAAAACGACAAAGCTCAAGTGAAAGTTTCAGTTAAAATCAAGGAACAACCCAGTTATGTCAATAAATTACGAAATTTCATTGCATTGACCATTTTGGTCATTTTTTAAAGTTCCTAAAAACGATGATACATCATGCGCTTGGTAGTACAACACTGGAAACATGTAAACTTCTTATTAGTTAATGTTACCGCTAATCAAAATTTTCACTGCCGAAATGCTACACGTTGAGATAATGTATTTTCACAGCCTCCGGTCAACTACTCGTCGCCGGACTGTAAGTAAAATGTATCATTTTGTGTAACATTTTGAGTGCTGATAATACCATGTAGGAATAATGTGGCAAATTTTGTGAATTACCGGTCTCGTTACCATAAACACTGACAAAACTCCTGAATAGACTGATGATGGGACATCTTATAAGTTACGGTATTTTCTTCTTTCGTTACCTCGTCACAACAAGAATATTTTTAATGTTTTGCCTTATAACTGATGAGAGCGCTACAAACCGGTAACGTTGATGACATTTCAGCAAGTAAACCTTGGTACTTAATTGAAACACTGACAGTTTCTTTAAATGGATACGTAATTAACGGTCGAATACGCTATTTCGTTTCAATTTTGAGACTTTGTTTCAGATTTAAGTTGAGATGGAATGAAGTACCGGTATCATAATATTTTAGCTATATAAGCTTTCGTGCTCATTGTTGCGATTTTATGCTCAATAATGATAAAAGTATACAGTTTAAATACACATAATAAGTTAATTGTAAAGACTGAGGGCGTGAGGCATGCAGACATTGAGGCCTTGAACGCAGCTTATTCACTAACAAATATTACCGTTTGGTACTGAATGAAACAATGTTCAAATTACAATTATGTAACGCAGTATAACGTCTATTCAGATACATGCCAAACAGATGAAAGTTAAATACCTCTAACAGTCTCGTTTTCGTATTTATTTATTTTCATGGTGGCATGTTCACGCACTACTTTTAAATATAATTAATGGCTGTAGCATCTATGGCTATCTATTCTTCATATATCGAAGTTTTTCGGCATATGTTAGATTTCTTAGAAAATAAGTTTTAATAAGTATTCACCTAGTATAGCCAGTGCAGCACACACGTCAAAATGTTTCAGGCAGTTAAGTCTACGATAGGCAAGATTTTACGTTGAGTAATTATACTAGATGTTTAGCAAGAATCATTCATTTTACTTATTTATTCGGACACTGAATTCTGTGCTAATGCTTTTATTTCTTCTGTTATATACGTGATAAACATATGATGGCTGTTGACTGAGCCGTTTGAAACTTCATTTTTCTTTGCGTATTAAAATATCTAAAAACATCCGTGTTTATGACGCAACGCCTGCGTGTTGTTGCTGCATCAGAAGGAAGTGTGAGGTTGCGCGAATAAAACTAGTTAAAGCCCCTGGTAGATTATGTACAACTGTCTATACAAATATGAAAACTTCTACATGCGAATCCCATTGGTGGTTTTCTTGCCTTGTGGTCGCCTGTATAGCTGTCCTATGTATTTTCTATTTTGTTTTATGGTTTAAAATAGACAATAGGTAAAATTAAATGTATTAAATGTTGAATGTATTTTGTATTGTTTTTTGGTGTTTACTTTTGTACAGTTCCTCTGTTTTGGAATGGAGTGTCTGTTACCAAAGATGTGCTGTTCCGTTTTGTCGTATACACGTTTCCCATCTTCTTTCGGTGTCTTGGGTAGGCTGTGTTTTGTAATTGTGGCCTTTCCTGGGTAATTTTATTTACATTTTTCTATGTACGTTTTCTACATCTCATATACGTAAGCTTGAGTCTGCTTGCATATCTATTTAAATACACTGTAACAAAATAACAAGCAACACATTAAGATAGTTAACATGTAAACGAGTTTTATTCCCTGGAAAGACGTACAAACTTGCGAAATAATGCTGTTCACAATGGTTTTAACCACTTACTGAAGGAAACAGTGATCCCACAACTCTGCTAATATCAACCATATGCATATTACTGAATAGCTTCTTTTGATATCTAAGTAGTTTACGTTGTAATTACTCTTCAAACCATGGCGTTTTGTTATTGTTTTAACATAAATTTGAATGCAGTTCATTTTTCCGCCTGTCAGTAAGTGCAAATATTCGTTAGTACATTGTCTTTTTCAACTTTGATACTTCCATCATTACATTAGTGCCAATCCAACTTAACATAATTACAGATGTCAAAATACTTCATTTACACACTAAATACCAATTACATGTATAAAACTTCATTTTGTTAAAGTACTGAATTCGCTTTTAAGACAAGGGAAAATGCAGAGTTTAAAAGCACTATTGTCAAAAATATATTTGAACGACAAAATGATTTAAAGTTGAAATGTTATTTCATTTTATTTGTTATTTTCGTTTCATGGGTAACATATATAATTTGTATTATTTGCTATGAAAAGCTTTTCGAAACTTTTTTTACAAATTATAGTAACTATACTCTAATGCAGTAAAACAAATATGATCATGTTTTTGTATTCTACATTAATTTTTGTATATCTTCTGAATCGTCTTCATTCATTATTCTTTTTAATAAAATTATATTAAGTAACGTATGTAACGATCGAGCTGTAACAGACAAACGCCTGTGATAATGTGAATGCGTAAGTTGTTGGAAGTCTTTGCAATCCCAGAAGTGGTTGGGCTGGTTTTCTTGTTAAAACTTCACATCACGGGGAAAAATTCAGATTGAAATGAACGTCTGAGGAAAACCGGATCCACGGTGGTGGTGGTTAGACTCCAAAGAGAAACATTTTATGAAGTACTGAGTTCAGTACCATTTTCATTGGATATTTTGCGAGTCAGCTGCCTTATAATTCCATGAGCAGTTTGATGAGAATCTGAAAGGCAGCAATTTAAAATGAAATTTAGTACCTTCAAACACCAACAATTGGTAGGATGAATTATCCTTGTGTAAACATATGTATACACCGGTTTTCTTAATATTTTAAGCATGCATTTTGTAAATTATTACAGAAACTGAAACTTTGCACACAAATACGTCATTTCATGAATTAATCAGAAAACTTTAGTGCATCTCTAAATGGACAGAGTTATAGCGTTTTCATTTTGAGCAAATTTAGGTTTAAAAGGGGTAGGGGTAAAAAGGGGTAATTAAAACCATGGGATCCTATTTCAGTGACCACATCATACCCTATCATAAAGCACAAACGTTGTACTTATCAAATTTGGTAAAAATTTCCTTTCGAATCGCCGGGGCATTAAAGTTGCATTTTTTCGGCTTCAGCGTCCTGACTATATGTGTGAGGTTGACGTACATAAGTTTGAGTCTCAGATTAATATCATTTGGTATGTTGTTAGCCCAGGGTCATGAATCAAACCCTGGCCCTGGCCCTGGCCCCGGTTCGACTGGTTCCTCTAGAGAGAGAAATGGTGGTACTGTGCTCGGCAGGGATACGGGCCGTGAAAGAGGTGCTAAGAGGGATGGAGTAAGTGGTAGGGGTGTCACTGGTGCTGAACCCGATGATTTCTTTGCTGATGAACCAATGCCCGAGCAGTCAAGGAGAGTGACCAGGTCACCTCTATCTATCTATCTTCTATCTCCGTATACTGCCTACGCCCTCGCGAGCATTCTTGGCAGGGTCTGCGCGTCATGTTGTGAAAAAGGGTTGATTAAAAGCATGACATTGAGGTAGTATAAAGATGGCAGGTTAAAATATAGTGCGAAAAGGATGAGAGCCATAAAAAACACACATCATGGACTGATCAAACACAAAAAAAACTGGGATAGGGTCTAAAAACAGATACAAACCTAGGTAAAAACAAGCATTTTATATTTAGGGTTTGGGATGCTGCAACTCTCCAACCGCTGCTTTGAACAAATCAAGACTTAGTTGCAACATTTTCCGAAAGGGCATTCCACTGGACAATTGCCAGGGGAAAGAAGGAATATTTATAGGAACCCTTGCCAGTTTGTATTTGACGAAACGTCATAGAATGGCGGTATCTGGATATCCTATGGGTGGGCTGTATGTATTCGGGTAAGGGGACGGCAACAATGCCATTTACAATTCTGTAAAATGACAGCCACATTTCGTCTCTCTTCTAATGTCTGCCAACCCAACTGCTGCAACAATGAAGTGACGCTAGTTGTTCTGGCGTAATCTCTCATGGTCCAGCGTGCAGCACGCCGCTGAACCATTTAATTTTGTGGGTCTTATCTTTTGTGTGGGGGTCCCATATTGCTGAAGCGTACTCCAGCTGGGGACGAACAAGGGTCTGGTAGGCCATTTCTCGGACTTTTGGGGGCTTAGTTTTCAAGTTTCTCTTAACAAATCCGAGAGTTCTGTTGGCCGTTGATGCTACTGATCTCAGATCGTAAATGAATCGCAACCGTCGCAACAACAAAGCATAAGTAACTGATTAACTTCGCAACCATCACAGCAAGGTCAAAATGAGTCTCAACAAGTTAGTCCTGATCGTTCAGCTACTGATTCCGACACGGACATTGATCAAGCTTTACGTATACACAGCAGTGAGGGGCAGGTGGGAGGTATGCCTATGAACATTTTACTGGAAATACAAAGGAGTGTAAATCGTCTTGACTAAAAATTCGACAATATACAGAAGTCGATCAGTGAACTTAAGAGGGATAATAAAAAAACTGAAGGAACAAAATGTACAGCTATGTTACGAAATGGATCTAATCGTCCACTATGTCGTCGAGATTATTTTAATCCTTTCAATCAGTAAGGCTACAGTTTTTAGGGTAACTGTGGTAATAAAACATTTACGGAAATTGTGGCTACGTTATGCATGGGTTGTTTGTGAATACCTCTCGTGGACAGCGTATTGCATGATTTTAAGGTGAATACCTGCACGAGTCTTTTGATTGTGGAAAGCGTGTTGCATGATTTTAATGTGAGACGCATAGTATTTATACGCCTATCTTTTAATGAAAAGTTAGACGTGGCTGTTTAATTCTTGATGGATGTTATATTGTTGTGTGCCCAGATTCTGTGTTAAGACCTAGAAGGGTAAGATTTTATTATATTTATTTAGAATAGTTTGGCTAAGAATGAAAAATGTGACTTCTGATTGATATGGTATGATTATATGTGTCGACTGATTTGATTTTGTTGGCAGTGATCAGGCTGCGCATGTGTCGACCGATTTTGTTAGTAAGCATGCTGCGCATAATATTTGTATATTAGGAAGTTTTGTAAATTACGGAAATGGTTTATATCACTGATGTTGGTTGCAATGGTGTGCGTCTATTTGACGTCCAGTGACGTCAGTTGTATTCATGTTATTCATGTGACGTCAGTTGCATTCATGTTATTGCGACGTCAGCACTTTTTATATTAGTTTCACGTATACGTGGCCTATAGAAGTAGATTGATTTGTAATGGAACTAATTTATATACTCGTGACGTCAATTGACGCCATAGCATGCACCGCATTAAGGGTTTTTTCCATAAATTATAATGGTAACATTTGGTCATCATGCGTTTGATTTGCCTTCATTAGACGGCGTCATATGATATAACATCATTGATGTCATGATGTCAGATCAAACGTTATGATCCCAAATGTGTGAGAAACGCTTATTCAGCTATTATATTCTATGGCAAATGGTATTACGCTTAGTTTAAAGAAATGAATTAATAAATATGCGAGTTAGATTTTGGTCAATCAATTTAATGTAAATAGGTCATTGTTTAGATTATTCATGTTTTATGTGGGGTATGTCATGGTAATGCCTGTTGACGTCAGTATACTTCTTGACAATGTTTGACGTCAGATCCTTCGACGCACATGCGTGGTAGGATCTACGTTTCTTCATTGGCGGAAGTGGTAAGCACACTTTTAGCTTTACATCGTGAGCGCGAGTTGTGTCTAGTGACACGGCTGGCGTGTGCACGTTATGCTCGGCATTCGCCGAGGGCGTTGTATGGTATTTCCAAGACAGGCCCAAGTCTTACGTGTTATTATTATGTAGTTACAATCTATTAAGTGTAAGTTCGTTATATTTAGGCACATCAAGTCCGGCAGTCAGCTGTTAGGGCTTAGAGCCACGTCTCACCTGGAGATGCGATATACGTCTCCAGGTTAATACCAACCCGGGTAGAGGCAGTTACAACGCCGTTTGTGCATGTTCCTAAGCAGAGGCGGGAAGCACAAAATGTAGGCGGAAGTGGTTAGCACAGTTTTGCCAGATTCTGTGATAAGATCTGAAGGTCACATCAAGTGTGGGACAGTGTTCGTCCACTAAGGTGTTTTAATATATATAGACTGGTCCCTGGTACGATCCAGGGAGCGACCAGTATATAATCGTGCACGTGTTAATAAGAGTTGGTGTTCCTCATGATATATGGACTGGCCCATGACATGATCCAGGGAACGACGAATTGAAGTCTACCAACATAAGGCCTTGTTTTTTTGTATGAGCTCAAACTAACGTTTTTTGTCCTTTGTGTTTTCCTTTAGTTCATGGCGCTGAGCCGAGTACGGTGTTGACGTCAGACGGTAATCTATTTGCGTATTGTACGCAAATCGATTACAGATTTGAAACAAACACCTTACTTGGGCCAGCGACATGAACTGATATGTGTTGTATATTATTGTAATTGTGACAGTTGTAAATTGTATTGTTGTATATAGAATTTACATTATATATAAACTTAAAAAATTCTAACGTTGTTAGAGTTTCCTTGTTAGTGTATTACACTAGTAGATAACCCTTTAACCGGAAGTCACCCTCCGCCGTCCTGGCGACGCATAAGGCTCTACACCCGTGTCGACCGTGTGTAAAACCTTCTGCGTAACATGGTGTCATGAAGTAACGGGATTTGATTTCCGGTTAATATCTGCCAGTGTAAATCATTGACAATATATACAGAATCTAGGCACAATTTTGTCAGTCATTTTTTTTATTATTATTGACTTTCTGATTGTTCTTTTCTAAGGTGACGTAAGGCTGTGAATTTTAGGGGAGCAATTTTGCCACTAAATTCTTTGTAAATGTAACCTACAATCAATTAAGGTCAACTATCCTTATTCCCTGCGTGATGAAGTGCGATAGCCCATGCATTAATTTCTGATAAAATGTAACAGGTTGCATATCTGAGTGGGGAAACTGAGGTATATAGACCTGAATTGTCTTGGCACGGATGATACATATTTAGTTTTAAGGTCCAGTTGAGTACCTTGGCACTGCTGTTGCATGACAATCTGTAAGTTTATTAACCTAAACGTTTTGTACGTTGTGTCGTAACCGTTACTGAGGTCCATTTTATGTCCTGATTTAGTAACGTAGGTCACTCGTAACGTTATATAATATCGTTACAATGAATTAAACCTAATAGCGGAATCTTAAGTTTGATTTACCGTTGGTATCTAATATGGTTTTGTAATGTAGGACGTACAGTTGTCGTGTCAGTGTTAATACGTTGCGTTACATACGTTACGTTTGTATATCCGATACGCTAGATCAAGTTGGGCGTAATTGTATGTGGGTTATTTACGTCATCTAATTACGTCATCTAATAGTGAAAAGTAATTCTCGGCAAAGTCAACGTCAGTTTATGACGTCATTTCCGGTCTGTTATCAACGTAACTTTAATAGCTACGTCTAGATCGCGTGTATACTAATTAATCAACGTTTTAGTTGGATTAGTTTGTTATTATTATTGTTAACGTTTTAGTTAACGTGTGTGACTATAAGTGAACGTCGGTTTCAGGTAGGTTAACGTGAGCTTTACGTTAAGCGGCATGGATCAGTTAGTTAAGACGGGAAGGGAGTTAGGTTATGAAGGGCAGGCATTGCAGGAATTTGTAAAGCAACAGCAAGAGACTGAGAGGGCAGAAAGGCACGCGGTAAGGGCACTTGATAAAGAAAAGATTGCGCAGGCCGATAAAGACAGGGAAATTGATTTAGCTAGGATCGCGCAGGCCGAAAAAGATAGGGAAATTGAATTGGCTAGGATCGCGACGGAAGAAGCTAAGATTGCGGCGGATAGGGCGACGGAAGAAGCTAAGATTGCGGCGGATAGGGAAATCGAGATGGCGCGAATTGAAAGTATAGAGTGGCAAGCCGAGAAAGATAGGGAAGCTAAGTTGTCTCAAGTCGAAAGTGATAAGGAAGCAAAGTTGTCGAGCGAAGTTGAGTTAGAAAAGTTGAAGTACAGTTTTGAATTGCAGCAACGCGAGTTGAAGAATCAGATAGATTTGCAGAAAGTAACGTTTAGAGTTGAATTAGAAAAACAGAAGGCTGAAAAGCTAGCGCATGCGCGAGATCCCAAATTACCGTATTTTGATGAAAGTAAGGACAAAATGGATAGTTACTTATCAAGGTTTGAGAAATACGCGACGGCGAACAAATGGGATAAAAACGTTTGGGCTGCATATTTAAGCGCATTACTTAAAGGTCGCGCGCTTGATGTTTATGATAGATTGTCTGTAGATGATGCAGCAGATTATGACAAGTTGAAAGATGCGTTGTTGAAGAATTTTGATATGACTGAACGCGGATTTAGGAAGAAATTTCGCTATGATAGGCCTGAAAAGTCGGAAACGTTTATTCAGTTTAGTAGTAGGCTTAGGTCGTATCTTAATAAATGGTTGAAAATGGCGAAGGTAGACCAGTCTTATGAAGCTGTTTGCGATTTTTTCGCTAGGGATCAGTTTTTAGAATCCTGTAGTAAAGAACTATATGTTCATTTGAAACCGAAAACATTCACGAATCTAGGTGAGATGGCTAGGGAAGCAGATTTATTTGCAGAAGCACGTGGCGGTGTCTACGCTTGTGTTAATAAGGGGCAGCGTGATAGTAAGGGCGTAACTCAGAGTAGATCTGATAATAAGCCGAGTGCGAAGCCAGAGATAAAATGTAGTATTTGTGGTAAGGGACATTTAACATATAAATGTTTTAAGAATCCCGATAGGAAGCAAGCATATAGTGCGGAGGTAGGTGCAAGTGCAAGCGGGTATAGCGGAAGTAAGGGGAGTAGTTATGCACCGAAAGATGAGACACAAAGATCACAGAGTAAGAGCGATACTGTACAGACGAAGGGTAGTAGTTCAGATCGTGGCCGTGGTCGGGGTTATTCCCGCGGACGTGGTCGGGGTGGCGGACATCAAATGAGTTTTTGTAAAACTACAATGAATAGGTCTCATGAAATTGAAGGTCTCTATAAGAGTAAGGAAGAAAGTCCACTAATCAATGATAACGTGGATAGGGAAGGTGTCTGTTACTTTTTAAGGTCGCGATTACCAACAGCGCAGGGTACGGTTAATGGTAAGACTGTTGTAGTTTTAAGGGACACAGGTTGTACTGGGTGTGTCGTTCGTAGAAACTTGGTTTCTAATGATCAATTACTTGGTAGAGAATCTGATGTAACTTTGATTGATGAATCTACCCAAAGGTATCCCTTAGCAATGGTTGACATAGATTGTCCATTTTTCACAGGAAAAACTGAGGCATTGTGCATGGAAGATACATTGTATGACCTGGTTATTGGAAATATTGACGGGTCAAAACTTCCCGATATGTCCCATTTTGCAATGGCGACAGTGACTAGGTCACAAGCTAAGCAAGGTGAAGAGGTCTATAGGAAACTTAAAGTTCCTGATCAAATTATTGCTAGTGATAAGAAGGCATTGAAGCAGGCCCAAGTTGTTGACCCTAAATTGAATGGCATAAGGCAAAGAGTGGAATCTGGGAATGTGACTATTAGTCGTGGATTGAACCGGGGTGAAACTAAGTTTATTCGAAACAAAGATTTATTGTATAGGCAGTTTACTAAGGGAAACAAGGTCACTTTGCAACTTATTATCCCTGAAGGTTTTCGTGAAAAGGTGTTAAGATTGGCGCACGAAACCTTGATGTCAGGTCATTTGGGCATAAAGAAAACTATGGATAGAGTTTTAACTGAGTTCTTTTGGCCTGGAGTTTGTGGTGATGTGGCAAGGTTTTGTAAATCTTGTGACATATGTCAAAGGACTATTCAAAAAGGTCGTGTCACTAAGGTTCCTTTAGGAAAGTTGCCACAGATTGACACACCATTTAAACGAGTCGCTGTTGATATAGTTGGACCGATAGAACCTCGTTCTGACAGGAAATCCCGCTATATTTTAACAATGATAGATTACGCGACGAGATATCCCGAGGCGGTAGCGTTACCCGGCATTGAGACGGAACGCGTAGCCGAAGCGTTAGTTGAGATGTTTAGTAGAGTTGGCATACCTGATGAAATGTTAACAGATTGCGGAAGTCAGTTTACTGCTGAAGTTATGAAAGAAGTAAGCAGGCTGTTATCACTCCAGCAGTTAACCACGACGCCGTATCATCCTATTTGTAACGGTCTTGTAGAGCGTTTTCACGCGACGTTGAAGCAAATGCTACGTAGGATGTGCGCAGAACGTCCAAAAGACTGGGATAAATATCTCCCAGCACTACTGTTTGCAATAAGGGAGGTTCCGCAAGAGTCATTAGGGTTTTCTCCGTTCGAATTGTTATACGGACGTAACGTTAAGGGCCCTATGGCAATATTACGTGAATTATGGTCTGAAGAGGTACAGGATGAGCAGGTTCTGTCTACGTACCAGTACGTAATTGAGTTGAGAGAACGGTTAGAGAACGTGTAAGTTAGCACAGGATATTGTCCGGAAAATGGACGTAAAGCGGAATGCTTATTATGATAAACGCGCGAGGTCGCGTAAGTTTGACGTCGGAGACAAAGTACTTTTGCTACTCCCGAATGAGTGCAATAAATTGTTACTTCAATGGAACGGGCCATATGAAGTTGTCGAAGTAGTCAATGCAATGAACTACAAGATTAACGTCAAGGGCGTCGTGAATACTTATCCTGCTAACATGATTAAGCAGTACGTTCAACGTCAAAAGAACGTGTCGTCTGCAGTTGTTAATGCACGTGACAATGTTAGATCAGAGGATCACAGTGATCCGAATGTCCAAAGAGTTAACATTTGTACGTCAGGGGACGTATCCCAATATGACTTCATACGTGAAAACGTAAAGCCCGACGACGTAACGTCGATTCAGAAAGCAAACATGGAAGAACACGGTGGCGATTTCCACCTAGTGTTCGATCAGACTTACCCATACTTCCCCATTCCATTTGAGGCACGACAGGTACGACACAGAGAATTGATTGACTTTGGGATTAGATAGATCAGTTGCCAAGATAATTTGGGGGCAGACTACCTTAGTAGATAGTTTGGCCACGTTAGGCATCGCACCGTTGTTGTGTATATAGCTAGTTTTCCAGTTTTGACATAGCCTACGATTCGATCGCATTTCGTACTATTTCAGAAAAGAAACATTGTTATGTTTTTTTTGTTATGTTTTTTTCTCCCTAAGGGGAAACCTATGTTACGAAATGGATCTAATCGTCCACTATGTCGTCGAGATTATTTTAATCCTTTCAATCAGTAAGGCTACAGTTTTTAGGGTAACTGTGGTAATAAAACATTTACGGAAATTGTGGCTACGTTATGCATGGGTTGTTTGTGAATACCTCTCGTGGACAGCGTATTGCATGATTTTAAGGTGAATACCTGCACGAGTCTTTTGATTGTGGAAAGCGTGTTGCATGATTTTAATGTGAGACGCATAGTATTTATACGCCTATCTTTTAATGAAAAGTTAGACGTGGCTGTTTAATTCTTGATGGATGTTATATTGTTGTGTGCCCAGATTCTGTGTTAAGACCTAGAAGGGTAAGATTTTATTATATTTATTTAGAATAGTTTGGCTAAGAATGAAAAATGTGACTTCTGATTGATATGGTATGATTATATGTGTCGACTGATTTGATTTTGTTGGCAGTGATCAGGCTGCGCATGTGTCGACCGATTTTGTTAGTAAGCATGCTGCGCATAATATTTGTATATTAGGAAGTTTTGTAAATTACGGAAATGGTTTATATCACTGATGTTGGTTGCAATGGTGTGCGTCTATTTGACGTCCAGTGACGTCAGTTGTATTCATGTTATTCATGTGACGTCAGTTGCATTCATGTTATTGCGACGTCAGCACTTTTTATATTAGTTTCACGTATACGTGGCCTATAGAAGTAGATTGATTTGTAATGGAACTAATTTATATACTCGTGACGTCAATTGACGCCATAGCATGCACCGCATTAAGGGTTTTTTCCATAAGTTATAATGGTAACATTTGGTCATCATGCGTTTGATTTGCCTTCATTAGACGGCGTCATATGATATAACATCATTGATGTCATGATGTCAGATCAAACGTTATGATCCCAAATGTGTGAGAAACGCTTATTCAGCTATTATATTCTATGGCAAATGGTATTACGCTTAGTTTAAAGAAATGAATTAATAAATATGCGAGTTAGATTTTGGTCAATCAATTTAATGTAAATAGGTCATTGTTTAGATTATTCATGTTTTATGTGGGGTATGTCATGGTAATGCCTGTTGACGTCAGTATACTTCTTGACAATGTTTGACGTCAGATCCTTCGACGCACATGCGTGGTAGGATCTACGTTTCTTCATTGGCGGAAGTGGTAAGCACACTTTTAGCTTTACATCGTGAGCGCGAGTTGTGTCTAGTGACACGGCTGGCGTGTGCACGTTATGCTCGGCATTCGCCGAGGGCGTTGTATGGTATTTCCAAGACAGGCCCAAGTCTTACGTGTTATTATTATGTAGTTACAATCTATTAAGTGTAAGTTCGTTATTTTTAGGCACATCAAGTCCGGCAGTCAGCTGTTAGGGCTTAGAGCCACGTCTCACCTGGAGATGCGATATACGTCTCCAGGTTAATACCAACCCGGGTAGAGGCAGTTACAACGCCGTTTGTGCATGTTCCTAAGCAGAGGCGGGAAGCACAAAATGTAGGCGGAAGTGGTTAGCACAGTTTTGCCAGATTCTGTGATAAGATCTGAAGGTCACATCAAGTGTGGGACAGTGTTCGTCCACTAAGGTGTTTTAATATATATAGACTGGTCCCTGGTACGATCCAGGGAGCGACCAGTATATAATCGTGCACGTGTTAATAAGAGTTGGTGTTCCTCATGATATATGGACTGGCCCATGACATGATCCAGGGAACGACGAATTGAAGTCTACCAACATAAGGCCTTGTTTTTTTGTATGAGCTCAAACTAACGTTTTTTGTCCTTTGTGTTTTCCTTTAGTTCATGGCGCTGAGCCGAGTACGGTGTTGACGTCAGACGGTAATCTATTTGCGTATTGTACGCAAATCGATTACAGATTTGAAACAAACACCTTACTTGGGCCAGCGACATGAACTGATATGTGTTGTATATTATTGTAATTGTGACAGTTGTAAATTGTATTGTTGTATATAGAATTTACATTATATATAAACTTAAAAAATTCTAACGTTGTTAGAGTTTCCTTGTTAGTGTATTACACTAGTAGATAACCCTTTAACCGGAAGTCACCCTCCGCCGTCCTGGCGACGCATAAGGCTCTACACCCGTGTCGACCGTGTGTAAAACCTTCTGCGTAACAAGCTAACCGAAAAAGTAAATGAGCTGTCTACAACGGTGGCAGAACTTGAGTGCTCGTCGAAACAAAATGAACTGAATTATGAAAAACTGGAAGCTCAATCGCGAAGGGAAAATCTTAGATTCTTTGATATTGAAGAGTCGCCAAATGAAACTTGGTTTTAGTCTGAACCAAAAATTCGTGATTTTATTTCGGGTACTTTGGGTATTGATGACAGGAGTATTCAAATCGAACGTGCCCACCATCTTCCAGCTAAAAGTACACCTCGCCCGTTGATAGCTAAATTTTCATTTTATAAGGACAAAAAAAGGGTGTTGAAGCGTTAGCCCGAGATACGTAAAGCGGAACGAGAATCGGTTTTGGATCGACAAAATGATGGTCCAGATGGCGCTGCTGCTGAGCATGGTCAGTCACTGAAGGTGCGACTCAGTGAAGACTTTCCAGTCCGAGTGAGGAAAGTACGAGCTCTGCTTGTTAAGTTCCTTAATCAGGCAATGCAAAGTGGTAAAACGTATATATATGCGTTATGATAAGCTTGTTGTAAATGGCCACGTTTATGAATATGACTACCAAAAGGAACGACCAGTTCCAGTTTCATTTACGAAATAGGGTTTCGGCCGAAGTCAAGATATTTCAGCTTGTAATAATCTTTATATAAATAACTCACATGATGAGTGTATTGCTTTTCTGGTGAGACAAAATGAAAATGGTGACTCTCCAATTAACACTGACTTCCGTTTGAAAATATGTAGCTGGAATGTTGAAGGGTTTGCGAAATATGAAAATGATTATTTACTTCAGTCATACTTTTCTAAATACGATGTAATAGGATCATGCGAGACATGGATTATAAAGGGAGATAATTTCGAAAATTTCTTACCTGGTTATACGAGTTTTGATTTCATTAGACCAAAGAAACGAACAGCTTACCGCGGATCAGGTGGTGTTTCTGCTTTTGTAAAGGCAAGTTTGGTCAAAGATGGTATTATAAAACGAATATTCAGTAATATTCCAGAGTGTGTAATTTTGCTTCTAGATGGTAATTTTTTCCAGAGTATCAATGATATGGTATTAATTTTTGCATTTGTTTCACCTGAAAATTCTTCATTTTATGCTGAAAACGATAGTAATGGAACTGAGAATCTAAATATCAATTTGGAGAAAGTAGTCACAAAATATCCGGAAACTCATTTGTTTCTGGCAGGTGATTTAAATACAAGAATAAAAGACTTCAATAATTATGTACCTGACGATGCTGTCAATTTTATTTTTGGAGATAACATAGCTTAACAGGTGACGAATTTAGCAGGAGTCGGAAGACGAAAGATACGCAGTATAATCGTTTTGGCTTATCCCTGATTGAGCTTTGTTGTACTTACGGACTGCATACCTTAATTGGACGTTTATTTAATGACACTGAGGGTAATTCTACATGTATTGCAGATGAGGGATCCAGTGTCGTAGAGTATATGATTGCATCAACAAATCTGTTTCAGTTTTTTACAGATTTTGGCAATGATGATATGGATTGGTCGGTTCATTTTCCGTTCTTCTGTAAACTAAGTTTTAAATTAAACGAACAATATAGTCACACTACAAAGTCAAACGTACACTTGGAAACATGGCATAGGTTTAAATGGAAGCCAAAGTTAAAGGATTATTTTTCACAATTGGAGGCATAATTGATTATTAGGCCGCATAATTCATTATTGACGTTTCCACCAAAATTTATAAACATTGTTAAGTAAACATTGGCAAGTCAAATGGTATGTAGAAAAAGAGATAACAATTTTGTTCCTCAGCCACCATGGTTTGATAAGGACTGTTCCTGTGCAAAGAGGGAGAAATCTCATGCGTTAAGAAAATTTCGAATAACTAATAATAGATTCCATTTAAATCGATACAAAACTCTAAGAAACAGGTTCAAAATGATATGAGCCGCGACATGAGAAAACCAACAATGTGGTTGTGCGCCCAGTGCAGACTCAGATCAGCCTGGGCATCTGTCCAGTTTGATCAGACTCTTTAAATGGCTGAAAGGGTAGCTAAGGGTCTAAGCTACCTCCATGCGGACAGCGAAGACTCTGATCAGACTGGGCGGATGCCCAGGCTGATCTGAGTCTGCGCTGGGTGCACAACCACTTTGTTGGTTTTCTCGCGTCGCGGCTCATATGTCATAGTAAAAAATATATTCACCTTAAACAAAGAAGAAACAAGTTAATTTGCTCAAGAAAAGATGCTCGTCAATTTTGGAAAACATTAAAGGAGGGCAATGCTAGTCGTCGTCAAAATTAAACTTCGATAAGTAGTGATGAATGGTTTGAATTTTTTTAAAAAAACCTTGTTAAATATGCATAATGATTAGGAGTCTGAGAGTATTATCCTTCCTGATGATCGACAGGTTTTTAAATATACCTATTAGTGCCGCAGAAATCATTGGAAGCATATATCACTTACACGCTAATAAGTCCTCAGGACCAGACGGAATTTACATAGAAATGTATAAATGTACAACCGATATTATTTTGCAATTTTTACGGATTTGTTTAATGAAGTATTTGAGTCTGGCTAATTTCCTGACGAATGGGGTGTGAGCATAATAGCACCGTAACATAAGAAGGGCCTTTAAACGATCCAAACAATTTTCGAGGTGTTTCTTTAATGGATTCATTGTGTAAAGTCTGTATGAATGTGTTACATGTAAACATACATGTACGTCTAACTAGATGGTGCGACAATTTGAATGTTATAGATACAGCATAAGCGGACTACAGAAAAAAAAATATTCCACAATTGGTAATGCATTTACTTTGATGTCTTTGGGACAGAAATATATTTCTAAGCATAAAGTCGTTTTTATTGCATATTTATAGACTTCGCCAAAGCTTTTGAGAGTATTGATCACGAAAAACTATGGAGTGCTTTTTCTCGAAAAAATAGTGATGGAAATTTTTTGAACATATTTCAGTCTGTTTATTCTAAGTTAAAGTCGTGTGTTAAAACCGATGACATGTTAACGAAATATTTTGAGTGTGGTATCGGTACTAGACAAGGCTGTGTTGCTAGTCCGATCATTTTTTCGTTGTTTATTAATGATTTGATAACTTATGTACGTGAAAATTGTGGAAGTGGAATATTTCTCTCGAATGAAGTTGATAACATGCATACTTTGCTATTTGCTGATGATGTTGCTGGATTCTCTGAGTCTGTTGTTGGACTACAACAAATAATAGATAGTATAACTACGTTTAACGACTCTGTAGATATGAAATTAAATCTTGAGAAAACAAAAATTATAGTTTTTAGAAATGGTGGCCCACTTGAGGACAATGAAAAATGGTTTTATAAAGGGAATCGTATTGATGTTGTATCTTTTTACAAATATCTTGGAATGTTTATACCCCCTAATTAATTTGGACAAAAACAAAAGAGATGTCGGCAAAGCAAGCGACTAAAGCATACTGTAGTGTATTTTGATTTCAAAGAAATATTGGCCGTTTTGATTCCAAATATATGTTTAAATTATTCGATACGATGGGGAAACCAATATTATGCTACGGTTCGGAGATTTGGAGTTTCAAGTATGCCGAAAATGTTGAAAAGATAGAGGTTAAATTTTGTAAAAGATAATGCAGTTTGTCAGTAAATGTTGCTGACTATGTTGGTGAGTGTGGAAGATTGCCATTATGTATTACATATATGTTAAACTGTATAAAATACTGGTTAAAAATAATTCGAATGCAAGATTTCAGATATCCTAAACAAAACTATTTCATATTAAAAAGATTGGACGATGCCGGGAGGATAACTTGGCCTAGTTATATAACAAAACTTTTATATCTGTATGGTTTTGGCTATGTATGGATAGCACACGACGTCGGCAATGAAAGTCACTTTTTTAATTTATTCAAACAGCGAATAATTGATATTTATATACAAAAATGGCGTTCAGATATTAATAATTCCTCTAAAGCAGTTCATTATAGATGTTTTAAGTCATTGTTAAATGTTGAATCATACCTCCAGCTTGATATTTCATTCGAGTCAAGGAAGTTACTTGCAAA
This sequence comes from Ctena decussata, assembly GCA_963989385.1. Classification (NCBI taxonomy): domain Eukaryota; kingdom Metazoa; phylum Mollusca; class Bivalvia; order Lucinida; family Lucinidae; genus Ctena; species Ctena decussata. The sequence goes on along the minus strand of OZ022506.1, from coordinate 40,655,448 downwards.
TTTTAGATGTTCAGGCCATACTCTAATGAAAAGGGCAGACATGTTACAATAGACAGAGCATTTCGATTTTGTCCAATATGTACGAGAACTGAACACTCTGTCATAGAAGATGAATACCATTACTGAATACTATTACTTTTTTAATGTAGGGCATATGAGGAAATAAGAAATATATAATTTAAACCAAGCTGGATTAGAAACCGATCGTTAAATATGTTTTATACAATTACATGTATGGGGTTCAATGACATGGAAAATATATTAAAAGTTACAAATGTTTTGAAACATGCATTTGCGTTAAGGACCACCTTCTTTGATAGTGCTTAGCATATTTATGTAGATACATATACATGCGTGTACGGATATATTGGCATATACGCACAGTTTTGAGTTTTGAACTAGTTCAAACAGAAATTTTAATCTAAACAGTTAACGGTTTGAACATTTATGCCACTCTCTTTATGTCTCTATCTGTATATGCACATGGGCCGGAGGCCTAAATTACCGAAATAAATTATATTATGTTATATTATGTTATGTTACGTCATGTTATGTTATGTTATGTTATGTTATGTTATGTTATGTTATGTTATGTTATGTTATGTTATGTTATGTTATGTTATGTTATGTTATGTTATGTTATATAAACCAGATTACTGAAAACATTGTAATGCATATTACCGGCAAACGCAAACACTTTAAATCATATTTCTTGTCCCGAAAATGGGAGTAAAGAAAATATTATGGTGTCATTTTCTAAAGTGTAGATATTGTTTTTTTATATTTGATGCAGAAAAAAAATGTTTGGGATACAGCTATCAAAACACGGCCATATGCTCATTATCTCAAACAACCCTGAATGAAAATTAAAGAATTTTCTAGAATATGAAATGAGGGGTCCTGCTCAGAATATTGAGGTTATTCTTACGAGTACATACAATTTATTATGTATAATTGAGCCGCTAATAATAATGAAAATAGGGAGCGGGGCAAGTCGGTCAATTTAGTCTAGAGAATAAAATCCCGTGTCAAAATCTTAACAGAAGATGCACTTGTTTCTATTTAACGGAGATAATTCTGTGAGTTGACATATGAACTAGAAAAGTTGAACAAAATACACATTATACATACCAGTTATGATCTCCCTTGGAAGTGTGTCCTTTGACTTTAACCACAAAATATAAGTCAATAAACTTTAAAGCGGCTTTCACTCATCTTAAAGTCGCATATAAAATAATTTCCAACAGCTGTTAAATTAAATTTAAAAAGCATGGTGAGTGCCAAAATCGTTGACAAATGAATTGAATAAGTTCCAAAACAACTATTCGAAACTGAGAAAATAAAAGTACGCTGTTTATCGGGTAACAAAATACAAAGCTCACCCTTTGTGTAAATGATTTTTTTAACCCTTAAAGAAAGTAGTCCCGTCTGTGTTTTCTACATAGTTTTGTCTAAAATTTAGACAGAAGATTCTACGTTTTTTTTATCTTTTTACCCTGATATTTGGTGAAAGAGCTGAAAACATAATTGATAGGACATTACTCTAAATGCATTTAGTACCTTCAGAGCTAAATGCATTTTCTATAATAATGGTTTTTTTTTAGCTTTTTTCGCTGCAAAAAAATCTTTTCTCATGTAGACCTTTTTCGACACCAATAAGTTACATATTTGGGAATTCTTAATTGTGAAAAACAACAGAAAGAATTAATCTGCTAAGCGTTGAGAATACCTGTTGTAGGATCAGCCTTTAATGCAGAACGCAGTAATCACCACAAATCAGTAATTATTATCACCCCTTTATGTACCTACATTCGAAAAATAATAACCTAAATTTAAGAAAAAGTCTGAGGAATGCATGACATGGTATGTACATTTTCTGTATGAAAAAAAAAAAACATGTCGTCGAACTACCTTTGTTATTCTCATCTGAAAAAACGTATTGTGATAACAATACATGACACGAGAAAAACAACAATGTGGTCGTCCGCCCAGCGCAGACTCAGATCAGCCTGGGCATTCACCCAGTCTGATCAGACTCTTTGCTAAGCGCTTAAAGGGTAGCTGAGGGACTAAGCTACCTTCATGCGGAAAGCGAAGATTCTTATCAGACTGGGCGGATGCCCAGGCTGATCTGAGTCTGCGCTGGACGCACGAGACCACATTGTTGGTTTTGTCACGTCGCGGCTCACATAAAAACTTTAAACTATTGTACTAAATGTCTTTGTCCTGCAAAGATATTGATATTAAAATTGCAGTCTATACTCGTAAATACGAAAATCCAGATTCGTTTTTACCAACATTTTAACATTTATTTCTAAAATAAAAGTTATTTTCAACTTAGACTTGCGCAAGGCAGAAATATCTTATTAACGATAATACCTTTGAAGTTTTGGTGTTCTTCTCAGCGGCTTCAGAGCGGTGTGTGCAGAGTCAGAAAGCGGGTGCTCTTAAATAGAATTAAAAAGCAAAAAATGAAAGGAAGATGCATTGTTTGGTGACATAAATCCCCTAATTTGCATTTTGCAGTTTCATTGGGTGCACTGTAAAGGTCAGAGTCAGCGCAGCAGAAAACAAGAGACCCATCTGGGTCTGAATCGCTCACCGAGACCTTTCAAAGAATTTTCTCAGGTTAGCGAGCGTTGTCGAGTCTGGAGCTACCAGCTAAATACTGACAAGAGGATAGCAAGGTAAAGGCACATACAAAATACTAAGCATCCAGGCCAAGTGGTTCTGGGGAACCAGATTTAAAGGTAATTCATTTATTTCTATAGTAAACTAAGGACCCCAGGCATCTGAGAGTGGACCAGTTTAGACCCTGTGGCCATCATTTGAACAAATGACCATCAGACAAACCTAAAATTATACCAAATATCAAGCCTCTTGCCCCACCGGTTCTGAAAAGGTTGATCTGATAGTTTCCCTATGTATTTCCACGGTGAACCCACTAAACAGGACCACATAAATGGAAAAGGACCGCCAAGCAAGAATACATACTAAGTCTCTATCCTTTTGTTGTTTTAAAAAAGAGAATTTTTTGATATTTTCCCTCTATATTTTTAAGCTTAAACCAGGACCCCCATGGGCGAGAACATTTTCGACCCTTGCGCCATCTTTTGAAAAAACTTTGTAATGGACCACTAAGCAGTGCTAAATGCCAAATACTCAGTCACTGGTCCCACAGATTCTGAAGAAATTTTATAATACTTTCCCCATGTATTTCTATAGCCATTGACTTATTTAGAATCAGTTTCCCAGTCCGTAAATATTAGTAATGTCGCATGAAAGGGAAGCTCACAGCAAATACCCAAAGCAGCCCCCACATCCGCACAAACCGGCTAGAGTCCCTACCTTCAACTTAAATTTCCTAGAATTTGTTATGAGCAAAGGGAATACCCAAAGGCTCAGCGAAACAGATCCATGGCTGCACGTCAAGGCACCGAGTCTGACCATGAAAAATACTATACGAATATGTACAGTACATATTTAATTGAGCCGCGAAACGAGAAAACCAACAAAGTGTTTGTGGTCCCAGCGCAGACTCAGATCAGACTTTGCATCCGCCCAGTCTGATCAGACTCTTCGCTCAACGGTTAAAGGTCAGCTAAGGTCTAGGCTATCTCCATGCGGACAGTAAAGACTGATCAGACTCGGTAGATGCCCAGGCTGATTTGAGATTTCGCTGGACGCACACTCCCTTTGTTGGTTTTGTCGTGTCGCGGCTCAAATAGTCTTTAATTCATATGGTTCGATCCCCTGTCAGTAATTGTCCGCATGATCGAAGGCTTCGGGCAAGTACAGCAAACCTTGGATCTGTAACTAGGCCTTCGGCCTTGGGCTGATACAGAAAATCTCGAACCTTTAACTGGGCCAATATGAGATTAATTAATTACCTTATATAATGTTAAAAAGATGTTAATGCGCTTGCGTATGTAACGCGACGTCTGATTTGATAACGTCAAAAATTTGCGAAAATATATCCTGTCGGAATATAAACTGTCGGAAACCCGACGTCATAAAGTAACGTCGCTTCTCATTGGTCGACGTCTGGTTTTACGTCGCTGAAAGCATTTGCCTTGGGTTGCAAAGTAGCACACTCTTAGAGGTGAAACTATGAAAAGCGCATTAGAATGGGGATAACTGTATTAAAAACTGACATTTTGGGAGGTAAATCGTCGGTTTTATGGTCGCATATTGCGTTATACGGCTCCGCTAGCGTCGCCGTAAAACTAAATTTCCGACCATAAAACCTACGATATACCTCCCCAAATGACAATTTTGAGTACAGTTATCCCCTAAATGGCCCCCAATACAAATACCATCACTGCCATTACTTAAAAGGAAATGAGCCGCGACACGACTAAACCAACAATGTGGTTGTGCGCCCAGAGCAGACTCAGATCAGCGTGGGCAACCGCCCAGTCTGATCAGAGTCTTCGATGTCCGCATGGAGGTAGCTCAGACCATTAGCTACCCTTTGGGCACTTAACAAAGAGTCTGATCAAACTAGGCAGATGCCCAGGCTGATCTGAATCTGCACTGGGCGCACAACCACATTGTTGGTTTTGTCGTGTCGCGGCTCAAATAGTTTGTTTATACGCATTATTGCTCGTTTCGCAGAATGGAGTAACGCACCCAAAAGAAAAGTGCATCTGGAAGAGCAAGCAGTGTGTTCCCTGATCAGACTGCTCAGATTTGGGTCTGCACTTTTCGGTGAGACCTATCTGTTCAAATACTTATAATTTTGTTGGTAGCAATTCTCGTTAATCATTAAGTGCTAATAGTTTGTGATGTGCCGCAGTAAATTATAAATTCTGAAAGTTTAATTAATGCAATTTCCATGAACAATAACATTTTAAAGTTCAGAAATATCGCATTGCCTAGTGCAAATCCGCTTTCTTTTGTGTGCCTAAGCGCCGATAAGGCTACATCTGTGACCGCGAAACCGCAGCGCCAGGAGTTGGAATCCGGGTGCAGATATGGAAAGGTGCTAAGTTCAGACGGATATTATCGCTTCAGTTCTCGTAATAAGCTCAGAAAGCTCAGAGCTGGATGCGGATATGGCTGCCCTTTAACTGGATTGAAATTCAAATGATGCGCATATGGCTGCCCTTTAACTGGATTGAAATTCATCAAATTTTGCATTCAACTATTAATGACATCTATTCTCTGATAAACAGAACACATCCTAAGTTGTTAGCTGTTTTATGGCCCTGTTATGTCATTACCTATGTGGGATGTGGTAATTTTTTTGATGTATTAGAAGTGTCACTGGATTGTTGCATAACAGGATTAGAAAACCCAATAAACAAGAAAATATGTCTTTGAAAGACATAAAGAATAATAATTCGTAATCTTGATGTAAATCAATCCTACACCCAATGTTAAAACCATTTGAATAAAAATGATAACATTAAACCATTAAAATTATCCCGAGTAGTATTTGTTACGACTAGACTGTGACAATACCCTACCATCATTTCGTAGGGAGACACCATTTGCGACTTCCTGTCACAAATATACTGAAACGAAAAAGAAACGCACAGGTGTTTTGCTCAAATAACATTTTATTGGTTGGCTCTAAAACAAATATTTTTATATTACTGGCCTTCTGTAGATAATGCAAATTTGAATTCATAAACAGTACTCAGCAGATTACCTGTAATTTCACGCGTTTCACGTAACACGTGAAATCACTTTTTTCTTGCTGAGTGAGATTTAAGAGGATTTAAAAGAGTCAAACTTTTTCCTGAATCGTCATTCTGGTTAGCGTTACACTTTAAAACAATTCGTCTAACGAAGAAACGCCGCAAGTCATGCCACGGCTACGCCAAACTGACCGTGATCATGCCGTCACACTGCTGATGAGAGGTATCTCACAATCTGAGGTTTCCCGACGATTGGGAGTTAACCATTCCACCATTTGTCGACTCTGGCAACGTCTACGCCGCACTGGAAACACATCTGACCGACGTCGGAGCGGACGTCCTAGGGTAACCACGGCCAGACAGGACCGTCAAATACGCTTGACCCACTTGCGTGATCGCTTTCAGACAGCAACAGAAACAGCACTGAATACACCCGGGACTCATAACAACCGTATTCACCCTCAGACCGTCAGAAACCGACTGCGTGAATTCCAGATAAGAGCACGTAGGCCATACGTCGGAACGCCACTAACGGCACGTAGAAGGGCGATACGTTTAAATTGGTTGGAAAGGCATCGCCCGATCAACTTCCCAAGACGTCTCTGGTGCAGTGTTTTATTCTCCGACGAGTCTAGATTTAGTCTTCATCGTGCGTACGGTCGGCAACGTGTATACAGACGTAGGGGCGAACGGTACGCTGACGCCTGCATTATTGAGAGAGATCGATTTGGCGGTGGCTCGGTCATGGTTTGGGGGAGTATTGCGCATGGCTACAAATCACCACTTGTGCTCGTCGACGGGACAATGACAGCTGTGAAGTACAGAGATGAGATCCTAGCTCCACATGTTGTTCCCATCACACAACAGCGTGCGATGACGTTTCAACATGACAACGCAAGACCCCACGTTGCCCGGATCTGCACAGAATGTCTGACCCAGAATAACGTAAATGTCATGGACTGGCCTCCCTATAGCCCGGACTTTTCCCCAATAGAACATCTGTGGGATGAATTAGACCGCAGGGTCAGACGTCGGGTGAATAGACCGAGGACTCTACAGGAACTGTCACGTGCGTTGACTGAAGAGTGGAATAACATTCCAGTGTTTAAAATAAACCGTCTGATTGGTTCAATGGGCTCAAGAATTCGCGAAGGCTTAAATGCGAGAGGTGGACATACACGTTACTAAATCGTGAATGGCAAGAATTGTGACCCTAGCTTACTTTTGACGTGTAGTGTATTTACGGTGATAAAATTCAAGAACAGCTGACCCTCAATATTAATAGGCTATTGATTGCTAAATAAAGTGAGATAAATGTTTTGTCATTCCTATAGTCTGGATATGAAATATTGAAATTGAAATCTATCTGTGCGTTTCTTTTTCGTTTCAGTATAGTATCTACTCTTAACGAGAAGAATTGAGCCGCGACACGACAAAACCAACGATGTGGTTGTGCGCCCAGCGCAGACTCAGATCAGCCTGGGCATCCGCCCAGTCTGATCAGAGCCTTCACTGTCCGCATGGAGGTAGCTTAGACCATTAGCTAACCTTTGAGCGCAGAGCGAAGACTCTGATCAGACTAGGCGGATACCCAGGCTGATCTGAGTCTGCGCTGGGCGCACAACCACTTTGTTGGTTTTCTCGTGTCGCGGCTCAATTTACTTCTGGGAACAAATTCTTTTCTTTAAGAGTAGAATCCGTTTTGGCAGGGAAGCAAAAATGAAACTGTAAGGTGCCTGTCATCATTTGTGCAAGATCTGGGGCCGTATTCATAAAACAACTTAAGTCGTTGCTATGCTGTTGCTAAGGCTAAATATCTATAAAGGAGATTCCATACAACTATGAAATTTGTTCTGGAGGAACAGTCTTTGCAAGACTGTTCCTACAGAGCAAATTTCATAGTTGTAGGGAATCTATGAAATTTGTTCTGGAGGAACAGTCTTTGCAAGACTGTTCCTACAGAGCAAATTTCATAGTTGTAGGGAATCTCCTTCTAAGAAATTTAGCCTTAGCAACAGCATAGCAACGACTTAAGTTGTTTTATGAATACGGCCCCTGGCTTCTTTCAGAGTGGTCGCTCACTGCATACAGTAGCCCGGAAGCATTGTGATTTGTCTTTCATCACCACTTTGTGTTGATCAGAGCTAATGTTTAAAAGGTACTCTTTTATAAGAAGCAACCATAGTCGTTTAAGGTGAGGTGGGAGTAATTCAGCGCCGCCGTGCGGCAGTTTCTGTCGCTACGTTGCGTAATGACGTCAAACGTTCCGTTTGATAAAAACAAGATGGCGTCAACGTTAGACGCTTCTATGCTCACTCCATGGTCTGCTCACAAAATGCAAGGAGGCTGAGCCTTGGGTGAAATTTAAATGAAATAGCGCCGTAGAGAAGAAACTGAAAAAGTATAGTTAGTCTTCCGTGCGGTAGCCTAATCGCGGGATAGCTGACAGTTTCTTGTCAGTTTATTAGACGGAATTCGCAGCTGTTGAGTTGCAATAATTTTATTATAAATTTCATACAAGAAAAGGAAATAGAAAGTGCCGTGGAGAAGAAACTGAAAAAAAGTATAGCAAGTTTTGCGTGGGGAAAGACTACTAGCGGGAAAGCTGTTCTCTGACAGTTTCTCATTAGTTTGTTAGACGTAGTTGGCAGCTGTTGAGTTGCAACAAATATACACACGACAACAAAGCCTCATGAAATCGAATCCAGAATCGTACAATGAGTAGTCAGATCACTGTCTGTACTGAGACCACGCATTTTACAGTTAACATGGTTGCAGCAATAGACAGTCGTTTTCATACCACCCACACCTAAAATACTTATCAGCAAAGGTTATACCAAATTTCAGTTACATCAAAAATTCGTAGACTGTACCTAGCATTTGAACAAGCCAGGCAGCCTTATCAACGTCGATGCAATGTCGCCAGAATCTCTTATCGACGTTGTTTCGACAATTAAACGATATGTTGTGTCAACAAGTTAAAAACAATATGTCCTTTCTTTTCCCCTCCCTTTCTTTCACCTTTCTGTCCTTCATTTCTTCATTCTGTTTCAAGTGTTTATCAAAGAGTCGTTCTATTGTATCTCCTAGACACTAAAGTGAATCCAAGCTGCCTATCATTTTTACAGTGAGAGAGAGAGAGAAAGAGAGAGAGAGACAGAATCGCCGAAATCCAGTCGTTGGAACGCTAAGTTATAGTGTAGAATATTATAGGTTCTTTCTTGGGTCGGGTCAGGAACGGTAAAACTTGACTCGCCTGCAGTAGAATCGCCGAAATCCAGTCGTTGGAACGCTAAGTTATAGTGTAGAATATTATAGGTTCTTTCTTGGGTCGGGTCAGGAACGGTAAAACTTGACTCGCCTACAATGTATAAATGACAAGTGGACAAGGGGCCTTATGCAGAGATATAGAGAATAGTATTACATCTGCCTTCATCCTGCACTTTCCCGACGATGGCAATCATGAGTGATGAAAGTCCAAGACAAATTTTACCGGTAGCCTATAAATACCGATAGCTGATGTGTGGCGCGAAAATTTAAGTAACGTTAACGTCACCATGCGCAACGTTGACATTTCAGTCTAAAGAGACGGCAAGCCGAATATTTTATGCACATTAGCTCGAAAGTTATGTCGGCGACCTACTATTTTTATTGCTTTAACGTAAACTTCTATCGTTTGGCCATACTCTGCTAGTTTTTGAAGAAAAAATATGTTTTGTTTTCTCAGAATGAAGATTTTTATCCAAGAGTGACAAGCAAAAAAAGTGCGTTTTCCATAGAACGCCATCATAACGTCGGGTCAAAAAAGTAGAAAAATTGACGTTTTCGGGGTTAAATATCTTGAAAACGATATCGGCGACCCCCTTTTTTAATACATTTTTGAAAGAGGGACTAAGAATGTACCATATAAGGAAGTATGAATAAAATCATGCGTTTTGTCAATTACTCCCACCTCACCTTAATGCTTCTTGAGCCTGTTTAATTTATTGAATTTTTTAAAACTTGCCATGGTTTTATTTTAATTTATTTTTTTGGCGAAAAGCATTTGTATATGTTTAATGCAAATAAAGAATTTGTATTTATTTTTTTGTTTCCTTTCACGAAAGAATTTACTCCTTGTCCTAAAAGTGAGTAAGTAAGAAGACTTTATCCTTTATCATGCACCTGCTGCAAAATTCCACTGATAACAAGGGTATGATAACACAATATGATATCATGTAACTGTGGAACTGCGCTTGCGCGAATGTTATCAGGTCATATCTTTAGAAGTGATATCTGAAGACGATTGGCTGTATACTGACGCTAGCCGTGGTATCAATGTTCGATTGGTTAACTGACGTCACTGACTTACGTCATAACGCATTCGCGACGTCATTAAGTTCGAACAAAATTGCGTTGCTCATCTGTTTGCCGGTTTTTTTGGCCGTGAAATCTTCTAATGATGCATGCATAAATAGAAAACCATGTAAGTGTCTTTTGATATCAAGTTTATCAGGGTCGACCAGAAACACGTCGGACTGGCTCGGCAAGCCTCGCCATTCCTACGCTGTTTCTGGTCTCGCCTGATAAGCTTGATATCAAAAGACACTAACATGGTATTCTCTATTTATTTAGTGAGGATGGCTCAGTTGGCAAAGACAATCTTCCCCGAAACCGTTAATTTCATTGGATTACATGTAAATTGTGCTAACAGTACATAACTTGACAGGCTGCTAACAGTACATAACTAGTATCAATGAAATCGAAGAAACACTATAAATGTGTTTTAGTACTCGTATGTTACAAGTTAAAAAAAGCATTTACAGAATTTGTATTTTTGTTGTAAACACAAGGGAAAGAAACATTGAAACAATATGTATTTTGCGGTGGGGATGTCGATACATTTACATGTATTAGCTTCTCATCCAAGCCATACATTTTGTCACAAATGTGTAATTGCAAAGCCAACAAGAAATGTCAGAAGACAATAAGGCGCGACTTTGCGGGAGCTTGACATTAAAAAGCGCAAGTTTAATATGGACAATACCGGCCAAGTGAAATGAGATCAACTGCAGTGTCAGCCCAAACCATGAACCCAAGTCTAATAAAAATCCATAAAATAGTGTCAGAAATATGAGGTTAACACACTGGGCCATTACTTATAGGTCACACTAGCCTTCAACTAAGGGCGCGTTTACACGAGCAAAGTTTCTATGTCACAGAAACTTTAACAAAGAAAGTATGACAAACATTTTGCGTTTACACGGAGCAAATTATTTGTTAAAGAAAATGTGCCATAGAATCTTTGTCACATAAACTTTGGCAATGAAATATTTGCTGCAGTGTTCACACGACCAAATATTATTCGTCAAAGTTACCTGCAGCGATGAAACAAAATCTTTGTCACATTTTCCACGCTTGTAGCAATGTTCTTTGTTACATAATCTTTAGCAAAGTTCTCCGTTTACACGGACAAATTTAATTTATCGAAGTTACTTTACCATATATATTTGTCAAAGAAACATTGTCACATTTTGGCATTTACACGAGCAAATTTTTCTGTGACAAACCTACTTTGTCATAGAAACTTTGGTCGTGTAAACGCGCCCTAAGATACTTCAGCCCGAACCAAATACCAGGTATGATGCAAATCCATGAAATAGTGATAAAAATATGAGACCAAATCACTGGTCACTCAGTCTTAGCCCAAACCATTGAGCGAAGTATAATCCTTGAAAAAGTAATAGAAATATGAGACAAAATCATTGGACCGTGAAATATAGGTCAATGTGACCTACTGTTACTTTGAGGTCAAACATCCGATCATTCTTAGTCATTATCGCAAGCAATCGTGTTCATGCATCCAATTGTCTTCAATAAATAAGGCGAAACGACTGGCCCATGAACTATATACGTCACTATGATATACTGTTTGTTTGAAGTCAAACTTTGGTCATTGACGAGGCTTTATTAGCCGAAACTACCTAGTCTTGTCCATGTTCCTACTTCTGTATGTATTCTCTGCTCTTGAATGAACTTTTTAAGATTTTAATTTTACCTCACTGCAGCTGGTGTTGTGCCGTGTGGCGGCCGTAAAACGTCTCCCCGTGCATCATCCATAGTGCAGATTATATTTTATTTACATCCTCTGATTCTGAGAAATCTAAAATTTGAGATCGATTTAGACTATTATTCTAGATCATCGTCTTTTATATTATTTGAATCCTTTCGAAACTAATCAGTCTTTGAGTCGACTGCCCAATTAAAATTAAGAAATTGAAGTAGGCGTTTTTTTTCTGCTTTCGTCACTAGATAATGTCAGGGTTACGGGCGAGGCTTTATTAGTCGAAACTACGTAGTCTGGCCCATGTGCCTGTATGTATTCTCTGCTCTTGAAGGAATTTTTTAAGATTTTGATTTGAGTCATACTGATTTATTATTAGAAGCAATCATGTTCGTTCATCAAATAGTTTTCAAGATATAAGGCAAAATCACTGGATCATGAAATATAGTTCAATGTAACCTACTGTAGTTTGAGTGAAACTTTTGGTCATACTGAGTCATTATCCCAAGGAGTCATAATCCTACATCAAGATATGGAGCAAAATCAATGGACCATATAATGGAGATCAACCTCAAATTAAGATTATCTAGAGGTATCTATGGAGCAAGTTTGAAGACTCTAGTCCTTGCGGTTACTTAGAAACTGAACTAAACGCAGCAGCTGAATATTTTACAAAGGCGCACGCGCACTAGCACTAGCATGCGCACTCGCACGCGGACACACACTAAGGGTATTGCATAAGTCCATCTTGGCTTCGAAAAGCTGCGCTTAAAAAGACACACGAGTAAAGCATGTCTAGGTATACAGGTCTATCTTCTCGGATATTTTAAAAAAATAATTCTGTCTACTAGTGAATGATTGCTGAATCGAGACTGCGAGGATGCTGGCTCTTGCTTGAGCATTCCGTGTAGAGGTATGGGATACTGATTCTTTACCCATGTGATGATCTAGCGAGACTGCACGGATGCAGGTTCTTGCGTGAACTTGAAACGTTAGTGTAAAGGTATGCGAAAATGAGCCTTTTCCCATGTGTTGATCTAAAATATATATTTACCGATGTGTGTGTGTGTGTGTGTGTGTGTGTGTGTGTGTGTGTGTGTGTGTGTGTGTGTGTTTATACTTATTTCTGTTCCAAATGTACACTATGAAAATCATTGGAACCGTCGGTTCAATGCGGTTCTAACGAGTACTTACAATCTTTTTTTCCTTGTGTGCAGAAACAAGTAATTTGATGCTTCATCATACTTTATATGGGAGTGAGCGCATATTGTTAACGTTATGAAGACACAAGGGCATAATAACATAGCTGAGTCCATTTTGTAGAAACATTCGCCGGGTCCGGAAGAATGTTTTGATATCCAATATCCAAGAGCGAGAGGGACTCAAGTGAATTTTACGCAATAAGAATCTATCACTGTGTATTCAAAGAACAGGGGTAAGAAGGTGCGTCATAGCGCACGTGTCTGAACTTATCATTTGAGGATCATTGTGAAAAAACCCTGACAGATTTTCCGTTAACTCAAGATAATACGGCGATATTGTGCATTCATGTATATGGTCCTGGGGCCATATTTATAAAACGACTTAAGTGGTTGCTACGCTGTTGCTAAGGCTAAATTTCTATGAAGGAGATTCCCTACAAATATGAAATTTGCTCTGGAAGAACAGTCTTGTTGCTAAGGCTAAATTTCTATGAAGGAGGTTCCCTACAACTATGAAATTTGCTCTGGAGGAACGGTCTTTTTCAGACTGTTCCTCCAGAGCAAATTTTATAGTTGTAGGGAATCTCCTTCATAGAAATTTTGCCTTAGCAACAGCATAGCAACCACTTAAGTTGTTTTATAAATACGGCCCCAGATATACAGGGCATGACTCTTATGATATACTGACGCTGCATCAAAAACTTGACCTGCTGCCGATAATCATTTCCTAAACATTAGCCGATCGATAAATAAGGGCGAAGTTCATTTCACAGGATATCTAGAGAGGAGTCGGGTAACTTCGGACAGCGGGTAAATTCGGACATACAATTGCAAACAGTGAAAATCCAGATGAGACGGCTCATAATGAGCCGTCTCATCATGATTGTCACTGTTTGCCCAATTAATTTTAGTTTCAAACAACTGACATATAAAGGAAACAATGTCAGTGTCCGAAATTACCCGCTGTCCGAAGTTACCCGACTCTCCTCTATCAGAGAGATACAGAAATGCAAAACACAGACCGACCAAACTGTGGTAACGTCAAAAGACAATTCGACGTTGGTTTTTGTTTGATTTAGTGAAACTTATAACTACCTACTGGGTAATTTGGGTAATACATGTATGTTTAAACTTGTAACTAAGGTTAAAGATGGGGCATGATATCCTGGGATTACAGGAGAGAACTCTCTCCCCTTTTTCTTCAATATTCTGATAATTTAGCCTAAGTCTCATGCGAAAATTAGTCACCTAAACTTTGACATTTAGGGATATATAGAGGCTATATAAAATTGATTTAATGCCAAACTTTTCCGTATGTTTAATGGTCTACGAGGGTTGTTCAGAAAGTTCTGTTCATGGAGCCTTATTTCGGTAACCATCATAAATACAGAACTTCTGATGGCGAAAATATATAAAGGTATGATATGTCCGAACAACTCTGCAAACGTGGTATATATTTCCTAAAAGACATATTTTTTAACGTTTTTGAAAGAGGTATACCCTACAGCCACTGCGGATTTTCACTTAAGAAGGTCATAGTTCAGATATGAGCAGTCTTTGAATTTTTTTCATCATTGCTACTTAAACGTAGTCCCCTGGCAACTGTGAACTGTAAATATCGCGGATAAAGATATGTAACCTAGGTTCTATAGCTGACAAAAACTTATTTTGTATTTACAATGATTTTTCACTTGAATGACACACTGAAATGACTGCGTTGTAACTCAATAAGGAAACATATCTTTCTATAGTGTTAGGTATCATTGTAAAAACGAAATGTAGTGCTTTCAATACATGCATAGCATTTGTCCCCAGCATGATGCTAAACCAAATTATGCGGCTAGAATCAAAACTTTCTAAACGACCTTCGTAGTAGCAAATTCCCCCTGTCTACAAAAGTTATCATGATTTTGTAACAAAAGCAAACGTCTTAGCATTAAAAATCTTTTCAGGTAAAGATTTTGCATGGTCCAATTTGAAAATGTCGAAAAGTTTAAATTATTATGAAAACGAAGTTGTCACAGCCTGAGAAAATGACGTTGACGTCGATTTCAATAACGGCATTAGAACTGCGCATTGCTTTGCAAGGAATGAATCGGACACGGTCGCTACCCTTCTAACTTTTAAATGGACATTGACGGCAAAGATTGACAAACAGCTGACAAAGTTACTTTTTGTATTTACAATGATTTTAGACTTGAATGACACACTGAAAAGAAATTCACATATGATTTTAACCCAGCGGTATGACTGGGGCCTAATAAAATGCGTTGTACCTCAATGAGAAAATGTATCTGAGCCGCGACGCAAGAAAACCAACAATGTGGTTGTGCGCCCAGCGCTGACTCAGATCAGCCTGGGCATCCGCCCAGTCTGATCAGAGTCTTCACTGTCCGCATGGAAGTAGCTTAGACCCTTAGCTACCATTTGAGCACTTAACGAAGACTCTGATCAAATTGAGCGGCTGTCCAGGCTGATCTGAGTCTTCGCTGGGCGCACAACCACATTGTTGGTTTTGTCATGTCGCGGCTAAAATGTATCTTTGTAAAGTGTTTCATATCACTGTTAAGTCAAATTGCAGTGCTTTCAATACATGCAAACCATTTGCCCCCAGCATGCCGCTAAACAAAGTCATATGGCGAGAATCAGAACTTTCTGAACAACCCTCGTAGTATGATTAATCCTGTGTCAGGCAAATATGAAAAGGTTTAAAATATTACAAAAGTGTACGAACACCAGACAGAAAAATCGTCATAAAGTCGCCGCTGTGTTTTTCTTTGATGTGGCTTTTTTTACATAAGCAACGTGAATCAAACGCATGCTTAAAGTATACTGGCTGGCGACCAGTGATGGCCGTTTTTTTGTTACACTTTTTATCTTGTTACGGACATACAGTGATTATTGATTCTATATTTTGGTTTAATAAACTAGGGGTAACTGTCGTTATAATACTGATTTATTTTTTGAAATAGACTATAACTTGTGCCTGTGACAGATCCTCAAACTAGGTCACCAAAACGCATTGAAATACGAGCGTGGCGTACCAGTGATGGCCGTCACGAATGCCATGCGTTGAATGATGCATTTTTCAAAACCTTGTTGTCAACTTAAACTTTGATGATATGTCATTGTAAGTCTGTGGTCTTTGTCAGAGTTAAATCGTTTTAGCGCGTTCAGCACAAATAGAATATAAGCAACAATCAGGAACGGACTGTAATCGTTGGTGTAAACGAGAGGGTGTTGAAAGTAACGCTTTAAAGAAATGGAAACTAAGTATCTTTAATATTGTGGATAAACGTATAAAGTTTTATTCACACAATACTAATCTTTTACCTCCTAAGCCTAAATCTTCCTTTAGATATTTGAAGCAGGGTATCCAGGATTTTCATAGGAAGTATGTTTTGGTTCCTGCTGACAAGGCCGCAAACAACATTGTTGTTGTTTGTCGGATGCACTATATTAACACTTTGAAGCAGGAACTTAACGGCACCACGGCTTACGAAGAGACTTTTACAGATGAGAAGACTGTCGTTAATAGCCACTCAAATAATTTGCCTTTAAAGTTTGCTGTTAACGTTAAGGAACGCCAAGACAAACTTCCTACGATGTATTGGTTACCTAAGCTTCATAAAAAACCGTATAAAGCTAGATTCATTGCCAACTCTAGCTCTTGTACTACTACAGAATTATCTAAATTATTAACTTCTTGCCTCACTGCTGTGAAATCTCGTGTCATTTGGTACTATGAGACAGTGTATGAGAGGTCAGGGAAAAATATGTTTTGGTCTATAAAAAATTCGGGTGAGGTACTTAGTAAACTGAAGTCAAGAGGGTTCCGTGCGACTAGTTTGTCCACTTATGATTTTTCTACTCTTTATACCACATTACCCCATAATTTAATAAAGGAAAAACTTGTTGATTTGATTGAGAGGGCCTTCAAAAAGTTCTCCAAAAATGAAGATACCCTTTATATTGCCTGTAACGATAAGAAAGCGTTTTTCACTTCTACTGACCGTAAAATATATAGAGGATATAGTCTTTGGTCATGTCAGAATGTATGTGACGCCTTATCATATCTCTTAGATAATATTTACATCAGATTTGGTAATAAGTTATACAGACAAATTGTTGGTATTCCGATGGGTACAAATTGTGCTCCTCTTGTGGCCGATTTGTTTTTATTTTGTTATGAAAGAGATTTCATTACTTCTCTTTCTGTTGATAATCAAGCTGATATCATTGAGGCATTTAACTCAACCTCTAGATATTTAGACGATCTTCTGAATATTGATAATCCATATTTTGAAAGCATGGTTAACCAAATTTACCCACCTGAACTTAAATTGAATAAAGCTAATACTTCAGATACCGAGGCCCCCTTTTTGGATTTACATCTATCTATTTCTAACGGTTTTGTATCTTCTAAAATTTATGATAAACGTGATGACTTTGACTTTGATATAGTTAATTTTCCATTTTTGGATGGTGACGTTCCACGTCGTCCCTCTTATGGAGTGTATATTTCTCAACTTATAAGATTTGCTAGAGTGTGTAGTCATGTAGATGACTTTAATGCTCGTAATAAATGTTTAACTGCTAAACTTCTTCAACAGGGCTATCGGTATCATAAGCTTAGAAAGGCTTTTTCTAAATTCTATCGCAGACACTATGAATTGGTTTCAAAATTTGATGTCGGATTAAAATTTCTTTTACACCAAGGCCTATCGGAACCAGAATTTTATGGTGACTTAGTATACAAATTCAAAAAGATTAAGGGTAGGACTGATTTTTCTGATCAATTCCGAAAAATAATAATACGTCACAAACGTATTGGCTATAATTTAAATGTTATGCGACAGTCTGCATGCTTAGTGATTAACCCAATCACGGTTGATAGCTTTGCTGCACTCTTTAATTGCACACCGGGGGATCGGTCGTCAGACTCTATGATGGCCCCGACCTAAAGCTATATATTTTAGTTGGTTGGGACCGGAGCCTTTTTGTCTGTTGCTTGGTCCACCGGGGCTCAACTGGTGACCTTCTTTTGCTTCAGATTTCCAGTGGGGTTGTTTGGCAGGACAGGGATCTCCACCTGTCAGACGGCCCGTTGTATCTGTTGAGTCCTCGTCTTTGCTTCTTCATGGTGTTGAAATTTGATTTATGTGTTTACCGTGATGATTCATTGACGAGTTAGAGGGTTATCATGCGAACCGAACAACCAACTAAATGTTTTGTACCACTTCAGAAACTGAGGGTGAGGTTGGGCCTGTAAAATCGATTTAAGCCCCCCAGTAATTCATTACTGACCGTTCCAAGGCGGTAGTTCTGTTGTGGTTCTTTGTTGCCTGTTTTTGGTGTCAGAGTTTCTGTGATGTTTTACCTTATCTATGTTATTATTATTTTTGGTTCGGTTTGGGTTGCTGAGTGGCCACCTTTTGGGAACAAGCTGCTCACTCGGTTGGCCATATGTTCTCTGTATCTTGATTATTTGTAATCTTAGTTGTTTCCAACTATGGTTTGAGGGCTGGATTTGGATTTTGATTGTTTCAGTTCCTGGTCTTTGCATACTTTTTACTTTTAAAACTCTGACGTAGTCATTTCGTAGGCGCACGCTACATTACGTCGAAAACAAACATAAATAATGGTTACACGTGTGCTGTCATTTACAAGAATTTAGATGCTTTTTTTGCAGGCTGGTTGCAGGTTATACCTTTTTCGTCATAGGTAATCATTTATTAAGCAATTTGTTCATGTTTATTTCTGTATTTAATTATGTGTGTATCAAGGGTTGTTATCCCCGGCAAGGCAATACTGTTGGTATGAGGGTAGCTTTGGGAAATTATTAACCTTTTGCCTTCCGGGGAGATAATTTAACCAGTCTTTTTTGTGGGAGTTCCTTTTGTTTCCTTTTACAAAATGGCCAAATCTGAGACGGATCAAATACGTAATTGCGCGTGCAAAATGCAAACGGCCACCACTGGTACGCGGCCACCACTGGTCGCACGCCAGTATAGATTTAGCATGGTATCAAACAAGTCAGTTTTGGTAAATGGCGTCACGGCGAAAAACGTAAAGCCGCAATAACCGGAAAAATGGTTTTAAATAAAAATTATGTTTGGAACACCGCATCATAACTTTTGAAAAAATAAAATGTTTTTAATGTATTTTCTTTAAATCTACAAACTTTTCAAATGTGTACCGTTTCTTTGTCAGTTTCCTGAAGAAATCACCTGCTGGTCAATGCGTGTCAGGTGTAGTTAAGCTTTCATCTTTGGTAAATTGAGACTTATCGCGTAAAAGTTACTCATCGTGGCAAAAAGAAAATGTTTCGATTGCTGAAGCATGTGAAATTACTCGGTTACCTACTGCGGTAATGTTGACGACATGTATATACTACTCAAAGTTTGCTAAGCACCAAGATTTAAGTACATAGTTTATGTTATAGAAGCAATATTCTTATGATTTTTTCCTTAATGTTCTATATAAAAGTGTTTATGTTTTTAATGTGTTTTATGTGGGTTTTTTTTGTTTTTTGGGGTTTTTTTTAGAATTTGAGTAGGATGACCATTTAAAAGAGAGATTTCGATAAAATGTGTTATTTTTTAAATTTGCCAAAAAAAGCGAACGGAACGAGCTGGTATAGGATTAATATCGAGTATGTGACCCGTTGCTATCAATGACAGCTTGTCATCGTCTCCTCATGCTCCCTATCAGGTTCCTGAGTATCCTTTGTGGAATGTTGTTCCAGTCTTGGACAAGCATAGAACCAAGCTCCTGGATACTTCTTGGTTGGACCTGACAGACTGAAGTACGAAGCTGCAACTCATTCCACATATGCTCGATGGGACTAAGGGCAGGAGATCGGGCGTGCCAGTCCAGACGTGCAATACACTCTCTTTGCAGGTACTCTTGCAACACATGTGCAGTATGGGACGGGCATTATCGTCCATTAGAATAAACCCCTCACCTACTGCACCAGCATAAATCCCATCTGGGTGTCAAGAACGTCATCTCGATACCGCTTGGTAGTCAGTGTGCCATGCTCAAGGACAGTGAGGTCTACGTTCATCCCAGCTGATTCGACTCCACACTATGACAGAGCCGCCGCCCCCATAGCGGTCATGTTCAGCAATGTTGGCATAGATTCTCTCCCCCGGCCTTCACCATACCCTAGTTCGCCTGTTTGTGTCCAGGCAGTACCTGGACCTATCTGTAAAGAGAATAGGTCGCCAGTCCATTCTGGTCCAACCAACATGGTCCACGGCCCACTCATACCGTTGCCGGCAGTTGTTCCGAGAAAGCGGAATGCGTATACACGGTCTTCTAGACCGAAAACCACTTTCGTGCAGCCTTGTGCGGATGAGCGGGTGGTTAATATGGATACACTGACTCCAGATGAATTAAGAAGGTCGGTGCGAAGCTAGGTTGCTGTCGCAAAACTGTTTCTGCGAGCCTGGATAGTAAAAAAACAACGATCTTCATCTGCATGGGTTGCCCTTTCTCTTCCACCACATGCCGCCTGACAGGTGTGCCATACTGTTTAAAGCTTGTCCAGGCTCTGGTAATAACAGTATGGTGCACGCCAATAGCCTCGCCAACATCACGATGGGTAGTCCCTTGCTCCACCATCCCAACTGCCCGCCATATTTCTGCTTCCGATAAATGTCTTCTTTGCATTGACCATACCCTAGTCCGCCTGTTTGTGTCCAGGCAGTACTAGGGTATGGCCAATGCAACGAGGGGCATTTCAAAAATAGTGTATTAAAACGAGTCTGCAATTCCGAGGAATGGCGAGCGATTTTTGAAATTTGTCTTAATTTTCAGGTTAACATATCACCACATGACCTTTACGAAACGAATTTCAGTCACTGGTATTTTCCTCAAAATATGCCTTGACTATTGTTGTTAGGGTACGGACACTGAGTAGAAATGGACGAAATATTTATCTAAAGACAAATTCATATTTTCCTGACTCTGGATACAAACAGCTCTGGAATGATTATAATATCTGTTATAATGAAATTATTCTAGCATAAAAATCATTATATCAGCTCGGCTAAAACACAATATTTACTTTGCAAGATAAGCTAATCAGGGAACCATGTGCATTTCTTATGACGTCACTTCCTGTGCTTAACTGAAATGTAGAGTAACTTTTAGACTTCGGTTCTGAGGTCCGTGAAAGTAAAAGTGAATGTTTGATGGCACCTATGAAACAAAAAATGTTTAAACTTTAATTCGTCAAGCTTGTTTTCTGTAATAAATAACCTTTTAGGGCGCCTCATGCACTTTTGTCAATGGCCTATCTGATTTTTTACGATACGTGATCTCACCCACCCACATTAATTTATTGTCTGTATGTCATATGAAATAAGACGTCTTTCAAGTCTTTATGTATATATTTTGTTTTTAATATGTTCCTCTAGTTTTTTATATCAGACAATGTTAAATATATTCAGCGGGTGTCTTTTTTATAAGAAGATAATTTCATTTTATTGCTTTGTATTTTGGCATAAATTGTTGCTACTTGGCAACCTCCGGGGTAGAGTTTATACAAAAGTCATGCATGAGTGACTTAGAAATTCTTTCATTTCATACCATTCTAAAGCATTTGAAATTACCTTTCCACTGACATATAAAACTACTGCTGAATATCAACCAAAAGGATATCCTTAGGTCATTTACCTTATTTCTAATATGCCCCTCGTATTTCATTCATAAAACTTCAGCCTTTCGAGTTGAGGTGAAGATTGAATACCCTACACATGCCGGGTACATGTATGCAATGCACCAAAACACCTTAAAATCAAGGGGAAATTCACTTCCATGCCTAGCAGGAAGATTTTTTCCTCTCGTAAAAGCTTATGCGTACACTTTGGACCATCTCAATACAGCACTGAGCCATATCCAATAAAATATCACAAATATTTAACAAGGCTGTGTGAACTATTTGGTGCTTAGTAAACTTTTGAATAGTGTATATTTTCAGGTCCCGATTTCACAAGTTTTATTTGATGGTAAAAACACAAGGTACAGGAGATAAAAATACAAGGTACAGGCGTTTAACTGTTGATAAAAATACAATGTACAAAAATGTTAAACGAGAATCCCATTGATTGAGCCGCGGTCGCATTATTTCATTGCTTAATGGGGAACCAGAGACGAAACCTGTATTTTTATGGAGAGATTTATCATTTTTCCTAAATACATTGTTCTTTTTTGCCATTTATGTGATACAAAAAAGCATATCAACCGAAATATTTTTATTAATTCTGAAGGCTGTACAGGTTTCATAATGATTTGTAGTTTGACGATTTTTACCACTGGTAGGACTATGGTTACTTTAAGACAAATGTGTATTACTACGAGGGTAATCCAATAAAGAGTGGGACTTGTTTGATATTTAACGAACCCTACCCTGTTCCTTAAAAATTTTACCTTCATATGCATCAATATCTATCTAACCTCCCTGTAGAATAACTTTCATCTAATTTTGCTAGCA
The DNA here is from genome assembly GCA_963989385.1 of Ctena decussata. Lineage (NCBI taxonomy): Eukaryota > Metazoa > Mollusca > Bivalvia > Lucinida > Lucinidae > Ctena > Ctena decussata. The sequence goes on along the minus strand of OZ022506.1, from coordinate 40,633,056 downwards.
ACTTTTTCGGCTATGTTTCGTAATGCAAAGCACCGGCTAAGTCATTAGCCAGGACCTGCTTCATAATTAAAACACACAGGCAGGAATTGAGGTCTGGAATTTATCCAAATATTGGTATCCGAACATATTTTGGCATTTTCTATGTTGGGTTGCATTATTTTTTATTTTTGCTTATATCATTTGGACTATGTATTAGTCAATTGATGAATGGTTGCCTACATGTAGCAACCAGTCTATTCCAGGAAATATGACCCTAAGTACTTTACACGATCTTCTGTTGCTCTTCAATATGAGCGTTGCAATTTATATGATATACCTCACCGTTTAAAGTTAAGTGCTTAACATTATGTAAATTTACTTTTAATTTATAACACCTATCTCACCCAATTCCTAATTATTATTCTCAAGTTTGGTTCGGTATTTTTTTCCAATTTTCAAACTAAAATTCCTAGCTTCTTCGACAATTTAAGTTCAAAGTGAGTTATTTTCACAAAGTATGAGTCAAATATAGTAAAGTATAGTACAAAGTATATTTGAAATTATTTGGAGGGTTCTAGGAACCATGGCAACTATTTTACAAACCTGGCCACGAGCTTTCCCTTTGCCTTCTGTCGTTACTAGGCAACAAGAAATCAACGGTCAGATAAAAAAAATTGAAAGCGCTGTCAGGTATGCCACGCAGTAGTCATATTTTCGATATGAAAAAACATATAAAGTCACAAATTATAGATAAAATCCCACTCTGCATTGGATGACCCTCGTATAAGACAGATTCGCATATAAAGTTTTGTCAGAATGGCATCAGTATTGAATGAGTTATTGCCCTTGAAGCAACTTAGAATTGACAAATTCAGCCATAACTAAGTAATCAATGAATGGAATTCTATGAAACTTAAACTACTTTTGTATTACCGGAACAGGATGGTGCATGTCAAGTTTTGCTGGACTTGCTTCAGTAGTGCATGAGTAAATGCCATTGAATCTCTTTAAATTAGACACATTGAGCTATAACCAAATAATCAATTAATGGAATTTCAAGAAACTTATAACATTTTGTATCATCATAATACGGCAGTGGACATCAAATTTTGTCAAGATTGCATTAGTTTTATGAGGGCTTTGTCCTTTTTTGTCTTCTTTTGTCTGTGTGTTTGTAAACTACATGTACACAGATTAGCTATAACTAAAGTACTAATGAACGAAATTTCTTAAAACTAGATATGAATATGTATTATCATAGAGATGCTGCTGAGGCAAGCTGTTAAGAACAGCCTGACTTATAGATGAGTTATTGCCCTTGATTTGATTTAAAATCCACAGTTTCAGTTGTAACTAAACTCCATTCATTAATTCAGACAATGGGTTTTTCACTGCTCATACTTTTATATTCTAATCAATCCAGGTAAGACTGTGCATAGTGATAAAGCTCGACTTCCGCCGATTTCTCATAAAGGTCTCATGTATCTTAGCCTGGCATCTAATGCTGCAGTTAAGTGCACGAAACTACAAAATTCAAAACCCCGTCCGCAAACTAAAACCATTTGATGATAATTGACAGCCTAAAGTCAGACATATTCACATACAGTCCACGTGGATAACACACTGGCCATTCGAGTAATAAACAAAGTTTCCAGGAAAAAGCGTTTTGAAGTCCGGCTACTTTATAAAAAAAAAAAAAACGTCAAGTTACTGCATGAGTTACATTGTTTTCAGTTTTGACAGCGCTGGATTTTAGGAGCGAAACCCAGACCCATTTTCTTTACCTTATTTTGATCACATTTATTTGTTTGTGTCATGCTTTCTCAGTAAAAAAAAGATAGCAAAAGTATAAGATATGTAAACAATGGGAACTGTGAGGTTGACTTCGACTTCCGGTGGACTCTGATCAGACTGCAAGCCGCAAGGTCCGACGATGTAGTATTTACATTTACATTGCGTATCTATGTTAATGTCGACGGATGGGAGACTAATTGTGGAAATAGTTCGTTAAAAAGAGGGGTGGGGCGGGGGGGGGTGTCTAGTGACTATGGTTTAGGTTTGGGTGGTAGATTGAATAAGAACGTGTTTGGGAGAGGGGAGGTTATGTCTAGGGATAGGAATTTCGGATGGATGGAAGACTTGCGATTTTACGTCCTTTTAACTGTATTTCAGTCATATCAGGACGATGGGTGAGTGATAATGAAAGGCTGTGTGCAATGAAACCCCGTCTACGACTGAAAACATTCCCACCTTCAACGGGGCTCGAACTCGGGACTGCAAGATCATCAGGCCAGCGCTGAAACTACTGAGCTGAGAGGGGTAGACTGATTAAGTAGAGGTGTCATAAGTTTAGGAGGTGCACGATGTTGCCCTTGTAACGCAGCATTGGTCAAAAATGTTTTGGAACTTCAGAACTTTATTACATACTGCTGAAAGCTATAATATTTGCGTTAAAAAAGTGCAAGTGAACATCATTTCATCGTACTGACGCCGATATGACGTCGTTTCACCGTTGTTTGCCGGTGGCGAAGGACTATGATGAAACACTAAAAACCTTGTTCGGTGTGAATTTATGCGGTGTGATCAATTTCAAATCGAGTCAGAATTACCTGGATGTTAAGCTTCTTGTCACGCTGACTGAATTCGCACGTGCAGAAAATACTCACCCAACCCGTACACAAAACTATTTATAGCGACCACTGTATATGGTATTAAAAGGCGTTTCCAACCTGTCCGATGGACTTAGTCTCAGGTTGAAAATCTGTCATTTGCATTTTCATGCAGGTTAGCCCAGCATCCTACGATGGACATGGTCATAGGACACATTGATGAGAAATCGGCGGAAGTATAGCATTATCACTATGCACAGTCTTACCTGGATTGGTTCCATTATAAAAGTATGAGGGGCGAAAAACCCAGTTTCAGAATTAATGAACGGAGTTTTTTTGTTTTTTGTTTTTTTAAAGTAATCAGTGAATGAAATTTTGTCAGACTGAAAATAAGTTATAAACATATCAGCCATTTCGGCGGAGGATATAAATTCAACGAATTTGTTTGTAGATTTTTGTCTTACACCTTTAACATTATAAAATAATTATGGGATTTACTTCATTTGAAAATAAAAATTAAACAATTAAAAAATTTTCTGTAATTCTGGTTCAAGAAAGCCCATAAAAGGATATTCAAATATAATGGTATTCTGGATGACAGTAATCACTTCACTTAGGAATGAAATTGGCAGGGACTACAACTCTAGCTATACCTCTGACGAGAAAGGGTTACCTAATGCTGCATTACACATCATATTAACTAGACATGGCTTAGATGCCAAGGACAGATTAGATTATATTTAATGAAAAAGAACTCATCTTAGTACGTCATTTAGATTTTCTAGACATGTGTGGATTTGTGAATTCAAACTTCTCTGTATGGTGTAACTCCTAACAAAGACTACAAATGAGCCGCGACGCGAGAAAACCAACAATGTGGTTGTGCGCCCAGCGCAGACTCAGATCAGCTTGGGCATCCGCCCAGTCTGATCAGAGTCTTCGCTGTCCGCATGAAGGTAGCTTAGACCCTTAGCTACCCTTTAAGCGCTTAGAGAAGAGTCTGATTAGCCTGGGAGGATGCCCAGGCTGATCTGAGTCTTCGCTGGGCGCACAACCACATTGTTGGTTTTCTCGTGTCGTGGCTCAAATTATGTTAGTGAGACCTTTCAGGGTGGAATGATTCTGAATAATGAGTCAGACTGATATTAATCGAATAGTTATGCATAAATATATGACGCAAATGACAAAATTTCAAATAATGAACTATGGCATTTTTTCCTTTTTCCTCTGTATAATTAATCATTATGCTACATTAACCTATTGTACCAGTCAAGGTCATTTGAGCCACGACAAGAGAAAACCAACAATGTGGTTGTGCCCCAGCGCAGACTCAGATCAGCCTGAGCATTCGCCCAGCCCGCTAAGACGTTGCTAAGCGCTTAAATGGTAGCTAAGAGTCTAAGCTACCTCCATGCGGACAGCGAAGACTCTGATCAGACTGGGCGGATGCCCAGGCTGATTTGAGTCTGCGCTTGGCGCACAATCACTTTGTTGGTTTTCTCACGTCGCGGCTCATTTTTATTCGATATGGATTTAATAATTTAATAATTCTTCTATTAAAAAAAAAAAAAAGGTCTTATAGCATTTGCAGATGGCGAATACGAGTATTCAGATCAGCTTTCGTGTCCGGGGGCGTAGGACATGGGAGGAGGCTAATTATGACAGTACGGGTGTGCGCCGCCCTGAAAAAAAAACATTTTTCAACCGTAACTGCTCCAAATAATTCTCTTTCTGAAAATAGTCAGCTCCAAAAGATCCCTATTTATACAGAAATGTCGCTCTGTATGCTCTTAAGCCATACCCGATTTTAACCTGCACAGCTGCAAAAGATCTCTTATTTCTATCAAATCTGTGCTCTCCGGTATTTTGCCACTGCTCCGGTATTTCGTTGTACCCGTTTCCGTGTAATCACAACAGCTGAGAAAGCTTCGACCAGCTCTGAAAGAAGTACAACCCGCTCCGAAAGCACCCCCCCCCCCCTATTCTTAGCCATATACACAGTACCATTTACAAGTACCTCTCCGCCCCCCCCCCCGCCCCCCCCCCCCAAACACACACACTCCCATCCCTCCCCTCCCCCACCCCCGGGCTTCGTGTATCCACTTTTAAACCACCCTATCCCAAAATGTTTTTATTTTGGTAATTCCATGTTGCAAGCTACTAAATATGACTAGCGTTTATTAGAAATTGTAAAACTATTCAAATCCAATAAATTGCAGGAATTTATGTTATCAGTAACGACCATTGCACTTAAACGTCATTCATTGCTTTTCAACATCTTTAGTTTACAGCCCTGAAAATTTGATTCCAACTTTCCGTGAATGATATTCTACTGCGGAAACAGTACATTTACAGATAGTCAACTGGCTCTATAAATTGTAAACTGGAGAACACAAAGGGGGGTCTAAAAAAGTGTTGTTTTTGGAAAATGTTTCCATTTGACGTTTTGCAAATGATCAGCATTCCAATCAAACGCCGTAAAGATAAACTGCCTGTGCGTTCGTCGACATCGATGGATACTTTGATATCAGTGCAATTTTTAAATGACGTTAATGTCAATATTATATTTCGATTTTTATGGACTCAATAATCCACATTTCTTCAACAAGGGGGTCTAGGGTAGACCACTGTATCCTATTCTTGTCGCTTTCGAAGTTTGGTGCCATGTTTAAAATGCCATTATTGCATTTCAATTTGAAGTATTGCGGAAGGCGGGAACCAGATCGTACTCCGATTAGCATTTGAACAGTTTTCGCAAGCTTTTGGTGAAAATTTCATGCTTTGTTATCACCCTGTTTTCCTTTGTCGCATGTGTTTTAACATTTTGAATTGTATTGATGATTGTCTATGCTTAGATATATTTTCTGATTCAAGTTATGATTAGTTTTACGTTAGCCAATTATAAAACATTTGAAGCATCATTTCAAGTTCATTCTGGTGGGCATTTTTAACACATTGGTAATTACGTAATAGGGCAATGAAACAGCTAACAACTCTCTCTGTGTGTGTGTGTGTGTGTGTGTGTGTGTGTGTGTGTGTGGTGGGGGGGAGGGGGTCTACTTAGTAGAGAATAAATGTCTTGTAAAAGACAAATACTCTTGTTAATTCGGTGCCATATTCTTGTCATGCAATTTTTCAGTGAAACTGATATTTCATCAAAGGAAATACCCCATGTCACATTGGTGCTTACACACCAGATCCATAAAACAGCTAACAACTGGGGATGTGTTCTATATAGTGGAGAATAAAATTGAGCCGCGACGCGACAAAACCAACAATGTGGTAGTGCGCCCAGCAAAGACTCAGATCAGCCTGGGCATCCGCCCAGTCTGATCAGAGCCTTTGCTGTCCGCATGTTGGTAGCTTAGACCCTTAGCTACCGTTTGAGCACTTAACGAAGAGTCTGGTCAAATTTGGGGGGTGTCCAGGCTGATCTGAGTCATCGCTGGGCGCACGACCACATTGTTGGTTTTGTCGTGTCGCGGCTCAAATGTTTTCAAAGGCTTTCAGTAAATTATGCTTTCAGGTAGTTGTACTGTACAACGTCATTTGAGCGCGCTATCGCTACTCTCGGTGCTGTAGTCCGAGTAAACGGCAGCATTCGCGTTCTCGTTAGCGTCGGCGTCTTTTATGAGGTTTATCTATGTTAAAGACAAATATTCTTGTTTATTGGCGTCATAATCATATTATGTAACAGTCCAGTGACGCTGCTATTTCATTAAAGGAAATATCCAATCTCACATAGGTAATGACACAACAGGGTCATAAAACCAATAAAAACTGGGGGGGGGGGGGGGGGTGTTCTATATAGTAGAGAATATTTGTCTTTAAAGGGCTAATAGAGCCTTGCAACGTGTTATGTACTTACAGCGCTACATGGCCACCTGAATTCATGTAACTTTGCGTGGCCATGTTCTGCTGACTTGTAAAAATTCAGGTCTATGTTGAGCATCTGTGTTTAAGTTAGTGTCTCGCTGACTATATGGCATAGGCCCATGGAGTGAATGAGTGAACACAGGTTTAACGTCCCGTTAACAGCTAGGTCATACGGAAACGGAACCTCGGGTTAAAGTCTCATCCGAAAGACTGGAAAACGCGGGATCGATCTTGCGACCCCTGGATTGGTAGTCCAGCGTGATATCCAGTACACTACCGCCGCTCCTCTTAGAATCATGGAACAGCACTAATAAAACAAGGAAAACTGGAGCATCTGAATGCCACACCATTTATGACAATGACCTTTCTTTTACACTTCACTTTTACGGTATTTCTCTGTCCATACCGTGTTACTCCTAATAAACGCCCCTGCTCTAATAAACGCCCCCGCCTTTTTTCCGAAAATAATGTTACATCAACTGACTCAATTTCTGTCAAAGTACCAAAATCATAAGTCCGAACTCATATAATCCATGCATATAAACATCGGCATATTTATATACACAGACATGGACCCAAAATAAAGGAAGTGTGATCAGGTGCTCGCGAGGAGTAAGCATCACCTGGCACCTGCCTATCATTGTACACCCGCCATGTCTATAATCGAGCCGCGACGCGAGAAAACCAACAATGTGGTTGTGCGGCCAGCGCAGACTCAGATCAGCCTGGGCATCCGCCCAGTCTGATCAGAGTCTTCGCTGTCCGCATGAAGGTAGCTCAGTCTCATAGCTACCCTTTAAGCACTTAGCGAAGAGTCTGACCAGACTTGGCGAATGCCCAGGCTGATCTGAGTATGTGCCGGCCGCACAACCACATTGTTGGTTTTCTCGTGTCGCGGCTCATATATCTGATAAGAAGTCAGTGAAAATGGAAGTCCGGTAACTGAAAGCCATACTATGTTTCGGCCATGGCCATCAAGTCGGAAATAAGTTTGGAAACGGACACATTGTAGGAAAGACGGCCGACCGGGAAAATCAGACATGAACAAGCATTGCCTTTCATTTTACTTACTCAGGGGTAACAACCTACATCATAGCGCGCGTGAAAGAATTAATCATTCGACGGCCATTTTGAAGAAACTCTGACAGATTTTCCGTTTGTAACTGTCAGAGAGTAGCTTTTCCCCCCTAGTAGTTTTCCCCCCGGAAAAATGACTATGATTTTTCCATAGTAGAATTTCCCACCGGAAAAATGGCTACATAGTAGTATTTCCCCCCGGAAATATGACTATATAGCCAATTTTCCCAGGGGAAAATCTGCTATACGTGTTTTTGCATAGCCGTTTTTCCCCTCCATAGTGGATTTTCCCCCTGGTAACATGATTGCAGTAAACACGCTACATAGTGGAATTTGCTCCTTCTCAAAATATAATAGTGAGGTTCATAGCTGAAACAGAAATATGAGTATCAGTCCGTTAAATATACATGGATAACAGATGCTAGAACCGCATGCATGTGTCCGTCTGTCTGTATTATTTTTTTGTTTTGGGGAAAACAGGTAGGCATTTTGCTTTTCCATGTTAGCCTAAAACAGATATAAGTGTACGTGGTTGTATGCATAAATTTGTACAATTTTGTGTTTGTACAAGAGTTCATCTGTGCGTGCGCGCAGTGCCTAGACTAGTGTTCGCCTTTCATGCAGGAGTCGTGGGCTCGACTCCCATTGGGACACACGTCCGATTATGATTTTCAATGTAATAAACTCCCTACTAAATCAATCATGACTAGATAAAGCACCCATTTGCACATCTTCCTGTAGCTTGCATGCGTATGTATACATATATAAATGTCTGCGATGCGAAGAAACAAACACTCTTCGTTCCTTTAATTAGTAATTATTGATTGTTATAAAAATATGGTTGCTAAATTTGCATATTAATTTTTTGGAATTGATCACGTTTATTACCTCCCTTGGAGTACTTATACATATCTTATGGGATTAATTCCGTAAAATATTTCTGTTTCATTCTTTTCCGGTTCGCTCCGTTCCGCAAAATACCAATAGCCATACCAAATTCACTAATAGCCAATTTCCCGGTGGGGGAAAAAGGACTATGGGGGAAAAGTGGCTCTATGAGGTCCGGACAATCCACTATATAGCCGTCCTTCCTATAGCCATTTTTCCGGGGGGGGGGGGGGGAGGGGGAAAAACCACTCTCTGACAGTAACATCTAAGAGACAGGATTTTAACACAAGATAAGACGGTGAGGCGGTGCCTACATGTATATATGGTCCAGATTCTTCAAAGGGTGAGAAATTGTAAAATACCTCACTACAATTTTTGATGTGGACAGCTGGGATAAACATACATGAAGGCAGAGTCGATACAGATCACTGCAGTGAAGTGTTTTCAGTTTAAGCAAGTATTTTATGGTGATTTCTGGTAATATTGAGTCCAAAACATCTATAGGTACCAGATCGACTAGATATTTGGTTGTTACAGTGTTGCCAAGCCTTTGTTATGCAAAACATTTACCTTATTAAGGCCGCTGATAAAACTATTATGACATCAGCGCTATGACGTAGGTTGTCACCCTTGTTACTACAGAAAGTCTATACAACTTGCTTGAAATTTAGAGGTGAACGGGTACACTTTCAGGGAAAACAGCCTTGCCATTTTCGTTTTGCCTGACTTTCCAATTGGGAATCGACTCCTGAAACAAAAGCAGTCGCTCTTCAAAACTTTTTATGCCCATCAGGCCCGGATCCAGACCACCACGTACTGGCGGGGCTCTGGATAACTGGCGTAGCTGGGATGTGCCGAGATGTATGTGTGTGCGGGTGGGGAGGGGGTCTTGAAAATGTATGAAATAATTAGGATCAATTAAATACGAATTTTTGATAACATCTTTTTTGCCTTGAAATATATGTTGTTATATCTCACTAGAATCGCCTCTCCGATGCGATTCTGTTGAGATGTCACTAGATATATTTTAATCTAACACCACACTGCCATCAAATACTTCTTTTTATCTGCGGAGGTCTACATATTATACATAACACAGAGGCCCAGATGGCGTTGCTAAAGCTCCAAAACCCATCCCCTGGATCGGGGGCTGTGCATTCGCGTGAGTTTACCTTCTTGGAAAGGGTTTGCCGCCCACAAAATCAAACAGGAAGTAACAAAACTTGTCTCCCTTTAAAATGCCGATATCACGTGGGAGTATACCGAAAAAAATAAACTTGAAATATATACCGAGCAAGAAAAGAAATGTATCGTTTTAATTGTTATCTATCTATTTATGCAATCATGCATTTATTCCTTAATTTTTGTGATTTAACCCGGTGGACATTATATCAAAATAATGCTGACAAATGTTTAATTCTGTTATTGTTTCGCTGTGATATATTACAGACCTGCATGTCAAAAAGTGAGGCAAAATACATGAACTGAATAGGAAAAATAAGTCAATAAGCCCTAAATTTAGGTTTCACAGAATTCATCGACTGCCAACCTACAGCATGTTTTTCGGCCTTTTAAGATTTGATAGAGTAACTACGTCTCAGTTAACTGAATAGCAGCAAAATTGTATCTTTTTATTATTATTATTATTTTATTATTATTATTATTATTATTTTAAATTTCATTATTATTATAATTACTTTAATTAGTTATCTATTTATTTCTAAATTTATAGTTTCAGGAAAAATTGGCTTGACTTGGCAAAATATCTCTGAAATTGATGTACTCATGACGCATCAATATGTGAGCCGCGACACGAGAAAACCAACAATGTGGTTATGCGCCCAGCACAGACTCAGATCAGCCTGGGCATCCATCCAGTTTGACCAGACTCTTCATTCAGTGCTCAAAAGGTAGCTAAGGGTCTAAGCTACCTCCATGCGGACAGCGAAGACTTTGATCAGACTGGGCGGATGCCCAGGCTGATCTGAGTCTGCGCTGGACGCACAACCACATTGTTGGTTTTGTCGCGTTGCGGCTCATGTATGAAAGATTTTTTTCGAATCTTAGCAACGTTTCCAATCTAAGCAGCATAACTTAACAGTAAGGATCTTTGTATGAATACATAGTGGCGATGCAAAACAAACTTATTTTTTTGAGTATTAGTATATTTATTTGTCTGGATTTCATACAAAAACAGACTCTAATGAATTCTTATTACCCCGTTTAAAATTAATTTCCATCAGCTACCATCCCTTAACATTCAAAGCCCACCATGCTTTTATCTCGTGTACATTTAGATAATATCAATCTGCAATATCAATTAATATTTCCATTACAAGTTCAAACATATTTCCTTTGACTTGCTAGGAAGCATAACATGACAAACAGTTTAAGCCAAAGATATAATACTTCTCTGCTAATTTACAGTGTGTGGCGTTAGGTGCGGCAATAAGTGTCGTAATGATTCTAAATATTCGGATTGTTTAAAGTTCTTGGGCAGACAGTGTGGACCCATATCAGCCTTCTCCTAGAGATGCAGCCTGGTCCAAATCTCTGCGAGAGGAGGCGCATGCAATGCCTTGATGCATCGCCCTATGTTAAAGTCAGCTTGTTCAAAAGTCAGATTAATTACCATCAAAAATATTAAAACTGGGACATCTAAAAATCCAAAATAATTACATAATCGTCCAAAAATGAGGCAATTCGCTTTTGCCGTCTATGCAGCAATGCTTGCAAAAGATGCAGATGAAATGACAAACAGTGTACATGTATGATCTGATCAGACTGCTAAGGAATATCCAGGCCCCGAGGTTATAAAACTTGAGTACAATATCAAACTCAAAATAAAGCACACTGATTGGCTGCTTCCGAGCACATGCTCGGAAGCAGCCAATCATTGTGCTTTATTTTGAGATTGAGATTATACTCAAGTTTTATAACCTCGGACTCTGGTCTGGGTTTGCACAGATTTCTCAGACCTATTTGTCCCAATATTTTGAATTTTCATGGTATTTAAATGAAAGAGGAGTTCCAATATTCAGAATAATTACTTGGAACTTGGTAAACAAATTCAGAAAGATCTGAATTTTGCAATTCAGTGTTCAGTGTTTTGTGAGCGTACACGGATGAATGTCCACACGGATGAATGTCATTTTGTTCTGCGGAATTTCTTTTAGGTATATATGAAATCTATCAGTCTTCTCATTCAGCACTAATCAAGCTGTAATTGAGCAAATATCTAATCAAATTTGTCGTTCAGCCTTGAACCCGTCAGTTCTGAAGAACATTACGAAAGAAAACTGCAATTTCATTTACCAGAAAAATAATATATCTGTCGGAGACCCGACGTCATTATGTAACGTTGCTTCTCATTGGCTAATGTCTGGTTTAACGCTGCTTAGGTGTTTGCTGTGGGCGCAAAATAGTACAGTTTCAATGGTGAACATGTGAAAAGCGCATTACAATGGGCATTACTGTATTGAAAATCGTCATTTGGGGAGGTGAATCGTCGGTTTTATGACCGCGAATTACTTTTTACGGCTCCGCTGACACGTCGCCGTAAAAGGAAATTTCCGAATATAAAGCCGACGATTTACATTCCCAAATGACAAGTTTGAGAACAAATTCCCCTAACTAATTTTTAGGAATACAACTGTCTTAATTAGCCAAATTGCTCTCTTTTTCTTTTTTATAAAAAATGGTATCAAATCTGATGCAAACGCCTATTGTAAAATAACATGAAATCAAGTAATGATATCGAATACATCGAAAATTATTGAGATTTTTTGCGAAGCAAATTTTTTTTGTAATACGAGGCGACAACCTATGCACAGAATTTATAGCTTTGTTTTATTAGTCAACGTGAAATTTTATGCATTTTACAATTTTATGTATTGGCGATTTTAAGAACAACTTAGTTATGAGCTTGTCATCTGTAGATGCTGCCGACTTCCAAACATATGCTGCCGACTTCCAAACATATTTGGGGTGGTCGGGTGAAGCGATGGCGGGGCTGTGTATAATTTCCAGTGCCGGGGCGTCCAACAGACTTGGAACTTTGTAGGGCAAGGGCCTACTGTGCTTGCAGTAGGTGCGGGTAGGGGCTGTTTGGACATTTTTCTCTCGTCCATCATTTTCCTTCTTTCTCCCTCTCTCTGGGAGACGGCCCGATATAGACTGAAATACTGTCTGAAAGGGCCGCTAAACCCAAAACAATCAATCAGTCAATTAATCCAAACATATTACTTCATTTCGAAAACGTGCATAATCTTGGAGAGAACTGATGTTTTTGACTGAGGGTATATTGTTCTGATTCACGCTTATTTTACACATCTCGACGGAAACTGCAAAAACTATTATAAATGATAAGGCTTAGTATATGTGCGTTTCGATATGATTGTCTAAACCGTGACAGATATATTTTATTCAGATCAACAGCAGGGGTCGTATTTATAAAAGCACTTAAGTCGTTGCTATGCTATTGCTAAGGCTTGATTTCTATATAGGAGATTTCCTACAACTACGAAATTTGCTCTGAGGAGCAGACTGCTCCAGAGCAAATTTCATAATTGTAGGGAATCTCCTTCAAAGAAATTTAGCCTTAGCAACAGCATAGCAATCACTTAAGTCGTTTTATAAATATGGCCCGAGATCATGTTCTTGGTAAAATTCATACCTTCAGTAGTCGGTGTATATACTAATTGCCAGTCCCTGTCGCAGAAATTACAGCCAGTAACTCTAAACCATGCAGAATATATAATGTACGAGGGTCAGCCAAGAAGTCTTGCAAACACTAGCATTATTTGAGCTAGGGTTATCAAATTATACCATAAGCAGATCACACATAATATACACATATGTGCTAAAATCATGCATGCGGCATGCCTATCACAGAAACTGGAGGGTCATGACTTCAAAGGTGTAGGCGATACCAGCGGTAAAATTGACAAACACCACATCTTTTACAAAAGATGAGAATGAAATTCCTGTATATCTGTTTTAACTCTTTCAGGTTATAAGGATTCGTGTTGTTAAATAACTATACTGAAAGGATTTAAAAACTTCCACTTTTTATTGCTGGCTGCTGATCTGTTCACTCATTACAGTGATGAACAAAGTGCTTGAAACTTGTCAGATTTAAAGATTACGCAGTTCATTTGTATCATTCAGTAACATGACGTCAGTAAAAGAGCGTTACATCACCGAAATGCATACGGCGATGCCGGCGTTACCTTATGCAGCACTTTTTTCGACCATTTCTTACTATCTTAATATTGTGACGTCATCCACGTTAATTTGCAAGTATCACTGCGGATGATGCTGTCGCGCAAAGCCTATTACGGAGATGGCGTCGACATTAGCTAACGTCATGATCTCCTGTTTTTAGTCTCGGTTAGGTGCTTTTCTGACGGTCTTTTGAGTTTCCTGTAAACAGTGCACGTCGTCTGAGATTGTAAATTGCTGTAATTAACGCATAAAATTGTACCGCGACGTCACTTTTTGAAATTTCAGCATTTATCTGGCCCAAAACTCTGCGCCTGTTTGCGATATTTAGACGCGGTAGGCTAAATAAAGCCACTGACCGAGTTCAAACTTTTAAAATTCAATTTGATATTGCAAGAGAAATGTTTCATCAGAAAACTGTATACATGAAGCTATTCATCCTTATGTAAACGGCACTAAGAACACGAGGAGCACGTGCTTGTTCCTGACCGATTCGGCTGAACGATTTCAGATTCGGTATACTGATATAATCAGGTATAAGAGAATATATATGCTGTAAAAGGTTGGTGGACGTAGCTGCTTTCATTTTCGAGATATTCAAAATTAATGGGTGAAAGTTTTTAAATCCTTTCAGTATATCTTATATTTAAGAACGCAAACAAGTAGCAGTTACAGAATGTGAACACATTTCTAGTTTTGGACGTTAGCTTCTGGTGTTCGAAGGCTGCAAATGATAATTAATGAGGCTCGTCATTTATATTTACTTTAATATCTACATTTCAGAATCTCGCGAGTATTGTTGGGCAACAAATACCTGTCAGTTTAGGAAATACTTCATCTGCTATTAACGCATATTTTCGGAAATACTCATTTTATATGATATTGTAGTTTCTCGCAAAAAGCATGGTTGTTTTGCTTGGAACAATAATAATATCTTAACTGGCATCAATATAATAATTTTGGTACGATATACTTGCTTCAGTATTATTTCTCCTGTCTCCCAGCAAATTCAGTTATGTACAAGTGATTTGAACTAAGCTGAGGGGTCTTAAACAGAGGACCAGACGCCGCCGCCGCATCCCTAACGCTAGTATTCTTACGTTGCCTAGCACGGTGTTTGCCTAATCATAATGCTCCTAGAAATTGTTGACTAGAAAGACAGGAAGATGCAACGGAGGAATGTTGACCGGTTGGTGCGCTATTTAAGGAATGAATGTTATTTTTTTAACGTTTACTGAAGTATAAACTATATCGGGTCACGAGCAAAGTAAGTGAACCCCGAAGGGGTTTACGTAAACTTTGCTCCTGACCCGATGTAGTTTATACTTCAGTAAACGTTTAAAAAATAACATTCATTCCTTATATTTATGTTAATAAACGATGCTTTTGATCAATAAAAAGATAAACAAAATTAAGAAATACATATATAAAGATTGTTTAATAAACATTACCGGCCGAATTTAGCAATAGTTTAGAACAGCCGCATTGTCACTGCCTACCAGTAAAGACCACCTCCTGCTGTAGATTTCGCGTGCAAGTAGGCGTAGCGAGCTGTCACTCAATGTTTATTAGCCATTCAAGTACATGGAATGTTGTAGATTTCACGTGCTAGTTAGTGAGATGAGCTGTCACTCTGAAGCGCGTGATACAATGTAATTATTGACTTTTAAACAACATTGACGCCCGCATCACTTAATTGGGTTAACAGAGAGCTCTACACTGATAATGTAAATATTAACTATTATTTGCCTGAGACTGAATCGTTTGCAGGACTGATTGGATGACCCTCGTAGATGATGGTGAACAATGGAGAAAAATAATCCGTTCTATTTCCTGCAAAGATAGTATAACAAAACATAAACAAAGTCAAGGACCATATGTACAGGGATGTACCCTAGCCTATATTCACCAAGCACATATGCAAGAAAATGCATCATATTGTCTTGTTTGTATATCAATCTGGAAATTTTGACTTTTTATTACGTTTTACATATGTAAAATGCTGCTGAAAAGGAATGGCTATCAACTGAGATTAAAAATGGAATTCTCAATAATTTTGAGGAATATAGTGTGTCAAATGCACTTGACAATATGTTGTTGGGCAATGCTACGGTTAACTAGTATGACAGTTGAGCCGTAACACGACAAAACAAACAATGTGGTTGTGCGCCCAGCGCAGACTCAGATCAGCCTGGGCATTCGCCCAGTCTGATAAGTATCTTCGCTGTCCGCATGGAGGTAGCTTAGACTCTTAGCTACCCTTTAAGCGCACTGCAAATACTCTCATCAGACTGGGAGGATGCCCATGCTGATATGAGTCTGCCCTGGGCACACAACCACATTGTTGTTTTTGTCGTGTTGCGGCTCAATTTTTTTTCTTAATATCTCTGTCTCTCTCTGTTTCAGAGAAGTTTTAGAGGAGTAAAATGAATACGACTTCAGATCCAAATCTCTCTATCACACTTTATGAACTCGGCAAACTCCAGAGCCAGCGTTTTCTGCTCTCAGTCATTATCACTGCCGTGTTTATGGTACCCGGTATATTTGGAAACGCATTGGTTCTGATTATATACGCGACGAGATTCAAAGCGTCCAATCACAGAACATTCATACTAGCCTTGGCACTATTTGACTTTCTGTCGTCGTTTGTTGGAATGCCCGGTTTTATTGCAGAAATATATTTCCCGTATACATTTACTTTGACTTGGTTATGCAGGGCAATGAGGTTCATATTCTACTTCACACCAACGGCGTCCGCCGTCACGCTTCTGTTAATCGCATATGAGCGGTTTCGGAAAGTTTATTACCCTTTAAAGTCAAGAATCGAAATGCATATCAGGTGGCCTCTTTTTGTATGCGGATTTGCTGCGCCGTGTGTGGTTTCAGTTCCAGGCGCAATCTTGAATGGACACAGCACAGCAGAAACGGGGGTAAATAACATCACTGGAGTCCAGTGCAATATCGCGGACGAATACAAGTTCACAGTTTATCCAACGATTTACAATGGTGTACAGATTCTGATAATAATTGTTGATGCGCTACTGCTTATAGTGTTCTACGGGTGCATATGGAAGAAAATTTCAAACCGTTCTAACTTTTATTTGGAAACCGAACACTACAAGACAAGTACCGAAAACCGAGGGAAGCTTGCAACAGACAACAATAAAATCTCATTGTCAGACAGAGAGGCGTCAAGTAGTATAAGCACTATATCCCATAATGATACAGAGCCCACGCACAGAAACGATTATGGAACAGTTACTCTTTCTGTTCCACAGAAACATGGGGCAAAGGACATGGGAACTCGGAAAATTACGAAAATAATGACTGTCGTCACAGCTGTGTTTCTTCTCAGCTTTCTGCCACATCTATTTCTGATACTGATTTCGGTAATGATTCCGAACATTTTCGACAACCTTACAGGTGTAACGTCAGTCCTCGTGCAGATAGCTTTACGGAGTTTGTTTATACAGTGCGTCATGAATCCGTTTATTTATGGATATATGGATGATCATTTCCGTAAAGCATGTAGGTCATGCTTATTTGGAAGAAATGCGTAATTGGCATAAGGCTCTGAACAATTAAAGCCTAAGTTTGATCGCAAACTATCAACAATACTTAACATTGTAGCATTAAGCCTCGTTTACACGACCGAGGTTTCTTTGCCACAGAAACTTTAATAAAGAAAGTTTGCCAAACATTTTGCGTTCACTCGGATTAAATTATTTGTTAAAGAAAATTGTGGCATAGAAGCTTTGTCAAATATACTTTGGCAAGGAAATATTTGCTGCTGTGCTCACACGATCAAACATTATTCGGCAAAGTTAACTTGACAAATAAATTTTGCCCGTGTGGATGGCCAATCATGCCACATTTTCTTTGTTAAATATGCTTTGTTCAAAATCAAACAGATTTGATAATGAGCAAGGTTTTCTGTTTTCATCTACATTGCTAGTTTCTTTGTTACATATTTTATGGCAAATTTTCTTTTCATACGATCAAATTTTGTTTGTCATATAAACTTTACCATATAAATATCAATTTGGCAATAAAATGTGGCATATTTTTCCATTCACACGAGCAAATTTTTCTGTCCCAAACCTACTTTGTCACAGAAACTTTGCCCGTATGATCGAAGCATTGCGTTGTCTCTCGGATAGATTTTTGTTTCTTACATTCAAATTCTGATAAAATGAAAGAGGTAAAATGAGCCGCGACGCGTGAAAACCAACAATGTGGTTGTGCGCCCAGCGCATACTCAGATCAGCCTGGGCATCCGCCCAGTCTGACCAGAGTCTTCGCTGTCCGAAAAGAGGTAGCTGAGACCCTTAGCTACCCTTTGAACACTAAATGAAACGTCTGATTAAACTGGGCGGATGCCGAGGCTGATCTGAGTCATCACTGGGCGCACAACCACATTGTTGGTTTTGTCGTGTCGCGGCTCAAATAATTACCGTAAATGTCCTTAAACGTACAAAATTGGTTTAACAGTTCAGTCAGGCGTCCAAAAGATGGAGATGAAATGGCAAACAGTACAGACCCTCATCCATTGATGCTGGAGATATAGTGGGTACAAGATATTTTCATCTAAGTCCTCCAGTGACCTTGAAAATAAGGTCAAGGTCACCAAAATCTGTTCAGCTCTTACACTTGTCCCAATGATGTATCCATGCGAATTTGGTGAAATTCCATCTATTGGTTCAAGAGATATCGTGGGTACAAGAAATTGTAATCTAAGACGTCCAGTGACCTTGAAAATGAGATCAAGGTCACCAAAATCTGTTCAGCTCTTAAACGTGTCCCATTGATGTACACCATTGCAAGTATGGTGAAATGCCGTCCATTGGTTCAGGAGATATAGTGGGTACAAGAAATTGTCACCTAAGTCCTCCGGTGACCTTGGTGGGGGGACATAAACAGTCCATGCGAATACTTCTTGGTAGCGTGACATTCGCGCCGTGACCTCTGACGTCATGAGAAATATAAGTGGCATTATTATATCTACAACTCATATCGATTGCACTATCGATTTGGCATATCAAGTAGGAAAGTACAATTTTAGGGCCAAATAATCGACCCAACCCCTTTTTCCAGCGACGTTCTTGAAACCTTCAGCCGTCAAAAGGATATGTA
Organism: Ctena decussata; assembly: GCA_963989385.1. NCBI lineage: Eukaryota > Metazoa > Mollusca > Bivalvia > Lucinida > Lucinidae > Ctena > Ctena decussata. The sequence goes on along the minus strand of OZ022506.1, from coordinate 40,614,271 downwards.
TTCAAAAGGTTTGAGTCTTAATGTGGCTCTTTTTATTCTGATGGCCAATCATGACAACCCTAGTCAGAACCAAACATTAAACGTTGGGACTTGAGCCAGTCTATTAGTCTTGAAATGTGTACTTTTTGCATTTTCAGGTACATGTATATTATATGCACTGCTCAAAATACTCAAAGGAGTACAGTTTATAGTTTCCACAAGTCTGAAGTCTCTATATACAACTCATCATCATATCAATGTCTACTAAAAGACATTGATACCTAACCTATTTATTATATTTTGATGATAAAGAATTTATACAGAGATCTATGTGCAGTCCTCCTTTAAATATTTTGAGCATTGTATTTTGAAAACTCATACGAGACTATCTGAGACACAATTATTTGGCTGTAACATATTAAAATAAAATGGCATTATCATACATCCATGTACATAGTGTTAATAATCTCAGCCTCTTTTATATCTACAGTAACATAAATAACATCATTGATTTACAAACACATGTTACTACTTATTAATATTATGACATAATTTGCATCAACAGAAACATTGGTATAGTTTATCTGTGACGTATAAAATACCAATTGCTTTTTTAACATGTAGTAATATTGTATAATTCTACATATATACTACTCGTCAGAAGTTAAGCATATTTTAAAAGACACTGAAACAAGAGTATTAGAAATCATACCAATTTAGTTCCAATCGTTACTGTGAAGTTAAATGCATTTTATCAGCAACACTTATGATAAAGCATTGTAAAAACACAAAATTTAGATTGATTTTGAGTAAGACCTGTACAAAGCCAGCGCAAAATAAAATGCCTAAAATTGCACATTTAAAGGGAAACATGTTTCGTTTTAATTTTTACCTCGCCTGAACGAAGTTCAGGAAGAGCTATTGTACTACCCCGGCGTTGGCGTTGGCGTTGGCGGCGGCGGCGGCCACAGCGTCGGCGTTAGCAAAATGTTAAAGTTTTTAGGTGATGGGCAAGGTGCTGTCAGGCGAGCTATCCTGTCCCGGTGACAGGTCTCGTTATAAAAGCAGTAACTCCGGATTCGCCAAAACATTTCCGTTTTATATAAAACGTTAAATTGATGAGAAAGACAGGTGACTCATAGTGCATTACAACGAACTTTGTTCTCCTCAAAAGTGTTGTTGTTGTTTTTTTTCGACATTTGCAGGCGTGTCCGCTTTGTGCAGTTGTAACTCATAATCGTCTTAAACTTGATGTTTTTACGATGGTTTATCATTGTTGTAGAATGTTAGAATTAAATTATTATTATTTCTGATAATCCCTATACATTTATTTTTACAGTATGCTTAACTTTTAGCGAGGTGTAAATATTGTATCCACAAAAATGTTTTATCTCTAATACATTCTCGTAGTAACGAATCATGTCAGTTGAGATGGTGATTTGTGGTAAATACAAAGATTTGAATAAAACAATAAAAAGCGTCAGTTAGCAGACTTCTTATTTTTGTTGTTCTCCACATTTTAGATTATAAAAATAGCGATTTACTGTTTAAGAAAATGTCTCTATGAAAAGATTAAAGGATAATTATCTGTGCAAAAAATCTAAAGAATTAACATCGTTATTGAAAATGTATGTAGGTCTGAAAGTACTTCTGCGACATCAATTGATTGCAGAGGGCGTCCCAGCCATTATTTATTCAAGCTCTTTCTCAAACTGTAAGATAAAACAGATGAAATAATAGCTTATTCTCAACTCTTCGACCACGTATCAGGTGAATGGTATACTGCAAACATTCCTGAAATATCAGATAAGCAGGTTTAATATATTACACAAACATTATGCAAACTACTTTTTGTAACCATCACATGTGTGTAAGTGCAATTGTGCAACCTTGATAAAGTAGACTTCTCTATGTTTTCTTAATAATTTTGTAAAAATTTGGACACCGACTACTTTTTTATCTGCTCAACCTGCCATTGTGTGAAAGAGTTGGGACGCTCTCCTCAATGTACTCGAGTACCTTCAGACCTAAAACCTTTTTCAATAACAATGTTATCTTTCAGTTGTTGAGTAGTTATTCCGCACAGTTTGACGACCAGTCGTACGTAGACATATTACAGGTGTTACTCAACGATTCACTATTAGAACTGATATATTTCTTAAATAAACAATTGCTTAATGAGTTATGCTTATAAAAGGAATGGGAAGATAAAACCGGAACGTTATAATATGACGTAACGTAATTTATTAATTTTGTCACTGGCTACTAGCAGTTATATTTTAGATGCAGAGAGATAGAAAGCAAATACTAGGGTACATATGTCATTTTTAAAAACGAGTTAAACTAATAAAATTGATTTAAACGAATCACAATTAAGTATATAAAAAATAAAATTATTATACATGATCGCAGGACACATATTCAAAAATCTGTTAGCTGTAATATGATGGATAATTTGCCTTTAGGTCTGAAGTTGTTTTTTTTTTTTTTTTTTTTGTGGGGGTTTTTAACCATAAATGCCAGAAAAGGACATAATCATTAGAATATTTAACGACTTTTTGTTATAAAACTTCTTTGAATATTCTTAAAGATTATGTCTAAAATTACAAAACAACAAGTGAGTTCCTCTTCGACATATATGATCCTTTATGCTGCTTTTGTATATTAATTTGTACTTTAAAAAAAAACTAAATAAGAATAGGAATGTCGTTAGATTGTTATCTGATTCAGTATGTGTAAATATTAGCTTTAGTTGTACTTGCAGTCACTGAACTGAAAATCAATAGTTTTATCGCATCTGAACAAACATTTAAAAAGTCCATTCAGTATTAATGTGTACCTTATTTTTTTTTTATTTATTATTCTTTTTTTTCATTTATTTTTTTTTATTATTTTTATCATATCATTATTTTGCCAGTAAAATTGGATTAATTTAATCCAGATTGACGATAGTGCTAAAACTAGGGGATTGTCTTACTATATCCACCAGGAATTGGAAAAATAGTTCATACTTCAAAGTTGATATTTCATAATTCATGCTCCACACTTCACATTTCAAAGTTCATACTTCACACTTCGTAGATCAACATTCACACGTCAAAGTGCACATTTCATAGAGTCATACTTTACACTTAGTTCATACTTCGAAATTCAGAGTTCATACTTCACACTTCATACTTTATACTTCACAGCTCAGAGTTCAAACTTCACATTTCATTGTTAATAGGAAGTCTAAACTGTGAAGTATGAATTACGAAGTATGAAATGTAGAGTCTCCACCGATCTTTCGAACTACGCTGTTTATTTTTCAAGTTCCCTAATATGTCTAAAATATTAAGCGAAGTATGAAGTATAAACTGTGAAACGTGAAGTATGAACTATGAAGTGTTAGTCACCATCGCTCTTCCGTACTACGCTGTTTTGTTGCTTTAACTGGATAAACTTCGTATATCACAATCGGAACACCGCTCGGCCAATTCCGTGAATATGATTCACGGAATGGGCCGAGCGGTGCTCCGATTGCTTATATCACAGTAAGGCACTATCCTCCTCTTTTAATGTTTGCTATTTTCACTATATGTATCTCCAGTGCTGCCCTGATGTTTGTAATGAAAATGCTTTAATGCATATATTCTACATGCATTTAAGGGAAAGTTGCTAAACTATCACCCGGTGTGCTTTGAACGACACAAAGTACTATGGCCCGCGGCCGCAAGGCCGAGGGCGATGTTACATTGGGTCGCCCACAGCACCAAGGGAGCGATAGTTTTAATAACGTTAAAGGTGAAGTAGGGGCAGTGGGTGTTAGAGACCCACCGTTTTGATTGTTTCTTCTAAAATGCATCAAACAGTTCCATTGCGCAAGGAAAGCTATACGTGTAGTTTATTTATATCATCTCTTGAATTTATATAAATACTAGCAAATACGATAATGATAGAAACTACGTTCAAAAACTGAAACTGTATCAAGAAAAAAAGGAACAGCATACGTATATACATAGACACAAGTTCATAAGAAAACTATTGCCATTGAAGCTTAGGCACTAGCATATAACTTAAGTAAATGAATAAACTATTTGTTCGGACTTATTCAATTCATTATGGCCGCCTCTTGCTGGTAGTAAGAAATTACACAAACATTTCGTCATTAGGCCCCTAACTGAAGGGGCCGGGTTGGTGTGGTGGGAGGAGGGAGGAGGGTAAAGAAGATTTTAGTGCTAATATTAGAAATGAAAAAAAAAAAAACTTTTTTCTTGTTGTTCAACTGATTCAAAAGAAACTTCCTTCAGGATGTAATATATGTTTCTCGTAGCCCCTGGGAAAGGGAAAGTCAAACTTGTCAAACTTACTGACGGTTATTTGGTGTGTGTTTTTTTCATGAATTTGAGATTGTATGAACACACATGTTGCCACTCTCACAGATTTCAGTCAACACTGAACCAAATTTCTAACTGGCCGTTTGTTCCATAGAGTTAGAAGTCTTACGCTAATTCAGATTAATCCAGCTACGAATTAGGACGAGCAAATACACATAGACGTATTCTTGTATTATACAAGCAACTCAACCGCTCATGCATTGTCAAATTGATTAACTGCAGGCGTGCCAAGTGTATCTAAGGAATGAATTTCATTTTTCTGAGGTTTATCGAAGTGTAAACTACATTGGGTCACGTGCAAAGTGAATAAACCCCGAAGGGGTTCATGTAAACTTTGCTAGTGACCCAATGTAGTTTACACCTCCATAAACATCAGAAAAATCAAGTTCATTGCTTATATTTACATTCATTTCAATCAAATCTTTCATGAAAAATCATACATAAGCGCTAAAATAGAAGCAGTGAAACATGTACACGCAGCATTTTTGCTAACAGCAGAACAGCATGCATGACGTCATGAAGTCGCTGACGTCCAATTAGGTTGTAGAGAGCCATTGTTTATTTTGACGTCATTGACGTCGAGTGTCTCAATGTAATTATTAAGAAATGAATTTCATTGTTCTGAGGTTTATCGAAATGTAAACTACATTGGGTCACGTACAAAGTGAATGAACCCCGAAGGGGTTCATGTAAACTTTGCTAGTGACCCAATGTAGTTTACACTTCGATTAACATCAGAAAAATTAAGTTCATTGCTTATATTTACATTCGTTTCAATCAAATCTGTCATGAAAAATCTTAAAACATGTACACGCAGTTTTTTCTGCTAACAGTAGAACGGCATGCATGACGTCATGACATTGCTGACGTCCAATCAGGTTGTAGAGAGTCATTGTTTATCTTGACATCACTGACGTCGCGTGTCTCAATGTAATTATTGGAATGTAAACTGCATTACGTTCCAATGGTTTACTATAGGGATTTTCAGTAAATACACCTAGAATGTAAATATTAAGATTTATACAAACATCCAAAGTGAGGTAATATAAAAACTTCAATATTAAAATCAGTACAAAACTCTCGCGACGATCGAGTACAGATTATATTTTATTCATGATGAAAAACTTTATTTACCTCCGAAATGACATGACTTTGTGGCAGCTTGGTGCAAATTTTGAAAACGATATACTGGCGCAAATTAATTTCGGCAGTTTGGATATAATCATTGCTCCAAATAATAAAGAAAATTTGATATATATTTTTCTTACTCTTTTTCTTATTGTTCTATTTAATTATACATGGTGGCATCTATCAGGATCACCTCAGTGAGGCGATTCTAATGGGATGCCACAATGTATAACCTCATGGAAATGTATAAAAAATCTTAAGTACTCATCAAATACTCCTTTTTCCTCTAAACCTCCGTTATGTTGTGCGTATGTATATGTATCAAATGTATGTAATATTGGCGGAATTATATTTTAGAGCTCTTAGCTCAAACCGCCAATATCGCCTCAATTCAGTAACTGTCAAAGTAAGTGTTTTACAGTATTACCGGTATTTTATTTTAAAACTGTCAATAGTGTCATCGAATATGTAAGATATGAGAAGTGTATTAGCTTTAGCATCATATACTATGCACTGTGCTTGTCTAGCAGGCTGAGTTTTCATTCCAGACAGAAGAATTTTTTCCTCAGATAAGTCTGCTGACAGTACCGATACGTCATCTGTCCATATATAACAGACATAGACATTGCCAGCAGTATCAGTGGTTACACCTATTGGTGCTTCCTCCTGCAACTGACGTCTAGCGATAACATCACCAGTCTCACCATTCAACAACGTCAACGTGCTTTTATTGCTGTCTGCTACTATCACAGTCGATGAACTTCCTTCATCATGGCTGGTCAAATACCAAGGACATCTAAACAATGGCTGTCCCTGTTGATCAGTGGACACTGACCAATACACCTTCCCAGTCAGGTCAATCAGCTTCACCGAAGCAGAATAGTCGCTGACAGAAGAAATGACAAGTTTATTCTTATATTTGGTGATGCCGCTTATAGGATATGGTACTTTTGTTGTTGACGTTATTCGCAGCTGAGTACCAGAGATGTCCAGTGTGACCAGTGAGTTGTTGGTAGTGGTGACAACAGCTTCCCTGGCACTGATCACAGCTATATCTGAAGGTCTGGGGTCGTAGAAGAACAAAATATACCAGGGACGGTCAGGAACTGAGACAGAGGACAAAAATTTCATGTCATGAGAGAACAACTTAACTTTAATATTGGTGCTGTCAACGATAAGTTTTCTGCCATCCTCGGTCACCGCCATACCTTTAATGTAACAGAGGCTCTCTTCCTCCAGCTTTACCGTGTATTCATTGCGTTTACTTGCCTTGATTTTGGACACTGATTTTGCCTGCAACCCAGCTGCTCCTCGTATACTATTTCCTCTTGTTTGCTGTGGCGGCTTTAAACAGACAGATGTTGGTTGCTGTAGAGCCGAAGGGAATATTATATCATTACCTACGATGTTTGTATCTCCCTTTCTTTGCGACTTTGACACGCAACCCAAAATGATTGATGTTGACAGAAATTCTTGAATCGGTTTACTTGGGATAAATGACAGATCCGTGAAGGACAATAAATTATTCCAGCTTCTGAACTCGTCCGTAATTTGATTTGTGTATTTGACACTTTCTTGAATCTTGAGAAACAATTTTGTATCCATCGGTTTCCTTTGGAACTTTTCTATGTCAGATTTTGAAGTTTCCAGCTTGGCTATTATGTTATTTATCTTCTCTTGATGCTGTGAAATTAGCAATATCTGGGACTGACAATTTGCTTTAATATCCGCCTGTATGTCACGCAAAAATTCGTTAATCTTTGAAACAATGCTATCATGTATTTTTTGTGCGTCCTTCAGCATTGATTGCTTTTGTTGTTTCATTTTCTTCATGTTTGTTCCAAGTGATAATCTTACAGATATCGCTTGGTCTTGTAAACTTTTGACCGCATCAAACAGTGAATCTGTTTCCGAAGAACTGATATTTTTACAGACATCTCCTATACTCTGGACGATACAGTTAGTGTGATCGGAAGAACATGAAGAACAAATCATATTCTTATGTTCACAACAAAATTGGTCCTTAACAAATTCTGGATGGTCGTCACAGTGTTGAAACTTTGGTGGTTTATCAGCCTGGGACTGTGGCATGCTGGACCCTTGCAATATAACATGACCTTTGGCTAATTGGAATTTTCCATGGAATACATGACAGTCAGAACATAAGAACTGAAAGCAGTCTTTACAATATCCGTACACCTTGACTTTGAGTCCTTTTCCTTCAAAACAGGGATCGCAGTATGGGTCAACGAATTCATCAGATGTTTCGTGAAATTCGTCCATGTTAGCCGCCATTCTAAAAAAACAAAGACAAATAATTTTATTAGCCTATGTGCAAAATCAGTTACGTTTGCCTGAATTAAAGCAATTTCCACCGGACTTTAGCATTTGACATGCATCTGCGAAGATAACTGCAATTGCATAACATTATTAAACATATTGACATTTTTCCGCGGTTTAAAAACAACTAAACATGTGTCCAAAGTACACAGATGCTCCCCGCCCTATGGCATTTGTCCATAAGGCTGTTTCATTTGCACCACGCCCAGCTCCAACCACTCAACACAAGGGGCTGACCCTTATGATTAAGAAGCTTAGTAAACAGTTCTGTCAAATTTCAGCTTTACATCATCAGCCATGTTGTAATTCTGAGTTATGCACAACAGAATATTGAACGTGTTTCTTTAGGCCCTACCCCATAGCCCCATCCCTAGTCAACCCAGTGGCCTGACCACTCCACATAAGGAACTGACCCTCAAGCCATGAAACATATGAGCCGCGACACGAGAAAACCAACAATTTGGTTGTGCGTCCAGCGCAGACTCAGATCAGCTTGGGCATCCGCCCAGTCTGATCAGAGTCTTCGCTGTCCGCATGAAGGTAGCTTAGACCCTTAGTTACCCTTTAAGTGCTTAGCAAAGGGTCTGATCAGACTGGATGGATGCCCAGGCTGATCTGAGTACGCGCAGGGCGCACAACCACATTGTTGGTTTTCTCGTGTCACGGCTCATATACCTTGATAACACCGACAAATATTTCCAGGATCTCTGACACTATATACTCGTTCGCATTTTTTCTTGTGATTGGCGACAGGAAGGCCTCCTATAGTCATTTATGTAAATAACATATACATGAAATTAGTAAGGAGCTTGTGTGAACGCAATGTATCTAAATAATAGCAACTGTAACCTTGACCTTGACCCTACATGTACCACCCTGAAACACGAACTCATTCGAGGCAGTGTCATACCCAATAAAAGTTGCATCAAATCAGATAATAAATGATTTAAACTTCCATTAGCAAATGTATCAGACCTATGATCAAACAAACATTGAATATGTTTGTTTTGGTCCCACTCTGTAGCCTCATTCCTAGCCGGCTCATTGCCCTGGCAGCTACATACAATGGCCAGACCCTTATGCTTATGATTTTCACTCTGATGTTCATACAAAATATTCTGAGGATGATGTCATTAAAATGCTGGAATAGGAGCCTTATGGGCACCCTCCCCCCCCCCCCCCCCGCGTTGTTTCATCTTTAATAAGAGTGAGTTATTTTGCGATTCAAAATAAGAAGGAAAAAAAACAAGTAATTTAAACAATTAATGTCTGACATTAAAAGGTTCCCGGCAGCCAGCGTAGATCCCGATCAGGCGCCACAGAATACAGCGTCTTTCTTTGCATTAATTACAAGAACTGCTATGGGAAAACAAAATTATATTAGATCATACACCCCAAGAGTCCCCACCTAGCATTATGAAAAAGGCGTTACTGGGTTATAATGTTTTTTAAGAAACATTGACCTTTCCTGTTCCGATCCCCAAAACAACCTACATTGTATATCTGTAATTTCGGTACTTGTTAAAAATCATCAAGAAAAAAAAACTGAGCAGTGATAAGCTCACAAAAATGTACTTGTATCCGCTTATCTAAAATATGAACTCCTTGACATGAAGATAATGTATCACGAGACATGTTGTTGATTTGCCAGCCACGGCAAAATAGCTCCCTTACAACAACTCCCTTACAGTCGTGCAGAACCGATAAGGCATCTTTCTTCTTGTCGATATCGTTGATGTTGTTGTTGTGTTATTGCTTTACGTCCAAAGGTAAACAATGGTCATGTCGGGACGGTCAGTAAACCTAACCACACTGCAGGCTTAGACCTTCTAAGCGGTTAACCAGTAGTAGTTGCACATACTTTCGCCAGTAACTGACAACTGGCTTGAATCAGCGGAAGGGGGAACGAGAGTATGTGGCCGGACCGGGTATCGAATCCGGGACCTCTGGCGCTTGAGCCAGACGCGCTTTTTCGCCGTCGTACAGTTGTTCTAAAACAAGCAGAGAGGCTGACCTAGTGGTCAGCGCAACCCCCTTAGGCGCAAGAGGTCGTGGTTAGCGGTATCAAAGAGGCCGTCAGTGACTGCAGTGGCGCTGGACGTCGTTGGCGGTGGCATCTGCGAAGCCGTATGTAGGGTCATGTCAGGTAAATTCGAACAGCAGGTAAATTCGGACTATCACAAATTTTTCCTTTTTTTGTCAGTTGTTTGGAATTAAAACAAAAATAACTGGGAAACAGTGAAAATCCTGATGAGACGGCTCATTATGAGCCGTCTCATTTGGATTTTCACTGTTTGCAATGGTATGTCCGAATTTAGATGTTGTCCGAAGTTACCCGACTCAACCCTATATAATCGCGCTAAAATCAACACACACCGAGATGCTGTGCCTACACAGGGGATTTGGCCTCATTAAACAAGCACGACTGGATCAACAGCATTGTTTCAGCAGTGGTATTTGCCTAACTATAGCTTTCAAGTGCGCAGGCCCCAAGAGCGCTAAATCTCATTCACCAAAGTTGCTATTTGCCTAACTATAGCTTTCAAGTGCGCAGGCCCCAAGAGCGCTAAATTTCATTCACCAAAGTTGCTTCATCTGCAAGTTTATTCATTCACCTTAACACTTTAAGCGCCTGAGGCGATCGTTCATATTGTTGTTGTTGTTTAGTTGCTTTACGTCTACGGTAAACAGCTATGGTCATGTCGGGACGGTCAGTTAACCTAACCACACTATTCCTGGGCAGGCTTAGACCGTTTAAGCGGATAACCAGTACTAAGTGCACATACTTTTGCCAGTTACTGACAGCTGCCCTTCAGTGGAAGGAGAAATGCAAGTGACCGGACCGGATACCAAATCCGGGACCTCAGATTCTTGAGTCAGACGCGCTACCGACTGCGCTACGCGGTCCGGCTACCAGAGGCAAAATAGCTGAATTTGCAAACAGCGTAGATCCTGATGAGTCGGCTCATTACTCATCTAGATCTACACTGTTTGCCCTTAAATATCTGAATTCTCTATATGACATAGCTTAGGCGACACTTTTTTTTTTAAATTTTGCAGACGTATTTTTTTTTTTTTTTTTTTTATAAAGGTGTAAAATGTTTCTTTCTTTGATTAAGTATATGACAAAGGAAACAACAGGGGAAATTATTTGCTTATATGACAATCGAATGTCTCCCCGCTCCCCCATCCCTCCCCCACAACAACCCCCCCCCCCCCCCCCCCCCCCAGCCCAACTTCCCCTTCCCACCAACCTTCACCTCCCGCGTAAACACACCTGGTGAATTGTCAGAGTAACCTTCGATGGCAATACCGATACTGATCATCGATTCTGGCCGGCGTCTGGAATGTCCTGTGACTGGTCCGATTCAAAATCCTGATTTCATATTTGACATTTCACTAAGCCTGGTACTCAAATATCTTACTACATTGGAAGTCCTATTCAGCTATGTTTAACTCCTGGAAGTTTAATCATGAATCTTAGTGACGCAGTGAAGGACATTCATTTACATGTCATATATCACAGGGTATCACAGGGTATAATCGATTCCGCCAATTTTCGCTTCCTGCAGAGACTGTACATCATATTTGGCTTCCGCCGAGACTGTCCGCGTACTCTCGCTTCCTGCAGAGACTACTGTCCTCGAAAAATGGCTTCCTGCCGAGACTGTCGTGTATATTAGTACTTATATGATATGTGACCTGCAAGCATGACATGCTCTGACCTACAAAACGGACATCTTGTTTTTTAAGGAAATATCTTGATAATACATTAACCTCTAGCCGAGTTTAATCAATCTCACCATTCCAAAGGGCAGGTCATGATTTATACATACCCTTGAGCCGCATCACGAGATCATCTTTCGAGCAGCATGCACAAACAGAGAAGACCTTGATCAGCCCGCGCGCATGCGATCAAAGTATTCTCTGATCGCATGAATAATCTTAGGAGCCTGGGGAACTAATAGAGTGAAAAGCGAAAACAATGAACTGTCGGAGGAAATGTCTGAATGTTCGGAGTCATCGCTTATGCAGAATACCTTTTTTGCCGCGGCATTAATATTTATGGGAATTTATGCATCAGATGCCTGTGTGGTCGACAGGAAATGTAATAAAATTTCCTTTTAAAAGGAAGGCTTGCCCAGCTAAGACAGTGAAATTTGCATGACTCGTTATTGACAATCTAGATAAGACCTTAATACCGGATCGGTCGCAGCCCGGGTTAACAATGACCGCGCCTACTGTTGAACACCGGGACGTAGGTGACAAGTATGCAACTGGTGTAACACAGATCAAGAAAATCAGAGGTAGGGAGAACATCTCAATTGGCACCTGGAATGTAAGGACTCTGAGGCCAGCTGGGAAGCTTGAAGAGCTGACTCATGCAATGGAAAGGTATCACTGGAACATACTGGGGCTCTGTGAGATGCGCTGGAAAAACTTTGGTGAGATGTCAACAGATGACAGACACAAGGTTTATTTCAGTGGAGAAGAGGACAAACATGAGTATGGGGTTGGGTTTCTTGTACATAAGGACATGGTGAGTGCTGTCTTGGGATGCCGACCAGTCTCCAGCAGACTGATTTCAATTCGCCTGAGAGCAGCTCCTTTCAACATCACCATCATACAGATTTATGCACCAACATCTGGACATGACGACAATGAGGTAGAACACTTCTACCAGCAACTCCAGGAAATCATAGACCAAACACCCAAGAAGGACATTCTGGTTGTACAAGGGGATTGGAATGCTAAGGTTAGAAAGGATGCACAGGCAGACTGGGAAAACGTTTGTGGACCCTACTGCAATGACGAGACAAATAAGAGAGGTCTCAGACTTCTAGAGTTTGCAACCTGTAACAGCTTAGTACTGACAGACACCCTTGGCCCTCACAAACCATCAAGGAGATGGACTTTGCACAGCCCAAATGGGAAACACCACAATCAGATTGATTACATCTTGGTGAGGAAGCGCTTCCGATCAGGAGTCAACATCCATAGGACAAGGAGTTTTCCTGGAGCAGACATAGGAAGTGACCATGACCTGGTCATGATGACCTTCCGAGTTCGTCTGAAGAAGGCTAGAAAGCCAACCCAACCAAGACTGAAGTTTGATCTTGAGAAGCTAAGGGACCCAGAGGTGGCATGCACTTTTCAAGCAACAATAGGTGGAAAATTTGCACCACTCATTGGTCTGAGGGATGATGACATGGACATAGATACCATGATTACCACCTACAATACAGTAGTGACTGATGCAGCCAGTGAGATACTTGGGAAGGAACGTCGCAGGAAAAAGCCATGGGTCACTAGAGATGTTCTCGACCTCTGTGATGAGAGGAGAAATTTGAAGAAGAAGAGGTATGAAGCAGGAGGAGCAGAAGAATACAGGGAAGCAAACAAGAGGATTCAGAAGGCAGTGGAGAAAGCGAAGGAGGACTGGATAGCTAGTCAGTGCGAGGAGATCGAAACTTGCCTGAACAAAAACAACAGCAAGAAAGCATACCAGCTGGTGAAGGATCTAACTTCAGAGAAACAGGGTAGATCCACAGCTATCCAGGACAAGTCTCGGAAATGCCTTACAGAAGAACAAGATATTCTCAGCAGATGGACAGAATATTGCTCAGAATTATACAACCATGAGACTGATGGTGACAATACGGTTCTGGACTGCAGTCAGCCCCCAGATGAAGATCAACAACCGATCCTTCGTGAGGAAGTTGAGATTGCAGTAGCAGCACTGAAGAAGGGAAAATCTGCCGGAGTTGATAATATACCAGCAGAACTTGTTCAAGCTGGAGGGGAGACCATGATTGATGTTTTAACAGATATCTGTAACAGGATCTGGAGAACAGGAGAATGGCCTACCCCATAAACTCAGTCGCTGATTATTACTCTCCCTAAAAAGGGCAACCTACAGCTCTGCCAGAACTACAGAACCATCAGCCTCATCAGTCATTCAAGCAAAGTCATGCTGAAAGTTATCTTGAACAGGCTTAAGCCACAAGCCGAAGAGATAATCGCTGAGGAACAGGCTGGGTTCCGAGCAGGAAGGAGCACCACAGAACAGATCTTCAACCTTAGAATCCTGGGTGAAAAGTATCTCCAACATCAGCAGAATCTGTACCATGTCTTCATTGATTTCAAAAAAGCCTTTGACAGGGTATGGCATGCAGCCTTATGGGCCACCATGAGGAAGTACAATATCAATGCAAACCTAGTTCGCACCATTGAGCAGCTATACGACAAGGCTACAAGTGCAGTCCTGATAAATGGCAGCACAGGAGAATGGTTCAGAACAACAGTTGGAGTAAGACAAGGATGTCTTCTGTCACCCACCCTCTTCAACATTTTTCTCGAAAGGATCATGTCCGATGCTCTGGAAGAACATGACGGTAAGGTTAGCATAGGCGGCAGAAATATTACCAACCTGCGGTTTGCCGATGACATAGACGCTCTTGCTGAGGAAGAGCAGGAACTAGAAGCTCTAGTTGAAAGTCTCGACCAGACCTGCACAAGGTATAAGATGGAGATCAGTGCTGAGAAGACCAAACTGATGACAAACAGCGCAGATGGCATCCAGAGGGAGATCAAGGTAAAGGGGCAGAAGCTGGGTACTGTAAGCAGCTTCAAATACCTTGGAGCAGTTGTCTCAGATGATGGCTCAAAACAGGAGGTTCTCTCAAGGATAGCACAAGCCACTTCAGCTCTTGCCAAGCTGAAACCAATTTGGAGAGATAGCAACGTATCTCTTGGATCAAAGGTGACACTTATGCGCTCCCTTGTCATTTCCATATTTCTGTGTGCCTGCAGGCCTTTGAGATGAGATGCTACCGAAGGTTACTGAACATTTCGTACAAGGACCATATAACCAATGAGGAGGTTCGCAGGAAGATCCAAGCCGCCATTGGAGAATATGATGAACTCCTGACGCTGGTCAAGAAACGGAAACTAAGGTGGTTTGGCCACGTCTCAAGGTCTTCTGGTTTAGCAAAGACAATTCTTCAGGGCACAGTGCAAGGAAAAAGAAGAAGAGGTAGACAGAAGAAGAGGTGGGAAGACAATATCAAGGAGTGGACTGGAATGGATTTTGCCAGCTCAACTAGGGCAGCTGAAGACATGACAAGGTGGAAAGGGATTGTTTTGAAGTCAGCTGTGGTGCCCCAACGACCTAGTAAGGTTATGGGATAGAATAGAATAGAATAGTTATTGAAGTGAACCCGATTGTTAGTGCACTTTCTGTTGCTTACTTTTATTTAGCAAAGTATTTAATTTCTAACTTCTTGAATGGTGGCATTATCCACGGGTGAAAGGAAAAAGCAAGTGTAGAAATTATTTGAAAAACAAATTGAGGAAATATTTAAACACACACACACACACACACAACAAAAACAGTTTTTCAACGTTTTGGCCGGCCGTTAAGCATGTCTCAAGGAAAATGACCTATTTCAAGTCTTTTCTTTACGGCTGTTGAGTCACATTTAATCTGAATCAAAATTTTAAGAAAGACTGTTTCAAACCCATGTCTATGGAATCTTGGCACATCTGAACTTGGCATCAAAAGAAGACAATAAATTTATATTTACTGAAGTTTCTTTTTGGTTTAAGTGGAATCAGTGGCAGTGACTGGAACAAAATTTTGACACTCTGAGAAGAAAACGCACGCTGCTATTGTTTGGGACAATAACTTGCTTTACACCATTTTGGAACAACAAAGCACGGATCCCATTGCGTTCGTATTTCCATGAACTCCCGAGAAATGAAATTTATCTTTTATATTTATGCTATGTTTTTTCATCAATTATGTTACTCATTCGTGAAGTTCTGACTAATTTAACACCAGGCAAAGTACGAAGAATAGTTATAAACCAACGTGTTTGGTAATTAAGTACAGCAGCCGTCACTATGACATGACGTATATCAAACGTTACGTCGGCCAATCATCTATTTGAATTATCCGTGACGTTGCTTAAGAAACAGATCAGCTCTAGCAATGAATTGTTGAGTAATAATTCACTGTTTGGAGGTCAGTTGTAAAGTCGATCATATCACGAGCGCAGAGCGCGAGTGATATATCTTCTTACAACTGACCGACAAACAGTGAATTATTACTCAACAATTCACTGCTAGAGCTGAACTATTTCGATTCTAACACTCAAAAACGCCGAAAAACTATTCTTTTTATTCAAACTCTCCCAACCTTCCTGCCAGCGCAATCATACTCCCGCCAATATTCTAAACTGTATCTAAGACAAATGTACGTTTTTATGGCGATTTTAGAAGGAAAAAGAAACGTTACACCGTCTAACGTCTCAAAACGTCACAAAATTACGTCAGTACTTGCAGTGACGTCAGCAATTAGACCCACGCGCTCCGAAGCAGTGAATTGTTGCAGAATAAAACACAGTAACATTCCATTGCTTCTATAGGCGCACTGTGTTAGAATTACGCTTTAGATTGCATGAATGTGTGTTGTTCGTGGATGTATGAACATCGTCAGCCCAGTATAGGTTCATCTAAGGAAATTGTCGACGAGTGTAAATATCTCCCTGTACATTTGTATAACTGAAGTAAGGCAACATTAGAGAGTGTTATAAAAGCAAGAAAAATGTCCACACAACCCCCACCCGCACCTACTGCAAGCACAGTAGGCCCTCGTCCTACTATAATCCAAATCAGTGGGACGCCTCGGCACTGGAAGTTACACCCAGCATCATCGCGCCATCCGGCAACCAACCCCTCCCTCCATTGTCATAAAGCTGTCTATGAATCCCTAACAGTTTCAAATTTTAACAATTCTGAATTGTCCCCTTTTTTCTGTACATGTATCATTGTAAGAGGTTTCCAGTTCAGGTTATTCATGAACATGTTGATTGCCAATAGGAAATATATCAGATGCTAAAAATGTGTACATAATATATCGCTTTATGACATGAAAATGCCCGTTGCAATGCGTATGCATTAATTACTCACTGGCATCACCGACTTTTACATACATAACACGGTCAGTTCACACACAGATAGATGGGATACATTTTTTTTCAGTAAATGTGATAAGAGAAGAAAGTCGTCAAAAACGCTTGTTTCTAAATTTCAACTCTGCTTTTTCAAGTTTTACAGATACACAGATCAGCCCACTCTGGCATAAGCACAGTCTGATCAGTCTATCCTCAGCATGAAAGATGTCTGCATCATGAAGAATATATGCCGAAAATGCCTGATCAGATCCCACGTTTGCATCGGCGCTGGACTGTGTTCCAGCTGCTCTGACTAGTCAGATTATGCGATGCCCTAAGGCCTATTTTTCGCGACGCCGCTGCATGATTTTGAAAAAGCTAATGCTTTGTGCTAAGCTATATATAAACACTGTTTCATACACAGGTTTCGGCATATTTCTTAGGATGCAAAGCAAAATACTTTGCATTAAATTCAGAGTTTCATTTTTTATACAATCAGTTTATAAAAAGCAAAAGAATCGTGGCCAAGTTCAAGGCACTTGTATAAGAAAAACGTGCTTTTTGACGGAAATATTAAAAAAAAGTACATGTACAGTCGTACTATCAAATATAGAATAAACTTTCCATCTGTTATTTTTAGCAGATGAGGTAAATCGGGCATGGATAAAAATAGACACAATCGGACGAGGTCTTTGTTTGTTATTGGTGTCTGTGAAGAAAATAATGAAGAAATGCAGTTTCAAACCCGAACGAGCTTTCCGATCTCTTTGGCTTTACTGCGGCCCTAAACAAAGCTTAGAACGAATCGTTGCAGTGCACACTCTCCTGGCGTTTTCCGACTACGTGTGACGTATCGTTTCTTCCGAAAATAACTCGGTATCATTAAACCACTGGAATACTGGCTTGCGGCCGAAACCGCAAGCCAAAAAGGAAACCAACAAGAATGAGACATGCCGAACCCGTGCATACCAAAGTTAGGTGTTTGTCATTTGCAAAACAGGTTTATATGCGACAGATAAAGCCGCGTGTGCATTCAATATTCGTATTTCTTGAGCTTTGTCGTTTGCAGACATAATCCCAAGGTCATCGGCAATAATTACACACGTACGTCCTGCGAAGTTTACGGAAGCATATGATGTGTCATTTTACCATTTATTCTTCATTTAGAAATATCTGTAATTCAATTTATGGATATCCATAATTCGCTTTATGGATATCTAATATTTATTGTCATTTTATGTTGTCCATTAATCGATTTTCTAAATTTCGAAACACAGAAAATTATGGATATCCATAAAACGAATTTTTGGACAGCACAAGATCATGATGAATATTGGATATCCATTATTCGATATTTCGATATCCAAAACTCGAATAATTGATACCCATAACTTGAATTATGGCTATCTAAAAAGCGGGTGAATATAGTTTATCCAAAATCCATTGATGGATATCCATAAATGAAAATTTTGAATACCGAAAAATCAATTTGAACAGGGTATAAGGTGTCATTCGCTTCTTATTCTCTTTTTATGGATATCCATAATTCGTTTGTTTGTTTGTTTTTACTTTTTTTTCTTCGTATCGGTAATTCAGTTTATAGATATCAAATTCCTCTTGTTTTTTTTTAATAGCTACATGTATAATTCGATTTATGAATATCAAAAAATCGAATTTGGTTATCCTTAAATCAAATTTTGAATATCACAAACACAACAAGAATATCGAATATCCATAAATCGAACAATGGGTAACCAAAACCAACTGATTGATATCCACAAATAAAAATTACGGATATCCAAAAGTCAAAATGGATATGAGCCAGTCTCTGTGAAAACCGGGCTTAATGACATAGCAATTAAATTTTAGATAACAACATTACTGGAAAGTACTATCTTTTTTAAACGTTTCCTGAAAATTTGAATCGGTTTCCACTATTTATTTTGAAGATATGGTCTTTAGAATCATACAGGTAGTGCAGTGGCTTTATATGACTTTGTAAACGTCATGCAAGTGTTTTTGACGTCACCGTCATAAGGTTTGTTTGTACGAGCTTTTGGCGCGTTTTAGGCAAAATAACTCGGACAAAATGAGTGTTTGCTCATGTTTAATGTATATATGATAGCACACACGTGATAATTTGCATGATTCAACATTATTCCATAGGTTATATAGGTCTTTGTATTGATATACCACGTTTTCA
Organism: Ctena decussata; assembly: GCA_963989385.1. Classification (NCBI taxonomy): domain Eukaryota; kingdom Metazoa; phylum Mollusca; class Bivalvia; order Lucinida; family Lucinidae; genus Ctena; species Ctena decussata. The sequence goes on along the minus strand of OZ022506.1, from coordinate 40,595,288 downwards.
AGGCTTCAGGGTTACCATGGTTTAAGCGTTGTCATGGCAACATCTATCATATGAATGACATAATTTTGCCAGAATTCATAAGTATTTTGTTATATTTCAACAACTAAGGTATTTTCATGAAAATAAAGAGAGGTCAGAAAAATCATTATTTTTTGTGTTTTTCAAACGTAAACAACGTCATTATTACGTAATGTCATTAAGACCGGTTTTCACAGAGAACGGCTCATATTGGATATCCAAAAATCACTTAACTATCCATAGTAGCGAGGGCTGTACCAATTGTAATCAATTTTATCCTGGGTGTATTTTGTATTTATTGTTGTTCGAAAGAGTTGTTTGTTTTGAGAAATGAAACTGCATCAAAAGAGGGTCATGACGCCCAGAATTGCTCGCCTGAGTTGAAGTATGACTATGCATCTCAGGCCCGGATCCAGACCACCACGCACTGGCGGGGCTCTGGATAACTGGTGGGGCTGGGAGGTGCCGAGACGTTTTGGGTGTGGGGAGGAAGGAGGGTTTGAAGATATATAATACATAGTTAAGGATCTATTTGATGAGAATTTTTGCAAATATATGTTGTGATATCTCATTAGAATCGCCTCGCCGAGGCGATTCTAATGAGATGTCACAACATATATTTTAATCTAACTTGGGCCAGGTGACGGGGCTCAAGCCCCAAAGCCCACCCCCTGGATCCGGGGCTGCATCTCTTCAGAGCTAGCCGACAGTCACTTTGGTTCATAGAGCAAAGGTTTTACCATATATTGGCACGATGGCCATTCACATCATGTTACCACAACCGTTTTAATACACGTTGGTTCCTCTGACCAATGGAGGCTCAACATGAAATTCAGCTTCAATTGGCCCCATGACTTTAAAAAAGCTCTAGATATGAGTGAACTTGGACAAAGGTCTGTCAGTGAATTACCTTGACCTGTGGTACTCAAAATTCTTCTTTTACTTATTTAGTTCACTACTAATTTTACACCATATATAGTTCAACTGTTTCAGGGAAATTAATGTTTATTTTTTTCCACACAAGATTCCAAGATGATGTTTACCAAGTTTCTATGTCATCGGTCATTTGGTTCCGGAGAAAAAGACTCTTTTAGGTTTCTACCATATATGGGCATGACGGCTTTCTCGATTATGAGCCACAACCATTTCAGCCGCGACACCAGAAAACCAACAAAGTGGCATATGCGCCACACTAAGATTTAGATCAGCCTGGGCATCCATCCAATCTGACCAGTCTCTTTGCTTAGCGCTTAAAGGGTAGCTAAGTGTCTAAGCTACCTCCATGCGGACAGCGAAGACTCTGAAGACTCGTGCGCCGGGCGCACGGTTTTCTCGTGTCGCGGTTCAAATAAACTTTAATCCCCAGACCCATGGAAGTTTCATGATTTATCTGGCTTTAATCGGGACATTTGCTTTGAAGGAGAAAACGTTTGAAATCGTTTCAATATAAGTGAGCCTGGACATTTGTCAGAGAACGACCTTGACCTCTGTTCCACAAAACTCTTATGCACTCGTTTAGTTCACTACAGATACTAACTGTTGCACCATATGCTGTAACAGAACTCTGATATTTCAGCAATTTCCAGTGCAGTTAGCAAAAATAAGAAATTTGAACTTTTTTTAAAAGCAGTCAAAGGTCAGCCATGTTCCGTTATTTGGACAGCCTGACAATACATGACTCTCAATTGATGTATTCCAAGTTTAAATATCATTGGCCATTTGCATCTGGAAATTTTAAAGTTTTTCTTACCACTTACGTGCGCCATCTTGGTCATATGAATACATTTCACTTGCACTTCAACAGTTTCAAACAATTTTGAATACTCTTAAATTTCCCTGGCCGACGAAGGCTCATGAAATTATGCCCCACCCCCACAATAGGTGCGGAGAGACATACTGGTTTCAGTGCGAATCCCGTTGGTGTCGGCGTTGGCGCTGACATTAGCGTCGACGTCGGCATGACAGTTTCTTGTACCCACGATATCTTCTGAACCAAGTGGCGAAATTTCACCATTGAACTGATCCATTATTAGGACAAGCTTATGATCTAATTAGATTTTGGTGACCTTGACCTATTTTCAATGTCACAGGAGGGCTAAACTATGTGAAATTTTCACTAAAACGGAAATATCTGTGACCATTGGCTTGATTGCCACCAAACTTGAATACATATACCTTTAAGACAATCCCAAGAACCGAATTTACATGCTGTCCGATTTTACTCGACATGACCCTAGCTCATTGAAGCTTTTGAGAGAATATAAATCTTCTTCTCAATAGCTTCAATGACCTTACGTTTGGTATTTTGCATAGAGCATCGTCCCATGGTCTAGTACCAATTTGTAGACATGGTCCAGGGAACTGAATTCGTTCAAACCGAAAGGAATAACCAACAAAAGTTAACAGTATGTAAAAAGGTTTGATATGTTTGTATGTTGCATTATGTGACGGTGTAACACAAAACTTTCAAAACATAATTCGAGTTAAGATTTAGCAAGGCTGTAGTAATTCATGAATCAATAGGGCATTTCAGGCACTTTGACCTATTTTGTTTTTTTAAGATCGACTGATATTAAGTTAAAAGATGCTCGCTAGGAAAATTAAAAAAGAATTTATGTTCGTGCGGACAAAATTTTGCGATTTAATAGTTTTGGTACATGTTCATGAAAATGTCTTAAGGTGAAACTTTGGTAAATAAAGTGTGTGTGTGTGTGTGTGTGTGTGTGTGTGTGTGTGTGTGTGTGTGTGTGTGTGAAGCGGCTGCCTTAGTAGGAGTGCACGCTGCAGAAAATTCCGAACTTCTGCAAACTTGCTCAACGTATAAATCGCACAACGAATACATTAATTTTGCACTATTTTTTTACACCAACAATAAACATGAAAACAAGACCTACCAAGCTGTTTTTAACACGTTAAAGGAAAATGCTGTTTTTTGAACACCTGCTTCTTGTACATGTCACAGTAAATAACAAAATAAATGACGCTTATGACAAGGTGAAGTAACCTGTAGCTATTTGAAACGATCAAAAATTCACATGAGCGATATCAATCTCCTCTCGGACAAATCAGACATGTTTACCTTTGATGGTATTATGACGCTCGGAGAAATCAGGGCCAAGTTGTCCATGGGATGTGCAAACGTTAGCCTTAAACGAGCGTACGTCACAAAAATTGCCGAGCTTCTGCAACCAAGTGCCGTCACAGAAATAGCCGAACTTCTGCAACCAAAGCTCTTACTTTCAGTTAGGCAGTTGCTGCAAAAGTCCTGTCATGACATATTTACCTAAGATTTACCTTAAGGTATATGGGTAGACCTCCATGTTTTTTTTTTCTTCCATTTTGCAAAGGGAACAGCTTTTAGGGCATCCTGTCTATTGCCCTGGATGTTGGAGCCCTTCCAAGAGGGGGTCTATTCTTAAAGGAACAAACTTGCCGCTAGAGGAGTTGACCCCCATTGAGAAGGACACAAAACTGAAAATGACTGAGTTGCTTCCCCTGAAAATGTTCTGAGTTGCTTCCCCTGATAATGTACTCATTTACCTTAACTGGATGTCCGGGGAGACTTAAGGACCACAGCACGGCACAAACACAACAGCTCTGATATGTAAAGTAGATGAGAAGCTCTGCCTCAGCTTATTCACAAACTTTATTAATTCAACTTCATTCCGACCAAAAAAATCTATAAGGGTTAAGTCGGGTAAATTCGGACAGCGGTCAAATTCGGACAGTGACATTGTTTCTTTATATGTCAGTTGTATGTAATTAGGCCTAAAACAAAATTAACTGGGCAAACAGTGAAATCCTGATGAGACGGCTCATTATGAGCCGTCTCATCTGGATTTTTACTGTTTGCAATGGTATGTCCGAATTTAACTGCTGTCCGAAGTTACCCGACTCGACCCTAACGCTTTCGATGGCATGGTTTTAAGGTCTATGGATACACTTCTATGGGAAGCAACTCAATCTTGAAATCTAACTTTTTAGGTCAATGGATTCACTTCTATGGGAAGCAACTCAATCTTGAAATCTAGTTTTTAGGTCAATGGATACATTTCTATGGGAAGCAACTCAATCTTGAAATCTAGTTTTTAGGTCAATGGATACACATCTATGGGAAGCAACTTAATCTTGAAATCTAGTTTTTAGGTCAATGGATACCTTCTATGGGAAGCAACTCAGTCTAGAAATCTAGTTTTTAAGTCAATGGATACACTTCTATGGGAAGCAACTCAATCTTGAAATCTAATTTTAAGGCCTATGGATACACTTCTATGGAAAGCAACTCAATCTTGAAATCCAACTTTTTATGTGAATGGATACATTTCTATGGGAAGCAACTCAATCTTGAAATCTAGTTTTAAGGTCAATGGATACACTTCTATGGGAAGCAACTCAATCCTGAAATCTAACTTTTTAGGTCAATGGATACACTTCTATATGAACCAAGTCAATCTTGAAATCTAGTTTTTAGGTCAATGGATACACTTCTATGGGAAGCAACTCAATCTTGAAATCTAACCTTTTAGGTCAATGGATACACTTCTATGGGAAGCAACTCGATCTTGAAATCTAGTTTTTAGGTCAATGGATACACTTCTATGGGAAGCAACTCAATCTTGAACTACGTGACTACGGTGCTTCTCTGACTCCCATTTTAAAGGGAAGCAAAAAAAAGTGGAAGTGTTGCTCCCATAGAAGTGTATCCATAGACCATAAAAACTAGATTTCAAGATTTGAAATCTAGTTTTTATGGTCTATGGATACACTTCTATGGGAAGCAACTCAATCTTGAAATCTAACTTTTTATGTGAATGAATACATTTCTATGGGAAGTAACTCAATCTTGAAATCTAGGTTTTAGGTCAATGGATACACTTCTATGGGAAGCAACTGAACATTTAAATCTAACTTTTTAGGTCAATGGATACATTTCTATAGGAAGCAACTCAATCTTGAAATCTAGTTTTTAGGTCAATGGATACATTTCTATGGGAAGCAACTCAATCTTGAAATCTAGTTTTTTAGGTCAATGGATACATTTCTATGGGAAGCAACTCAATCTTAAAATCTTGTTTTTACGTCAATGGATACACTTCTATGGGAAGCAACTCAATCTTGAAATCTAGTTTTTAGGTCAATAGATACACTTCTATGGGAAGCAACTCAATCTTGAAATCTAGTTTTTAGGTCAATGGATACATTTCTATTGGAAGCAACTCAGTCTTGAAATCTAATGTTTGGCATAACCTCATATGTCTGTACAGACTTGAGTGTAATAAAGTATATGTTCGTTCGTTCGTTCGTTCTAACTTTTAGGTCAATGGATACACTTCTATGGGAAGCAACTCAGTCTTGAATTCTAACTTTTATGTCAATGGATACACTTCTATGGGAAGCAATTCAATCTTGAAATCTAAGTTTTTAGGTCAATGGATACACTTCTATAGGAAGCAACTTAATCTTGAAATCTAGTTTTTAGGTCAATGGATACACTTCTATGGGAAGCAACTCAATCTTGAAATCTAGTTTTTAGGTCAATGGATACACTTCTATGGGAAGGGACTCTTCATCTTTCTTTTTATTAATTCTATTCTCACAGCTTTTCTTGTTTTTCTTACGGACTTCGTAAGTGCATACGCGAACTTCATACACGACAAATTCATGTCGGATCCGACTTGCCGTTCACAAAGCCGGGCCCCCATTAATTTAACTGCTTGACCGATGAAAATTGGATACGAGTGGCTATGGGTGTATCAAAGCAATTCAGTCTATTTGGGCATGTTTGTCGACAAATTTGTGCAAACAACTTGATCTGCATTTTAGGCGAGATGTAAACGAAAGCTCGATTTGGCGCATGGGCTTTACGGATATTATTTAGTTTTGGCTAAAAACGGCGGACATACCATTATTGAATAGATGGCTAAGTAACCCAAATAAAAATTTCCCAGCTTTCTTGCGAGACGATGCGGACAATCGAAACTCCTTGGTCAATTCCGTGAATCAGACCCAATTCACGGAATTCTGACTGCGGTGCCGAAAGTGAGCCAATGACTTGCAGTGTAAGGGAGTAGAGGGGCAGGGGATGGGGGAGGAGAGAGAGAGAGACTGGGTCTGTTCTATGATACATATTGCAAAAAAAAGAATAAGAAGAAAACTGACCACCAGAGCTACAGATAAAGGGCGTGGGCTTTTGAGGCCGGGGAGCGGCAGGGAGAGGGGGTGACCTGGGCCCAGATTCACATTCTTAAAGTTGAGGACCACCTTAGCTTTGATATCGTACTCAACATAAACTATATCGTGATCGGCCTTGCCGATCGGGTGCATCCCCTTAACTCGATTGACAGGGGATGGGAATTTGTGAACAGCAGATCTAGGGTCTTATCTTGGCGGGTGTGTATATTTCGAGAACGGCTAGGGCATCCCATGACTCACAATACACTAGATACCTTGCGTATAGTGATGCCCTGAAAATTCATTTAACCCCTAGGACTATTCCTGTGTGGAATAGTCTCTCCTCTTCGGCGGTTTCTGTCAAAACCGCGAGGAGTTTAAGGCTCATATTTAGATTATCGGTCCTGAGGTATGTGTTTTAGCATGCCTCTGATCTGCTTCTTGTACATAGTTTTAATGGCCCACCCCGAAAGTTTGTTTTTCCCTTGAGTTAAATTCTAAATTTAGCCACCCACCACACCTGAGGTAATGATCAGAAAATGATCGTCTCAGTATCGAGAGATAGAAAAAGTTAAGGTGGAAAATTTCGCCCTCAGAAAATCCATATTTAAACCATATTAAAAACTGCGTTTTTGGCGTAAATCTACTGACAATGCCAAAGAAATGTAATACCAAAGAAAAATTAAATACATTTAGTTTTTTTAAGCTTTTATTTACACATGAAATTTTACACCTTAACTTTAAGGTCGTCCTTAAGTTTAAGGAATGATTGTGAACCCAGGCCCTGGTTCAGATTAGTCCTAAGATACTTCTTATTCATTCTCCAAATAAACTTGCAAACTGAAAGGAAATAAGAAATATATTTAGAAAAAGATATTATCGAAGGTAAAAGAGTCGTGGAACCTAAAGTACTATATTTGTCCAGTCTGGATGTCTTTCCAGCACCAGAAGCATGGGGCTTTCACTTTGACTGCAGATATAGTTATTCTTCTAGTCTAATAGTCCAGTCAAATTGTGGGAGAACCTAAAACAAATTGCAACAAAAGGTTTCTTTGCAGTAATAAGCTCCTAAGACCTACCTGTTTAACGTACTAAAAGTAGGACAAAATCGGAGAATGCGAAACTTGATTTTTTCATATGTCTTGTTTTCGAAGGATTTAAATCACTGCACAGCTTCTTTTGGTCGTTAAGCCACTTCTAAACATCATTTCTAGACAAGTTAAATCCTTAGAAGTCATTGATAAAACAGTTATATACTATTCTTTAGCTTTTGTCTACCATTAAATTTGCTGATTTTGCATAACCGGTCGATCATATAGTATATTACTATCGGTTTACCCCACCCACCAGTGCAAATTTTGCTTTTACCATAACCTATTCAGATGGACAATATGGATGGTAATGAAGATAGTAAACAGAATCAATGTTTTTAAATGAACACTGTGACAGAACAATAGAAGAAAACAGCTTGATGTAACTCCTACTTATCAAATGATGGGACATCTGAGAGCGTTGTTTTGTTGCTTCACGTCCATGGTTATGTCGGGACGGGCAGTTAACCTTACGACACTATTCTTAGGCCGGCTTAGACATCCTATGCGGTAAAGCAGTACTAAGTGCACATACTTTCCACTGTCCTTCTTGAAGCAGCATAAGGAGGAACGGAAGTAAGTAGCCGGGCCGGGTATCAAACATAGGACCTCTGGCTCTTGAGTCAGACGCGCTACCGACTGCACTATGTGGCCCGACTAAATACTTCATGTGTTGAAAGGATAATCCACTAGAGGGTTAAATATGCAGATAACTTGGACATATTTAGGGATATTAGGTGATGACCGCCATGACATTTTTGAATTCACAAATGGTAAAATGTTTACTTTTCTTATTCAAAATATACAAATTATACCTCCTTCCTGCCTCCCCACCCGCCCACTCCTCTGGAAAGTCATTGTTTTATGTCGCCTGAACGACCTTCAGGAAGAGCCATTGTTGTCACCCCGGTGTCAACCTCCGAGTTTGCATGGATCCGCGTCTATGTCCACCTTTTGGGTGTTTTAGGTTATATTAAAACACCCATGTCTCTTTAAACCATTGATAGCCTAAATTGATACTTTCCCTTAATCTAGATAATGGTCTTACGTTTTACACCATTGCCCCCCTCAGTGACCTTGAGGTCAAGGTCATGGAATTGAAAATTTCATGTTAAAATATGAGATGTTCTTTAAGGTTTTATCTCATCTGTCAAGATGAGCTTAAGGTACAGCCTTGGTCCGTAGTCCGTCGTCGTCTTCCACACTTTAAAACATACCTCCTAAACCATCTGTGCAGTCTTGATCAAATTTTATGTGTAGCATTGTTGGGGTGGGGAATTGACTGCGTAAGGTTAAAGGGCAGATCAGTTTGGTACTCTGGTTGCCATGGCAACATAAAGCTCTTATAGACTTATAATGGGAAAAAAACTTTTGAAAAAATCTTTTTCTCTGAAACCATGACGCCCAGAGCTTATATATTTAGTATTTAGCAATGTTTTGTGGTCCCCAACATCACTCCTGCCAATCCATCCCCTGGGGTCCAAACTGGCCCCATCTTAGGGGCCCACTGCTTTATATCGGCCTATATAGCTAAAGAACCTTCAAAAAACTTCCACTATGAAACCATGAGGTCCAGAGCTTACATATTTAGTATGTAGCAATGGTTAGTGGTCACGTACATAAACCCTGCCAACCATGTCTCTGGGATCCAAATTTGCCACCCCAGGGGTCATTAGCTTCCACAGAGTTATGACGAGAAACCTTAAACAAGAGGCCCAAATGGGCCTGATATCGCTCACCTGGCTATTGTGCAACGGAACCATTCTGATACAAAATTGGTCCAATTCCACTGAGAATTTCTCATTTTCACATTTTGCTACTTTTAGTAACAGAGGCCAACTTGCCTGGTCTTTATATATTTACTTTTGAAACACCTTAATGCAAGAATCATTTTGCCACAAATTTCATCAAAATCCATTCAGGGGCTACTGAGATATTGCCAGTTTCATGTTTTGTGCTATTTTTAGTAACGGCAGATGGCGGCCATCTTGGATTGCTAAAATGCAAAAAATCGAAAAGCCTTCATGCAAGGACCATTTTGACACAAATTTTGTCCAATTCCACTGAGAATTTCTCATTTTCACATTTTTCTATTTTTAGTAACAGAGGCCAATATGAGTGGTTTTACAGTTATATATTTTTGAAACATCTCAATGCAAGAATCATTTTGACACAAATTTCGTCAAAATCCATTCAGGGGTTACTGAGATATTGTCATTTTCATGTTTTGTGCTATTTTTAGTAACGACAGATGGCGGCCATCTTGGAATGCCAAATTACAATTAATCAAAACGACTTCATGCAAGGAACATTCTGACACAAAATTGGTCCAATTCCATTCAAGGGTTCTTGAGTAATTGTCATTTTTATGTTTGTGCTATTTTTAGTAACACCAGATGGCGGCCATCTTGGAATGCCAAATTGCAATTAATCGAAACGGCTTCATGCAAGGAACATTCTGACACAAAATTGGTCCAATTCCATTCAAGGGTTCTTGAGTAATTGTCATTTTTATGTTTGTGCTATTTTTAGTAACGGCCCCCATGGTGGCCATCTTGGATAGTCAACTGGCACAAAATTGAAATAATTCCATTTAAGAACCAATTCTGACCAAATCTGGTCAGAATTGGTTGCATTTTCTTTAGATATTGACATTTGAGCAAAATCGGCCTTGTAAACGCTAAGTAGGTCACTGTGACCTAATTCCGTATAGATTTTTTTTATTTTAACAATTTTTAATACCAAGGCCCCACTAATGTTCCATGCAAACTTTCAACCAAATATACCAACTGGTTCTGGAGAAGAAGTTGATTTTGTTGTTTTTACTATTTTTAGTAACAGCAGCCATCTTGGATTCTTGACCTGACCCAATTTTACAATTTTGAAACCCTGCAGTCTGGTCATGCTCCGTGTGAAATTTGAGATCCATGGGCTCAGTGGTTTTAGAAGAGAAATTGTTTGAAGTTGTTTAAATAGGTCATTTTTTTTTACATTGGCATTTGAGCAAAATTACACACGTAAACAGAAAGTAGGTCACTGTGACAAAACTCCGCTACAGATTTTTTTCATTTTTATAATTTTAAATACCAAGGTTTCACTGATGTTCCATGCCAAAATTCAGACAAATATACTCAGTGGTTCTGGAGAAGAAGTTTATTTTGTTGTTTTTGCTATTTTTAGTAACGGCGGCCATCTTGGATTTTCAACCTGACCCAATTTTACAATTCTAAGACCCTGGAGTCAGGTTATGCTCCATGTGAAATTTGAGAACCATGGGACCAGTAGTTTTACAGAAGAAGATGTTTGAATATTTGTTTTAGGTGTTGACGGACAAATTCCGTGACGACGCACGACGCACGCATTGGTATGACAATAGCTCACTATGGCCCTTCGGGCCAGGTGAGCTAAAAATCTTCTGTTTTGAAACCATCAGGCCCAGAGCTGATAGATTTAGCATGTAGCAGAGTTTAGTTGTCCCCTACATAAATCCTGCCAACCATGCCCCTGAGGTCCAAACTGGCCCCATACCAGGGGGGGGGGGGGGGGTATTTGTCTATATAGGGCTATATAGCTAAAGAACCTTGAAACATTTTCCTCTCTGAAACCATGAGGCCCAGAGATTACATATTTAGTATGCAGCAATGGTTAGGAGTCACCTACATAAATCCTGCCAACCATGCCGTTAGGGTCCAAATTGGCCACGCCCCAGGTGCATTAACTCCCATATTCTTATGAAGTGAAATACTTAAAAAAAATCTTCTCTGAAACCATGAGGCCCAGAGCTTTAACATTTAGTATGTAGCAATGTTCTGTGGTCCTCTGCATAAATCCTGTCAACCATGCCCATGTGGTCCAAACTGGTCCCACCCCAGGTGTCATTTGTTAATATAGGGCTATATAGCTGAGAGCCTTCAAAATTCTTTTCTCTGAAACTATGAGGCCCAGAGTTTACATATCATTTAGTATGTAGCAATGGTTAGTGGTCACGTACATAAATCCTGCCAACCATGCCCCGGGGTTCAAATTTCGAATTGCCCCCCCCCCCCCCCACACACACACACGGAATCAATATCATTGGCTCCCATAGACTTATATAATTGGAAAAACGTAAAATATCTTCTTCTCTGAAACCTAGAGGCCAAGTGTTTATATTTTTATTTAGTATGTAGCAATGTTTAGTGTCCCATAACTCCTGCCAACCTAGCCCCTGGGGGTCCAAACTGGCCTCACCCTAGGGGGGCATTTGTTTATATAGAGCTATATCGCGAAAGAACCTTCAAAAATCCTCTTCTCTGATACCATGAGGCCCAGAGCTTACATATTTAGTATTTAGCAATGTTAAGTTGTCACGTACATAAATCTTGCCAACCATGCCTTGGGTCCAAATTGGCCACACCCCAGAGGTCATTAGCTCCCATAGACTTATAATGGGGGAAAATCTTAAAAAATCATCTTCCCTGAAACCATGAGGCCCAGACCTTACATATTTAGTAAATGACATTGTTTAATAAATCCTGCTGAGGAAATTTACAAAGGCTATTCATAAGTATGTTGCACTGTTTGTGTTATTATGCATGTAGTATTCTGCTCTTTGTGCCTTTGTTTCGGGTTTCTCATGCCTTCAGAGATCAGTGTTTTAAATTGAAGCATGTTTATGCTAAGCTAAGTCATCAGTATGACAAATTTCTTGTTGCAGTTCAGTTACTGACCTTCAAAAATTCACTTCAGATTTTAAGGCAGAATAAAGTGGGTGGGGTAATTTATACCATCTTAAGACCTAGATGGCTTTACACTCAGCAACAAAATGTGTCAAATTCAATCTTAAGCTTCTAGACTTAATTCTGGCAGAGGCAGAATAGGTTCTTAGAAATAAAACTCACAGCAATAATGCTATGTCGTATAAAACATTACAAATAATTGGTATATTTAAGACGCAAATAGGCGCATGTAAAATTGCAGAAAAAATATATTTTGCATTATCCGATTTTATCCTACTTTTGATATGTCATATGTGAATGTCAATCCTCAACAAAAATGCAAAAAAAGCTTTTGTTGCAATTTGTTTTGGGTTTAACGAAAAAAATCGCCAGTTTGACTGGACTATAAAACATGGAGAAGTGACACTTTTTATAACATTCAACAACGAATAACAGTGAATCATAAAAAATAGAGAAAATAATAAATCAAGATTTTGTCAAAAATACATTTCTGCTATTTTGTTATTGGATTCAAAAATGTAACAAGGTCACTGACTCTAGGCAAGGGAAATATTTTAAGCCAATCAAAAATAAATAATTCTATTCCATTTTCCGTAACAGAATATATAAAAGGACAGAAAACCTGATTGCTAAATCGTTGTCCTATAGACAGACAGCAGCAAAATGAAACAACTTCTGTTTTGTGCATTTTTCTTGGGCATGGTTGTTGTCAGCATGGGTATGTATATAGAGGATCTTACATGAGTGCTCATGTATTATTGAATTTATTAAACGAATTGGGGAAAAGATAAGATGCGAGGCTCTGCCGAGCATCTTATCGTTTTCCCCAACGAGTTTAATAAATTCAATAATACAGGAGCACGAATGCAAGATTCTATTTATCATATGACACTAAAATCGCATTTTATTAGCAATTTTGCACTAAAACGTCACGATTTCGCCATTAGAAAACGCGACGTTTTTATGGACGTTAACGTATAACGTTACGACGTAATTTGCATATCTAATCCACTAGTGGATCATCGTTTTTAATGCATGGCTTTAGTGCACTTTCAGATGCGACGTCATGTGATAATCAGTTTTCTTTTATACTTTTCAATGGATTATAGAGATTTCTCGGTGAAATCGAAACTGATAATCTCACTGTTTCAAACAGTGAAATTATCACTTTCGATTTCACTGTTTCAGAAATAGGATTTTTGTGAAATAGCCTCAAGTTTTTTGTTGATTAATTGGCTAAATCTTATCTGGCTTGACAAAAATTACGTCACGCATGTTTGCACGTCATTACGACGTTAATGACGTCACTTAAAGCGCCAACGTTACATTGTTACTGCACGCGACGTCAGGCCGCCTAAGTCTCCTGTAGGCATTCTTTCTTGGCATTTTTTTTGAGATCTGTTTATCAAAATGATGTTTGAAGCTATTTTTCAGTTGCAAACTTTGTTTACAACCAATATCATACCCAATAAACACGCTGGAAGCATCAAATTCGACGCAAAACGGCTAGATAAAAAGTTGTGTTTCTGTCGTGATGGCTGACGCTCTTGAATAAACAGAATTATTGCGATTTTCAAGCATAAAAGAAATAGAAAATTTGACTTTTTAAGTGTAAGATGAATTAGCAATTTTGCACTAAAACGTCACGATTTCGCCATTAGAAAACGCGACGTTTTTATGGACGTTAACGTATAACGTTACGACGTAATTTGCATATCTAATCCACTAGTGGATCATCGTTTTTAATGCATGGCTTTAGTGCACTTTCAGATGCGACGTCATGTGATAATCAGTTTTCTTACTTTACTCCTTTATTTCTGTGGGCAGATAAAATAAATTAAAAAAGGTTACTTTAAAAGTCACAACATTTAGACTTCAGTTTAAGACGGATAAACCATGCTATAACAAATATAAAAATATGGAAGCCATGTCCTTCGTGAGTTGTAAGAGGGTGAGTCAAACAAACCAGCCCAATCTAACTGACCGGCATGGCAATAATCTCAAATTTTATACATATGCTTTTCTAGTAAGTGTGAAACAAATACTTCTTTTTCTGTGACGTCATGAAAATGTGAGGGATTGACGCCTCTTTTTATGCAAAATAAATAGCGCCCAATTACATATGATTTTCAGCTTAAACGTATCATTTCGGAATGCTTACTGTATGCGTAGTAAAAACGTATTGAAACGTAGTCTAACCGTACCAGAACGTACATGCAACGTCTTAAATGCGTCGCCATACTTGAAGGTCGTCTACTTACTGGTTGCATTCCACCATTAATTTTCCATAGACGACAATGTTAACATCTGGTCTTTTTATTACAAAACTGTACATACAAAGTTTTCCAAACCTGTCTTGCTTTAAAGTGTCATCCTAGCCTATCAATTTGAGATAAAAACATCCACTGCCTTCCCATCTCAGTGAGCCGCTAAGCTAGGCTGAGTATGGCAACCACAGATTCGTACACCAAGAAAGAGCATATTTTTTTCCTAGGGGATCAATTACCAAAATCAACCCCATCTCTTTCTGGTAAAATATTTCTCAATTAGATATGCTTTTTGTAACTATCATTTGTTGGTCTTTTTTATACTGCAAGAAATCTAACATGCATGATTGACAGATGACGTCATCTCTCTTACAATGTAAACCTAATGCTCTCCCCGAAATAGGCGGGGCAAGTCCTCATGAATATTTAGTGGACTGTACCCTACTACTACGCCCTATACAGGCTTTCCTGCGTCTTAGTACGTTCTTAACGTTCTATTCTGCGTTTAATTAATGACGCTTGGGTATGTTTTGCGATACCTACTAAAACGTCACTTTGACTAGTAGTCTAGGGGGCGGTGACGTGAAATACAATTCTTTTTCAATCCATAAGGTAGAAAAATTCTGTGTATACCAGGCTTAGTATTGCCAGAGAGAGTCAAAATAAGGGTGGGTGCCGGAACCAAAAGTGGTGCAGATTTTTTTGTGATGACTTTTCCCTTTTCCTTACCCCACCTACTGACATTCAATGCGCATAATACTCATGTTTTGGAGCACAGAATATACATCTGTTGTAGAGATTTTGTTAAAAGAATATTTTCTATCATTTCAGGTGATTTCACTACTAATTCAAATATCTAGTCTATGTGACTGACATACACATTCTTCAATTTGACTACGTTACTGCACCCTTCTCACGAAAGTTATTTAAACCTACAACTTCTTATCCAAAACACTGAAGCAGAAAGAAATGAGCCGCGACACGAGAAAACCAACAATGTGGTTGTGCGCCCAGCGCAGACTCAGATCAGCCTGGGCATCCGCCCAGTCTGATCAGAGTCTTCGCTGTCCGCATGGAGGTAGCGTAGACCTTTAGCTACCCTCTAAGCACTTCGCGAAGATTCTGATCCGACTTGGTGGATGCCCAGACTAACTGAGTCTGTGCAGGGCGCACAACCACATTGTTGGTGTTGTCACGTCGCGGCTCAAATGTTATTATTGAAGAAATATGCTTTGTTATCCTCTGCAGTAATCTCGTCGATCCTCCATGGAGCCAATAACATTAATGCTGCTTACGTTATATTTTTTTCGAGGCGCTACCTCGTATAATTTCGATATTGGTCCACGGGTGTTTACTGATACCAATAAAAAACACAATTACAATTACGTTACCTTTCTAAAACCTTAAGCACTTGTTTCAATAGATACAGAATATTGCACTGTTATGTACGTTACCGAGTATTTCGTAACAGGGTATTTCAAAGAATATGAATAACGTATAAATATGCTACAAGAAGCTTTAGCAGTTTAGAAATTTAGTAGCAGCTTCAGTTGCAACTATGCTCTGCCATGCAGTTTGGTAGTTTATATTTTTGTCTCCACTGTTGTCTGTCAGTAGTCTCAGTAGGCACCACAGTATTGACAGAGGCCATGAAGTAACTAGAACTAGTAAACAGTCTCCACAGAGGTTTCATATTCTTTTCTGTGGTTGGTACAAGCCTTGGCTGGCATTACAGTCTCGCACACATTCTATTTACCTTAGCTGGCATCATACTATTTCTAGAGTTCTTAAATTGCGAGCATAGCTTAAGATGACACGAAGTGTTTCTGTAAGTCTGACAGTAGCCTTCATCGCCAACAAGTGTGCATATAAATCGCTCAGAATATACCCTGGGATGGTACAACTCTTCTCGATATATGGTAGTACAATGTGCTGGCACCACAGTCTGTGGAACCTTCTAGAAGTAGCCAAAGTTAGCACTGTAGTGTCTCTAAAGGCCCCGGGGTAAAATGGGTTGTACGACATTCTGTTTCCATGTATTGCATTAGCAAGAGGAGGCGTAGTAGTATGTCTCTTCCTTGCAGTAGTAAAAACTCGTACCATAGTGTCCATTGGTATATCTAAAAAGTCTAAGCTGGAACCAAATGGTTCACAGAGGTCCTTTTTTTAGATTTAAATGCTGCCCTTTTGTTCCCAGAAGCCTTGTAATAGCTAAACTGCACTGTAACATACATTACCGAGTATGTGTTACAGTAATGATAAGTATGAACACGGATATTTGTGTCATAAAATATGCAATTATGCTGGTATCACAATGGTCTTTAAGCAGCCTGAAGGCCGGTACCATATTCTATTGATAGAACTATTCTTGCCTTGACCTAGTTGCCAATCCTGTCTGCAGTTTTAAGGTGACCTGGTGCGATATCAGTGTCTTCATAGAGTCCTACAGCAGCTCTTAGTGATATCATAGAATTGATAGAGGCCTTGTTATAATCGAAAGTTGTTCGATTCTCTCTAAAAGCCGTGGAGAAAACTTTATTCTCCACAGGTGTCTTATATTAGTCTAAATTGCCACAATATTGACTCAACATGCGACCATTTAGTAGGCTAGACTGACTCCACATTCTTCTTCGCGAACTTTATTAGCACTTTGTTCTTTAGCACAGCCTCCAAAGAGGCGTGGTAGTACATTTACCTGGTGTCAGTATGGACTGTTTGTTATCTGGGGCTTGTAAGTCGTTATGCGTTTAGGTCTTTAGGAACTTCAGCTTTTACCATATAAGATTGCTCATAGCTTTTTTCCAGAGATGATTCATAGCTGTATTAGATGTTACCACCGCCACGTGTCTAATTTTTGTATAATTTATTGCATATTCCGTTTAAATCTTTGCTTGTAATATACGTTTATCTCGTTGCATGCACTATTTCAAATCTTTATCAACACAGCATAAAATCGCACCACATTTCAGATGCCAAATGATAATATTTTTGTAATGTAAACGACACAGGCTAATGATGTCAATGTGTATTTGTTGTAAATACTACTTATAATGCATGATAATTCAATAAGGGGAGAAAATGATCAAATAAGCTACAATAATCAGAGAAACCAGAAAACTTTTAGTTTAAACTTTATTTATTTGTACAAATAAAAGGGATTCAGAAGAAAGTCATATTGACTTTTTTAAATCTGTCTCCCAGAATATTTACACTGCAAATTTCAGACCCATGATTAACAGAGATTACTTCTACCATTGGTCGGATAATTGCCTAGGAATACATTAGAAAAATGTTGAAGAAAAGAAAAAGAAAAAAAACATAAACAACAAACTTAGTATGAACAGAAAGAAAAAAAAAGAAGCTAAGAACAAAACCTAAAGGGTAAAGACAAACAATGTAGATATTTATAGTAACCTCCGCGGGGAAAGGAGGAAAATTCCATTATTATCTTATGATATTCACATAAAAAACACGAGGCGTAGCTATGCTTTCGGAAGCAACAACAAATACATTTATTAGGTGAAAGGCAATAAAACAATACGTTAAGATGAATGCTTAGTTTAGAATTCAGAAATATTTACTGATGAAATCGCTTAGATTTGTGTATAAAGGTTTGAACAGCTTTAAAAATCATAATGTGGTCATTTACAGAAACGGCTGTACTTCAAAAAAAATGAAAACTCTTCGGGAGTAATGAGAGCATACCAAGTTTGCGAAAAGTAGACTCGATTGACGAGTTTGTTCTAAAAATTAAGAATTGTTCCACAGCCGTCATGCAACAAAGAGCACTTTAAGCTTTCTGTTTTCAGATCAAATGCGTGAGATCAAAAGTTCCAACGGAAAAGACAACAAATCAAACTACAGCGATACTTTGCGAGCACTTTACAGCCACCCTACAAACACTAATAACGAATACTTGCGATATCGCGCTTATTTCTCTGTAAAATCATAAATGTTGTGGAGAACCCTTTTGACATAACATAACATAACATAACATAACATAACATAACATAACATAACATAACATATCCTTTATTACACTCAGGTCAATGTGACATAAGAGGATATAACATATTATACATATAAAGACATGTAACATGGTAGCAACTGATTTTATGTAATATAAAAAGAAGACGGAGAAGAAATGCATCTGCAAAGCAACCCTAGCCAGTACCTATTCACATGTTTTTGATGAACAAATACACATTTTGTTAGAAATATTAGTAACCGCTTCCCCTTAACACAGATCACTAATAACATTTATACTTTAGGTCTGATAGGTTGATATATACTCCAAAAAATATTAAAGGGTCAAACTTTTAACCTGCGATTTCAGAAACATTTAAAACATCAAGTTGGTAAAATAAATCATTTCTAACTACTTTTTAATCATTTTGCAAGTTTTAGACACATGAATCTTGAACCTATTGCCTTTGCCTTGACCAAGTTCAAGCTTTAAGTCAAACTATCCCTAAAATGAAAGCTGTTTGAAATTCCCATAGAGAATTGACAGTGTGTCATTCTGGTCGGGAATAACTTCTATTATTGCTGAGTGTTGAACTTCTTATACTCTGCTGACCTTAAAAATGATTAAATCTGAAGACTATCGAGTAATTTTTCAACAACAAAAAATGAAATGGCGAAATCGAAAATTTTGGTGAAAATCCTCCTTGTGGACTTCTGACAACTTTGATTTTGAGGGTAGCGTGAATTGAAGTCTTGACCGGGGCTCGTTATTCTACGGAGTGTCACTTTACTTCGATACACTGGCATCGTAAAAAAAGGTCTATAAACATGAAAAATAAATTGGCTGTCTATGTCTGGTGTTTTGCAATCAGATTTTATTGTACTGTCGTGGGTTTTATTTCCCGTTTAAAAAAATGTTTCATTAACCCTTTAATATACACGATTTACCCTTACACGCAGCGCAATGGACGCCGCCATCATGGTGCCCTGCCAGTCCTCGACAATGCGTACCATGCTGTCAGAATGGTGTATGCAACCAGATCCGTAACTGTTGCCCTGAGCCTCTACGGTGCTACAGTCCACCACCTGGAGTCCCAGGAATCCCAGTTTGTTGCGACTGCAGGTCACCGCCACCGGGGAAATAAGTAAGTAGTCACTGTAATAAGAAATATCCACGTGTATTTGTACTGTATATCCAAGGTCACTTTATAATCAATTCTGCAGAAAGAAGAAACTGGATTCGAGGTTATAAAACTTGAGAATTATCTCAAACTCAAAATAAAGCACACTGATTGGCTGCTTCCGAGCATATGCATCGGACAGTGACATTGTTTTGGCATTAAAACAAACATAACTGGGCAAACAGTAAAAATCCTGATGAGACGGCTCAAACAGTGAAAATCCTGATGAGATTTTCACTGTTTGCAATGACATGTCCGAATTTACCCGCTGTCCGAAGTTACCATGTTTCACAGTTGCAACTCCATTACACTTTGAAAACAGTGTCACATGAGAGAGATTTCTACGTTATTCGAACTGCATCAGGACATTGCACATAACAAACCGATAGGCTATACAATGTATCTCTTTAGGGCCGCGTAGCGCAATCGGTAGGGCACCTGACTCAAAAGTCGGAGGTTCTGGGTTCGAAACCCGGTCTGGCCACATACTTTCGTTTCTCCTTCCGCTGATTCAAGAAGGACAGTTGTCAGTAACTGGCGAAAGTATACATGTGCACTTAGTACTGGTTAACCACTTAAGAGATCTAAGCCTGCCCAGGAATAGTGTGGTTGGGGTAACTGATCGTCCCGACAGGACCATAGCTGTTTACCGAGGACGTTAAGCATCAAATCAATCAATCAATCTTTACACCCGTTTTAGACCCGAAAAATAAATCAAAGCACTTGGCTACTCGATAATGACTAAAAAAAAATTTCAGAGTTTTTATAGTTAATCCGATTTCAGATTATAAAAACAATTGGAGTCATCAGCCAGTTCATGCTCATCTGCTCGCGGTCGGAACTCTGCAAGCTGGTTTGAAAGTCCGACTTTCTGATGAGAGTTCTCTAACATGGAGGCTTATGGCGGAATTCTTATCAGTAGAATCTTTAGATATTTTCCTAAGTCCGTTATGATCATAGGCCATGTGCTGCGCCATCTTCCTAACCAAGTCCACTTTGTTCCTTACGTACGTAAGGAACAAAGTGGGCTTAGTACCCTTGGCTAGCGAAGATGGTGCTGTTTAGTATTGCTGAATGCCTCCTAGTAGGTGATGATATCGGGAATATTCTCTTGTTTCTCTAACTGAAAGCGGCTGCAAATTCAAGTTACCTGGTTCAATTTTTTGCCTTTACTCATACGCAGATTTGTCCAGTAGAAGTTTAGAACTCACCGACATTCTCTTAAACTTGAAAAATAATTTTGAGAATATATAAAAAAAATTTAATTTACAAGGCGGCCTTAAGTGTTTCACAGGCTGTTGACAGACCGGACCGTTATGGCTGTGGGAGTGGCATGTTTCAAATCCATGCAAGAAAACTGGCAATTTACATAAACCAACGTGGCGGAAAGTTTTGTAAATTGCCCCATAACTTTGTTTAGGGGCATGCTGGGTACAACTGCTACACATGTACTGAAAGCACTATATTTGTCTTCACAATGATACCAAACACTATACAAAGATGCTTTTCTTTATTTACTTAAAATGCATTTTATTAGGCTCCAGTCATGCCACTGGGATAATTTTATATGTAAAATCTTTTCAGTGTTAAGCAATCAAGTCAAATAGCGTTGTAATACAAAATTAATTTTTTTCAATTGCTAAGGGATATTTTCATTTGTTCATAAAACATATGCTGTGGCCTCTAATTTGTTCTTTCGTGACCCCTTATTTGTTCATAAAATCATATGTTCTGATCCCTCATTATAACCGCCTCGCCGTCTCGCTGCGACGGATCTAATGAGGGGTCACAACATATGTTTTCATAGAGAAATAAGAAAAATGATCTCTATCTGGAGCTCTGATATACTATTGTTAAAATTATCTCCCTTGAATAATTGGCAGCCTAACCATGAATGTGTATTCATACGCTATAAACGGCAAAGTTTTTAATATCACGTCACAAAATATAAAGTTCCGCTGAAAAATTAAAATACTCTAGATTTTAATACGGGATTTTTTTTCGTGGCAAAAGAGTCTGAAACAAGGTGTTACACTTGAATCTCGTTATCTCACTGACACTGATAGCTCAAATAACCCTCATATCATAGAATGTAGTTTGGACACATTTCCTATTTTTCTTTACATTTCAACTTCAGGTATCTCAAACTACTGGTATCTCAAATTAAAATTTCTGGGCGCAGAAAATTTACTTTGAGATATCAGTAGTTTGAGACGAACTTTGACTTTGAGATATCGAGAGTTGACTGTATTTAGGATAAGGGCAAAAAGATTAAAGTGTCCCAAAATTTGGTACAAGTTCTATTGTCTCATTTCGTTTGTTTTTATTTTCCAGGTAGCAGCAGACCAGTGGCCCAAGATTTCAGCATCAAGCGTAGATAGTTATTCAAATTGTATTGTCGAAAATGTTCGAAATGAAGAAAATAAATGCTGAAATAGATAAGAAAATATATTCTGCGTATTGTTTTGATCGTTTTATTTCCTAAGTCAATGTCTTACTTTAAATAAGATTTGACAAACTGTCTTTGGTTGGTCCTCGCGGGGTTCAGCTGTTGATCTGGTGCCGTATTTATAGAACGACTTGAGTGGTTGCTATGCTGTTGCTAAGGCTAAATTTCTATGATGAAATTTGATCTAGAGGAACAGTCGTTTTCAGACTGTTCCTCAAAAGCAATTTCATAGTCGGAGGGAATCTCCTTCACAGAAATTTAGCCTTAGCAGCAGCATAGCAACCACTTAAGTCGTTTTATAAATACGACCCTTGCTTCTTTTGCTCCGCCATTTCTGTATTGTTCTTGCTGTTGAGTGCTCATCTTGTTTCATCTCAGTATTCAATCTCGATTTATTTGATTACTGTTTTAAAATCCACTGATCGGTCGGAAGTTTTTCACACCGACTGAATATTTTGTATGAATCAGAACAGAGTCCATGCGGAGGGTTACGAGCCTATGCATGTGTAAACCCGGTGTAAACCCCCGCCCGGTGTTTTGTTACCTGACCGTTCTAAGGAGGTGCTTCCATTGTGTCTTAATGATATTAATGTTTGTTGTGTCCGATTATCTTAGTCATCTAGCAATTTGGTCGCCTGTTTTATTTTGTAAAATTAAAAAGAAAAAAGAAAACAATAAAAAATATAAAAAAAGAAACAGAAAGTAGGTAAAAATAGATGGTGCGTGTGTTTCGAAAAGCGTGCATGTTTGTGAACCACAGCAGGATCCGAGGCGAGAGGGTTGCGTGCATCAAAAACTGGTTTAAGACCCCCCCCCCCCCCCCAACACACACACACACACTCGCCCCTCTTTGTAATGTATTACTATCTGTTCCAAGGTGGTTTATCTGGTGTGGTTATTACCGATAATATTGTGATTGTTTGCCAGCTTTCTATTTAGTCTTTGACTTTTTGTACTATGATTATTCAAATAGCCTGGCGGTCATCTGCCTGGAAAAAGCTGGCTTCTTGGTTTTTCCTTGTCTTTTTTGTATGCCGTCTTCATTCATTTTTATGCCCCCGCCATGAAATGGCGGAAGGGCATAAAGATTTTACCCTGTCCGTGTGTGCGTATGTATGAATGTGTGTGTGTTTGTGTGTTACCAAAATCGTGTCCGATCCATAACTTTGGATTGCATGGTGGGATTCAAAAATTATTTGGCAAAAAAAATCATTATGACAAGACGGTGTGTCGCCTGTGATCGGATCAGGCGGATGCCCAGGCTTATCTATGACTTCGCTGGGCGTACGTGCACCTTTGTCGTGGCTCATTTAATTGTTTGCTAAAGACATCAACTGAGTAGTCGCTGTCGGTCGGAAGGTGTGAAAATACAGCTGGTCACACGTCTTGTCAAAACAATGCAATTTCAAAATTAACACCTGCTAACGGCAATGAAGGTCAGAAATGGATACTTAATTCGAACGTCATTCATGTGATTATTTTTGTATGAAACAGTAATTTCATTCGCGTCGCAACAAAATCAACGCAGTGCCATAGCGCCCTGCCAAGACTCAGATCAGCCTTGGCAGCCGCCCAGACTAATCAGAATCTTCGCTGTGCGCTTACAGGACAGGCAATGGTATAAGCTACCTCTATGCGGACAGCGAAGGCCCAGATCAGATGGGCGAACGCACACGCTATTCTGAGTGTTCGCAGGGCGCACATGCCAATTTGTTTTTGTCGTGGTATGGCTCATTAGTTTATTTACTTTTGTTCGCGGAAAAACAGAGAAAGTCAGACTAATCTTAAATTTCTATCTTATTGTTTTAAATAGCGCAGCTTAGTTACATGCCGAAATACACAGTTTACATAAATCTTTTAAACAGTTTTGTCAAAACAGAAAATCAAGAGAAAACGTTATCGTTCCTGTTGAGTAGTGTTTTAACGTCCCAGTAAAAAAATTTAGTCGTCGAGATGTTGCCTCTGAATTAGTATTGCTCGGCCTGCGATAAATGACACCCAGGACTAGCAGCTCTGTCGCAGAAGCACCAGGCAGCCAGTCTATTTCGCGAGCCCCGATGGGCGGGGTAAAAGGAAAAAAAAAAGAAATGAGAAAAACTATGTGGGTGGATGGGTATCTGTATCAGGCTTAATCTTTCCATAAAGATGAGACCGTAAAAGGGATAGAAATATCATAATTTCATTATTATAAGTAATTTTATGCTTTTGTTGTCAGAAACTAAATCAAACCGCTGTCAAAAACTGACCAATAATCAGATTTATTTTCTCGCCAATTCTTACGAAATTTGACCTAAATATCAGAGAGAGGGGAAAAACGAGACTTATTAAAACGAGAAGGAGCAACTGAAAAAGTAAATTGATTTGATCTGAGAAAAAAAATGAAAATCCACATTGTTAAAAATTAAAAATGTTTCCATCCAGCGCATTCGTATTGTTAACACAGTGATGACAAAACCGGCTTCAGAGAAGTTCAACACCTGTCCTGGGATATGGACATCGATATGACATTCCAAATATCGATTAATGCCTATCGCTCCCCGGGTCTAAGGGAAATAACTGCATTCACATTAATACTCTCTCCAGGTAACAGGTAGCCGATTACACTACTCAGCCCGAATTGAAGACATAAGCTCCAGTTGGCGTGCAAGAACCATGTCGCTATCTCAAAGGTAAGGTCACAGTCTGTACTTAAACTTTGTACATAGGCTATAATGAAATATGTTCGTGTCCGACCCATAACTTTAGATTGCATGGTGGGATTTAAAAATTATTTGGCACAAATAAATACCATGACACGATGGTTTCTTGCGTGTAAGAACCATATGGCTTTCTCAGAGGTCAAGGGCACAGTCCGCACTTAAACTTTGTACAAAAAATTATTTGGCACAAATGATCATGACCAGACAATGTGTCGCATGCAAGAACCATGTCACTATCTTAAAGGTCAAGGTCAAAGTCCATACTTTAACTTTGTGCATAGGCTATAATGAAATATGATCGTGACTGGCCCATAGCTTTGTCCTGCATGGTGGGATCACAAAATTATTTGGCATAAGTAATTGTCATGACAGGATGGTGTGTCGTGTGCAAAAACCACGCTGCTAGCTTGAAGGTCAAGGTCACAGACAACACTTAAGCTTTGTGCATAGGCTGTAGTGAAATTTTGTCCTGCATGATGGGATTTCAAAATTATCTGGCATAAATAATTATCATGACAAGTTGATGTGTCACATGCAAGAATCATATCGTTAGCTCAAAGGTATAAAGTCACAGTCTGCACTTAAACTTTATGCATAGGCTTCAGTGAAACATGTTTATGTCCTGTCCATAACTTTATACTGCATGCTGGGATTCAAAACTATATTGCATAAATGATCATCATGACAAACCCCTAGCTTGAAGGTCGAGGTCACACTGCGCATGTAAACTTCATGTATACACTGAACAAAATTTCTAATTGGTCATTTTTTCCATAGAATTAAGCCTTATGGAAATTCAAATTTATCTGGCTACAAATTATGAAGAGCACATGGATGTATATGCTTGTATTTTGCAAGTAGCACATTCGCTCATGCATTTTCAAAATGAATTATTGCAATTTGAAGCCTGTATTAAGAGTTACACAAACATTCCAAGGGAGGTTATTTCAAAACTATGATATTAAAACTAATTTAGACAAGAATTTCTTGAAGATTGAGTGCAAATTTCATATTTCTATGATTGAAAACTTAATTTACTTCTGAATTGTCATGATTATGTGGCAGTTCAATGCAGGTTTTAAAATTGTTCTATGGTTTACAAACAAGGGGTCATAACTCTACTATTACAGTAAAGTTTTTATTACAAAATTCAATTTGAATAAGTGGATAAAAATCTAAAATTTTGATTATAATAATATTCAAAAATATTGTTTTGAAACCATTTTTATGCAAAGAAGACAACTGACCAATTAGAAATTTTGTTAAGTGTAGGCTATAGTGAAAACATGTTTGTGTCCGGCCTATAACTTAGGCCTGCATAGGTCTTTTTGATATTTCGTGTCTCTTGATTTGCCATTTATATTGTACAAGTCTGCCTCTATGAACCTAGTTATCCTACAAGTACCAGTAACTTAATCAAGGTGCCATCTTACTCGAGGCACTAGGCGGGGGCATCCGTGTACTATGGACACATTTCTAGTGTGTTTTTTTTCTTTCCCATTTGGTCTTAAAGCCAAGATGTTTACTTAGAAAGATGCAATGACTTTTTTCAGTTAAAAGTGCATTATGCCAAATTAGCTGTCACCCATTAATGCTCAGCGTCCTATGAAGGAGCTTTGCAACAGTGAAGACTCCGATTAGACGCCACAGGAAGCTTTTGCAACAACAAAAAAAAAATTCTGCTAAAAATATACCATTAATAAAAAAAACGGACTTATCAATTCGTGAGATGGAAGTGTTCTCTTTGGATGTTGGGCATGAATTAAGCACATGTATGAGAAGGATAGGAATTATGTGTGGCATATTCAGCTTTTTCACACTTAAATCACGCTCAACGAAACAAAAGGTATGTGCCATTGTCTAAGAAGTGATCATATTTTGAACGACCCTTCCCGCAAGGTTTATAAACGACCCTTTCCGGACTGTACACTTAACAACTCAAGAAACGCCAAATTTAAGCTTGTTTAAATATTTTGTAAACTATCCCAAGCATGCAAAGAACGTAGAAACCATGTCAATGGAATTGCAAACAGCGTCTTATCGACACTGACACGTCGTTGTTCATCGTTGTATGATATAACTTACATATAAGCACTGGAAATATAAAAATAAATTTTGCGGCGCTTGTTTCCTTGACAAGTATAGTTTACATGGTGCATTCGGCATACTAATCTGGGTAATCCGGCATTGTCCAGAGGACCTTGGCATTGCTTTCAAGCCGCCCGGGTGAACAATGAAACGGAGCTTGTCTACTCAATTTATGGGTTTCTACTACTACTTCTTCTACATGGCCTAGTGGATAAGAGTGCTGACTCTTAAACGTTAGGCCTCTCACTGTTGTGGGGTCGAACCTCACTCGAGTGAGAAAGCCACATTCTGCTGGCGGAAGGTCAGGTGGTCCCCCCCCCACACACACACACATAAACAAACATGGGTGGTCCCTTTTGGCCCACCTCTGCTTAACGATCGGCTCAATATAAATGAAAGTTTCGTCAATGGGCCGCGAACAACAAGAACAAAAATCAAAGTACTGAAGGTACTGAAAGGCAGGCATTTTATTCAAATGGTTTAGAGGAGACGTTTTGAAAAAGTTAACGCACAGACATATAATGGATGATGACAGAGGCACACCATTCCATCAGCTAGCTTTTCGGGATGAAATTTAGATAAAATCCTAGAAAACATGAGACTTTGTCAAATATTTAGATTATTTTATTGAATACCAGAAATCACAAGTGTTAAGCAAAGAAAAAAGGTTCTAAAAAGTGTTGTTTTTATACAGTATGGGTGCTATTGTGATTGGTTTCAGTTTTGAATTGAATGGGTGGAAGAAATGGTGCTGGCATTTTCCTTCATCCCTGTTACTTTTTCAATAAACGTTGCCTTATCTTCTCAGCCGTAACACGGTCAAGGTTTGAATCATATTGGAGGCAAACTTCTTCCCGACTGTAGACGGTGCTCCATTACAAATTTCACCAGCAATTGATTTTGACGACATTTAATATCTGTACTGTTGAATATAAAGTTTGTTATTCTTAGTAGTAGCAAGGGTGCAGGCATGTGCATTCACCCATTTTTTTATTCATTGGACTCAACATACCGCAAGGTGAGCATTAGGAAGAAATACAGGATAATTAATTATCCACAAAATGTTGACATTTGGCAGACTGAGTTATATTGGAGTCTGGCTCTTGTGTGTGTTTGCCAATGGATCATTTAGGCTGGGCCACTGTGCCTTGGTTTGGCAATAGCCGCTTTATGGGTAAACAGCAGTACAGCAATACATATGAAGTGCTTTGTTGGCATTTAGTGCATAAATTGAAGTTGTCTTGACTGCATATTCGCGGTTTTCTACACTTGTTTCAAATTTACCAAGAAATGTCATTAGGCAAGTTTTTTACTGCATATAGCGTATCGCAATACTCCTGGTGTACCACGATAGACTCTTCACTGACTCCTAACGATAAAAGAGCGACCGTAGTCTGTCTAAACTGGTTAAATGCTGACTGCAGTCACTCTGCAAAATACTAAATATCCATTGCATCCATCTGCAAAAAGATCACTTTTAATTGCAGTCATCTGTAAGATATAAAATGATGACTGCTGTTTTTTTTTTTTTTTTTTTTTTTTCTTGTTCAGTTAGATTAGTCAGACAAGATGAAAGTCATAACAACACTGCCTAGTGGCCAAAACCTAGTAATCTCATCCTTAATGACACGTCAGTACAATCAGTCGGCTTCAGCTATGCTTTGCATAGCACAGCAGGTTCTTGCTCGGATTCTTTTTTAAAGAAGCCAACTTGTATTCACCCATCGGCGAATAATTTACGTAATGTATTTATACGCGTTGATCGCTGGGATAAGCATTGATTTTTAAAGTCGCAAACTGAAGCTTTTTTTATTTTCAATCAACATTGATTATGACGAATCATTCTGCCTTGTTCAATGGGCTGGATTTTCGAAACTACACAGAAATGTCAGAACTATTTCTTCTGTTTCTAAATGTAGAGCGCGTAGCATAGGCTTTGTTTACCGTGATGATTCATTGACGAGTTAGAGGGTTATCATGCGAACCGAACAACCAACTAAATATTTTGTACCACTTCAGAAACTGAGGGTGAGGTTGGGCCCGTAAAATCGATTTAAGCCCCCCAGTAATTCATTACTGACCGTTCCAAGGCGGTAGTTCTGTTGTGGTTCTCTGTTGCCTGTTTTTGGTGTCAGAGTTTCTGTGATGTTTTACCTTATGTATGTTCTTATTATTTTTGGTTCGGTTTGGGTTGCTGAGTGGCCACCTTTTGGGAACAAGCTGCTCACTCGGTTGGCCATATGTTCTCTGTATCTTGATTATTTGTAATCTTAGTTGTTTCCAACTATGGTTTGAGGGCTGGATTTGGATTTTGATTGTTTCAGTTCCTGGTCTTTGCATACTTTTTACTTTTACAAAAACAGAGATATGTTAAGACCTCCGCAAAACCGTTTTGACAACCGTAGCTATAGACGGGCTTACAGTCCGCCTAATAATACTCAACTTTAAAAGTGACAGGAAGACTGACTTGTATGATGCATAAAAAATGCTCTGCCTGTTCTCGAGCATTACGTCTCTTGCTTCTGCACGTGGACTCAGTCCGAATGTATACCCGGCTTTACTCTGCTCTGATATCATAAACTTGCTCCGACGCCAGGAAGATTACTCGAGTATCTCGGCTTTGCTTTCTTGATAACTCGCACTTACATGGGTGCATACGGCAAACGTGCCCACGGAAGCTATAGTGTATTTCACCTTTTACCTTGATTTTCTTTAAAATCATGCACTCCCTTTTAAATCATTTTTTCACTGCTGCAAATATTCCAGTACATTCTGGACAAAAGCAATATCGTGAGAACAAAATGGCTCAATACAATACATCTATTACGCGCTAACTCAAGTAGCATCTTCTGAAAGTTTAACTGGGAATTTTCGCGGATGCTTGTTTTTACGAATCAGTATTGAAATAAATGGGCTCATTCAAGGAAAGAAACATTGTCATCTCATTTTTGCCTCCCTTCCCAATGGGGAACAACTGTTAAACGAAAAAATATGCTCCTGTAAGACCCAAGTTTTCGCTTTCAGAATAGATTTGGAAATGCTACGTCATCCAGAGAAGCAAATAGGAATTCACAAAAGCTGAATGAGTCTATTTTTCAATTAAGGGGCGTCTGGTCCAGTTTATTTTTTTACATTTTTATTCTATTTTACGGGGAACTACCCAGTTGCCTCATGCAAATAACGTAGACCCTGATCGCCGTATCTGTACTGTTTGCCTATGTTCTATTTATGGGACGCCATTAATCGGCTAATGTTCGGGTTCCTGTGCTAAATTCGTTTTGCTCGAAAAGGATACAATGGTGGATAGCGCTATTGGTTGGCCCGTAACCCGGAAAAGGCCTTATACCGGTAAACTTAACTTAGTCCTGGAAATGCTTCTAGACTTTATCACGGGAAACAAGAGGCGCGTGATCGAGTGGTAGAGGCACTGGATTATGGTGTAGAAGTTTGCAAAATCGAATGCCCGTTGGGCCCGCCAGCGATCTGTCCGATCAGCGGTAAATGTGTAAAAGGATAAAGATGGCGAAAGGAAAATGGGTGGACCTACTGTAAGTACAGTGGGCCATCGTCCTACTTTCATCCAAATAAGTGACTGCGCATTTGGATAAGTAGGACAAGGACCTATTGTACTTGCAGAAGATGCGGGCGGGACTTGTTTGGATTTGTTTCTCTCGTCTATCATCGCATTTCTCTTTTTTTTTCTTTTTCTCTCCGGAAGACTGCCCGATATAGACTGAACTGCTGTCTCACAGGGCCGTTAAACCCCAAACAAACAAACAACCAATAAGATACAAGAAGTCTTAAGTCGGCATTCAAATTACAACTTGTACTGAAAGACGTATCTCGTTTATCTTGTATTAACCCATTTAAGCCTATAGCTAGTGTCCCATAAAAGGGTTATCGGCAAACAGTGCAGATCAAGATCGGACGCCGCAACTCCCAGATCTTCCGGTATGGGGCTGGGTTTCCCAGCCTCTGACACCCTCTTCATAATGAGAGTGGCGTTAGGTGAATAGAGACCTACAGAAAATTTTGTTACTTATTACAGTTTCACTTTCACTTATCTATTATAGTTTTCACTTTCCCGGCAATTAAATATTTATGGTCAGTGGTCATTCTTAAGTCCATATACAATTATGTATCTGAATAATGTTTTTCATGTCTACATGGTGACGTGAAGCTAACTGCACTCAAGCGATTTTGTATCAAGTTATGTCAATGAATATTTCCTAAGAGCAATAAACATCACAAATATTTGATTGTCGTAAAAGTAAAAACTATAATAGGACGATACACTGACTTTCCAGTCCACGGCTTTCGGTTCTAATGATATGGCAAGCCAAGTGCACAATAAGTCTTTAAACAACAAACCTATGTTTGAACTTCTAACCCAGGTTTGAAATTCTCTAACATAGGTTTTTAAAGTTCTAACATAGGTTTTAAAAAGCACATTCTAAAACTAGTGATATAACCTTCTAACCCAAGTTCGAAACAAATTATGCTTGCTAAGTGCACAATAAGTCTTCAAACATAGGTTTGTAAATTACAAACACAGGTTTTTACTCAAACCTATGTTTGGAAATCACAATCATAGGTTATTGATTTCAGTCATGGGTTTTAAAATCTCTATCATAGGTTTCAGAATCTGACATTTTAAAACTTGTGAGTTAACTTTCAAACATAAGTTTGGACAACATTATGAATGCCAGGTGCACAATAAGTCTACAAACACAGGTTAATATATCTCAGTCATGGGTTTTGAGTTCAAACATAGGTTTTAAATTTACAATCACAGGTTTTCAGAAACCTATGATAGAGATTTTAAAACCCATGATAGAAAACCATAAACCTATGATTGTAATTTTCAAACATAGGTTTGAGTAAAAACCTGTGTTTGTAAAATACAAGTAAAAAGTATGCAAAGACCAGGAACTGAAACAATCAAAATCCAAATCCAGCCCTCAAACCATAGTTGGAAACAACTAAGATTACAAATAATCAAGATACAGAGAACATATGGCCAACCGAGTGAGCAGCTTGTTCCCAAAAGGTAGCCACTCAGCAACCCAAACCGAACCAAAAATAATAATAACATACATAAGGAAAAACATCACAGAAACTCTGACACCAAAAACAGGCAACAAAGAACCACAACAGAACTACCGCCTTGGAACGGTCAGTAATGAATTACTGGGGGGCTTAAATCGATTTTACAGGCCCAACCTCACCCTCAGTTTCTGAAGTGGTACAAAACATTTAGTTGGTTGTTCGGTTCGCATGATAACCCTCTAACTCGTCAATGAATCATCACGGTAAACACATAAATCAAATTTCAACACCATGAAGAAGCAAAGACGAGGACTCAACAGATACAACGGGCCGTCTGACAGGTGGAGATCCCTGTCCTGCCAAACAACCCCACTGGAAATCTGAAGCAAAAGAAGGTCACCAGTTGAGCCCCGGTGGACCAAGCAACAGACAAAAAGGCTCCGGTCCCAACCAACTAAAATATATAGCTTTAGGTCGGGGCCATCATAGAGTCTGACGACCGATCCCCCGGTGTGCAATTAAAGAGTGCAGCAAAGCTATCAACCGTGATTGGGTTAATCACTAAGCATGCAGACTGTCGCATAACATTTAAATTATAGCCAATACGTTTGTGACGTATTATTATTTTTCGGAATTGATCAGAAAAATCAGTCCTACCCTGAATCTTTTTGAATTTGTATACTAAGTCACCATAAAATTCTGGTTCCGATAGGCCTTGGTGTAAAAGAAATTTTAATCCGACATCAAATTTTGAAACCAATTCATGGTGTCTGCGATAGAATTTAGAATTTACAAACCTATGTTTGTAGACTTATTGTGCAATTAGCAAGCATAATTTGTTTCGAACATAGGTTAGAAGGTTATAGCATAGGTTTTAGAATGTCTTATTTTAAAACATATGATAGAACTTTAGAAACCCATGTTAGAACTTTAAAAACCTATGTTTGAGAACTTCAAACCTGGGTTAGAAGTTCAAACATAGGTTTGTCATTTTCAAACCTATGTTTGTAGGCTTATTGTGCACTTGGCTCACCTTGATATCCTAAAGAACGAATCTTTGTGGTTCATGCAAAGTGGCTATCAAGGACTCTCACGCAAAACTTCAAACGAGATCCGTGCAGATTACGCTGCCATTTTAGTTCCAGTATTTCCTGATTGAAATTTTGTGACAGAGTACTTCCAAGTGTGAATCTTTGCGTTCCATCGAAGTGTCGTCGTTAGATCGCAAAGATGCTGCATAACTCAGTCAGCATGAAATATTAAAAAAGAAATAATAAGCTATTTGTCCTTGACATAAGCAAAGGTTCATTCACTTTTTTCGTGCATCGTATAAAAAAGAAGAAAACCACGTGATTCCCCAACTAGGCTCTTTTAGCGCGATGTCTTTGAGACATTACGTATTTCAGCCTATATTGATTCATCTCCCGGGGAGTGGAGGAGAAAAAAAGATAGGATAGATGAGTCTTGAAAAAATGAAAATTGTGCCGTAAAGACAAGACTTATGTCCCATGTAGCGCCTGTCAGAGGGCAGAAAACATTTCTAAGGGACCTTTGACAGTATCCGTGGAACTATGTTTTCGACAAATTATTGGGGCATCAATCGGCAGGTTTATGCATTATAAAGAGGTTTAGATAGTAACTTCGAAGAATTGTCATGTCTACAGACTAATTCGTGCCATTTTTATTCGGAGGGGTAAGTGAAATTTATGGCCACCGAAAATATGTCCATTTTAATGTTTTGCTCATTTATTGAATTTTATTATGGTAAATATCCTTAAGATGAAGTAAACACCATTATCATGGTTATTTTGAAATAATGACTTCAAACTTATTTTTAGACACAGAGGGTCTAATCACTCATACCCTAAGCTTTGCCTAAATTGCTCAAAACGGCTAAGTTCAAAAAGCCAGAATTCTGTCGAAATTCTATTTATCTTCATCAGTAAGCCGTTTGCAACCTTCATTATGCCCGCTACATGTGTACCAAATTTGAAAGAAATCCATGGAACATTTTGGAGGAGTTTATTTCACAAATTGAACACCATTTTGAAAAAAAAAAGGTTGCCCAAAATGACTTGGTTCAAATGAATGCCATTCTGTCCAAATGAATTTTATATATATTATGTCCACAACATGTATATAAAGTTTGCAAGACATCTACTGAATACTGTGGAAGGAGCTGACTTCCCAAATTTTATATCCCAAAGGGTATCGTTCAGACAGACGTATATGTAGTAGTGATAGGTAAAAGATACACTTGTATTGCCTTGCGGTACAAGCAAGCTTTTTATAACGACGTGGTAGAGTGCGGGACTGTCACGCAGGCGGCCCGGGTTCAAAACCCGACCGGAGCTATTTGGGTTTTTTAAGAGTCCGTTACATCTTGCGCCCAACGTAAATGACCCACATGATATGAGTCTCGGAGCACTTCCATGATTAGATTAGATTCGATGAAACTCAAATTGAGATTCGCCGGGGAACGAATCTAAAATGGAGGGGGTGTATGTAGTAGTGATAGGTATAAGATATAATTGTACTGCCTTGCGGTACAAGCCGGCTTCTATAGCGACGTGGTAGAGTGCTGGACTGTCACACAGGCGGCTCGGGTTCAAAGCCCGGCTGGAGCTATTTGTTTTTATGAGTCCATTACATATAGACAGACGGACAGAGAGGAGCATATCTTACTACCCCCTGATCATCCTCGTGAGGATATGAAGAGCACACTTCCCGCACCTACTTCAAGCATCGCCGTCCCTTTCCTTCAGCACCGTACCACCTCAAAAACAGAAAAGACCTGTCATCAGTAAGTTTTAAAAGTATTTTTCTTTTTCACGCGGCTTGTCTTACCCCTATTACAGCGTTATAAATTTCTTTAATCATGTTTATTGACATTTGACACCTCAACGGAACGACCGCTTTAAAAAGGAAATGACTTTTGTTTGAAACAGACTATAAGCTACTTTTCCTTGAAGTTGGAAATCCAATATGGCGGATATAGGTGCGAAATGTCAGAAAGGTGTAAAACTTTTGTATTGAAAGTAAATTTGCGATTCGGAATACTTGTAAAACATTCATAGGTATATTTGTTGTCATTTTCTTATTATTCTGCTTCAAAAGCAAATCATTTCATGACAAGTTTCAAAAGTTACAAAACTTATTTCGGTCGCTAATTGATCAATTTTGGGGCGATTCGTTCGTTGCTTTCAAGACCAAAAGTCTAAATTGGATTCCCAAATTTTATCGATTAACGTGCTTTGCAATGTTCAGGTCTTTATGTTATATCTTTTTAGCAGCACTGAAGGAAAACATACATAGCTAGTTAGTACTTACAACCTCAAAGAAATTATCTAAGGTTTTGCAAAAGACAAGTAATAGCTTTATCAAAAATGAATCAAACGTCCATATTCAGGTTTGCATAGTTTTGGCTAAGTCAGCATTTGACAGTATGGTTCAGTAGAGCCACAGCACTAGAAAGGGGCCTTACATTATGTGTGCCAGAAAAACTGATCAGCCTGTGCATTTGCATTGTCAAGACTGCTCACATTGTATCATAAATATTTTCAGCCAGATTGAGCTGCCCTTTTAGACAGTATTTCAGTCTATCTCAAGCAGTCATGCAGAGAGAATCAGAATCAGAATTGTTTACTGGTGATATGTACAAGGACAATCATTCACCAGAGCTGGGACAGGATAGACACTACAGCCCATCTTACTCTGCCCCACCCCCACCCCCAACTCCCCCCTCCTCTTTATAACCACCAGCTCTCCGTCCCACCCTATTTCACATCTGCAATCACAACAGGCCCTTAATTAGCTAATTTTGCTATAGAGATATTGCCCAATTTTTTTTTAAATTTCAAATCACTATACCCTACCATCCCTAGAAGAATGATCCGAGTCTTCACTGCACACCTGCTATGAGGCCCTTTTTCTCGAGACAGCTGATTTTTTTTTTTTAAAGATAAGTCATCCCAATGCATCACAATAAATATTTTTGTCATCTGTTCGACAAAATGTAAAGAATGGCTCATTATGACTTTGCTTGCATAATTTTGCTATGCTCTGTTTTTTCCTTCCAATTTCCAAAACAGTCCTTAAAATCTTGATCCATCAGCTAGGATGGATCTAGATTTTTGGATATGTTTTTAAGGGGAGCTTCAGTTGACCTTATACAAAAGCATTTAATGCAATCCACTGGAAATTACTGTTTAACCGATTAAATCTAAGATATATTATGACATGGCATTGAAAGGTGACTGGTCAGTGACTATCAAAAATATTGTTACTGGACTGAGGAGATACATCAACATGTATACAGAAACATACATTTTCAGATTAGACGAGACAAGCATTGGTTGGAAATATTTGTTGTGGGGTTCTGCAAGGCTCAATTTTTTAGGATTACTTTTATTTATTTACATGAACCTTATTTTTTTAGCTCACCTGAGCCAGCGGCTCAGGGGGAGCTTATAGGATAGGCAGGCTCAGTTGTCCGTCATCAATCCACAATTTCCAACTACGTCTCCTCTGAAACCACTGGACCAATTTTAACCAAATTTCATATGTAGCCTCTAGGGATCATGTGTTGCAAAATTGTTCAAATGGTTGGTCACATGACGGCAGACTAACATGGCCACAATGCCCATATATGGTAAAAACCTTTAAAAATCTTATGCTCCAGAACCAACCGACCGACTACCTTGAAACTTGGTATGTAGTATTGGGTA
The DNA here is from genome assembly GCA_963989385.1 of Ctena decussata. NCBI lineage: Eukaryota > Metazoa > Mollusca > Bivalvia > Lucinida > Lucinidae > Ctena > Ctena decussata. The sequence continues at coordinate 40,558,864 of OZ022506.1, read as the reverse complement.
CACAAGTACTACCAAGATTGTTAAAGACAGGCACGGGGCTATAAAAGGAGGATTAACTACAAAAGTGTCATTTTTGGACGGACACACGGCGCCAAGTGTGTGCAACTATGGTTACGTACCGTTGAGCCACTTGGGTACCGTCGATAAGAGAATTGAACTGAACTGAACTGAACAAAAGTGTCATTTTGTCTCTTGAGCTCATAGTATCAACACCTCCAGTCAGCCAATAAAATATCTTATTTGGTAATTCTGGTTCGCTGATTGGTGGAATCAATTTTCACACCTTTACCTGTACAGGTATCATATTCCGTGTGCTGGGAAACAGATCCCCCCCCCCCCCCCCCCCCCCCCCCCCCCGGCAGAGAAGTCCTGTCCTTAAAAGATGACCTTGGGTTGACCTTCACTTTTTTTGTCACAAGGTCAAATTTGCTTTATGGTTCTTATAATGGGAAAATGCTAGAAGGTAAGATTTCATGAGAATTGTTGAAGATTTTGGCCTATAAAATAGTATATACAGTTGTCTTAATGAGTACACAAAGATTTATGAGTACTAGAGGTCAAGGTCATTTTTTGGCCTTTGACTCTGGTCTCTCATATTTCAACAGTTTCAAACATCTCCTCAAAAGCCACTTGGCCAGTTGTAACCAAATTTCATATAGAGCTTCCAGGGCAGAGGGTGAGGGAGAGAAAATTTGTTGAAATGATCACATGACTGACATGGCCTCCATGCCCATATATGGTAAAACCTTTAAAAATCTTCTCCAGAACCAATTGAATGATGGCCTTGAAACTTGGTATGTAGCACTGGGTACTCGAGTACTACCAAGATTGTTCAAATGATGACCTTAGGTTGATTTTAACCTTTTTGCTACAAGGTCAAATTTGATTTCTGATGCAAATGCTTGAACATAAGATTTTGTGGGAATTGGTGAAGATTTTGGTCTAAAAGTTGGTATATACAGTCATCATAATCATGATGAGTACATGAAGATTTATGAGAGCAAGAGGTCATGGTCATTTTTTTGGTCATTGAACATGGTTTCTCATATTTGGACAATCTTCTCAGAAGCCACTTAGCCAGTTGTAACAAAATTTCATATGGCTTGTCCTGGGCCTTGTTACATGTAGCAGCTTTATTTTATATAGAAACTTCATCAAACTTGCTGATGACAAGGACAGGTGTGAAATCTGGTGAAACTTTTTCCGACTTCTGAGCTGCTTCACCTAGGAAGCTGATTTTGGTATACTGTTAGTATTTGATGGGTAAAATATTTTGGGATAGATTAGGTAGCGCTGCAATCATTATCAACAGAGTTATTGCTCCTGTTTGTCTGTCTGTCCATCTGTGGTTAAAGCCTACTGTAAACAATCTTTCACTCAAATAGTTTGGTAAGAACAAAGTGACTCTAAATACAAAGTAGCTGCATGTACAAGGGCGTAGCTACCTATACAGCAAATACGCAAGTGCGTATTGAAATTTTGTCAATTTTGACAAAATTTCAAAACGCACCTGCATATTTGCATGCTGAATATTTATAAATTAGACAAAATTTCAATACCAATTACCAAAGTGGCTGAAATACTAGCTTTCCCTTCAAGAAGTAGAGAATAAAACATGGTTGTGCGTATTATGAAATTGCCCCTAGTTACGCCCCTGATGTAACTGCAGCTATGAAATTCAAACGGGCATGTAAAGGGCTGCTTGCAAAGCTCTTGTCAGTTGAATCTATAGGAAACCTGCATCTTACCAGGATAGGCATAAAACAGAGCTCCAGATAAGAGAGGGTAATGAGAATAATTTGAAGATAATTTTTCTTATTTCTCCACAAAAACATATGTTGTGACCATTCATTAGAACCGTCTTGGTGAGACGGTTCTAATGATGGGTCACAAAATATGTTTTTATGGAGAAATATGCAAGATTATCCCTAAATTATCCCTGTTACCCCTTCTTATCTGGAGCCCTGATAAAATCTTGTACAAGATGGAAAATTTTACTCTCAAAAACAATTTGCTTCCACAAAAATGCATGATTTAACTCAGGTGAGGATTTGTTGCCCATTGGTGACTTGTTTTGTTTCATATTGAAAATTCAAAGAATAGAGAACAAAGATGTGTAGATCCAAATGAAGTGGCTCATAAGAGCTCCCTCATCTGGATCCCTACTGATTGAAAATTCAGCTACATATCTTTTCATTTTCAGCATGGTCTTTTAAGTGTCCAAACAGATTTTTCAAAGACTTTCTTTTCCAAAACCTTACTACATTGTGTACTAAAACAATGTGACTGTCAGAACATGGACCAAATGGATTTGTTGCTTTCATAGACCTTTGCTTTTCAGAGCTCCAGGGCTCAGCCTAGAGGGCAATTTGGGAGAAATAGTCTCCCTAAGCTGGCTGACTTCACCCTATTTTGAGCTGAGGGAGAAGTGAAATTGTATAGAACATATAGGGAAATTCAGAATTAAGACCAAAACATCTCCCTAAAGTCCAGAAAAAGTTGCAAAACTTCTCCCTGTCTGAAAGCTCTAGGCAGACCCCTGGAGCTCTAGTTAAGAGGGAGTATTTGATGATATTGATAATTAAGGATCTCATTGTAACCATATATTTGTGACCCCTCATCTGAACCGTCTCGTCGTCACACTTTGTAGTACTGTTCTTGTCTCCGCAACTCCTCCTACAGTATTCAATGCAGGGAGCTGAAACTTGGAACACAGTTCAGACATGCATTGAACGTATGCATAAAGGAAACAGAACTTTGATTAAGATCTTTATTGCAGAATTATGTCCCCTTGAATAATATACATAGTACTGTTCTTGTCTCCGCAACTCCTCCTACAGTATTCAATGCAGGGAGCTTAAACTTGGAACACAGTTCAGACATGCATTGAACGTGTGCATAAAGGAAACAGAACTTTGATTAAGATCTTTATTGCAGAATTATGTCCCCTTGAATAATATACATATTATATCCATATTTCACATTTGAGTACTGTTCTTGTCTCCGCAACTCCTCCTACAGTATTTGATATAGGGAGTTGAAACTTGCAACACAGTTCAGACATGCATTGCACATGTGCATAAAGGAAACAGAACTTCGATTAAGGTCTTGGTTGCAGAATTATGTCCCCTTGAATAATATACATATTATAACCATATTTCACATTTGAGTACTGTTCTTGTCTCCGCAACTCCTCCTACAGTATTTAATGTAGGGAGTTGAAACTTGCAACACAGTTCAGACATGCATTGAACATGTGCATAAAGGAAACAGAACTTTGATTAAGGTCATTATGGCAGAATTACATCCCCTTGAATGACATGCATATTTTGACCATATTTCACACTTTGTAGTACTGTTCTTGTCTCTGCAACTCCTCCAATAGTATTTGATGTAGGGATTTGAAACTTGCAACACAGTTCAGACATGCATTGAACATGTGCATAAAGGAAACAGAACTTTCAGTCAGGTCTTTATTGCAGAATTATGTCCCCTTGAATAACATACATATTTTGACCATATTTCCATAGCTTAAATACAATCTCACCTTTTATCGTCGCTCTAGCGGCCTCATTTATTAACAGATTTTGATATTACATCACAGCTTTATTGGGTATGACAGAACCTCGAACAACTTTGCGTTTCAGGTTTGTAGGATGAAGGTCAAGGTCACAGTTGCTATTTTCAGAAAAACTAGGGCATTGCTCTAGCGCTTTCATTTATAGATCGATTTTGATGTAACTTCACATAAATGTTAAGTATAACAATATCTTGAACAAATTACTGTTTCAGCACCGCAGGTCCAAGGTCAAGGTCACAGTTGCTATTTTTAGAAAAAAACTTTATCATTCCTCTACTCCTCCATTCATTGACAATTTTGATGTAACTTCACTCAAATGTTTAGTGTGACAATATCTTGGACAAGTTCGTGATCCAGAATTTCAGGGTAAAGGTCAAGGTCATATTTGCTATTTTAGAAAATATGCTGTCATCCCTCTGGAATGATTTTGGCATAACTTGACACAAATATTTAGCTTGATAATATCTGGGACAAATTTACGTTTCATCATTGTAGGTCCAAGGTCAAGGTCACAGATGCTATTATAGGTAAATGTAAATCTTTGTCATGGTTCTAGCGCTTTTATTTTTTAACTGATTTTGATAGAACTTCACACATATATTAAGTATGACAATATCTTGGACAAGTAAACCTTTCAGGGTGTAGTTCCAAGGTCAAGGTCACAGTTGCTATTTTTAAGAAAAACTCAGTCATCCCTCTAGCACCTTTATTTATTGACAGATTTTGATGTAACTTCACACAAATATGTTTTAACACATTACTTTTCTAGTGAGGCATATGGCGGGGGCATTCATCACCTTTAGTGATTGTCTAGTTTTATGCAGAATTGTCTAAAGCTATAAGGCCTTGAGCCTTGATATTTGGTATGTATCATCACCTGTGGTCCTCTACCAAGTTTGCTAAAATTATGGTCCTAGGGCCAAAATGGCCTCGCCCTGCAGGGGTGAGCCTAGAGCTTTCAGACAGGGAGAAATTTTGTGACATTTTCAGGACTTAAGGGAGAAGTTTCAGCCCAAATTTTGGATTTCCTTATATGTTCTATGTATTTTCACTTCTCCCTCAGCTCAAAATAGGGAGAAGTCAACCAGCTTACAGAGACTATTTCTCCCAAATCGCCCTCTAGGCTGAGCCCTGCCCTGGGTGTCACGTTTTTACAAAGGCTTTTAAAATCTTCTTGCCTAAAACCACTGGATGCAGAGCCTTGGTAAAATTTTTGGTATGTGGCATCACATAGTTGTCCACTACCAAGTTTGTTCAAATTATGGCCCTTGGGTCAGATGCCCTGCCCTTGGGGTCACAAGTCTTACATAGGCTTATAATGGTGTAGATATTCAACTTCATTATTGGTTTCCATTATCCATACATAAAGTACAAACAGTCCACATATATATGTAACACAATGACAAGAGTGCAAGAATCATGCAAGTAAAAATGGTAATTTGCCTCAACTTTTTGAGAAGCTTTTTCATGTTTATGTTATATTTATTACATATTTATAGCATATTAAAACAAATTCAGTTAAATTAAACCCAATTTAAAACCATTTAATGGAAATTGTATAGCCGGTTGTCAGCATACGTTTTTGGTCCAAAAAGTCTGGTGACAACCGGTTGTCAGCAGACAGTTTTGGTCCAAAAAGTCTGGTGACAACCGGTTGTCAGCAGACCTCGCCTAAAAATTATCCCTAATTATCACCAAATACTCCCTTTAAACCGGAGCTCTGCTTTTTTCCAGGCATTATACAACAAAATTTGGGGTACTATACAACAAAACTTGACCAACTATGGAACTAGCTGCAGAACTAAACACGTGTTGTCATACGAAAAAAGTTGGGAAGGAAGCTACTAAATTTCCATGCCATGAGTTATACAGTTAAATAGAAAAATCATGCACACAGCATAAACCTTCATGTGGATTGTACCTTTTCTGCTTTTGAACCAAAGAAAGAATGGATGAACTTATGGTTGAAGAGGAGAATGCTCCTAAAAAGAAGAAAGATTCAGTTTCCCCAAAAGTTACCAGACCAAAATTGCCAAAATTTGGTAGTCATACCCTCGGTCATCATCATCGGCACAAAACAGACCCAGGCCAGCCAGAGGAAATAAGGAGTCTTATGGAAGAAATTAAAAAATGGAAAGATGGCAGTATGCTTGATAAATCTTTAATCCGTCCAAAAGTGATCAAACCAAGAACAATCCCAAAGGCTCACTCTACCCACACATCACCGAAAGGCTCTCCACCACCAGGCTCCCCAAATGCAATAGGAAGGAGTTCAAGCTTAAATCGCAATCGAAGTAGGAGTCTTAAACTGTTAACAGACAAGTTAAAAAGTGGGAGGGGTGGACAAACTAGTCCAAAGCAAACACCAAAGAGTAAGAAAACTGAAGAAAATTCAACAAAATTGCAAGTCCCTGATATAGATAGAACATCAGGAGAAAATGTTTCTGACCCAGATCATACACAATTTGCAGATACTGAGAGTGATTCAGTTGAGAAAAAACAGTTTAAAGAAGATTATGACAAAGGAGGTATCTCTGAAGCTATTCCAGAAAACGATGAAAAGGATTTAGATGAGGAAAAGGATGATAGCTCTTCAGTGGACACTGTAGGAACCCCAGAAAGGGGCCAGCATAGAACAGAAATTCAGTTTCAGTTAAAAGATTCAGCAGGATCCTCACCACGTCTTAGTGAGGACGAGGGAATTGGGGAGAATGAAAGTGAGTCTGCTTTGGGTGCCTCTTTTACACCTCATGCTATTGATAGAAATTCTGAATTCTTAAGACTAAGAAATATGGCTCCTAAAAGAAGGCCTGCTTATGCTGGACTAACATTACCAAGAAGCAAATTTTCATTGTTACATAAGGCTGAAGAAAAAACAGAAGATGGTAGTGTCTGTAAACCAAGTAAACTAGACCTTGGTAGCTTAGGCAGTTCCAGGAAAGCTGCTGGAGCAAGATTCTCAACACACCCGCCTCAGTCTAGGAGCACATTCCATGAGGATGGATCATTAGACACCAATGGATTTGGCTCATTCAGATCACCAAGTTTTGAAGCTTCACCTCCCTTCCCAGGTGAATTACGCGCAGTCCATAGTGATGGTTCTCTTTCAGACAGTCAGTTTGGCACTGATGAAGGATCTGAAGTTGGGGCTACCTTTCCTGATGCTGTGCAAACCAACCTGGCAGAGGAACAGAGCAGTGCTGAACTTGAAAAGGTGGAAAAGCGGAATGGCAGATCACCAAAACAAAAATCTAAGAGTGATCCTAGTGGAAATAAAACTTTTGATTTTGATGTACCTGGGGTAATAAGTTCTAGTCAGAGCAAAAGTGTTCCAATTTTAGGCAGAAATGATGCAGCTAGATCTGAATCAATAGGGGATGAGTTAAAAGAAATTCCTGTTGATCAAGAAAGATGTGAGTCAGAAAATACAGTTGATACTGAGACCGAAAATGTGTCAGCATCTATATCAGCATCTGATCAAAGTAGGTCATATGGCACTTCAATGTCCGAGGACTTAATATTTTCTCCACAGAGTGAATATTCAGATGCATTTGAGGACCCAATGTCTCAGAGTATGGAATCTGAAGAATTTCAAAGTAAAATGGATATTAGTGAACCTATTCATGAAGGTACAGATGATCATGATGAATCTGTGGAAGATTCTGGGGTCAGTTATGATAGTTCAGCCCCTGTCACTCCTGCTACTCATTCCCCTTCAGGAAGTGTAGAAAGAACGCAAAATTTATTAAGTGTGCCAACTCCAAAACGTCCAATTTTACGTAGTGTAAGCTCAGCAAGTGTTTTAGGAAATCGTGAAAGAAAATTCTCTGGTGGAAGTTTAAAGGATAAATCTGAAAGTGTGATTCGGAAACATAGTATACCCGGAGGGGATGAAGCAACTGTTAGTGAAAAACCTATGGATTTTTTACCAATTGGAGAGTCAGGAAATGCTTTGGCTGCAAGCATGCCCTCAGTATGGAGAGCTGAACGACTGGTTTCAGAGTCCCCTGAAAGAGATGTGCCATTTAGGAAGGTTAGTATCGTACAAGTTCTTAATGTGTATTGTGTATTGCAATGTGGGCTCATTTGAGGGAATGTTTAAGAGATACAGGGATTGAGCATTAGTCAAGGCAGTGCTGAAAACGGCCAGTGGCCTGGTGGCCAAATGCACCTAATTTTTGTTTTGGGCCACCAGAAATTTCCAAAATATGACCTTTAGTAGCCCAAATTTATCTTTCTGGCAATACTAAATGAATGGGAACTTTAGGTAGTGGATAATTTAGGCCACTGAAAGTTAGGTCTGTGAAGCTTTTGGGCCACCACGTTAATCTTGCGAGTTTCAAGCACTGCAAGGGAGGCTGTAAAAGTGTTTCTCCCAAGTCTCTGTTGGATCCCCCGTCTCCATATGACCTCGTTGTTGGTGGGACGTTAAACCCGAGTTCACTCACTTTGTTGGATCCTGATTTTTTTTTTTAGATCACTGGAGCCTCTGGGAGCTTATAGGATATTAAGGCTCCATCGTATGTTGTTGTCCATACATTGTTTGTCCATCCACAGTTTCAAACGACTGCTCGACTGCCTCATGGCCCTCTTGTTTTCCTTCTCTGTGCTCTGTGGAATCATCATTGCTAAGTTCAGACTAGTTTCTAGACCACCCTCGTTTCCATATCTTGACCATTCTTGATCCATTTCTTGATCACCACTTACATGGAGATGACAAAACCAACAAAGTGGCATGTGTGCCGCCCTGTCTTATCAGAGTCTTCGCTGGGGGCTTAAAAGATAGTTAAGGGTCTATGCTACCTCCATGACAGCAGCAAAGACTCTTATCAGACAGGATAGGTGCCCAGGCTGATCTGAGTCTTCGCTGGCACACAAACCACTTTTTTGGTTTTGTTGTGGTGCGGCTCTCATAGTTCTTGTTAGAGATGTTAAGGCTCAGGTCCCTTGACTCACAGTCTAGAGGATGTGGGTTCGAGTCAAGCTTTAAGTTTCAGATTTGTCTGTTGGACTGAGCAAATCCCACACCTTGGTCAAGTTTTTCTTATGGACATGTTCAAATCTCCCAACCCTTAGTACCAGTGATTTTCCTACATTTCTGATCTCTGGGCCAGGGGCCATTGAATTTGGGAAAAACAGCTCACAAATCATCGAAATTGGGAAATTTGACTGGATAATAAAAAACAAGATCTTTGTTTTAAATTCAGTAAAATCCATAATAAATTAAAGCTTAAACATTTTATTTGCCTTTATTAAAACTATTAAATCTATTCATGAATAATTGCTACAAAGTGAATGTAAAGATCTGTAACTTTGCTATTTTTGGTCCGATTTTCATAAAATTTTCACCAAAATGTAGTACTAAATGAGAAATTGGGAAAGATTGGTTTATTTTGGGAAAGCCCAAATTTGGCCTAGGAAAGGCAGCAAAATGAGAGAGATGGGCCCAAGATACAGTGGGTCTCTTACCCCCACTGCCTTTGCGGCTATTGGGCTATGGGAAACCTTTACCTTTTTCTAACTTAAAAATTCAGGAGTGAATTAAAAAAAATATTCGCTCAGCCTTTTGTGTTACGGTATATCCATCAGCCAGAAATATCTTAGATACCGTTGAAAGTCTGTAAAACCTCAGATCATCCATTTAATAATCATTCAGCCCCACTTTGGAAAGGATTCCACGACCATCTATTCAGCATTTCAAGCTAACTCAGTTTTGTTCCAAAACCTATCTGTTTAAAAGTTTATATTGCAAATACATATCGGCATTGCTCATGTAAGCCAAAACTTGGAGGATAAAAAAATACAACTTTTTTCCTATTTTCTGTAAAAATATATGCTGTTGGACCAGATTAAAAGGCCTCAGTGTGGACATTCTTATAATGTCCCATAATACATGTTTTATTGAGAGAAAAGAGGAAAAGATAAATTTTGTCCTCAAAATTTTTGCTTTTCTAGACCTGTGATATTGGCATAGCTTTCTGAAACTCCAAGACTGGCACAGGTTTACTGTATTCTGACAGCAGTGCCCCACCCCCAAAACTGAAGACTGATATGCTGTATTTTGCCCTTTTGTAGTCCATTTCTGATTGTTTCTGGTTCACGTTAACTTAATTTTGACGCTTTCTCAAGCAGTGAAGATGCATATAAAATTGGCCAAAAGCAACATATTGGCCAAGGTCTGGGCTGATTGCCTCTGATTCAGGCCTGTTTTCCAGAGATGCCGAACAGATGCTTTAATGCTATATATACATACCTGGTTGGAGCAGGTCCAATATTACTTCTTCCTGATATATATGAGTTGTATCACAAGAAAATGTACCTTCTAGACCAATTTTGTTGATTGTACAAACACAGAGCTAGAGATATGATGGGGTTTTAAGGATAACTCTGGGATTATTTTTCTTATTTCTGGATGAAAACATACATTGTGACCCCTCGTTAGAACCGTCTCGGTGAGACCGTTCTAATGAAGGGTCACAAGATATGTTTCTATGAACATGATGGAGAGATATGGAAAATTATCCCTGAGGTATCCCTGTTAGCCCTTCTTATCTGGACAACGTACAAACAGCCAAGACCCTGAATAGCCAGGCCATTGATGGAAGCACATCATGAAGTCCTTTATATGGTTGTAGATTCTGCGAAAATGTACAACCTTTAGCAATCTTCTTGCTGAGCCTTTAGGAAATTTTGCTTTTAGAGGTACTGTAGGATGTTAGGGAAGTTTTCTGGTGATGGCGTTCATATTCACATATTGTACCAAAATGTAGGGAGAAAACAGTTGGCATGTAGTTTTGGAACTTAAAGAGGCTGATTGAAAATGAAATATTTTCTTTTGCCATTTTTCCATACTGAAATGGGAGCCCTAATACACAGCTACAGTACACGCAACGTGGAGACTTGATCTGACACGCTCTCGCGAGAAATTTTAATCTTTTCCACGAAAGTTTAGTGGGGTGTTTGCGTGTGAAATGCGTGGGAGATGCGAGACACTCGCGAGATGCGTGACGTTAAACTCGCGAGAAAACAATTTCTTTTCACGCGAGACACGCAACTTTCGAGAGAAAGGATTAACTCCATGTATGCTAAAGTGAGTCATCGGCGTCAAACTTAATCACGCGTGACGCGTGTTTTCGAGTGGAAAGGATTAACGATTCCTATCAATTTCACAGGTCATTATATGTTGTACAGGTAATTCATTATATTTTTACTTTGGGCCTAAAAAAGTTGTGATTCCGGTTTCCAACCGACTGGTCTTTTTTGGCGCCGACTAAAAAATTTTTAGCGGCAAAAATTACGATCGGCAATTTCAGCCATTCCAGAAATAACCGAACAAATAGACGGCATAAACCGCTCACGCTATGACGTGTAAAGCATACCAGTTTGTCGCATAGTATACAATACTGCGCAGGCTGATCCTCATATTTACTATCAGCGTATGGAATAAGATTCCTTTCACCATTTTGTGCTCTGAGCGGCGTCCTTTGATGTCAAGGCACGAGACTGACCTATAAACGTGCTGTGTTTACGTATTTCAACAAATGCTACCGTCTTCACATTTTATTACGGCAAAGGCCCTGAATGCGTTCAGTCACCTCTAAATATGAATACATATATATTATGTTTATTAGTCCGAATACTTTGAGAATTTTTCGCGCAGCAGAATCAGTTTCTTTTTTCATAAAGATAATGTGATTTTGCAACGCGGAGATCGGAATAAAAAACAAACTTCTCACCTCTTATTTTTCAATTATTTTGATGCATTTTTAAAATCCAAACACTTTGACTATTGATCCACGACGCAAAATCATATTTTCTATATTTCTTGAAAAGAGGATGCAGCTGTGACGTATTTTTTTAACAGGTTTACAAATTTGCATATTTCAGCGAGTGGTTAAGCGGACGTCAATCACCTCTGAGACAGCCCATTTGCTAATCAAGTCATTGTTGTCGCGTGCGCTTTTAATGGAAACTTGACAGCTCTTACTTTGCTTTGCTTTGTACTTTAGGGCGAGAAGCACTTTGTGTTTATGTCCAATAAAGTATTTTGACTTGACTTGACTCTTACATCAGAAAGTTTATATTGGTTAATAAGTAAACATATTGGCACGTGCCACTAGCGGTATAGCTTTGAGTTCAAAAGCTGATCGAAACGCTTTGATCTTTGTGACTGTTTTGACATGGATTGGGCTATTATCGGTGGCGGCTGAGCGAAAATTTTTGTCTGTGTCATCATTCTAGAATTTTGCTACTAAGTAACCTATTAACAATATTCTTTCAAACATAAGCCTCTCTAATTAACTCGCTGCGTAATTGCAACAAAATTACGCTGATCATGATTGTTTATCAACACATCCTTAATTCGTAACGGTCAAACAATACTTGCGTTGAGGATGCGATCAATTAGGTTATTCACGCACGCTTACAATGTATTAATTGAACCGTTATCAGCGTCGAAAAAAATGCATTACGAATCGTAAAGGTATATGTATAGAAACTTGCATTTACTGTACATGTACATTGTACCTACCTGGACAAAATTCCACGCGTGATGCGAGAAAGTTTCTCGCATACATCACTCTATGAATTTCACGCGAGATGCGAGGAATTTTCTTGCGTGGAACGTGGCGATTTTCAAACACGCGAGGAAGTTTAGTGTGAAATGCGTGAGAGTTGCGAGAGAATCTCGTGGATTTTAATCCCTTCCTCGCGATTTTAAGTGTCACGCGAGAGCGTGTCAGATCAAGTCTCCACGTTGCGTGTACTGTATGCAGATGCTTCTCATATTTAGTCTTTAGAAGTTAATAAGTTAACTCTTTAAGCACCAAGAAGAAGACGACAAAATTTACATCTGCAAAAATTTAAAAAAAATGCCTTGTCGAAGACATTTCATATTGAGAATTCAAAGACTAGAGGGCAAACAGTGTAGATCTAGATGAGGTGGCTCATTATGAGCCACCTCCTCAGGATCTACACTGTCTGCAAATTTTGCAAATTTCGTCACTGGTGCTTAAAGAGTTAAATGAATGTAGATCATCTCAGGAAATTTTTATCATGTTCAGGATATTAAGAAGTAGGTCACAAAATAATGAGGTCATATCAAGGTCACACTTAGTAGTCATCAAAATGACCCTGCCAGAGCTACTTGCAAATTTCATATGTACTACGGTAAACTTGTTTTTGAATTTCATTTCAGCTTCACTAGCCCTTTTTCCTGCTTTTCCAATTTGATAATCACACTTGCGGCATTGTTATTTACAAGTCCTAGAAATGCCATTTAAAGGAAAAAAGTTGGGAAATAAATAAACATCTTAATGGTCCAAGCCAATTTTATTAGATTTTTTGCCACCTTTTCACAGAAAAAGTGGGGAGGGCACAATTATACGAGAGGGCATTCCTTAGAAGAAATACGGCAGTTTCAACGTTAAACTTGTAAAGTTTAAATCCAGGATAATCCAATAAGGACATGTAAATATGATTGTTTACATTCCTGTTTTGTAATCAGAAAATAGGTAGTAATGAAATTTATCAAACATAATTACCATAAATTTTGGAACACTTTAAGTTAAAGTGAATGGATAAAGTTTCAGGTGAAACAGTGAGCTCTACCGATTTTTTCCTCACTTCTCAGTAGGGCCATCTCTTACAGGAAAGAGGAGCAAATTCTTTCCTTCAAGGGTGTACCCTTTTTAGAAGACTTCCGTCACCCAGTGAGCAAACAGGAAGTCATAAGAATTCCCCCCCTCCCCCCTCCCCCCCCCCCCCCCCCCCCCCCCCCCCACCTAATCCTCCCACACTCAAGAAATGGCAGAAAACATTATACCTATTCACCTTACCAATGTTTGCAATAAATTCTTAATTTGGAACAAATTAACCCATTGCATTCTGGGTATTTTTTGTCGGCTGCTGGAATTGTCGTCTGCTTCAAAAATCAAGAATATTTTGACAATATTGGTCTAACTAACTCTTGTAGAAATGATGTCTAGGTAGCAAACATTTTGGATCTCAGATCAGGCCCCACATTTGAAGAAAACAGTAGGCACCAAATCAAGAAAGCATGAAGCAAATATGCTCAACTCTCAAGGAGGCATAGACCCTGTGAGCTAGTACCCAGAACAAAAAAGCACATAAGCAGAAAGCACATAAGCAGCCTCACTGGCCTCGCAAGAAAGCATGCCACTGTCATTCAGAGCAAGAACATTTATTTTGAATTACTGTATGACAGTAATGTCTTCCATTTTCACCTTTAAAGTGCCAAAAAGGTACTCAACATAAATTATGTCCACAAAACTTCTAAAGATTATTTTGTTATTGAGAATGAAAAGACAAACTGGATAGCTTCAGATGATATGGCTCATGATGAGCCACCTCATCTTGACGTACCCTGTTGGCAAATTCAACTGGTTTCATGTCTCCCATTTTAAGTGTCAACACCCTCTAAGGGAGTCCCTATCAAATCGGATTTAATCAACTTAGTATACCACTACTTTGTGATATGGATGCTCATCTATATTACTTTTACTACCTATTGTCCTATCTACCAATTGTAAAATATTCTGAATTATCCATGTCTTATTAGACAGTGCTGTGAAAAAAGATACCACACAACATTGCACACGACTAACTTGGATTAGCATGTGTACCTGCAAAAATGGATCAGCAATTTCTTTTTGGTTTATACATTCAGCAGGCTTTGCAGATTGCACATGCATACACAGAGAGCCCAGATCAGACTGCATTTCCATGCAGTCTGATCAGAGTTCTCTGCGTTTGAATGTGCGGGAGTATGGCACTGACCATTTCTAATGAACTGCCTCAGATCATCCCCTCCTTGAATAGGTGACCTTAGTATAAAACATTTAAAATTCTTGACCATATTAGAGATTTTTACAATGTCTGAATTGAACATGAAATTCTATTTTGCATTGAAATGGAAAATACAAGTGGTGGATTTGAATTTTCTGGAAGTATTTCCAATGGACTTGCAGAATCTGTAGAAGAAAGTCAGTCACCTTCAGTAAGTTTGGTGCAAAATGTAGAGTCATGTATTTCTTCAAATTCCTGTAAATGACATTAAATGGGCAATAAATGGCATATTTGGGTGGTCAAAAGCCAATTATGGTGGAATTTTGGCCTTTTTTTTTCTTAGAAAACATTGGGGGGGGGGGTTTATCAGAAGAATTAAGTATATGGTTTTCTTGATGGTATTGTTCAGTTTCTGTGGGTGTGAATGTTGAATGGCTGTAAGTCACAGGGATGCCTCAGAATGTGACTTTGGTACATGTAACTGGAAGACACAGGCTGGCTTAATTACGAACTTGATGGGGAGTTGGAAAGGCTGAATAAGTAGTTTATTTATTTGGATGTTAAGACTGTCAGATGCTTTAGTTTTAATACCCAAACTGATTATTAGATTTCTGATTTAACTTATTGCAAAACGCATGGGCAAGCGGCAAGCTTATCAAGTAAATTAAGACTACTTTGGACAAATGTAGTTGAACTGTCTCAGCTAAGGCATGGATGACAGCAAAATATAATAAAGACACCTTGTCTGATACAAATCAGCACAAACAAGCATCAAACAATTTTCAGGAAACTACGCCCCCAACTTTGGAAGGTTGATAGTTTGTATTGTTAACTGATAGAATCCACTGTGTTTAGAATGTTGAGGATGTTTATATTTGAAAAATCACTACATAAATCAGGCATCTGCGTTGTTCATCCAAAGGCTAGGGTAGCATGCAGTTCTCTTGGTGAAACTGAGCTTCCCTCTTGCCATATTGTTTTTCATTATCTGACTGCTGCTGCTGAATTAAGGTCAAGGTCACAGATTTCGAAATTTGTATAATAATATCAGTTTTGAATTAAAAAAATTACTCCTTTGCTTATTATATTGTATATCAGGAATGTAGGTTTATTTCTGCATGTACGATCCGGTTGCTGTTGCTAACTCAAGGTCAAGGTCATAGACTTTGAGTTCCATTTGACTTTGAGTTTACATTATTTTCTGCAATAATGGGGAAGTGAATTTTTTCCTTCATTTGATGGTGGCTGGGGGTATATTTAAGTTGTATGCATCTTCACTGCTAAAATTGGCAGGCATTTGTAACCCATTGTATTCTGGGTATTTTTTGTCGTCTGCTGTTAATTGTCGTCTGCATCAAAAATCGAGAATCTTTTGACAATATTGGTCTAACTAACTCTTGTAGAAATGATGTCTAGGCAACAAACAATTTGGATCTCAGATCAGGCCCCACATTTGTGGGGCCTGATCTGGATCCAAACTGTTTGCCAAGATACCCCTTAAGGGGGTATCCCGAATGGAATAGGTTAAAAGGAAGACAACTTGACAGCTTCTCCTGTAATGTGAAGTGGCTAGCTACTCTTAAAGGAAACAGAGAGCAGAGTCTACCCCTGTAAAAAAGGAGGCAAATACTTCAATGTCAGAGTGATTTCCCTTGCAGTGTTTCCAAATATTTGTATCTGAAGACTTAAAGAAATGAAAACACTGTGTAGTTGAATTTGCAAACACTGTACTTCCAGATGAGGCGGCTCATAATTTTGCAGACTTAAATTTTGTCTTCTCTTTTTGGCTATTTTAAAGGTTAAAATTGTGTTTGCAGGGTCTGCATTGATCAAAAGGCAAAAGCTGGGGGCTCAGCTGGACGAAACATCATTTGAAATTTTGCAAATTTTGGTGCTTTAAGGGGGAAACCTCTGTTTTGAATGCAGCATTAAAGCTGCTAGAATGCTTAGCAGATTCCTAAGTCAAACCTCAGTGGAATAAGCTTACCAAACAACCTTCATTATTGATGGTTATGCCAGGTTGGTTAATAAAGCGTGAAAATGCTGCTTTAGAAAATACTAAGTTGAATCTGGTAGGCATTTTTTTGACCATTGCACCATCAGTTCATTTAATACAGACTTCACTATTGCCCACAAGAGATAAGGTAAAATAATCAGAATGAAAAATAAAGTAATAAGGATCAAATGAAGTAAAGAAATAAAATAAAGAAGAAAAAAATGCAAACAAGATAATAATGGACATACATCTCATCCACACCGGGTAGGCAGCAATGGAAAATGCTCTTAACAATCGATTAACACAGATCAAAAATCATTAGAAACAGTGTTTTCGATTGCAAATTGGCGACAGTTTGCAATCGAAAACTCCGTTTCTGATGGTTTTTAATCCGCGTCCTTCAACTGCATGAGTGTTTTCGATTTCCGCCTATCCAGTGTGTTATCCTTACCACACTACTTTTGACTCTCTATAGCAACACATATGTGGTTAATTTCTTCGATTCAGTAGAACTAGAAATGCCCTGAGCATAGGGGTGGCAGTCAAGGATTGCAGCACATGTTGCTGTAATTCGGCAGTTGCATTCATCAGATCAAACCAGCAAAACTGTACATGTACACACAAAACAAATCAAGGTATAAAAATTCTAGTAATTTACCTTTCCGAAACCACTAAACCTACTTTAAACAGGTCTATAATATTTGCAGATGTCCTCAAAATGGACTTCCATTCTAAAAAGGGTTAATATTACCTTCACATATTAATTGTAAAATACATTGATTCCCTTTAATAAATCTTTTTGGAAATGTTTCTCTTCATCATCAGTTTGCTTGCAAGATATGAAGTGATTGGTCTCCTTTGCCACCTGCGTGTGGCCTGAGATATGATCAGTTTAAATTAACTTTAATAATGTTTCTATTCTTTTTTGTTCTGGTTGGATTCAGTGTTTACCTGCACATTCCTAACCAGTGTCCAGTCTCTTCGACCTTCATAACAGTGGGTTCATTCACTCAGTAGGTGAAAGCCAAGACCAGAGCTCCAGATAAGATAGGGTAACATCAAAATTTTTAGGAATAATTATCAGTTTTTCTCCATAAAACCTATGTCCTGACTCCTCTTTAGAACCATCTCGATGAGATGGTTCTAATGAGGGGTCACAACTTAGGTTTTCAGCAAGAAAAAAAAAATTCTCAGAATAATCCTGGTAAAGCCGCAGCTTTTGCAAATATACAGTCAGCTCTAGAGGTTATTTGAGGCTAATTTGCAGGCCTCTTGTTTATATACACATCAATATGAAGTAGTTGTAAACTAGCTGATTTATTATCAGTTGGATGTAAAAAAGGTCAGTAGCTTCTGCTGCTACTGTTTAGTAGACTTGCTTCTACCATAGAAGTTCTAAAACTTCGGAAACCTAAAATAATTACTGTTCGCAATTGTCCTAAAAATGGAACAGTTTGGTTTTGCAATGCAGTAATGCATTCTAAAAGATGCAGATGGAATGGCAAAAAGTGTGGGCCCTGGTCAGACTGCTCCTTTTGGAGCAGTCTGATCTGGGCTCACACTGTTTGCTCAGATCTGTCTGTTCCAATATTTAGAATTTTTACAATATTTACTGCATTTCCAGTTTGTTCAAACCCAGGGCTCCTGATAAGCCAGAATTTTGGGATGAAATCCCACCAACCTAGCTGGGCCGGGTAGCGCAATCGGTAGGGCACCTGACTCATAAGTCAGAGGTCCTGGGTTCGAATCCCAGTCTGGCCACATACTTTCGTTTCTCCTTCCGCTGATTCAAGAAGGGCAGTTGTCAGTTACTGGCGAAAGTATGTGCACTTAGTACTGGTTAACCGCTTAGGAGGTCTAAGCCTGCCCAGGAATAGTGTGGTTAGGTTAACTGACTGTCCCGACATGACCTTAGTTGTTTACCGTGGACGTTAAGCATCAAATCAACCAACCAACCCACCAACCTTTTTAACAGCAAGTGAAGCTCCACTGAAAGCCTGTTCATAAGTCCACTCATTATATCATTATAACACTGTTCTGGATATAACCCCATCCCATTATTGCTCCCAGAAGTGTCTGCTTGGCAGAGTGATAAGGGCTTCAGACTTTGGATCACATAGTCATGGGCTTGAGTCCTGCCAGGGGCAAGATTCAGTCTAAACTTAAAGGGCACTTCATTTCTCAGAGCCCTTCATAATCACCATCATCCTGATCTAACTGAAATACTGGTACAGTTAAAATGGACATAATTAAGCCCCAAGTTATCCTCACAGGGTATAAACCAGTTTGCCAATTTTCGCTTCCTGCAGAGACTGTCCATCATATTTAGCTTCCACCGAGACTCTCTGCGATCTCTTGCTTCCTGCAGTGACTACCGTCCTCAAAAAATGGCTTCCTATCGAGACTGTCCGCATGACTCTGCTTCCTGCCGAGAGCCTCGGCTGGAAGCAGCATCACATGGACAGTCTCTGCAGGAAGCCATTCATCATGTACAGAAGTCTCAGCAGGAAGCAAGAAATTGCGGACAGTGTCAGCAGAAGCCAAATATGATAGACAGTCTCGGCTGGAAGCGAAAATTGGCGGACTGGTTTATACCCTGTGATCCTGCCATCCATCCATCCATTGTTGCCCCCATTGTGACTAAACTACATAGAAATACTAGGCAATTGTGACTAAACTACATAGGAATACAAGGCAGATAAGCATTTAATGCTAAACTACAAAGGAATACAAGGCAAATAAGCATTTAATGCTAAACTACATAGGAATACAAGGCAAATAAGCATTTATGTGACTAAACTACTTAAGCATTTATGTGACTAAACTACATAGGAATACAAGGCAAATAAGCATTTAATGCTAAACTACATAGGAATACAAGGCAAATAAGCATTTAATGCTAAACTACATAGGAATACAAGGCAAATAAGCATTTATGTGACTAAACAACATAAGCATTTATATGACTAAACTACATAGGAATACAAGGCAAATAAGCATTTAATGCTAAACTACATAGGAATACAAGGCAAATAAGCATTTAATACTAAACTACATAGGAATACAAGGCAAATAAGCATTTATGTGTCTAAACTACATAAGCATTTATGTGACTAAACTACATAGGAATACAAGGCAAATAAGCATTTAATGCTAAACTACGTAGGAATACAAGGCAAATAAGCATTTATGTGACTAAACTACGTAAGCATTTATGTGACTAAACTACATAAGCATTTATGTGACTAAACTACATAGGAATACAAGGCAAATAAGCATTTAATGCTTATTTGCCTTGTATTCCTATGTAGTTTAGTTTCAGTTTAAGGCTATTCACTTATGATGCTATTGCTTTTTAAGGACCCTAACATAGTGCTCTAAATTAAATATACTTGGGGTTCTGTCTTTGCAATCTAAAGGTTTTGCAACAATTTCAAAAGGTTTTGACCATGGGTGTCAAAAATGGTTATATTTACTCCAAGATTAACTTGAAAACATTATAATTGTACTTTGATTTATTTTTAAACCTCCCGCACTTTTATCAGGTAGCATTTGACATGTGAAAGATACCTTTTATCAGAGAGAATTGTAGAAATAACTGAAAGTTTATTTTAAAAGAATTTTTGATTGATAAGAAGTTTACTTAATTTGATTATTATTATGTGATTTTAAGATTTTGTCCTTGTAACTGTGATTTCTCTATCTTACCATATTTACCCTAAATATTGGGACCCTTACACGCTTCTTAATAGACTTTTTCATGTTTATCTTTATAATGCACTGTATTTCTCCTATTAAATGCCCCCTCTCTTATAAACATGCCTTGCTTTCCCTCCTGCAGCTCCCCCTCTCACTTTTCTGTACATATACAAGTGGCCAAATTCAACTAAAATTGGCATTACACCACCTAAATTAAAAATGTCATTTCTTCCCCAAATTTTGTTTCAGGAATACCATTTATAGGACTTGTGAATTGCAAACCCTGGGTTGACAGCAAGTAACCACCAAACCACAGCAACACCTCAAAGGGATGTTAAAAACTGTTATTGCTAAATGAAGTAACTTAAGCTGCATTTACACGGGCAAAGTTTCTGTGACAAAGACGGTTTGCCACAGAAAAATGTGCTTGTGTAAATGCCAAAATGTGACACTGTTTCTTTGACAAATATATATGGTAAAGTTACTTTGATAAATTAAATTTGTCAGTGTAAATGGAGAACTTTGCTAAAGATTGTGTAACAAAGATCTTTGCTATAAGCGTGGAAAATGTGACAAAGATTTTGTTTTATTGCTGCAGGTAACTTTGACAAATAATATTTGGTCCTGTGAACACTGCAGCAAATATTTCATTGCCAAAGTTTATTTGACAAAGATTCTATGTCACATTTTCTTTAACAAATAAATTGTTCCGTGTAAACCCAAAACGTTTGGCATACTTTCTTTGTTAAAGTTTCTGTGACGTAGAAACTTTGCTCATGTAAACGCGGCCTTATTTGCGAAAGGAAACAGTTAGATTGCCTCCCTTGGCAAAATGTTATTTCCCTTTCCAATATTTGTAATATAATGCAACAGTGCAATTCAGTATGACAAATTGCTTATTTTATCAATAATAATAATACCTTTTACTTTCATTTTTCAGGATAAAAGATACCATATTGTGGAAGAATTGTTTAAAAATGAGAAAGAATATGTGGAGGCCTTGAAAACTCTAAAAGAGGTAAGACCAAACCTACTGTGTATGGGTTCACTTCTATGTTTTTTTCTGCCATTTTTAAAAGCAGAGCTCTAGATAAGAGGGCGTATTTGGTGATAATTAGGGATAATTTTTGTTAATTCTGCATAAAAACATATGTTGTGACCCCTCATCTGAACCGTCTCGATGAGACGGTTCAGATGAGGGGTCACAACATATGGTTTCGATGAGAAATAAGAAAAATTATCCTTAATTATCATCAAATACGCCGTCTTATCTAGAGCTCTGGAAAGGGAAACAACTTCTGTGACTTTTTGTCTGCCTCCCTGGAGGATGAAGCCCTTCCAAAAGGTGGTCTTCTCTTAAAGGAAAGAATTTGCTCCTAGAGGAGCAAATTCTTTCCTTTAAGAGTTGACCCCCATTGAATAGGGAGGCTAAAATGAAAATGACAGAGTTGCTTCCCCACACAGCATACCCGCTAATGTTACTAACTATTTTATTTGAAATTCACCACCCAGAGCATTGCCTTGGGCACACAGGCAATACCAGCTAGCATACACATGCTGTACTGCGCAAAGTGACTGTCAAATGAGAATTCAGTCAACAGCATATACCAATAATGGTAAATTATACTATTGTTAATGACTGAATGAGAATTCAGTCAACAGCATGCCAGTAATGGCAAATGATACTATTGTTAATGACCAAATGAGAATTCAGTCAACAGCATACAATAAAGGTAAACAATATTATTGTTAATTACTGAAAGAGAATTCAGTCAACAGCATACCAATAATGGTAAATTGTACCTTTTTTAATGACCGGATGAGAATTCAGTCAACAGCATACCAATCATGGTAAATGATACTATTGTTAATGACCAAATGAGAATTCAGTCAACAGTATACCAGTAATGGTAAATGATACTATTATTAATGACCAAACAACAATTCAGTCGACAGCATACCAATAATGGTAGATGATACTATTGTTAGTGATAATTCAGTCAACAGCATACCATTAATGGTAAATGATACTGTTAATGAACGTTGTCTGAGTTATAGCATGCTGTCTATAATTCTGTTTGACAACCACTTTTGCATGTATGATAGCTGATTGGCTCGGTCAACAGCACAGGTGCAGAAATTGGTATTACCCTGGAGCTGGAGGCACAATATATAGAGACAAAATGTCAGTTATTTTCTACGAACAGTTTAACCTATAAAGATACCTGCAAATGTCTTTATACTTGAGTGTGAATCTTTACCTTCATTTATATATTTAGATGTTATCCACCCTGCAGACACTGGAATTGATGGATTTGAACCAAACAGACCTCTGACCCACACAGAGTTTAATATTTGACCTTGACATTCTTTATCGTGCAGTTAAATATGTAAAATCAGTCCAAACCCCAGCATGACATAATGCTTGTAACCTTCCTACACTCAGAAACAACTGATGTGGATTATGCCATTGCAGAAAATGATAAAAGAGCCGTGACACGAAAAAAAAAAAAAAAGTGGTTGTGCGCCCAGCGCAAACTCAGATCAGCCTGGGCATCTGCCCAGTCTGATCAGAGTCTTCACTGTCCTCATGGAGGTAGCTTAAACCGTTAGCTACCTTTTAAGCGCTTAGCGAAGAGTCTGATCAGACTGGAGGAATGCCCAGGCTGATCTGAGTCTGCACTGGGCGCACAACCACTTTGTTGATTTTGTCATGTCGCGGCTCAAAAATGAATGCAGATCTGGCTTTTTCAAGGCTTCTGTGATTAATGAGTTTAAAAATATTAGATTTATGATTTAAAGATACAGATAAACTAAAGGTTTTGAAGTGCTTTTTGAGCTGCATGGTAAAAGACCCATGATGCCAAAAACCAGGCATAGTTTGAGGGGGAGGGGGGGGGGGGGGGGGGGGGGGGTGGAGGTGGGCAGTGGTGGTGGTGGGATGGCATTTGTTTTAGCAATGGTATTGGCCATATCTGCGTGGCTTCTGTTGTATACTGTATTAAACGCCTGGGAGGGGGGGGCATTGCAAAAAGGGGGGCGTTATTAAGAGCCTAAATTGTAGTAAATCAGCCACTGCATAATACCTGTGATAAACAGTATTAAGAAGAATGGGTATACTTGCAAAGGAAGCAGCTGTACTATTTTGCCTCCCTTTCCAGTTGGGATCAGCTCTTAAAGAAAAAGAATTTGCTCCTTTTGGAGCAAAATCTTTTCTTTAAGAATAGACGCCATGTCAAAGAGCTTCCTCATCCAAAGATGCAAACGGGAATTTATGCAAGTTAATATAACATTATTTTGGGAAAAAGGCAAGGGGGTGGGGTGCGTTTGTTAGAGCAGGGGCATTTATTAGGATTAATACGGTTTGTATAAGATTTATCTGACATACAGATTTTAGCAAGACAATGAAATTATGTAGGCGGTCTACTGCCAATTCTTTTAATTAGTTCATGATGCAAATATAGGTGATATGAGTCGGCGAGTATTTAACCTGACATAATTACTCTTCATGTCTGCCTCGGCATGCGGAATGGATTTGGGATCCAAAGAACTACCAGAGCAATGGAAAAACCTGAATTTGAGGGGTAAATGATAATTATTTTGATATATTTTTAAATTTCTGCGGAAACAGGTTAAGGTGAATGGCTATACCTCTTGTGTTTTTCCACCATTTTTACAAAGGGGAACAACTTTATTGACTTCATATTTGTTTCCCTGGATGACAAAGTCCTTCCAAAATGGGGTCAAAGCTCAAAGGAAAGAATTTGCTCCAAGAGGAGCAAATTCTTTTTAAGAGTTGACCCCCATGGAGAAAAGAGGCAAAAACGAAACTTGCAGAGTTCCTTCCCCTGAAACTGTACCCATACACCTTAATTAAACTTTGATGACTCAACACTGACAACTCATTTACCATGGTACCTGGGACCAGAGCTGTAAATAAGGGGTATTTGATGATAATTGAAGGATAAATTTTTAGCTCACCTGAGCACGAAGTGCTCAAGGTGAGGTATTGTGATTGGTCTTTGTCCGTCGTCCGTCGTCCGGCGTCCGTCGTCCGGTCGTGCGTCCGGCGTCAACTTTTGCTTTAAACAACTTCTTCTCCAAAACTGCTAGCCGGATTTCAAAATAATTTCACAGACATGTTCCTTGGGGGACTCTCTACCAAAATTGCTCAAATGGTTCCGCTCCGCTGAACAATATGGCCGCCAGAGCTAAAAATAGAAAAACCTTTAAACGACTTCTCCTCCAAAACTGCTGGGCTGATTTTGAAATAATTTCACAGAAATGTTCCTTAGGAGACACTCTACCAAAATTGCTCAAACGGTTCCGCTCCGCTGAACAATATGGCCGCCAGAGCTAAAAATAGAAAAACCTTTAAACAACTTCTCCTCCAAAATTGCTTGGCAGATTTTGAAATAATTTCACAGAAATGTTCCTTAGGAGACCCTCTACCAAAATTGCTCAAACGGTTCCGCTCCGCTGAACAAAATGGCCGCCATAGCTAAAAATAGAAAAACCTTTAAACAACTTCTCCTCCAAAACTGCTGGGCCGATTTTAAAATAATTTCACAGAAATGTTCTTTAGGACACCCTCTACCAAAATTGCTCAAACGGTTCCGCTCCGCTGAACAATATGGCCGCCAGAGCTAAAAATAGAAAAACCTTTAAACGACTTCTCCTCCAAAACTGCTGGGCTGATTTTGAAATAATTTCACAGAAATGTTCCTTAGGAGACCCTCTACCAAAATTGCTCAAACAGTTCTGCCCCGCTGAACAATATGGCCACCAGAGCTAAAAATAGAAAAAAGCTTTAAACATCATCGTTTCTAAAGCCAATGGCTCGATTTCAAAAAAATTTCACAGAAATGTTTTACTCATGGCTCTGACCAAAAATTGCTCAGACGGTTCCGCTCCGCTGAACAAAATGGCCGCCAGAGCTAAAAATAGAAATAAATCTTAGAATGGCACAGAGGGCACAGTTATGATCCAATCATCATGAAACTTTGTCAGAATGTTTATCTTAATGAAATCTAGACCATCTTCGAAACTGGGTCATGTGGGGTCAAAAACTAGGTCACTGGGTCAAATCTTAGAAAAACCTTGTGCACTCTCTAGAGGGCACAGTTATGATCCAATCTTCATGAAACTGTGTCAGAATGTTTATTTATATAAAATCTAGGCCAAATTTGAATCTGAGTCTTGTGGGGTCAAAAACTAGGTCACTAGGTCAAATATTAGAAAAACCTCATGTACACTCTAAAGGGCACAGTTATGATCCTATCTACGTGAAACATTGTCAGAATGTTTACTTTCATGAAATTTATACCAGATTTGAAACTGGGCCATGTCAGGTCAAAAACTAGGTCACTAGGTCAGTTCTTAGAAAAACAGTGTGAACGCTTTTGAGGACACAGTTTTGTTCTAATCTTCATGAGACTTTGTCAGAATGTTTGTCTCCAACGAATCTGGACCAAGGGTGTAATTTGGTCATGTTGGGTCAAAAAGTAGGTCACTAGGTTAAACCTTAGAAAAACATTGTGTACACTCTAGAAGGCACAGTTTTGATAACTTTGCCAGAATGTTCATATCCAAGAAATCTAGACCAGGTTTGGAACTGGGTCATGTAAGGTCAAAATCTAGGTCATTAGGTTAAATCTTATCAAAACCTTAGGTACACAATAAAGGGTTCATTTTCCATTTAATCTTTGTGAAACTCTGTCAGTCATATGGATGTCTCTGAGGTTAAGTTCACAGGATATTCAGGTGAGCGATCCAGGGCCATCATGGCCCTCTTGTTTTATTTCTCACTGAAACAATATTTTGTGACCCCTCATCTGAACCGTCTCATCGAGACAGTTCAGATGAGGGGTCGCAACATATGTTTTTCTGCAGAATTAGCAAAAATTATCCCTAATTATCACCAAATACTCCCTCTTATCTAGAGCTCTGTGGGACTCTTGGATCACTCCTTGAATTGGAAATTGGCCTGTCCAGAGAACCTTAGGAATCCACTCCTCATAAATGGGCTAATACTAGAGGCTGTGCCTGGAGGGATTTCATACTCTTGAGCCATCCCTAGCTGATGACCCATGTCAGAGGGAAACTGGAGCATGCATTACTCTTCCCTAGTATCATCACCATCTGTCCTGTCACACCAGAAATAGTTTGGATGTCCAAATAGTTGTGGTAGTGGCCCAATATTGCACCCATCTTATAAGTCAGATTCCTACCCTGATGTGCTAAAGTATTGGGGCGTCTGAAACCATTAATTTTTCATTTGGGACAATTGGAAAATTAATGATATTAGGTGTCCCAGTTATACTTAATTATTTTAGAGTGTTCTTATTGCTGTGATGTGATTATTCTTTGCTTTGAGCAACCCCAGTTCTTGGATTGGAAAATATACAGGTGTTCAGGCTGTAATACCACTGCCTCGCCAAAGTCCTTTGACACAATGACTTTGTTATGGTTATTTGCCAACTACTCTGTAGCAGCATAAGAAGACTCAAAACTCTTATACAGACTGCGAAATTATAGACACTATACAATCTTTGACCAGTATTTCACAGCCAAATGCTACAACTACCTGTCAGCAACAATTTTAAAAGTTCCCTAGAATCTGAATTTTAGTCTCTGAGGTTTATATATACAAAACCATTAAATTAAAAATCATTCATCTTTCTAGTAGCAACCCTTCATTCTGCTGTTGAAATCATTATCATATCTGCATGATCGGAAGATGAAAAAAATAGAAAATACAAAATTTCCATAAATACATGTATTATGCAGTAATACCTGAGCAAACAGTGTAGGCCATGCTTGGAGCAGTCTGATCTGGATCTGCATGGTTAGCCAACAGCTTTATAAAGCAATTTTGTGACTGGACAGACTGACTTTAACTCGTCTAAATTCAAATATGATAAAATCTGTTTAAGAATTCGTTCAGATGTCTAAATGTTTAGAGCTGATACAGCATATCAGAGATCTTTCAATCGGAAATTAAAATGAAAAAAAATCAGCCTATTTTAAATTGTGCCAAAGTGCAATAAAAATGCCTTTGGTCGTCATATTCTAACAGAGAAAACTTAGAGCAGTCTGCACAAATGTCTTTCAATCTGTTGATTCTGATGTATTGGCTAAGTCTGCGCAGTTCGATATACAGGTTAATCTTGGTTCTATCCTTTACCCTTAAAGTGCCAAAAAAGCACAACAAAATTTAAATCTGCAAAATTTCAAAAAAAATATTTAGCTAAGTTCTCTCTTAATGAGAATTCAAAGATAAGAGGGCAAACAGCATAGATCAAGATGAGGCGGCTCATCATGAGCGGCCTCATCTGGATCTACACTGTTTTCATATTCAACGATTCTCCTTTTGGATGCTTTAAGTGCTAAGCACCTTTTCTCATGGAGCGATCAAGTTAGAAATCTAAGGAACAGCTGATGTTGAGCTCTTTGCTGTAAAGATGATTATAATTGAAGCAGGTCAGGAGAAAACCCACAGGTTGATGTATTGTTCTAGCAGCTAAGATTTTTATCAGTTTGCGTTTTGATCAATCTGGTCGTAGCTATGTCTGTAATGTATAAGCAAACAACAGACTGTACATGAAGAGGTCAGGCGCCCTGGTAGCGCAGTAGGTAAAGTGTTTGCCTACTAAGCTGGTGGCCTGGGTTCTAATCCCACTGGAGATGAATTCTTTCCAACCATAGACCAGGTTCCATTTGAACGGAGCCTTTCATTATCATCTCACCATCATCCCCATATGACTTAAATACTGTAGTAGGGGATGTACATCTCAGTATTAGCCGTACATATATACTCACCTTCTTTAGAAACTGCAGTATAAGCTTTATATTAGTTTAACTGATTTCACATTGTAAGGACAGTACGTTCTCACTTGTGACTACCACCTTCAGAATCTCGGATTTGGTTCGACTGGTTTGGGTTTAGTTTGCAGTGAGGTTCAGTTTCTCCTGTCAGTGCCGATACACCTTCCAAAACTGCAGCTAGAGTGCTACCTTGGTTCTAAAATTTGCAAAGCATTAAAATCCTCTCAAGAAATTGACAGGCTGCCAAGCTTATACAATACAGTGTTATTTTCGAAGGGAAAAAAAAGAAGAGCTTATTCAAAGAGCAACCATTGTAGACCCAGAACTGAGAGGGTTGTTTGGCCAGGTCTTGGATTTGTTCTTCAGAAGTGTTAAAGTGATTATGTATGAAATGTAATTTCAAAAGCAATAATCTTTTATGTGCTTTCTAATAGGGGTGCGAGAAGTTTGGACTGATCATTCAGTGCTAAGATACATTTTTTCTGGGATGACACTAATAAGATATACAGATGAAGAAACTGTGAAATATTGTAATTTCCCAAAATAGTTTGACAGTCCTCATTGACCCAATGAAATTGCTTGCAGTTTGTATCATGAAATTTGGACTAGACGATGTGCCAAAATTATTGCCCATTGGCAAACAATGCAGACCCTGATCAGACTGCTTCTTGAGGAGCAGTGTGATCTGGGTCTACACTGTTTGCTCGGAAACTTCTGTCCCAGTTTTTGGGGGTGTAAGAGTAGCAGCAAGATGGAATATGACTTAATGCAAAATGTAATGGAAAAAGTTATTAAATAAATTGGGGGTTGTGCAGAAACTCTGCCCCACACATGCTCATCTTACAATATGTGATTTAAATACCAACCACAGTCTGTTGAAAATGGATGGCTGGATGAACTGTGATGTTACATCCGTCTTTACAATTCTTCAGTCATATCAGGTTGATGTTTGGGATGACAATGAAAATCTGTGTGCTGTGTAGCCCTGTTCATGGTTGAAAAAAAATTCTTTCTCCAAAGGGAATCAAACCCAGTGTCCCTTAATTGTGCTTAACCCACTGAGCTCAGGGGCGGATCCAGGATTTTTGGATAGGGGGTTCGAATTAGCTGAAAGGGGGGGTTCGATTTATGCAGTTTGACCAATTTTTCCTGAAATTCCCCATGAAAGTAAGATAATTTGGGCTGAGAAGGGGGTTCGTTTGAACCCCCCGAACCCCCTCTGGATCCGCCACTGGAGCTACAAGGCTTCTATATAGTATATGGTCATTAGAAAAAGGTTTTGAGAAAGCTCTTGATACAGGATGTTTGGGAATGGAATTGCAAGTTAAATAGATGTGAGATAGATATTCAATCAAAAAGAGCAGTTTTACTGGGTTGGTCATTTTTTTGCTTATCCAAGTATTCTGGATAGATCTGATGCAGTACATGGACTATGTGTTGTACTTTCTTATAAAACAGTCAAAGTTATTGCTTTCTGCTTACAAGTTTCAAATTCATTGTGATTCATCGGCAGTTAGACGAAAGAAGAAACAAAAGCCACAAAAATGTGCAAAAGAAATTTCTGATACCTTTTGCATATTCATCTTCAGCTAAAATAGTAAAACGGTACACTGTGCATACAGAGTACAATGCAGTGACTAACGTTTGTATGATAAATGGCACAGGGCTGTCAAGCCATTTATTTGGCATGCAGATTGAGCTTCCAAAGTTAAAACAAGATGGACAACTCTTGCTATCATACATTTGAGTTGTTACCCCTTGATGGTCTTTAGCTGTATTTCATATCAGCTCCATATACTTTATATATTTTTTCGGCTATAAAATGGGTTTTCTCCCTTCTTTAAAATGTCTCTAAATATCAAAATCAGTCTTTTAAGATGGATTTTCTCTGCCAAAACAATTCTAAAAATCTTGATCCTTCCTTTTAGATGGTTCTAAAGTCTTTTTGGATTGTTTAGAAAGGGGAAAACCCTGTCTAACCAAAGAAATACAGAAATACATTATAATTACTGAAGAATGATTTGGAATAATTCCATAATGCTTCACAGCATAGAACAGCTCGATCACATGATCAGATGTGGTGTTCAAGATTGGCAACTCCTGCTTCCATACTTGTTGACTTACTTCACCTTGATGAGTTTTTAGCTGAAATGTCATGTAAGTTCGCTATATTGAAGATGCTTTGAAATGCTTTCGTGATACTTCACTTGTAGAACTTGGATGATATGACACATACAAGATGGACAGTGCTTGCTTTCATACATTTTGAGTTATTTCCCTTTGATGTAATTTTGTAGCAGCTCCTTATCTTTTACATATATAGCTCATGAAGATGTGTCTCTCTCTTTCATGCATTTTGAGTCATTTGCCCTTGATGAAAGAATAATAAAGTAAATATAAGTCTTTTACATATTGTAAATTGTTGTCAGTCTGTAATAACTGATCTGTAAATTTTCTGATTTCTGGAAGTTTGGGGTAAATGCTGCAGACTTCATGATTCTATAGTCATGGGTTTGAATCCTGTTTAGGTGATGATTCTTCTCCAGGCTGTAGAGCATGTCATACTGCTCAAAATCTCACCAGACATGATATTTCCCCCATTTCTGCCATCAGCCACAAATAACTGAGGTATTGTTGAACTTATAAAGTCAATGCTTTTCAGTTTCTACCATCCTCTTCTTTCTGCTTTGCCTGGTACTACCATGTAAACAGTAAAAAGAAAATTCAGAACCAATTTTCATAGTGTACATGGTACCATCTTTTCCTCTATATTTTGAGTCACCCTTACCCTTTACCCTACTTATTACGAAATGGAAGCTTCCATCTTCATATTTGGACAAGACCATTCATTCCATCAGAAAATCATATAGATACCTTCTGGTTAAATGGCAAAAAATGCAGACCCTGATCAGACTGCTCCTCTAGGAGCAGTCTGATCTAGGTCTGCACCGTTTGCCTCGGCACTGCTATCTGAATATGTATTAAGGATATTGTACATTTCAAGATTTTGAGTTCAGTGCCAAAAGTTAGCAGTATCTTGGCTATTGTTTACACAGCAAGATGATTGTTCTTTAAAACTGATGTCATTTTATGTTCTTTCTGCCAGACTGGAGGTAGCATCTTGAAACTTTTCAAGGTGATGATAGCTAGCTATAGCCGTTTCCTCTGATATTTATGAAGTGCATGTGTACCTAATTGTTAAAGCGATATATGTCTGTGGAGCTAAGTTGTAACACCAGCTATTTTTGATACAGAGACCAAATACAATATTTGAGCCACAACACGCAAAACCATCAAAGTGGCATGTGCCCTATGGAAGACTCAGATCAGCCCAGGCATCTACCCAGTCTGATTAGAGTCTTTGCTGTGCACTAAAGGGTAGCTAAGGGTCTAAGCTAGCTCCACACACACAACTAATACTCTGATCAGACTGGGCGAATACCCATACTGATTGTATCATTGCTGGATGCACATGCCATTTTGTTGGTTTTGTTGTGTAGCAGTCGTTTGAATCCTTGCTTATATGGCAAGACACCTTTTCTCAGTAATTCCGGTGCTTGTTGATGTTGTGCTAAGGGTTAGCAGTTGCCATGACATTTTTTGTCAAACTTGCATCAGTGCTCCAGATAAGAAGGGGTAACAGAGATAATTTAGGGATAATTATCCATATTTCTTCATAGAAACATATTTTGTGTCCCATCATTAGAACTGTCTCGTTGAGACGGTTCTAATGAGGGGTCACAACATATGTTTTCGTTGAGAAATAAGAAAAATTATCTTGGAATTATCCTCAATACCCACTCTTATCTGGAGCTCTGCTGCATGCTTGTGATGAGCAAGAGAGGGTAGTTGGCAGATTGATGTTATTGTCAGGTTGTTGGGACAGAGGTGTGCTTATCTCAGTTTCTTTTATGCTCTGACCAGGCCCATCAGATTTGTCAGTTCAAGCATCTCAGCACTCCCAGCCCATCTGCCATGAAACTGTTACTAGGTCACATTGACTTGCTTTGGCCAAAATTTATGCAGTCAT
The DNA here is from genome assembly GCA_963989385.1 of Ctena decussata. Lineage (NCBI taxonomy): Eukaryota > Metazoa > Mollusca > Bivalvia > Lucinida > Lucinidae > Ctena > Ctena decussata. Next base: position 40,526,926 of record OZ022506.1, on the reverse strand, counting down.
CTTCTGCATACCCCTGGCATGTCAGAGTAGATCTGTCACATACTGCCTTGTTTAGAGAAGGTCACCTGTTGTGATTTTTACATTTTTACAATCTCACTCACGGCGCCTTGTTAGAGTAGGTCATCTGTGAAACTACTTCACTGCATTGTCCAAGTCACCTTATATGAAACTTGGTAATTGCATCCTACGCGGTTGATATTTACCACCGGGTACAGTTTTTGGGCTTGGTTTTGTAGGCCAAATGCTAAATGCCAAATGCATCAAAACATGTACCTGGCATGAAACTAGGTAACTGTGACCTTTTGAAGCTGAAATGTTCAATCTAGTATGTTTATCCCTCCAGATTGCCACTTCCAAGTTATAAGCAATGAAACTAGGTCATTGTGCCTTATAATTATGTACTTGTGCCAAAAAGAGTTCGGACTATGTATGAGCTGCGACAAGACAAAACCAACAGCAGCCATCCATTTACTGGTAATACATTAATATGTATCTTTTCTGTTCAGCAGGCGCCTTTTGTAAACCCCAACTACATGCACTGTCCATTTAAAAGCACACAACTCTGCTTTATTTGAATGACAATCCAGATCTATACCTGTAATCTATGCAAAATGTTTCACCTTAAGAAATGTATTTCTGTGATTTTTGGCCTTTCCTTCTTAATTTTGTTGACATTGTGTATCTTATTCCAATTTTTTTCATGTTCAAGTAAAAGTTGCTGCAAGTTTTTGGAGGCTGCAGGAGCTAGCATCCTCCATAGACTGTAAACAGACAATCTGATACAGTTTCTGTGCTTCCTTTGTGGTTTCACATTATCATTACCTGGCTGAATGAATTATTTCAGCATCTAATTAACCTAGATTCCAGAAAAGATACTAAACCTTGATACCAGTCTAAAATCTTTATCAATGAGATGCTTATTGTTGATGAAAAGCAACAAAGAGGTAGCTTCCTTCAACAGTATGAAGCTGCAATAAACCTTAAATAAACACAATATCAGTTTATCCATCAGTATACCTTTAGAATTCGGTTAGTAAACAAATAAGAGAAAAAAGCATAAAAAAAATTGAGCTCTAATAGCAAGTTTCTTTTTCAAGATTTTCTTTTCTGATCTGCACAGAAGGTTGATTATCTTGAAGGCACAAAACTTTTATGCAAACAAAAGTCAAATTCACCATTACAACCACAAAAAACTAGGATAAAACTTTTTTTCTTAAAAGCCGCCACTAAAATCTCCAGTGGTGGATTTCAAGCATGGGTGCGGGCGTTGGAGGTGGGTTTTATACCACTTCACTTCCATTATGAGCCTTCCATGGTCGAAATACTGTTGAAAAGGCAGTAAAAAACCCAAGTCATTCATTCAACTGTAGTTTGGGATACAATATGCAGTTCTGCACTTACTATTTACTTTCATTTTGGGGGGGGGGGGGCTTTAATTTAGCAAAAGCAGTAGAATAGGAGCAGAAGAATAGGAAACTGCTATAAAAAAAAGTGGTAACAGTCATATATACTCAAAAAAAATATTAAAGGGTCAAACTTTTACCCTGCGATTTCTGGAACATTTCAAACATTTGGTAAAATAAATCATTTCTACCTTCCATTTTATTCATTTTACAAGTTTTATACACATGAAGCTTGAACCTATAGGCTTTGTCTTGACCAAGGTCAAGCTTTAAGTCAAACTACCCCTAAAATGAAAGTTGTTTGAATTCCCATAGAGAATTGATAGTGTACCAGTTTGCTCGGGAATAACTTCTAAAATTGCTATGAGTTTTAAACTTCCTATAGCTTGCTGACCTTAAAAATGATTAAACTTGATGACTATCGAGCAATTTTTCAAAGAATTCATGAATTGGCGAAATCGAAAATTTTGGTGAATTTGTTCCCTATGGACTTCAAACAACTCTGATTTTGAGGGTTGTGTGAATTGAAGTCTGGACTTTGTCAAGATATAGGTTATATTTTCAAACTTCATGTGTACAAAACTTGTAAAATGAATGAAATGGAAGGTGAAAATGATTCATTTTACCAAATGTTTGAAATGTTCCAGAAATCGCGGGGTAAAAGTTTGACCCTTTAATATTTTTTTCGAGTATATTTATTGCTGCTTGAAGAGAGCCACAAAATCTAATTGGAACAAGAAAAATGCTTTTACCTGATCAAGTTTTCTGAGAAATAGTTTGCTTTTAATACATCAAGGTCAGAATTTGAGGTAATAAGATGTACAATAAAATTATCTTACTGTCAGATGGCAGAAATACTAATGTTTCCAACTCACAGTAAACAGGATTCGGCTGCACATAGCCTTTCATTATAGTCCTGTCACATCATGCAGATATGACTGAAATACTGTTCAGAAGCATGTAAAATCACAAGTCATATACACCAGGGCTCAGCCTAGAGGGTGATATTGGAGAAATAGTCTCCCTAAGCTGGCTGACTTCTCCCTATTTTGAGCTGAGGGAGAAGTGAAAATGTATAGGTCATATAGGGAAATCCAAACTCTGGGCCAAAACTTCTCCCCAAAGTCCTGAAATCATCGCAAAACTTTGTGGAGCCTGATCTAGATCCAAACTGTTTGCCCAGATACCCCAGATACCCCTAAAGGGGTATCCCGAATAGAATGGGTTAAAGTGAATTCTTGTTATGTCTTTTGTAATATCGGCCAAATATGACTTTCATAGCTCTCAACTCGTGAGAAGTGGTAGGCACAATATCATCTAATTCGCAAAAGCAAAACAACCCAGTAATTGATGCTGTGCAGTGTATTTTTCATTTGTATTTCTTATCAAGGTTTCTACCTAGCAAATATTTCAAGATGATGCATAAATGCAATTTATTGCAAGCTATAATGGAATCATTTATTTTTGCGTTGGCTATAAATAGATTTTATATTTGCCAGAATAAAGCAGTAAGTAGCGTTGCAAATCTGATCAGAAAGAATAAGACTAAAGATAAACTGTAATGCTGCTAAATACTAGGACATGTGTATGTGTATACAGTATTAATCCTATCAAATGCCCGCCGGGGTATTGCATTTTGCAAAAGGGGGGCGTTATTTAGAGCTTAAAGTGTAGTAAATCAGCCAGTGCCAGAATACCTGTATAAGGTATAAGGTGAATTACTTTCTGGGGAAGCAGCTCTACTATTTTTATCTCCCTTCTCAGAAGGGGTCAACTCTTAAAAGAAAGAATTTGCTCCTCTAGGAGCAAATTCTTTTCTGTAAGAGTAGACCCCATTTCAAAGAGCTACCATATCCAGAAAAGCAAACAGGAATTCATGCAAGTTAATATGACATTATTTTGGAAAAGAGGTAGGGGGTGTTTATTAGAGCAGGGACATTTATTAGGATTAATACTGTCCTTACATGTCTTCCATCTTTTAAGACAAAGGCAAACAACTTTCGTGACTTCCTGTTTGCTGTCGGTCTCTGGCTAAAATTCGTGGCCAGATCATGTCAGGGTCATTGATGAGGTTTGGATAGGCGAATCTTCGAAGTATGGCCCATGTTCCTTCTTTTGAATGTGTTATCTGCTGTTGAAGGAACTCTTTAAGATTTAAATTTTACTCTTAAAGGCAAGAATTGCCTCTGAAGGAGCAAATTTTTTCCATTAAGAGTTGACCATCATTGAGAAGGAATGCAACAAAGAAAATGGTAGGGTTGCTTCATTTGGGTGTCCATATATTTTGGGGAGAATACCATATAGTTGATCAAATAAAAAGCAACTGACCATGTGCCTTAGGGCGCGTTTACACGACCAAAGTTTCTATGACAAAGTAGGTTTGTCACAGAAAAATTTGCTCGTGTAAATGCCAAAATATGACAATGTTTCTTTAACAAATATATATGGTAAAGTTACTTCGATAAATTAAATTTGTCCGTGTAAACGGAGAACTTTGCTAAAGATTATGTAACAAAGAACATTGCTACAAGGGTGGAAAATGTGACAAAGATTTTGTTTCATCGCTGCAGGTAACTTTGACGAATAATATTTGGTCGTGTGAACACTGCAGCAAATATTTCATTGCCAAAGTTTATGTGACAAAGATTCTATGACACATTTTCTTTAACAAATAATTTGCTGCGTGTAAACGCAAAATGTTTGTCATACTTTCTTTGTTAAAGTTTCTGTGACATAGAAACTTTGCTCGTGTAAACGCGCCCTTATCTGTATCACAGATGAGCCACGCCACGACTAAACCAACAAAGTGGCATGTGCGCCCAGCGAACACTCAGATCAACCAATCAACCAAGGCATACGCCCAGTCTGATCATAGTCTTTGCTATGCCCTTAAAGGCTCACTAATTTCAAAGGTCTAAGCTAGCTCCATGGGGACAGTGAAGACTCTGATCAGACTGGGCAAATACCCAGACTTATCTGAGGCTTTGCTTGGCGCACATCCACTTTGTTGTTTTTGTCGTGTCACATGTAGTGATGGAGCTGCATCCTTGCAGTATTGTATTGTCACGCTTATTGTAACTCCAAACAGAATCAGTAGTTGCTGAAATAGCTTTACAGCAAAGAGCAAGGGCCCTGATCGAAATGTGCAAAATACACAGTCTATTATCAGCATCATTGCTGTTTGCATTGGGGATAATATCTTGCTGCTAGCGGGTAATTATAGGCAGGCTGTGAACAGGTGATATTTGTTTCAATAAACAGGTACTGTATGATGTTTGATTTGGAGTGCAGAAAGTTAGTCGTGCAAAAATCCACTTGGTGTTTAGAGCATAAAACTGCGTCAGAGAAGGAATGCGACATCATGGATTTGGTTGGTTGGTTGTTTTGGGTTTAACGACCCTTTGAGACAGTATTTCAGTCTATATTGGGCCATCTCTTATAGAGAGGGAGAAAGAAAAGAGACATGATAGACCCCCACCCCCACCTACTGCAAGCACAGTAGTCCCTTGCCCTGCACAGTAGTCCCTTGCCCTACTTTTATCCAAATAAGTAGGACGCCTCGACACTGGAAGTTACAACCAGCACCATTGCCTGACCACCCCGACATCATAGAGCTTTACTAACTGCCTTGTCACTTAAAATACAGTCAAACCTGCTTATGTGGTCACCTCTATTAAGGGATCACCTGCCTTTAACAGCCACCTTTCCTAGTCCCTTGAACCAAAATACAGTGTAAATGTACCTGTATTAAGGGGTCACCTGTCTTAAGCAGCCAATATTTGCTTTTCCTTTGGGTGACCCCTTAAGACAGGTTTGACTGTACTAGCAACTGTTGGAAAATTTCTACTTATCACCTCTGTCTGTCTGTCTGTCTGTTGGTTGGTTGGCAGGTTAGTTGATCTGTCTGTCTGTCTAGAAGCTAGATTTTGTTTACTGTTTTCTGAAGTTTATATCCTAATAAGCAAGTCTTCACCAACCCGAGAACATCTTGTGCTGGACTGAAACAGCATGTGAACAGAGCTCTAGATAAGAGGGATAATTTGATGATAATTGAGGGATAATTTTTCTCATCTCTCATCAAAACCATATGTTGTGACTCCTCATCTGAACTGTCTTGCCGAGACGGTTCAGATGAGAGGTCACAACATAATTATTATGTTTTTATGCAGAATTTACAAAAATTGTCCCAAATTATCATCAAATACTCCCTCTTATCTAGAGCTCTGCTGTAAATGAACATAATTATGAAATTAGCAAAATTTTCCTCTCTTTTTTTTCAGCGCTACATGGCTCCTCTAAAGACATTATCAAGTATAGACGAAACTGTGATAGACAATATATTCTACATGATCCCGGAGATTTTGATGCACCATGTGATATATCATGAATTCCTCAACGATGTCTGGACAAAATGGAACACTGACACCAGTACTGTTGGTGACATCATACAGAATGCAGTAAGTCGTGTGGTGTCAAACAATATGTCACTTGCACAAAGGACCATGAAATTTCTAAAATTTAGGACAGCTAATTAAATTAATTACCATATTATGATGGTTTGTCAGTGCAGTGATGCTTTAACCCATTCCATTTCGGGATACCGCTTTAGGGGTATCTGGGTAAACAGTTTGGATCCAGATCAGGCCCCACAAATGTGGGGCCTGATCTGAGATCCAAACTGTTTGCTGCCTAGACATCATTTCTACAGGAGTTAGTTCGACCAATATTGTCAAAATATTCTTGCTTTTTGATGCAGACGACAATTTCAGCAGACGACAAAAAATACCCAGAATGCAATGGGTTAAGATGCTGATGAAATGGCAAACAGTACAGACTCCTCTGGGAGCAGCCGTATCACTGCACTGTTTGTTCAGACCTATCTGTCCCAACATTAAATTTTTTTATAGTATTAGCATCAGACTCTGGAGGCCACGAGTTTTAGCCTTGAGCAACACAAGAAAGTTTGAACAGTAGACAGCAAAATACTAGCTTTAAAAAGGAATATTTTCATTTTGCAAGTGACTAACTTTTCTGACCTTTACATAAATGGAAATTCATGAAAGTGCCTTGCTACGTAACAATCCATTTATAAGACGATTTCTCACGTGCACATTAATGTTGTATTTCAGTTTTCTGGTCAGAGTGTCCAAGACAGCTACTTGTCATTTGTAGAGAACTACAAGACATCAGGCAAGGTGATAGAGAATGCTTTACAAACAAAATCTTCGGTTCAAAAATTTGTAGAGGTGAGTCAAAAATTTTAAAAGGTTTAACATAAATTTTGGTGAACTTTAAGTGGCATTTGATTAGTGACTAATCTTAATTGGAAATTGGATAATCTTAATTGAATATTTTTGCTTAGGAAACAGGTCAGCTCTAGCAGTGAATTGTTGAGTAATTATTCACTGTTTGGAGGTCAGTTGTAAAGTAGATCATTTCTTTTATACTTTTCAATTAATTATAGAGATTTCTCAGTGAAATCGAAACTGATAATCTCACGGTTTCAAACAGTGAAATTATCACTTTCAATTTCACTGTTTCAGAAATAGAATTTTTGTGAAATAGCCTCAAGTTTTTTGTTGATTAATTGGCTAAATCTTATCTGGCTTGACAAGAATTACGTCATGCATGTTTGCACGTCATTACAACTTAAATGACGTCACTTAAAGCGCCAACATAACATTGGTACTGCACGCGACGTCAGGCCACCTAAGTCTCCTGTAAGCATTCTTTCTTGGCAAATTTTTGGAGATCTGTTTATCTAACTGATATTTGAAGCTATTTTTTAGTTGCAAACTTTGTTTACAACTAATATCATACCCAATAAACACGCTGGAACGACTAGAAAAAAAGTTGTATTTCTGTCGTGACGGCTGATGCTCTTGAATAAACAGAATTATTGCGATTTTCAAGCATAAAAGAAATAGAAAATTTGACTTTTTCAGTGTAAGATGAATTTTTATTTCACTCATGAACACCAAAAGTGGTATTTTCACTCGTGACTTCGCCACTCGTGACAATACTGCTTTTGGTGTTCATTCGGTGAAATAAAAATCGATCTTACACTGAAAAAGTCAAATATCCTCTATATCACGAGGGCAGAGCGCAACTGATATATGTACTTACAACTGACCAACAAACAGTGAATTATTACTCAACAATTCAAAGCTAGACCTAAAATATTTCGATTTTAACACTCAAAAATGCTGAAAGGTAATTTTTTTTCATTCAAATTCTCCCAACCTTCCTGCCAGTACGGGTATGTACGTTTTTATGCCGATGTTTGAAAGGAAGGGAGATGTTGAACATCTCAAAACATCACAAAATATGTTAGTAATTGCCAATGACATCAGCAATTTGACTCACAGGCTCAGAAACAGTGAATTGTTGCAGAATAAAACACAAAACTTCTGCTTCATAAACTATAGGCACACTATGTTAGAATTTGTAACAAGGAACGCAACATTCTGAAGAAACAATGTTGGATGCATTTGCTAAGCTATGGTTCGATGATATGGGATGCAATGATTATTTTATCAAATGTCAGGGCATGAATATCAAATGATAATGCCCTTGCTGTCCTGCATAATACCATGGCATGTCAGCCATTACAGGCTGGATTTTCACGACAAGCAATCAAGAAATAAAACAGAATCACTTACAGTATTTATTTTAGGTGTCCCAGGTTTTAGAATTTTTACAGTTTTTATGAAAAAGATGTTATTATTTTTCTAGCAATGCCAGAAAGACAGTGGCAGCAAGCTGACACTGAAGGATTTGATAGTCCGTCCAATACAAAGAATTCCCCGTTATGAGCTTTTGATACAGGTATGGCTTTACATGACAGATTTTTTTAACACTAAAGCTCCAAAAGTGAATATAGTTGAATTTTCAAACAGCATTGAGATGAAGCAGCTCATAATGAGGGGTCACAACATCTGGGGCCGTATTCATAAAACGACTTAAGTCGTTGCTATGCTGTTGCTAAGGCTACATTTCTTTGAAGGAGGTTCCCTACAACTATGAAATTTGGTCTGGAGGAACAGTCTTTGTAAGACTGTTCCTCCAGACCAAATTTCATAGTTGTAGGGAATCTCCTTTATAGATATTTAGCCTTAGCAACCGCATAGCAACGACTTAAGTGGCTTTATGAATACGGCCCCAGTATACAATGAAAAATAAGAAAAAAGAGAAAGACTCTCTTGTCTAGAGCTCTGAAAGACTCTGCTGATCAGAGTCTAGGCTGTTTGTGCAAGCTACTGAATGAGGCCCTGCATCCTTGGTAAGCAAACCCTGACCAGGTCTATAATGCTGTATTAAAAAAAAACATACATTGTGACCCCTCATCAGAACTGTCTGGCTGAGACAGTTCTGATGAGGTTGGTTGTTTTGTGTTTAACGGCCCTTTGAGACAGTATTTCAGTCTATATTGGGCCGTCTCCCAAAGAGAGGGAGAAAGAAGAGAGAAATGATAGACCAGAGAAAAATGTCCAAACAATCCCCACCCATACCTACTGCAAGCACAGTAGGCCCTTGCCCTACTATTATCCAAATCTGCAAGACGTCCTGGCACTGGAAGTTAAACCCAGAACCATCGCACCACCATTCCACCCCCTTCTAATGAGGGGTCACAGTTTTAATTTTTTATGGAGATATAAGAAGGTATATTTGAATTGTCATTAGACACTAATCATATCTAGATCTGCGTTTCCCTGATCAGTCATATTTTACTTTTTCTGCTGTTAACCCTTAAAGCCTCAAGAACAAAAATAGTTGAAATTGTAACCAACGTAGATCCAGATGAGGCAGCTCATAATGAGCTGCCTCATCTGGATCTACACTGTTTGCCATCTATTCCTTGAGTTCTCAGTATAATATGGCTTGGACAAAACATTTTTTTTTAAATTTTGCAGACGTAAATTTTGTGGTCTGCTGTTATCAAATTCAATAACATAAGTCAGGCCCAGAGGTTAAAAAACTTAAGTACATTCTCAAACTCAAAATAAAGCACACTGATTGGCTGCTTCGGAGCACATGCTTGGAAGCAGCCAATCATGCTCGGAAGCAGCCAATCATTGTGCTTTATTTTGAGTTTGAGATTATTCTCAAGTTTTATAACCTCGAACCTGGTTCCCGTCTTACAGAGGTTGCTGGACAACACTCCTGGAAATCATCCCGACTACGTTCTACTGAAACAAGCGGAGAAAGTTATGCACGAGTTTGCTCGTAAGATCGGGACAGCCAACGAAACTCAGATAGAGGACAGCCAACAAGAGACGCTAAAGAAGCTGGAACTTCTACTTATAAATGATGTAAGTATTTGTTGTGTATTGTCAGCGACTAGCAGATTGAAAGTCAGAAATATTACTCTTTCAGTGTTGGCGGCATAAATTTGCATCAAGTTTTCTGGTTTAGCTCTGTTTTGTGACAATTTAGGGTACAGGGGAAACACGAACTTCTGCAGAATTCTTGTTTACATTAAAAGTGAAGATTTTCTGCCTCACTTGCAGCATGAGTTTCTGTTTTTGTCTGTTCAATCATACATCTGATAAAGAAGGTGGGGGGCATAAATTTGCATCAAGTTTTGTGGTTTAGCTCTAGTTTGTGACAATTTAGGGTACAGGGTAAACACCAGCTTCTGAGAATTCTTGTATACATAAAAAGTGAAGTGGCAGCTCAAATATTTTTGATTATGCCTCCCTTAAATTGCCAATCCAATAAGTGTAGACATCATTATGGAAGGGCTTTTTCATTCAGAAAAGCAAGCAGGTAGTCACAAAAATTGTTCTCATTGGTAAAAATTGTGAAAAAATGCATGTGCGCCTATGCACCTTGGTTCAGTCATAGAGCCATGTTTATTTTAGTTGCATATGGTATGCTATTTATAGTATAAATTGCACTTGTAAGGGGTCTATAGATAGTAGGAGTGAGCTAAATAGGTTAACAAAAAAATAAATAAAATGGCAGATTGAAAAAATTAAACTGCGGAATTATAAAGTGATTAGACAAGTGTTAAGAACATTGAACAGAAAAGTACCTAATGATACTGCTTTTCATTGTTGATAATGTAAGGCAAGGCAAATATTCTTGAACATTCATGATTGTTATTGTTTTCATTGAAGAGAATTACCCGTAATTTGAATATGTATTTGGACACTTAAAAATATTAATTTTCCATTTGGGACAAATTTGGGCACATTACCAGATTACACTATTGTGGCTTTGAAATACTTACTTGCACAGCACAGTTTCATTATAAAGCTACTCATTACATCACTACATGTGTATTGGATATAACAGTATATTGTTGGATATATTGTTGGATATAACAGTATATTGTTGGGGCTGCCATTAAGAGTGAACTACAAACAAAGAAAATGAGCATTTACTGCTCATTTTTCATATTTCTTGGAATTAATATACTTGTCATTTGCTACACTATGCCTTTCTGTGGACCCCAAGCCAGGGTGACCACTAGTCAGGGAAAAGCCAGGGAACTTTGAATTTTCCTCAAGGTCAGGGAAAAGTCAGGGAATTTTGATAAATGGTCAGGGAAATCCTAAAATGCTGAAAAGTCAAGAAAAAGTCAGGGAATTTTATACTTTTTTGACAAACTATATGAACTTTTGATGGTTTAAGTGTCTGTTGATAGTTCTAAATTGTGCCTCTTCGTAGCTGCTTTTCCGTAACCAGTGGTTTAGCCCAATATGTATTGTTGGAAAGCTTTTCAAAGCTATGAACTATACTGGCTGCTTTCCTGATTTTTCTGCATCCCAAAACACTTTCTGCACACGCAAACTTTTGAGCTTAAGTGGAAGGCTATGACAGTTAAATAATGACATATTGGTCAGGGAAAATGGAATTTTATCAGGGATAAGTCAGGGAATTTTGTTTCCATTGAAGAGTGGACATCCCATAAGCATGACATTGTTAAGAGACCATACTCAAACGCTCTTCAAAAGTCTTGTCTTCTTTTTTTCATGTTCAGCTTGCGGCACCAGACAGATCCTACCTCAGACATGATATGGTCCAAATAATGGTGAGTTGATTCTATTTCTCGTGGTGAGTTGATTCTATTTCTCATGGTGAGTTGATTCTATTTCTGATGGTGAGTTATTCTATTTTCCGATATCATCAATGTTGTTGAAACGCAAATTTTTTTTTTTTTTTTTTTATTTGTTCACAATTTCATGGCAACATATATATAAAAGTACATACATGAGCCAATGGATTGGATGTAGACACTGCCTATACAGATACATATATTTGATGACATGAAATATATTTATATATATTGAAACACAAATGCCTGAGCAAACATTTTAGAACCTGATCAGACTGCTCCTAGAGGAGCAGTCTGATCTGGGTCTGCATTGTTTGCCAATCAGTTGATAGTTTTGTACAACATTTTCGGATGGGACAAAGTGCCATCCATGGGGCCGGAAAAATTCTTTTGCTCGCTCACCATGACGAGTGCCTCTTGCTGAAGAATAAGCTAAAGTTTTGAATTTTGCCAGTGCTGAATATCAAATAGACCTTCTGAGCTATACACAGAATGTTAATCAGAGGTCAGCTGATAGTGTATAGCTGACAAATGCAATGAAAAGTTAGCATATGACATAGTCCCACAAACAAAATTGCACATGTTGAATGTCCCACAATAAGTCAGTGGTTTTACCATACAGGTAATGAAGGGAATTCATATGTGTTTAAAGCAAGCATGGTTTCGGAACAGTGAATTTACCACAGAATTTGATACAACTGGTAATGTTATTTATCAGTTCTAAGAAATTTCTGTTACAAAGTCTGTCAAATCTGCACTGTTTGCAAAGGTGCAGATGGCTGGATGATTGGGGTCTTACTGCCCTTTCAGCAATATTTCAGTCATATTACACTGATGGCATGTCAATGAAAATGAAATAGTCCAAGGACTAGAATAGAACCACAGCTTTAGGCAGTCATGGCTGCTTGTTTATGCCCATTGTTAACTTCTAAGCCAACATGACAAGGTGTAAAGGTCTTTCTCTATATTTTCAGAATAAGAAAGACACCTGCTGCATTTGGATGCTCTCTGATCTTATCCTTATCAGCAGTATCAAGAGAAAAAGCGGGCCAGTAACAAGAAAAGTTTCCGTCATTCTGTAAGTTGGTGGAAAAAAATCCTATTCAATAGTTTTGTGTAGGGGAGAGAACTGTATTGTTAGGTACACTGTTTAAGGCACATGCAACCTGGGCACATGCAGTCTGGTCAAAATTAGCTTACGGTTACCATAAAAATTCCAAAAATTGTGAAACCTAAAATAATTACCACAAATATCCTAAGAATGAAGCACTATGGTTTTACAATGCAGTTATGTGTCCAAAAGATGCAGATGGAATTGCAAGCAGGTTAGAGCCTGATCAGACTGCTCCTTGAAGGAGCAGTCTGATCTGGGTCTGCACTGTTTGCCCAGACATATATGTCACAATACTTAAGAATTTCTAAGGTAGTTTCTCAAGATAAGAAACACACCTTGTATGTTTTAACTAGTTATCTTCGCATGACCTGACCAGTCTGTGCAGGCTACTATTTTGTGCACAAACAGTCTGCATGTGCATTAAAACTGGTTTCATACACAAATACAAGAATTGTATCCACCAGTTCTGAGTCCATACAGTGTAGCTAAAAAATAAGAACTGTTATAGTCTGTTTCATTGTTTTCAGTGGAAAATCCCAGGCCATACAGCGAAGGCTGAGAAAATGTTATGTTGAATTTTAAACTTTAAGTCTGAAGAGGAACAGTTTAGTTTGTACATGGATTGATGCAGACAATTTACAAAATTTAATTTTTATTTTTTTAAAAGTTGATTCAACCTGCTAGTACTGGCATATGCAAAACAGCTATATGTCACAACCAGAGAGCTCCATATAATGGGGATTTACTTGGTGACCCATGTTGCATGACATGTGTCATGCAATATGTGTCTCTGTGTAAACATTCCAAAAACATGTTGCACTACACAAATCTTGCATGCAATATGTCTCATAATCTAAACAAAGCTTTGGCAGAATTGTTGCATGATACATGTCATGCAACATGTGTCACAATGTAAACCCACCTGAATGGGTGACAGTGCTGGTATGATATTGTTAAAATCATCCAGAAACTCATGTTGTGGCCTGCCAGTGAGACATGCCTCAGTGAACTGAAATTATTTGAGAAATAGAGAATACCATGTTAGTGTCTTTTGATATCAAGTTTATCAGGCGAGACCAGAAACAGCGTAGGAATGGCGAGGCTTGCCGAGCCAGTCCGACGTGTTTCTGGTTGAGCCTGATAAACTTTATATCAAAAGACACTTACGTGGTTTTCTATTTATCGTGCATCATTAAAATAGTTTAAGGCATAAAGAGACTCAAACAAATGAAAAGCAATCGCAGTTTTGTTTGAACTTGCTGACGTCGCTAATGCCTTATGACGTTAGTCGGTGACGCCATTTAACCAATCGAACGTTGTTATCATGGCCAACTCAGAATGTAGCCAATCATCTTCAGAGATAGCTCCTAAAGACATCGCCTGATAACATTCGCGCAAGCGCAGTGGTACAGTGGCATGATATCACATCATGTTATCATACCCCTGTTATCAGGTGTATTTTGTAGCAGATGCATGATAATTATCATTTTATACTCACCTGATCTGGAGCGCTGTCTTAGATGGAAATTGTAAATTGTAACATATTTTCTTATTTATAGAAAATCTCCAACAGGCCAAGACTTTGCTGAGAATGTCAAGCATAAAGTATGGCTGAAAGTTGGTCTCGATGATATTGAAATTGTCAAAAGTAAGTTTAGTTTAACTGTTTCCTAAGATAATGTCAGAAATTGAGTAGTTCCATCTGTGACAATCAGAGCTCCAGATAAGAAGGGGTAACAGGGATAATTCAAAGATAATTTTTCTTATTTCTCAACGAAAACATACATTGTGACCCCTCATTAGAACCGTCTCGCCGAGACAGTTCTAATGAGGGGTCACAATGTATGTTTTAAAGGAAAAATAAGGGAAATTATCCCTAAATTAGCCCTGTTACCCCTCCTGATCTGGAGCACTGACAATGTAAACCTGAGCCCTGTAGTTCAGAGCATCGTTAGCATAACAAACTCCTTAGTGAGGGATAAAATCCAGCTTGTTAATTTTTTTTGCTAAAAAAATAGAGGAGCTTGAGCATTTCTCATTTTAATTGATGCTTCAAGTGTTGGAATTTTTTTGTCTGATAAGTACAATCAGGTCTCGATATCTCAAAGTTGAAGGTCATTTTAAACTACTGATGTCTAAAAGTAAATTTTGTGATCCCAGAAAATTTACTTGGAAATTCATATACCACTAGTTTGATCTAACAGGATGTAAAGAAAAATAGGGGTGTGTCCAAACTATATTCTTAGATGTAAGTGGGTACTTGAGATATCAGTGTTTAAATAACGAGTGTCAACTATAACATGAAATAGAATGATTTGAGCCGCGACACGACAAAACCAACAATGTGGTTGTGCGCCCAGCGCAGACTCAGATCAGCCTGGGCATCCGCCCAGTCTGATCAGAGTCTTCGCTGTCCGCATGGAAGTAGCTTAGACCCTTAACTACCCTTTGAGCACCTAACACAGAGTCTGATCAAACTTGGCGGATGCCCAGGCTGATCTGAGTTTGCACTGGGCGCACAACCACATTGTTGGTTTTGTCGTGTCGCGGCTCATTTCTAAATGATTCTTCCGTTTTTAGCGCGCCTTTGCGAAGCAAAGCAGAGCTTATGCTATACCCCCGGCGTCGTAGTCCGAGTATGTGTTAGCGTTAGCGTTAGCGTTAGCGTCAGCGTTAGCGTACCTGTCAGTGTCCTCGTCGGCGTCCGTGATCAGGTTAACCAATGTTAACAATTGCGTTTAGCTCCATGTTTAACTCTGTATCTTAGAAACTACAGCAGCTACAATCATCATACTTGGTACATATATACATCCATATGACTGCAGCAGCTGCATGACACAATTGTATGTCCTTGACCTATATGTCATGGTTGACTGACTTTGCCGTTTGGCACTGTTTTTAAGGCAAAATTTTTAGTTTTGATGAAACCTTTGACAGAAGAGACTTGATACTTGGTCAAATAGCATATCCCTATAATTGCAGCAGCTGCAGAGCTACCATGCTGACACCTGTGCCCTTGACCTTTGTTCATGGTCCAGTGATTTTGTCTTATATTTCAAGCACTGTTTGATAGATTAACATCACAGCTGGCATAGTGGATCGGTCTGACATCCCGAATGACCTCATTTTATTTATAGATCACTGTGACCTATATTTCATGGTTCATTGATTTTGCCTTGTGTCTCCAAAGCTGTTTATAGATTTACATCATATTTGGGAATTTGAGGTCACTCTAACATATATTTTATCATTCAGTGATTTGCTTCATATTTTAGGTGTATTTAGGTGTATTTAGTATGTATTCATCATATACCTGGGATAATGGCTCGGTCTGACACTGCAGATGACCTGATATATTTGTAGGTCTTGGTGACTGTGAGAATCAGGCACCCATAAGGCGCGCTTTGTTGTCTTCTGACAACTCTTGTTGTAGAATAGCTCATACTTTGTTGCAGGTCAAGGGTCACTGAAGAGAACATCTAGTATGAATAAAGAACAAATTGAAGAAGATATAGATATACTGGAAATGGTTCAAGATCTCACTAATAAGCTCAACTGTATGCATAATGTAAGTACCAGTTGGGGTTGGGGCATAGACAGATAGTATGGGAGGTCAAGGTCACCAAAGAGGACAGCTTAAATAACAAAAAGAAGAATTTTTAATTAAGATGAAGCAGAAATAGTTTGATTTGATATTTTGTGGAGTGGCATTTTGATATTGAGATAGTTTATGAGGTCCAGGTCACATATAAGAATGTCTGGTTTTAATGAACACGGATGAAATAAGATGTAGAAGTTGTAGAAGCTGGTCATACATCACATAGATATTCCAAACTGAATGAATAATGTTAATGGGGGACATCAAGCAGAAAATGTGTCACACTGTGCTTCCAGCATAGACTGGGATCAGCCTGTACATCTGTGCAAAGAACCCTTGAACCCTTGCAAAGAACGTTTGAATCTTTAGACAGTGCACATGCACATGCTGATCTGAGTCTTCAGTGAGCACACTCATATTTTTTATTGTCAACAAGCCGACCATGTGGCATGAAGTCAAGATCAACAGAGTAAACAATGTGATTTTGATACTGTAATGGGAACGTCAAAATTTTAAAATTTTGATTAAATGCTCAGTTTTATGCATAATGGAAGTAACCAGGGGCCGTATTCATAAAGCCACTTAAGTCGTTGCTATGAGGTTGTTAAGTCTAAATATCTATAAAGGAGATTCCCTACAACTATGAAATTTGGTCTGGAGGAACAGTCTCACAAAGACTGTTCCTCCAGACCAAATTTCATAGTTGTAGTGAATCTCCTTCAAAGAAAGTTAGCCTTAGCAACAACATAGCAACCACTTAAGTCGTTTTATGAATACGGCCCCTGGTTTTCTGGAGTAATAGTAATGTTCTTTTATATTCAGAGCATTGACCAACTACTGAAGGAGATGTCCTCATCTCTACAGAAACAGCAGTCGGAGTATAACATGAGAAAGTCTCTAATACTGTTTAACCCTTAAATGTGCCAAAAAAGCAGACAATATAATTTACCCCAGCAAAATTTAGAAAAAAGAAACATGGTCCAAGCTATGTAATATACAGTCCAACCTGTATTAAGCAAGCATCTGAGGGCTAATCAAAATCTGCTTGCTTAAGACAGGTGCTTGCTTAATACAGGTACATTTGAATGTATTTGCCTGCTTTGGGAACTGAATACATACTTGCTTAATACAGATTGTTAGCTTAATAGAGGTGGCAATTTCAGTTCAGTTCAGTTCAATTCTCTGATCGACGTTACCCAAGTGGCTCAACGGTACGTAACCATAGTTGCACACACTTTAGAAGTGGCAACTAAGACAGGTTTTACTGTGTATCATATGGTGAATTGAAACACTAGAGGGCAAACAGTGTAGACTCAGATGAGGTGGCTCATTATGAGCCACCTCATCTGGATCTACACTGTTTGCAAAATGAACAGTTTTCATTTTTGGCACTTTAAGTGTAAATATCATATTCTTCTATTATTAGAGTATTGACGAACTATTGAAGGAGATGTCCTCGTCTCTACAGAAACAGTTGTCGGAGTATAACATGAGATACTCTCTGATGGACTCAACTAAAATGGAACTTCTAGTCACTACACAGTAAGTCGCATTAGGATAAAACTTTAGATAATCTGAAACTTTACAAATAAAGATTGATTTTCTTTTTCTCCTTTCTCCACAAAACATGTTAGATTGATTGAGTTTCTTTTTCTCATTTCTCCACAAAACATGTTTTGGAATTACATTAAAATTAGCTTGCAAACTGAAACTTAACACAAGAACCTAATGAGATAATTTTATAGAATTCAGCTTAATTTCTTTCATTATGGCTTTGATCTCGGGGGTTTTGAGACATCAAAACTAGGATCAACACTTCAGAATAAAATAAGAACACATTTATCTCAGTAATATTTATTATAGTTCATACCATATTTTGTTCAATACAATTACCAGTCCAAGAATTGTTAGCTTAAGTCTTATAAAACACAAAAATTCAAGTGTGCTAATATTTTTTGCTGAAAATGTGAGGTACTTTAAGCTTCTAACATTTTTCAACACAAAATGGCAATCCTTTTGCCTACCATATGTTTAATGTAACATCTTGTTAACTAACGGCATTGTGAGTTTTGAAGAATAGGGCCCTGGGGCCATATTCGTAAAACGACTTAAGTCGTTGCTATGCTGTTGCTAGTGCTAAATTTCTATAAAGGAGATTCCCTACAACTGTGAAATTTGCTCTGGAGGAACAGTCTAACAAGACTGTTCCTCCAGAGCAAATTTCATAGTTGTAGGGAATCTCCTTCATAGAAATTTACCCTTAGCAACAGCATAGCAACAACTTAAGTCGTTTTATAAATACCACCCCTGGCCCCAGGAATTGTTCATCTTTTCATTATAGAGAAGGGGTGCTACATCTTGATGTTAATTTTACCTCGGGAGAAAAGAGGTCCAGTTGGGAGACTACATTCCTTGATGCCAAACAAAAACTATGTAAGTAAAGAGAAAAAGTATACCTTTTCATAGATTTTCATTATGTATGCATGAACTTAGTAGTATTTTCTTGCATTAATATTTGTAGGGTCCCAGGTAGTGTGTTTGAATGTACAGGGCTTATGTGGAAACACTTTCAGAGAGACCTTGCAAATGTTCATGCACAAAAAACATTGTTGATCTGACACTATTTTTGCATTGTATAATATGATTCCATTTAAAAAGCATCAAAAATGCTTGGAAAATCAAGAAAATTGTTGTTGATAATACCTTGTCAATCACAATGTAATTGCATGAAAACATGAAAAACAGAATGGCTTTGATGCTTAAAAAAATAAAATAAAAATGCTTATCTTCGGGCAACAACATAATGACTGGTAACAAGTTACTACCAGGAAAGTGAATAAGTAAGCCTAAAATGATATTCAAACAGCATGGAAATTCCTTGTTTGAACATGAAACTTTTTCTGTCTGAACATTTCTACCTGTTTATATGTCCTCATGTTCATATAGATATCTCTGCAAGAATATGAGCCGCGACGCGAGAAAACCAACACAGTGGTTGTGTGCCCAGTGCAGAATCAGATCAAGCTGGGCATCCACCCAGTCTGATCAGAGTCTTCACTGCCCGCATGGAGGCCCTTAGCTAACCTTTAAGGGTTTAGCGAAGAGTCTGCTCAGACTTGTCGGATGCCCAGGCTGATCTGAGTCTTCACTGGGTGCACAACCACTTTATTAGCTCGCCTGAACAAAGTCCAATAAGAGCTATTGTCCTACCCCCAGCGTAAGTGTCGGCGTTGACGTTGGCGGCGTCGGCGTTAGCAAAATTTTTAAGTTTTACCGTAATCGACCCATTTACCGCACTTGCCCCTATAACCGCACACCAAGGCCATTT
Organism: Ctena decussata; assembly: GCA_963989385.1. Taxonomy (NCBI): domain Eukaryota; kingdom Metazoa; phylum Mollusca; class Bivalvia; order Lucinida; family Lucinidae; genus Ctena; species Ctena decussata. Next base: position 40,507,420 of record OZ022506.1, on the reverse strand, counting down.
CCGGAAAAACTGCACAAGCGCACACTGCTTTTTCTTTGAAACTCTCACAAAACCCAATAAATAACAGGGAACTCAAGGCTTTCATATCATAAAAAGTATAAACACAAGGTATTTCCAGTCCTACCCATGTTGCGTCTTTCCAGTCACCCTGTATTTCATTGTTCTCAGTGTGCGGTTATTAGATACATTTGAACCACATCTTTTTGTTGCAATTTTGAAAAAGTTAAGCGCACGGTGCGGTCAATGGGTCGATTACGGTATGTTAAAGTTCTTTATGTGATGGGCAAGGCGTTGTCAGGCGAGCTATCCTGTCCCGGTGACAGGTCTTGTTGGTTTTCTCGTGACACGGCACATATACAGTCTTAACGGAAAAAATCTTTAAGAGCTCTGTCTCATGAATATTGTCAGCACCTTTAAAAGAAATAACTCATATAAAAAGCATAAATAACTCAAATTTCTGAAGTCCTTTAATTGAAGGTAGATATATTTGAAGACTTGCCATCTCTACATTACAGCCCAGTTATCAGACAAACGAGCTCCAGACTTTTTACAGCCATTACAGATCACTAAAACTAGGGCAGGCATGCAGGTAAGCAGGCAAAACACCAAATATTGTCTTATTCTCTCAGAGCCCTAGATAAGAGGTAGTATTTGGTGATAATTAGGGATAATTTTTGTTAATCCTGGATAAAACCATATGTTGTGACCCCTAGTCTGAACCGTCTCGACGAGACGGTTCAGATGAGGGGTCACAACATATGGTTTCAATGAGAAATAATGAAAATTATCCCTAAATTATCATCAAATACCCCTCATCTACAACTCTGTTATCTAACAGTTTGAACTTGTTAGGCAGAGATTTATCAAAATAAGTGTCATAAACATTATATGACAATGCTGAATTTGGATTCTTTTCATACACATGACTGTGCAACATGTGATGGTCTCTCAAAGTTACACCATTAACATTAATGTATGTGCAAATGACATGTTAGTAGAAAAATACTTTTGACACCAGTATAAAATATAAGTTGATAAACTTACTGTTCCGTGTTTCAGAATATTGACTGTAGGCATGTAAAATCATGTGTAACATTGTGGTCATATTACAAAATATTTTTCTATAATCCATAAAGCTTTCTTTATATTCCAGTTTTCATGTGCAGCTCCGATTGATGGTCTAAATAACAGTGGTCATCGTGATGTGTGGGTTTGTAACAGTGATGGCTACGTGGGCCACATGTGTCTATTGAGTCTACAGCCGGAACCAATTGTAACTCTGAACACTCCAGTCCCAGGATGCAATGCAAGAATATTGTGTATAGCTGCTGTTCCTTCTCACACATTCTTTAGAAGGTACATATACTGTCAATCAGTACTGGCAAAATAATTATTTTCACACGACATCACAAATGCCATATAAAAAGCATTAATTTTGATTGACACAAATTCGAATGATAAGCATTTAAAGGAATTAATACAATGGGGTAGAAGACAAACTAACAGCCAAGAATGGTGTTTAGAAAATATTTGGACTCAACACTTTCTCTGTCAGACTGAACTATCTTTGGGTATTTGACAATTCTCGGGCTTTATCTGAAGATGTTTTGTAAATAGAGTGTAGCCACTACTTAGACCGCTCCTTGGTAGCAGTCTCATTAGGGTCTTCAGTTTTGCTCAACCTAACTGTCTGAATTTATTAAATAAGGTCAGTGACTCTTGTGGTCAGTATGTTTCATTCATTAACCATATTGCACTCAGAATGGCCAAAACTCCATAGAGTTTTGGCCGTTCTGAGTGCATTAGGGTAAACTTTCACATTACAATTTACTTTCACCAGAAAAAGTAGTGGGAAACGTCGGCAGAACAAATCACCGTCCCCAGCACCAGTACCGGAAGCTCCCTGTATCAGCATAGAGGAAGTAGACAAAGAGACGACAGAGGAGGAACCAGCCCATGTAGATGTAACTGACAATATCAGTGAGGAGGGGTACCAGAGTGATTCAGACTCCAGTACTGATGAATTTGAGGATGACTATCCATCTACAAGAAAACTTTATGTTGAAGGTATAGTGGCATATAAATGCACATTATTAGGATAGACAGTCCTGAGTAGATAGTGTTGACTCAGATTAGCTAAAGTAATGTTGACTCAGATTAGCTGAAGTAGTGTTGACTCAGATTAGCTGAAGGAGCTAGCTGATCAGGGTTTGTACTGTCTGCCAACAGTATTATATATAATAGAGTCTTAATAATTCAGACTATGATTATGCAAAGTACTAGATGATGAGATAATGATTCAAACTAGATAACTCAAGGTCATTTTAAGTCAAAATCATAACAATGGAAATATTTTAACCTTTAATTATTTTAGTCTCAAAAATTCAAACAGAAATGACATATCCCTTTGACTCTCAATAAATCAGAGTGTTTCTGTATGTTTATTCGTAAGGTCCAGAAACCCGTGGGTTCACAGTATAAAATTTGATAAGAAACGTTACTCAGTGGCAATTATGGTGTAACACCTGCTATAGCCTTACCTGTGCAAAGGACTATTGTTACATATATGATTTCATAAGTGTGTGAATGTTACCTCAATTCTCATGAGAAGAAGCATTTGCAAATATATTTCTATTTTTGAAAGATTAATCAGTTCTTGGGTCAAGTTGATGTATGATCTTAATGGGTTACTGTGATTCACAGGAAGATTTCAATTAATCAGAAATATGTCTTGTCTGTCCAATTTCAGACTATGTTGTGAAGAGACCCCCACCCTCACAATTTACACAAAGTAGTCCTGACCCCATAACAACTACAGGCAGCTGGGCACAAGACCCTCATAAGTCAACAATGTGGCTTGGCACAGAGGATGGATGGTATGTATTAGAAAAGTATCAGTACCGAATTGAGTGTGAAAAAATGGGCTTTTCTCTGCCATTTACCTTGAATCTGATATAGCATTAGTGACACTGAAGATTTCAGTGTCACTAATGCTATATCAGATTCAAGGTAAATGGTTGTACTTTCAGGGGAAGCAATTCTGCCACTTTTGCCTGCATTCTCAATTGGAGTCAACTCTTAAAGGAAAAAAACTTTGGTCCTCTTGGATCAAGTTTCACCAAACTTGCATGGATATGTCATTGGGACAAGCTCTAGAGAATATTAGATTTTGATGACCTATTTCCAAGGTTTGGGACCACAGAAGGACTTTTCATTTTCTATATCTCCTAAACCTACTTGGGTATTGACAGATTTTTTCCAAACTAGATAGAGTATGTAATTAGGAGGAGTTACTGAATTGTTTTAAGGTGGGCTTGCCTCCTTTCTAAGTTTGTAGCATAATGACAGTGTGAGGAATACACAGTCATTCTGTCTATCCATCCACACATTTGTAGACTCTAATTTTTGTGCATGGCAGGTGTGACACACCATTGCAAGTTCACTTTGTTCCTTACATACCTTGGCTGACGGCCTATTCCCAGATCGGATTTCCCACCACGCCATCTTTGGGCTGCAGCGAGTTGTTTCTTTTGGCATGTGTTATTTTTTTTTTACCAATCAAAAGATCTGTTGCAAAACACAGTTGTCCCACAACTTCACATAATTGTTTAAAACCACTGATAAATTGGTTAAATATTGACAGCCTATTCTTGTTTTGGTAATTGTTCATGGTAAGCACAGTATTTTTCCATTGACAGTGGCACCTGTTTTGCATAAAATGTTTTGTGATGAATAATTTGACTGGTTGTGATGGAAGTTGCTGGCATCCATTGAAATGGCACTGTAGGAAATTTCATTTACATGGGTACATAAGGAACAAAGTGGACTTAATACCCTTGGCTTGGGAAGATAGGTGTGACAGTATTCTAAAGAATTCTTTAACCTGTTTCTTATCTTTCAGCATTCACATATTCCAGTGTACTGACAATATCAAGACAACGAAAAACAAACTGAAAATACAGCTAGGGTATCCTGTCTTCTGTATTATGTAAGTAGAATATAAGAATCTACCATGAGTGTGAGTAAAGATAGATAAATCTGTCCCAAGGGTCACTGTTTAGCATCACGAGGCTAGCCGAGTGATGCCAAACAGTGACCCAAGGGACGGATTTATCTATCCGTACCTCACACTCGTGGTAGATTCTTTTTCTTGCATATCTTTATGTGCTGAAGCTTTTATTACATCAAAGATTCCTCTAGACACTGCGTTGCATCGTCCGCCATTTTGACAATTGTTGTGATTTCTGACATTATTACATCAGCTAGTGACGAAGTTACATGACGTCCAATACAACCAATGCAAACCGGTCACGCGAAAACTTCCTTTTTTTTATCCAGCCATGGGTCAGATAACCAGGGTAAGATAAGAATTTCTATCCCTAGCAAAAAACACGGAAATCCTTATCTGGGATGCAAGAAAAGGAATTCTGTTACTTGTATACTGACATAATGGGACATCTGATTGAATAACCTGAAAAATTTGGAACATCCTTTGAAATACTGTTTGAAACCTGATGTCATTATGAAAAATTGCTTATCATTGGCTAGCATCTGGTTTTATGGTGCTGAAATCGCATGCTGTGGGTGCAGAGTAGTATACTAAGAAAGGTGAAAAAGAGCATAAAAATGGTAATAACGTCTTAAAATTGTCTTTCGGGGAAATAAATGTCAGTTTTGTGGTCACAAAACTGGAAAATGAAATTTTCAAATATAAAACTTACTTTTTGTCTGCCAAAATGACAATTTTAGGTAAAGTTATTCCTGTTTTGTGTTTGTGTTTGCAGAATCACAGAATCAAAATTCTGTGATGTAATAAGTTGGATACCCTGTGGTTAGAGGGTGTTGGTATTTTATGCTATTGTCAAATTTCCTAGATAATTTTTATAAAAATGTATAATTCTTGAGATATATACAAGCAACTCCCGATATCTCAAATCAAAGTTAATCTCAAACTGCTGATATCTCTAAGTAAATTTTCTGGGACTAGAAAGTTTACTTTGAGACACCAGTAGTTTGAGAAAACTAGAGTTGGAAAGTAAATAGAAATAGGAAATGGGTCCAGACTATATTCTTTAATAAAAGAGAATACTTTAAGATATCAGTGTTTGAGATATCGAGAGTTGACTGTAGTTGTGAAGACTTACAGAGCATGAAACCTCAAACAAATTGCGGAATTTAATCTTTATTATATTTTATGTAAGGGATTTATTTTGACATCAATTAAAATACTTCCTCTTCCTTTAAATACCTATATTTTGACAGAGCTTCAAATGAGAAAAATCCATCTTGGCACATGTGTATTCCAATGTGGCCATTTTACTAAAACAGAAAATATAATAAGTTGGCAACATTTTCTGGATTCCTAATTTCATCCTTGACAATCCACGCTTTGTATTTTCAGTTATTTGGATAACAAGGTATTTGTGTCATTGTCTAATGGTGATCTCATTGTGTACCGAAGAGACGGCGACGGCATGTGGGATACCGAGAATCCTTACACCAGGGCTATCGGCAGCGTGACTGCCCCTATTGTTAAAATGTTACCGGTGGCTGGGAAGTTATGGTGTGGCTGTCAGAACAATATCTCAATTATCAATCCATTATCATTGAGTGTGGAGGTAAGACTTCCTAAATACAGAATGTGACTTTAGATACAGAATCCGAGAATTACTTGAGATTTGAAATTTTCTGAAACTCATCTTCTGGCTGCAATCTTGTACTAATGACTTAATTCAGACATTCAAGTAACTTTCCGTTTCTAGAAATCCTGTGTTCTATGCGTTTCTAAACAATATACACAGCAACATATTTCATAAATTGTACTTGTATACTAAAAGCTGTTACATTTCAAGATTTTGATTTGTAAATGCTGGAATCATGCATAAGAATGACAACTCCAAAATCTCCTTTGTGAGTGTCTTTAGAGTTAATCAGTTTGTTACAGTTATACATGAAAATAAATACCTACTAGGTTCACTGTGAAATTGATGCTGGCATCTTTCGGATGTCTTATATTGTTTTAAAAATAGCATCATGAAAGCTGTTGAGTTAATAATCATTAATTATTTGCATAAAATGTCTAAATGAATTCATTTTCAAAATTATTTTTGTTGTAGACAACATTTCAAGTTCATCAGGATTCCAACAAAGGTATACAGTGTATAGTGAACTCTGGTCTTGGAGTGTGGATAGCCTCTCAGCAGAGTTCTAAGGTACATCTGTATCATGCTACGACTTATGAAAGTCTCCTTGAAGTCAGTATAGCTCAGGCTGTCAACCAGAAGTTACAGTGTAAGTTGGTTTATACAGTTGTAGTAATTTTGCTAAAAGACAGGATTCACAGCCCCCTCACCCCTCCCCCCACCCCCACTCTTCCAACAACCAACTTCCTCCAGAATGCCCCAAATATCTTATTACTGTTCTTGCTATTCTTGTTTGAGTCTCTTTTGTTCATAATAATGAGGATTTCTTGTCAGGCCTTGTATCAAGCTTAAGGAAGTTGTAAGTCGAGGATTTGTTAAGTCTTACAGTACTCACAAAATCAATTGTGGTAGTATTTTCGTAAAAAAAAAATGGAAGGAGCTTTTGCAGTGCATGCAAAAGCTCCGCCCATTTATTCGGAAAAAAGTGGCAGAAGTTTTATGTATCATACATTTGAAAATTTAACGTCACATAAACTAACCAAGTTGTTAGTTTTGAACAACCAGGCCCTGATTTCTCCTATGTTTTGAGCAGAATTTAATTCTGCTCATTGTAATAGGTTTTGTTGTAAAACTGATTAATAATAGTTGATACAAAGTCTCTACACATCATGCCACATTTTTTGTGCTGCAAACCTATATTTTATATGAAAAGAAAGTTTGATATTATGATTACAGCTGCAGACGACATTATTAGACAACACAAGGCTGCTTGTCTCCGGATCACAGCTCTCCTTGTATGTAAAGATCTGTTGTGGATAGGAACCAGTGCAGGGGTCATTCTAACAGTACCAATGCCTAGGATAACTTCTACAACTAGCAAGGGTAGCCATAATGTGCCTTTAGTAACAGGTAAACTGAGTAATTCATTTTGAAGATTATGTAAAAAAAATTTAATACTTAACACAAACAAGTAAATCACTTGCTGTGTTTTGCAAACTTTCGATATTATTAAAGCACATTTGGCAAAACTTTCTCACATGAAATATCTCATCGGTATTTCTACTTATTCTAAATACTTACAGAAAATTTAAGGTGACTTGATACACTTTCAAGGGAATCAAATCTGCCATTTTCATTTTGCCTACCTTGGGGGTCAATTTTGCCTACCTTGGGGGTCAATTAGTATAGAATATTTTTGCTCCCATAGGACCAAAATCCTTCCATTAAGAGCAGACCCCATTTGAAAGGGAATCATTGTCCAGGGAAACTAAAAGGAAGGTACAAAAATTGTTCCTCTTCATGTAACTGGCAAAAACATGAAAGTGTACCCATATACCTTATGGTGATAAATAAAATAGCTAAGGCAAATATAAGAATATGCCACAAAGCATTGAGGGAGTACAACATGACTGCCATTTTGAAAGATACCACTAGCATTTTATAGAGTCAACTCTTGATATCTCAAAGTCGCAAGCTCATCTCAAATTACTGATATCTCAAAGTAAATTTTCTGGTCCCTGAAAATTTACTTCGAGAAACCGGTATTTTGAAATAACAAGCGTTGAAATGTAAAGTAAAATAGAAAATGTATCAAAGTTCTAGTCTTTGATATAAGAGGGTACTTTGAGATATCAGTGTTTGAGATATTGATAGTTTGCTGTATCAGTATATATATGTTAATTGCAGGGTTAGTTTATGGACACACAGGACATGTGAGATTCTTAACTTGTGTTGAATTGACTAGTGGTGGCTCAGGACCACCGTTGTTAAGTGGTTCTACTCCTTCTAGTCCAAAAGACGATCAATTTGATCCCCCATCTCCCAGAGACCTTCATAGACGATCTTCCGTTGCCACTGTAACAGCCCCTCTTGCCACACGAATGTTGGTGATTAGTGGAGGTGATGGTTACGAGGATTTTAGAAACAATGTTGCAAATGAGTCAGCGGGAAGGGACGATAGTACAAATCATTTATTACTGTGGCAAGTGTGATGTTATGGGAATTCCTGCAATGTGGGAAATTTATGTTTTTGTGGCAAGTATGATGTTATAGGAATTCCTGCAATGTGGGAAATATGTGTTTTTGTGGCAAGTATGATGTTGTGGGAACTACAGTGTGGAAATTACCTGTTTTTTGTGGCAAGTATGATGTTCTGAGAATTCCTGCAATGTGGGAAATACATGTTTTTTGGCAAATATGATGCATTTAGGAATTTTAGGAATCAACAAGTGTTATTTATGGAATGTGTAATGTTATGTGAATTCGGTCAAGCAAGTTGTTGCTTGTGCAGAGTGTGGATTATCATGTTACATTTAACCTTTAAAGCACAAAAAATGGAAAATTAATGGTTTTTAGGTGTCCCAATATTTAAGTATTAATAGGTTAGTTTAAGTTGCAAACAGCGTAGGTAAGTTGAGGTGGCTCACTGATAGCCCCTTAGTCTTTGAATTCTCAGTATGATATCTCAGACAAAACATTTTTTGATAATTTGCAGACGTAAATTTTGTCGTCTGCTTTTTCTCTGTTGCTTTAAGGGTTAGGTGACTCTGGAAGAAAGATGCCTTTTGGATGGAACCCATTGCAAACCTTGTCCTAATGCTCCAGATAAGAAGGGGTAACAGAGATAATTTTGGGATAATTATCCATATTTCTCCACAAAAACATATTTTGTGACCCATCATTAGAACCGTCTCATCGAGACGGTTCTAATGAGGGGTCACAACATAGGTTTTGGTTGAGAAATAAGAAAAATTATCTTTGAATTATCCCTGTTACCCCTTCTTATCTGGAGCACTGTATAATCCTAATAGGGCTATTGCCCCATGGCAAGTTAATGAACAGCACAAGGACTCCACAGTTGGGTTTATAATATCACTTTAAAGAAAGGCTAATGCCTGTATTTATTGAGAAACACTATTTCAGTACACGAGTAGTTTAAATGTGAGAAGAAAAATTGTTAACATTTGTAATGCTTTTAATACAGTTTATTTTAAAGGCAGGTTCGTCTCAACCAAAGATGTTTTTAAAGTACATGTATGAGAAAAAATATGGTGCTAGAAATTTTTGTGCCTGATACCGATATTTGTAAATTGTTTTTATTCACATAATCAAATTACATTCATGCGTATTTTGTCATTCTAGGTTTTTGAAATTTTTAGATTATATAGACAATCAGCAAATATTGATTAGTTATTTGTTCAAAATAAGCTTTATTCACAGTGTGCCTTAGCATTATTTTCCCATAAAATTCAATGTCCATTTTCATGATGTATGAACAAGAAAATTGCCATATCACATGCAGTCATTTATAAGGTAGAGAATTACTGTTTTAGCCGGGATGTGTTCACACACAAATGTTTGAGTACCCAGAGCCTAGCATGATGCTTTTGCTGAAAATTCTAAGATACTTCTACAGAGCTCCAGATAAGAGGGGGTATTTAGGATAATTCAAAGATAATTTTTAGCTCACCTGAGCCGAAGGCTCAGAGGTGAGCTTATAGGATGGGAGTCGAGCCGTCGTCCGTGCGTGGGTCCGTGGGTGCGTGGGTCCGTCCGTCAACACTTTCAAACATAAATATCTCAGAGACCAGTGGGCCGATTGCAATCAAATTTCATCTGAAGCATCATTTGGGTGGGGGAAAGGCTGCATTAGGTTTTGGTGCCGATCAGCTCAGAACTCTGGTTTCCATGGCAACAGATAGCCCCCATAGGGTTATAATGGGGAAAATGGCGTCATCACGTTTTCTCGACTGTTTTTGATTAGATCCTTATCATACTTGCAGGTAATGATGACATACACAAGAGCTTGGATGAGTTCGAAATTTGGCCGGATTCGACCACAGACTACGGAGTTAGCTGCCCTTGAGCGTTTGAAAAAAATCCCATAGTGTTATAATGGAGAAAACAACGTCATCACATATTTTTAGAAAAACTTTGTCATCGCTCTATTGCCTACATTTCTCAACGAATTTTAAAATAACTTCACACAAATGTAGGGCATGACAATATCTCAAGCAAGTTCGACTTTCAGGATGCTGCGCCAAAGGTCAAGGTCACTGTGGCTATTTTTAGAAAAACTTTGTCAGCGCTCTAGCACCTACATTTCTCAGCAGATTTTAAAATAACTTCACACAAATGTAGGGCATGGCAATATCTTGAGCAAGTTCGACTTTCAGGATGCTGCGCCCAAGGTCAAGGTCACTGTGGCTATTTTTAGAAAAACTTTGTCAGAGCTCTAGCACCTACATTTCTCAGCAGATTTTAAAATAACTTCACACAAATGTAGGGCATGACAATATCTTGAGCAAATTTGACTTTCAGGGTGCTGCACCCAAGGTCAAGGTCACTGTGGCTATTTTTAGAAAAACTTGGTCATCGCTCTAGCGCCTACATTTCTCAACAGATTTTAAATCAACTTCACACAAATGTAGGGCATGACAATATCTCAAACAAGTTTGACTTCCAGGGTGCTGCGCCCAAGGTCAAGGTCACTGTGGCTAATTTTAGAAAAACTTTGTCAGCGCTCTAGCACCTACATTTCTCAATGGATTTTAAAATAACTTCACACAAATTTAGGGCATGACAATATCTTGAGCAAGTTCGACTTTCAGGGCGCTGTGCCAAAGGTCAAGGTCACTGTGGCTATTTTTAGAAAAACTTTGTCAGCGCCCTAGCACCTTCATTTCTCCATGGATTTTGAAATAACTTGACACAAATGTAGGGTATGACAATATCTCTAGCAAGTTTGACTTTCAGGATGCTGTGCCCAAGGTCAAGGTCACTGTGGCTATTTTTAGAAAAACTTTGTCATCGCTCTAGCACCTACATTTCTCAACGGATTTTAAAATAAATTCACACAAATGTAGGGCATGACAATATCTCGAGCAAGTTTGACTTTCATGGTGCTGCAATCAAGGTTTTTGATTAGATCCTTATCAAACTTGCAGGTATAATGATGACATACATAAGAGCTTGGATAAGTTCGAAATTTGGCCGGATTCGAGCACAGACTACAGAGTTAGCTGCCCTTGAGTGTTTGTAAAAAATCCCATAGTCTTATAATGGAGAAAACAATGTCATCACATTTTCATTTTTCATCAGATCCTGTTCATACTTGCAGGTAATGAGGATATGCATAAAAGCATGGATTAGTTAGCATTTCGGCTAGATCCCACCACTGACTATGGAGTACCTGCCCTGAGCATCCAAAAAAATCAATGTCGCCACTTTTTCTTGGTTTCTACTGATCCGATCCTTTTCAAACTTGCAGGTAATGAGGAAATGCATAATATCTTGAACAAGTTCAAATTTTGGCCAGATCAGGCCAACCACTACGAAGTTAGCTGTCCTTGACAGCTCTGTCTATTGTGCTCTTGATCAGATACTTTTTAAACTTGCATATATTAAATGAGGGCATACATAATGTTTTGGATGAGTTTAATTTTCAGCCTGATTGGACCACTGACTGTGGAGTTAGCTGCCCTTGAGCATCTTTAATATCCCTATAGGTTTACAATGTCTCTCAGGTGAGCAGTTGTTGCCCTTTGGGCTACTTGTTCTTATTTCTCAACGAAAACATATGTTGTGACCCCTCATTAGAACCGTCTCGACGAGACGGTTCTAATGATGGGTCACAAAATACGTTTTTGTGGAGAAATAATGATAATTATCCCTAAATTATCTCTGTTACCCCTTCTTATCTGGAGCACTGCTTCTATATTTTGTTTTCAAAATCAGGGGAAAGAACTCTGCCATTTTCTTTTCATGCCTCCCTTCTCAATGTGGAGCCAACTCTTAAATGAAGGAATTTGCTCCATTATGATCAAACAGTCTGATGCCGTATTGACCCTAAAATTTTGGGTACCCAAAAGTCTGACAGTTATTGTTCGAAAGTTCTTAGAAAGTGGATTTTACATACATTAATGCATCTATATGATGCTTAGTGAATTGCAAACGTTGTAGACCCTGATCAAACTGCTCCTTTAGGAGCAGTTTGATCTGGATATACAGTGTTTGCTCAGACGTGTCTGTCCAAATATTCCGGGTCATTACGGTATAATTTGTCTCAAATGACCAAAGTAGGTGAGCCTAACTTTTATTAGATGATAAATTTAGTGCATTGTAGTCTCATACTTTTAAAAAGTCCCATGATGATGTAAATTTTGCAGGTTTTATATATTTTATTTGCACATTTTGCAGTGCTTTTTGTTACAGATATTATTTTTCTTTTTTCTTGTGCAGCCAGTCAAACATAAAAGAACATGATTTTCAGAGGCCATATGGTTTCAGTAGTCTTAATGTTTTAATGGTTGCTTTTATCTCTAAACTCAGTGATAACTCTTACTGACTGTCTCATGTTTCTCCAAACAAATAAGTTGTTGCTCTTCCACGGAACTTGTTGCTTGTCCACCACAGAATCTCTGGATGACGCCGTTTTTTGGAAGAACTGCCTCCTAGAGTTTTTTTTTTTAAATTCATATTTGACTTACCAAAGATTTTCTGAGAACTATCACCCAAAACTTGTGCTTTAAATATATGCATATTTGGAAGAACTGCCTCCTAGAGTTTTTTTTTTTAAATTCATATTTGACTTACCAAAGATTTTCTGAGAACTATCACCCAAAACTTGTGCTTTAAATATATGCATATACATTAAGGGGAAGTAAATCTGCCGTTTTTAGCTCACCTGAACGAAAGTTCAGGAAGAGCTATTGTTGTCACCACGGCGTCAGCGTCCGTGTCAGTGTTCGGATTGGATGTTTTGGGTGCTGCGCCCAAGGTCAAGGTCACTGTGGCTTTTTTTAGAAAAACTTTGTCAGCGCTCTAGCGCCTACATTTCTCAACAGATTTTTAAATAACTTCACACAAATGTAGGGCATGACAATATCTCGAGCAAGTTCGACTTTCAGGGTGGTGTGCCTAAGGTCAAGGTCACTGTGGCTATTTTTAGAAAAACTTTGTCAGCCCTCTAGCGCCTACCTTTCTCAACGGATTTTGAAATAACGTCACACAAATGTAGGGCATAACAATATCTCAAGCAAGTTTGACTTTTAGGATGCTGCCCCCAAGGTCAAGGTTGCTATTTTTAGAAAAACTTTGTCAGGGCTCTTGCGCCTACATTTCTCACGTATTTTGAAATAACTTCACACAAATGTAGGGCATGACAACATCTGGAGCAAGTTCGACTTTCAGGGTGCTGTGCCCAAGGTCAAGGTCACTGTAGCTATTTTTAGAAAAACTTTGTCATCCCTCAAGCGCCTACATTTCTCCATGGATTTTGAAATAACTTCACACAAATGTAGGGTATGACAATATCTCGAGCAAGTGCGACTTTCAGGGTGCTGGGCTCAAAGTCAAGGTCACTGTGGCTTTTTTTAGAAAAACTTTGTCATCGCTGTAGCCCCTACATTTATCAATGGATTCTCATATAACTTCACAATATATCATTATATGAAAGGTGAACATCATAGAGATAGATTCAATAGGTGCAAAAGTGCTGGTACCTGTCAGCATTCTAATGCTTGTCATGACTGAAATATTTTCTATCATGTGAGATCTAATCCCCCAAATGCTTACAATACTGTACCTTAATGTCAGGGTCATATACAACCTTTACAATAAGGTCACAGGCTTTTTGTGGAATGGGGTATAGTGCAGTGCTTAGCGTGCTGGCCTTGCAATCCAAGTGTCGAGGGTTCGCTCCTCTTTCAGATAAGACTCACCTTAGCTGTTAGTGGGACATTAAACTCAGATCAGTCACTTAGCAATCACAGGCTTTTTGTTTTTTCATTCACATAACTATTATATGTCATGAAATTCCCCAGTTCAGTGTTTGCCCACACCAAGTAGTCTTGTGCGAGGGAATTTGTATCGCCTGCGATGCCTTGTTTTATTTTGAACCTGCATTTGCACAAAACAGTTAGTCTTCCACAACTTCACACTATGCACACATATGTAACAGCATTGGCTGTATTCAGCCATCAACTAAAATTGGTGCTACGATCATTCATGATGTACATGACATTATATACTACATAATTGAGCCATTCTCTGTGAAAACCGGGCTTAATGACATAACGTCATGATTACATAGTGAACGGATGAAAAACACCAAAATTAATGATTTTTCAGACCTCTTTTTTATTCCATGAAAATACCTTAAGCGTTGACATAAAACAGAAAGCCTATGAATTCAGACAAAATCCAGTCATAAATAAGACTTATGTTGCCATGACAACGCTTATTCCAAGGTAACCCCCGAGCCTTGAACACAGATGGTATACCTTCACAAAGACCTATTATTTGAGAAAAAATGTTAAATCATGCCAATTGTCATGTGTATGCTATGAAATAAAGATTGAAAATGAGCAAACACATTTTCTGTCTGAGTTATTTTGTGTAACAAGCACAGAAAGCGCGTTCAATCAAATGTGATGACGATGACGTCAAAACATACTTGCATGACGTTTATAACGTCATTTAAAGAAACTGCACTACCTGTGTGTTTCTAAAGTCTATATCTCAGTCATAAATAATGGTAACCATCTCACATTTTCAGGAAATTTTTAGAAAAGCTAATACTTTTCAGTGATGCAGTTGATTTTTTGTTTGTATGTCACTAAGCCCGGTTTTCACAGAGACTGGCTCATATGTATTTAATGGTTTGCAACAATCAAATTTATTAGCAAACTTTTTCTTTATTATACACTGTTCAAATTTCTTTTTTATTTTATACAAAGATTAGATTACTTCCTTATTGTACAATGGTCGAACGTCTCAAATGCAGACCTCCGGATAGGGTGGAATTTTGTAGCTATTTTTTGGATAATTCATTTCTGACATAAAATTTTCCATTTCTCAGTAGAAACATATTTTCTGACCCCTCATTAGAACTGCCTCAGTGAAGCAGTTCTAATGAGGGGTCACAAGGTATGTTTTTTTATCGAACATAAACCCATTGTCTTATAATTGAAACTCGTCTTATAATTTAGAAGGAACTCCCTACCCCACCTAGCCATACAGGGAAATAAATTATATGAAGGGATTATATTTTAGCCCAGAAGTCATTAATGAGCCACAACATGACAAAACCAACAAAGTGGCATTTTTGCCCAGCCAAGACTCAGATCAGCCTGGACATCTGCCCAGTTTGATCAGAGTCTTGGCTATGCACTTAAAAGGTAGCATAGGATCTAAGCTACCTCCATGCTGACTGCCAAGACTTTGGTCTGACAGGGCGGATCTCAGTATTGGGACAGATAGGTCTGAGCAAACATTGCAGACCTAGTCTGATCAGGGTCTACACTGTTTGCCAATTCATCTGCATATGTTAGGTGCATTACTGCATTGTTGAATTAAATTGTTCCATTTTTAGGACAAAATGATCATTATTATTATAGATTTCCCTTTTTCTTTAAATTTTACAGTACATGTGTAAGTTATTTAAATGCCATATTGTCTCATTCATATACAAGCCGCGACACGACAAAACCAACAATGTGGTTGTGCGCCCAGCGCAGACTCAGATCAGCCTGGGCATCCGTCCAGTCTAATCAGTCTTTGCTGTCCGCATGGAGGTAGCTTAGACCCTTAGCTACCCTTTAAGCGCTTAGCAAAGAGTCTGATCTGACTGGGCGGATGCCCAGGCTGATCTGAGTCTGGGCTGGGTTCACAAGCACTCTGTTGGTTTTGTCGTGTCGTGGCCCAATTATATTAAATATCCTGTCTGGAAAAAGTTTTCACGTGCAACACAAAGCCTCAGTTTTTGGAGAGATATGAGTTGGCCACTTTTTTCTTTTTTTTTTTTTTTTTTTTTTTGATAACTGGAGGAATGATAATCATTCTTTAAATGGTGCTGTTCATTTTGTATTCTGTATATATTGCTTGTTTATAGTTGAATTTCTGCAACGGTATATATGTCTGTTTAAAAAAAGCACAACTAAAGCACATTTTCCAGACTTGTAAACCAGTGTCCAGCTGTTCAAAATTAACAGTCATTTGTTTTCGAGATGTTAAAATTTCAAATGTATAATATGCAAAAAACATTTTTTGCTGAAAGAATGTGAGGAGCTTTTGCACTCTGAGGAGCTTTTGCAGTGCAAAAGCTCATAACATTTTTTCAGGAAAAAAAACAACAAAAAAAAAACACATTTGATTTTATGGCTAGACTTAACAATCCTTGACTAACATCTTCTTTAAGATAACAATGTTTTGAACAACACAAGTTAGACTGTCCCTTAGACTGTCAAATTCTGTTGATTGTGTAAGTTGTTTTCAGCAACCAGAAATGAAATGAGCAGCGACACGAGAAAACCAACAATGTGGTTGTGCGCCCAGCGCGAACTCAGATCAGCCTGGGCATCCGCCCAGTCTGATCAGAGTCTTCGCTGTCCGCATGGAGGTAGCTTAGACCCTTAGCTACCCTTTAAGCACTTAACAAAGAGTCTGCCTGGGTGGATACCCAGGCTGATCTGAGTCTGCGCTGGGCGCACAACCACTTTGTTGGTTTTCTCATGTCATGGCTCAAATTGTCACTGAAAAATTCTGTTTTTTAGTGAAAAAACTTTACTCACATGCATGAAATGTTTTTGTTTACTTGTTTCCACTGATGATGATAATGCATCAGCATGTGGCAGAGTTTCACTTTCAGCACTTTTGAGGGACTAATGAAAAAGGATGAGCATAAAAAGTTTGATTCCAATAGTGACTTGACAACAGCAGATTCATCAATTCATCTCAATAATCCCATAAAGGAGTCTTTTATTGAGCCGCGACACAAGAAAACCCAACAATGTGGTTGTGCGCCCAGCGAAGACTCAGATCAGCCTGGGCATCCAACTTGTTTGACCAGCCTCATCTAAGTGCTCAAAGGGTAGCTTAGGGTCTAAGCTACCTTCATGCGGACACCGAAGACTCTGATCGGACTGGGCGGATGCCCAGGTTGATCTGAGTCTACGCTGGGCGCACAACCACATTGTTGGTTTTCTCGCGTCGCGGCTCAATTCATCTCAACAACCAGTGGAAGGAGTCTGTAACTAGTATCAATAATTTCAGCATTGTCAGCATACTTGGAGAAATGGTTTAGGTTTTGCAAGTTTGTATTACTAACAGCTATTGAGAACTTACTGTTGATGACAATGTGCATTTGTTCTGCTTTATTTCAGAGCTCTAGATAAGAGGGAGTATTTGGTGATAGGGATAATTTTTGTTAATACTGTATAAAAACATATGTTGTGACCCCTCATCTGAACCGTCTCATTGAGACGGTTCAGATGAGGGGTCACAACATATGATTTCAATGAGGAATAAAAAAAAAATTATCCCTAAATTATAATCAATTACCCCTCTTATCTAGACCTCTGTTTATTTTACTGTTTATTAGACATAAGCTGCATTGTGACAAGATGTGCCTTGTGGGACAAGTGACTTTGATCAGCCTGTCCATACTTGCAGTCAGATCAGTCTTACCTCTCGACAGTAAGTTAGCCTTGTTGATATCATGGTGAATGAGTGCTTTTTCAGAAGCAGCTCTTCATTTTTGCCTCACTCCCCAATGGAGTCCATTTCTAAAGGAAAGAATTTGCTTCCTTAGGAGTAGGATCCATTTTAGAGGGGCTTCATTGTCCAGGAATCAAATGGAAAGTAAAAGTTTTCCCCACTGAAAAGGTGGTGAAAAACATGGTGTACTCATATACCAAACAAAAAAAGAAACGCACACAGTAATAATTTGGTATTTTCTTGGAAATAACAAATAATTTAAAACAATTATTCACACAGTATAACATAGACAATCGGACAGCTCAACCCGAAAATTTTATTTAATTGTGTCAATTCAGTACCTTGTGACACGTCTCTGAACAAGGCAGGGGTCAGTTTTCAATGTCACGTCTTCAATAAGAGGCCATTGTCAGCGATTTCATTGATGTGTATTTTAATGCATATGGAAGGTACAGATACTCATCTACGCCATGATGAAGTCTGAGCAAGATTTGATCAGAAATACGGATTTTTAGACATTTTCTAACCATGCTTTAAAAGGTGAATTGAATGGGAAAATCTTACTGTGTGCGTTTCTTTTTTTGTTTGGTATATCTTATGAGGTTTGGATATGCCTCATTTGGTCATCATTTTTACAAGGGCCACTAGCAGAATAGTATTTGTCTTTCTGGAAGCCCCTTTGAAAGTGGGACTAACCTTTAAAGAAAAGAATTTACACTATTTAGAGGACAACTGTTTCCTTAGAGAGTAGCTCCATTTGAGGAGGCGAGTGGTCTTCCTTGCACCATAAGGGTGGTGCCTAGTATGGGCAAACCAGAGGTGTACCCCAATCAGCATACTCTGTCAGCCTTTGCTATATGAATGCTGGTCTGTGCATGGTGAAAGGACTATTTTCTTGCAGTGCAGCTGAAAAATAAGATCTGGTGTTCTAGCTAGATCAGAAAAGCTGGTGAATATATTAGTAGGTCAGTAATTTATCATTACATTGTTTGTAATCATTGTTCCTATAATTGTTTTATTTTATTACAGCCGCTGTCATTCTTATCTGTAATTTGAGCCATGACTTTGATCAGGGCTCCAGATAAGAGGGAGTATTTGGGGATAATTAGGGAGAATTTTTGTTAATTCTCATTGAAACCATACGTTGTGACCCCTCATCTGAACCGTCTCGACAAGACGGTTCAGATGAGGGGTCACAACGTATGGTTTCAATGAGAAATAAAAAAATTATCTCTCAACTATCATCAAATACCCCTCTTATCTAGAGCCCTTTTCGATGTACAAGCAGTTCATTTGAAAGAGTCCACTATTCAGTCATCTTTAATATTGCAACCTTTTTTGCAGCAGTAATAGTTTTATTTTAATATCTGTTTTCCTTGCAATTCTTTACAACTGTTCTTATTCGCAATTTCTTTCATTTTGAAGTAAGTTATACAAAGGAGCCAGTAATGAACAAATAAATGATTTTAGATGACGCATGATAGGTGGCAGCCCTTCTGTCAACATTTCTCATATCAACAGTATCTGAATTAGAACCTACAGTGATGTTCTTGAGGTACCTTCATGGAAGACAGTTCAGTTTACTGGCAATTGTACCATATCAAGTAATGCCATCAGGCCGGGTAGCGCAATCGGTAGGGCACCTGACTCGTAAGTCAGAGGTCCTGGGTTCGAATCCCGGTCTGGCCACATACTTTCGTTTCTCCTTCTGCTGATTCAAGAAGAGCAGTTGTCAGTTTCTGGCGAAAGTATGTGCACTTAGTACTGGTTAACCGCTTAGGAGGTCTAAGCCTGCCCAGGAATAGTGTGGTTAGGTTAACTGACCGTCCCGACATGACCTTAGTTGTTTACCGTGGACGTTAAGCATCAAATCAACCAACCAAATGCCATCAGATCTGAAAGTTGCTCCAGTTATAAAACAAGGGTTTGTCGCTTCTAAAACAACCCCCAAAATCTAGATCTGTGGTATACCATGGATCGACTGTTTTGGGATTGTTTTAGAAGGGAAAAACCAGTGTTAAAGTAGAATTACACAAGGCTAATTTAGATATTTGGGTCAGCCTGGAGTTTTATAACCAGAACTACTGCTGTTTCAAGGACATCAGGGATACCATAAATGTTGTATAATTTCTAACACAAATGTCTTGTACAAAAATGCATAGGCAAATAGTTTAGACCCTGCACTTCCCCTTTGCTTCCCTGGACAATACCCATCCAAATGGGGTGTCTACCTGTACTATGAAGGAAGAAGTTTGCTCCAAGGGAAGCTGAATGTGTTTCCTTTAAGAGTAAATTCCAATTAGAAGGCAAGCAAAAATGTGAAAATGGTGAGTTGCTTCCCTTGAAAGTGTGCCCAATCACCTTATTTTAAGAGGTGTTGACAGAACCATTGGCAGTGTCTGGGACTTCACTATATTTCAAATATGGTACAGTGCTCCAGATAAGGGGTAACAGGGATAATTGAGGGACTAGTTTTCTTATTTTTCCATAAAATTGTATGTTGTGCCCTATCATTAGAACCATTCTAATGAGGGGCCACAACGCAAGTTTTCATTGTGAAATAAGAAAAATTCCTGTGAATTATCTCAGCACCTCTTTTTATCCTTTTTATCTTGAGCTCTGTGGTGTTTTAGTACTTCACTTTTGCCCACAATTGGCTTGGCTTCTGTTGACCCAAAATACTTTCACTGATTTTAGACCATCAAACATGACCTGCTTTAGAAATATGACATACTTTACAAACTTGTCTTATTAAATGAGCTTTGAACAAATTGTAATAGAAATGTTTTTGTTTAAATCTTTTATACTTATAGGATATTTGGGAGGAGAAAAAGCTTGCATGTGATGAAATTTGTTATGTTATAGTTCTTGAGTTTTCTGTCGTTAAGATCTGTAAATCTGTTTTATTGTTCATAATATTCTTTAAGGTTTAGTTTCTACATAACCGTCCCAGTTAGAGCTCAAGATTAACCAGAATTTTGCGGATGAAAAAGTAGAACCTAAAAAACTTTGGGATCTCAGTTGCCAATTTGGATGACTTTCAGGGCCCACTTGTTCAAAACTAACGATGTTGGGTAATGAGATATTACATTTTCATTTGAGCCACGACACAACAAAACCGACAAAGTTGCATGTGCGCCCAGCGCAGTCTCAGATCAGCCTGGGCATCCGCCCAGTCTAATTGGAGTCTTCGTTGTCCACATGGAGGTAGCTTAGACCCTTAGCTACCCTTTAAGGGCTTAGCAAAGACTCTTGATCAGACTGGGCTGATGCTCAGGCTGATCTGAGTCTGCACTGGCTGCACAACCACTTTGTTGCTTTTCTCGTGCTGTGGCTCACATCAGTTTTCATCTTCCAAATTTTGACTAGTCTCGAGCTGTGATCCTATAAATGTAAATGTTATTGAGGTAAATGTTGTGTAAACCCGTACACAATGTCATAAAATAAATGGTAATTTATTTGAAATGTCTTTGTTTTTGTCTGAATATACCACTTGCCCATGAATTCAATTAGAAAACGGAAAAGTTTTACCTTATGAGCGAACAGTTGAAAGCCCAGAGTGTACTGACAAACTAGAGTCAAAGTTTAAACATGCCAAGGACCATGATCAGACTGTGTGGCTGCTCTGCTATGCAAATTCTTTGTTGTTGTTTTGTTGCTTTAGTCCATGGTAAACAGCTATGGTCATGACGGGAAAGCCAGTTAACCTAACCACACTATTCCTGGGCAGGCTTAGATCTCATAAGCGGTTAACAATTACTAAACGCACACTTTCACCCGTAACTGGCAACTGCCCTTTTTGACTCAGTGGAAGGAGAAATAAAAGTAAGTAGACGGACTCGGCGATATCAAACCCGGATCTTCTGGCTTGAGTCACCAACTGCGCTACATGGCCTGGCGGAACCCACTGCGCTACGCGGCCTGGCGGAAGCAAAGAGGAAATCTCTAGGTTGTCTCCCTTCGTGAAAATGGTGGAAAACAAGGAAGTGTAACCAAACAGCTTAAATATGCATCAATATGAGAAAAGACACCTCTGATAGTGCAAGTAGTGGAGAAGCAGATGAGCCAGCAAAAGGTACACCTCAGTGACAAAATATTTAAGCTAAACTATCACAGTCACAATAGCAAAATGTCAATGCCTGTGAAAACTGATATGCCAGATTAGCTTTAGAGCATTCAGATCAGGGGCAATATTTATAAAACCCCTTAAGTGGTTGCTATGCTGTTGCTAAGGCTGAATTTCTATGAAGGAGGCTCCCTACAACTATGAAATTTGCTCTGGAGGAACAGTCTGAAAAGACTGTTCCTCCAGACCAAATTTCATAGTTGTAGGGAATCTCCTTCATAGACATATAGTCTTAGCAACAGCATAGCAACAACTTAAGTCGTTTTGTAAATACGGCCCCCTGGTCTTTACTATTTGTTGTATACAAACAATGATTAGACTATGAAGAACCATGTTCTCTGTCCAGAATCACATCACCTGTAATCGCAGGTGATTAAAACCATTATGCGGTGTGGACCAACATGAAATGTCTTCTAACCTGGCCATATCACAACTTGCATAGCTTTGGGTAAGACAAACTGACAGGGTATGAAATCTAAAATGTCATCCTTTCTCCACAGACATGCGGTGGGATACAGTTGATTCTAATGCGACCCCATCACAAAAGCATCTCATGCCCAGCGCCAGGTTATGGAGCGTAACCTAAGCTACTGATTGATGAGTTGCGAGTTTAAGTCCTTTTCAACAGCATTTCAGTCATATCACAACAACTGGAGGGTGATAATGAAAGGCTGTGTGCAAAAGAACCCTGTTGACGATTGATTCCTGCCTCTAGGGGAACTTAAACCCCAGACTGCTAGATCAGTAGGCCAGCACTTAACCTACTGGGCTACTGGGGCTCCAATAAGACAAGGTATATACTGTTTCTAATTTCTCCATAAAAACATATCTCATGGGTCCTCTTGCCGAAGAAGTGTTTCTGATAGGCCACATCTGTTTTGTTATTTTGAAAGAAAATAACTGTAACTACTGCATTGCGGGTAATTTCTGCAGGTGTTTAATTTCTGTGTATTTCTGCGGTTTTATAAAAAGAGCAGAAATTAAAATCCCAGAATTTGAAATGGCTATCATTATGTTTGTCCCCTTCATTTTTGTAATATGAATGAATGAATGAATGTTAAGTTATTTATAGACGCTCAACCCTGGTAAGGGCATATAGCGTCTAAGCGTCAACAATTTTAAAACTCAAGTAATAATATAAGAACTTTAATAGCCGCATCTCGGTTTTGATATTCTTGGTCATTTCTTTGTCTGATTTATCTGTTTAATGTACTTTAGAATTACCAGGTATTTGAAATTTGCAGTAATTAAAACTGCAGAATATTTTCTTATACACTTATTACAGTGAAAACCACAAAATTTTACACCGGCAGAAATGACCCGCTATACAGTATATCAGAATTACAATTGAAATTCCACCCTTTACTACCTAGAGTTTTTCCTTTGCGGATGGTAAAAGTGAATGGATGCACCTTCATTTTCCCACCATTTTTAGCTCACCTGAGCCGAAGACTCAGAGGTGAGCTTATAGGATGGGAGTCGAGCCGTCGTCTGTGCGTGCGTGTGCGTGGGTGGGTGGGTGCGTCAACAATTTCAAACATAAATATCTCAGAGACCAGTGGGCCCATCGCAATCAAATTTTATCTGAAGCATCATTTGGGTGGGGGAAAGGCTGCATTAGGTTTTGGTGCCAATCAGCTCAGAACTCTGGTTTCCATGGCAACAGATAGCCCCCATAGGGTTATAATGGGGAAAATGGCGTCATCACGTTTTCTCGACTGTTTTTGATTAGATCCTTATCATACTTGCAGGTAATGATGACATACACAAGAGCTTGGATGAGTTCGAAATTTGGCCTGATTTGAGCACAGACTACGGAGTTAGCTGCCCTTGAGCGTTTGAAAAAAATCCCATAGGGTTATAATGGGGAAAATGGCGTCATCACGTTTTCTCAACTGTTTTTGCTTAGATCCTTATCATACTTGCAGGTAATGATGACATACATAAGAGCTTGGATGAGTTCGAAATTTGGCCGGATTCGAGCAGAGACTACAGAGTTAGCTTCCCTTGAGCGTTTGAAAAAAATCCCATAGTGTTATAATGGAGAAAACAACATCATCACATATTTTTAGAAAAACTTTGTCATCGCTCTATTGCCGACATTTCTCAACGGATTTTAAAACAAGAGGCCCAGGGGCCACAAAGCTCACCAGATCTCTAGCTCAAAATTGCTGCCACATTAATATAGGCTCAAGATTGCTGTCACATTTGTAATGGTGAATACAAAATATATAACTACAAAGTCTCAGTCTGACAGTCTGTTGTGTTGATAACAAAATATATAACTATCTTCCACATTTTGATTGCCCTGGCAACAAAAAAGGATAACTTTCTAAGAATTTTTTGTGATTATTTTTCCCCTTTGGTTGCCATGATCAAAATGAGCAGTGTGCAGAAATAGGGCTAATTGAAGACCACTCTAGGAATACTTCTGAAAATGTAGGTTCAGAATACATGTATCTGCAATGACTAAGCAATGAATCCCATTTATTATTCTTTTCCATCATAAGTTGCCATACCAACCATGTCCTTTGAACAGTGACAATGGAAAACATGAAATCTGTAAAGGTTAATATGATCTGTATGTCTATGAAGTCTCTGCCTCATAGAGCAAATGGTTTCCGACATGATAATCTAAGGTATTTTTTTTTGTTCTATTTTTTCATTTTGGTAACCATAAAAAGAGCAGTGGGCCAAAAAACATATAGCTTATAAAGACTTCTCAAGGAACATTTCTATGAAAGTTTTGTCAAAATATCTGCAATGGCTTGGCAGTAAATGCCATTTTTTGATTTTCCCCATTATAAGTCAATGAAACTAAGTTGCCATAGCAACCAAACTAAGAAACCGATTTTCATAATGAACATAAAATTTCAATCCCCTAGCCCAAGGATGCTACAGATAAAATCTGGGCCCAATTGGCCCATTGGCTTCAGAGCAGATAATTTTTTAAGTTTTTTTTTTCTGTTTTTGCATTTTGGTTTCCATGGCAACCAATATAAAGCGCAGTGGGCTAAAAAACATAAACCTGATAAAAGTCTTCTCAAGGAACATTTCTATGAAAGTTTTATCAAAATATATTTGATGGCTTTGCAGTAAATGCCAGTTTACAATTTTCCCGATTGTAAGTCTATAGGAACTCTAAGTTGCCATAGCAACCACACTAAAAAGCAGATTTTCATAAAAAACACAAACTTTCAATCCCAAAGCCCAAAGATGCTACAGATGAAATCTTGGCCCAATCAGCCTAACGGTTTCAGAGAAGATTATTTTTAGATATCTGTTTTTGTTCTTTTTCGCATTTTGGTTTCCATGGCAACCAATAAAAAGAGCAGTGGGCCTAAAAACATATGGCAGATGGAAGACTTCTTAAGGAACATTTCTTTAAAAGTTTTGTCAAAATATCTGCAATGGCTTGGCAGTAAATGCCATTTTTCGATTTTCCCCATTATAAGCCTATGGGAACTCTAAGTTGCCATAGCAACCAAACTAATTAGCCGATTTTCATAAAAAACATAAACTTTCAATCCCCCAGCCCAAGGATGCTACAGATAAAATTTGGGCCCAATCGGCCCAGTGGCTTCAGAGATGTTTGAAAGTGTTGACGGACGACAGACGACGACATACGACAGACGACGACGGACAACTGCCTATCCTATAAGCTCCCCCGGAGCCTTCGGCTCTGGTGAGCTAATAACTTCACACAAATGTAGGGCATGACAATATCTCGAGCAAGTTTGACTTTCAGGATGCTGTGCCCAAGGTCAAGGTCACTGTGGCTATTTTTAGAAAAACTGTTATCGCTCTAGCACCTACATTTCTCAGCAGATTGTAAAATAATTTCACACAAATGTAGGGCATGACAATACCTCGAGCAAAATCGACTTTCAGGATGCTGCGCCCAAGGTCAAGGTCACTATGGCTATTTTAAAAAACTTTGTCAGCGCTCTAGCACCTACCTTTCTCAGCAGATTTTAAAATAACTTCACACAAATGTAGGGCATGACAATATCTCGAGCAAGTTTGACTTTCAGGGTGCTGCACCCAAGGTCAAGGTCACTGTGGCCATTTTTAGAAAAACTTGGTCATCGGTCTAGCGCCTACATTTCTCAACGGATTTTAAATCAACTTTACACAAATGTAGGGCATGACAATATCTCAAACAAGTTTGACTTCCAGGGTGCTGTGCCCTAGGTCAAGGTGACTGTGGCTATTTTTAGAAAAACTTTGTCAGCGCTCTAGCACCTACATTTCTCAATGGATTTTAAAATAAATTCAGACAAATGTAGGGCATGACAATATATCAAGCAAGTTCGACTTTCAGGGTGCTGCGCCCAAGGTCAAGGTGGCTATTTTTAGAAAAACTTGGTCATGGCCCTAGCACCTTCATTTCTCCATGGATTTTGAAATAACTTGACACAAATGTAGCGTATGACAATATCTCAAGCAAGTTCGACTTTCAGGATGTTGTGCCCAAGGTCAAGGTCACTGTGGCTATTTTTAGAAAAACTTTGTCATCGCTCTAGCACCTACATTTCTCAACGGATTTTAAAATAAATTCACACAAATGTAGGGCATGACAATATCTCGAGCAAGTTTGACTTTCAGGGTGCTGCAATCAAGGTTTTTGATTAGATCCTTATCATACTTGCAGGTAATGATGACATACATAAGAGCTTGGATGAGTTTGAAATTTGGTTGGATTCGAGCACAGACTACGGAGTTAGCTGCCCTTGAGCGTTTGAAAAAAATCCCATAGTCTTATAATGGAGAAAACAACGTCATCACATTTTCATTTTTCATCGGATCCTCTTCATACTTGCAGGTAATGAGGATATGCATAAAAGCTTGGATTAGTTAGCATTTCGGCTAGATCCATCTACTGACTATGGAGTACCTACCCTGAGCATCCAAAAAATCAATGTCACCACTTTTTCTTGGTTTCTACTGATCCGATCCTTTTCAAACTTGCAGGTAATGAGGAAATGCATAATATCTTAAACAAGTTCAATTTTTGGCCAGATGAGGCCAACCACTACGAAGTTAGCTGCCCTTGACAGCTCTGTCTATTGTGCTCTTGATCGGATACTTTTTAAACTTGCATATATTAAATGAGGGCATACATAATGTTTTGGATGAGTTGATTTTTCAGCCTGATTGGACCACTGACTGTGGAGTTAGCTGCCCTTGAGCATCTTAAATATCCCTAACCGTTACAATGTCTCTCAGGTGAGCAATTGTTGCCCTTTGGGCTACTTGTTTTTCAAAGTGAAAACTTTTGTAACTTTCTGTTTGCTTCCCAGGATAACAAAATCCTTTCACAATGGGTCTGTTCTTAAAGGAAAGAATTTGCTCCCCTATGGGAGCAAATTCTGTCCTTTAAGAACTGACACCCATTTATAAGGGAGGCAAACATTAATATGGCAGAGTTGCTTCCCCTGAAAGTGTACCCGTACACCATAAGAAAAGAGCAATTGGATATCAGCCGTGACATGACAAAACTAACAAAGTAGCAAGTATGCCCAGCGTAGACTCCAATCAGCCTAGGCATCTGCCTAGTCTGATCAGTCTTTGCTGTCTGCATGGAGGTAGTTTAGACCCTTAGCTACCATTTAAGTGCACAGCAATGGCTCTGATCAGATTGGGCAGATGCCCAGGCTGATCTGAGTCTTCCTGGGCACACATGCCACTTTGTTGGTTTTGTTGTGTTGATGCTCATTTATTCAGAGCTTCATAAGCAGGTATTAAACAAGCAACAAAGCCTTTTTCCTTGAGGACCGTCTTTTTTTATTTATTTTTTTTAATGTAACAACTGAATCACATCATGATAGGAGTCTGTGGCTGTTGTGCGTCCTGGGGCTTGGCCCCTTTCTGTTCACTGTAGGGCTGGGCCGGTGGTGGCTCATCCTTGGGCTCCACAATGCTCACATGATCTGGGAGAGGCCGCTTGGGTCCAATCTTGCCTGTGGGATCCCATGGCAACATGATTTTTACTTTGATACCCAAGACACCTGAAAAAGATACTTAGTAACAAAACTATTCTCTTTTCTTTCTTTTCCTCTGTTGCTTATTCAGAGCTCTAGATAACGGGTATTTGATGATAATTGAGAGCTATTTTTTTTTATTTCTCATTGAAACATATATTGTGACCCCTCATCTGAACCGTCTCATCGAGACGGTTCAGATGAGGGGTCACAATATATGTTTTTATGCAGAAATAACAAAAATTATCCTTAATTATCATCAAATACTCCCTCTTATCTAGAGCTCTGCTTATTTATTTATTTTCTTTAGTTTCCTCTCAAAAACATGAGTCTGAACGTTTTTGTTTTTAAAGGTAGGTTCCTGACCTAGCGATAACAATTGTGTTCGAAAAATAATTTTGTCTTTTTCTGGGTAGTATTGAATTCTCTTATTTTTCTGAAACTGTTACTACTGAGAAAATCGTCAGATGTTGTAGAAAATAGTCGTTTTCCCTTTGGTTTATTTTCAATTGTTGGAATTCCAGTTCTAAAAATAAATATGTATATATGTCTACAAGTCCGCAGTTTCTGATGTCATTTGCGAACGGTTAATTTTGTTCTTGCCTTGAGCTCTTCCAGAGGTCCTGGCATGGCGGATGGATTAAAACTATCCCGAAATGCAATGCAACATGAAGTCAGCTATGCTATCTATTTTTGGCGCGAACTAAAAATAGCGCTAACTGGTGTGCGAAGCAGAGTTAGGATATCCCTTGCAAAACGACTTTTCTACAGTTTTTGATTTACACTTTTTAGTGAAACTTATTCATTTCCTCTTTATAAGTGCTTTCCAACAGCTTGGATAAAAATATCATCAAAATTATGATGCATTCCAAAGTACAGGAACCTACCTTTAAGATATTAGTTAACATGACACAACATGCCTCTGGCATGAATAATTTAACTCACAAGTAGGCAAATTCATGATGAGCATACCCATTTCATTTACTACTGATAGGAACATCTAGTAATTATCTCCCAAATATGCAAATATGCAGGTGTGTATAACCAGTAGCTAATAACCACCTGTGTATTTGCATGTAAACAGCTGTACCCTTCACAAGGATGTAATGTGTGCTGTGTGAGATTATTTTCAACCAATAGCAAGGTTTGAGTATATATGCTACAACATCAAGTAAGATACCCTATGCCTAATATTGTCTACAAGCAATCAAAAGTGGAACCCCCATGACCTAGAATGTGCATTAGCAGGATTCACATAGGCGTACACCTGTCATTTTTAAGCAACACAACACAAGATGCTGTGAGCCAGGGGTTTTTATAGTAGTTCTGCGATATGATATTTTCTCTGTTTCTTTACAAAAAATTTGCAAACAGGCAAAACTGCTTCTTTCAGAAAGTTTACTAGGGGTCTGATATGTTCTTTTTGTATTTCAATTAGAAGCAAGTATCAAAACTGCACCTTATTTGCAGCCTGGCCTACTGTTTAACTTTGCTATTGTATACCTTGTCTGAGAAGTACGTGTCTGACGGCTGTATCGACATAGTCATTGATGGGGTCACCACTGTGGATCATAAGACCATCCACAAACTTCATGGACTTAGCTCTCTGACCTCTCAGTTTACCAGATACAACTACCTCACAGCCCTTAGCCCCAGACTCCATGATGAATCTCAGCACACCATAACATGCTCTGGAAAAATAATGTTAAGACTAAATAATCCAACCTTTTTCATGCACACTGTGAACTGAAAAACATGTGCTAAATTACAACTGTTGCACAGTGGTTATGGTCTTTTAACATTAAAACAAAAATCATGAATTCAAAATAATTGCAGGAAAAGGGGTGCTTTGCTTGCCTGTCCATTGTCACAAGCTAAACATGTATCTCCGTATATTTCTAACTGTGGACATGCTCAATAGCTATGGTAATGGGTACCCGCGGGTAATATGGACTTGCATAGAAAATTGTGAAAAGCAAAACTCTTGTAGTCAGATAAGGGGATGATCTGATCATAATTCTAGGAAAATTTTGCTTATTTCTTCATAAATGCTTTGTGACCTGGGGCCATATTCATAAAACGACAAGTGAATAATATGCTGTTGCTAAGGCTGAATTTCTATGATGAGATTCCCTACAACTATGAAATTTGCTCTGGAGGAACAGTCTTTTTTATTCCCTACAACTATGAAATTTGCTCTTGAGGAACAGTCTGAAGAAGACTGTTCCTCCAGAGCAACTTTCATAGTTGTAGGGAATCTCCTTCATAGAAATTCAGCCTTAGCAACAGCATAGCAACCACTTAAGTCATTTTATAAATACGGCTACTGGGGTCCTAATGTGGAGCACACAAACATAACTTACAGAAATAATCTCAGAATCATCATCAGATCATCTTGCCAACAGCTCTGTGCCTCTATTTTTATCTGTCCTAGAAGCTCCAGTGGCTTGAGGTAGAAATCTTTTCAACTGCAAACAGGGTTCCACTGCACAAAGCGGCACCTTTCATTATTGCACTCCCATTTTTTGATATTACTGAAATACTGTGGAAAAGGATGTAAAATCCCAAGTCATTCATCCGTCCATCTTACCCATGTTACATGTCCCACCAAAAGTTTCATAAATAGTTCTTAAAGCCTCTTTTCATTAAAACAGAAACTCTTGAAATTTCTGCATTTAACAGTTAAACAGCTTTGCACTGCAAATGACTTATTCTCTGAGGAATAATCCCCTTATGTCTCCCATCAAGGTTTAAAGGTAAATATACTTTCAGGGGCAGCAACCCTGCCGTTTTCATTTCTGCCTTCTTTCTCAATTGAAGTCAACTCTGGGAGCAAGTTTGTTTAAGAGTAGATCCCATTTTGGAGAGACCAGCAAGACACAGAGAAGCAAATCGAAAGTCACGAAAGTTTAAATGGCTGAAACCATAGTGGTGTATCCTTACACCTTCAGAGCTGTCCCTACCTTCTTACAGCCAGACCTCCAATGAGTTTGTATCTTAGTGACTCACACTGGGCAATAGCACACAGTCCTCTAGTGGCTACTTTCTCTGCATACAACTGAAATAAATATCAACAGCATATTAACATTCTGTTACAGGTCTAAGAACTTTTGTGAGGTCAGCAGTGAGACAAATAGCTTTAGCACCATGATGCACATAATCAGAGCCATAAAAGGTCAATTGTCCAGCTATCTCGGACAATGTTAAGTTTTTTTTCCTGGCCAAGTAAATGTAAAAGCTATACAGGGAAAACCAATGTATTTCAGCTTTTTCTTGTATTTAAAGCTATTTTATGGGACAAGTAGGTCAAATTCTTATTTGTCAGACCATGACATAAAGCAAAGGAAAAGTTGGAACAGCAGAATTGTAGGTCCTATGACACTGACTTGCCTAACTACAAAAGAAGAAAATCATTCCTACATGCACACTAAATATGACCACAGAGGCCTAACCATAATATTGGGATGGAAAGGTCAGAGCAACCAGTACAGACCCAGATCAGGCTGCAGAGCCTTACACTGTTTGCCATCACCATCTTTACTGCATCATACACTGAAACTGATCTATTTTTAGTGTACCAATTTTACAATTTTTAGGGTAACACTAATACAATGTATCTACCTCAACAGTTCCTTCAGGGAAATTGAATCTCTTCTGCACCACTGAGGTCAGTTCTCGGATACGTCGACCCTTCTCTCCAAGAACATTCTGAGTTCTAGTGGCTAAGATGATGATTTCTGTGCGTGTTGGAGTCACCCTCACTTCAACACCACTGTAGCCATCTTCTGCTAATTCACGGGTCAGGAAGTTGTTCAGTTCTGCCTTGAACACCCCATCTGCCACAAACTGTAAGAAAGTGAGAGGGAGCATTTAGTGAGAACAAGGGCTTCGCAAGCGGCGCATAATACGCCCGTTTAAATGTCATAAAGCAGAAACAGAATGAACAAGATTGCCTACAAAAGGATAGACAGACAAAGTGGTACAAGGGAGATAACCTAAACATACTAGATAGGCCTTTTTTGGTTGTACTATATTCCCTTGAAATGATTTTTATAATATACATACCATTTATTTCGAATGGTTAAGGAGTTAGAGTAAACAGGAAATTTATGCAAGGGCAGATAATTCAGTAAGTAAGCCAGAGTTGTGGTTCTTGTTCAGGATACATTGCCCCCATTATTATACACATTCCTGCAAAGCTTCATTCTAATATTTCAAAAGGTTCAGGAGATATGGAGTGAATGAGAAACACCTGAAAATACTAATCAAATGGAGGTTACTCCAAAATTAAGAAAGAGGGAGCAACCATTCTTATATATGACACATTGTCTTGTGATCATGCACATTGCTATAAAGTTTCATCATGATATTCCAAACGGTTACCAAGTTATGGAATGCACAAGATAAGTAAACACAAAAATAGGCTCAAAGTACTAATGAAATGGTCGTAACTCTAAAATGAAGAAAGGGAGAGCAGCCATTTTTGTACACGACACATCGTTAGGAATTCATACACATTGCTATGAAGTTTTATAAAGATATCCCAAACGGTTATCTAGTTATGGCGCGCACAAGACTTGCAGGGGAAAAAATGATCAAAGGGGCATAACTTCGAAACTAAGAAAGGGGGAGCAACCATTCTTGTACGCGACATGTTCCCCCAACCTAATACATACGCCTATAAAATTTCATGAAGATATCCCAAATGGTTACTGAGTTATGGCGCGGACAAGAATGTTTACGGACAGACGGACCGACAGACGGACGGACGGACAGCGCCACGACATAATACGTCCGTTTTTTCAAAACGGGCGTATAACTAGGGATACGGTAATTTTTCGGCTGTAAGATGGGTTTTTTCCCCTTCCAGAACAGATCCATCTTATAAGATGGATCTAGATCTTTGGGACTGTTATAAGATGGATCTAGATCTTTGGGACTGTTATAAGATGAATCTAGATCTTTGGGACTGTTCTGGAAACTAGAAATGTCTCCACAGTACATGGATGCCCCTGCCTAGTGCCTTGAGTAAGATAGCACCTTGATTATGGCACTGACACTTGTAGGATAACTAGGTTTATAGAGCCAGGCTTGGATTATAAAAAGGCCATAGGCGAAGTGCTGCCCAAAGTTTGAAATGCGACACAAACTGCAGCCCTTTATACAGTTTACGAGTCACTGTATGGCCAAGGCTGAAAGTCAGTGGACCATGATATATGGATCATCATGACCTGATTCTTGTATATTTCTGTTTTACTTATAGATATAAATCCTCATACAAAATTTCAAGTTGCTTTCCAAACTGACATTTTTTTTTGTCTCAATAAACACTTTCACCAGAATTTATAAATAGTTTTGAAACAAAATGAGCCATCTGTTTGCTTATTAGAGGAATAAGATACACTCTGTCTCCAATGAATTGATTGAGGCTTGTTTAAAGGTATTATATTAACCCCTTAAACATATTAACATTGTATTATATACGATGGACTCTTCCATTGTATTAAGTTGGATGAGTCAAATAGTCATTTAAGGGGTCTAATGTTTCATTTTTTATTTTTTTTTGCATTTTTTATGGAAAATCCTGTTAGCAAACTGTATAGACCTTGATCAGATGCCACACTGATCTGGGTCTGCACTGTTTGCCTATAGGTACCCTATTACTGGTTTCCCCCTAACAATGGGTTAACCCACAACTGTTTCTGTTTCAAAGGACGGTTGGGTTATTTGAAGATGCTAAAATTTACTTTAAAACACTGGTAAGAATTTATTTTGGGATATTGCATTGTAATCATGTAATCTGAAGCCTCAATAATTCTAAATGTTTTTTTTTGTAACAATGTATGGTGTTTGGTTACTGGCTAGTGTTTACTGCTTTAAGAAGTAGAATTTCAGTAGTAGTAGTTCTAGTCTAAATTTTAACATAATTTAAAGTTTAGCCTTACTGCAATTTATTTTCTGTTCAGTAGATGGTAACAGTTAACTACACTTAACTAATGACTGACATCACAAACGCTCAC
Source organism: Ctena decussata (assembly GCA_963989385.1). Taxonomy (NCBI): domain Eukaryota; kingdom Metazoa; phylum Mollusca; class Bivalvia; order Lucinida; family Lucinidae; genus Ctena; species Ctena decussata. Next base: position 40,473,651 of record OZ022506.1, on the reverse strand, counting down.
ATATTGATCTTCATAGCATGTGCTTTACATTCTTTTTCTGTATAGCTCTCATGTCTTTAATATTACTTCTTACTATACACGTTGTAACTCTCGGCACAAGATTTAACCTATACAAGCTGAGTGGATTCTTCCATGCTTATTTATTGGATGTATCCATTTGTCATTTAAGTAGTGTCGAGTTGATGTGACTTTCATTATTATGACAGAAATTGAAGCATCTTTCAAGCAAACAGTGAAGACCCTGAAGAGACCCCACATTATATGGCATCTTATCTGGGTCTTCACTATTGCAAGACCACCTGACACCAAGATCCGCACCTTTGAGGATAAATCAATTGAACTTTCTGTGCAGTCGAAGTAAAATGAGCCGGGACACGAGAAAACTAACAAAGTGGTCGTGTGCACAACCACTTTGTTGGTTTTCTCGCGTAGCGGCTTAAAAAATATTGTTTCTACTTCACTTTTTGCCCAGACTATCAGAGAGTTATTACTGTGTAGTAGTATCTGTTCATAATGCTGGTTTGGGGTTTGCTTTATTAGTGGAATGCTAATACTTATATTTCAGAAAGATGACTTGATTGCGGAGTTAATGAAAGAAATAGAACTAAAGGACCAAAAAATTTAAGAATTAAACGAGGACAATGAAAAATTAAAAAAGGAACTGAGAGAGTGTTCCTCTCTAAAACAAAAAGTGAAAAAACTTAGAACTGACTTAGAAAAACTGAAGGAAGAAATTAATTAAAATGTCTCTTACAAATGAAAACATTGTGAATTTTCATGAACTTGGGTTTTGAGAAGGCTTTAAATGAAATCAAAAGTAGTTACTCTTTAAAATTGCAAGAAAAACTAAGCAATGGAACTTTGGAGCATTCAGTTAAGTCTGTGATGAAAACATACAAACTCTTAAACAAGAGGGCCATGAGGCCCTGAATCGCTCACCTGAACAATTGGCAAAGTGGCTTTTTCTTATGTTTTGAAATTGTCAAAATTTGAGTCTTGGGTCAAAAGTCAAAGAATGACCATGACCTATTGTACTCATAAATCTTCATGTACTCATTAAGGCAACCATATATACCATTTTTTAAACAAAACTTTCCCTGAAATCTTATGTTCTAGCATTTTCCCATATTTGACCATGCCGCAAAAAAAAGTTAAGGAAAAACCGAGGTCATCATTTGAACAGTCTTGGTAGTACTCTAGTACTCCATGCTACTTACCAAGTTTCAAGGCCATTGGTGTATTGGTTCTGGACAAGAAAAAATATTTAAGGTTTATACCATAAATGGGTATGGTGGCCATGTTGGTCATGTGACCTGGACCGTTTGAACAAATTTTCGTTCAATCAACCCCTGGAGGCTCTATATGAAATGTGATTACAATTGGCCCTTTGCCTTTTGAGAAAATGTTTGAAAAAGTCAAAATATGAGAGATCTGGGTCAAAGGTCAAAGAATGACCTTGACCTCTTGTACTCATAATTCTTCATGACCTCATTAAGACGACTGTATATACCAATTTTTAGGCCCAAAACTTCCCATGAAATCTTATGTTCTAGCATTTTCCCAAATTTGACCTTGCTGTAAAAAAGGTCAAGGTCAACCAAGGTCATAATTTGAACAATCTTGATAGTACTGGAGTACCCAATGCTACATACCAAGTTTCAAGGCCACTGATCAATTGGTTCTGGAGAAAAAGATTTTGAAAGGTTTTTACCATATATGGTCATGGTGGCCATGTTGGTCATGTAACCCAGACCATTTGAAGAAATTTTCATTTCCTCGACCCCTGAAGGCTCTATTTAATATTTGGTTACAATTGCCGCATTGGCTTTAAAGGAGATGTTTGAAATTGTCAAACTATTCTGAGAATTCAGGGTCAAAGGTCAAAGAATGACCTTGAGCTCTTCTAGTCATGAATCTTGATGTACACATTAAGATGACAGTATTTACCAATTTTTAGGCCTAAATCTTCAAAACTTTCCATGAACTCTTATGTTCTAGCATTTTCCCATATTTTACCTTGCTGTAAAATAGCCAAGGTCACCCCAAGGTCATCATTTTGAACACTCTTGATAGTACTGGAGTACCCAATGCTACATACCAAGTTTCAAGGCCATCGGTCAATTGGTTCTGGAGAAGAAGATTTTTCAAGGTTTTTACCATATATGGGCATTGGCGGCCATGTTGGTCATGTGACCTGAACCGTTTGAACAAATGTTCATTCCCTCATCCCCTGGAGGCTCTATATGAAATTTGGTTACAATAGGCCGAGTGGTTTTTGAGAAGATTGTTTGAAATTGTCAAAATATGAGAGCTCAGGGTCAAAGGTCAAAGAATGACCTTGACCTCTTGTACTCACAAATCTTCATTGTACTCATTAAAGATGACAGCATATACCAACTTTTAGACCTTAAGCTTCAAAACTTTCCCTGATATCTTAAGTTCTAGCATTTTCCCATATTTGACCTTGCCGTAAAAAGGTCAAGGTCAACCCAAGGTCATAATTTGAACAATCTTGATAGTACTCGAGTACCCAATGCTACATACCGAGTTTCAAGGCCATCGGTCAATTGGTTCTGGAGAAGAAGATTTTTCAAGGTTTTTACCATATATGGGCATTGGCGGCCATGTTGGTCATGTGACCTGAACCATTTGAACGAATTTTCATTCCCTCATCCCCTGGAGGCTCTATATGAAATTTGGTTTCAATTGGCCCAGTGGCTGTTGAGAAGATTGTTTGAAATTGTCAAAATATGAGAGTTCTGGGTCAAAGGTCAAAGAATGACCTTGACCTCTTGTACTCATAAATCTTCATGTACTCATTTAGATGACTGTAGATATCGATTTTTAGCCCAAAATCTTCAACAGTTTTCAAGATATCTTATGTTCTAGCATTTTCCAATATAAAAGCACAAGGAAGCAAATTTGACCTTGCCGTAAAAAAGGTCAAGGTCAACCCAAGGTCATAATTTGAACAATCTTGGTAGTACTCATGTACCCAATGCTACATACCAAGTTTCAAGGCCATCGGCCTATTGGTTCTGGAGAAGAAGATTTTTTTAGGTTTTTACCATATATGGGCGTGGCGGCCATGTTGGTCATGTGACCAGGACTGTTTGAACAACTTTTCGTTCCCCCTTCCTCTGGAGGCCATATATGAAATTTGGTTACAATTGGCCCAGCGGTTTCAGAGGAGAAGTCGTTTGAAATTGTGGACGGACGGACGGACGACGACGGACGCTTACCATCCTATAAGCTCCCCCGGAGCCGCTGGCTCAGGTGAGCTAAAAATAAGAGAGTTCTGGGTCAAAGGTCAAAGAATGACCCTGAACTCTTGTACTCTCAAAACATCATTTACTCATTAGGATGAATGTATATACTAATTTATAGGCTTAAATCTTCCGGATTTTTCCATGAAATCTTATGTTCTAGCATTTTCCCATATTTGACCTTGCCATAAAAAGGGTCAAGGTCAACCCAAGGTCATAATTTGAACAATCTTAATAGTACTTGAGTACCCAAATACTACATACCAAGTTTCAAGGCCATCGGACAATTGGTTCTGGAGAAGAAGATTTTTAAAAGTTTTTACCATATATGGGCATAGCGGCCATGTTGTTCATGTGACCTGGACCGTATGACTAAATTTTTGTTCCCTCAACCCCTGAAGGCTCTACATGAAATTTGGTTTCAATTGGCCCAGTGGCTGTTGAGAAGATTGTTTGAAATTGTCAAAATATGAGACTTCTGTGTCAAAGGTCAGACAATGACCTTGACCTCTTGTACTCATAAATCTTCATCTACTCATTAAGATGACTGTAGATACCAATTTTTAGCCCAAAATCTTCAACAGTTTCCAAGATATCTAATGCTGTAGCATTTTGCCACATAAAAGCACAAGGAAGCAAATTTGACCTTGGCGTAAAAAAGGTCAAGGTCAACCCAAGGTCATAATTTGAACAATCTTGGAAGTACTCGCGTACCCGATGCTACATACCAAGTTCAAGGCCATCGGCCTATTGGTTCTGGAGAAGAAGATTTTTTTAGGTTTTTACCATATATGGGCGTGGCGGCCATGTTGGTCATGTGACCAGGACCGTTTGAACAATTTTTCCTTCCCCCTTCCTCTGGAGGCCACATATGAAATTTGGGTACAATTGGCCCAGCGGTTTCAGAGGAGAAGTTGTTTGAAATTGTGGACGGACGGACGGACGACAGACGACGGAGGCCTACCATCCTATAAGCTCCCCCGGAGCCGCTGGCTCAGGTGAGCTAAAAAGTGCTCATAGACCAACAGGCAAGGAAAAACTACAAACATTTTTGGAGTCCCAATATAAATTTCCGGAAAGTAAAAGTAAACAATCCTGACAAATACCTAAAGTCAAACTCACTACCTTGGTAGAAGGTGCTGCATATAAAAAGTGGCAACTGACCTTGCAGGTGAGTTGCATACAACAAAACATCATCTGCAAAAAACGCATGATAAGTTGGTTCATGTTGAAACAAAGCTCGTTAACATTGAAACTGAAAACAAAAAAAACTTAAAAGACTCCTCTAAAATAAATAGACTACAAGAAAAAGTTGAAATGGAAAAACAATCTTTAACAACCAGTGATTTTTTTACCCCTGCGTCCTGCGTCTTAGACGCATAATTTTCCCAGAGGACGCAAAATATTTCCTTGGCTGCGTTCCGGGACGCATAAAAATAGCCGATCGGTAGTCCAACTTCCGATTTCGGCTTTGTTTACAAAGCTACTTTCGTTTTAAGAATATAGCAACGGTGCATTAGCAGATTGTTATATTACTGGTAAAAAACAGTACCATAGCCTTTCCTACTCCCGCTAAATACCAAAGTCTACCTGTAATACCAATAATCAATTGTAGTTGTCCAGTACCGGAGGAACATAGTATTATCGACCACGGTGATGTCTTTTACCTAAAGGCAAACTTTTATTAATACATCGGGTCAATAAGTAATCATGCCTCCGAAAAAACAAGGCCAGATGTTGCAGATCATGATGCGACCGATCAAACTTCGATCCGAAATGACAACGGATGTCTTCAAATCCAATACGCTGTCTGACAATGAGACAACAGGTGATTTATTTTATTCCTGTGATCACAGGAGCTTGACGTTGGTTATTTTTTACTTATAGGGCTTGTCCTTTGAAGCCCTTTAAGTTTGGGATGCAGAGAAAATATTGCTTTTGCATCCCAGTAAAGATGCAAACCCTTGAGCTTGGGATGCAACGATTTTAGGTCTTGTGAGTCCTGGGACTCAAAGAAGGAGATTTGTAAAAAAATCACTGACAACTGACAAAAATAAGTTAAAAATGAAACTAAAAGAACAAGAGGAACAATATAAAGTTGAAATAAAAGCCCTAAAAGTGAAGCTAAGAAATCAAAATGAAGAGCACAAGAAAGACTCAAAAGGAATAAAACATACATTAAAATGTTTACAGAAAGAGAATGTAAATTTAGCTACTCAGACAGAATCTCAAGAAAGAAAGCTAAAACGACTAGAGCAAGTGAGCAGGGGCTCACGTATACCCCCGGCCAGCGCCACCCCCTAATAACACCTTTAATACAAAGCTTTAAAGCAAATGTTAACAAACAGAGAGGTAGACAATCTATAACAAACCCAGTGAAAGAGTCTTAGATCTGAAGGTTCCATTTAAAATTTGCATAAGCAAAAAAACATACAAAATTAACACAAAGTTTCAACACAAATTTACCAAAAATTTCTCTGTGGCCTTGACCTTAAATCAGCAGCAGCATCCAGATGATGTCAATGAATGAGTTTCAACCTAGAAGTAAACCTAGAAGCATATGGTTTCCTTAAGTATATTCAAACTATAAGCAAAAGAATAATAAAAATATGAATTAACATAAGACTTAAATGCAAAGAGTATACAAATTTCAAAGTATGTGACCTTGACATTAGGTCAGCAGCAGCATCCAGATGATGTCAATTAATCTGTTTCAACCTAGAAGTAAACCTAGTAGCATTGCAAAAGGTCCTATTCAAGTATGTTTGAAATATAAGCATAAAATACAACTTAACGCAAAACTTTAACACAAATGGTATACAAATTTCTAAGTCTGTGACCCTGACCTTATGCCAGCAGCAGCATCCAGATGATGCAAACTAATATGTATCTATCCTGTACTAACACTAAGCACACATGAACAAGTTACAATTCTTTCAAAAAAACAGAGCAAAAGCAGAAACTTAACGTAAAACTTTAACGCAGCTATTGTACAAATTTCAAAGTCTGTGACCTTGACCTTAGGCCAGCAGCAGCATCTAGATGATGTAAATTCATCAGTTTCCATCCTCTACTAAAATAATAAGCATCTATGAACAAGTTCCAGTTAACAGAAGCAAAATAAACAAGAGGGCCCGCTCACCTGAACAATTGGCAAAGTGGCTTTTTCTTATGTTTTGAAATTGTCAAAATATGAGTCTTGGGTTAAACCTCAAAGAATGGCCATGACCTATTGTACTCATAAATCTTCATGTTCTCATTAAGGCAACCATATATACCATTTTTTAGGCAAAACTTTCCATGAAATCTTATGTTCTAGCATTTTCCCATATTTGACCATGCCGCAAAAAAAAGTTAAGGAAAAACCGAGGTCATCATTTGAACAGTCTTGGTAGTACTCTAGTACTCCATGCTACTTACCAAGTTTCAAGGCCATTGGTGTATTGGTTCTGGAGAAGAAAAAATATTTAAGGTTTATACCATAAATGGGTATGGTGGCCATGTTGGTCATGTGACCTGGACCGTTTGAAGAACTTTTCATTTCCTCGACCCCTGAAGGCTCTATATAATATTTGGTTACAATTGCCGTATTGGCTTTTAAGGAGAAGTTTGAAATTGTCAAACTATTCTGAGAATTCAGGGTCAAAGGTCCAAGAACGACCTTGACCTCTTGGTGTAATGAATCTTGATGTACACATTAAGATGACTGTATTTACCAATTTTTAGGCCCAAATCTTCAAAACTTTCCATGAAATCTTATATTCTGGAATTTTGCTTATATTTGACCTTGCTGTAAAAAAGGTCAAGGTCAACACAAGGTCATAATTTGAACAATCTTGATAGTACTCAAGTACCCAATGCTACATACCAAGTCTCAAGGCCATCAGTCAATTGGTTCTGGAGAAGAAGATTTTTAAAGGTTTTTACCATATATGGGCATAGTGGCCATGTTGGTCATGTGACCATGACGGTTAGAAAATTTTTTCGTTCCCTCAACCCTTGGAGGCTCTTTATAAAATTTGGTCACAATTGGCACAGTGGTTTTTGAGGAGATTGTTTGAAATTGGCAAAATATTAGGGTTCTGGGTCAAAGGTCAAAGAATGACCTTGACCTCTTGTACTCACAAATCTTCATGTAGTCATTAAGTTGACTGTATATACCAATTTTTAGGCTAAAATCTTCAAAATTTATCGTGAAATCTCATGTTCTAGCATTTTCCCAAATTTGACCTTGCCGTAAAAAAGGTCCAGGTCAACCCAAGGTCATAATTTGAACATTCTTGATAGTACTCGAGTACCCAATGCTACATACCGAGTTTCAAGGCCATCAGTCAAATGGTTCTGGAGAAGAAGATTTTTCAAGGTTTTTACCATATATGGGCATTGGCGGCCATGTTGGTCATGTGACCTGAACCGTTTGAACAAATTTTCATTCCCTCATCCCCTGGAGGCTCTATATGAAATTTGGTTTCAATTGGCAGAGTGGCTGTTGAGAAGATTGTTTGAAATTCTCAAAATATGAGAGTTCTGGGTCAAAGGTCAAAGAATGACCTTGACCTCTTGTACTCATAAATCTTCATGTACTCATTTAGATGACTGTTGATATCGATTTTTAGCCCAAAATCTTCAACAGTTTTCAAGATATCTTATGTTCTAGTTTCCCATATAAAAGCACAAGGAAGCAAATTTGACCTTGCCGTAAAAAAGGTCAAGGTCAACCCAAGGTCATAATTTGAACAATCTTGGTAGTACTCGCGTACCCGATGCTACATACCAAGTTTCAAGGCCATCGGCCTGTTGGTTCTGGAGAAGAAGATTTTTTCAGGTTTTTACCATATATGGGCATGGCGGCCATGTTGGTCATGTGATCAGGACCGTTTGAACAACTTTTCGTTTCTAAGGTCCCAGGAGGCTCTATATGAAATTTGGTTACAATCGGCCCAGCGGTTTCAGCGGAGAAGTTTGAAATTGTGGACGGACGGACGACGGAGCCTTACCATCCTATAAGCTCCCCCGGAGCCGCTGGCTCAGGTGAGCTAAAAACTTAACGCAAAACTTTAACTGAAATGTTAACTAACGTACGGACAGACGGATGGACAGACGGACAGACGGACGGAAAGACGAAAACTATATACCCCTCGACATACTTCGTATGCCGGGGGTATAAAAATCCCTGAAACTAAAGGCCGCTAATAGTCGGGAAAACTATCAAAGGTCCAAGGTAGCAAAGTTAGAAGACACACAAAATCAGGAAGCACAAAGTAAGCAAACAAACTTAAATCATATTGATGATATGTTGCTTGAGATTGAAAACCTTAAGTCTGAGATAAAAAATCTGAAAACTGAGAACTCAGAGTTGAGAAATCAGTTAGTAGAACATCAGTTGAATGAAACAACAAGTAGCCCAAAGGGCAACAATTGCTCACCTGAGAGACATTGTAAACCTATAGGGATATTTAAGATGCTCAAGGGCAGCTAACTCCACAGTCAGTGGTCCAATCAGGCTGAAAATTAAACTCATCCAAAACATTATGTATGCCCTCATTTAATATATGCAAGTTTAAAAAGTATCCGATCAAGAGCACAATAGACAGAGCTGTCAAGGGCAGCTAACTTCGTAGCGGTTGGCCTGATCTGGCGAAAATATGAACTTGTTTAAGATATTATGCATTTCCTCATTACCTGCAAGTTTGAAAAGGATCGGATAAGTAGAAACCAAGAAAAAGTGGCGACATTGATTTTTTGGATGCTCAGGGCAGGTACTCCATAGTCAGTGGTGGGATCTAGCCGAAGTGCTAACTAATCCAAGCTTTTATGCATATCCTCATTACCTGCAAGTATGAAGAGGATCCGATGAAAAATGAAAATGTGATGACGTTGTTTTCTCCATTATAACACTATGGGATTTTTTTCAAACGCTCAAGGGCAGCTAACTCCGTAGTCTGTGCTCGAATCCGGCCACAGTGACCTTGACCTTGGGCACAGCACCCTGAAAGTCAAACTTGCTCAAGATATTGTCATGCCCTACATTTGTGTGAAGTTATTTCAAAATCCGTTGAGAAATGTAGGTGCTAGAGCGATGACAAAGTTTTTCTAAAAAAAGCCACAGTGACCTTGACCTTGGGCGCAGCACCCTGAAAGTCGAACTTGCTCGAGATATTGTCATACCCTACATTTGTGTGAAGCTATTTCAAAATCCATGGAGAAATGTAGGTGCTAGAGCCATGACAAAGTTTTTCTAAAATTAGCCACAGTGACCTTGACCTTGGATGCAGCACCCTGAAAGTCGAACTTGCTCGAGATATTGTCAAGCCCTACATTTGTGTGAAGTTATTTCAAAATCCGTTGAGAAATGTAGGCGCTAGAGCGATGACAAAGTTTTTCTAAAAATAGCCACAGTGACCTTGACCTTGGGCCCAGCACCCTGAAAGTCAAACTTGCTCGAGATATTGTCATGCCCTACATTTGTGTGAAGTTATTTCAAAATCCATTGAGAAATGTAGGCCTTAGAGCGATGACAAAGTTTTTCTAAAAATAGCCACAGTGACCTTGACCTTGGGCGCAGCACCCTGAAAGTCGAACATGCTCGAGATATTGTCATGCCCTACATTTGTGTGAAGTTATTTCAAAATCCATTGAGAAATGTAGGCGCTAGAGCGATGACAAAGATTTTCTAAAAATAGCCACAGTGACCTTGACCTTGGGCACAGCACCCTGAAAGTCAAACTTGCTCGAGATATTGTCATGCCCTACATTTGTGTGAAATTATTTTAAAATCCATTGAGAAATGTAGGTGCTAGAGCGCTGACAAAGTTTTTCTACAAGAATTCCGCGGAATGCTATGTCGCACCTGCCTTATGCTTTCTCAGTAGTACATACCATGGTTTGAGGAAAGTGTACACTAGGTCTTTTACAAAATCAGTAGCACGTGAAATATATATCAAGGGCTAAAACAAGTGCATTCATCCTCAAGTTCATTCTAAGATGAAACTTTATACCAGGTTTGATGATTCTAGCTCTCATAGATTGTCAGAGAGAAATGGACTTCAATGATAGGGTCAATTTAATTTTGTAAGTAAAATTTTACGAGGTCAGCAAAGCATGAAATATGGGTCAAAATAAGTGCAACAATCCTCTAGATCAACCTAAATAGAAACTTTATACCAGGTTTGATGACCATAGGTATCATAGATTGAGAGAAATGGACCAGTATTCTAGGGTTGACGTAATTTTTGACGTAAAATTTTACTAAGTCAGCAGAGCATGAAATATAGGTCAAAGGTCAAAATAAAGGAAACACTCCTCTAAACCATCCTAAGAAAATACTTTATACCAGGTATGAAGATTGCAGGTATCATAGATGGAGAGAAATGGACTTAAGCACTAGGGTTAACATATTTTTTGGCATAGAATTTTATGAAGTCATCAGAGCATGAAAAATAGGTCAAAGGTCAAAATAAGTGCAAGGTTCCTTGAGACAATTCTAAGAAGAAACTTTATACCAGGTTTGATGAATGTAGGTATCATAGATTGAGAATAATGGACCCGAACGCTAGGGTCGACATAATTGTGGATGGACGGACGGCACAGAATTTTACGAAGTCATTAGAGCATGAAAAATAGGTCAAAGGTCAAAATAAGTTCAAGGTTCCTCGAGACCATTCTAAGTAGAAACTTTATACCAGGTTTGATGAATGTAGGTATCATAGATTGAGAATAATGGACCCGAACGCTAGGGTCGACGTAATTGTGGACGGACGGACGGACTGACGGACGGACGGATGGACTGACGGACGGACGGAAAAGTGAACTCCTATATCGCACCTTGCTAAAGCAGGTGCGACAAAAATTAGCCACAGTGACCTTGACCTTGGGCGCAGCATCCTGAAAGTCGAACTTGCTCGAGATATTGTCACGCCCTACATTTGTGTGAAGTTATTTTAAAATCCGTTGAGAAATGTAGGCAATAGAGCGATGACAAAGTTTTTCTAAAAATATGTGATGACGTGGGATTTTTTTCAAACGCTCAAGGGCAGCTAACTCCCTAGTCTGTGCTCGAATCCGGCCAAATTTCGAACTCATCCAAGCTCTTATGTATGTCATCATTACCTGCAAGTATGATAAGGATCTAAGCAAAAACAGTTGAGAAAACGTGATGACGCCATTTTCCCCATTATAATCCTATGGGATTTTTTTCAAACGCTCAAGGGCAGCTAACTCCGTAGTCTGTGCTCGAATCCGACCAAATTTCGAACTCATCCAAGCTCTTGTGTATGTCACCATTACCTGCAAGTATGATAAGGATCTAATCAAAAACAGTCGAGAAAACGTGATGACGCCGTTTTCCCCATTATAACCCTATGGGGGCTATCTGTTGCCATGGAAACCAGAGTTCTGAGCTGATCTGCACCAAAACCTAATGCAGCCTTTCCCCCACCCCAATGATGCTTCAGATAAAATTTGACTGCAATCAGCCCACTGGTTTCTGAGATATTTATGTTTGAAAGTGTTGACGCACCCACCCACCCACGCACCCACGCACGCACGCACGCACGGACGACGGCTCGACTCCCATCCTATAAGCTCACCTCTGAGCCTTCGGCTCAGGTGAGCTAATTAACGCAAAACTTCAATGCAAATACACAAGTCTGTGACCTTGACCGTTAGTAAGCAGCAGCATCCAGATGATGTAAACTACTCTGTATGAATCTAAAAGTAACCCTAGTCAAATATCAAGAGGTTCCATCAAAGGATATAAGAAATATGAAAGACTATAAACTTAATGCAAAACTTTAACGCAAATGTTTAAGTCTGTGACCTTGACCTTAGGTCAGCAGCAGCATCCAGATGATGATAAGTATTCTGCTTGAACCTGTAAGTAAATCTAAGCACATACCAACATGCTTTATCAAAGGATATTGGAGACATAAGCAAAATTAAAAACTTAACACAAAACATTAACGCAAATGTTTAAGTCTGTGGCCTTGACCTTAGGTCAGCAGCAGCATCCAGATGATGATAAGTATTCTGCTTGAACCTGTAAGTAAATCTAGGCACATACCAACAGGCTTCATCAAAGGATATTGGAAACATAAGCAAAATTAAAAACTTAACGCAAAACTTTCACGCAAATGTTAACGGACGGACGCATGCACGCACACACGAACGGACGGACGGACAGACGGAATAACGGACGAACGGACGGAAAGACGAAAACTATATACCCCTCGACATACTTCGTATGTCGGGGGTATAATTAGCCACAGTGACCTTGACCTTGGGTGCAGCACCCTGAAAGTCGAACTTGCTTGAGATATTGTCATGCCCTACATTTGTGTGAAGTTATTTCAAAATCCGTTGAGAAATGTAGGCGCTAGAGCGATGACAAAGTTTTTCTAAAAATAGCCACAGTGACCTTGACCTTGGGCGCAGCACCCTGAAAGTCAAACTTGCTCGAGATATTGTCATGCCCTACATTTGTGTGAAGTTTTTTCAAAATCTGTAGAGAAATGTAGGCCTTAGAGCGATGACAAAGTTTTTCTAAAAATAGACACAGTGACCTTGACCTTGGGCGCAGCACCCTGAAAGTCGAACTTGCTCGAGATATTGTCATGCCCTACATTTGTGTGAAGTTATTTCAAAATCCATTGAGAAATGTAGGCGCTAGAGCGATGACAAAGATTTTCTAAAAATAGCCAAAGTGACCTTGACCTTGGGCACAGCACCCTGAAAGTCGAACTTGCTCGAGATATTGTCATGCCCTACATTTGTGTGAAGTTATTTTAAAATCCATTGAGAAATGTAGGTGCTAGAGCGCTGACAAAGTTTTTCTAAAATTAGCCACAGTGACCTTGACCTTGGGCGCAGCATCCTGAAAGTCGAACTTGCTTGAGATATTGTCACGCCCTACATTTGTGTGAAGTTATTTTAAAATCCGTTGAGAAATGTAGGCAATAGAGCGATGACAAAGTTTTTCTAAAAATATGTGATGACGTTGTTTTCTCCATTATAACACTATGGGATTTTTTTCAAACGCTCAAGGGCAGCTAACTCGGTAGTCTGTGCTCGAATCCGGCCAAATTTCGAACTCATCCAAGCTCTTATGTATGTCATCATTACCTGCAAGTATGATAAGGATCTAAGCAAAAACAGTTGAGAAAAGGTGATGACGTTGTTTTCTCCATTATAACCCTATGGGATTTTTTTCAAACGCTCAAGGGCAGCTAACTCCGTAGTCTGTGCTCGAATCCGACCAAATTTCGAACTCATCCAAGCTCTTGTGTATGTCATCATTACCTGCAAGTATGATAAGGATCTAATCAAAAACAGTTGAGAAAACGTGATGACGCCGTTTTCCCCATTATAACCCTATGGGGGCTATCTGTTGCCATGGAAACCAGAGTTCTGAGCTGATCGGCACCAAAACCTAATGCAGCCTTTCCCCCACCCAAATGATGCTTCAGATAAAATTTGATTGCGATCGGCCCACTGGTCTCTGAGATATTTATGTTTGAAAGTGTTGACGCACCCACCCACGCACCCACGGACGGACGGACGACGGCTCGACTCCCATCCTATAAGCTCACCTCTGAGCCTTCGGCTCAGGTGAGCTAATAATTGTATAATATTATGATGCAGATAAAAAAGTGTTTCTTCCAGAATTGCAAACTTGTGTTTATGAATTACTGTCAAATCATGTGAGTTTTTTTAAGGTTTCCAAGGTACTGAAACTGGCTGGGAAAAGGGCGAATCACTTACCAAGTACTACGACAGTTCAAAGCATGAACTTACAGAGGCTGGTTTTGTCTCAGAAACAGTTGGGTAATCTTGTTGATGAAAGTCACATTTCCTTATACACAGATGAAACATCAAAGTTCGGTAACAAAATTATGGGCTATCACATAAGAAACCATGATGGTCATTATTATACCCTAGGCTTGAGAGACCATGTTACAAAATCAGGAAAAGATAGTTTGGAGACATTAAAGAAATATTAAGTGACATAGACAACAGAGCTAATGACACTGAAAACAAAACATCAAAACAAATTTTGACAAATATCACATCAACCATGTCTGACAGCGCAAGCACTGAAAACAAGGGCTTCGCAAGCGGCGCATAATACGCCCGTTTCAATGTCCTAAAGGAGTTACAGAATGAACAAGATTGTTTACAAAAGGATAGACAGGCAGACAAACAGCAGGGGCAACCACTCTATAATTAACTAGAACTATCAGCGAATCCGACTATACCCCCCCCCCCCCTTAATTGCTTAAATCAAATGGTGTTATTTTCGTAACAAAAAGCATAAAGAATAAAGAGGGAGAGAAATCATTGTTACCAAGTATACCAAATATGAATGGTTGCTGTGAAATCTGTTACAAAAAAATACATTATTCAAAGTCAGGAGAGAAAGAAAATTGGAAAAATATAGGGAAGAAAAAGCAGAAGACTGGTTCTCAATCCCAAAATACAACAAGTTCTCATCAACCTGTATACAAAATTCCCTACTCTAACTTACAGATGCATAGAAATCTTTTGCGCAAAAAATGCATTATTCAAAGTAAAGAGAGAAAGAAAATCAGACAAATACAGGGAATAAAAAGAGGAGAAGTCTGGTTCTCAATCCCACAATACACTAAGTCATCATAAACCTGCATACCAAATATGACTAATCTAGCTTCCATGGTTGTGGAGAAAACTTTGATGAAAAAGTTCATTATTCAAAGTATGGAAAGAAAGAATATTGGACAAATACAGGGAAGAATAAGCAATAAAAGGCTGGTTCTCAAACCAACCATACAACATATCGTCATCAACCTGCATACCAAATGGGACTACTCTAGCTTGCTTGGTTGTGGAGAAATCTTTGACGAAAAATTTTATTATTCAAAGTATGGAAAGAAAGACTATTGGACAAATACAGGGAAGAATAAGCAGAAAAAGGCTGGTTCTCAATCCAACGATACAACATATCGCCATCAACCTGCATACCAAATATGACTACTCTAGCTTGCATGGTTGTGGAGAAATCTTTGACGAAAAATTTCATTATTCAAAGTAGGGAAAGAAAGAAAATCAGACAAATACAGGGAAGAATAAGCAGGAGAAGGCTGGTTCTCGATTCCATGATACAATATGTCGTCATCAACCTGCATAGCAAATATGACTACTCTAGCTTGCATGATTGTGGAGAAATCTTTGACGAAAAATTTCATTATTCAAAGTATGGAAAGAAAGAAAATGGGGCAAATACAGGGAAGAATAAGCAGGAGAAGGCTGGTTCTCAATCCCACAATACAACATGTTGTCATCAACCTGTATGCCAAATATGACCAGTCTAGCTTGTATGGTTGTGAAGAAATCTTTGATACAATATCTTTGAACAAGGGAGATAACCTACATACACTAGGTATACCTTTTTTAGTTCTACTTTTTTCCCTTGACAATATATTACATGTTCAACAAAAGTTTACACAAAAGTAGCCGATAAGAACTAATGAAAGGGATTCACTGTTTTAAACAAAGAAAGGGAGAGCAGCCATTGTTGTACGCGACACATCGTTAGGACTTCATACACATTGCTATGAAGTTTTATAAAGATATCCCAAATGGTTATCTAGTTATGGCGCGAACAAGACTTACAGGGATAAAATTAAGCAAAGGGCATAACTTCAAAAGTAAGAAAGGGGGAGCAACCATTTTTGTACGCGACACGTTCCCCCACCCTAATACATATGCCTACCAAATTTCATGAAGATATCCCAAATGGTTACTGAGTTATGGCGTGTACAAGAATGTTTACGGACGGACGGACGAACGGACAGCGCCACAACATAATACGTTCGTTTTTTCAAAACAGGCATATAAAAAGTTCAATGAACTTCTTCAAGACTATCGTTTGTCTGTGCTTCCATACACTATAGACAATTACAATAACCTGGATGAGGAATCAAAGCAGTCTGTGGGAACTTTGATGAGTTTCTTCTGTGCTATGCATTCATTAGTGCACATGGCTGATATATCAGCAACCTCTCTCCTGAAGGTAGAAAAAGAACTTTTTGAACCAGATAAGCCCCCAATCAATGATTCTGCCTTCCTAAAAACAAACGAAAGTGGGTGCACATGGTTAATTAGGACAGCATGTAAGGCATTTGCCAGGGGGGCTGATGAAAAGAGTGGATGCCATTTATCATTTCTCACTTTCGCTGAACAATTCCTCAAAACAAACAACATGAAAATGTTGAAACTAACTCCTTTTAGAGGTAACAGGTTCAACATTCTGTTTTTCAATGCTGGCCAAGTATATTTCCTACATGAAATAATGACAGATTTTCTGAAAGGACAAGAACATAACAGATTAACCAGATCTGTATTGCATGATTTGACTGTGCCAATTTATGTTGCTGGATGTAGAGCCCTTGGCCTAATTTCAAAACTTGTTACTACACCATTCTGGGACCTACTTGAAGACAAAACAATTCGTGTGCTTGAAATGTGTAAATACTATCTCATGTTGAAGAATGGCCTCAAGGATGCTGCAGAGAATCCTGCTGATTTCTTGACAGGGAAACTTCGTCCATTCCAAGATACTGTGAAAATCAAAGAAGACTGTTTGTTTAATAGGCTTATCGAAACTACTGGAGAATATGACCATTACTGCATAGATACATGTATTCTGGCTGTTATTTTGCCTGCTTTGGCACAGTATGTCACAACAAAGTTTGCTGACTACCTTCCTGAAGGGAAATTCACTGGATTGCCACAAGAAGCTCATGACAAAACACATAGTGTAGAGAAGCATAATAAATTTAGCGAGCATGTATTTGCTTACTTTGACCAGCTCCTAAGGTTTAAACCAAACATACATGTACAAACATTAGCAAGTGAAGCATATGTCATGTTTTCAGTAAACAGAACATCAGATTGGTTAAACCAAAAGTCTCCTGAAGAGCTTGAGAACCTCCTCTCAGATGCTAGAAAGGATGTATCAAGTGTTCGCAAACAATTCAAAGAGAGAAAAGATGAAATCAAAAGAAGAAGAATGTTATAAATTCAGGAGGAGAGAAGGGCAAGGGAGGCAGCAGAGGCAAAGAAGCTTAAGGAGAGAGAACTAGCAACAGATGAAATCATTTACTATGGACTATGGCAAAGCACACAGCAAGTAGACGATTATTTAGAGTCATATGATAAGAACTCAGAGAAAGTAGATGCTTTGAAAGCGCAGCTAAGGTTTAGAAACAATATCCTTAATCAAACAAGAGCTGTCGCCTGACAGCATAGCTCGCCTGAATTGGTGATTGCCCGTCACACAGCCGCTATGGTGGTGTGGACTGCTATGCATAAAACTTCATGCAAGCATTTCCATAATGAAAACACATTTATAAACAAAAGCTATCTCAGAAATAAGTCTTAAAATAAAATTAAAATAAAAAAAATGAAATTTCAAAGTCCATGAGCTTGAAAGTAAAAAAAAAAAAAACTGATGTGTGTGTGTGTGTGTGTGTGTGGGGGGGTGGGGGGGGGGGGAAACACATTTATAAACAAAAGCTATTGGGGGGGTGGGGGGGGCTATGTGGACTGCTATGCATAAAACTTCATGCAAGCATGTCCATAATGAAAACACATTTATTAACAAAAGCTATCTCAGAAATAATTAAAATAAAAAAAAAATGAAATTTCAAAGTCCATAAGTTTGAGGTAAAACTGATTGGGGGGGGGGGGGCTCGGACGTATCAAAACCCTGAACCATTATCTAACATCAGTCCAAGTATTAGTATCAACTGAGTCCATCATCGTGGCACTGTGAAATTTTGTCTTCATAAATATAAAACTTTAACCAAAATCTTTAAGACAAAATTCTAAGTCGATGACCTTGACTTCAAGGTCACCCAGTGGGGTAAGTATAAGGTGTTTTGTAAAAACTCAAAAAAGAGTCTAACACCAGTTCAAGTATAAACTAAATCTTTACAAAGCATTATGAATCAGTATGCAATTACAAAACTTTAAAAAAGACAAAAATTTCCTAATTCCCTGGCCTTGACATCAAGATCACTGAGCGGGGTTGGGGTAGTACTCTGTAGATCTAACTACAGTGTAAATATAAAAAGAATTCATTTATGGGTTCAGGAGATATGTGTCTTTAAAAAACTTTAATCAAAACATCCAATCAATATAAAGACATGTTTCTAAGTCCATGACCTTGACATCAAGGTCACAGAAGGGGGTGGTGGTAGTACCTTCGAAAACTTTAGACCAATATCTAACTTTAGTGCAAGTATCAAAGGAATCCATCCATGGGTTATGGAGATATTGGGCTTTATAAAACTTTAACCAAAACATCCAGTCCAAAAAAAAAACCAATTTTCTAAGTCCATGACCTTGACATCAAGGTCACGGAGTGGGGTGGGGGTGGTACCCTGTTAAACCTTAGACCAATATCTAACTACTGTGCAAGTATCAAAAGAATCCATCCATGGGTTAAGGAGATATAGGTCTTTATAAAACTTTAACCAAAACATCCAATCCGAACGCCGACGCGGACGCTGACGCCGTGGTGACAACAATAGCTCTTCCTGAACTTTCGTTCAGGCGAGCTAAAAAAAGGTGATCCAAAAGCCTTCACATTTTCAAAACTGGTAAACGGCAGAAGAGTTCAGTTAACATGGCAAGAGTTGGCAGAGAAAGTTAAAGCATTAGTACTGTACAACATGCATTCACTCTGACAGTCAGACAGGAAGATGATGTCCTGCTGGTCAGCAAAAGGGTTGGCCACTTGTTCAAATCAGATGATGATACACACATAGTGTTTCCCCCAGAAATGAAAAAGGGCATGGTAAATTTTCTCAGAAAAGGGCACTTTAGCGCGTGAATTTTCACAAAAAGGGCTCTGTATATGCTTTCATTCAAAGACCCTTGTTTTAATGGACCTTAGCTTACAGAGATTAATACTGCTAATAAAGCATTAAATCATATCATTCTTTTCTTATTTATAGCTGCAGTAGCATCTTTATCTTGAAATGCAGTAAACATAATTAAGCAAATAGAGCCTGGATATAACTAAGCAAATAGAGCCTGCATATGATGATAATACATAAAAAAAATTGTGTCTGCTCTGTATTTTTTTTGTGTGTGTCAAGTTACTCTTTTTTTTTCTTCTAAATATCAAGAAACATAAATAGCCTAAAACATTTCAATATCCTAACTATTATTACAATTTATATTTTATTCATCATCATCATCATCATCGGCATTTTGATTATCGTGCAGATGCAGGGAGCATGGTCGGCATTGTGCAGATGGTAAATTCACGAAGTGGACTCCCTTCCAGGTAACTGGCTGGCTGCACGCATGGCAGATCTCACACTGGATTTCCACAAATCCCTAGCACAAGGATCAACCTCGTTGAGTTTCCACTCACTACGGTCTCTCTCTGCAAGTGACCTCTAAGTCATCTTGGGCCGCCCTGGCCCACGCTTTCCATCTATCTGCATGTTGGAAACTGTCTAAATTGCTCCACTCGAACGTTCAACGTGTCCAAACCAGCGAAGCCGTTTCTCCCTCAGGATGATGTCGAGGTACCTTGGGAAGACCTTTATGCAGATGACCTTGTCATTATTGCTGACTCCATGGAAGAATGTGTCCGTAGGCTGCTAGTTTGGAAGGAGGGTATGGAGAAGAAGGGGCTGAGAGTGAATATGGGGAAGACCAAGCTAATGATCGGTGGTACAAACCTTGACATATTACAGAGCTCAGGGAGGTACATGTATCCCTGTGGCGTTTGCTGCACCGGTGTAGGCAGAAACAGTGTCCAATGCAATGAGTGCGAGAAATGAGGGCACATGTATTTATCATTATTGTCTTTTATATATCTTTATTTATTTATAATTCTTACTGACCAGGATTATCATTAGGTCTGTATTTGAAAAAAAAATCTGGCACAGAATTGCCTCCCTTTAATTTCTATTCATATCTGTTTCAGTTAGCTCTGTTTATCTTCTTCACTCAAGTGAGTTTGTACTCAGATGTTGAATACTATTAAAAATATATATAACGATGTTCAAATTCTATTTTGGACTCAAAAATCGGCATATACAAGACAGAAATATCAAACTTGCATAATATGCCTAATTATTTTTACACCAGAATTTATCAAACGTCTCGAATGTAACCCATATATAATACGCATATCGGAAAAAAGCCTTACGGAGTGAGCAACAAGTGAAGACAATGACCAGCCTGCACATCTGTGGGTCTAATCAGTTTCCCAAATACAGTCCATGAATCCAAAGGAATCTAAAAAAAGACTTCTGGAAAAATATTAAAACAAAATAAGTCTCTAAACGTAATGGGCATGTTGATTTGTGTAATTGTGAAACATGACTATTGGCTCCTTTTCTTTCAACAAGCCTCACTTTGATCTTTCCCGTAACCGATATTCTGCAGATCTGTCAGATATTTTCACAGATCAGTTAGTTTATTAGCGAGTGGACCATAACAGGATTAATGCCAACAGTTGTGTTTACGTGCGGCGTCAAAACAATTGAGGCAGTGAACTGTGAATACACATGTGTATCTCCTTATTGGCAGGTGAAGTTTAGAGCAAAAAGGGCATGGCGCTGGAAAAAAAAGGACATGGCGCTGGGGAAAGGGGCATGGCGCGGCGCCATGCTAAAAGGGGCTAGGGGAAACACTAACACAACATCATTTATAATGGGAAAGTTTTATCTAGAGTAATTGAATTCAGAGTGACTGGAAAACTCCGGCTTTACCCTTGAACATTGATCCTATTCGGACATTCGTAGTTTGTGGAGCTGATAGACCCAGTGGAGCTCCTTTCTCCGACGGACGGCAGTGCTTTTTTCACTGTCAGGGTCTGATGATAAAATTTCAACAATCTGAAATTTCATATGTTGTAGGGAGTAGTTGTTAGGTTAAAATGACTAGCGACCGGTGTGTCCCTTTTATTGCGGGTGTCACGTTGGTGCTCTATCATTCTGACCTTTGTCTTTCTATTAGTTTCGCCGACGTCTTGTTGTTTGGCGCCGCTCACGTGATCAACGGCGCCGATCTCGTGGCGGTGCCAATTCGGCACTGCTCGCGTTATCTGCGGTACCTCTCACGTGGTCGGTCCAGCGCCGCTCACGTGGGAGGCTTATGGCCGCTCACACAACAATGGGGCCGCTCACGTGACCAAGTGAGCACCACTCACGTGCTAATTCGGAGCCGTTTAGAGCGGCCCTGGGCCGCTCACATGACAGGGAGCGCCGTTTTCGGCGCGGATCACGTGAGCGGCGCGCGGGACAATATAAACAAGCAAGCAACAGGCTATTTCAAACACGAAAATCTCTGAGGAGTCAGAATAATCTGACGAAACTAGTCAGAAATGTTGCAAAGCCTTATGAGTGCAGATAAGCACCACGACGAGGACCCAGGGCTGAGTCACCAGTCACTAGTTTCTACTTTTATCTAGAGTAAGTTAGAGTAAAACCCAAGGGTGCTCATGTTTTATTGAATTTATTGACTCATTATCTCAAACACTGCTATCTCAAAGAACCCTACAATATCAAATTATTTAATTCTTTTTTTGACACATTTCTTGTTTTTCTTTGCATTTTAACTCCTGTTATCCCAGGCTATACTGTTCGACAACCACCAAGGGCAGTTTATTTGCTTAGATACCCCAACATTTTACTCGACCACAAACTACCGAGTTTGTAATTTGCATATCTATTTATATCTGTGACCTTCTACCGCAACAGAAGATTAGCTATTACATGTATTATTGTATGTGCTAAATGTTGTTACCCTCACAAAATAAAGTCTTTACTTACTTACTATTAAACAAATTGAGGAAAAGGGATAAAATGCGAGGCTTTACCGAGCATTTTATCGCTTTTTCGCAACAAGTTTAATAAATTCAATAAAACATGAGAACGCAAGCAAGATTCTATTTATCATAAAATGAAATGGTTCATTTTTAATCTATGATTTTCACATGAAAACATTTCCATTTTGCCTTAAAAAAACGCAGCGTTATTATGGACTTCAGCGCTAAACATAACTTTAGATAACCACAGGCCTCATACTGACAAAGCTTTTCCAAGCCTGAAATGCCTACTTTCGCAGCCTAAAATAGCCCTTTTTAAGCAGAAAAAACACTGAAAACTTAAAAATCAAAGCCTGAAATCAAGTAAAATTCAAGAAATGAAAGCCTGAAATCCTGCAAAAGCCTGAAAAGTATGAGGCCTGTAACCAACTAATCTGCATATTTAATCCACTAGTGGATTATCAAGTTTAGTGCATGGCTTTATTACACTCTCAAAGGCAACGTCATATATAACAGAGCTCCAGATAATTTTTACAGTGGTTTCAGTATTTACCAAACAGAATTTTAACCTTTTCAGTATCCTGATGAGTCCTTTCAGTATCGGTACTCCTGAGATCCAGTGGTTGTTCAGTATCTTTTTAACGCACAACTGGTCTCCCAAAATGTCAGTCTACTTGTTCTTGTCCAGGGTTCTTGCTTAAAACTCTGGACAACAGGAACGACCCAGGCCGAACGGGAATAAGGCCGAAACGACCCGGGGCCGAAAGGGAATTGGGCCGAAACGACACGTTACCGACCCGGACAGTGTTTTGCTTTCCTTTTACCACGCATCAGGGGACGATCGGCTGATCTTTGCTGGCTCAAGTTCACTAGAATTAACCACTGGCTTGCCGAAGCCAAAGTTTTCCAGCTTCGCACAACCAGGTGGGGCCATTTATTGACTGTTCAGTCAAGTAACAGAGACGTTTTTTGCAACATGTTTGTTCAACGAAAATGAAAGTACCTACGCAATCGACCGGAAAGATCATGTGCAATTTAGCGATTGGCTAACGCTCGGTAAATTCCAATACTCATGCTTGTTCCCGGTCTATTCATAAAAACGACCAGTAAAAGCCGAAAAAAGAATGCTGAAAATAGGTACCATGTGCTTTCTGTTTTCGGAAAAAGGTTGACTGCGCATGCTCAGACAGCGCATGCGCTGAAGCAATGATTAGTAAATGCAAAAAATAGGTAACATTCTGGCTATTGAAAAACGGTTGACCGCGCATGCTATAGCGTAAATACGTAGCACATTTGAGCTGCTTTTATAAGCTGAGAAATGACTGCCGTATTCGGTATTGCTAAATATCAGGCTCCACACCACCCCCCAGTCAATGTGAGGGAAACCTATACCCGTCCTGGTTACTCAATACAGCTAACAGCTACAATTTATTGTAATACATAAAAGCTTAGCACAGGTTAAATGAACAAATGTTTCTGCCAATCCTGGCACACCTCCAGTCCGCTGGAGTACCGAATAGAATGTTCAGTCTAAAATGGTTGATCCACCATCCTTTAGCATGCGCGGTCAACCGTTTTTCAATAGCCAGAATGTTACCTATTTTTAGCTCACCTGTCAAGGTGAGCTTATAGTATAGCCATGGTCCGTCGTCCGTCGTCGGCGTCGTCGTCCACACTTTTAAACACCAATATCTCCTACACCAGCAGGCCAATCTTGATCAAATTTTATGTGTAGCATTGTTGGGGTGGGGGATTGACTGCATAAGGTTTTAGGGCAGATTGGGTTGGAACTCTGGTTGCCATGGCAACATATAGCTCCCATAGACTTATAATGAGAAAAACTTCAAAAATCTTCTTCTCTGAAACCATGAGGCCCAGAGCTTACATATTTAGTATGTAGCAATGTCTAGTGGTCCCCTACATAAATCCTGCCAACCGTGCCCCTGGGGCCCAAATTGGCCACCCCCCGGGGTCATTAGCTCCCATAGACTTACAATGGGAAAATCTTAAAAAATCTTCTTCTCTGAGCCCAAGAGGCCCAGAGCTTACGTATTTAGTATGTAGTAATGTCTAGTGGTCCCCTACATAAATCCTGCCAACCATGCTCCTGGGGCCCAAATTGGCCACGCCCCGGGGGGGTTTAGCTTCCATAGACTTACAATGGGAAAATCTTAAAAAATCTTCTTCTCTGAAACCATGAGGCCCAGAGCTTACATATTTAGTGTGTACCAATGTATAGTAATCCCCTACATAAATCCTGCCAACCATGCCCCTGGGGCCCAAATTGGCCACGCCCCGGGAGTCATTAGCCCCCATAGACTTACAATGGGAAAATCTTAAAAAATCTTCTTCTCTGAAACCATGAGGCCCAGAGCTTACATATTTAGTATGTACCAATGTCTAGTGGTTCCCAACATAAATCCTGCCAACCATGCCCCTGGGGTCCAAATTGGCCACGCCCCGGGGGTCATTAGCTCCCATAGACTTCAATGGTAAAATCTTAAAAAATCTTCTTCTCTGAAACCATGAGGCCCAGAGCTTATATATGTAGCATGAAGCAATGTCTAGTGGTTCCCTACGTAAATCCTGCCAACCATGCCCCTGGGGTCCAAATTGGCCACGCCCCGGGAGTCATAAGCTCCCACAGACTTACAAGGAGAAAATCTTGAAAAATCTCCTTTGAAACCATGAGGCCCAGAGCATATATATGTAGCATGTATCAATGTCTAGTGATCCCCTACATAAACCCTCCCAACCATGACCCTGTGGTGCAAATTGGCCACGCCCAGGGGGTCATAAGCTCCCATAGACTTACAATGGGAAAATTTTAAAAATTCTTCTTCTCTGTAACCATGAGGCCAAGAGCGCATATATGTAGCAAGTAGTAATGTGTAGTGGTCCCCTACATAAATCCTGCCAATCAAAACCCTGGGGTCCAAACTGGCCACGCCCCGGGGGTCATTAGTTTCCAATTGGAAAATCTTAAAAAATCTTCTTCTCTTAAACCATGTGGCCCAAAGCTAACTTCTTTAGTACATATGTAGCAACGTGTAGTGGTCTCCAACTTAAATCCTGCCAACCATGCCCCCTGGGGTCCAAATGGGCCATGCTGCTCCCATAGACTTATAATGGGAAAGACTTCAAAAATCTTTTTCTCTGAAACCATGAGGCCCAGAGCTTACATATTTAGTATGCAGCAATGTCTAGTGATCCCCTGCATAAATTCTGCCAGTCAAGCACCTGAGGTCCAAACTGGCCACACCCTAGGGGCTTGTTTATTTTTATATAGAGCTATATAGCTAAAGAACCTTCAAAAAACTTCTTCTATGAAACCATAAGGCCAAGAGCTTATGTATTTAGTATGTTGCAGTGTATGGTGGTCCTCTACATAAATCCTGCCAATCAAAACCCTGGGGTCCAAACTTGCCACACCCCATGGGGTCATCGAATCCTATAGAATTGCAGCCTGTTTATTAGCTTACCTGAGCTGGAAGCTTACATTTTATAACTCAGGTGAGCGGTCGTTGCCCTTGGGCTACTTGTTAGCATTTACTAATCATTGCTTCAGCGCATGCGCTGTCTGAGCATGCGCAGTCAACCTTTTTCCGAAAACAGAAAGCACATGGTACCTCTTTTCGGCTTTTACTGGTCGTTTTTATGAATAGACCGGGAACAAGCATGAAGATTGGAATTTACCGAGCGTTAGCCAATCGCTAAATTGCACATGATCTTTCCGGTCGATTGCGTAGGTACTTTCATTTTCGTTGAACAAACATGTTGCAAAAACGTTTGGCTTCGGCAAGCCAGTGGTTAATTCTAGTGAACTCTAGCCAGCAAAGATCAGCCAATCGTCCCCTGATGCGTGGTAAAAGGATGAAGCAAAACACTGTCAGGGTCGGTAACGGGTCGTTTCGGCCAATTCCCTTTCGGCCCCGGGTCGTTTCGGCCTTATTCCTGTTCGGCCTGGGTCGTTCCTGTTGTCCAGAGTTTTAAGCAAGAACCCTGGACAAGAACAAGTAGACTGACATTTTGGGAGACCAGTTGTGCGTTAAAAGATACTGAACAACCACTGGATCTCAGGAGTACCGATACTGAAAGGACTCATCAGGATACTGAAAAGGTTAAAATTCTGTTTGGTAAATACTGAAACCACTGTAAAAATTATCTGGAGCTCTGTGTGTGTGTGTGTGTTTTTCCCAGTATACTGTAAATATCATGTGCCTGTATAAGTCACATGTTTGCTGCATTAACAATAATTCATGTTAAACCCAGCTTCTCCATCCTTTTTAATTGGAAGAGGCCATTTGTCATTAAGGGTGTCTGGCTGATGTTTATTTCATTAATATGACATAAATTGATACAAGCTTTGCTCTGCAAATTGTTTTCATCAGATTTCTCCTAATTAATGTGTGCTTTAATTTAAAATGATTAAACATCATATTTGAAGATAATGCAGTAATTATTATTTAGGTCCTGTTTTCAGGTTCCAGGCTACCCTGAATGGTACAACATCAAGCATGACAATGATCCGGCAATATATACATACAAGTTGCTAGATGACTACAGGGCAGGAAACCTCAAGCTAATTGTGTAACAGGTACTAAGACCACAATCACTGACTTTAATGTTTACTTGTTCAGACTGTTTATACAAAACAAATCTGGTTTAAAGGCTAACAGATGTAATTAGAGAGACAATAAAAAATGGGAAACAACAGGAAATGTGTGCGACAAATATTCCTGACAGTTTATGCATTCTTTTGCTCATAACTTTTTCATTTGAAGGTATTAAATACTTATTTGTATCACTGTTTTGCAAATTAATTACAAATAAAATTCAGGATTTGTTTTACAGTTAAAGACATTTATGTTACAAATTATGCTAAACAAGAATTCCGCGGAATGCGGTGTCTCACCTGCTGGTGCTTTGTCACAAAACAGAGCTAAATCAGCAAAGATGTATGCATGAACCAAGTTTCTTGGCTCTAGCCCTAGTTTCTGAGAAAGACCTAAACGTGAAAACTTGACAAAAAATTGCTAAGTCAGTCAACCGTAAAATGTTGGTAAAGACTCAATACTGATGATGACTTTGAGCTCTTCTCTTCCAGATGTAGGCATGACCCAAGTTCCATGGCTCTAGCCCTTATAGTTTCTGAGAAACAGACCTAAATGCGAAAACTAGACAAAAAATTGCAAAGTCAGTCAACCGTAAAATGTAGGTCAAGACTCAATATTGATGATGGATTTGAGATTTACTCTTCCAGACGTAAGCATGAACCAAGTTTCATGGCTCTAGCCCTTATAAATTCTGAGAAAATGACCTAAACATGGAAACTTGACAAAAAATAGTAAAATCACTCAACCGTAAAATGTAGGTCAAGACTCAATATTGATGATGGCTTTGAGATCTACTCTTCCAGATGTATGCATGAACCAAGTTTCATGGCTCTAGCCCTTATAGTTCCTGAGAAAATGACCTAAACGCAAAAACCCAATGAAAAATTGCAAAGCCAGTCAACCGTAAAATGTAGGTCAAGACTCAGTATTGATGATGGCTTTGAGTTCATCTCTTCCAGATGTATGCATGAACCAAGTTTCATGGCTCTAGCCATTATAGTTCCTGAGAAAATGACCTAAAAGCAAAAACCCGATGAAAAATTGCAAAGTCAGTCAACCGTAAAATGTAGGTCAAGACTCAGTATTGATGATGGCTTTGAGTTCTACTCTTCCAGATGTATGCATGAACCAAGTTTCATGGCTCTATCCATTATAGTTCCTGAGAAAATGACCTAAACGCAAAAACCTGATGAAAAATTGCAAAGTCAGTCAACCGTAAAATGTAGGTCAACACTCAGTATTGATGATGGCTTTGAGATCAACTCTTCCAGATGTATGCATGAATCAAGTTTCATGGCTCTAGCCCTTATAGTTTCTGAGAAACTGACCTAAACGCAAAAACCTGATGAAAGTTTACGCCGCCGCCGACGACACCGGAAAAGCAATACCTATGTCTCGCCTCTGCTTCGCAGGCGAGACAATAAAAATTGTCAAAAAATTGTCGGACAAATTTCTGACGTTGCATATACATATATGCCCATAACTTTTTTTTGTTTGAAGTGATAACATTTTGATTTTAGCATCACTGTTTTACAAATAAAAAGACCTTTATTAATGATATACAACACTTTAGGATTTGATGAAAAATTAAAAATGCCCTATTATTGCTAGTCACTGGTACCGATCCACTACCTGTGATCTTGGTTGGTTGGTTGTTTTGGGTTTAATGGTCCTTTGAGACAGTATTTCACTCTAAATGGGGCCGTCTCCCAAAGAGAGGGAGAAAGAAGAGAGAAAAAATGTCCAAACAACCCCCACCTACTGCAAGCACAGTAAACCCTTGCCCTACTACTATTCAAATAAGTAGGACGCCCCATCACTGGAAGTTACACGCAGCACCTTTGCACCACCCAACCACCCCCACCTGTGATCGGAGATTGTAATTTTGCGGCAGATCCTTGTATGGTATAGTCTAGCGGAAATACTAGTCGGTGGGGGCGCTGCGTCAAGGTAGGTAACTCCAGTCGTTTCTTGGCAGATTTTTTTCAAACCGAAAGTAGGTATAAAACAGGTTGTTAATCTGAAGATCGGTAATTATTTTCGCTAAAAATCTTGTTAGTGTATGCCTGTTTATGTGTTGGGTAAGTTCTATATTCGATGACACATAATTTCGTGATTTTAACTGTGCTAATTTCCTGGTTCCAGGATTCCGAACCGTTCCGGAAATAGGATTATGTCCCTTCCATATGTTACGTATGTTTTGAAAATTGAAACTATTTTTCTAATTTCGCCATTTTTAGCGCGTTAATAAGTGTGTTTCTGGAATTTTCTCCCTCAAGAGAAGGACAACAACCATTACTAACGTTTTGGGTCATTGAATTTGTCATTCAAAGTGGACAAAGTGGACAGGTAAATTCACAGGTGGATGACCTTACTATGCATACTGTGCATGATTTTCTCAAGACCATGTTTGGGAGCAATATGAATTTATAACAGGATATAACCAGAATAGTGAGTTTTGTGCTGATATTACTCCCCCTGTTTTCTGCCAGTTTTTGGAGTGTTTACTTTGTATCTAAGGGTTTCCAAGGGCCCAAAAAGGACATTTGAAAGGATCCAATGAGGTGCTCAGTGGTAATTATGTGCTTTCTATGGTCATGTGATATCATTTCTATTTATATTTTGTAGGAAATTTATCATCCTATTTTTATGTGCAGGTCACTATATAGTCGTTGTTTTTATAAGTGGAAGTCTTTGAACAGTGGTAAATAGATTACTGTGATTAAAACTACTTTTCGACGAATGATCGAACTGTCAAGGTAAAAGTATTAATTCGGTTTTCTTCAGAACGAATCATGCCCTTTTTAATCGACTTTAATCATGACTAATAACATGACATCACTCCTTGCTAATCGACGAACTCTCAGGTTAACATTATCTGCTAGTGAGCATCATTCAGTTTAGTTCAAATTGTGTTCTAAATAAGGTCTATTTGGTTCAAACCTTCCTCTTCTTGCTAACGTTAGTCGTCATTTTGGAAAACGACCGGAAAAGGAAACAAACTATGTTTTGCCTTGAATTATGGGATCGAGATCTGTTGTTTAGTAATATCAAGCATACGCTGTTTCCAAATGGGCTCTTCCTATACGCGGGGAGCATTGAAATACCGCAAACCACCACAAACTACCGCAAACCAACACAAACCATCCCCAAACTTCCACAAACCAGTTAAAAATTATTTCTTACATTTTGCTAATATTTTTCTATACTTTTGATATAATATGTATTAGTTGAACTATCCAATAGCACCGAAAAGGCCGCTTATGCCACCACATAGGCATTGCTATTAATATTATTATCATTGTTATTATTATTATCATTATTTTGATCAACTAGAAATAATAACTTTGCCTGTACAGTTGGAACGCAGCTCCAAGGAGTAGGGATATAATCAAACACATAGCAACGAATTTTTGTTCGAAATTGTCGCCATTAAAATGGCTATCGACGAACCCCTCTGTATTTTCATGCCACCATACAGATTTATGAAATTGCCTCACCG
This sequence comes from Ctena decussata, assembly GCA_963989385.1. Taxonomy (NCBI): domain Eukaryota; kingdom Metazoa; phylum Mollusca; class Bivalvia; order Lucinida; family Lucinidae; genus Ctena; species Ctena decussata. Next base: position 40,443,438 of record OZ022506.1, on the reverse strand, counting down.
GTTGAAATTTTAAGAGCACCTCTCTGACTTCCATTAGTAAATATTTCCGTTAAAGGCCAAGATACACCAGCAGCAGGTTGTAGTTGGCTAATAGGTGTTAATAATGTAGCATAATAGGGATAAGTTCATTAATTGGGACCTAATGTGGCCAAATTAAGAGACAATCTTGGTTGCAGGTATATGCATAAAATATCTCCATTTTAGACAAAGGAACAAGAACACATATGGACAGATAATCAGATCCAGAGCTAACATCATAAGAACTTACTGATGAAGGCAATACAGTACTAATGGATTGTTCAAAGAACGAATGGAGACATACATAGCCTGTTTTGACTACATAGCCAATTTTAAAAGTTTATTTATTGCCCTAAAATAAACAAGGTGTATGTACGATTTCCAAGACCTAAAAGTATGGTTAAAATTTAATTCTTTTTTTTCTAATTTTGAATGTTGAAATTTTTTAATCGAAACCATACTCAAAGCAGCAGAAAGCCTAACTCAAACTAGATTGAACATCTACATTTCTGTAACTTTACTTTCTTTTTATGCTAAGTCTTGTGATTTTATCCTCCTTTTTTGCTATAGACCTGAAACTTGTAAGTTTCACAGTTTCATTGATTGTTTTAGGAGTTTCCTTCTTCCTAGTTTGCCGCATATAACTGACAATCACCAGCCTGCGTCATTCAGGCAGTATAAGTCTACATACTGTAATTTTATTAAAGCATCTTATTTTCCCAAAATGAGTATAACAGCCAGTCTTTTTAATCCTCCTGGTCCATGATCAAGCAATTGTAGTTCTATACCCCAGAAAACTGAGGGGGCAACTTGTCACTTCCTTTTTCTATATATTCTCATATTTTTGGATATTTATAATTTGTTCAGGATATCCATAATTATCCAGTATTCTTTTTGTGGTATCACAAAAAGTATTATGGCTAAACTAAATAATTTTTAATATAAAAAAAATCGAATTAAATTGATATCCATAAATCGATTTTTTCAATGTCTGAAATTCATTTTTTACTTTAAAAACCCATACTTCTATTTTTCGGATATACAGTAACCAGCTAAGTGCGGATAGTCATCATCCATAATTCGATTTTTGTATGTCAATAATTCGATTCATGGGTATCTGATTTTGTAATTTCCATAAATCGGATTATTACAGATATCAAAAGCAGAATTATGGATATGTAAAAATGAAATTTTGGAAATCATGATGGCTATTGAATATCCATAATTCGAAAATTGGACATCAAAACTCGAATTATGGATATCCATTTATCAAATTATGGATGTCCAAAAATCTTGAGAATATTAGATGTATAAAGAGATTAACGGACATCAAAAAATCAACTTTTGGATATCCAAAACTAGTAGTGAACATTCTATAAGGTGCTGATTTGCTGTTTATAGATACCAATAATTTGTTTTCAGTATCCACTTTTCAATATATGGATATCCAAACTTTACTTCTACACTGTCGGATCTAAGTATACTTATTTTGCCATGCAAATTTCTATGGGGTGCCATTTTACTTTTTATACCCGAATTATTGATGTCCATAATTCGAGTTATGCATATCCATTATTCGAAGTATTGATATCGATAACTATTTATGAATATCCATACCTATATACAGATATCCGTAATTGGAATTATATCAAACCCTGGATATCCATAAATCATGTTGAATTATAGATATCAATAAATCGAACTATGGATGTCCACAATTCGATTTACAGAATTCGATAATTCAAACTATAGATATCTTCAATTCGACATGATTTATGGATATCCGTAATTCGAAGTATAGATATCTGGATATCCATAATTCAAATTATAGATATCCATAAATGGATTTATAGATATTAATAATTCGAATAATGGATATCCATTATTCGAATTATGGATATCATGTAATAGAGAATAAACAGTAAAGCGGCCCCTTAGATTTCTTTACTTCTTCTTCTACTGGTATCTAAATACTGTTCTATTTAATAGTATTTCAGTCACATCACTACGATGGGTAGGTGATAATAAAAGGCTGCGTGTAGCCTCGTTTACCATTGAAAAGATTCCCGCCTTCAGCGGTGTGGGTCTCCAACCCGGGGTGGCTAGATCAGCAGGCCAGCGCCTAACCTACTGAGCTACCCCAGCTCCTTATAAAATAGAAAAAAAAAAAAAAAAAAAAAAAAAAAAAAACAAGAGGCCCCAAAAGATCTTCCTGGCTCAATAATATCTAATTTTAATCCGATCACATAAACGTTCTTGTGAGTGATTTCCATCCATTGGTTTAGCTATATGGATGGATGAATCGGATGTCCTGGGCTTTACTGTGATTCAGTGATATCAGGATTAATGAAAGGCTGTGCACAAGGGAACATTGTCAGCAAATGAGAAGATTTTGGGTATCAAACCTAGGAGCACTAGATCAGCAGACCAATGCTAAACCCACTGAGCTACTTGAACTGATGGTTTAGATACATGTATACTCTTGCATAATGTACTGAGCTTTAAAGGCCCTCTGCTCCTTCACTAGTCTGTATTCTGACTCCATGTTACAGGTGCTTGTATGATCTTATTCCAAATTTTCATAATAATGTAAATATTTTAAATATTGGGACAGACAGGCTGGAGCAAACAGTACAGACCTAGATCAGACTGCTCCTATTGTGGTCTACACTATTTGCATCTTTTGAATGCAAAACTACAAAGATATGCAGGCTGATCAAAACCTGTAATATTGTAACAGCTTAATTGTCTAAGAATCATAGTTTGAAACATTCCAAAAATTTCAGAATTATTCCATGGTAGCTCCTTCTTCTCTTTTTTCCCCAGTTTTTCCAATTCAAACAATGTAAAACCTCATTGAAAATGCATTATTAAAAATGCCAGAATATCATATTAGTTGTTTTAAGATCAGTAAATGCTAAATTGTTAGACTGGCATTATACAAACAGTGAAGCATCTGATCAGTAAGTGTCACAACTAAAAACAGAAGAAAAAAAAATTCCGAAAGGTTATTTTCTTTCAAAGTTCGGACAAGTCCATTCTTTGTCAGTATAAGGAGGGTATAAACTACGTTGCATCCAACTGATCTGGATCTTTACTGTTTGCAATAAGGGACACTGAGCATTACATCTATTGGTTATACCGGTATCAGTTTAATATGTATACATAATACTTATCTGCAGCAACAGTGGTGATTATCTACTGAATAGGTAGTGGATCCAGATACAGGTGTGAGATTCTTACATGACTTTGTGTAAGATGATAATGAATCCACCACCTTTGAACTGGAACCATGCTAAGACAGAGAGAGGGCTATTGCCATTATCAACTAGGTGCTAAAAAGTTTAACTACAAACTGCTCCTTTTGTATCTTGGCCTTTAAATTAAGTCCTTGACATTCTTTCCTGCCTGTGTAATTATTAACGAAACAGTGCCCTTTACTTCCACGTCAAACATGTGAACAAAAAATTACGATTTATAGCGTATTCGACTTTCTCCAGGTCGCAGACCTATGCCATGAAAAGCATTGAACTATACTCTACTATCATGTGAAATTTCAGAAAATTTGGTTTTGGAACATTTTAAAATTGCAAAATAATATATGCCTACTCAGTTTGTAAACAAACCAAAAACATGGCGTCGGAATCATGCCAGCCTTAGGCCTACGTGACATCGCACGAATTGTTCATTGCCAAAATAACAAACCCGCAAATCTGCCTATTCGTAGAAACATTACCACCTAAAACTGATTAATTTTCGACCAAGACAGAATAAAACAGTCAAGCAAATATATTTTATACATCATTTATTGAGAGATAGAATAATGTCAACTCTTACCTCGATACTGTAGCAATTTGTAAACACGACGCTTATTGACAAACTTATGACGTAATTTTGTATGGGATGCCGTTGTACTATTTAGGGACGAGTCATTTATCAGGTGGGGGCCGGTACATTTTCGAATGAATCACCAACATTTTTCCGACCCACCCAGTCTCAACAGAAATATTTTTCCGACCCCCCCCCCCCTTCCCCCAGATAGGTGACAAAAAATTTATGACCCGACCCATCCCCCAATCCCAATTCCAGCTACCCCCCCCCCCCCCCCCCACCTCCACACACACACACCATTTTACCTATTTTATGTCAGACTGACCTCAATCAAAAGCTGTATGAAATACAAAGAACATTTTCTTATTTTAATAGGTTAATTAATCATGGTCTGTTTAAACTTTGTCTGCATGTCTGCATTTCTTTCACTTTCTTCTGCAAATGACCATCCAGAAATCTGTTCTTGATAACTGCCTATTACACTTAATTGGGCCTGTAGGTGTCGGGGGTCTGGGGAGACACAGTAGTTTTGCTGATGAAAAGGCGCCTGGACAGCTAATATCACAAAATTTAATGCAGGCATTCAAATTAATTACAAAATCATCTACTTGACATGATTTTTTAGACACTTTCATACTGTTCTTCAGGCAAATCAATGACAAGATCTGTTTTTAGATATGAAGCTGCCTCTTTAAGTTTTGAGTTGAGAGAAAATATTCTGAAATTTGAGGGTAAAAATGAAAGCTGACATAAGAATTCTGACCCCCCCCCCCCTCGCCCCACAATATGCCTAATAAAATATATGACTCCTCCCCCACGCCTGCTCCGAGGCTTACTGATTTCCGACCCCCCACCCCCAGTTCATCACCCCCACCCCCACCTGGTAATAAATGACTCGTCCTTTATCATGTTTATTCCTTACTTATCGATATCCTAAATCCATAATTAATTTGCGGATATCCAGAAACACGCGAATAAAGAAATCACAACAATGGAAATGATTGCCAGATTTTGGACCTGCAGGTTTGCTGGAATTTAAAATCTTATGGTGGCAAATTAATATTATACCAATGTATAACAACACATCTTCGTCTTATTGTAGATATATCCGTGATTAAATAGGAATTAGTCTAAATATGATGTAGTAAGTGCTGGTCGCCCTCCCCCCACCCCCCCCCCCCCCACACACACACACACTCCGCCCAACCTCCTTCCATCCCCGCTCGGTTGGTTCTTGTTTCTTTCTCACTTAAGTATATACCACTGGTAATTGTTGAGCAAATTATAAAATCAGATTGTAAATTATTTCAAAAACTAGACAAACAAAATGACAAGAAAGAAAAGAAAAAAAAATCTCTTACTTCGTACCGGGTTCTAATGAATCATGTTCGACGTATTATCTATACATGGCATGCCGGCTGCCCATAGTTCTAGGTATTATGAATACGTCATCATTTTCAACAATGACGTAACAGTAAAGTGACCTAATAAATTATTTGACAGATAACAGATGACTGTTTGAAAGATAAATAAAGTTTGAAAAGGATATTATTGTCCTAAATTGGAGTGGCAGGTCAAATTTGTACAATGCCAATCAGGCCGGCAGTAGGGTGAGCCCCCGGTGAGGTACGTTCTATCAGTTTGTAGTCTATTTTAGCTCACTAAACTCCGTACTTTTTCTCCTCTTCAAGTTTTTTTTAGCGATTTGAGCTCATGTTTGACAAGCTGTCGACCTTAATTTTCTGTCTAAATTGTGGCTGTCCGGCAAGTATTGCTGGTGCTCATATCACGTGCAAGACCGTTTCTTGAGCGTTAAAACCACTGATGCCATCTTTCATTTTGCAATTTAAAAATGTTCCAAAACGATATTGCTTGAAATTTCACATGCACAAAGAAGAAATAATAAAGTTTTCGATGGCATGGGTGTGCGCATTGGAGAAAGTTCCAGATCTCTGTAAATTATGTTTTATGTTGATGCAAGTTTTCAGAAGCACCAAGATAGTGTATTGTACTTTGACGATGAATATTTTAGCATTTCGAGCAATTTTGGCCCTCAAGTTTGCTGAGAAAGCCTGCTTAATACTTGTTAGCAAAGCAATTTTATGTGCTGAATCATTTTAATATAGCCAATGCCTCTAAATACATTTGAGAATAATGGGAAATTTCGTTAAGAACCATGTTCGCCATTTTTAGGGCCTATTTTTTATGTGGAAGGATCCACCGTTGTAAATACAATCACCGCTTTTCGAGGGTTTGCGTTCCAGCTGTAATGATGTTTTAACAGTGGGAACGCGTATCCATGGCGGAGTGATATTTTTATACAGATAGCAACGAAATAACGTTCGAAATTTCTCAGACTCAGATTCAATCGACGAACGTGTCGCAATTTCAGTGTTGCTTTGTCGGCGAATCAAGCTACACAAAGCCGAAAATAAGACATGGTTTTATTCCTTACATCTTAATTTAGTTCTCTATGCCTTTAAGAGCAGAGCTAAACACCGAGATATTCTGCAATCGAACGTTTTACGTGATCATGTAAAGACGACTCTTATCCGCCAACTTCAACAGCAATTTTCAAAATAAATCGACTTTCTCCCGTCGGCGGACATATGCCATGAAAACCCATGGTGTCTGCCCTTTCTCCATTATAAAAATTAAGTAATTCGGTGTTTGGGACAATTTCCTTTGCAAAATAATGTTTAGGTACCCTATTTCATTTTCTCAAATTAATGGCGGATTGTTTACCTGATCGATAGACAGCAAAATAATCTGTATTAAATTTAAACATTACCGAAATGTTCTTGAATCCTGAAATCCGACACACGAAGAGGAACGCATCTAGTAATTCAACATACACCAATATTTTTTCTGTACTTTCTTCAGAACGATTGGGAAAAGAATTCTGATCAGTAGCCTACACCATACTGTAAACAAATCGATCGATTTATGAGAGTTGTGACGCAATTACAGAACTGCGTCAACTGTTTCAAACTTCGCATTTACTTGCTTATAAGTTATTAAGACCGGTACATTGTGGTCACAATCAGAGGGACTGCTAGAAAAAAATAATTTTGCCATCCAATTAATCCTGCACGTGCCAATATTTCAAAGCCTCTCCTGCAACTCACACGATCACCCTACCCAACTTAAGGCCCCTCTACACCCCCCCCGCTTCTTCCTCCACCCTTGAAGGCTTCCTCCATCCCCAACCCCCATCCCTACACACACACACACGCACACAACGTTTAACCTTTCTTTTACATGAAAAACTAAGCAAAATATAATAGATGTTTAGCCATGTTTAGCCATAACAAATACTTGCAAAACTTCATTGACTAAAGTCCTTGATTAAAAAGTGCAGTGTAGACCTGGGTTAGACTGTACTATCAAAACAGCAGTCTAATCAGGGTCAGTACTGTTTGATTTTCCCAGCAATTTCGACACACTGTCAGATGGTGAAAGTGGTAGGACAATTGCAGTAATGAAGATTTTGTTTCAACTTTAAGCTTAGAAAATAACTTGGCCATACATACTTATACACTCCTTTACACTCCATATAATTTCAGCCAACATTGAGAAGCAGCATATGTACTGTTAAATGAGCTTTTGAGCATTAAAATTGCAGTATGCATTTTTATAACATAGGTTTTGGCCCTCTGTGGAACTACCTTAATGAGGAGTTCTAATGAGGGGTTACAACATATATATTTACTTGTTAGTTGTTTATCCCCTTTTTAAGAGTGTAAACAACTAACAAGAATTTATTGATTCTTCCTAAGAAGAAACCAGGGATTTAATAAAATACATATTTATTATGAAATGCCAGGTGTGTCAAATACTAGCTCATCAGGTGGGGGTGGGGGCTGTCAGCTCTGCAATGCCCTTGGTTCATAAATTAAAATGCCACAGTGTGTTTATATACTCAGTGATCTTTTGAGGGATTTGCTCTAACTGTTGCCAAAAATCTCATGGAAATCTATCAGTGGGGGCAAATCTCATGCAAAATTATATAATTTATAATGAATGGTACCTTAACTTTTCATTGAGAATGGAGAATTTCTCAAAATTTTAGTTCAATGTGATGTGTTCTCTAATATGATTCTGAGTCACACTCACAAAAAACAAAACAAATAAAAAGCACAGCTGTCCAGCAAACCAGAAAACTTCATTAAATATGTGGCAAAGGCACAGGACTTGGTAATCTATTCTCTAAGTTGAATGATGGTAAGATATAAACATGATTAAACAAGAAAAATAATAGGCCAATATCTAGTGAGCCAAAGTGGAGTTATTCTTTATCATTTCTCTTCAAGTAAAATGTACAGTATGTTGTGGTGTCTCATCACAGTTGCTTTTGATCAAAAATTAAAATTTAACACAATTTTCAAATGAACAAATTAGTACTATATAGGTATTCTAAATGTATAAAGCTCTGATCAAATTATTATATTCACATGCAGTCTGACATTGCCCTTCAGTGTTTTCCCTATAATTATAAATGAATAAATAGCCAAAATAAATTATAACATATGTACATAATAAGAAAAAAAAATCTGGAGACAGTTCCACAAGTGATGGTTTTATGATAATCGTTATACAAAGACTCAGCTGGAGCATGATAGCAATTCTGGGAATTCTGTCTTATTCAGCCATAAAAACATTTGTTGTGATCCATTAATAGAACCATCTATGCTCTTGCTGAAGTGCTTCTAATGAGAGGGTACAACAGGTGTTAATATGAAGCCCATTGATGCTGGTGCAACAATTATGGTGGAACTGTGTAATTGTTTTCATTCTAACATAGTCTTGACTTGTAGAAGGACAAACAGCATTATGCAACATTCCACATAAAGTGCAGGGTCCATCAGTTAGCAGGGCATGCCCCATTCATTATTTTGTGCACTTATAATGATATAAAAAAGCTTGCTAGCATAATAAAGTCCTAAATATTTGGCCAATAAAATCCTCTGTGAAAATGCTTTTTAATAGGTTGGTGTGTGTGTGTGTGTTTGGGGGGTGGGGATAGACAGGAAGGGGCTACCTCTCATTCAACTGCACTAAACTGCATCCCTTTACAATCATGACTCATCATTTAATATCTGTCATCAAGCTTTTCTCTCTAGTAACTTAATAACTGATTAGTAATTACAAGTTTCTTCGCTTTGGTCAGAAGCTGCAAACATTTAAGATGGATTAAATTAATCAGGAAATATAATTTTTTTTTATTTTTCAGTTTATGGTATCATTTCTATTAATATAACTTCAATATGAGCCTTTTAATTTTCTTTATGAGATTTAAGCTAAAACATAACTTTTGGCATTTAATTCTATAGAATAAGTATTTCTTCATGCCCCTTTCCCCTCCTCCCATCTCAGCCACAGGCCAATCATAAAAAGTATTTTGTTTGCAGTTGCCTATTAACTAGGATTTTTGGAGAGTACTTAGGTAGGTAGGCTTTCTTTTTAATCCCTGCAAACTATGAAAACAACAAAAACAAATAATAGTTCTACAAAAATGTCACACACAGTTACAGTAATTACCCATAATACTAAGATAACAGCATCCTACATTTTGAACATATCTATATCACCCACAAATGGAGTACCCAAAATGTGCAGGTATTAAGGAAAAATTGCTGACCAAGATCAGACTGCTCTTGGGTCTACACTGCTTGCTCAGACCTGTTTGTCTTACTATGCAGGTTGATCACGGTAAATGTGCCGTTAAATAAAAAAAAATAGATCTAGGGTGTCCCAAGTGGCCATCTTTTTTTTGGGGGGGGGGGGGGGGGGAGGGCGGGGGGAGGGAGGGAGGGGTAAGGTGAATTTTGGTGTGTAGGTAAGCAGTTGCTATCTACCCACCAAAAGTGCAGGGTCCAGACTCAGGGGAAGGTGAATTTTGGTGGGTAGGTAGGCAGTTGCTATCTTCCCACCAAAAGTGCAGGGCCCAGACTCTTTTTTTGAAAATTTTGGGTGGAGCCAGGTTTTTTTTTTTCACTGATTTTTGAGGCCAGATTATTTTTTGAAATCCCCTTATGAGCTGGTTTATTTTTTACTTGCATATTTTTCTTCCAAAGACAGGGATTTTTTTCGAAAAATATACCAGCCCCCCCCCCCCCCCCCCCCCCCCCCCCCAAGAATATCAAATGGTCGGTCCCTTAGCGCCCAGCGGGACAGGGTTTTGGCAGATTTATGAGGAAGGACAAGCTGTCTCTTGTACTTTTTGTTGGATGACTTTTGAAATGGTACGTGTATGTTGAGGGGGTAGGGGGGGGGGGGGGGGGGGTGGCGTCGTTCGGGACAGAATTCTTTAGAAGAGCGAGTGGTCTCAGAATGTGGGGCGCGTTATCTTGGGGGAAGTTGTCTCGGGGAGTTTTCTTAGAATCTGGGGCGAGTTGCCACCTGAAGATGGGGCGACATGTCTTGTGGCTTTTTCGTTTGTCAAACTTTGTGGTTGACCAGTGTGTTTGTTTTGCTTTCTCTCGTTCTCGGCGTGTAGCCTAAATTCAGAAGCCCAAAAAATCGCAGGCAGACAGACTAACGCAAAATCTTAATGAATTCACAGTATGCTAAATGATTACAAGCTTTACTATACCATAAATGAAGAAACAGTTGGTCTCCTCAAGTCGATCCAGCTGAAAAAATGTCTGTCTGTTGACGAACGCACGTGCCATGTATACGTAAAAATGACCAACTTCATTATCGATTTTCAAACTAAATAGACTTTCTCCCGAAGATATACCACGCTAAAAGACGGTCGAATGTATGAACTACGGTTCAGTTATAATGGCATCCAATTTGGTTTTTGGGACAATTTTCTTTGCAAAATAACTTTGGGGTACTGTCGTTGGGTTTTACTTTTCTGAAAAACGGTTGTCAAACTGTGATCGTTGTTTTGGGTGTGCAAACTGCATTGAGGTACCGATATGCGTCTGATTTCAATAACAAAACATCAAATTTCATTCTGATCTGGTCCGTTGGAAAATTATGACTGCATATCTTATCAAACGAGCATTATTTTGGGACTGTTTCTGTTCAAAATTTCCCGCCATTTTTTCCGGCGAAAAAAGGGATTATTTCTTTGTGCGTAGACGACCGCTCAGAAAATGATTTACTCAAATGTGATGAGTCTGCGTTCCAACTGTAAAGTTCACCAGGATGGTAACGATATATTCAACTGTTTCAAAATTATAGAGCGAACAAGCTTAAAAAAGTAGCCAAAGGATAAATTCCATCAGTATAAAAAACAGAGTAAGGGTTCTCTGCACACCAACTGAAAATGTTTTATATTTGAAATAGTATCTCAAAAATATTTGAGCCGCGACACAAGAAAACCAACAATGTGGTCGTGCGTCCAGCGCAGACTCAGATCAGCCTGGGCATCCGCCCAGTCTGATCAGAGTCTTCCCTGTCCGCATGAAGGTAGCTTAGTCCCTTGGCTACCCTTTAAGCGTTTATCAAAGAGTCTGATTGGACTGGGCGAAAGCCCAGGCTGATCTGAGTCTGCGCTGGACGCACAACCACATTGTTGGTTTTCTCGTGTCGCGGCTCATTTTAAAGCTATGAAGAGGAAACGAATTCGATATTACAAATTCACAAAGTGACACAACTCCATCGAAATGGGGTAGTTACAATGTACGTTTCTTCTTCTCTGCACATTGTGTATGCTTTATATTTGTAGGAAGTTTTGTTAAAATATTCATAGAGGATCTTGCATGAGTGCTCATGTATTATTGAATTTATTAAACGAGTTGGGGAAAAAGATAAGATGCGAGGCTTTGCCGAGCATCTTATCGGTTTCCCCAACGAGTTTAATAAATTCAATAAAACAGGAGCACGAATGCAAGATTCTATTTATCATATGACACAAAAATCACATTTTATAAGCAAAATTTGCACTAAAACGTCACGATTTCGCCATTAGAAAACGCGACGTTTTTATGGGCGTCAACACATAACGTTACGACGTAATTTGCATATTTAATCCACTAGTGGATTATCGTTTTTAATGCATGGCTTTATTATTTTAAAGTTATAGAGAGGACAAAAGTTCGCTACGAAAAAATAACAAAGGGCCATAATTCTGTTAAAAAAGAAAGTTGGTAATGGTTTTCATTCTTTGCACATCGCCTTACTATTACTTACATAAAAACCAAGCTCAATGAACTTCTTTCGGCCATCTTTGGTAACGGAAAAGATATTTTTATTACAAATAACCCAAAGGGGACATTTCGTCAGAATAAAAGTGAAGGTACGGTCTTTGTTCTTTGCACATTTCCTCCCCTCTCTCTCTCTCTCTCTCTCTCTCTCTCTCTCTCTCTCTCTCTCTCTCTCGGCCATCTTTGGTAACGGAAAAGATATTTTTATTACAAATAACCCAAAGGGGACATTTCGTCAGAATAAAAGTGAAGGTACGGTCTTTGTTCTTTGCACATTTCCTCTCTCTCTCTCTCTCTCTCTCTCTCTCTCTCTCTCTCTCTCTCTCTCTCGACCATCTTTGGTAACGGAAAAGATATTTTTATTACAAATAACCCAAAGGGGACATTTCGTCAGAATAAAAGTGAAGGTACGGTCTTTGTTCTTTGCACATTTCCTCCCTCTCTCTCTCTCTCTCTCTCTCTCTCTCTCTCTCTCTCTCTCTCTCTCTCTAGATTGGTGGATCGACTATTTCACTGTATCATTGTTTTTCTTTCCAGAGACTTAATAATAAAACTTGAAAATGGCAAAAAGTCAAAGAAAATGCTTCGTAATAGAAATTAATTTGAAAACTAACCTTTCATACATTTATGTCGAAGAATATGATCAGCTTCCAACTAAATGTGCGATACGTTTTCTTTTTTTCTTTTTTTCTTCTTCTTCTTATTTCCTATTAATAAAAGCTCAGCTCAAAGAAAGAGCGGCGATATGACAAAACCAGCAAAGTGGTATATACACCCAGCTAGACTTAGATCAGCCTGGACATCCGCCCAGTCTGATTAGACTGTTTTCTTTGTGTTTAAAGGGTAGCTAAAGGTCTAAGCTAACTCCATGCGATCAGCGAAGACCCTTATCAGACTGGGCGGATGCCACTTTGTTGGTTTAGTGGTGTCGCGGCTCAAATAATAATAATAAAGAAAGTATTGTAACTACATGTATCAGGTGCGTATTGAAGCTGTAGCAGCTTGAGAAAAGTAATTGCTCGCACATATAGGGGTATTTGGGTAGAGTGGAACACTGCGGTAAGTGGGACATATTTTATTCTTTGCGCGCAAGACCCAGCATATGGTACGTACTAACCAAGAAATTAAATATTGCCAACACATTTCTACTGTTTGTTTGGAAATAATATTTTCTATGATTCCTAGGTATTCAAAAGCATGCGCTGCTGGCATTTTGAATTTGTAGTTCCGGGCATAGTCGGTCTTTTGCAAAAGAAGGATACAGTGGCACTGGTCTGTTTGAATCATCATCGTAATGTTACAGTTTCACCGAGACTCTTAAAAAAAATAAGTTCCCTCGAGCATGGAAAAACAAGGGATTATGTCAAAGGTCGAGCTAAAGTGTTTTGATCCCTGTCGTTAAAAAAAATATATATTTATAAATCTAAATCTAACTAATGTGAGGACATGCCTCATGCCGTTTAGGCTAATTAGACGAACTGCATTTTGAATGGAGAAACCGTTTCAGACCATACTTGTTATGATTCTATATTGTATACAATATGTATATACAACTTATGTATGTATGTATGTATGTATGTATGTATGTATGTATGTATGTATGTATGTATGTATGTATGTATGTATGCATGCATGCATGCATGCATGCATGTATGTATGTATGTATCTCTGAAAATAATAAAATATGTTTCAACCAAGGTTTGCAAGCTATTTTAACCTGAAACAGAATTAAGAAAATTTGTTTGGTGTGTTTTTAGTTGGTTTGGGTTGGTTTGGTGTGGTTTGGGGTAGTTTGGGACAATTCGATGGACCCGCGGTTTGGGTGATTCGATGGACTCTATTTTGGCCCGCCGCACGAAAAAATAGTATACTATACAAGTTCAGCTTTCCAGGGTATACCTGCAACCGCAATTTCAGGGCCATGTTTCATGAGCCAAAGGACTACTTTAATTCAAATTAAAACTTGAATGCTGTGATAAATTGAAGTCCGAGGAAGTCCATGTATCTCTAAACAAAATATAGATATTTTCAGGTGAACTAAATACGGTAACAAAAGGCGTTAAGCCCCGGTTTAGCCAAAACCGGTGTGTTGAAGATACATTTTCGACTGTATTAGACATTCGGCATCGTTTTACTGGATTGGCCCTCAAAATAATCAAGTGCCACTGTCATTATTACTTGTCATGGACAGACAAAACTCCTTATCTGTGTGAACGGATAAAGCCACATTGTTCACTTGTAATGTTTTGTGGTTGAGTGTTAGGCTGTCACACAGGCAGCAGCTTGTGGTGGTAGACTGGGTTCCCCTAATATCACGGTAGTTAATTGTAATGGCAGCTAATGTTCAATCCAAACACTGCCATTTAGTTCTGAGGAGTCTATAAATATTCCCTTAGTAAATTATTCAGATGACATTCCTGAGGAAAACGTTCAAACACCTTCGAAAGCTGACCCTGGACATTTTTCTTGTTTCGGAAGAAAAGGACTACATTTTGTTCATCTAAATGTACGATCATTGATAAATAAAATCTCGGAGCTACGTTATATAGCGGTACAGTCTAATGCCGCTGTGATCTGCCTTTCGGAAACTTGGTTGGACGATTCTGTAGCAGATGGCGAGATTTCGATTGACGGTTACTGTCTGATTAGACGTGACAGGAACAGAACTGGTGGTGGCATCTGCTTATATATACGGAGTGACTTGTCTTTTTCGCAGAGGAGTGACCTAGAGACAGAAGGACTTGAAGCACTTTTCTGTGACATTCTTTTACCAAAATCTAAGCCTATTGTGATAGGAACTTGTTATAGGCCTCCCAAACAGAGTGATTTTATTGAAAAAATCGAAGAATCACTATTTAAGATCAGAACAGACTCTGAAATATACCTTCTTGGTGACTTCAACATTTGCGTCCTTCACAAAACTTCAAACTTATGCAAAAAGTATCTGTCTACTTTAAGGATGTTTGGCCTGAAACAATTAATTTCTGATGCAACTAGGGTGACGTCTACATCTTCTACTTTGATTGATCATGTTTTAAGTAATACCTCGGAAAAAATTTGTCAGTTTGGAACTATAAGCTTGGGTTTGAGTGATCATTGTATGGTTTTTGCTACAAGAAAGGTGGTCAAAGGTCAAATCAATAGGCATAATACAGTGAAACTTAGGTCTTTGAAACGATATTGCAAGGAAGAATTTGTGAATCAACTTTCGGCTCTTAATTGGCAAGACGTGCTGTCTTCTTTGGATGTTTCTAAAGCTTGGGATCTTTTCAAAGACTTCTTTCACTCGGTATTAGATAATGTCGCACCAATTAAAGAAATCAGATTGAAACAGAGGACGGAACCTTGGATGAGCTCAGATATTTTGCAGAGCATTCAGGAAAGGGATAATTGGCTAAATAAATTCAGAAAAACTAGGGATTCAGAAGCTTATACGGTTTATTGCAAACTTCGGAATGATATTCAGAGAAAAACTAGGAATTCAAAATCAGAATATTTGGCAAATAAAATTGATGAAAATCGAAATAACCCCAAAAAGCTTTGGCAGCAGTTAAAAAATCTTGGATATAACTCTAAAGGAAAACAATCAAGCAATGTTGTTTTGGATATTGATGGTGAAACTTGTTTTGACTCAAAAAAGGTGGCAAATTGTTTTAACAAATTTTTCACGAGCATTGCATCTACCTTGGTCGAAAAGTTACCCACTTCTCTGAACTTATTTGACACTAGATCTCAAAATTTTCAGGATTTTTATCGCAGTCGCAACGTACAAGAAGATGGATTTGTTTTGGCATCTGTTGGTGAAGATTTCATTTTCAAGGAATTGTGCCAGTTAAACTCTTCTAAAGGTACAGGTTCTGATAATATCCCGGCTAGATTCGTTAAGGATGCAGCTTTAGTTTTAAAAAAGCCAATCACCCACATTGTTAATCTTTCGATCCAATCAGGTACTGTTCCGGTCGCTTTAAAAGATGCAAGAGTTGTCCCGCTTTTCAAAAAGAATAAGAGATCTGATGTCAGTAATTATCGGCCTGTTAGTGTCCTTTCTGTTGTTTCAAAACTTTTGGAAAAATCTGTATATGTTCAACTGGAGGGGTATTTGGTAAAAAACAACTTACTGTATGAACTTCAGTCAGGTTTTCGGAGTAGATTTTCTACAGATACTTGCTTGACATATCTGACAGATTTCATTAAGTTTCAGACATCTAAAGGCTTGTACACTGGAATGGTTTTATTGGATCTTCAGAAAGCTTTCGATACTGTCGACCATTTGATTCTCTGTGACAAACTTCGTGCAATGGGTGTGTGTTCTGTTGATTGGTTTCAGTCGTATCTTTCAGGTAGAAATCAGTTTGTTCAAGTAAATGACACAAGTTCGGATTCTTCCCCCATAACATGTGGCGTTCCCCAAGGCAGCATCTTAGGACCTTTATTGTTTCTTTGCTACGTAAATGACATGGAAATTAGCATTAGTTCTGAGTGTAAACTTCTTTTATATGCTGATGATAGCGCTATCTTGTTTTCGCACAAAAACCCTGAAGTGATTTCGAGGAAACTAAGCTCAGAACTGGAATCTTGCAGTAAATGGTTGGTTGATAATAAGTTATCTCTGCATCTTGGTAAAACGGAATGTATTTTGTTTGGCTCAAGAAAAAAGCTCAGAAAAGTTCAGAATTTTGGTATCGATTGTAATGGACATTCTATTCAAGCTCAAACTTCAGTCAAATACTTGGGCGTAAACTTGGACAATTTCTTATCAGGGGAGGCAATTGCGAATGGCATCATTCAAAAGGTTAACTCTAGGTTAAAGTTCCTCTATAGGCAATGTTCATCTTTGAATGAAAAAACTAGGAAGTCTTTATGTTCTGCATTGATTCAGTGTCACCTAGACTACTCGTGTTCATCCTGGTACGCTGGTTTGACTAAAACTTTGAAGAAAAAACTTCAGATTTCTCAAAACAAAGTGGTTCGATTTATTAAAAAACTGGGACCTCGTTCTCATATTGGGTATTCAGAACTGACCAGTGTTGGATTTCTCAATGTTGAAAACAGAGTCAAACAACTCAGACTTAATCACGTGTTTAAGATTTCCAATGGCACTTCTCCTTCATACTTATCGGATCATTTTCATAAGGTTTCAGAATCTCATGGGTATAATACAAGAGGCAGTTCTGAAAATTTTGTTGTTCCTCGAGTATCTAATCAGGCGTTTTCAACCTTCTTCTTTAATGGTATTAAGGATTGGAATAGTTTACCTTCTGAAATAAAAACTTATGTAAGTTTCAACATGTTTAAAACTTCAGTTAAAAGACATTTGAACTCACAAATGCAGCTTATGGAAAACAATATATTTTGCTATTATTAGATCACTTTCATTTGTATGTAGGTAACTTAGGTTTGTGTCGATTCCCAGTCTGTATCCCCCCCATACCTTGAATCTAACCAATTAGGACCCCATTGGAAATAAGCCTACGGGCTTTCATGGGTTATCCTAGGTTTCTTCAACATACATACTGTCGGTACTTAGTTTCAAGCTGTATTTTATTTTAGGGCTCGTACATAGTTTCCTTTCGGTTTTGGCCTCCAAAGTCACCGTTGACGGCATTTCAGATATTGACTTTGATTTTCACCATTCACATTCATGGTCCACCATCTGCTCTGGGAGCACTGTTCCTCGAGAGATGGGGGTGGCTCGTGGAGAAGCCTCACTGACGGTAACACTCCGGTGCCAGATCCATCGATGAGTAAGTATTGTTTATGACGACTCACTGGATTTTTCCCATGGTCCGCGAATGTGTGTGGTGAAAGTTATTTTCAATTATGTTTGAAGTCACCAAAATTTAAATTTTTATATGTAACTCTAGTCATTTCCTTATGAACTGTGATTATCAACAGAGCTGTGATAACGAAAATCCAGAAATGTGATATGACTTTAAATATTTTAAATTATAAAAACAGTAAATTCTTATTTTCCTATTTTACAGATAGTTATACACATATACATTATTTTCTAAAAAATATTTTTACAAAGTGCATTTTTTTTGTTTAATATAAATCTATTCATATATCTTTTAAACATTTAAATTTCAATCATTTTTTATGTAATTGTTGTATTATTGTTGTACATGTATGTTGTTTTTACCGAATAAAAATCAATCAATCAATCAAAATAAATAAAAAGAACTGGACTGATTAAATGATATTTGAGCTATTATCCTTTGGTAATCCCATATTCTCTTGCACTATGGAAATCATATCTTTCTCATCTTTGTTTTCAAACAAGAAATGATAAGCCACCATGGTGTTACAGCTTAAGCCAATGGAGAGTTCCATAATATCACGGTATTTATAAAAGCGGCAAGTATGGAAAGCAAATAGTATCAAAATTCTTAAAATTTAATGCAGTAATAACAAAGTTGTTCATCGATATTCTAAACCAGTTTGTACAAGCTAAATCAAATGTTAATGAATTTGAACAGAATTTTATATCAGAATATACTTTCACGAGGGGTTTCCAAAAAAAATGACAACTAGGTGGCATAGGGGCTGCATAAGCAGTAAATAATTTCTTAATGAATCAATAATCAGCCATTAAATAATTGTTTTCTAGTTCCAACAGTTATGTTCTAATATTTCAAAAACATTTTTTGTCAATAATGTCTTTTAATTCCTCAGGTTCATCAAAGAAACTTTATGCGCTTTGATTAATTTATTACAAACATTCAAGTTTTTAGTCTTAATGGCTCCCCATAATTTTCAGCAAAACTTTGGATTGATAAATATTGTAATCTTGAGAGTTGTTGTTTTCAAATAAAAGATTGGGATACCAGAAATGAGAAGTCACAAACAAAAATAAAATTATGGCCACTATTTTAGTGAGCTGTGAGTTTTCTTGGGCCAGGGGATAGAACCTTGTGGAAAACATGCTAATTTCATGGTTCTTATAAAAGAAAGATTGTACTCGGCAGGAATCAAGACAATTTCCCAAATTTTTTCTATAGTATAGAAGTTTTAACTTGTGGTTGATGAAGTAATTTTGTCACTACTCAATACACAGTAAGTTTAATGAGATACAAGAAGAAATGTAAATGCCGTGATATTAAGGAACCCTTGATATTATGAGAAACGACTATAAATGGAGTTAAGTCGGATTGGGCCCCGGTTTGTTCAGGTGTCCCCCAGGGCACTGTGCTTGGACCATTGTTGTTCTCGTTATACATTAACGATATAACAGAAAATATTGACTCGGAATTACGACTTTTCGCTGACGACTGTGTTTGCTATCGTGAAATCAGAGATATTGAAGACACTGTGAAACTTCAGGAGGATATAGATCATTTAGGTTGTTGGGCAAGGAGTTGGGGCATGAGATTTCAACCTGTTAAATGCAATATAATGCAAATTACAAGGAAACGGATCAAGAAGATCAATGCTTCCTATACCTTAGAGGGAACGGTCCTCAGTAATGTAGAAACTATCAAGTATCTCGGCATAACCATTGCCAATGATTTGAAATGGAACACACATGTCAGTAATATTTGCACAAAGGCTAATAGGACCCTCGGCTTCCTCAGACGTAACTTGACAGCATGTCCACAAGATGTTAAGGAGTCAGCATACAAGGGACTGGTGCGTCCAGTCCTGGAGTATGGCAGTTCAGTTTGGGACCCTCAAAGTATACTTCTTCAAGATGAACTTGAGAAGGTGCAGAAAAGGACAGCTAGATTTGTAACGGGAAATTACACATATGAAACCGGGAGTATGACTGGCATTCTGGAGAAACTTAAGTGGGAATCCCTATAAAAGAGAAGGAAAGATAGTAGACTTATAATGCTTTACAAAGGTCTGAAGGGTGCAGCCAGTATACCCATAAATGACCTTGTTCTTCCAAATAGGCGTACCAGGAATCATCATTCCCTGACATTTCAAACCCCATTGGCTGGGACTGACATTTACAAGTCCAGTTTCTTCCCTCAGACTATTAGAGATTGGAATTCCCTGGAAGATTCACTTATTTCTGCTGCTGAGTGTGCAGAGGATTCAGTTACTAAGTTTACTTCTCTTATAAGGGCTAGGGACTAGCTTCCCTGATTCACAGGTCCTGGTGAATGATTGTCTTTGGACGTATCACCAGTAAACAATTCTGATTCTGATTCTGATTCTGTCACTTCCATATAGACTGGCACTCCCTATTCTCACAGTACTTAAGATACAAGCAAGCCTGACCAAATAAGGAGGACCAACAATTCAACATACTATATGTAGTTGAGCCCTCTAGTATTTCATCTTAACCTCAAGGCATTTTTGTGTTCTCTATCTTTTGGTGAGTGTCATATTTTTATGTGCATTCAGTACTATCCCAAAGTGGTTAGGCAGAAATACCGACTCCATATTCTCAAGGTATATGGATATTTGTCTCAACATAAGCAAATTAAATGCAAGCAGAAATATTTCCTTATTTGAAATGTTTAGTATAACCATACTTAGATCAGACAAAGCAAGGAATAACATGACCGGACAATTATTTTTTAGATTATCGCCACTTTTATCACCCTGGGGTGTTCCTTGTTACCTCCTTTGGTGATTTTTCACTATTTTGGCATTAAGAAGTCACAGAATCTTCAAAAAGAGACAGAATTTAAATTTTATGTGTTTTTATATTTTGTATTCCTGAAGCCAGAAAGAAAATATAAAAATAAGGAGACATGTATGTCTGAGGGCTTTTATATAGCACTACCGCGAGAATATGATTGCCGCGAGGATATGGAGTTGGAGTATATAGGCGGAAATATAGGCGGGTCAAATAACAAAATATCCTGTTATTTGACCCGGACGGAATAAACCGCATGTAAAGGGAGGTAATTAAATATGCAAATTAGGTCTGAAATATACAAATTCGCTTTATTTCGTAAGTAAAATTCTATATCTATAAGTCAAACAAACCTAGAGGGTGGCTGGGTTTGTTGGGAGGAGGTGGAAATATAGGCGGGTCAAATAACAGGATTATGCCTGATTTTACAGACTAATATACTCAAATAGGTCTCATTTCTTCAAGCTCTGTATATAAAAGCCAGCTTATCTGATTTTTGTTATCAAACACAAACAAATATCAATTACAAAGACAATAAATGTTCTCAGCATACTAATTTCTTGAAGTTTCTTCAAGGCTTAATGGCTAATTCATGAGCTAATCTAAGCACTTTTTTTCCGCAGTATACATGAATAGGGTCCAAATTTGATACAAAATACATGAATAGGTATATATTGTGGCATTTGTATTATACATGAATAGGGTGGGTTTTCAGAGTTCCAGCGGCACATGAATAGGTATATATTGTGGCATTTGTATTATACATGATTAGGGTGGGTTTTCAGAGTTCCAGCAGCACATCTGCACCCCTTTAAAGACCAAGTGACCCCGCCCCCCCGATAGTTGCATTTTTGCAGAACTTTCAGTTAGGCAAATTTATTTATCAACTAATTCTTTCTACCAGGAATAATATGCTACAGTTTCAGTCATATGAAACTACCATTATCATAAAGGCAATAAGCATATATAAAATTTCGGTGAAAATTGTGAAGTAGTAGTTTGAGTTAGTTCCCTTGCAAAGTAAAATTTGAGTTACTTCCCTTGGAATATCTATTTTTAGAATGTCCTCTTATTCATATATTTTTGCTTGTTTGTTTGCATATATTTTGTTAATGTAATTATAATACTGATATCACATCAACTTTAAAAAATACATTTAAATATATCCAAGAATTCTGTGAAATGTGATGTCACTTAATTTATTTTATTAGCATTCCAATAGCCGGCTGGCAGGAGACTTTTAGGTCTAGTGCCAGCCGGCTGGCAGGAGATCCCGCCTTTTCTGAAATACCTGGAGACCAATGAAAAAAATAAAATCAGAGTTACGTCAAGTTATTAGACTAACGAAGACCAATAAAAAACCAAGAAAAATATTTAAAAAAAGATAATCGTCGCAGATTAAATGGAAGAGTGTTTTGTAATATGTCTCTGGTGGAAGAGTTGTGGAGCGCAGTGGCTCAGTGGTAGTGTGCCCGACTCATAATCGAAGGGTCCCCGAGTTCGAATCCCACCAGGGCCCTAGCGTTGTCACCTTGAGCAAGTCACATATCCACAGCTCAGCTTGTATATATGTACATAGTTTTATTAAGTCATAATAAAAGCTCTACAGAGCTTATGTTAGTTGTTAATTAAAATAAGTGACTATAAATAAAGATTATTATTATTATTAACATTCCTGAATATGACTCACTTGAGCTATGTAGGTAGGCACCCACAACCGTAATTTTGACACTGGGTAGCGACAATGACCTGTTTGAAAATTGGGCTGTCCAATTTGAAATTCAAAAAAGATTAGATGAAAAATAATAGGGGGAACATTTAAAGAAAAAAACTTGCTGCGGCCGGGATTCGAACCCGGCCGCCCACATGGCAGGCGAGCATTCTACCACTGAACCACCTGTGCTCACAACCTAACCAATTTTTAAAGTGTGTAAAGCAAAAGTAGAAATCAAAAGTAGATCTTCGTCGAAAAAAAAAAGTTTTGAATATCAGTGTCTGTTTTCGATAATTACAAACAAGAGAAACATTTTGAATTAATATATGACAGAGTGCTAGTATTCACAGTGCATGTGACGGGAAAAAAACCAAGATTTAATATTCATTGACCTTTGATAGTATTGGCTAAATTTTGACATGCACATTATTTGACCAATGAAATGTTGTGAAATGTGGAACAATATTGAAATTATAAGCACCTGTGACGCGAATAAAATCGGAGTTACGTCAAGTTATTAGACTAGTCCCATATATGTGACTTCAGCGGTCAAATGTCTTGAGTTTTATGTTTTCATGTTGTTATTTTCATTTTCTATTTTTAATGGCGGTGAAGACTTTCAGTCTCTTAAAATAAAAAATGACAATAACAACATGAAACATATACACAGACATTTGACCGCAGAAGATTTGATCTGGACATGGCAGGCCTGGAGACTTTTCATCATAAGAAATAGATCAGCTCTAGCAGTGAATTGTTGAGTAATAATTCTCTGTTTGGAGGCCAGTTGTAAAGTAGATCATATCACGAGTGCTCCGCGCTCATGATATATCTTCTTACCAGTGACAGACAAACAGTGAATTATTACTCAACAATTCAATGCTAGAGCTGAACTATTTCGATTATAACACTCAAAAACATGTAAAACTATTCTTTTCATTCAAACTCTCCCAACCTTCCTGCTAGCGTGTTCATGCTCCCGCCAATATTCTAAACTGTATCTAAGATAAATGTACGTTTTTATAGTGATTTTAGTCAGAGAAAGAGACGTTACACTGTCTAACATCTCAAAACGTCACAAAATTAAGTCAGTAATTGCAGTGATGTCAGCAATTAGACTCAGGCGGTTTGAAACAGTGAATTGTTGCAGAATAAAACACAGTAACTTTTCATTGCTTCTATAGGTGCACTGTGTTAGAATATGACATAATTTATGATATGAATGTAACAAATGGCTCTCAAACAAATAACCCACATACATGTATGTATTAGAATTCAATTCAATTGGTCTCATTTATTTAGTTCCTGTAGTCCAGGAATTTAGTGACAAAGGTCTGTGGAAAGGTTGATAACCCTTGGAGAATCTATTTTCCAATAAGAATATAGGTCTCTTCTTAAAGATTAGCCTGTTTCAGCCAGCATTTATAGAGACGGGGTTGCATGTTGGGCTGTCACATAAGTATCTCAAGTTCTATCTTGGCCATGGCAATTTGTTCCTGATTCTGATGGACAGTCCTATGAATAGAGATCACCCCAGAATTTATTTTTTTCAGAATGTTTTCCATTCAGCTAGGTCATTTCAGTCTTTTTGATTTTGTTGGATTTTAGCAAGAAAGACATTTCAGATGAATTTTGGCAGTATACACCTCAGTGAAGATGTTTACCCTAATGCACTCAGAATGGCCAAAAGTCCATGGACTTTTGGCTGTTTTGAGTGCAATAGGGTAACAACATACACCTTGTGTAGAAAAATATGTAAATAGAAAGTATGCTTTAACTCTTAGTATTTATGTGTCCTCACCAAAAGTGAGGAGGGTGACATAAGTATTGCTTTTAGTGCGGATCCTGTTGGTGTCAGGGTCCATGTGACAACTTGTCAGGGCAATATCTCTTGAACTAGTGGATGGATTATGACCAAACTTGTATGGATACATCATTGGCATTTAATTTTGGACATGTTCAAGATCCGATTCGGTTCACAGGCATAGGGTACATTGGAAGTTAGCGGGGGTCAGGACATAAACATCGACAGATAGATATATTAAGACAGTTTATGTCCTGACCCCCTCTAACTTCCAATGTACCGAATGCCTGTGATTCGGTTTGGGTATCCACTGACTCAAACAATGCATACAAAAAGGATTCGGAACAAAGTCATAATGATTATTGTTTTTATCTGTCTCCTAAGAAGTGTTTATAGTCTAATTGTCAAGAGCTTGTGATAAAGTCAACTTTTTCAAAGCTTTGGAAAATAATTTTATAGCTCACTAGAGGCTACTCACCCCCAAAGTGTCAAATAACCATTGCCATAAAAATTGGGACACCTAAAATAATTGTCCTGAAATGTAATAGTATGGTTTTACATTGCAGTATTATCCTAAAGTGCTTAAGTATTGGGACACATTTTTCATTTGACTAAATGGAAATTTAGTGGTTTTTGGGTGTCCCAATAATTAAGCACAGTAGGGTATGTCCAAAAGATACAAATGGGATAGCAAACAGTGCATATCCTGATCAAATTGCTCTGATCTGGGTCTGTACTGTTTGCCCAGACCTGCCTGTCCCAATACTGTAAAATTCTAATATTGGGACAGATTGGTCCGGGCAAACAGTTCAGACCCAGATCAGACTGCTCCTTGAGGAGCAGTCTTATCAGGGTCTACACTGTTTGACAATTCATCGACATCTTTCGGATGCAGTGCAGTGCTGTATTGAAAAGCCAACTTGTTCAATGTTTAGGACAGTTACAGTAATTATTTCAGGTGTCCCAATTATCAGAGCTTTTACGGAGCTCCAGATAAGAAATTAGAATGGGTAACAGGGATAATGCAGAGATAAGTTTTCTTATTTCTCATCGAAAACATACATTGTGACCCCGAATTAGAACCGTCTCAGCAAGACGGTTCTAATGAGGGGTCACAGTACCAGAGCTCCAGATAAGAATGGGTAACAGGGATAATGCAGAGATAAGTTTTCTTATTTCTCATCGAAAACATACATTGTGACCCCGAATTAGAACCGTCTCAGCAAGACGGTTCTAATGAGGGGTCACAATATATGTTTTAATGGGAAAATAAGGAAAACTGTCGCTAAATTACCCTTGTTACCCCTTCTTATCATGAGCACTGAGTAGTCTAATATTTTTTGCCTGCTGTTTTTGTTTTTTAGAAAGTTTAGCCTTGAAATGAATGCGTTTAGGAAGGGGGACCTTTTGCTGTTGATGGTTGTGTTAGTTCTGCAGATTTGCTTCGGACAGTGCAGTATTTTTGAGGAATTTTTGAGCTTCATAGAGAAGTATGGGAAGACTTACAAAGAGGGTTCAGAAGAGTTCAGACAGAGATTTCTCAATTTTCAGGTTTGTATGACATGTCACATTCAGTGTTCCAGGTAAGAACTGGTAACAGGTCTAATTTAGGGATAATTTTCCATATTTCTCCATTAATTCATACCTTGGGACCCTATTCTTACAATATATGTTTTTGTTGAAAAAAATGAGAATAAGTATCTGAGAACTGTCCTCAAAAACACACCCTATCTGGAGCTCTGCGTATGAATGCATACTGTTTGGTCAGAAATTCCTGATCAGACAATGTTGACTGAGATCAGACTATATGCTTCTTTGATGGATGTGAGGTGTGTACAGAAAAGTCTGTAGGATGGTCACAGTTTGGCATCGTGGCTTTCTGAGTGATGCTCAACGGTGATCCCAAGGGACAGCTTTATAATGTTTGAAATTAAACATAGTATTTGTTAAAATGCATAATTTTAGCCTTTAAGAGGTTTCTGTTAAAATATAAAAGAAGTGGACATTTTAATTACCAAATGTTTGGTCCTTTACATTAGACTGACATCAGTTTTACATCTTCATGACGTCATTGCATCACTTGGCGATGTAGATGGCCTCCTGTATGACCAATGCATTGACTACAGGATGTCCACATGATATTTTGCTGCTTCAGGATGACAGTATAAGTACCTTTCATGGTATGAGGTGTGGCTAGAAAAATCCATCATGAGGGTCACTGTTCGGCATCATTAGGCTTGCCGAGCTCCTGCACAACCAATACATTGAATGCATGCAATTTTTATCCATTCCTGGGTGAGGTAAGATTTGTAGGTACAGGTAAACGCGTGGATATCCTTATCTGGTGAGCAAGATAAGAATTATTGGTACAGTTGAAACTTGCAGATATCCGTATCTGGTGTATGAGAACACTCTTATACCCAAGGGTTTGACTGGAAAGAATGATAGGCTTAGTGTTTCCCCTAGCCCCTTTTAGCATGGCGCAGCGCCATGCCCCTTTTCCCAAGCGCCATGCCCTTTTTTCCAGCGCCATGCCCTTTTTGCTCTAAACTACACCTGCCAAGTAGGAGATACACATGTGTATTCACAGTTCACTGCATCAGTTGTTTTGACAGCGTAAGTAAACACAACTGTTGGCATTAATCCTGTTATGGTCCACTCGCTAATAAACTAACTGATCCGTGAAAATACCTGACAGATCTGCAGAATATCGGTTACAGGAAAGATCAAAGTGAGGCTTGTTAAGTGAAAAGGGGCCAATAGCCATGTTTCACAAATACAAATCAACATGCCCATTACGTTTAGAGACTTAATTTGTTTCAATATTTTCTAGAAGTCTTTTTTTTAAGAATCCTTTGGATTCATGTACTGTATTTGGGAAACTGATTTGACCCACATATGTGCAGGCTGATCATTGTCTTCACTTGTTGCTCACCCCGTAAGGCCATTCTTCCGATATGCGTATTATATATGGGTTACATTCGAGACGTTTGAGAAATTATGGTGTGAAAATAATTACGCATATTAGAGCAATGGAAGGTATTATCGACAGGTAGTAGTTATCGACACCCCCTTGTGAACTTTTCCATTTCTTGACATCTTTTTGTAAATAAGGCATTATAGTGTTCCATTTTCATTTAGCTTTATGTATTAATGCAAAAAATGCTAGAAAGTTAGGTGTTTGGAGAAAAATAGACATATTTGTTTATGCAGTATTGAAATACTGTGCCTCTTATGCATGTCTGTAAGGGGTGGTCACTCATACACATGGTTATTTTCACTCACATAAAGCGCTTTCATGTGGTTTTATTCCATAAACTAGATCACCATGGAGAATATTCAGAGCAGACATGGTTACTCTTTTCAAAACCATATATGGTACTGTGACCTCCAGGGTGTCGATAACTACTTCCCTAAATGCAGCATGGCAGTAATTATCAACACCCAAACATTAAATGACTCAAAAATGCACAGTTTTTAAAAAAATAGATCAGAAAAATAGTTTATTTTCAAGTAAAATTATCTCAAAAAGCAATCAAAACATCATCAAATGTACAATGTTTAATTTTATTTTTGTAAGATTTTTTTTTATTTTAAGGGTAAAAATTGAAAAAAATCCACAATTTTTACAGCTTCTTTTTCATATTTTTGCATATTTTCTGGCTGAGAGTGTAAAAAAGAGAAATCTTGGGATTTTATGTCTGAATTGAAAGCAAACCTTTTAATCATTATCTAAACTAAATTAATATAGCATAAGTTTAAGAGAAGTTGTATTTAATCATCATAATTTTTATCATTATCATTTAGGGGTAAATGGGGTGTTGATAACTGCTTCCGGGTGTTGATAACTGCTACCGTCCGGTACATGGCATGAGACAAAAATTATTTTTGAAATACAAACATTAATCAAAAGGGTTCCTTCTCATCATCTTGGTAGATAATTGTGTTAATAAAAACAGGTCAATCTAATATGAAATCTTACAAAAGTATCTGTTTAAAACCAAATAGTAGCTTAAGGTGTCGATAATACCTTCAGTTGCTCTATGCAAGTTTGATATTTCTGTCTTGTATATGCCGATTTTCGAGTCCAAAATAGAATTTGAACATCCTTATATATATTTTTAATAGTTTTCAACATCTCTGAATGCCCTTGAACAAAACTCACTTGAGTGAAGAAGATAAACAGAGCTAACTGAAACAGATATGAATAGAAATTAAAGGGAGGCAATTCTGCGCCAGATTATTTTTTCAAATACAGACCTATGATAATCCTGGTCAGTAAGAATTATAAATAAAGAACAATAATGATAAATACATGTAATAAAATATAAATTGTAATAATAATTAGGACATTGAAATGATGTTTTAGGCTATTTATGTTTCTTGATATTTAGAAGAAAAAAAAACAAGTAGCTTGACACACACACACAAAAAAAAAAAAAAAAATACAGAGCAGATGCAAATTTCTTAGGTATTATTATCATATGCAGGCTCTATTTGCTTAGCTATATCCAGGCTCTATTTGCTTAATTATGTTTACTGCATTTCAAGATAAAGATGCTACTGCAGCTATAAATAAGAAAAGAATGATATGATTTAATGCTTTATTAGCAACTAGTATTAATCTCTGTAAGCTAATGTCCATTAAAACAGGGGTCTTTGAATAAAAGCATATACAGTGCCCTTTTTGTGAAAATTCACGCGCTAAAGTGCCCTTTTCTGAGAAAATTTACCATGCCCTTTTTCATTTCTGGGGGAAACACTATAGGCTTGCCAGAATATGAAGATGTATCAACCAAAGCTGAGGATAAGGGGATACTTGATGACAATTTGGGGATTGTTTTCCTTATTTCAAAACAGGAGTATATGTTGTGACCCCTAGTTAGAACCATCTCGGAGATGGTTCTAATGAGGGGCCAATACATATGTTTTGATGGAAAATGAACAGAAATTACTCCTGAATTACTACCAGTTAGTTCCCTTATTTCCAGCTGTGGAAGAATTCAAACAAAATTGGTGGAGGTATCAGAATACTTGGTATACAGTAAAGAATTCAGTATCATGTCATGTTGCCTTTTTCTGATAAGGCTCTTCATGTATCTTACATATTTATTCAGCTATAAGATGGATAGATGGATGGATGGATGACTTGTGAGTTTACTTGCTTTTTGACAGTATTTCAGTCATATCAGGACCAAGGGTGGGTGGTAATGAAAGGCTGTTGGCAATGGAACCCTGTTTACAATGGAAAAGATCCCACCTCCAGCAGGTCTCCAACCTGGGACAGCTGGATTAGCAAGCCATGACTTAATCTAGTGAGCTACTGGGTTTTAGCTATAAGATGGGGGCGGGGATTTCTTCCGCCGAAATGACCCTAAATATATAAATCAGACTTGTGTTATTCTGCTATAATGGTTTTTTTTTTTTCTTCCAAAACAATCCCAAAAATCTTGATCCATTTTATAAGACAGATTTGCATTTTTGGAAGGCTGTATTGTATCTTTCAAAACATTTATCTTTAATGTTATTCCTTGTCTGTAGGAGAACCGAAAGCTGCAGTATTACCTAAATAAAGAACAAGAGACTCCAAGTGCTGTGTATGGTGTTACAAAATTTTCAGACCTGAATGCCACAGAATTTAAAGGTAGGAATTTAGTAGTAGTATATAGCTGATAATGTGTGTGTGCTGTAGAGGCCCAGATGAGGTGAGAATTTGATAATAATTCTGGGATAATGAGGGGTCACAACATATGTTTATATGGAGAATTGTCAGAAATAGATGGATGGATGACGTGATTTTACATCCTTTTTAACAGTATTTCAGTCATATCAGGACGATGGGTGGGTGATAATGAAAGGCTGTGCGCAATGGAACCCCGTTTATGATTGAATAGATCCCCTCCTACAGGGGGGCTCAAACCCGGGATGGCTAGATCAGCAGCTCAACGCTTAACCTACTGAGCTACCGGGGCTCCTGCATCAGAAATAAAATTGCCATTGAAGACCTTATTTTTCTGGGCCTATACTTAATTTGTCCCAATTATTGGACCAAAAATATTTGAGCAAACAGTGTAGAGAGATTTTTGTACACTGTTTTCCAGTATTTTGTAAAATTATTCCCAACTGGGAAAATGACTTTGTCTAGATTTAAAGATGGAAGATTTGTGTTAGAAATAGTTGAGATGGCCTGTCATTTGCAGTCTTTATGATTATTTAAGGGATAGCTACTCAAAATTGTTGTTTTGGGCAGTAACTTGATGGTTTTATGGTTGCATATTGTGTTTTATGGCTTCCCTTCAGTGGAGCTATAAAACCCAATTTGCAACCTTTAAACTGACCTTTTACTGGTACCTCCCCAGATGACAAATTTGATTATAGTTATCCCCATTCTAATGGTCAGTTTACATTTTCACCTGCCAGGCCGGGTAGCGCAATCGGTAGGGCACCTGACTCGTAAGTCAGAGGTCCTAGGTTCGAATCCCGGTCTGGCCACATACTTTCGTTTCTCCTTCCGCTGATTGAAGAAGGGCAGTTGTCAGTTACTGGCGAAAGTATGTGCACTTAGTACTGGTTAACCGCTTAGGAGGTCTAGGCCTGCCCAGGAATAGTGTGGTTAGGTTAACTGACCGTCCCGACATGACCTTAGTTGTTTACCGTGGACGTTAAGCATCAAATCAACCAACCAACATTTTCACCTTTCACCTTTCAAAGTGTTCCACTTTGCACCATAACTGAGATTCTCTCACCAATTTGACCACAGAGCCTTGGGTCTTCTCTTAAAGAAAAGAATTTGCTCCTGTGGGAGAAAATTCTCTCCTCTAAGAGCAAACCCTCATTGAGGAAAAATGGCAGAGTTGCTTCCCCTGAGGGTGTTCCCATTCACCTTAATATAAGGAGTACCGTAAAAATTCAAAAAATTGGGACACTGAAAATAATTACCATAACTGTTGTAAAAGTAAAACAGTTAAATTTTACTATGCAGTAATTGGTCCAAAAGCGCATGGAATGACAAACAGTGTAAATCCTGATCAGACTGCTCCTCAAATATTTAGAATTTTTATGGTATATTCTGTTGCAAAGTAAAGTAAAACAAAGATACTAATTCTATTTTCTGTTGGCAAGATTTTGACTTTTTCCTTTCATTTCAGATATGTATTTAAGTGATCTTATATCTAGAGGTCCCAAAGTTTTAACTTATTCAAGCAAGGTACCATTATCAGAACTACGGCAGCTAAATATTCCACAAAAACTGGACTGGTATGTAGCAGCTTTTGTTTTATCAATTTTTTCTTAATGCATAATTTATGAACCTAAACATGTCTTGAGCATAAAGAAACATTTTTGCTCTGTTTTGAGTTGTCCTCAAATGCATGTAGCCTCAGTGGAGGATAGGCCTGAGATCATTTCTATGTGGGGTTTTGCCTTAGAAATACCTCAGTAGACAGACCTAAGGAGGTTTATAAACTATCAGTTGTATGCCCATCAGATATAGAACTCCAGATCAATGAACTGGTGTCTGAATCAAGGAATGAAAAACATGGCACTTAAATCAGATAAAAAGGTATATGGTGAACATATCATTACCATAGTAACTTGATCTGATCCACTGTATCATGTCTAGTGGATATACCCAGATCTCTGGATGACACTCGGCACATGCATCTCGTGATTGGATCCATCCACTTGACTTGATACAGAAGGTCAGATCATGTTACTGTTTTCTTTCCTAAATAGATTATGAACTAATGAGTCAATATCAATGAAACTGGTAAGAATGCTACAGCAGTGCCATGTTTTTTGGCCTTTAAGATGGGACATTTTCTCCTCTAAAATGACCCCACGCCACATATGTAAATTAGTCATGCTAATTCTGCTATAAGATGTCCCCCCCCCCCCACCCCCAATCTCAGAAATCTCGATCAGTCTTAATAAACAGATGTAGATAAAAAAATCTTTCAATGTTGATCCAATTCATCAGTGATCATAGGAGCTCAGAGACATGAAAAAAGGGTAATCTTGCATATGCAAACAGGGAAGACTCTTATCAGCCTGTACATTTGTCCTCAGTTACCACTTTATAGATTCCACAGGATCTAAAGATTATCATTGAGAACAGAGAAGACTCTTATCAGTGTTCATGGTTGACATATCCCATCTCCTGGTATGATTCTTTTAATTTAGGTTAATTGCTACACTTTCAAGGTAAGCAACTCTGTCACTGGTTTTTGCCTTCCCTTATAAAGGGGTCAGCTCTTAAGGGAAAGAATGTGCTCGTAGGAGAGCAGATTCTTTCTTTTAAGAGTTGATCCATATTTGGAAGGGTTCTGCTATCCAGGGAAGCAAAAGAGGAAGTCACAAAAGTTGTTTCCCTTTGTGAAAATGGACACATACACCTTAAATCAACTTTTGAATCTTCTGAATTCATGTAAAACCAGAGCTCTAGATCAGAGGGGGTATTTGGTGATAATTAAGGATAATTTTCGTTAATTCTGCTGAAAAACATATGTTGTGACCCCTCATCTGAACCGTCACAACATATGGTTTCAATGAGAAATAAGAAAAATTATCCCTAATTATCATCAAATACTCCCTCGTATCTAGAGCTCTGAAAATGTAGTATATTTTGCAGGAGGTCCCACTTGAATTACAGTATTGTCTCAGGGATTAAAAATCAGCTTAAATGTGGTGGATGCTGGTAGGTATCAGAAGATATTTTTTTTTTTCGTTATGAAATAGATCAGCCGTATCAGTGATTTGAATTAATATGTTGTGCATGATTACATCACATTTTGGAGGGCAATTTGAAAGTGAGCTACTGTCATGAGATACAGTTCAAATATTGTATCTATTTGCAACTTATTAACAATGAGTGCAACATTAGAGGATTGCAAAACTGTCTAATTGTTGGATAAACAATGTCAATTAAGAAACAAAATAGACTAGAAATGCAAGAAAAATGATGTTAGAGAAAAAGTTACTTATGGAAAGTTCAAGAATATGGCTTAAAGTATCAAACTGGAACAAGGACGAGTTACAGTAACACAAGACAAATGTATTTTGAATTCTCTCCTTCAGACCCACTGACCTGGGGCTGGTTGCGGTCAGGCGATGGTGCTGGGTAACTTTCAGTGCAGGGGAATCCTACTAATGCGGACAATAGTAGGACAGGGGCCTACTGTGCTTGCAGTAGTTGTATGTTAGGGTTGTTTGGACATTTTTCTCTCGCTTGCCTTAACGAATCATTCTCTTTTCTCTCTCCCTCTCTCTGGGAGACGGCTCAATATAGTCTGAAATACTGTCTCAAAAAGCCATTAAACTCAAAACAACCAACCACACACCATGTAGGAACCTTTAATAATATATAGCAGAGCTCCAGATAAGAAGGGGTAACAGGAATACTTTTGGGATAATTTTCCTTATTTCTCCATAAAACCATATGTTGTGACCTCTCATTAGAACCATCTCGGAGAGAAAGAATTATCTCTGAATTATCCTCTAAAACCCATCATACCTTAAGCACAGTCTACAGACATAAAATTAAGGCTCTTCTATATAGATTACATGGATTCACAGACTGGGTAGAGTCTTTGCTATTTAATAGAGATTTTTGTATTAGGTGGCTCATAAATTAAACTCTGTGAGGGTTTATTCTATATACAATATGGGCCTGTTTGTTTATTTCCTTACGCCATATAGCCAAAATATGGATTCACATGTGCCACATGAACTTTATTGTTTTAATTGTATATTTGTCTGAAACAATTAAGACATACAGGCTAACTGGTTAATCCCAATTGTGTAACATGTAACATTTGATTTGAATGAATTTTTTTCACTCAGTACTTTTCGTAGTTGTTCAAAAATTGCCTAAATCATTTATACTCATGGGGATATAGTTTCACTAATATTCTATTTAGTATCAAATTCAGGAATCTTGCTAATATTTCACCATTTGACACCCAAGCAAAAACTGTCAAATGACAAGTGGTGGGATGTGAATTCGAGAACTTGCCAATGATACCAAATAATAATAAAAAAAATGAAAAAAAATAATAAAATAAAGAACATACAAATAAAGTGATTTAAAGTACTGGGAGTATAGAAGTGTTTGAAATATCACCAAAGTAATTTATAACACTTTCTGTTGATTATTTTGAAGGGCTTTCAGTACAGTTGAAACTACAGAAAGTAAATACTCTTTGAAAACTGGGCAGCCTCCACCTACTCTGAGTGTACAGCAGGTCATTGACTGTGATGGCTTTGATGCTGGTTGTGCGGGTGGGGACATTTGTAGTGCTCTCAACTGGATGATTGTGGTAAGTCCCAGTACTGTATGCTCTAGACTACCAATCCAGGGGTCCCAGGTTTGATCTCATGCTTTTCCAGTCTTAGAATGAGTCTTTAAACCAAGATCCCATCTCCATATCACCTACCTATGTGTTGGTGGAACATTAAACCTGGTCCCGAGGTTATAAAACTTGAGTACATTCTCAAACTCATGCTCGGAAGCAGCCAGTCAGTGTGCTTTATTTTGAGTTTGAGATTATACTCAAGTTTTATAACCTCGAACCCAGAGTTCACTCACACACTTCAATACCATAAAAATTAAAATAATTGGGATGCCTAAATTAATTTTCATAAAAGTAAATAATTGTCCTGAAACGAAAGTTTGTTTTAACAATGCAGGAATGGGTCCAAAAGATGCAGATGGAATGGCAAGCAGTGTAGGCCTTGATCGGACTGCTCCAGTCTGATCTGGGTCTGCATTGTTTGCTCAAGAATGTCTGTCCCAGTCCTTAGAAGTTTAATGGTAGATAAGACTCCAAATATTTGTGCAAAATTTCTTCAGCAAATAGTATAGGTCCAGATCAGACTGTTTCCCAAAGATCAGCACCTGCATTGTTTCCAGTCAGCGCAAACAGTTTTTGTCTGGCTTGTGACTAGCAGAAGTGACACATCCGTATTACTTTTTGGGTTTCAGCTGCGGCGTTACTCTTTCATAGAGTTTTCTGGTTTAGTGACGGTAGTGTAGCGGATAACACGCTTAACTACTAATCCAGGGATTGCAAGATCGATCCCCTGCTTCTCTGTTCTTTTGGATAAGACTTTAAACCAAGGTCCTATCTCTGTATCAGGGCTCCAGATAAGGATTTTTGGCTAATTGGGTATTACCCACTGATTTTTTTTGTTGATTGGGTATACTAAATTCTAATTGGGTAATGCAACTTGCATTACCCACTGATTTTGCTTTTAATTAGGTATTCTGATTTTTATTTGTGCAATTTGGTAAAACTGGAGTTAGCAATAGTGCTGCAATCTTAACATTTTGCATCACCATGATTTTTCACAGGTATCTATCTGTATATATAGTCAACACAGAGACCAGCCACTGAATAAAGAAATCATTATAGACATCAGTCTCGGAAACACTTTTGTAGACAAAGGTCTGACAGTCCAAGATCTGTGTTTTCACTAACAATGTAAATCCTGGACAGGCTGACCTGTAAGAACAGTGTTTTCTTGCTTCTATATTGAAGTTCAGCCCTTTTCACTAGATCATCTGGAGGACACTGAATTTAGATTCTCAGGATGCAAAAAATCCATCCCAGGCGCATATAATTAGCTCTCGAAGAGAGAGACTGGACTTCTTTAAAACTTTCAGTAAGTCAGAATTTAACTTTCAAAGAAGCCATGCGTTGGTCAAACCTTGGCTAGAACTACAGAGAGGTTGGTAATTGGTACCGATAATCAATAAATCAACCTGTCATTACACATCAGACATAACGAAAATCGTCATAGGCACGTGTCTCTTAATCGCAAATAACTGAAGCTTAATTCGGCAGTCTTTGATCAGTATAAAGCAAACTGATAAATTCCTGGAAACCGGCGATTTTTTTAAATTCGGTTTGTTCACTTTAAGATTCTTTCCGCCGATTTTCAGCATGTTTCCCGCCATTTCTTGCTCACCATGTAAGAACGAGTACCAGTATATCTATAAATAACGCTGCGGTAAATCTGTGAGGTCAACACAGACAGTTGAACATGCAGCATAGGAATTACACCCGATGCTTTTCTTTACATATGACAGCCTTGGATAACACAGTCATTACGCTTCTGTCTTTTTGGTCATTGCGTACTGGGAATTTCGTCTGCGTATAGGTACACTTACAGGAAAAGGTCAATTGTGTTTTTCAATTATTTCATTGGGTATTTACGCAAATACACTGCTTATCTGGAGCACTGCTGTATGACCTAGTTGTTGGTGGGACGTTATACTCAAGTTCAGTTACTCACTCACTCTGGTATAGCTCTGTTTTGTGACAATGTGCAGACAAGGAAGACTCTGCGTTCCACTGAATTCTTGTGTCAAATACATCCTAACACAAAAGATGGAATTGAGGAAAAGTACTCATAAATACAGTAGATCTGACTATGCCTTCAGCCCTCAGTCACAGTTCATATCAGCATTCACATGTGCTAAACTGTATAAAACTTCCATATTTCACCCTGGAAGTCCTTTTTTGCTGACTCGCCTTGTTGGCCCGTTAAGACAGGTTCCACTGTATATAGCTTTTCTTTTTATATGCACAATGCTTTTTGCCAAAAAAAAAAAAAAAAAGTATGATGAATAGATAAATATTGAGTCTCCCCTTGATATGGAGCATAAAATGAAAAATGCCATATAATTATCACTGTTCATGTATCTCACATATTTTGTTGTTCTTCTACAGAATAAGATTCCATTGGTGACAGAATCAGAATACCCTCTAACAGATGTTTCAAATCCCTGTAAAATACAGCCACCTGGTACTAAAGGCGTACATGTCAAATCTCACAAGTGTTACAGGTTAGTCTCAGGATAATGGTTTATTATAGCAGACATTTGATACCATACAAATCCTATTAAACATCCTGGGGCATGCATTTTGTGAAAAGGGGTGGGGAGTGGGAGGTAATTTGGGGAGGGTGGTATTTATAGCCTAAAGAGTAGTAAATCTGCCACTGCCAGAATACCCCAAATAAGCAATATAAAGGTGATGGGTCATTTCTTCCATTTTGCCTCCCTGTTTAGTAGGGGTCAACTCTTAAGGAAAAACATTTGCTCCTCTAGGAGAAAATTCTATCCTTTAAGAGTAGATTCCTTTTCAAAGAGCTACCCTGTCCAGATAAGCAAACAGGAATTTGTGCAAGATAATATAATATTGTTTTTGGAAAAGAGGCAGGTGTTGCTTATAAGAGCAGGGATGTTTATTAGAGCAGGGACATTTATTAGGATTAATACGGTATACCAGCAGCATCAGAGGTTATCTCAGGGCATTTGCAGACTGTGATTTTATAAGCAGACATCTGGTTTATTTAGAGACATGCACTTTACATTCTGCTGTTTATCAAATTGTCAGGTCCCAGGTTTCTTTAAGGAAATGTGGAAAGTATTTTTAATTTTGAACTGTCAGCATAACTTAACACAATATTGTTTCCATTGAATGCAGTTCAAATGAGTAGGATGTCTTATGATAGGTTGGAATCATGCTGGAGGTGGGGTTTCTTAGTTTCAACCGTAAATGGGGTTCCATAGCACACACCTTTGCATAATCATCAGCTTGATATGAAAGGGCAGGAAAACCACAAGTGATTCATCCATTCATCATCTGATGGGTAGTTGAGCATGTGGTTTCAGGGTTTTTGGTGGGCCTCTGTTTCATTGAAGTGTAATTGTGTAGATTTTACATTAGTAACAGTTCTGTATGTACTTGAACACCTTGATCATTTGAGCCGTCACATGACAAAACCAGCATTGTGGCATGTGTGCCTAGCAAATATTCAGATCAGCCTGGGCATCTGCAGTGACATGGAGCTAGCTTAGACCCTTAGCACTGGAAGCAAAGACTGTGTTCAAACTGGGTGGATGCCCAGGCAGACTTGAGTCTTCGCATAGTTCACATGCCACTTTGTTGGTTTTGTCATGTCACAGTTCATTTTTGTAACAGACTCTTCCATCTTTCCCAAAGCCTAGTCTCCACAGGGGCAGTGGGAGTTAAAGGCCCACTGTATTTTGGTTACAGTATATGAAAGGTGGAGCCCATCCCTCTCATTTCACTGCACTCTCCTTTCCATTTTCAGTCAAGGGCAAATCCTTCTGTTTTCTAAAGAGATTTGAAGAGGCAGGATGGGAGTGGCATTTCATGAAATTGTTAGGAAACATTGCAAACCCAAATCATACTGCTCCCTGTGAGATGTCTGGTCTGGGTCTTAACTGTTTGTTCAGACAGCATGTCTGAATATAGGAGTAAATATTTTACCAGTCATTTCTTTCTTTTATTTTCTTCCAAAGTGGTGGAACCAGCCTAGTTGGAAATGAACAGAGAATATTAGAGTTGCTGTATACACAAGGGCCCGTCACAGTTTCGGTTGATGCTAAGACTTGGTACAATTATCAGGGAGGAATAATACAATATCATTGTGAGACATCAAACAATCACGCAGTACAGATTATAGGTTATGATATATCAGGTACTGTGAATTATACAATAATCACAAAGTACAGATTATAGGTTATAAAACATCAGTTACAGTAAATTAAACTAATCAT
Source organism: Ctena decussata (assembly GCA_963989385.1). NCBI lineage: Eukaryota > Metazoa > Mollusca > Bivalvia > Lucinida > Lucinidae > Ctena > Ctena decussata. The sequence continues at coordinate 40,404,732 of OZ022506.1, read as the reverse complement.
ACTGTGCAGATTATAGGTTATGATATATCAGGTACAGTGAGTTATACAATAATCACAAAGTACAGATTATAGGTTATAATACATCAATTACAGTAAATTAAACTAATCATACTGTACAGATTATAGGTTATGATTGTTATGAATATGGTGTTTAATTTGGAGTAAATATTTTCTTTTACCATGATTTTGCAGTTTTTGGATGTTTACTTGGTTTGAAATAAACAAGTTGTTTACATTGTACTTTAGAACTTTCTGGAATAACTATTTTTAGTACTGACAAAATAATAGGACTTTCTGTTGTAAAGATTAAGAATTTTCTGGTATGAAATTATGTCAGAATTGAGTACTTTTTGGTAAGATCTATTTTTGGTTAGTTCTGGAATGTTCCTAGATATTATATAAAGAGGACAGATTTTCATTTAGATCATCTTTGTATGAAAACTTTCACCAGTCTATAGTAAAATAAGGTATACTGGAATTTAAATATATTGGATTTGGAAATATTCATGTGCTCATACATACTTTATCTTCTGGGATCAGAAATTATTAAAAGACTTGTGTTTTAAATTCTGAGGGACATTCAGACTAAAATAAGGTATCGTTAATTACATATTTTCTTGATTAATTAATGACTGTTTTATTTTGATGTACAAGTAAATAAATTTTGTTAAGTTTAAAAACAGGCTTGTTGCTGGTTTACTTCCATCTTTTTTGTTACCACTGCCAGGTCGTAACAAATTGGGGGCTCGTCCGGGATTGAAATTTCTAGTGCATCAAATAATTCTGAATTAAAAAAAAAAAGAAAAGCTTTCACTGTTATTCAAACAAGTAAAGCCAGCAAAAAGCAACCATGTCTTTTGATCTCAATGAATTCATTGCTGCGCCTTCTCAGGAGCTGTTGAACTTGGCCAAAAAGACAGACTTATTGGATATTGCAGCACATTATGAATTATCTTCAGTCAAAAGGTCTATGTTAAAACATGAAATTAAGAATATTTTGATTCAGTTCTTTGTTGATGAAGAAATTTTTGATTCCTCTGCAACCTCTCACATTCTTGTCACTCAGACAGATTTGCAGATGAGAGAATTAGAAATTCAGAGACAACTTGAAATAGAAAAATTAAGGTTAGAGCATGAGGAAAGAATTAGGCTTGAAACATTAGAAAGAGAAGAAAGGTTGCAGAGGCAAAAATTAGAGCAAGAAAAAGAAAGACTAGAACATGAAAAACTGAAGTTAGAAAAGGAGGAACGAGTTGAAATAGAAAAAGAGAAATTAAAATTTGAAAAAGAAGAAAAAGAAAGAGAAAGACAATTTCAGATTAGAATGAAAGAAATGGAAATGCAAGAAAAGACCACATCAAAGTCTTTGCCTTTGGACTCTAAAAAAGTTTTTGATGTTACCAAACACATCAGACTTGTTCCTCCATTTCAAGAAAAAGAAGTTGATAAATATTTTCTTCACTTTGAAAAAGTAGCTGAAAATTTGAAATGGCCAAAAGAGCATTGGACTTTGCTTCTTCAGAGCGTTGTGATCGGCAAGGCTCGCGAAATTTATACTCAGCTTTCTCTTGAGCAGAGCTCAGATTATGACAAAGTAAAAGAAGTTATTCTTAAGGCTTATGAGTTGGTCCCTGAGGCTTACAGGCAGAAATTTAGGAACTGTAGAAAAGAAAATGACAAAACTTATGTTGAATTTGCTAGGACAAAAGAGCAGTTATTTGATAGGTGGAGCTCATCAAAGAAAGTGGGCTCTGATCATGGTAAACTTAGACAGCTCATGCTTGTTGAAGAGTTTAAAAGGTGCATTAATTCTGACATTAAATCATTTTTAGATGAAAAGGAAGTCGAAACTTTAGAGGCAGCAGCTCGTTTGGTTGATGATTATGCTTTAACTCATAAGACTTCTTTTGTGCACAAGCCTTTTCCTAAAAAGACCTTTTTCCCTCAGTCAGGTCCAAAATTCAGTCCCAGTAATCCATCTGGCAATTCCAGTCCCTCATATACTCTAAAACCAAAATCCCCTGGTGAAAACAAAGGTCAAAATCCCTTATCTCAGCCTATTTGTAATTATTGTAAGCAAACGGGACATATAATTTCTGAATGCTTACTTTTAAAGAGGAAGAGAGAAAAACAAGAGGGTCCAAAACCCACCGGTCTTACCTCTTTACGGTCAACACCACAGTCTTGTGTTCAGGATCAAATTCCTATTCAGGCCAAAATTTCTGAGACTGATTCTGTTATGGAGATTTATGAACCATTCTTATCAGAAGGTTTTGTGTCACTAAATTGTGACTTTGCCCAGTCTACCCCTATTACTATCTTACGAGATACTGGAGCTTCTCAATCCCTTATTTTGGCAGATACCCTGCCATTTTCCGAGAAGACTTCTTCTGGGACAAGTGTCCTTATTCAGGGTGTAGAATGTGGATTTGTTAATGTACCGCTTCATAACATTTATTTGTCCTCAGACTTAATTTCTGGTCCAGTGGCTGTTGGTATTAGACCTTCATTACCTTTTAAAGGTGTTCACTTATTGTTAGGCAATGACCTAGCAGGAGATAAGGTTGTGGTTAATCCACTTTTGACCAACACTCCTTATGTTGATCAACCACCTGACCCCATTGAGCAGGAAATTCCTGACCTTTACCCTTCGTGTGCTGTCACTAGGGCTATGGCAAAGAAAGCCATATTGAATGATGGGAATCAGGACATTGATTTAACTGATACTTTTATAGGTCAGTCTTTTAATGATGAGATTTCAAAATCTCTTTCACCCAGCCTGTCTGACATGCAGACAGACTTTACTCACACCTCATCTGTGTCCAACCCAGATCACTCTCCTTCATTTTCAAATGACCAAGGTAATGACCTGCTGTCAAGGTCACAGCTTTGCAAAGAACAACACAGTGATCCTGAGATCTCACCTTTATTTGAAAGGGTTTTAGATGAGAATGACATGTCCCAGGTTCCTGTTTGCTATTATGTCAAAAATGAAATTTTGATGAGAAAATGGCGTCCTCCTGATGTCTCAGCAGAAGACGAGTGGACTGTTAACCACCAAATTGTGGTTCCAAGGGTGTATCGCCCTGAAATTTTAAACTTAGCTCACGAAACTCCCTTGTCAGGTCATTTAGGTGTAAACAAGACCTATCACAAGATTCTTAATCATTTCTACTGGCCAGGGTTAAAATCGGATGTTTATAAACATTGCAAATCTTGCCATACATGTCAAATGGTAGGAAAACCTTATCAAACTATCCCTAAAGCCCATTTGCAGCCAATTCCTGCATTTGAGGAACCTTTTAGCAGAATAATTATTGATTGTGTAGGTCCTTTACCCAAAACAAAGTCAGGTTGTGAATATCTTTTGACCATAATGTGTGCTTCCACACGTTTCCCAGAAGCCATTCCACTTAGGAATATCAAGACAAAGACTATAGTTAAGGCTCTTGTGAAGTTTTTCACATTTGTAGGTCTCCCTAAATCTGTCCAGTCAGATCAAGGATCTAATTTTATGTCAGGAATATTTCAGCAAGTGATGCATGAATTAGGCATTAAGCAATATCGGTCATCAGCATATCATCCTGAAAGTCAAGGTGCCTTAGAACGATTTCATCAAACACTGAAAAACATGATCAGATCTTACTGCTTTGACACTGAAAAGGATTGGGATGAAGGCATTCATTTCCTGTTATTTGCAGCTAGGGAATCCGTACAAGAATCACTTGGTTTCAGCCCATTTGAGCTTGTTTTTGGTCACACAGTTCGTGGACCACTGAAACTTTTGAAAGAGAAATTTCTTTCTGATGATAACAGTTCTTTGAATTTGCTTCAGTATGTTTCTGACTTCAATAACAGATTGTCAAAAGCCTGTGAAGCTGCTCGGTACAATCTCAAATCAGCTCAAAACAAAATGAAATTTCATTATGATGAAAATGCCAGGGAAAGAAATTTTAAACCTGGAGAGAAGGTACTTGCTCTTTTGCCAATTCCTGGCAGACCTCTGCAGGCCAGATATTACGGCCCTTACACTGTTGACAAAAAGCTCAGTGATGTAAATTATATTATCAACACACCTGGGAGGCGCAAGGAAAAACAGTTATGTCATATTAATATGTTGAAAAAGTACATTGATAGGGATAATTCAGTTGTTTCACCAATAAGCGTAGTAAATTCTGTCCCTCAAGAGCAATCTGAAATGGACTCTGAGGATATGAACTTTATAAAATCTGATCCCTCATCATCAAAACTCCAGAATTCTGACATCTTAAAGGATCTCGACCAGAAACTGTCACACCTGGATCCAGTCAAGAGACTTGAACTGAAACAGTTAATTCTTGAATATGAGCACTTATTTCCGGACATTCCAACCAGGACTGACAGAATCTTTCATGATGTTGACATTGATGGCGCAAAGCCTGTGAAGCAACATCCTTATCGAATGAACCCTGTGAAGCAACAGTATCTCAGGGAAGAAATTCAATATTTGCTGGAAAATGATTTTATAGAACCAAGTCAAAGTGACTTGAGTTCTCCTTGTATTCTGGTGCCAAAACCTGATGGAACTTTTCGCATGTGTACAGACTATCGAAAAGTTAATTCTGTGACTAAAACGGATACATTTCCAATCCCACGTATTGATGACTGTATTGATCAAATTGGACAAGCCAAATATGTTACTAAATTTGATCTTCTGAAAGGATTTTGGCAAATTCCTTTGACAGACAGAGCTAAGGAGATTTCGGCATTTGTTACACCAGATGGACTCTATCAGTATAAGGTTATGCCATTTGGTATGAAAAACTCTCCAGCAACGTTTCAGAGACTTATAAATAGCTTGACATCTGATCTGGGTGGTTGTAAAGCATACATCGACGATGCAATCATCTTCAACGATGAATGGAAACTACATCTACAGACTATCAGAGAATTCTTTCAAAGACTTAGTGATGCAAAATTGACAATCAATTTAGCAAAAAGTGAATTCTGTCACGCAAATTTGACATTTCTAGGACATGTTGTGGGTCAAGGTCAGGTAAAACCAGTAGAAGCTAAAGTGGAGGCTATCTCGGATTTTCCTGTACCTACATGCAAGAGACAACTGATGCGCTTTCTTGGTATGGCAGGATATTATAGGAAGTTCTGTGGTAACTTCTCTGTTATTGCAGAACCCTTGACAAATTTACTAGGTAAAGGAAAGAAATATATTTGGAATGAAGACTGTCAAAAGTCCTTTGATAAGCTTAAGGCCATACTTAAGAGTGCTCCAGTTCTCTTAGCACCAGACTTCAACAAAGCATTTAAAATGGCAGTAGATGCTAGTGACGTTGGTGCAGGCAGTGTTTTGATTCAAGAAGATAATGATGGTGTGGATCACCCTGTTTGTTACTTTTCTAAGAAGTTCAACAAACATCAGAGAAATTACTCTACTATTGCAAAAGAGTGTTTATCTCTCATCCTTGCTCTTCAGCAATTTGAAGTGTACTTATCTTCTTCAGCCACACCAATTGTTGTCTTCAGTGATCACAATCCACTGACCTTCATTCATAAAATGAAGAACAGAAATCAGCGGTTACTCAGGTGGAGTCTCATGTTGCAGGAGTACAATCTTGACATCAGACACATCAGAGGAAAAGATAATATTATCCCAGATGCACTTTCAAGAGCCTAAATTTGGCTATTACTACATGATGTCTGGATTGGTACTGATATATGTACAGTGTATAAGCATTAAACTACATTTTGTTTCATAATAATTGGTCATATGGCAAAAGAAAGCTTTATTTTATAAAACTTTCTTTTCCTTGAAGAGGGGAAGTGTTATGAATATGGTGTTTAATTTGGAGTAAATATTTTCTTTTACCATGATTTTGCAGTTTTTGGATGTTTACTTGGTTTGAAATAAACAAGTTGTTTACATTGTACTTTAGAACTTTCTGGAATAACTATTTTTAGTACTGACAAAATAATAGGACTTTCTGTTGTAAACATTAAGAATTTTCTGGTATGAAATTATGTCAGAATTGAGTACTTTTTGGTAAGATCTATTTTTGGTTAGTTCCGGAATGTTCCTAGATATTATATAAAGAGGACAGATTTTCATTTAGATCATCTTTGTATGAAAACTTTCACCAGTCTATAGTAAAATAAGTTATACTGGAATTTAAATATATTGGATTTGGAAATATTCATGTGCTCATACATACTTTATCTTCTGGGATCAGAAATTATTAAAAGACTTGTGTTTTAAATTCTGAGGGACATTCAGACTAAAATAAGGTATCGTTAATTACATATTTTCTTGATTAATTAATGACTGTTTTATTTTGATGTACAAGTAAATAAATTTTGTTAAGTTTAAATACAGGCTTGTTGCTGGTTTACTTCCATCTTTTTTGTTACCACTGCCAGGTCGTAACATGATATATTAGGTACAGTGAATTATACAATAATCACAAAGTACAGATTATAGGTTATAATACATTAGTTACAGTAAATCAAACTAATAATACTGTACAGATTATAGGTTATGATATATTAGGTACAGTGAGTTATACAATAATCACAAGGTACAGATTATAGGTTATAATACATCAGTTACAGTAAATCAAACTAATAATACTGTACAGATTATAGGTTATGATAAATTAGGTATTGTGAATATGCTATATCATTGTTGGACATTAAATAATCACACAACACATTGTAGAGTCTAGGTGATAGATAGTGATTTTTTTCAATAGTCACACAGTACAGATTATAGTTTATGATATCAGTTACAGTGATTTATACAATATCCTGAAAGACCTTCAATTAACATGCAGCACAGGTTGTAGTTTACCGTAATCGCCCCATTTACCGCATGGTGCACTTAACTCTTTCAAAATTGCAACAAAAAGGTGTGGTTAAAAACGTTTCTAATAACCGCACACTCATAACGAAAAAACAACAACAAACGAACAGTCGAAATAGTCGGCAATACTGATTGGGGTGTTCGAAGTGTCATGAAAATATTTTGTGTCCGAACTATTTGAATTGCCAATTTCTGGGTGAAAAACAATCTCATGTCAAGTCGCAAATTATATCTCATACATCTCAGTATTTAATATGTCCTCATTATGTATGTTCTTCATTCTCTTCATCCTTCTTCAATATTCCAAATAAATAAGCCGGGCCGTGTAGCGCAATCGGTAGGGCACCTGACTCATAAGTCAGAGGTCCTGGGTTCGATACCCGGTCTGGCCACATACTTTCGTTTCTCCTTCCGCTGATTCAAGAAGGACAGTTGTCAATTACTGGCGAAAGTATATGCACTTAGTACTGGTTAACCGCTTAGGAAGTCTAATAATGATAAAAGTTTAGATCCTTTAAGAGCAAAGAAAACATTCATAAGTAAGAAGTTGGGCCATACCGCGGTTTCGGCTATTCAAGCCTCATCAGTGACCCTTTAAATCTGGCACAAGGAGCCAGAGGAAAAAAACAGTAAATTTGCAGTTTTAACATGGCAGTCGTCTCAAAGACTGATATAAGTCGAAAAATACCAAAATATTTCAAATTTGTTTAGAAAATGAATCTAAACGTATGATCATTTCTGACTTCTCAGAATATATTCCATGATCTCAAAGGACCAAAAGGAAAATATAATCTGCACTATAGATGAGTGCGGGGAGACTTTTTACGGCCGCCACACGGCACAACATCCAGCTGCAGTAATAGTAAATAATGATAAAAGTTTAGATCCTTTAAGAGCAAAGAAAACATTCATAAGTAAGAAGTTGGGCCATACCGCGGTTTCGGCTATTCAAGCCTCATCAGTGACCCTTTAAATCTGGCACAAGGAGCCAGAGGAAAAAAACAGTAAATTTGCAGTTTTAACATGGCAGTCGTCTCAAAGACTGATATAAGTCGAAAAATACCAAAATATTTCAAATTTGTTTAGAAAATGAATCTAAACGTATGATCATTTCTGACTTCTCAGAATATATTCCATGATCTAAGCCTGCCCAGGAATAGTGTGGTTAGGTTAACTGACCGTCCTGACATGTCCATAGCTGTTTATCTTGGACGTAAAGCAATAAATCAATCAAAAAACCAAAATAAATATTTCGAAACAAAGGAAAGTATTTCAACACATTTACGATGACCTAATATGTGATTGTTTAAACACGTTAGGTAAGTTTGTTAGTGCTCTGGCTATTCATTCACCACAAGTTCATGGGCTTCTATTAATAACACACACATTCTAATTCTGGAAGATGCGGTCCTTTTGATCTTTCCTATTTCTTTCTGTCCGATATTACGTCCAAGGGTGCAGAAATATTGGCAAATTGTCATGAGAAAGGTACCGTATTACATGTGCAAACAGCAAAGCCTTAGACCAGTCTGCGCATCTTTAAACAATTATTTTGCAAACTATCGGCGACTCCTGGAGATTTGTTAGACTGATCACTGTTCGCAAATGCACTGTATGGTGTGGGTGTTAGCTGATCGGATGTATGCTGAGGCCCATTTGAGGCCCACGGACCAGCTATGCCAATGACAAACCTATCTTATGGCTATCGTGAACTTTGTTTAAATGCACAGACCATGCATATACGCAGGCTGGTCGCTTCGTTCAGTTTGCGATGTATTCAGACTGATTTTGTCAGGAAGCAAGAGTTTGTCGTTATGACAATTTATTTCTTTTGCAACTCGGGTTTCTCATCTGCCGTTCATGTATCTTTCCCAAACGCACTTTGGCGCATGTGCACATTATCGCTATGTATGAGAAGAATTGCTCTTGAGAATGGCACTTTTTTGCATGTTCGAAAGGCAAAGACTCAGTTCAGCCTGCGCACCCCTGCAACCTCATAACTTCGTAAGCTCGATCCTTCTCGGATCAACATGTACATTCCCATTGTTGATGCAGACAGAGAATACGCTAATCAGACGGCGCAGATGTGTAAGCTGATCCGAGTCCGCCGTTCGCACTCATAACACTTCAGCCAACTTCGTAAATATCGGCGAGGATGCCCGATTGACAGACCGATAGAGTTGCTCTCTTAGCACATTACGTCGGGAAAACAAAACTGAAAACACTGTGGCTGTTGAAACAGTAATGGAAAGTTGAACTGGATGCGTTTTGTGAGTTTCAAAAGGAAGAAGCAGTGTGCGCTTGTGCATTTTTTCCGGAAATGGCCTTGGTGTGCGGTTATAGGGGCATGTGCGGTAAATGGGGCGATTACGGTATGATATCTCGGGTACAGTTGATTATACAGTATCTCTGTGAGATCTTCATCTGTTACGTTGTGTGGATTATAGGTTATGATATATCAGGTGCAATGTATCATACAGTATCAGTCTTAGGCATTCAACAGTCAAACAGTACAGTTTATAGGTCATGATATAACAGATGCAGTGAATTATACAATGTCACTGCAAGGCATTCAAAAATCATGCAGTACTGATTATAGGTTATGATATACAGCATCATATCACTGTTAGACATTCATAGGTTAAGAAGCTTTAAATGCCATATGTTCCAAGGATATGCATATAGGCTTCAGATCTTGACCCAGGTAACTGAAATCACTACGCATTGGTATAAGTGATTCTTCAGATGCCAGATTTGAAATTTAGTTGTGTTTGCTTTAATTTCAGGAGACATTCCATATTATATAGTACGTAATTCATGGGGCACAGATTTTGGTGATAACGGTTATTTGTATATCAAAATTGGAGGAAATCTTTGTGGTAAGTTGTCCTATTGTTTTTCTTCCAGGTGTATTTATTGTTATGATAAATGATAGCAATGTGGCCCCAGTTGTTCAAAGCATTGTTAGCTTAAGGGAGCCAATAGTCAAGGATTCATTAAGTCTTACAGTACTCATAAATTCAAGTGTGCTCATATTAATTTCTGAAAAAAATGAAAGGAGCTTTTGAACTGCAAAGGCTCCTTACACTTTTTCGGCAAAAAATGGCAGTATTTTTATGTATAAAACAATTTAATTTTAACAGCTTGTTAACAAACAACATTGTTAGTTGTAAAAAACAGGGCCCTGGACTCTTTAACGGGGAATGGGTACACTTTCAAGGGAAGCAACTTTACTGTTCTCATTTTTGGCTCCATTCTAAGTGGGGGTCAACTCTTAAAGGAAATTAATTTGCTTCAAGAGGAGAAAGTTCTTTCCTTTAAGGGATGACCATATTATGGAAAAGCTGTGTCATCCAGGAAAGGAAACAGGAAGTCACAAAAGTTATTTCCTTTTGTAAAAATTGCAGATTTCCATGGTCAGGGAAAAATTTGGAAAAATGAATTTTTTCCCAGTTCAGGAAAAAGTTGGGGAATTTTGTAGTTGGTCAGGGGAATGTGAAAAGTTAGTGACTTTGAAAATTAGTGGCTACAGATTCTTCAGAAAATGTACTTATTCTGTTCAAGGGGAAAGGATGTTCTTTCTAGAGTGATAGTCCAGGCACATCTTCCTCCTCATTAGGGGCTACTCTTAAAGAAAGAGAATTTGCTCCCTGGGGGAGCCTCCAGGGAGCAAATTAACCCCGAAATTAACTGTTGAAATGGGTTTACTCTTATAGGTAATTTGCTCCTAGAGTTGACCTCTACTTAAAAGGGAGGCAAAAATAGAGTTGCTTCCTCTGAGTGTATGCCCATTCACCTTAATACTGTTTATAGAGGTACTATGGCAATGGCTGATGTACTACACTTTGGGCTCTAAATCCCCCCCCCTCCCCCCTTTGGTAAAATGTTACGCCCCCAGGGCATTTAATAGTTTAATAGGATTAATACGGTATATAATTTTGTCTTCTGTTTTCCAGGTATTGCAAAAGAAGTTGCTACAGTAGACGTGTACACCTAACAGCTGCAAATCCAAGAAACTTCAAATTTTTAGCTGTGCATGAAATATAACAAATTGTGTTTGTGAATATTAAAATTTTGTTCAAATTCTAGTCTATCCCATAAACTTGCAAGGTTGATTGGGCAAACCTTTATGAAGGATGAAGATATTACACATCAAGTATTACACATCATCATATGACATGCAGGAGTAGTCGTAGTGTGGTGGATAAGGTGGAAGACTACCAATCCAGGGGTTGCAGGTTTAATCTCCTGCTTCTCTGTTGTTGGGCTTATTCATTTTTTTTCCTGAGACTTTGAACCTAGGTCCCATCTCTGTATAGCCTATGTGTTGGTGGGATGTTAAACCAGAGTTCACTCACTCATATGACAAGCAGCATATGGAATATCTTGATAAAACTGTAATTAATTCCCACAAATGATCTTTGAAGCTTTGTTGCAGTTAGATTTATTAAGTTCCGAAAATATCAAAATTGCATCATCTGACCGTCCATCTGTCCCTGCTCCATCCATCTGTCCATAACAAATTGTGTCTGAGCAATAGCTTAAAAACTACTGAAGCAAATTAAATGAAATTTCACTGGAAAAGATGAAGCAAAATCATAAGTTGTGTCCTTCACAAGATTTAGGTTCCCATATGCAAGGCCAAAGGCCCAATTGGTTCAAAAGTCAAATGAGCCGCAACACGAGAAAACCAACAATGTGGTTGTGCGCCCAGAGAAGACTCAGATCGTGCTGGGCATCCGTCCAGTTCGACCAGACTCTTCATTAAATGCTCAAAGGGTAGCTAAGGGTCTAAGTTACCTCCATGCGGACAGCGAAGACTCTGATCAGACTGGGTGGATGCCCAGGCTGATCTGAGTCTGCGATGGGCGCACAACCACATTGTTGGTTTTGTCGTGTCGCAGCTCAAATTGTGTTTCAAATTGTGTTTCAGCTATAACTTGTAAACTGTTGTAAATATGCTGAAACTTCACAGAAAGATAAAGCATAATGAGAAGGTGTGTCATTCCCAAGGTCCAAATCACTGTTAGGGGTTAGAGGTCAAATCATGTCTCTGTGATAATACTTTAAAAGTACCTGTGTGAGTTTCATTTAACTTCACAGAAAGGTAAGTGTAATAAGAAGGTTTGTCACATATAATATTCATGTTCCCAATCCCAAGGTCAGGATCACAATCTTGGGTCAGATGCCAAATCATGTCTCAGCAATTGCTCAGAAAAGTATCAAAGCAAATTTCATTAATCTTAAAATCGCACTATCTTTGTTACATATTTATTTTCACAGTTTATTCCTCACAAGGCTTTCAACGTTTCGGCTAATGAAAGCCTTTTTCAAGAAGTTTTTTTTCCTTCCAATACTACATTGCTTTATTGTTGCTGCAGCCCACCATTTTGAATTGTTTTGTCACAGAAAGATAAAGCTTTGTGAGAAGGTATGCCACACACAAAACATAGGCTTCCACACCCAAGATCCAGGTCGCAGTCAGAGGTCTGAGATCATGCTGTTTCTCCTTAATAAAAAGCTTTTTATACAAATTGAATCAAACTTCTTAAAATGGTAAAACATAATCAGATGGTATGTCAAAAACAAAATCAAAGTTCCAATGCCCACGGTCAGGGTCACAGTTAGGGGTCATAGGTCAGATTATGTCTCTAAACTGACAAGAAACTGCTGATTTGTGAATTTTATCAAACTTCACAGAAAGGTAAAGCATGATAAAAAGGTGTCTCATTTGCAACATTAAGTATCCCATGCCCAAGGACAAGATCACAATCAGGGGTCAGAGATCAATTTAAGGGGCCTACATCTACATCTACATCTATACGTTGAACCGTCACAATTGACTGTTACTCAACGGGTTTGACTTCGGGGTGGTAACGCTAGGAAGAGATGAAAATAAAGAGAATATAGGCAGGAAGAAGAATATTACAGACTAATGTAGGATATGTAGATCTATATAAAAAAATGAATAAATAACTAAATATATATGTCACGTGAATTTTAAAATAAGAGTAAGAGTACCACTAAAAGAAAAGAAAGAAGGAAGAAAGTGTTCCCAGAAGCTTTTGGCTTACCAGGTAAAGACCAATCTGCCTTCCTTGGAGGTACCAGGGCCCATACGTCCCCGACAGCACAGCTCCCTACCATGGTAAGTTAATCAGCAACTGGGCCCCTACCTTTGTTTAGAATGAGAGGGTGGACAGCCCCTTCCTGAAAGATGCCAGTGAAGGGGCCTCAGCTACAGTAGCTGGTAAAGAATTCCACAAGGGTATAGTCCGAGGGAAAAAGCTGAATTTAAATGTGTCTGTAGATGGAGAATACTGTCTAAACTTCCTGGAATGGGCAGCTCTGGTTCTTGCTGTGGATGGGGTCAGATAGCTGGTAGCAGGTATGTCTACTAGGTCTTGAACCACCTTATACAGCATTGTAAGCTGTATTTTTGACCGTCTTGTTTCCAGGGGCTCCCACTGTAAGTGATCAAGCATGGATGATACACTGCTGGTATTTCTGTACCTATTTGTGGTGAAACGAGCAGCTCTGCGTTGGATCATCTCAACTTTCTTGATCTGGTCCTTGTGATGTGGGCTCCACACGGAACAGCAATATTCCAGGTTGGAACGAACCATACAGAAGTAAGCGTTGGCTTTTGTCTCTTCTGATCCAGCCTTTAGATTGCGTCGCAGAAATCCGAGTGTGCTATTTGCTTTCTTGGTGATCCGATCTATGTGGTTTTTCCAAGATAAAGAAGCTTGCAAATCCACTCCCAAATACTTTGTACATTCCTGGACTTCAAGGATATGTCCCTTAAGGCTGTATGGATGCCTAATGGGTGACCTAGATCTAGTGGCACTTAACACGCTGCATTTCTGTGGATGAAATTCCATGCCCCATATACGTTCCCATTCAGCGAGTGTATGGAGATCCTGTTGTAGGGCCATGCAATCTTCTGTGCTTCTAACAGTCCTGTATACTATACAATATCGGCGAATAGTCTGGTTTGGGAAGTAAGGTTATCTGGAAGGTCATTGATGAAGAGTAGAAAGAGGAGGGGTCCCAAAACTGATCCCTGGGGTACCCCACTGACAACTGGTGCACTTTCTGAAGTAACTCCTTCGATGACAACACTCTGTGTCCGGCCTGTGAGGAAAGACATTAACCATTTGTGGAGGCGTCCTCTAATACCATAATGATGAAGTTTCCGGAGAAGGCGCTTGTGAGGCACACGATCAAATGCCTTGGAGAAATCAAGAATGACCATGTCAGTCTGTCTTCCCTTGTCCATGGCGGAGGCTAGGTCATGAGCCTTTAGGGGCAACAGTTGCCTTAACTGTTAGATACTGTAACATTTCTTGTTCTCCCAGGCTGTCTGTCTCTGCCACAGGGCTGGGAACATCAGTAGAATGAAAAAAATATAATTAAAAGTTGGGAACAGAACTTTATGAAACTTACCCAAAAAGACCAACTATACCAAAACTGCCTGTTTATACCAAAATTTAGATATGCACAGCTTGGAGATAGAGGTGGGCTGGGAGTTGGGTGGCATAGGGGGAGGATGTGTGTTTGTGGAGTGGTGGGGGGGGGGGTTGGGGATGGAGACTGCTGTTGTTTTTTGTTTTGTTTTTTTCAAAAAAAAAAAATAAACATCTAGTTAATTCCTTTGTAAACAATTACTGGAAATTACTATACACAATATTCATATGGGCTCTATGCATCGATGTAGGCTAAGCCATCTCACAATAGGTCTAATTTTTTCAAAATTTTCACAAAGTGATCACAGTTTGCAATATGATAAACTAAAATACTGCATTACATGAAAAACTTTGGTTCATGCATAATGGTATTTTCTCAGTGAGCACAAAAGGTTGAATCAACATTGAATCAATAATGATTCAACATTCTATGTTGAATCATTGTTGATTCAACCTTGTGTGCCTGCTGGGAATTAATTATTACTAGTGCCATTGTTCCAGCTGGATACATTTTATACATTGGTTGTATATAGAGTATAGCAGGAACTTTGAATGGACTTCACTTTTGTGCAGGCTGCTTTCTAGTTACATTATCTAATCAGACTTTAGTTGTCTCACATATGACATAGCTTCAGATTTGGTGATTACCGTAAAAAATTCTAAAAATAGACGTCCTGACTCAAAATCAAACAATCAAACCTGTCTTAAATGCAACCTCTATTAAACACAAACCTGTCTTATGAGACCAAATATCTGAATTATAGTTTTTGATGTAGCCTGATATTTTAGCAAACGCATGCCTTAAGGAAGCAGTTTTAGCCCTTTCCATGGGTGCTTGCTTAAGATGGGTTTGACTGTCTTTTAGTTTATTTATATATAGTGCATATATGCAAATATACAGATGAGTATTGAAATTTTATCAAATTCACAAAATTTCAATACATTCAATTTGATATTTGTTGTTACTGATATTAATTTTTTAGGGCTTGTACCAAATCATCATACATTCCTTGCAGTCACAGAATGCAATCTTTGAATGTGTTCAAATTTTTGTTTATTAGTATCTTAGTTTTTATGTAGGTGTCTATTATTTGTTGGTGTGAGAGCTCATATGATGGCAAGCTGTCTGTTGTTGGCTGTTTGCCAATGTCCTTAAAAGTTTTGTGTACAGAAAGTAGTGCAATATTGCTTGGCTTTTAAATGGAAGCAAGGTCATGTCAGTAGCCAAGCAACATTGCATTACTTTCTGTATGATGTTGCATTACTAAGAGTAGTAAAGCAATGCCATTTGGCTTTTAGTGTGAAGCAGCATCCTGTTGTCAATAGCCAAGCAATGTTGCATTACTTCCCATACCTCAATAGGGCAACACTGTAATGTTTTCAGTGTCTAATGGAGGTGTAGCTGTGAAACATTTTTGACTTTGTATTGACTTTTCATGAATAACGTGATTTTGATTAATTTTGTAGACAAAAAATTAATACTAGCTCATAGCTGCAAAAGTAAACAGGTTTACAATGACATTGCTGACCAGAGGCAGATCCAGGAATTTTGGATAGGGGGTTCAAATTAGCTGAGGGGGTTCGATTTATGCAGTTTGACCAATTTTTCCTGAAATTCCCCATGAAAAAAGATAATTTGGGCTGAGAAGGGGGTTCGTTTGAACCCCCCGAACCCCCTCTGGATCCGCCACTGCAGACACTGGTCACTGCTCCTGTGGAAGGAGCCGCCTGAGCAGGGCCTACACTGCAAAAACACTTCTGTCTCAATATTAACGTTCATGGGTTCACTACTTTTTCAAAGGGGGACAACTTTTATGACTTCCTGTTTGCTTCCCTGGGCTAGGGAACCTTTCTAAAATGAGGTTCTACTCTTAAAGAAATGAATTTGTTCCTATAGGAGCAAATTCTTTCCTTTAAGTTTAGACCCTTATTGGGAAGAGAGGTAAAAAGCTAAAATGAACATTGGTACAGTTGCTTCCCCTGCAAAAGTACTCATTTACCTTGGGAGCAGTTATGGTAGTTACTTAGAATCAGGCAAATTATAAAAAAAAAATTGTAGAAATTTACCCAAAATCCTGCTGTTTCATAAAGGGTACTTGTTTGCCTGCTTAGTTGTTTTGACAGTGCATTATATATATTCTTCCATTGGCTCAAAGTTATTGAATTACAGTGAAACCTGTATTAAAGGCCACCTCTGTCATGCAAAATGCTGTACTAAAGTGAATATGTACACTTTCAGGGGAAATAACCCTGTCATTTTCATTTTTCCCTCCTTTTTGAAGCAAAGGTCAACTCTTAAAGAAAAGAATTTGCTCCTATAGGAGCAAATTCTTTTCTTTCAGAGTAGACCCCATTTTAGAAGGGCAATATTGTCCATGGAAGCAAACAGGAAGTCACAAAAGTAGTTTTCCTTTGTAAAACTGGCATAAAAACTTCATCTTGAAATCTAGTCTATTTATTCTCCAGTTAGTAAAAGATAAAAACTGTGGCTGTAAAACAAGAGAGAAGAAAAAAAAAAAGAACGATCAGACAAATGCTGGTAGTGGGAGGGGTTCAACTTTGATAACCCACTGCCTCCGGTCCAATCTTACTAGTGTATGAAACTGCTTCATATATATACCATATCATCTGCTAAAATACTTGTATATATATTTTGTAATTTGCATATATATGATTTAATGAGTTAGATCAAATTTAATTGCTCTGATAGTTTAAAAATCCTCAGGGAATGTTTGAGGGCAGATGTCTTTAAGAAAAGTTCAATTTTCTTTCATTTCAGTTTATGAAAAAGAATTTGCTAAACCTGTTTTTTGTCATTAAAGTTGCTCTTTTAATTAAATCACACTCTGCCTTTAATAAACCATTGTATTAGCTGTGTCTATATTTATCCTGGGTTATACCATTTGACAGATTGAAATCCAATATGAATAATTTCATTCATTATTCCTTTCACCCCGACAGACCAAACTAGAATTCTTTGCAACCAGTTGAGACCTAGATGATCATATATGTGAGATCTAACCTGTTTTGCCATTTTGTTTGTGATTTTTTTCCTGTTTTGCCATTTTGTTTGTGCATTTTGTTTTTTGTCAAAACATTGGACTTGTCTAAGTTCTAAGCTGGAAGAGTTAATTGTAGATACATAGGGATGTAAGTTGGGGTTGGGTGAAATCTTACCATAGATGTGATCAAATGTTGTGATGTTCTAGGCGGTATACTCTGTCAGTTTGATAGTGGTTGTGCTGTTAGGATCATACTATACAAAGAAGAACAGTAACTATACCAAGCTGAAAATTCTATAAATAGATAGATATTGGTAATCCCATTTTAAAAATAAGTACATGTAATGCTTGCTAGCTTGTTCTATAAATAGATTACATGTACAATCTGGCAGTCTTTTTGAAAATTTAATACTGAAACTATTTTTGAATGTATTCTGTACCTTATATTCCTTGAGGATATACTCCCTTTTAGAGAATGGGGTCATATTTTCTAGAAGTATATATGGTACTCATAAATAATGAGGTCTTTAATAGTAATAAATACTAGAAAGCTAAATATAGAATTGATAAGCCCCATTGCTATAAATAGATTGTTTTTGTTTTACTGTTAAACCTGTTAAGTATTGGGGCATACATGCTCTGAGCAAACATTGCAGACCCTGATCAGACTGCTCCTGAGGAGCAGTCTGATCAGGGTCTGCATTGTTTGTTATCCAGCCAAAAATGTCATATAATATCTCTTAATGGGCCAAGAACAGTAGTTGGAATTCAAAACTGGAAAAGTTTATTAAGGAAATTAAATTATCAGGTGCCCCAATAAAGAGAGCTTTTTAACCTATTTTGGTATTATCTTCCTAGTAAATAGGTCAGTTCGGTTCAATTTAAAAAGAGAAAAAAATAAAATAAAGATTTAGCTGCAATCAGTGCTATTCCCAAGTACTGAGAAACCATTATCCGAAAATACTGATATTGAAATTTACCCTGAGTTTTGTTGTCAGACATTTAACAACCATTTCTTTATAATTTAACAATTTTTATGATGTAGACATATGCAAAGTCTAAACACAGACTGGAGTTGTCAGTGAAATATATATGTATATATGTTATGTTGTAGCTTTGTATATGTATGACTGGACCGGAGGTAGTTGGTTATCAAAGTTGAAACCCCTCCGACTACCAATATTAGTCTGTCGTTTTTTTTGTTTGTTTTTTGTGTGTGTTTTTTTTTTTGTATGCCTATAGAACTTAAAATTCTCCAGAACTGATAAAACTTTTTCCAGATAGTTGGCAATCAGTGAAAACTTTTGTTAGGTAACCAACAATTTGAAAATGAACTCACGTCAGCAATGTTTGTACAAAGTCTGATAGGACCCTCAGCATCCTTAGACTAACTTGGCAGCATGTCCATAGGCCATTAAAGAGTCAGCATACAACGGACTGGTGCAGTCAGTCCTGGAGTATGGTGGCTCAGTTGGGGACCTTCAAGGTATACTTTTTCAGGATGAACTTAAAAAGGTGCAGAAAAGGGTGGCAAGATTCATAACAGGCAATTATACCTATGAAACTGGGAGTATGACTGGCAGTCTGGAGAAACTTAAGTGGGAATCTGTGAAAAAGAGGAGGAAAGGTAGTGGACTCATAATGCTTTACAAAAGTCTGAAGGGTACAGCCAGTAAACCCACAAATGACCTTGTTCCCCCAAGCAGACATACCAGGAAGCATCATTCCCTGGCATTTCAAATCCCATTGGCTGGGACTCACATTTACAAGTCCAGTTTCTTCCCCCCAGACTATTTGAGACTGGATTCCTTTATTTCTGCTGCTGAGTATGCAGAGGATTCAGTTACTTCTCTTGTCAGGGCTAGGGACTAGCTTTCCCGATCACAGATCCTCGTGAATGATTGTCTTTGGACGTATCACCAATAAACAGTTCTGATTCTGATTTCCTAAGTTCACTGGTGTAGTTTTGTCAAGAGGAAAGACACAGCATTACATTTCCTGTTTTGAAAACTAACATTCTTTTCTAAAAATTGGGACACCTAAAATAAATTCTGGGGCCAGTTGTTCAAAGCATTGTTAGCCTAACAAACTCGTTAAGAGGTCAACTCGTTAAGTGTTTTATGACTTTATAGCCAAATACACTGATATTTTTTGTTGAAAATATGTGAGAAGCTTTTTGCAAAAGCTTCTCACATTTTTTTTCAACAAAAAATATTGGCGTATTTGAGATATTAACATTTGAAATTTTAACATCGCGTTAACTAACGACATGATTAGTTTTAAACAACCTAGCCCAGATTGTCAAAAAATTGGTTCTAGAAGGCAGTAATGTGCCCAAAAGATGGGGATGGCATTGCAAACAGTTTGCACCAGGGCCAAGTTGTTCAAAACTAACAACGTCGTTAGTTAACGTGATGTTAAAATTTCAAACTTTAACATCTCAAATACGCCAATATTTTTTGTTGCATTGCAAAAGCTTCTCACATATTTTCAACAAAAAATATCAGTGTAATTGGCTATAAAGTCACAAAACACTTAACAAGTTGACCTCTTAAGGAGCTTGTTAGGCTAACGACGCTTTGAACAACCGGGCCCAGATCTGGTTCTGCACTGTTTGCTCTGACCTATCTGTCCCTATACTAGATTTTTTTGGTATTTTACCTGTTAGTGGTATAATCAGATTGTTCTATGGGACAAGGGTTATGATTATGGATTTATATTTATTTTAAGCAGGCTGATATACTGTGGAAGAAACTATGTTAAGAATTGAGGCATAATTACTCTAACTTTTTATCCTGCTGATTATTCTTTGACATTGGCTTTTTTCATTCACTATTTAAGGGGGTGTATTAAGGTAATTGGGTACACCTTTAGGGAAAGCAACTGTGTCATTTTTGCTGTTGCTTCCCTCATTGAAGCTCAACTCTTAAGAGAATGTGCTGCTTAAGGATTGAATCCTGCAATAGTCCATTCCGTTTTTAAAGGGCTACATCATCCAGGGTCACAAAAGTTGTTCCCCTTTTGTTGTAAACATGGTGGATAAACATGGAGATGTACCCATGCAATTGTCAAGAGGAATCAAATGGCAAACATTGTATACCATGATCAGACTGTGTCTTAGGAGTAGTCAGATCAGGGTCTACACTGTTTACAGGCTGAAGTTTATATATACATGTAGTAACATGAATGGGGACACCTCAGTGTGTCTCCACTACTTTTACAAAGGGTAACAGCTTTTGCTTCCATGTACAATGAAGCCCTTCCAAAATGATCAGACTGTGTCTTAGGAGTAGTCAGATCAGGGTCTACACTGTTTGTTGGCTGAAGTTTATATATATATATATATATATATATATATATATATGGTAGGATTAAATCATCAACAGTGCAAAACAATATTTACTGAGCGCTTTCGGCTTTCGCCTTCTTCAGAGTTTACAGGTACAAGAAAAAAATCAGAATTTCAACATTTCTACAGGTAAATCAAGAAAAAACAAAATAATCATGAAAACGTTTCTCAATTTACTATTCAAATTCACATTAAACGACCAAAGAAATTGAAAAAAGGTCGTTTAACAAAGCAAAATTGCTACAAGGCGGCCGTTTCACGGCCCCAGTTCGAATTTGAAATTGCAAATGGCTGCCAAAATGAGAAAAATCGTATTATGCGATTTGTAGCGGTGTATTTATAGCGATATACATACATTCTGTATACTGGCCATTCAGCTATGATGCAAAACTCACCATAATGAAGGAAAAAGAGAATTTTACATGTAATTACATCTACAAATCACAAAATACGATTTTTCTCATTTTGGCGGCCATTTGCAATTTCGAATTCGAACTGAAACGGCCGTCTTCTAGCAATTTTGCTTTATTAAACGACCATTTTTCAATTTTTTTGTCGTTTAATGTGAATTTGAACAGTAAATTGTGAAACATTTTCATGATTATTTTGTATTTTCTTGATTCACATGCTTTACCTGTAGATATGTTGAAATTTTGACTTTGTAAACTCTGAAGAAGGCGAAAGCCGAAAGCGCTCAGTAACTTCACAATTTTGCACTGTTTATGATTAAATCTCCCTATATAAATATTCCAATCATAATTGTATCCCTCACAGGATCCAGTGCTACGAAAGGGATTTTTGTTTGATGTATTGCCCCATATCTCCCCTTATATATATATATATATATATATATAAATAAAATAAGGTTTGACGTTACATGTTTAGATTTATTAAAATAAAACTATGCAAAAAAGTGTCAACGCGTTTCGCTCAGCTCGTCAGGACTGTTGCAACTAACTAACATCCACATTGCTCCTTCTTTAAAATAAACTACGAAACAAATCTTTGTTGGTTGAGGTAGATCTATTAAATCTCGCATGAACTCTCGCTAGATCTCACGGGCAGATTTTTGACCGTTTGGATTAGTCATTACCTGTCCCTATATGCGGTAGCTATAAGTGGAGAGAACCAGTCTTGGTTTAGAGTAGATTCTGGCAAAAAAATAATGACCTTAAATCTAAATATAGAATTGGTAAGCCCCATTGCTATAAACAGACATTTTGTTTTACTGTTAAGACACCAAGTATAGGTGCACATGTGCTCTGAACAAACTCTGAAGACCCTGATCAGACTGCTCCTAAGGAGCAGTCTGATCAGGGTCTGCATTGCTTGTTATCCAGCCAAAAGTATCATATAATATCTCTTGATGGGACAAGAACAGTTGTTAAAATAAAAAAAACTGGAAAATTAGGGAGGAAGTTATAAGGTGTCCCAATAAACAGATTTGTAACCTATATTTGGTATTTTCTTCCTGTTTTAATTTTGAAAAAAAAAATGAAGATTTAGCATCAGGAGTTACCAGTGCAATTCCTAAGTACTATAAAACTGACATTCTGAAAATACTGATATAAAAATTTGCCCTGAGTTTTGTTATCAGGCATTTGAAAACCAAGTCTTTATAATTTAACAATTTTTATATGTGTAGACATATGCAAAGTATAAACATGGGCATGAGTTGTCAGTGAAATATATAGCTATACATATTACATTGCTGCCTAACATATGTATGACTGGACCGGAGGTAGTTGGTTATCAAGTTGAAACCCCTCCGACTACCAACATTAGTCTGTCGTTTTTTTTATGCATAAAAAACTGAAAGTTCTTCAAACTGATAAAACTTTTCCAGATGGTTGGCAATCATTGTAAACTTTGGTAAGTGCGCTGGTTTAGTTTTGTCGCAGAATGTCCAAAGAAGACACGTTTTGAAAACTTCCATATAAGTAACCAGTAAAACCTGTCTTAGTGGCCACCTCTATTAAGCAAGCAACCTGTTTTAAGCAAGCATGTATTCAGTTCCCAAAACAGGCAAATACATTGAAATGTACCTGTATTAAGCAAGCACCTGTCTTAAGCAAGCAGATTTTGACTATCCCTTAGGTGCTTGCTTAATGCAGGTTGTAATCCATAAAATTGGGACACCTAAAATAATTACTGTAATTGTCCTTATAATGTAACAGTTTGTTTCTACAATGCAGCAATGTCTTCTAATGATGCAGGTGCACAGGGGTGATAAAGATCAGGATTTATCCTGATTTTAGGATTTAGTACTCTCACATGATGCATACGATGTCATATAAATGTACAACAAAACAGAGCCCGGTTGTTCAAAGCATTGTTAGCTTAACAAAAAACGTTAGTCAAGAATTCATTATTACGTTAAGTCTTCTAGTACACAAAAAATAAACTTAGCTAATATTTTTTGCAGGAAAAATGAGAGAAGCTTTTGCCCTGCAGAGCTGCTCACTTTTTTTGACAAAAAATGGCAGAGTTTTTGTGCGTAGTACATTTGAAATTTTAACGTTTCGTTAACTAACGATGTCATTAGTTTAGAACAACTGGGCCCTGATGTTTACCAAACAATAAGCATAAACTGACAGATTTCTGTGGATATTTTGTGATTTTAAATTATTTATTAGTGATTTACAAACTTTTTGGCTGCATTCAAGATTCAGCTGACTGACTTTCAGGATTGAGAATGGCAGACATTTATCACACCTTGCTGATGGAATGGCAAACAGTGTAGGCCCTGAGCAGACTGCTCCTTAGGAGGAGTCTGATCTGGGTCTACATTGTTTGCTCAGACCAACCTGTCTCAGTTCTAAGAGTTTTTACAGTATTTTACTTCTCAGCAGCATAAAATCGTACCTAGTGTGCTTAAGTATTGGGTCACCTATAACTTAATTTTCCGTTTGTTTCAAATGGAAAATTTATGTTTTTTAGGTGTCCCAGTTTTAAGCACTTTAACCCATTCCATGCGGGATACCCCTTTAGGGGCATCTGGGCAAACAGTTTGGATCCAGATCAGGCCCCACAAACGTGGGGCCTGATCTGGGATCCAAACTGTTTGCTGCCTAGACATCATTTCTACAAGTGTTAGTTAGACCAATATTGTCAAAATATTCTTTATTTTTGATGCAGGCGACAATTCTAGCAGACAACAAAAAATACCCAGAATGCAATGGGTTAAGGTATTGTTCTGTGCAAGACTCCATACTTAAAAGGATGGCCAAAAAGAAAGCAGTAGAGTTACTTCCCCTGAAATCGTACCCATTTCCCTTAACATCATGACAGTGTCATTGTTAAGGTGCATGGATATATTTCTAAAGGAGATAACTCTTACAGAAGTATTAACTGCACTCCTTCTCAAAAGCTGCTACTCATAAAGGAAAGAATTTGCTCTAGAGAGCAAATTCTTACCTTTAAGGGTAGCCCTGCTTGAAGATCAAGGGAAGCAAATAGTGCCAGTAATATGTCAAAATTGTATCCCTTGCAAAAGTGGCCACCGAATCAGAGGTTTAGAGGTGTACCAGTACACCTTAAATTCTTTTTATACCCCGCCACACGTTAGTGGCAGGGTATTATGTTTTCACATTGGCCCTCCGTGTGTCTGTCAGTAGTACGTACGTCCGTCCGTCTGTCCATCTGCACTTTGTTTCAGCTTGATAACTTAAGTATTTAATAATGGATTTCCTTCAAATTTTGCATATGCATTTGTTCCGAGAACATCTTGCTTGGGATTGTTAATGGGCAAATTTCGTTAGTTTCTGACAGAGTTATGGCACTTGTCAATGTACAAAAAATGGTTTCTGGCCTCTAGTTCCTTTACTACTTTGAGTATCATGATGAAACTTCACAAACATGATCGAAGTAACAAAAACTTTTTTATGAGCACCGAAATTTTATCATCGAGGGTTATCTGCCCCTGCCCTGGGACTATAACATGTATAAAATCATGAAAAATTCAATATAAAATCCGAGTTTGAAGCAATTTTTCTGAAACTTTCAGCAAATAATCAGAGTGATGAAAGCCTCCAGTGATGCTCAAATTTACCCCATGGGAGTTATCTTCCCTGCCCCCCGCTATATACATGCATAAATCTGGAAAAATCAGTGTGTGAAAAAGGTTTGCAATGGCGGGGTATCGATAACACAGTCATTTGCGATGCTTTTATTATCATATGAGGTCGCTGTAATTTAGTGGATAATGTTGTGCCATAAAAATTGTATGACCAATGTGTAATAATACTTCGACACATACATGTAATGTCATTGACAACGTCCATGTCAACAATGCGTTTTCTTATTGAAATAATGTTCAGCTTGAAGGCGTTAAAATCCCATTTTAAAGGGTCATATGATAAACAGAATCTTACCCTCATGGTCACTTCATATAAAATTTATGAAACTCGCTGAAGGCTCATTTCATAAATTTTATATGAAATGACCACTCGTGTAAGATCATCTATTTACATATGGTGATACTAACCAGGGCCTGGTTTTTAGCTCGCCAATACGAATGTACAGGAAGAGCTATTGCACTACCACTGGGGCCGTATTCTTAAAACGACTTAAGTGGTTGCTATGCTGTTGCTAAGGCTAAATTTCTTTGAAGGAGATTACCTAAAACTATGAAATTTGCTCTGGAGGAACAGTCTTACAAAGACTGTTCCTCCAGAGCAAATTTCATAGTTGTAAGGAATCTCCTTTATAGATATTTAGCCTTAGCAACCGCATAGCAACGACTTAAGTGGCTTTATGAATACGGTCCCTGGTGGCGGCAGCGGCAGCAGTAGCAAAATGTTAAAGTTTTACGTTAAAGTTTTTTAGGTAATGGTCAAGGCGCTGTCAGGCAAGCTATCATGTCCCGCTGACAGGTCTTGTTCAAAGCACCATTAGCTTAACAAAGTCGTTAGTCAACAATTTGTTAAGTTTTCCAGTGCACATAAAATCAAGTGTGTTAATATTTTTTGCTGATTAAAAGAGAGGAGCTCCTAGCCTCTTTTCGGCAAAAATAGCAGTGTTTGTGCATAATTATGTTTATAAATTTAACAGTTTGTTAATTCAAGACTTTGTTAGTTTTGAACAACATGGCCTAGGTGATTATTTCAGTGAGTCAGCCATAGGATTAACCAGAGTTTTTTTGAGAGAACAGGGCCCAAGGTTATAAAACTTTTTTCATGCTCAGCTGAGTTGAGCATGAAATTTTACCTGCTATTAAATAGCAAATTACTGATAAGTACGGTTGTTTTCTTGCTCAATTTGGCTGAGTATGAAATTTTCTCTGCTTATGAATATGAAAATGCCAACATTAGTTGGCATTTTCATATTTATCAGCAGAGAAAATTTCATGCTCAGCTGAGTTGAGCATGAAAAAAGTTTTATAACCTCGGGGCCAGAATATGTATTATGTGGAAATGTAAAGTAATTTTTTGCTATTTTATATATCAAAGAGGGGTTTTACCCTGTTATTGGAAAGGATTATTTTATTATGTTTATTATATATATGGTATATAATTATGCTGGTTGCAAGACGGATGGATGGATGACTTGTAGTTTAAAAGCCCTTTTAACAGTATTTCAGTCATGCTGGTTGCAAGAATGCTGTTCTGTTTTCAAGAAAGAAACAGTGTTATAGTATATATGGTGTTTCCATATAAAATAGGGTTTTCTTCTTGTTGTAAACTTTACATGTATTTGTTTTACTTTGATTACACAGAACACTCATCGAACTTATATTGCAGATTGTATGAACAAATATTTTATTATTTTTATATATCAGAAATTCCAATTTTCACATCACTAATATTTTGATAAGAAAATAATAAAAAAGGTACATGAATACCAACCTTGTCTTTCATCTGATTATATCCTTTTGGTAACTACAGTACAGGCTAGTATGCTATTTATGGAGTCTATGCAAAAGTATTGCATTCAAATGGATGGTCTTGTATTGAGAATTTACTATAAAGGAATATAAGGCCAATGAGCATTAAATTAGGGGATAACTATATTTAAAATTGCCATTTGGGGAGGTAAATCGTCAGTTTTATGGTCGGAAATTTTGTTTTACGGAGACACGCCGTAAACAGTTATCCCCAGTCTAATGCACTTTTCACATATTCAACTTTCCAAGTGTGCTACTTTGCACCCATAGCAAACGCTTTCAGCAACGTAGAACCAGACGCCAAACAATGAGAATTGATAGAAATCGACCTTATGACACGCGACGTGAAACTGAGATAAGTGACGTCAAAGTTTGACGTTACGTCAGACGATTTTCCCGCTGTTTTTCACGGCATATGTTTCAACTTTAAATGGAATGTTAATAGTGTGGGAAACCACCGTAGCCGCATATTTGTTGCCAGGGATCCAGAAATATAATTCTTTGGAGCCTTATGCATCACCTAAATTGCAGTTTGCGTTTATTACCGAATCTAATAAATTGAAAAAATATTCTATTCGCAGATGCGTAAAAAGGCTTGAACCTGGTGGCAGTTCTGGTCCCGTTTTAGTTCATGTTCATAAATTTTCAGCTTTGATCTAGCGAAAATAATTTTCAATCTCGGACAACAACAACAACAACAATAATAATAATAATAACTATATTATTAATATCAAAAGTAAAATCCCGAACCGAAAAAAAAAACCCTAGCCTATAGATTTGTGTAGGTACATGTATACAAACAGCGTCAGCATTTTCATGCATTCACTGACATTGTTTACATTTTTTTCAGTTTAAACTGCAAGACAACAAACAAAATGTAGATAAAATCTTGTGTAAAAGCAATTACAAGTTTTCATGCATTGTTTGTTTTCTATACCACAGACTGGAAGGTCGAAGATAAATTTGCAATTCGATTTTTTCCTCTCCTCCAGTGCCGGGGTGGAATATTGCAGGGCAAGGGCCTACTGTGCCTGCAGTAGGTGCGGGTGAGCGTTGTTTGGACATTTTTCTCTGGTCTATCATTTCTCTTCTTACTCCCTCTCTCTGGGAGACTGCCCGATACAGACTGAAAAACTGTCTCAAAGGGCTGTTAACCCTAAAACAATCAATCAGTCAATACTCTCCTGCCTGTCAGCGCTGACGAATGCCGGGTGGCAAACGGCAAAGGGCGGTATAAAGAAGTGTCGTCTGAACATTAATGTCTCTAAATGATGGAAGACAAAACCGGCGCTTTCCAATCTTAACACAGTTTTCGGAGATCCTAAACCATTTTGATCTACTAACAATTCCCTGTCCAATGAGATGAAAATTGCGAGTTTAAGCCAAAAGTCTGTCTGGTTGTTTGGTGTTGTTGTTTTTTCCTTAGCTTATATAGTTTTATTTTTTTTCTTTTTTCGCTGTATATATCGTTGGTGGATGGTGGATTATATTTGTAAAATAATTTAACAAATTAAAAAAAAAACGATGTTTTACTTTCGTTTATAATTGTGATTTGTTTGCTTTTCCGCGGTTTGGTAACTCAAAGTCCGTACCTGATACCATAGTGATGATTTTACTTTTGTTACGGACAAAGAAAATATAAGATTACATCCCCTTTCTAATGAGACGCCTATATGATCAAGAAATCCATTTTAACCAAAAGCTGGCATAGGTGTGGATGTGGAAAAGCGTGAGGGGAGGAACTCGTAATAAAACGTAACTGAGTTTCACATATAAAAAGGTTGAAAAAATTATGAGTCTTTTAAGTTGAGTTTTTTAGCTTGAACAAAATGGTAAAAACACAACGTACAAGCCTGGAACCCCATTTATTGTCTTACCTTTGTTAATATTGCATTGCTGGGCGGGTAAATAGAACAAGAAATTGTGTTTTGCTGAGCAGTTAGACAGTTTTCAAATTGATGTTCTCTCTACTTTTTTTGCCAGTTATCTGGCACAGTATATTCTCATCAACCCACATTTTGTCACCAGTCATGAAGGTTGAACTGCTTTTCAAAACGATTTTTGTTTAGGCAATTTTACAACTGATAGGAATATAGAGACTTTAATAGAACATGCATGCAATTATTTGTATGCAAATGAGCCGCGACTTGACAAAACTAACAAAGTGGCTGTGCGCCCAGTCTGATCAGAGTCTTCGCTGTCCGCACGGAGGTAGCTTAGACCTTAGCTACCCTTTAAGCGCTTAGCAAAGGGTCTGATCAGACATGGTGGATGCTCAGGCTGATCTGAGTCTGCACTGGGAGCACAACCACTTTGCTGGTTTTCTCGTGCCTTTGCATTGGTGTCTTTGAGTCCACTAGGCCTTTGGGCCTGGTAAACTGTATGATGAACAGATGCTCCAAAGCAGCAGTGATATTTCGTGTGACGTGGCTTATATCACATGTGTTTGTTTTCCCACCATTTTTACAAAGGGAAACAACTTTTGTGACTTTCTTTTATGCTTCCTCGGACGTAGCTCTTCAAAAATGCGATCAACTCTTAAAGGTAAAATGCTTCTGAAGGACTCTTGCACAGAAACAAATTCTTTCCTTTATTAAAAAGAAATGACAAACTTAAATTCAACTGCTTACTCATCTTAAGAAACAGTTGCAGTATTTCAAAATATCTAAAGGTATGTTTTGTTTATTTTTTGCTTTATGCACTCGAAGCCAAAGGAGCACCGGAGGTAAGAAGTTTCCGGATCGTCAGTACATGCTAACAGCAGTACTTAAGCATGTTGGTCAGTCCGAATATTGAGTTCACGTCTTGTTATAGCTGCTTCGGAAAATATAATTGAGCCCCGACACGACAAACCAAACAATGTGGTTGTGCCCCAGCACAGACGCAGATCAGCCTGGGCATCCGCCCAGTCTGATCAGAGCATCGCTGTCCGCATTGAGGTAGCTTGGACCCTTAGCTACCTTTTCAGCACTTAAACAAAAAGTCTGACAAACTAGGCGGATGCCCAGGCTGATCTAAGTATGCGCTGGGCGCACAACCTTATTGTTGGTTTTGTCGCGTCGCGGCTCAATTATTATTTTTTGATAACGGTTCGAGGTAAAGGGATCATACTTGTGATGACATTTACCTGGTTCAAACCCTTTCCATCTTTTCTACCTTTCCCAAGAGGCATGTCCCAGAGTGGGACCAAAGTCTAGAGCTTTGTTACGGGAAAATTTACTCTTACTGATTACATGCGTTTGCTGTGTTAACGTTAATAATAATGATATGCTTTTCAAGTAAAAACATTGATAATGGCGTTATCCATAATAGTGTAATGTGACGTCACGTAACGTTATTAATTCTGGCTAATTTCATTAGATACCGGTATGTTTAAAACTGCCATAACATTCTTTATATTAATCTTAATAATCTAGATAACTTCATACGGTTTTTACCTTTTTGTTCTATAATGGCATGCGCATTCAGATAACAGAAAACCTAAAAATCGATTTTTTATGTCATAAGGTCGATTTCTATCTGGACGGGCTCATATATTGTCGCAAATATTTGACGTTATCCAATCAGACGTCGCGTTACATATTTAGGTGCATTAGAATGCTGATTTAATGCAGTTAACTAGTACAAACTAGTCACATATTGGAGACCTTTCCTAGTGCAAAGTGGAGAAAAATGTTTCTTTGTACATACTGGAAACAAACTTTTCTGTTTACATACTGGGGACAAACTTAACTTTGTTCATATGGGAGACAAACCTTACTTTGTGCATACTGGAGATAAACCTGTCTTTGCACATAATAGAGACAGACCTTACTTTGATCGTTTTGGAGACAAACCTTACTTTGTACATAATGGAGACAAACTTTTATTAGCTCAACTGAGCCGAAGGCTCACAAGGTGAGCTTATATTTTTGGCTTGGTCCATGGTCCGCCGTCCGTCCACACTTTTAAGTATTGATATCTGCTAAAGTAGCTGGCCAATCTTGATCAAATTTTATGTGTAGCATGGTTGGGGTGGGGGATTGATCGCATTTAGTTTTGGGACAGATTGGTTTAAAACTGTGGTTACCATGGCTACAAAAAGGTCCCATAGACTTATAATGGGGAAAATGTTGTCCGGGCCCTAACTTCTTCATTTTTGATCGCAACTTCTTCAAACTTGCAGATAAGCAGGACAGTCAAAACATCTCGGACCAGTTCGAATTTGGGTCAGGTTGGATCATTCTTTTTAGAGTTACTTGCCCTTGAGTGATAAAATATTTTCCCTTAGACTTATAATGGGGAAAATGTTGTCCGGGCCCTAGCTTCTTCATTTTTGATCGCAACTTCTCCAAACTTGCAGGTATCCAGGACAGCCAAAACATCTCGGACCAGTTCGAATATGGGCCAGGTTGGATCATTCTTTTTAGAGTTACTTGCCCTTGAGCGATAAAAAATTTTCCCATAGACTTATAATGGGGAAAATGTTGTTCAAGTCCCTAGCTTCTTCATTTTTGATCGCAACTTCTTGTAACTTGCAGGTATCCAGGACATCCAAAACATCCCGGACCAGTTCAAATTTTGGGTAGGTTGGATCATTCTTTTCAGAGTTACTTGCTCTTGAGCGATAAATATTTTCCCATAGACTTATAATGGGGAAAATGTTGTCCGGGCCCTAGCTTCTTCATTTTTGATCGCAACTCTCCAAACTTGCAGGTATCCAGGACAGTCAAAACATCTCGGACCAGTTCGAATTTTGGCCAGGTTGGATTATTCTTTTTAGAGTTACTTGCCCTTGAGTGATAAAATATTTTCCCTTAGACTTATAATGGGGAAAATGTTGTCCGGGCCCTAGCTTCTTCATTTTTGATCGCAACTTCTCCAAACTTGCAGGTATCCAGGACAGCCAAAACATCTCGGACCAGTTCGAATATGGGCCAGGTTGGATCATTCTTTTTAGAGTTACTTGCCCTTGAGCGATAAAAAATTTTCCCATAGACTTATAATGGGGAAAATGTTGTTCAAGTCCCTAGCTTCTTCATTTTTGATCGCAACTTCTTGTAACTTGCAGGTATCCAGGACATCCAAAACATCCCGGACCAGTTCAAATTTTGGGTAGGTTGGATCATTCTTTTCAGAGTTACTTGCTCTTGAGCGATAAATATTTTCCCATAGACTTATAATGGGGAAAATGTTGTCCGGGCCCTAGCTTCTTCATTTTTGATCGCAACTCTCCAAACTTGCAGGTATCCAGGACAGTCAAAACATCTCGGACCAGTTCGAATTTTGGCCAGGTTGGATTATTCTTTTTAGAGTTACTTGCCCTTGAGTGATAAAATATTTTCCCATAGACTTATAATGGGGAAAATGGTTTTCCGTCATCATTTTAGTGCCTTCATTTATGGAATGATTTAAACTGTACTTCACACAAGTGATGAGTATGACAATATC
Organism: Ctena decussata; assembly: GCA_963989385.1. NCBI lineage: Eukaryota > Metazoa > Mollusca > Bivalvia > Lucinida > Lucinidae > Ctena > Ctena decussata. The sequence continues at coordinate 40,372,745 of OZ022506.1, read as the reverse complement.
TTGGACAAGAACTCGTTTCAGCGTTTGTGGGTCAAGGTGAAGGACACAGTGGCTAGTTTTACTTTGTCATCGCTGTAGCGCATCAGTTTGTGGACTGAATTCAATTGGATATCACACAAGTGATTAGTATGACAATATCTTGGGTTAAGGTCAAGGTCACAGTGGCTATTTTTAGAAAAACTTTGTCATTGCTCTAGAGCCTTCATTTATGGACCCATTTTGATTAAAACTTCACACTAATGTTTAGTATGACAATATCTTGAACAAGCTCGGGTTTCAGCCTCCTACGGTCTAAGTCAAGATCACAGTGGCTATTTATAGAAAAACTTTGTCATCGCTCTAGCACTTTCATTTATGGACCAATTTCGATTTAACTTCACACAAGTGATAAGTGGCAATATCTTGGACAAGTTTGCGTTTCAGCATTCTTGGGTCAAGGTCAAGGACACAGTGGCTATTTTTAGAAAAACTTTGTCTTGAGCCTTCATTTATGGACCGATTTGATTTAACTTCACACAAATGTTTAGTATTACAATATCTTGTACAAGTTTGCATTTCAGCATTCTAAGGTCAAGGTCACAGTTGCTGTTTTTAGCTCACCTGAGCCAAGGTTAGCTTATAGTATAGGCTTGGTCCGTCGTAAGTCCACACTTTTAAGCATTAATATTTGCTCAAGAAGCTAGCCAATCTTGATCAAATTTTCTATGTAGCATTGTTGGGGTGGGATCTTGATTAAAACTGTGGCTACCATGACAACAAAAAGGTCCCATAGACTTATAATGGGGAAAATGTTGTCCGGGCCATAGCACAGTCTTTAGTTTTGATTGCAACTTCTTCAAACTTGCAGGTATCTAGGACAGCCTTAAAATATCGGACCAGTTCAAATTTGGGCCAGGTTGGATGATTCTTGTCTTTTTCATTTTCCACCCTGAGGGTCACAGGTATGATACCACCTATGTGTTCAATTTGCCTTAGAATAACTTACCCTAGAGTACTGAGGCTGAATGGACTCAGGTGAGCTACAGGACCAATGGTCCTCTTGTTTGTTTATACAGTCTAACCTGTACTAAGCGTGCACCTGCCATAAAGGCCAGTTGGATTCCCCCCAAACGATTTTCCATGTAAATTTTTTTTTTTGCCGTATCGATTCTTCCGACTGGTATACTGCTTCAGAGCGCTGGACACGTATTTTCACAAATTTTGTTGTTTAGTGTGACCGATATGGCTTTTTACAGCAGATCGAACGCAATCCAACTGGTTCCAAGCATTGTGATACTGTAGCAGGAAACCTATTAAATTACACCCGTCAGTGGTAGAATCTTGGAAAACCCATTGAATTCGGTCAGATCAAAGGTGAATTTTGATGTTTAATTAACTATCGGCGGCATTTGTTTGAACTGTACACGTAAGTTCGCACCTCACTAAATGAATAATTAACGATGTTTACCGACTAGTACAGGTGAGAAAAACATGTTTTAGAAAATATTTAGAACAATGCAATCACACAATCACTTTGGCCATCAAAGCTGATCATAGCTAGTGAGGTGCGAAAGCTCATTAATTCAGCCCAGTTATCAAAGACAGTTTGTTTGTTTTACAGTCCTATTTATTAAGAGTCATTAACAGATTAATTTACAATGTACATGTACAGAACTCTTGAACCAAACCCATGAAAATGTTATTCTTTTTAGTGGGTGAGGGGCGGGGGCTGGTTCTAAACTTAAATTCTGTTGGCAGTTTAAACAAGTGGAAGCTTTTCAAAAGCTTTCAAAGACAATGATCTGCCTTCATTTTTATCCCCCGACCGAAAGGGTCTGGGGATATAGCGATGAGCCTGGCGTCCGTCCGTCCGTCCGTAAACATTTTCTTGTCCGCTCTATATCTTTAAATATTTTCATGATACTTCACAGTTATGTGGAACAGGTCATGGCGATGTGTCGTGTACAAGAATGATAACTCTTGCTATTGTACTTTTTGAGTTATGTCCCCTTTGGTGACTTTTTTGGCAGATTCCTGTCCGCTCTGTAACTTGAATACCCTTTGAAATATTTTCATGATACTTCACAGAAATGTAGAACAGGTCATGACGATGTGGCGCGAACAAGAATGACAACTCTTGCTTTCTTACTTTTTGAGTTATTTCCACTTGATAGTTTTAGGTGTGATTTTTTGGCAGATTAGTGTCCGCTCTATAACTTGAATACCCTTTGTAATATTCTCATGGTACTTCACAGATATGTAGAACAGGTCATGACGGAGTGTCGTGAACAAGAATGACAACTCTTGCTCTCTTACTTTTTGAGTTATTTCCCCTTGATCATTTTAGGTATGATTTCATGTCCGCTCTATAACTTGATTACCTTTTGGAATATTTTCATGATACTTCACAGATATGTAGAACAGGTCATGACGATGTGTCGTGAACAAGAATGACAACTCCTGCTTTCTTACTTTTTGAGTTATTTCCCCTTGATGGGTTAAGGTGTGATTTCGTGTATGCTGTATAACTTGAATAGCTTTTGGAATATTTTCATGATGCTTCACAGATATGTAGAACAGGTCATGTTGATGTGTTGCAAACAAGAATGACAACTCTTGCTATCTTACTTTTTGAGTTATTTCCCCTTTGATGATTTTAGGTGTCCTCTCCATAGCTTGAATACCTTTTGAAATATTTTCATGATACTTCACAGATATGCAGAACAGGTCATGACAATTTGTCTCATACATGAATTATAACTCTTGCTTTCATACTTTGTGAGTTATTTCTCTTTGGTAGTTTGAGCTGCTGTTTGAGTCTCTGCTCCATATCTGTATAACCCTGGCCAGCTCCAGAATTTGAATAACCGTGTACCTTTTAAAATATCGATGATCATGCTGTGATATATTATCAGTGTTCCAAACTCTCTCTGATCCCTCCACATTCCCATGCCTCCCGCACCCCTCCCCTCCCCTTCCTCCCCCCCCCCCCCCCCAAAAAAAAAATCTTTTTTTTTCCAGATTTGGATTCTTTGTTCAAATTCACTTCTAGAGAGCTCAAAATTAGGTTTGTAGGGCTTGTACTTTAGAAATTATTCACACATTTTGAAAGTTGAATGTATCATATGCTATACATTTGTGCATATGGTGGCTGTTTGAGATATTACCTCTTTTTAACAGTCAAGCATACTGTTTTAGACTGAGTGTTAGTTAATCATGCGTCTGTAAATAGATAGTGTCAATCAGAAGCATAAAAGAAAGACAATATATTACCAATATGTGTTTTGAAGTGCACCCTTTTTACCAAGGCACATGGGGGTTTTCAGTCGGGGGGATTTGCCATCTCCTCTGATGGCTATTTTTAACAATCATTCAGTGTCCATTTCATTAGTGTCTTAAATATCATAAGTTTCTGATTTTAAGTTTCTCATAATGGCCAGTACCAGTAAGGAAAGGAAAGTTTTGACTTGGTCTGGACAAAACAGTTTTTTCGAAGTAAATCGAACCTGTATTAATCAAGCACCTGTCTTAAGCAAGCGACTTTGCCTTATCCCTTGGCTGCTTGCTTAAGACAGGTTAGACTGTAGCGGGGACTAACCTTTCCTTGTAAATACTGGAGACAAAAATTTCTGTGTACATACCTGTCTTTGTACATACTGGGAACAAACATTTCTGTTAACATACTGGAGACAAATCTGTCTTTGTACATACCGCAGACAAACCTGTCTTTGTACATACTGGAGGCAAATCCTCCTTTGTACATATTTTAGACAAACCTTCCTTTGTACCTACTAAGGACAAACTTTTCTGTGTACATACTGGAAACAAACCTTCCTTTGTACACACTGAAGACAATCCTGTCATTGTACAAATTGGAGACAAACTTGTCTTTGTACATACTGGAGACAAACCTTTCTTTTATCATCCTGGAGACAAACCTGTCTTTGTACATACTGGAGACAAACCTTGCTTTGTACATACTGGAGACAAACTTTGCTTTGTACATACTGGAGACAAACCTGTCTTTGTTCATCCTGGAGACAAACTTGTCTTTGTACATACTGGAGACAAACCTTGCTTTGTACATACTGGAGACAAACCTTGCTTTGTACATACTGGAGACAAACCTTGCTTTGTACATACCGGAGACAAACTTTGCTTTGTACATACTGGAGACAAACTTTGCTTTGTACATACTGGAGACAAACCTTGCTATGTTCATCCTGGAGACAAACTTAGCTTTGTACATACTGGAGACAAACCTTGCTTTGTACATACTGGAGACAAACCTTGCTTTGTACATACTGGAGACAAACCTTGCTTTGTACATACTGGAGACAAACCTTGCTTTGTACATACCGGAGACAAACCTTGCTTTGTACATACTGGAGACAAACTTTGCTTTGTACATATGGAGACAAACCTGTCTTTGTATATACTGGAGACAAACCTTGTATATACTGGAGACAAACCTGTCTTTGTTCATCCTGGAGACAAAACTGTCTTTGTACACACTGGAGACAAACCTTGCTTTGTACATACTGGAGACAAACCTGTCTTTGTACATACTGGAGACAATCCTTGCTTTGTACATTTTCGAGACAAACCTTGCTTTGTACATACTGGAGACAAACCTTGCTTTGTACATACTGGATACAAACTTTGCATTGTACATACTGGAGACAAACCTTGCTTTGTACATTTTCGAGACAAACCTTGCTTTGTACATACTGGAGACAAACCTGTCTTTGTACATACTGGAGACAAACCTTGCTTTGTACATACTGGAGACAAACTTTGCTTTGTACATACTGGAGACAAACTTTGCATTGTACATACTGGAGACAAACCTTGCTTTGTACAAACTGGAGACAAACTTTGCTTTGTACATACTTGAGACAAACTTTGCTTTGTACATACTGGAGACAAACCTGTATTTGTACATACTGGAGACAAACCTGTCTTTGTACACACTGGAGACAAACCTGTATTTGTACATACTGGAGACAAACCTGTCTTTGTACACACTGGAGACAAACCTTGCTTTGTACACACTTCAGACAAACCTAATTTGTACATACTGGAGACAAACATTCTGTGAACATATTGGAGACAAACCTTTCTTTGTACGTACTCCAGGCAACCCTTCCATTGTACATACTGGAGACAAACCTTCCTTTTTGCATGCTGGAGAAAGGCATTTTTAGCTCACCTGAGCCTTTAGGCTCATAGGTGAGCTTATAGTATAGCCAGGCATCCGTCGTCCGTCCGTTCGTCCGTCGTCCGTCCGTCCGTCGTCAACATTTTCAAACATCTTCTCCTCTGAAACCACTGGGCCGATTGAAGCCATATTTCATATGGAGCCTACCTAGGTCGGGGGAATGAAAGTTTATACCCGGGGTATCTGGGTCACATGACCAAGATGGCAGCCACGCCCATATATGGTAAAAACCCTTCAAAAATCTATCTCCAGAACCAAATGGCCTATGACCTTGAAACTTGGTATGTAGCATCGGGCATGCCGGCCCATCATAGTTTGTACAAATCATGACCTTGGGTTGACCTTGACCAAATTTACGGCATGGTCAACTTTGGTACGTTAGGCTTTTATATGGGAAAACGCTTAAACAGTGGATTTCTCAGAAACTATTTAAGTTTAAGGAACAATACTTGGTATACATGGTCGACTAAATGACCAGATGAAGATATTATGTCACTAAAGGTCAAGGTCATTCCGTCGGACCATCCGTCGTCAAGATTTTCAAACATCTTCTCCTCTGAAACCACTGGGCCGATTGAAGCCATATTTCATATGGAGTCTCAGTGGCATGGGGGAACAAAAGTATATACCCGGGGTGTGGGTCACATGACCAAGATGGCCGCCATGCCCATGTATGGTAAAAAGCCTTCAAAAATCTTCTTCTCCACAACCAAAAGGCCTATGACCTTGAAACTTGGTATGTAGCATCGGGCATGCAGGCCCATCATAGTTTGTACAAATCATGACCTTGCGTTGACCTTGACCTAATTTACGGCATCGTCAACTTTGGTACGTTAGGCTTTTATATGGGAAAAGGCTTAAACAGTGGATTTCTCAGAAAATATTTAAGTCTAAGGTACAGTACTTGGTATACATGGTCGACTAAATGACCAGATGAAGATATTATGTCACTAAAGGTCATGGTCATTCCGTCAGACCATCCGTCGTCAAGATTTTCAAACATCTTCTCCTCTGAAACCACTGGGCCGATTGAAGCCAAATTTCATATGGAGTCTCAGTGGGATGGGGGAACAAAAGTTTATACCCGGGGTCTGGGTCACATGACCAAGATGGCCGCCATGCCCATATATGGTAAAAACCCTTCAAAAATCTTCTTCTCCAGAACCAAAAGGCCCATCAGAGTTTGTACAAATCATGACCTTGCGTTGACCTTGACCTAATTTACGGCATCGTCAACTTTTGTATGTTAGGCTTTTATATTGGAAAACGCTTAAACAGTGGATTTCTCAGAAAATATTTAAGTCTAAGGTACAATACTTAGTATACATGGTCGACTAAATGACCAGATGAAGATATTATGTCACTAAAGGTCAAGGTCATTCAGTCGGACCATCCGTCGTCAGGATTTTCAAACATCTTCTCCTCTGAAACCACTGGAAGCCAAATTTCATATGGAGTCTCAGTGGGATGGGGGAACGAAAGTTTATACCCGGGGTCTGGGTCACATGACCAAGATGGCCCCCATACCCATATATGGTAAAAACCCTTCAAAAATCTTCTTCCCCAAGAACCAAAAGGCCTATAACCTTGAAACTTGGTATGCAGCATCGGGCATGCGGGCCCATCATAGTTTATGCAAATCATGACCTTGCGTTGACCTTGACTTAATTTACGGCATGGTCAACTTTGGTACGTTAGGCTTTTATATGGGAAAATGCTTTAACAGTGGATTTCTCAGAAAATATTCAAGTCTAAGGTACAAATAAGGTACAATACTTGGTATACATGGTCGACTAAATGACCAGATGAAGATATTATGTCACTAAAGGTCATGGTCATTCCGTCGGACCTTCTGTCGTCAAGATTTTCAAACATCTTCTCCTCTAAAAAACCACTGAGCTGATTGAAGCCAAATTTCATATGGAGTCTCAGTGGGATAGAGGAACGAAATTTTATACCCAAGGTCTGGGTCACATGACCAAGATGGCCGCCATGCCCATATATGGTAACAAGAGGACCATTGGTCCTGTAGCTCACCTGGGTCCATTCAGCCTCAGTACTCTAGGATAAATTACTCTAAGGCCATCAGTCAATTGGTTTTGGTGAAAAAGATTTTTAAAGGTTTTAACCATATATGGGCATGGAGGACATGTTGGTCATGTGACCAGGACGTTTGAAAAAAATTTCATTCCCTTAACCCCCTGGAGGCTCTATATGAAATTTGGTTTCAAAATTGGCCCAGGGGCTTTTGAGGAGATGGTTTGATATTGTCAAAATGACAGAGTTCTGGGTCAAAAGTCAAAGAATGACCTTGACCTCTTGTACTCATGAATCTTCATGTACTCAATAAGATGACTGTATATAGCAATTTTTAGGCATAAATCTTCAAAACTTTCCATGAAATCTTGTGTTCTAGCATTTTCCCACATTTGACCTTGCAGTAAAATAGTCAAGGTTAACCCAAGGTCATTATTTTGAACAATCTTGATAGTACTGGAATTCCCAATGCTACATACCAAGCTTCATGGCCATCGGTCAATTGGTTCTGGAGAAGAAGATTTTTAAAGGTTTTTACCATATATGGTCCTGGCGGCCATGTTGGTCATGTGACCTGGACTGTTCGAACAAATTTTCATTCCCTCGATCCCTGGAGGCTTTATATGAAATTTTGTTACAACTGGCCCAGCTTGTTTTAGGGGATTGTTTGATATTGTCAAAATATGAGAGTTCTGGGTCAAAGGTCAAAGAATGACCTTGACCTCTTGTACTCACAAATTCTTCATGTACTCATTTAGATAACTGTATATACCAATACTTAGGCATATCTCTTCAAAACTTTCCATGAAATCTTATGTTCTAGCATTTTCCCATATTTGACCTTGCCGTAAAAAAGGTCAAGGTCAACCCATGGTCATAATTTGAACAATCTTGACAGTACTCGAGTACCCAAAGCTACATACCAAGTTTCAAGGCCATCGGTCAATTGGTTCTTGAGAAGAAGTTTTTTAAAGGTTTTTACCATACATGGGCGTGGCGGCCATGTTGGTCATGTGACCTGGACCGTATGAATAAATTTTTGTTCCCTCAACTCCTGGAGGCTCTATATGAAATTTGGTTTCAATTGGCCCAGGGGCTTTTGAGGAGATTGTTTCGAATTGTCAAAATATGAGAGTTCTGGGTCAAAGGTCAAAGAATGACCTTGACCTCTTGTACTCATAAATCTTCATGTACTCATTAAGATGACTGTAGATACCAATTTTTATCCCAAAATCTTCAACAGTTTCCAAGATATCTTATGTTCTAGCATTTTGCCATATAAAACACAAGGAAGCAAATTTGACCTTACCGTAAAAAAGGTCAAGGTCAACCCAAGGTCATAATTTGAACAATCTTGGTAGTACTCCCGTACCCAATGCTACATACCAAGTTTCAAGGCCATCGACCTACTGGTTCTGGAGCAGAAGATTTTTTTAGGTTTTTACCATATATGGGCATGGCGGCCATGTTGGTCATGTGACCAGGACCGTTTGAACAACTTTTTGTTCCTAAGGTCCCAGGAGGCTCTATATGAAATTTGGTTACAATCGGCCCAGCGGTTTCAGAGGAGAAGTCGTTTGAAATTGTGGACGGACGGACGGACGGACGGACGACTGACGGACGGACGGACGGACGACGACGGACGACGGAGCCTGACCATACTATAAGCTCCCCCGGAGCCTCTGGCTCAGGTGAGCTAAAAACCCTTCAAAAATCTTCTTCTCCGGAACCAAAAGACCTATGACCTTGAAACTTGGTATGTAGCATTGGGAATGCGGGCCGAACATAGTATATACAAATGATGACCTTGTGTTGACCTTGATCTAATTTACGGCATGGTCAACTTTGGTACGTTAGGCTTTTATATTGGAAAACGCTTAAACAATGGATTCCTCATAAAATATTTAAGTCTAAGGTACAATACTTGGTATACATGGTCGACTAAATGACCAGATGAAGATACATGTCACTAAAGGTCAAGGTCATTCCGTCGGACCATCCGTCGTCACGATTTTCGAACATCTTCTCCTCTGAAACCACTGGGCCTACTGAAGCCAAATTTCATATGGAGTCTCAGTGGGATGGGGGAACGAAAGTTTGTACCCGGGGTCTGGGTCACATGACCAGGATGGCCTCCATGCCCATATATGGTAAAAAACTTTCAAAAATCTTCTTCTCCAGAAAAGGCCTATAACCTTGAAACTTTGTATGTAGCTTTGGGCATGCGGGAAAATGCTTATATAGTGGATTTCTCAGAAACTATTTAAGTCTGAGATACAATATGTGGTATATATGGTCAACTAAATGACCAGAGGAAGATATTATGTCACTGAAGGTCAAAGTCATTTGTCGGTCTGTCCGTCATCAAGATTTTCAAACATCTTCTCCTCTGAAACCACTGGGGAGATTGAAGCCAAATTTCATATGGTGTCTCAGTGGGATAGGGGAACTAAAGTTTATACCGGGGGGCTTGGCTACATGACCAACATGGCCACCATGCCCATATATGGTAAAATCCCTTCAAAAATCTTCTTCTCTAGAACCAAAAGGCCTATGACCTTGAAACTTGGTATGTATACCCGGGGTCTGGGTCACATGACCAAGATGGCCGCCATGCCCATATATGGTAAAAACCCTTCAAAAATCTTCTTCTCCACAACCAAAAGGCCTATGACCTTGAAACTTGGTATGTGGCATGCTGGCCCATCATAGTTTATACAAATCATGACCATGCGTTGACCTTGAATTAACTTACAACATGGTCAACTTTGGTACATTAGGCTTTTAGATGGGAAAACCCTTATACAGTGGATTTCTCAGAAACTATTTAAGTCTAAGGTACAATACATGGTATATATGGTCAACTAAATGACCAGATGAAGATATTATGTCACTGAAGGTCAAGGTCATTTTGTCGGTCTGTCGGTCATCAAGATTTTCAAAACATCTACTCCTCTGAAACCACTGGTCTGATTGAAGCAAAATTTCATATGGAGTCTAAGTGTGATCAGGGAATAAAAGTTTGTTCTCAGGGTCTTGACCAAGATGGCCGCCATGCCCGTATATGGTAAAAACCCTTCAAAATCTTCTTCTCCGGAACCAAAAGGTGTATGACCTTGAAACTTGGTATGTAGCTTTGGACACTCAAGCCTATCATAGTTTATACAAATGATCGTGCGTTGACCTTGACCTAATTTATGACACTGTCAACTTTGGTACATTATGTAGTCTTTTATATGGGAAAATGCTTAAACAGTGAATTTTTCAGAAACTATTTAAGTCTAAGGTGCAATATTTGGTATATATGGTTGACTAAATGACCAGATGAAGATATTTTGTCGTTAAAGGTCAAGGTCATTCTTTGACTTTTTTACAAGGTCATTGAGATTCTGTCACCCGTCAACATTTTCAAACATCCTCTCAGAGGCCACTAAGGTCAATTGAAGCCATATTTCATATGGAGCTTCACAGGTTTAAAGGAACCATAGTTTGTTCAGATGGTCTTGGTCACTTGACCAAGATGGCCACCATGCCCATATATGGTAAAAACTCTTCAAAAGTCTTTTTCTCAAGAACTGAAAGGCCTATAACCTTGAAACTTGGTACCGGTATGTAGCATTGGGCACTCAGGCCCATCATAGTTTATACAAATGATTACTGTATTTCATATGGAGCTTTAATACTGGGTCAAGGGAATCAAAGTTTGTTCAGATGGTCATGGTTGTATGAACATTGTGGCCGCCACACCCATTTATGATAAATACCCTTCAGAAATCTTTGTCCAGAAACAAAGGCCCAGTGACCTTGTGGCTTGGTATATAGAATTGGGACTCAACATTAATCCCCAAGGGAGGGGGCCCCTGCCCTGGTGCTATATACATGTATAAAAGCATGAAAATATATACCAGGACCAAGTGTCAGGTGAGCTACAGGACCATTGGTCCTCTGGTTTTTTTATTTTTGTACATACTGGAGGCAAATTTTTCTATGTTTATACAAGAAGCAAACCTTTTTTGTGACCATTCTTGGTACTAGCTGGAGATAAACCTTTCTGTGTACATACTGGAGACAAAACAAACTCTATGCATACTGGAGACATACCTTACTACATTGTCTGTAAGCAATTTTCTAATTTCGAATCATTAAAGTTGTTCGAAGCCTCCATTATAGTGATCACAAATTTGTTCATGCAAAACCATATTTTTTTGTTTCAAGACAGGAATTTTCCCTTTCAAAACAATCTCAAAGATCTAGATCCATCTTTTAACATGTGCAGTCAAATCTTGATATCTCAAATACTGGTATCACAAAGTACCCTCGTATATCATAGAATATAGTTTGGACATATTTCCTATTTTCATATACATTTCAATTTCTTTTACCTTAAATTAAACTTTCTGGGACCAGAAATTTTATTTTGAACTATCAGTAGTTTTCAATGAGCTTTGACTTTGAGATATCGGGAGGTGACTGTATTGAGATATTAAAGGTATATATTCATTATGAAATAACCACAAAAGAATTAAACAGATTAGTTGTAAGAATTGTGCAAAAAATCTTCATCCAAAAAGTCTTTGGTATGGAGGCAGAGACGATAAATCATTGCGAGCCCTTCTTGAATATTCATGAAAATTTTTTCGTCATAAACTGATTGACTCCCACATGGGAATAAAAAGGCGTTTCTGCAAGCACGCTTTGCATTTTATGAATAGTGGAGTAAATAACCTTACAATAGCATTAATCTCTAATCCGTGCACGCGAGATCTTTCCAGCCAATAACTGTCCGATGTTGATTAAAGAAAGGGCTTAAAGTTATTGATGATATAACTTTTCCCTGATTAACCATTATTACTGGGCATATCCAGTATTCGTTTTGGCAGGAATGACGATTTTCTTAAATTCTCCTACTTCCAGTGACCGGCACAAATGATAAATTCGGTAGATAAAAGTACTTTTACTATAAATCATTTTTATGTCTTTGATACGGTTTTTCGTGAGAAATTGGAAATTTAATAGAAACATATCAGGGCGTATATCTCTAAGGATTGTTTTGGAAGAGTAAAACCCCATTTTATACCTGAATTACATGAGACTGATTTAAGTATTTGTGGTAATTTAGGAAAGATAAACTCATATTAACGTAAATATATGGTAACATTTGCTGGGTTTCCAGGAAGTACTTTAAGCATCAGAGACGAAAAGAGCTAAATTTGCGAACAGCTTAGATCCTAATGAGGTGGCTCATAATGAGCCACCTCATCTTGATCTACACTGTTTGTCCTCTAGTCTTTGAATTCTCACTATGATTCGGGACATTTTTTTAAATTATGCAGACGTAAATTTGTTGTCTGCTTTTTGCCACTTAAAGGATTAATCTACACTGTTTGCCCTCCAGTCTTTGAATTCTCACTATGATATGAGACATTTTTTTAAATTTTGCAGACGTGAATTTTGTCGTCTGCTTTTTGCCACTTTCAGGATTAATGTAAGGGTATTGTACAGTAAAAGAATCATAGCAAATATGATGTTACATATTTTATTCTTGTCAAATTTTTTTTTATCACAGTAACAAAATGTAAATATAAATTCAAAATTCAAACACATTATTCCTCAACATTAATTAACAGAAACTGACTTTCAGATGGGACAGAATTTTATCAAAACATAGTAATTTACAGCAAATAATACTCCGATCATATGTACTAAACCATTTATAGCTTCGAAATGCAAAATCGAGGATCACAAGGGTATATACATGCCTTCCAACATATGTTTTGCAACTGCATGTCATTAATAGCTTAGTACAGCTATGAAAAGCTAAGCAAACTAATGTAATATCCAATTAATGAAATGACTTGGATGATTTTAAGACAAAGGAGCTGCACTCCATTAAAGTTTATAGGTATACATCCATGTTTTTCCGCCATTTTTCAGAGCCCTAGATAAGAGCGGTATTTGATGATAATTGAGGGATAATTTTCTTTATTTCTCATTGAAACCATATGTTGTGACCCCTCATCTGAACCGTCTCATCGAGACGGTTCAGATGTGGGGTCACAACATATATTTTTATCCAGAATTAACAAAGTTATTACAAATACTCCCTCTTATCTAAGGCTCTGATTTTTACAAAACTGAACAACTTTTGTGACTTCCTGTTTCCTTTCCAGGATAACGTAGCCCTTCAAAAATGGAGTCTTCTCTTAAAGGAAAGAATATGCTTCTCCAAGAGCTAACTCATTCCTTTAAGAGTTGACCAACTGAGAAGGGAGGCTGAAAAGACATTGGCAGAGTTGCTTCCCCTGATAATTAGCCATTCACCTTAAATGGTTCTATTCTATTCTATCCCATAACCTTACTCGTTCATTGGGGCACCACAGATGGTATCATTAAATGGTATCATTAGATATTGCAACATGCATACCTACATCCGTCTCTGCATAGGGTGATCTTGGTTTTCCATTACAGTATCCATTTACAGCATGACTGCAAGTTTGATTTTCACAATGGACTTCACAAGGATATATAAACAAAGGTATTCAAAAATGAGGTTAAAAGTACTTTTGTAATAGATATATACTTTTGTCAAAATGAGCGTTTGCTTTTTAAAAGCCGAATATATATATACATGTAAGCGCTAAACAATCTAAACATATCTATACATGAAATCATCTGATTTAGATCCATGAAATACACATTATGGACACAGAAAAAAACATATGAGCTGTGACATGAAAAAACCAACAAAGTGGCATGTGCGCCCAGCCAAGACTCGGATCAGCCTGGGCATCCGCCCAGCCTGATCAGAATCTTCACTGTGCACATGGAGGTAGCTTAGACCCTTAGCTACCCATTAAGTGCTCAAAGAAGACTCTGATCAGACTGGTAGACAGCCCAAGCTGATCTGAGTCTTCGCTGGGCACACATGCCTCTTTGTTGGTTTTGTCATGTTGCGGCTCATATAAGCACTCATTTGAGTTGTCTCATCTGGATCTTCAAAGTTTGGAACAATTTCAAATTTAATCTTTAGGGGATGATAGAGCATATGAGCCGCGACGTGTGAAAACCAACAAAGTGGTTGTGTGCCCAGCGAAGACTCAGATCAGCCTGGGCATCCGCCCAGTCTGATCAGAGTCTTCGCTGTCCGCATGGAGGTAGCTTAGACCCTTAGCTACCCTTTAAGCACTTGGCGAAGAGTCTGATCAAACTTGTCGGATGTCCAGGCTGATCGGAGTCTGCACTGGACGCACAATCACTTTGTTGGTTTTCTCGTGTCGCGGCTCATAGAGTACATCAAAAAGTGTCAGTCTTCTTAAGCTGACTAATGACTAGCCATCTGATCTTGATCTTCAACAATTGCAAATATTTTGAATTTGGTGTTTTGGGGTGAGAGGGCAAAAGTACATCACAACATGTCAGTCTTTTCTGTTTATAGGCCCCTTTTTACAAGGCTATCTTGACATTCCGTTTTATTCTGAATAAAATGGAGCATTTCTCCATAAACAACATCCCAATGCAAACTCCTTGTCTGTATTTCAAAAGTAAGTTTCATCTCTTTAAAAGGTATGAGCATTTCTACAAACGCCACACCCCAATGCAAACTCCTCCCCTGTCGGTGGGTGTTGTACGTGTAACGGGCATTCATCCCCTTCCAGTTTCTTTCCTCGTGGGCCACAAGGACACTGGGGCAGATCTGACTTTGGAATACTGGCAACCTGCTGGAAGTTATCGTGACACAAATTGCAGAAGTGTGTCGTTCCGAAGCAAAAGAAGACCGCGACAGAGCAACAGTAGCGGCATTTATATTCCAGGAAATCTGTTCCATGCTTCGGACACATCTGAAATAGTAAAAAAAATGTAACTCAATTATACATTGTAATTTTATCCTACATTTAGCGTGATAATTGATACCTTACAGTTAATGTGCATTTTATACTACAAGCAAAACAGTGTTCTTGAATAAATAATCTCATTACCCCAAGTATGATGCAAATGTATTTAAAAGTTATCAAGAAATAAGGAAAAACTTATAGCCATGTAACAATGATGTATTCTTATCAACAATTTTGGGCAGGTCATTTTTCAACTTTTCCTCAAATCAGGGAATCAGTCTATGGTGAATGCCAAAACATATACAAGAGGCCCAAATGGGCCTGATATCGCTCACCTGGCTTTTGTATCCGAATGGTCCCCATTCTGATACAAAATTGGTCCAATTCCAGAGATTTTCTCAATTTCACATTTTGCTACTTTTAGTAACAGAGGCCAACTTGTCTGGGCTTTTATATATTTACTTTTGAAACACCTCAAGGCAAGAATCATTTTGCCACAAATTTCATCAAAATCCATTCAGGGGTTACTGAGATATTGTCAGTTTCATGTTTTGTGCTATTTTTAGTAACGGCAGATGGCGGCCATCTTAGAATGCCAAAATGCAAAAAATTGAAAAGCTTTCATGCAAGGACCATTTTGACACAAAATTGGTCCAGTTCCTTTGTAATTTTCTAATTTTCAAATTTTGCTATTTTAAGTAACAGAGGCCAACTTGACGGGTCAATATTTGTTAATTTGTGAAACACATCAAAGCAAGAATCATTTTGCCACAAATTTCGTCTCAATCGCTTCAGCGGTTAATGAGATGTTGTCATTTTCATGTTTTGTGCTATTTTTAGTAACGGCAGATGGCGGCCATCTTGGAATGCCAAAATGCAGAAAAATCGAAAAAGCTTATTGAAATGATCATTCTGACAGAAAATTAGTCCAATTCCACTGAGATTTTCTTATTTTCACATTTTTCTATTTTTAGTAACAAAGGCCATTATGTTGTCTATATTTAGTTACATTTGAAACATCTCAAAGCAAAAATCATTTTGACACAAATTTCGTCAAAATCTATTCAGCGGTTACTGAGATATTGTCATTTTCATGTTTTGTGCTATTTTTAGTAACGGCAGGTGGTGGCCATCTTGGAATGCCAAATTGCAATTAATCTAAATGGCTTCATGTAAGGAACATTCTGACACAAAATTGGTCCAATTCCATTCAAGGGTTCTTGAGTAATTGTCATTTTATGTTTGTGCTATTTTTAGTAACGGCAGATGTCGGCCATCTTGGAAGCCAAATTGCAATTTATCAAAATGGCTTCATGCAAGGAACATTCTGACACAAAATTGGTTGAATTCCATTCAAGGGTTCTTGAGTAATTGTCATTTTTATGATTGTGCTATTTTTAGTAACGGCAGATGTCGGCCATCTTGGAAAGCCAAATTATAATTAATCAAAATGGCTTCATGCAAGGAACATTCTGACACAAAATTGGTCGAATATATTCCATTCAAGGGTTCTTGAGTAATTGTCATGTTTATGTTTGTGCTATTTTTAGTAACGGCCCCCATGGTGGCCATCTTGGATAGTCAACTGGCACAAAATTGAAATAATTCCTTTTAAGGACCATTGCTGACCAAATCTGACCACAATTGATTGCGTTTTCTTGAGATACTGACATTTGAGCAAAATCGGTCTTGTAAACGCTAAGTAGGTCACTGTGACCTAATTCCACTATAGATTTTTTTCATTTTTATAATTTTTAATCCCAAGGTCCCATTAATGTTCCACGCAAACTTTCGGCCAAATATACCAAATGGTTCTGGAGAAGAAGTTGATTTTGTTGTTTTTGCTATTTTTAGTAACGGCCGCCATCTTGGATTCCTGACCTGACCCAATTTTACAATTTTGAAACCCTGCAGTCTGGTCATGCTCCATGTGAAATTTGAAACTCATGGGTGCAGTGGTTTTAGAGAAGAAGTTGTTTGAAGTTGTTTGAATATGGTGTTTTTTGACATTGGCATTTGAGCAAAATTACACTCGTAAACAGAAAGTAGGTCACTGTGACAAAACTCCGCTACAGATTTTTTTCATTTTTACAATTTTGAATACCAAGGTTTCATTGATGTTCCATGCCAAAATTCAGACAAATATACCCAGTGGTTCTGGAGAAGAAGTTTATTTTGTTGTTTTTGCTATTTTTAGTAACGGCGGCCATCTTGGATTTTCAACCTGACCCAATTTTACAATTCCTAGACCCTGGAGTCAGGTCATGCTCCATGTGAAATTTGAGAACCATGGGACCAGTAGTTTTACAGAAGAAGATGTTTGAATATTTGTTTTTAGGTGTTGACGGACACATTCCGTGACGACGCACGACGGACGCATTGGTATGACAATAGCTCACTATGGCCCTTCGGGCCAGGTGAGCTAACAAATGAAATTCCCCTGAATCAAATGTAAAATAAAATCAAGTATCTGACTCAAAATTTAGTGGTACATAAATCACTGATGAAATGTGGGTCACAGTGACTTACAAGTGGTATGTGGTCATTTGCAGTGCTGAAGTAATCCACCATACCAAGTATGGCGTAATCAATAAAACAGTGTTGGAGATTCGGCCAAAATAACTGGTGTCAGTTGTTCAAAACTAACCATGTCATTAGTTAACAGTTCGTTAAAATTTCAAACATAAATTTCTCAAATGTGCCAATATTTTTTGTTGAAAAAATGTGAGAAGCTTTTTCGGCAAAAAATATCAATGTATTTGATTATAAAGTTATATTACACTTAACAAGTGACCTCTTTACAAACTCGTCAGGCTACTGATGCTTTGAACAACTGGGCCCTGGTCTACGACATATGTCACAAAGATAAACAAACCTTACCTGAGCCATAGAGACATCAGAACATCCTCCACACACGAGTTCTGTGGGATCATAAATGTCCCCACCAACAGCCTGCTCATCACATCTTGCTTCACCTCCATAGTAGGCCTGTAATATATGGGTAATTCCAATATAGTAACATCCCAAAATACTCGCATGGATGGATGACTAGCGATTTTACATACTCTTCAACTGTATTTGTTACATCAGGATGATGAAAGTGTGAAAATGAAAGACTGTGTGCAATGGAACTCTGTTAAGAGTTAAACAGATCATCCCTTCCCGCAGGAATTACACTCAGGACTGCTAGGTCGGCAAGCCAGCAATTAGCCCCCTGAGCTGCTGGGGATCTTCACAGTCTGCTATTCTTACCCCACAGCCACCCCAGTAATCTTTTATCAAGCACCAGGGTCCAGATGTTGAATTTCATTAAACTCTTGCAGAACATATTATATGGAATATGCTGTTGTAGTATTATTGGCTTTCTTAATTTACTTTAGAACTTTTGAACCTATTATAAATCAAGGAAGATAATTATTTTGCTGAAAACGGGACCATATGTATTGCAACTTTTCTTCGATTTCATTGGGCTATCCTGGACACTGGTTTGACTATATATTCAACAGTGCTACAAATTAGAAGGGGTAACAGGGATGAGGGAAAATGTACCATATTTTTGCACTAGGATGTATGTTGTGACCTCTTATCAGAACTGTCTCACGAGAACGTTCTTATGAAAGTCCAGAACATATTTCCACTAAGAAATAAAAAATATCTCATAATTATCCTTAATATCCCATCTAATCTGGAGCTGAGGTAAATCATACCTTGTTGCATTTAAAGCAGACATAGTAAGCGTATCTGTCCATAGCAAATCCAGCTGGATCCTTGTAGAACCTAGCCCCTGGGGTGGTGATGGCCTCAGCCTTGTGCAGGCCCTCATACTCCAGCCTCATCAGCGCCTTCCTGTGGACGTCCTCATACAACTTCTGGATTGGTTTCAAAAGGGTTTGTAGCAGAGGGTGGTCAATATTGCACTGAAAATTAGAATAACACAATATTATTGCCTTTCAGCTACATTTTCAGTTTTTTTGACAATTTTTTTTTAATTTTATTTATCCAAAAATTACACATCATGCAAATGACATAAATGACAGGTATACCCTTATATTCAAAATGAAGCCACAAGAGATTTTCAGACAGACATGGCTGAGCAGTGTAGACCAATATAAGACTGCACCTTAGGCTGATCCTAAGGAGCAGTCTTATCAGGGTCTCCATTGTTTGAAACTTTTTAACCCATTCCAATCGGGATACCCCTTTAGGGGTATCTGGGCAAACAGTTTGGATCCAGATCAGGCCCCACAAATGTGGGGCCTGATCTGAGATCCAAACTGTTTGCTGCCTAGACATCATTTCTGCAAGAGTTAGTTGGACCAATATTGTCAAAATGTTCTTGATTTTTGATGCAGACAACAATTTCAGCAGACGACAATTTCAGCAGACGTCAAAAAGTACCCAGAATGCAATGAATTAACCTACCTCCAATGATAGTATAAATGGATCTCTCAAAAATCAAAGATGGAGGAATTCATTACAGTAATGGTTGGTATGTCTATATATTATGGAAAATACAGTAGGTTAAATCTTTATAAACAGTCTATAAAAGACCTCTACTCCTCTTTGAATTGAAGAGGATGGACAGATTTAGTGCAAAGAAGTGCATCTTTTAGAGAAAACAAAAAAAACAAAGCTTCTGTGCAGCCTTATCTGAAAGTAATAAACATATTTTTTAAATAACCAACAATGAAAAATGGCTTGTGACAGTTTAAACAGGATGTCACAACATAAGTTTTATAGAGAAGTACCATAAAAATTCTATGTATTAGGACAACTAAGTCTGAACAAACAGTGCAGACTCAGATCAGACTGCTCCCAAAGACTAATCAGGGTCTACACTGTTTACCATTCCATCTGTAATTTTTTGGTTAAATTGCTGCATCATAAAACCAAACTGTTTCATTTTCAGGACAATGATGGAAATATTCTGGGTATGCCAATCTTTAGGACTTTTATGGTGCAATGGAAACTACATAAGCTCAGATTATCATCCAATACTCCCTAAGATGAACACCTCATCGTGGTGAAGGAGCGGCAAAGCCATGTGACAAGTCAGTCACATGGCGGCTAGGATATATCTATGGTGTGGTCTTAACATGGACCATTTCAAGAAACAAGAACCATATGGTTGAAGCTGCTATATTGATGATGAAAGGACAGACACATGGTGTCCCGTTACTGCGATTTGTTCCATTGAGGTGTTGAGGAATGTCCTTATGAGCATTGAAATACTACAACCTAATACTCAATTTGGGCTCTGTACTTACCTTGCAAATAGGACATAGAGAGAACCCAAATGTGATCCTAGGTCCTACCCATTTCTTCTCCAGAACTTTTTTGGCACAATGGAGATGAAACACATGACCACACTTCAGCTGAAAATATCATATACATGTAATACAATATTTTCCGACAAAGCAATTCAATGTGTAAGTAAAATTCATAGGAAATCTACAATATTGTTAATTTTCCCAAATTTCTTTGCCAAAAGGCAAACTTGCTTTGCTCCAGTAACTATGGACTCCTAATATAGGGTCATAACTTATGTACAGTGCTCCAGACTGCTTATTTGCATAAAAGGCAAGGGCCTACTGTGCTTGCAACAGGTGCAGAGGGGTGGGGGGCATGTTTGGGAATTTTTCTCTCGTATATCATTTCTCTTTTCTTTCTCCCTCTCTATGGGAGACAGCCCGATATAGACTGAAATACTGTCTCAAAGGGCTGTTAAACCCAAAACAACCAACCAACCAACCAAATCCAGACAAGGAGTTAATTTTCCATATTTCTTCATTAATACATGACACCTCACCAGAACTGTTGTCAAACTGTTAAATTCAAAGGCCAAATGTGATGGCCTTTTGTAACCAGCAAGGGCTGGGACTAGCATGTGCATCCGAACTCTATGAACGTATGGTTTGTGCACGGATCATAAGGTTTGCACACAGCACTAAAAAGAGTCTCCTGCTCCACAGCGTAGACTGACAGGCTGGTTTGAGTATTCGTTGTTCACAAATACATAGACTCTGAATGACTGAGGAACCTTTTCCGTGACACGGCTTAGATGACCGGTCGAGTCGTTTTCTGAAAACAGAAGTAGCCCAGTTCTCGGAAACATAAACGGAAAGTGAAAGTACAGTAATGTCCCAGGCTTTAAACGGCTAGCATGTTTCCGTTCAGTCTGGCTTTGATCTTCACTGGTGCTCATAAACAGTTGATTTGCATAGCTGGGAAAATGTTCAACAGTTTTGATGCTTTCGGACAATACACATGTACATGTGCCAAATACGAGGAGTGGTCTCGCGATATTGAATGATCGTGGATGTTTTGAATGTTTCCGGTATGTTACATGTATATTAAGAATTCTACGTTCTGATTTTGTTTTCACTGATTTGTACATCCATGAACGTCAGTAAGCATAGAGAAATAAAATATCAGACTTTCTAAAAACCGCCGTAATAACAAATTTCGGAAATGTGTGGAAATAAACGGGAAAGGCCAAATTCGAAAATTCGAACTACGGATAATTCATATGAAATAGTGAGGTCCCTGCCAGTTCGAATAATCGAGGTTTGACTGTGCATATATAGACAATTCAAAATGTCTAATCAGACCTATGTTTTAATGCAGACTCCCATAATAATCTGGAAAACTGTTGTTGGTGCTTTAAAGAGGAAAAAAAGATTCCTTTACCCAAATATGAGTAAAGCTGATTGATATTTTTAGAAAGGAAAAATGTCAGTTAACAGACTGTACATACCAGTATAGCAGGTGCTGCAGAAAGAGCCTCTGTGAAGCAGATCATGCACATATCATCGGCGTCCTGCTTCAGAATCTCCTGGTCACCGGTCCGACATCTATGTAGGCATGGCAGACATGGGTCTTCATCCTTCACCCCTCCACAAAGGTGTCCACAAGACAGTGTTTTGTTGCATGCTGTCAGGGCATATTCCTATTCAAAAGAAGTATTGTACAGTGAAAAATCTAAATATTGAAACACCTAAAATAATTACCATAGCTATCCTAAGAATGGAACAGTTTGGTTTTACAATGCATTATTATATACCTATCAACGATACACCCTTTCGACTGCCAGTTTTCTGGCCATCTGATACAGAACGCCGTATCAAACTGACGTTTTCTGAATCCGTATCACTATCCTTTAAAACCAGGCTATGTCTGAGTTCCAGCTTCGGGCGCATCATTGTTTAACGTGCATCGTAGAAACGAGAACCAGAGATACGGGACTTGTGACGTAACGTCAACAAACACGTCAAAAGTGATCAGTCGGCAGCGTTTCTCGTGACCAGCTACATACCTCTGCCGCGCAGTTTAAATCTGGGCGGCTGCATAAGCTCTGGCAAGTATGAATGGTTGGCTGTTCCCTAAAGTATATAATAAACAAATTATTATAATAATAACTTGATCTGGCGTACTGTATCACGTCTTGTAGATGAGCTCATACCATCGGATCACCCTCGACGCAAGCGTCTCGAGTGATCCGATGTTATGAGCTCATCAACTCGACATGATACAGTACGCCAGATCGAGTTACTGTTATAATAATGTGTAAGTAATGTGTCCAACAGATGCTGATGGAACAGTAAACAGTGCACATCATGATCAGAACAGTCTGATCTGGGTCTGCACAGGCTCATAGCTCATCTTTCCCAATTCTTAGAATTTTTATGGTAATAAGTATTACCTGAATCAAGTTCTCAAGACAACTGCATACCAAGTACATGTATACATTTTCTTCAGTATAACTAATACACATGTTCATGTAAGTTTCACTACTAAACAATTTTGTTTCTTACATTTTGATAAGAACAAGTATGCTTTCAGACGATATGGTAATTACCTGGCATTCTGGGTCAGCACAGACATTTCCAATGGCCAGGACCCCAGTATTACTAGTTGTACCACAGAACCTGCAGACCCCAGGACCTTTGCCAGGAGTACTTGATGATTTACCTGGAAACATTCAAAACAAGTAAGATTTAGATTGGTATAAAAATAACCTATCTGCATAAAATTTGTTTGCTGCAAAGTCTGGACTATAAAGGGTGACCTATGATGGTTATACAGTCAACATTTGTTATCTCGAACACTGGTATCTAAAAGTACCCATCTACATCAAAGAATATAGTTTAAAAGCATTTCCTATTTTTTTTACATTTCAACTGTTGTCTGAAACTACTGATATCTCAAAGTAAAATTTTCTGGGACCAGAAAATTTACTTTGAGATATCAGTAGTTTGAGATATACTTTGACTTTGAGATAACTAGAGTTCACTGTACATGTACATTAAAACATCCCATGTCAGATGAAAGCTATACTGATGTTTCATTATACTAGCCAATATAATTTTGGAGAACTGGAGAAAGCATATAAAACAGAAGCACTCTAACCAGGGTATGTATTGAGCCAGTAGTCTCTAAGATGGACTAATCAATACTCAAAGTTAAAAGAGTCCATAACATAACCATCATTATCCAACTAAAAAACAGGATTATCCCATCTCTAGACTGATACCAAATATCTGAAGAAAAATCTTTTAAAATTCTGCTTTAAGATCTAATACAATCTAAAAATCATGATTCATCTGATAAGGATCTAGACTTTTGGGACTGTTTTGGAAACAAAAAAACTTTGTCTCATAACCAAAGAAATATCAAATAATTATGGCTATTATAAATGCACCAACCTCTTCCCTCTCTAAACTCTATCATGGCCTTCAGAGTTTTAGAGTCAGCCAAAGCCATGATCCAGAATAGCTTGATTCTCCCGCAGCCTTCATGCAAGTCAACTTTTATCGCCTCTTCTTCTTCTTTGAATACCTGAGGATAAAATGCTGATATTGTAAAAAGTCTTAAAGTGGGGCACCTAAAGTAATTTATGTAACTATGTTGTGATTAACAAAGCAGTTTGCATTCAAAAGATGCAGATGCAATATAGCAAACAGTATAGATCCTGATCAGACTGCTTTAGGAGCAGTCTGATCTGAGTCTGCACTGTTTATTCATAAGTTCACAGCTACCTATTCCAATATATTAGAAATTTTACATAAGAAAGCCCAATACACTTTAATTTACCATTTTAAGGCAAGTATACACTGAACCGTTTTTGTAACAAAAGTATTCATTCCTAAAGATTTTACTGTTAAACATAATTTTGGTTAAGAAAAATATGATTATGAAAATAATAAAAGCATCGCAAACGACTGCGTGATACCCCGCCACTGCAAGCCTTTATCACACACCGATTTTTCCAGATTTATTTTTTCTCTGTATGACTACAGGGCGGGAGCAGCCTAACCCCACTGAACACAGAGAAAGTCTTTGTTATGACAGGACACTTCATTACTCTGATCACTTACAATAAGCTTTCGATAAATCACTTACCACTCTACTCAAATACAATTTTAGTGATTTTAAACTGGTGACCACGGGGCAGGGGCAAATAAACCATAAAGGATCAAATTTTAATCACCAGAAGCTTACATGTATATTACTTCTGATGTAAATCTCTGAAAATCTGTTTCACATCAATATATATAGATTTTATCATCATTTTATGCACGTATATAGCCAAGGGTGGGGGGGGGGGAGACAGGCAGAGATAGCTCCCATGGGGTAAATTTGAGCATCACTGGAGGCTTTCATCACTCTGATCATTTGCTGTCAGTTTCAGAAAAATTGCTTCAAAGTCTTATTTTATATGGAATTTTTTCATGATTTTATACATGTATATAGCCAAAGTGCAGGGGCAGATAACCTCTAATGATAAAATTTCTGTCCTCATACAAAGCTTTTGTTACTTTAATCATGTTTGTGAAGTTTCATCATGATACTCCTAGTAGTTAAGGAACTAGAGGCTAGAAACCATTTTTTGTACATTGACAAGTGCCATAACTCTGTCAGAAATTATCAAAATTTGCCCATTAACAATCCCAAGCGAGACATTCTTGGTACAAATGCATGTGCAAAATTTGAAGGAAATCCGTTGATAAATACTTAAGTTATTGAACGGAAACGAAGTGCGGACGGACGGACAGATGGACGGACGTACGTACTACGGACGGACGGACACACGGACGGCCAACGTGAAAACATAATACCCCGTCACTATCGTGTGGCGGGGTATAAAAATGTAGTTAAGTATGAGTCAAAATGACGCCATACAGAATCTTGGTGTTACCATAATGATCCTAAATATTTGGGCTGACACGTCTGAGCAAACACAGGGCGTCAACTCACAATTTTGAAAAATATATAGAAATATAGGACATTTTAGAGCAAAAATATAGGACAAAAATAGGACATTACATATTGCCTCCACCATCCAAGTAGCCATCCCTTACCACCTTTTTATTGTTTATTCTCAATACAGCTATTGTATTTGAACATAAAATAAAATTTATACATTTAATTAAGTAACAATAGGCAGAATTAAAACAGAATCTTATGAACATGGTTTGACAATACATAGTCTAAATGAAGCTCTTTATCAGAAATGCCTGTGGCAGGGGTATTTTCCTTATCAAAGATGCATATTACAAGGTATCTGCTTGAACATGAAAAAAAAGAATCTCAGCACCTGCTGCTTCATTTGTTTAAAAAGGCATTTATACTAATCTTTTTATAAATATCAGTTGAAATAACTTGCTCCCTATTTGTAGCAAATTTTCTGACATGATTTAATGAAGTTTTTTTGCTGTTAAGTGCAAGGATGTATCAGCTCTACAAAACCATCTAAGTGCATGATATCATTTTCAATTTTAATCAACCTAACATTAAATAGTAAAACATTCCCTTTCTTCCATGGAAATATGGCGAAAATCAGCTGAACTTTGATCAGAACCAATGCTTATGGCTACTAGATTTCTGTGGCCTTGTTGCTGATTTGTCACCAGGCTTTCCAGTCTGTTTGAAGGATTCAGAGGTGCTGCCATGACTAGAATTATGACCTGAACCACACTATTTGGAAGATGATCCAGTCTCACATGATTCAGATGAGCTTGATAGCTCACTAGTTTTAAGTTTTTTGGCACCTTTAGTTTATATACTTCTGTCCAGTAACTTTCTCTTTCTCCCTTCCACTGTTTTCTGTTCTCTTCTACATTCTTGCAAATTTTCAGAATATCCTCATCTGTCTCTATCATCATCTATGACATCTGAATAAATCTGAAATCTGTTTTTCAACAGCTGTTTTTATTATGCTCAATTCAAAGACTCATTTAACTTTTTTCTTTGGCTTCAAGGCATTATTCTATCTGAAGTCTTAACTTTTCTGGGTAATTATTTCATCGCTTTCTTTCCTATCTCCAACCTTTTTCCTTTCTTTCTCTTTTATCAATTCCTCCTCATTTTGCTTTGTTTACTAAAATCTTTTCATGCATTCTGAATGTGAATTCCTTGCAGTTGACAGAACTTGTTCAAAGGAAGTTTATGAGGCCTGGAAAGTATTTCACTGTATCTTTAATGATTCTTAAATAAGTTATGGCTGTCTCAAAGGCTCTGTCAGCAATGACAGCAGATGTTTTCTCTGATAATGCTTTCAACATCTGCGTTACCATGTGGCAAAACTAGAGAATTCTTGACCACTTTACTTGGAAGATTTGGTACTTTTGCTTCAATTCACTCTGTTTGATGTTGAATACATCTCTCCAATAATGCTCTACAGGTCTCTCAGAAGGTGGACATTCCAGTTCATCAGCCATACAGAAGACTTCCCATTCATCAGTTACCCTTGCAACATTTGTATCTGACAGAACAAGTTTCTTTGCTACAAACTTTATCTCATATGGGGAAGAACTTTTCACTTCCTCAGGACTGAGGCAACCAAGACTTTTCAGCAGTTTGTTTTCCAGTGGCAGCTTCTGAAGAAGTTATGTCACAGTGGAACTAAAGATGGCTGTCATCCCCAGTAAGCACTGCTTTCTGTACATCTCTATCCACCTTCTTGAACTCTTTTCTTGTAGGATCTCATCATCTGATAGGAGATTTGACTGGGAGACATCCAAATGTACCAGCTCAACACCAAGTTTTTCCTTTAACACATCCTACTTCAAGAACCTCTGGCACAATACTCTCACAACACTTCACATCTCATCATACAGTCAATAAATTTGAGATTCCTTACTCTGGAATGACGTCAGGAAGCCCACAAAGATCCTGACAGAACAATGCAGGAAATTAAGCTGAACCAAAGTAGCCTATTTATTTGCACCAAGGGTTGTCAGTGTCCTCTTGAATCAGAATGCAGCATGTGGGGTTGTTGAAGAGTCAGACTTCGGAACATTGATGAACTCAGCTATACAACATATTGCTACACTTAATAAGCTAATGGTAATATTCCTTGTCATTATTCAATGTATGATGCAATATTTATCAACTCCAGAACAAATCAATCCCTAATTTACCATCTTCCAACAGTCTGTTATTACAATATCACTGTAATTATCATTTTCTTTTTCATGATCTCAGGAATATATAGGACATTTTATGACTATATAGGACACCTAGTCATATATAGGACAATATAGGACAGCCATCAAAATATAGGACAAATATAGGATATAGGACAGAAGTTGACGCCCTGCAAACATTGTCGACCAGATCAAAAAGCTCCTTAAGTAGCAGTTTGATCCGAGTCTACAACAATTGCCATTCATTAAGCATCATTTGGATGCATTAACGTGTATAAAATCCACTTTCTCTTAATTTTTTAACAATAATTTCCGACTTTAAGGTGCCCGAAATATTAGGGCCATTACAGTATACTGAATGTTACCACATGCTCCATTCCTATGAACATAAAGCACAGACTGCACTATTTTTTATTCATACATGTACGTGTAGATCAAAACTGGATTTACCTGTCTCTGGTGTGACCGTTTGCTCCTATGCAGATGAAGAAAGCGATCACAGTCTGCACACAGGTTGCCACACTCCATACACAGAATAATGGCAGGTGTTTCATTGTCATCATGGTTGTCACAGGTTGGCTGAAAGGGCATATCAAAAACATACTAAGGTACTTGTCAAGACAATTAATGATAATTAAATAGACAGTATCAAGTCACTGCCACTGTATGCTTGTTTCAATGTGCATTTTTTACATTCTAATTTGTACAATACAAAACACAAAAGAAAATATCCAGAAAATGCCATAACTTTTTTCTTTTTTTTTTTTTGCTTCTTTATATGAATTTTCACTCTCTCTATTCTCTTTTTTTATTTGTTTTCAAGTTTCAGCACATAGTGTACATTGGGCTAATCCTATACTGACTTACGTTTCTGGGACACATTTTAAGATTTTGCATATACATGTAGCTATAAAAATTTAGTATACCATGTAAAGACTAAGTAATGCATCTAATATTCAGAAAAGAATAGTGGCTTGGTTCATAAATATTACTTGCTACACAGCATTCCTGGGATGATACATACCCTTGGGTGCCCATGAGTACCATTAGCCCCACTGACCCACTCTCCTGAGGTCAGTCTCTCCACATGGTCTTGGTTCAACACACACAGAGAAGCCAAAGCTAGCCATACCTGATAAAAGAATAACGTTTTAATACAGTATCAGTTCACTTTTATTTTGCTCCTCCTTGATAATTACATGTACTGTATTATATTATAAATGGGGATTATCTCCTTGTGAAACAAGCCCTTGTTGTTTCTTCAATTAGTCGTCACGGATGGTCCACCAGGGCTAACAGCCACGAGAGCATCATATCCACCCTGGTGAAATGAGCCCAGAAATCTACATCTGTTTTATAGGCCAGACCTAGACTTTTATCAGACCACCAGAGACTTTAATGATTTGAGTCTGACAAGTTGTTTAATTACTATTGACACATGCGTATGCTGAGGGAGACTTTTTTAGTGTAAGCAATATTTTATTCAAAATACTGACATGTTATATACATACAAACATTTATCAAAGAGCATACAGTAATCTGATAGGAATACAGAAGTCAGTCAGTGACTTTTTTAGAATCTGTTTCCCACAGAGACTTTTTTTTTAATTCCTCACCATCAGAATCAGCTAAAGCATAGTGACATTTGGTACAAAAGTACTTGGACAGTGCAGATCCTGATCAGACTGCTCCTTAGGAACAGTGTCAGGGTCTACACTGTGTCCATCATCAGACTGCTCCGTAGGAGCTATCTAATCATGATCTGCATGCTTTGCCATTCTGCTGACAGCTTTTAGAGGCTTATTTGGGCCTAGCTGTTCAAAGCATTGTTAACTTAAAGTGGTTAGTTAAAGTCAACATAGAGTTAAGTGTGCAAATATTTTTTCTGCTGAAAACATGTAAGGAGTTTTTACTATGCAAAAGCTACTAGAATTTTTTGCAAAATGCGGTAGTTTTTGTATACAATGCATCTGAAAACGAAAGGTCTCATTTGTGAACAACAAAATTAGTTTTGAATCGGGCCTAGCTGATGAAAGTTAATGGAAAAATACAGTCACTGTTTTAAATGTCCCAATATTTAGTTATTACACTACAGTCACCTCTCAATAACTCAAAGTCAAAATTCATCCCAAACTACTGATATCTCAAGTAAATTTTCTGGTCCCAGAAAATTTACTTTGAGATATCAGTAGTTTGAGATAGCAGTAGTTGAAATGTAAAATAAAAATAGGCTTTATACCCAAACTATATTCTTGATATAAGAATGTAATTTGAGATATCAGTGTTCAAGATATCGAGAGTTGACTGTATAATATATGTTTACATACCGTTGGTGTCTTCATAAAGCCTTGAGGCTGTCTCAGGTCTTCTTCCATCTTTGTCACAGCAAGTATAGCTTCACCTATAGCAGCTTTTGTAACATCAGTCCACGTCTCTGATAACTTACCCTGAAATTTTGTATCAATTTATATAGTTTTGTTTTCAAACATCATTTTGTGCACCCATCTGATTATATGTATTTACAATCTATCTGAATGTGCTGAGATATTGGGACACCTAAAAAAAAGTAATTTCCCATTTGGGACAAACAGCAACTTTCTTTTTCTTAGATGTCCCAATATTTAAGCATGTTACAGTTTATAACATTTTTTAATTGTTCCACTGGTGTGGGTAGATAGATGGAAGGATTTTAATGTTCAGGGAAGCAAACAGGAAGTTATAGAAGTTATTAAAAAAAACATGGTGTACACTTAATGAAGCTTTGAAGGCTGAAACTGAAAGTTTTGACAGTGTTTTGAGAAAAACAATGGTGTTTTACAAATTACTGAACTTACAGTAGCCATATCTTGTATAAGGGCTATAATGTTGTTAGCTAAACCTTCTGTCATTCTGCCTCGTAACCACCAACGTGGACCAGTAGCACTGCAAAAAATGAATATATCTTTCAATGACGTGTCATATTAACTCAACACTACAGTCAACCCTGCTTGCAGCCAATGTGATGAAACATTTGAAAACTTTGGTAATTTGTGAATGTCAATAAAACAACTGTAATGTCTTTGATATCACATGGTGAAATGTTCACAATTCTTTGAAGACTATTGATAAACATGTGCTTTAACATAGTTAATATGGTTGCTGCAACTCATAAAAGGTGTATTTGTTGCTGTCTTTAATGAGAAATACAAAATGTAGCAACAACTGCAATATTTACTGAAATAATCCTCGTCACATGGTCACAAATTCATAGTCCTTAGAAAGGTCCAATACATATAGTCACCAAAATATCATGCCATTAATATAGCTTGTTTTAATGCATCTCAAAAGCATCTTAAGCAAATGGGTAAAAGAACACTTATCTAATCCATGTATACTTAGTAAAACAATTGAAGGATATTTAAATTTAATCCTGTATGTGGCGTTTGATTGAATATTTATCAAATTAAATGTGCATGCATGTACTTGTACCGGGCGTATGCAACTGATGCGCAGGATCAATTAACGCCACGCTACAGTGATAACTGAGCGGTACCATTCCAAATGTACTGACCCCCTACTGCAAAAAATCACAAACAATTAAATTTGAGTTTAAATCTGCTTTTTCGCAAGTTAATCACATAGGCAGCTTGCCTGATCATTTAAGCGCCTCTTACAATATTCTGATGCCAACTATTCTGCTGCTGATCAAGGCTAAACAAAAGAATATCCAGGGCAGTGTGTAGGATTTGTCTTGATTCTTCAGATTTGCAAATGTGTCAAATGCTTTTATTGTGTAACTAACGTTTTATGGGAGTGATGGCCTCCTTATGCTAAACCATTCAATTTCTTAATACCCGTATTAACAACTATATAGCGATAAGTATGCATGTTTGTGAATTCATGGTGTAGGGGTTATTCCATTTGGTGCGGTACTGTGCCGTAACCACTTATGCGTGACTTTAATTGGACAGACTTTTGATTGTAGATACCCGATACTAATGAATACATGCATATTGAAAATTGCAAAGATTTTGTCTTAAGTAAAAATAATCATAGAATTTTAATATCCTTCAATTGTTTTACTAAGTATATTATACAGACAATCCAGAATAAAAGCAGGCTACCGAATACACATATTTCTGCTTTAATTTCACCACCTTCTCCAAGACTGTACAGAGCTCCATATGAGGGTTACTGACGATAATTCAAAGATAATTTTCCTTATTTCTCAATCAAACATATGTTGTGACCCCTCATTAGAACCGTCTCAGCGAGACGGTTCTAATGATGGGTCAAAACATAAGTTTTTATGGAGAAATATTGAAAATTATCCAATTTCCCTTCTTATCTGCGGCACTGAAGATAAGGCAAAAATATCATGCTCAGTGTGAAGGAGCAAACCTTACCTGATTAAAGACTGTTCGGCAAGACAATCTGACAAGGTCACTGATGTCACTCCTTTATGAGGACCCGATGTTTTGATCTTGACCTGCACTGTTAACGCTTTTGCTATACATGCCAAGAACACATCTAAAATGCATGGCTTATGGGGGTCAAAGGTTGCATCTCCCTCCTCTCTGCTAGCCATACTGACGATGCTATATTCGACTGGTGGAAGCATGGGGACAGCCAATATGCTGGCCAGGGCTGCTGGTTTGACATCAGGAAGAACTCTTCTAAGAACTGAGACAACCTGAGAAAGACACACATATAATATATAAGCACATCCACCAATGTGTAAAGTTACACCTTCATAGACAGGTTCCTAGCTAGGAAATCCAGTATCTAAGTGGGTTAAGTGCTGACTTGCTTAGCTAGCAAATTTCAATTTGATTCCCACTGGAGGCCTAAAATCTTTTCAACCGCATACTAAGTTCCATTGCACATAACTCCATATGACTGAAATACTGTCGAAAGGGCCATAAAACAGCATCACCTATCCATCCCAGCTTTAGTGCAATATAACGACTCTGCAAAATTTACCTATTACAGAATGTGGGAAGTTGACTTTGTTTTGCAAATGTCCATGAGAAAAGAATTAATTTTCATTTCAACCCCTAGGGTCAGAAGTATTTCAATTGACTTAGTTCACAAATTAACTGGGTCCAGTAGGTAGCAAACTATACTTAGAGACAACTGCAAGCTAGCTGGCAAAGTGTCACTAAGATCTGCATAATGAATGTTCTACCAGAAAAGTTTTGATCAAACTTCACAGTTGCATGTCACAGCACAGGCGCTTGAAGTTCTATGTTCAACCCCCCCCCCCCCCCCCCCCCTTCAAAACCCTTTGAACTTGACGCAGTCTATAGTAAGAAATGGCCAGGTATGCAAGTAAAATGCCTCGATTTTTTGAACTGTTAAAACTGCCAGTTAGAAGCACCCCAACAAAAGCAAACTTCTTACCTGTAAACATTGTTTCAAAATGTATCTATAAACATGATAAATTTGTTCAGTTATGGTCTCTGTGGTGCTTTAATCCTGAATTCAAAATATGACACAAAATCTCGTCGCCATTACGGTGTCCAGTTTCCGGTTTACTGCTGCACCAAAGTTGAGCATGTGCTTGTACGCTTTGAAAATCACACATCAGTGAAATCATTCAATCACTCTTTTAGATATGACCAATGTCGCTGAATCACTGATTCCATGTATTTACAATATTTTTTGTCCTAATTTTGGTCAAAACGTTTCTTACGATTGAAAACTTGAAACAAACATGATGAAAATGACGTCATGACGTTCGCATCAACAACGTCAAAACTACGCAATAACGTTGGCGTAAAATTTTCATTTGTTAACTGAGGCATACGTGAACTGACTTTCCGAACAAAAAAGATGCAGATTAGCTTGCGCATCCGCACGGTCTGACCGGCGATTTTGTTGTTTGGTGATTGGACAGAGTAGGAAGCTGTACATTTAAGAGGATCGTTATCCACAGAATCACTTCATTTTTCCCGTAATAGAACCTGTTGACGTTAATGTGCGACGTTGATACACCGGAAACTGGAGACCGTAATGGAGTCCAAACACAAGCTTGCACACCTGGCCATTTCTTCAAAATGGCTCATACCTGGATGTTTAGCAGCAGCATTGAGCATAAAACTTCAAGCGCCTGTGGTCACAGCATACATGTATGTTTTCATGATAATTTCACTACAATTATCCTTATCATCACCAAATACTCCATCCTGTTGAGACCTATGCAATGTCAATCATTTCTTACTCTACTTACCTGTCTCTGAACCCTTGGTGAAGCAGTATGGAGTAGGCTGAACAAGTCCTTGAGCAGTCTGTGCTGTTGAGCCAGGTATGCCCTCCCTACCCCTGAACCACTCAGTGCTAGCACCATAGACAACAACTCAAAACAGAACATATCGGAAGACCTGGAAAACATATGATGGAGATAAATGTTCTCTTCAAGTTTGCTGAACATGTCTCAATTTCAAAAGCTCAATGTAAGTTCTGAGCATTTAAACCCTTTAATCATATGTCTGCTATATTATCAATTAACTAGAAACATGGTAACTATCAGGGCCCCGCCTTTATGAAACTATTGATGACATTTAAGTCGTATAAGCCTGACCAGAAATAACAATACCAGCCAAGTTATAGAGCGGACACGAAATCGTACCTAAAACCATCAAGGGGAAATAAGTCAAAAAGTAAGAAAGCAAGAGTTGTCATTCTTGTTCGCGACACATCACCATGACCTATTCTACATATCTGTGAAGTATCATGACAATTTTTCAAAAGTTATAGAGCAGACACGAAACCACACCTAAAATGATTAAGGGGAAATAACTCAAAAAGTAAGAAAGCAAGAGTTACCATTCTTGTTCGTGACACATCGTCATGACCTGTTCTACATATCTGTGAAGTATCATGAAAATATTCTATAAGGTATTCAACTTAAAGAGCGGACACGAAATCACACCTAAAACGATCAAGGGGAAATAACTCAAAAAGTAAGACAGCAAAAGTTGTCACTTTTGTTTGCGACACATCATCATGGCCTGTTCTACATATCTGTGAAGTATCATGAAAATATTCTAAAAGGTATTCAAGTTATAGAGCCGATACACGAATCTGCCAAAAAATCTCACCTAAAACCATGAAGGGGAAATAACTCAAAAAGTAAGAAAGCAAGAGTTGTCATTCTTGTTCGCGACACATTGTCATGACCTGTTCTACATGTCAGTGAAGTATCATGAAATTATTCCAAAGGGTATTCAAGTTACAGAGCGGACACGAACCTGCCAAAAAAACTCACCAAAGGGGAAATAACTCAAAAAGTACAATAGCAAGAGTTACCATTCTTGTACGCGACACATCGTCATGACCTGTTCTACATAACTGTGAAGTATCATGAAAATATTCCAAAGGGTATTCAAGATATAGAGCGGACAAGAAAAAGTTTACGAACGGACAGATGGATGGACGCCAGGCTCATTGCTATATCTTTCGTTCGGGGGATAAAAATTGTAGGCAGAGTTATGGTTCTTGTTCTCTGTACATCGTCTGATGATGCTTTACATTTGTACCAAGTCTCATGAAAATATCTTTAATGGTTTCAGAGTTATGGAGCGGACACGATTTCTGTACTCAAAATTTCAAAGGGGCATAATTCAGTAAAAATTGTAAGCAGAGTTATGGTTCTTGTTCTCTGCACATCGTCTGATGATGTTTTACATTTGTACCAAGTCTGGTGAAAATATTTTTAAATGGTTTCAGAGTTATGGAGTGAACACAATTTCTGTACTCAAAATTTCAAAGGGGCATAATTCAGTAAAAATTGTAGGCAGAGTTATGGTTCTTGTTCTCTGCACATCGTCTGATGATGCTTTACATTTGTATCAAGTCTCGTGAAAATATCTCTAACGGTTTTAGAGTTATTGAGCGGACACGAAATGATGACGGACGGACGGACAGACAGACGGACAAGGTGATTACTATAGGGCCTCCGCAGACTTCGTCTGGCGGGGCCCTAATGAAATATCACAAACAGAACTGTAAATTTTTTCTCGTTTTCTTGTTTCAAGAACAGCATATTTCCTGCTCATTTTTCCATTATGATTTGGGCAAAAATATCCGGGTCAAAACTTACTCAATCTGACAGTAGTTAATGAATGGAGTAATCTTTGAATGTGTTGTATCCAAAAACACAGCAATTATTGCCTAAAAATGTGCAGAGCTACACAGCTTTTGCAGTGCAAAAGCTCAGTGCAAAAGCTCCTCATATTTTTTAAGCAAAAAATAGTATCACTAGAAGACTTAAGGCATCCTTAATTACCGACTTTAGGCTAACACTGCTTTGAACAACTTGCAGTGAAAAGTCAGATTTTACCATTCAAATTTAGCTGATATGGAGCTCCAAATGCGTAAATTCTAAGTCCAACTTACTTCAGGTCATCTTCTTGTTCAGCTTGTTTGAGTAGCAAAGAAGCCTCCCATTCCTCTCGTACTCTCATAGACTCCTTCTCTATACCTTTTACTATGTGTGCACAAACCTACAAATACATATTC
The DNA here is from genome assembly GCA_963989385.1 of Ctena decussata. Taxonomy (NCBI): domain Eukaryota; kingdom Metazoa; phylum Mollusca; class Bivalvia; order Lucinida; family Lucinidae; genus Ctena; species Ctena decussata. The sequence continues at coordinate 40,336,746 of OZ022506.1, read as the reverse complement.
ATTTGGCTATAAAACAGAATAACCCTAACTATCAAAACCATTCTTATGACAATCTGCTATAAGAAAGGTTTTTCCCTTCCAAAACAATCCCGAAAATCTAGATCCATCTTATAAGATGGATCTAGATTTTTGAAATTGTTTTTAAAGGAGAAAAAAAACAAAAACATCTTATGGCTGAAGAAATACGATAGCCATAATGGCCATTTTTCCTGTGTTAAACTTTGAAATATAAAAGGTAGATTTCCACACATTTTCTAATGAGATCTTCAAATTCTTTAGTACCCGGCCATCTACATCCCCAGTCTATACAATCTATCTAACAAAGTAAACATCTGTAACTGAGTCAATCTTAAGTACATTAAATCTAATTGCATTCAGTCAGCATTATCAAAGCACGCTGAACAACTGAGGTCACTTTTATGCTGTGTTCATTTTAAATCAAACATGTCATAAGAACCCAACGGACAAGGTATAACATGCTTCATGCTTACGGCAGGTGCTTGTTTAATTCAATTTGTACCGAGTATATTTACATTTTGGTCTCTTAAGACAGGTATTTGCTTAATTGAGATGATGTTTAAAACAGGTTTGCAGTATGGGAAAGGGATGCTAAATCACTCATCCATTATTAATACCGTTTTTCATTCTAGACTTATCATTTCTGCAAGAAAGAAACCTAGACACATTACACGAATGTTCAATTATTGTTAATGAGCATGAAATTTAAAGCCTGTTTACCTGTTTTTGAAGGTACGTGAGTTTACTTCGACTGAAAAGTATTCCAACCATGTGTTCCTTGAGGTCAGGATCAGCATCCAGATGATCCCAGGCCACCGGGGATTTCTTGTCAACAATGTCTACTAGCTTCCCAAACACCTGAAGTAGTCATGGAGTACAGTAGTACAATAATTAAGAGTCCACAGAAACTACAAAATCAAACTATTTGAACTATAAGGCAAATGCCTAACTTTTTGTTTGTGATATTACATCACTTGTCCCATCTCTCTAGTATTCACCACTACCATGCACTTGAAAAAGTGATAATGAATCAGAGTATGCCATTACCTTGATGCTGCTTTCTGTTTCAGATGGACAATTCAAAGGTTGTATCATTGACATGTATAAAGTATTGCTGACAGACTGCAGACTTAGATAAGTCTGCTCCTAAGGAGCTGTCTGATCTGAGTCTGCACAATTTGTGCAAGCACTTCTGCTCCAAAATCTAGTGTCATTTTAGTACTTGTCCACTGAATGCTTAACATATCATACCTGTGATGTAAGCATCCTGAAGACCTTCAGAGTCTCCGCCTCACAGTTGAGCTGTTGTAACTGAGTTGCACTCTTCTTCACCGGGAGGTACACAGTGTCCCCTAGCACCTTCACCTGTCGAACCCTTAGACTCTGATCAACCCCTTTCAGAACCAACTGAATACATTTACAATCCACCTCTGGTATGGGACAGTTGATCCAACCATTATGTTGCTTTTCAACTTTCACCTATAAAAGACATTTGTTGTTTAAGTGAATAGTAAACCTCCATGTTTTCTACAATATTTACAAAGGAGAACAACTTTTTGTAACTTCCTATTTGCTTTCATCGATAACACAGCCCTTCCAAAATGGAGTCTACTCTTCAAGGAAAGAATTTGCTCCTACAGGAGCTTAACCATAAAACTTCACAAAAAGTTAAAGCTACAGAAGCCATAAAAGCAAAACCTATGTCTCCCTTTCTGTTTGTCACATGTAAGATACATGTAAATACCAGGACCCAGTTGTTCAAAGCATCATTAGCAGACAATCTTGTTAAGAGGTCACCTCATTAAGTGTTTTGTGACAGAGGTCAACTCGTTAAGTGTTTTGTGACTTTATAACTAAATACACTGATGTTTTTTGTTGAAAAAAAAAATGTGAGAATCTTTTGCAGTACAATACAATACAATACAATGTAAAAGCTTGGCACATCTTTTTCAACAAAAAATGTTGGCGTATATGAGATATTAACGTTTGAAATTTTAGCAAATTGTTAACTAACAATGCCTTTAGTTTTGAAAAACCGGGTCCTAAGCTCCAGATAAGAATTTTAACTGATACAAAATAAGGAAAGTTGTAACCTATATACAGCCAATCTGTCCTATGTGTTTTGCAAGTTGATAATATCAAAGTTACATGTAAATCCTCTGGTTCTAAATTTCAAATGTAAATCAGAAATTCTTATTATATCTTCTATACTAACCTGGTTGACTGCCTTTAGGTCTTCAACTGCTGGACCAGCGTAGAAACTCACTGAAGCTACCTTATTCTGCAACAAAGAAATTATATTTTATCGACATATTCCCATGTAAAGAACAGTTTGGAGTCTTATCATTCAGTGTAAGTAACATTCTGTTTCAACCTTGAACTCTGATGCTCTTCAAAAATATCTATTTATTCAACCCTCTCCTGATGGAGTTTTTCCTCAAAGGACTATCAAGAAATTAAGGTATTTCAATGAATCTTACATGCAAGAGAACACAATTTCAGATGAAACATGCCATGCAAACAGACAGTAAAGACTCATATCATCAGATACCATTTTTTTTTTTGATAATAAGAAAGGGTTTTCAATTCCAAAACAACCTCAATGATCTTAATCCATTTTGAAAGACAGATCCAGAACTTTGGGATTGTTTAGGAAGAGAAAAGATCATTTCATAGCTGAATTGCATAAGACTGATTTACATACCTGTGGTAATTTTGGAAAGGTTAACTCCTGTCTCATAACCAATAAAATAAAAGGCCATCGGCCAAGTGTCACCCGACGTTTGAGATGTGTCACAAACTTCAGCCCTTTATTCTGTTTCAGAGTAAATGTATGACCAAAAACAGAAAATATATATATTACAGAACCTGGTAAGCAAATGATAACTGAACATAAGCAAAGACATATACCCAATTACTGGGCCTCTTTATAAAATACTTAAGTTCAGAACGGGGCATATATGTGTAAAATCAGGTTACTGAAACTATAGGCCCTTACAAATTGACCAAAACATCAAGACTATACCCAGTAACAAAATAACAAGAGCCATAATCCTGCTTATATGAATCTGATGAAAAATGAACAAGGCATTTATGAAAATTCAGCCCATTAATATGAATAGTTCTGGAGTTATCCCTTTACCTTTAAGTGAATGTCTGTTATCTATGAAAGGGGAATAACTCTGTCACTTATAATGTAGCACATCCTAACAATAATCAGAATAATCAATTTACCAAATGCTAATAGCATACCAAATTTCAGCTCTCTCGGTCAAACGGTTCAAAAGTTGGAAAAATGCCAAAAAACGACAAAGGGCCATAACTTTGTAAACTAGAAAATGTGTTTATGAAACACTATGCCCCCAACCATATGCTTGTCTCTAGAGAAGGTTCATCCAATAATGCTTGTACCTTTGTACCATAGGCTTACAATGCACTAAGTCGAAAAAGGGGCTTAACTCAGTCAAAAATTTACGAATTGTTTTCGAAAGTTAATCAGGTCATCTACACCTTGGGCAATATCAACCTGCAAAAATCATGATCCTAGCATCAGGGGTTCTCCAGATATTTTGTTCACAAGCTTCCATAGGCAAATAATGCACTAAGTTGAAAAAGGGGCATAACTCAATCCAAAATTTACAAATTATTTTCAAAAGTTAATCAGGTCATCTACACCACAGGCAGTATCTTCCTGCATAAAATCATGCTCCTAGCATCAGGTGTTTTTGAGATATTTTGTTCACAAGGTTCCATAGGCTTACAATGCACTAAGTCGAAAAAGGGGCATAACTCAATCAAAAATTCATGATTTCTTTTCAAAAGTTAATCAGGTCATCTACACCACAGGCAGTATCTTCCTGCAAAAAATCATGCTCCTAACATCAGGGGTTCTTGAGATATTTTGTTCACAAGGTTCCAAAGGCTAAGTCGAAAAGGGGGCATAACTCTGGAAATACATGACCGACGGAAAAATAAAAAAATACGGGTCTGCTTATTTTCCATGTACATATCACATATAAAATTTCAAGATCCTAGCATAAGCGGTTCTTGAGTTTCCCAGCTGCCAAAAAGCGTTACGGACAGACGGACGGACGGACAGACGGACGGACAGGCCCAAACCAATATGCCCCCTCAACTTCTCCGAAGTTGGGGGCATAAAAATAGGACAATTGAAATTCCAAAATCACATGCACATCTTCAGATCATGATGAAATATTCTGCACAATTTCAAGTCAATCTGATACAAGATGTTGCAGGAGTTGCGGGGACAAGGTCTAAGTCAGCAAGGGCCGTAACTCCATTAAAAATGGCTGATAAGAATATAATCTGTAAAATTTCAAATCAATCCAATGAAAGATGTAGGAGTTGTGGGGACAAGATTTCGGAAGGTCTGAGTCAGCAAGGGCTGTAACTCCATCAAAAATGGCCGAAACAAAAATCAAAAACCACATGCACATCTTCTTATCATAAGAATACAATCTGTAAAATTTCAAATCAATCCGATGAAAGACGTAGGAGGTGTTGCAGGGACAAGATTTCGGACGGACGGACGGACAGACGGAAGGACGGACGGAAGGACGGACGCACACACGGATGGACAAGGGTCATTTCTATAGTCCCCCTCCGCCTACGTCGGGTGACAATTAGGTAAACAACTTTAGCTCATGGGCTGTTCTGCAAGACACTTACCTTATCTTCCTATCCACTACCCTTTTTGAAGTAAGCAAGCAAAAGGAGACCTACTAGTATCATTAGTGCCACCTCTTGTATTGCAGGGTCATGACCAGAACCTGCCACCTTCTGCCCCAAAAATGGATGCTCCAACCACTGAGCTATTTAGGGAGGCAGGGCAAATCAAGTACCACAATGTCACAAATTGACTACATCACCACAAATTTCTACTTCACTCACCCCAATATCCCTGGTATTATCAATGTGGACATATACAATCCTTGGGTTAGCTTTTCCCTGACATGTGATGGTAATTGTCTTTGGTTTGTTTCTGTCTTCATCCCCACTCTCCCAGAATGTCTCTGTTGAATTGTCTGAAATAAAAGAAGACAGTTTAGGCCATCATATCCATAGAATCTCTGGCAAAACTAGGAATATGTCCACTATACACGAATGTGCCCACATTAACTTAGTAAGCTTTGAGAGAAAACCTTTTACCAGAAAAGCTAACAGGATACAGATGCATATACCAATGTATGACCATCCACACACACACACTAAACCACTATATGCCACTGGCATGATGCTAATGACAAGGGCATAATAAGCCCTTTGAAAATAAACCTAAGATCTGCTTTTTCTAAATTTATCTTTCCATATTATAGTTTCAACAGTATGTTTGCAGAACTTTCTCACCCTGAGGTGAGAAGATAAGATATTACATCTGAAGCATTCAATTGACAGGAGGGCCATTTACATTCTTAGTGGTAGCTACGGCTATGCATGTCTACATGAGGTTTCCAGATATCCTGAAAAGAGCAAGTGTTTATGATAATTCTGAGACAATAAAGCAGTTCTCATTTGGGGTGTAATATAATATTATTGATCAAGAGATTTCGTATTGGCCAAGTACAGGTCCTCTGACTGCTGTATTAATATAAGACAACAGACCTGTAACTGGGCCAATATGAAATTTCTTGATTAATGACAATGTCACTAATTAACATCACTTATCTTGGCTGAGTTTGACGTCACTCATAATGGCCGAATTGTTTAGGCCAAGTTTCATCTGTAATGGCGGAGTTTTGGCTTGTATTGGCTGAGTTGGCCTGTTTTGGCCGAGTTTTTCAAAATAAACCCAGTTTAAGGCTGGTGTGATGCAGACTGCTTCTGCCATATAAGTACAATGTGACTATTAGTTAACTAATAGCATGTTTTATTAGTGAGGAAAGGTAGTGATCTCATGATTATCCTAAAACTTAGAGTTCTGATAATATACAATTAAACATTACCTGTTAGACTAGCAATCATAGCTTGTCGACTAGAAGCTTTAATCTCAGCTGTTGACGTAAGATCTTTGAGGGCAAGGATCTGGTGAGCAGCCTGAAACACAAAACTTATTTTGATGAATATATTGAAAACTTATTTTGATGAATATATTGTATTCACAGAACCAAGCAAGGAGTACTGACCAAAAAATCCTGTCTTGTCTGCATGATACTCCATATTTTTGGCAGGCAAGAAAAATTCACATAAACAAAACGTGTTCAGCCAACCTTCAGTTAAACCACTCAGAAGTCATAACTTCAAGGGAACACCTTTTGTGATTTCCTGTTTGCTTTGCTGGATGACGAAACCCTTCCAAATAGGGGTCTACTCTTAAAGTTGCTCCTTAGAGGTGCATTTTTTTCCCTTAGAGTTGACCCCCTTTGAGAAGGGAGGCAAAAAGGAAAATAGTAGAGTTGTTTCCCCTTGACCGTATACTCTCTTCCTATTTTACAGTACAGAAGTTATTCCACTGAAGTCACTGGTGCAAACGATGACCCAGAACACTAAAAGATACCTTATCCTTTCAGACCTATCAAAACTTCTGCAGAAAATTATCCAATGTTAGAAATCATCTGAGTTGTTTTGAAAATTTCAAAAAGGTGAAAATTCACAAGTCCTTCATCTGTTATGCAATCAGAAGAACGTATCCCTGTACTAAGGAAGCCTCTCACTTCTGGACTTGTAGAACCCAAACACTGCTGAACTTGTAAAAGCCAAATACATGTACTGTATTTCTTCTAAAGAACATCCTGGGATTATGCAATTTTCAAGTCCTATAATGTGGTATTCTTGAGACAAAATTTGGGAAACAAACATCAAATGGTGATGGTCTAGAGCCAATCTTAATGGACCTGGGTCACTTTTTCTTCAAAAATACCATAATGTGCTTTAGTATGGGGACATCTAAAATCATTAGCTTTCCATTTGTCCCAAAAGGAAATTGAATGGTTTGTTTCTCCAATATCTATGCACATTAGGGTAGATGACATTTATTAGAGATGGGATGTCTATAAGAAGAAATATGGTTTGTTACCTTTGGTACTTCTCCGTTTCCCTGCTCCATTAGCTCATCAGATTTACTGAGTATCTGACTAATATTGCTGAAGACGTGACTCTCATGTAGAAACTGGTGATCGGACTGACGGAACTTCAGACAGAAACATCGTATAGCCATCTGCTGAACTGCCGAACCAACCGGCAACAACATGGTTACATCTGCTATTGACTGTAGTAACATATGGAAGGCTTGCGGGAGGGGATCTACTGCTTTTCCCGCTATGGTGATGTCTGATAGAGGGTGCTCACATAGTGGGGCATCCTAAAAATTAAGACATGAAAATAAAGACATGGTACAGATTTTTGTATCCTTGACAACATTAAGGGTGGGACTTTATCATTAATTTTGACATACCGTATTTAACAAGTTATAAGACCATGGGTGTCTCCTTCAAGACACAACAAAAATATAGATCCATCTTATAAGATGGGTCTAGATTTTTGGGACTGGTCATCCTGGAGAGGGGGATACTGACATCTTATAGCTAAATATGTAAGGTTAAGTTCTGTTTATTTACCACAAAAATGCAGGCTATGACAGTTCTACTGAGAGGACAGGGCATATATTTTTAAAATATACAAATATTATTCCACACTATTATCTGCCATTCTGATACATCCTTAAGAATGCAAAGCTTCAATAAATATTTCTTTTCTAATTTCAATGTTATTGTGTATCATTATCATAAGGAATGCACCTTACGACATCCAGTCATGAAAATACAGCATTTTCTTTGAATACAGCAAAGTCTAACCTAAAACAACTTCTACCCCGTGTTACCAGATACTAACAGTAAATCAGACAAATGCTCTCACAAAGTGGTAGTGCCTATGTATTTGTCCAAATCTAAAAAGATATGTAAATCAGTTACAAATGCCAATAATAAAGTAAGTGTCTGAATACAGAAGGTTGTTTCTGTACCTCAGTATCTTTTTTCACTTCTTTCTTCACTTCTTTATTCTCTGCATTTTTCTCATTCTTATCTTTCTGTTCTTCTACTTCTTCCTCCTCTTCTTCGTCTGGTGGTGCCTGAGCCGCCACGAAGAACCACATCAGGTCGTGGAGACAAACAGGGCTGGTCACACTGCGTAACAACCAGTTCAAGGCCTGTGGAATGATAATTGTATTTATCATTACTGTTACATGGTATTAAGAACTACTGTTTACAGTCAAAAATGTGCTAACAGTTATCTCCAAACAATGGTCTCCTGTCAACAACGGTCAACAAACTCCCAACAAATTCTTTGTTAACTACCTGTGAATAGTGATCCTCTGTGAACTACAGTCAGGGGTCATCTGACTCCATTCCCAGATGTACTATTTTCTTCAAATAATGGTCAGTCCTTGTGTCAAAACACAGTTTCAGTGTCATACACACATATCTGTGTATTACCAAATCTATTTTTAGCACTAGAATGGTTATTAAAACTAAAATGAGCCACAACATGACAAAACCAACAATGATATTGTGCGCCCAGTGCAGGCTCATATCAGCCTGGGCATCCGCCCAGTCTGATCAGAGTCTTCGCTGTCGGCATGGAGGCTTCGCTGTCCGCATGGAGGTAGCTCGGACCCTTAGCTACTCTTTGAGCACTTAACAAAGAGTCTGACAAACTAGGGGGACGTCCAAGCTGACCTGAGTCTGCGCTGGGCACACAACTCAAATATACTAAAATTAAATCCTACCTGCATAGCAAACACTCTGCATGTAGCCTTCCTAAGAGCCTGCCTCATTGCTAGCTGAAGTCCATCTAAATCATGTCTCTGACAGATAAATGACATGACAGGCCTCTGAAGTGCCTTCTCTCTCTCCGCCTCTGTAAACCGACAACTTGCTTTATCTACAGAGTTGATAAGCTTTGTCATCGCAGCTGATGGATGTTTGAGAAGGGTGCCACCATCTGTTCAAAAAAAAGTACAGAAATGTCAATAATATCCTAGTTTTAAATTTCAGTTTCCATGCAGAAATTGGCTGGTCTGATATATCTTAAAATTTTATTCACTTATGCATTCTATTCTGCTGAATTTAATTACGCCAACTTTGTCTTGCATACCCAACATGGTTTTCCAGTTTAAACCAGAGCTGGAATTTTCCAGTATATACCATCCTTTGAAAGACTTGCATATACATGAGATGATTTATTAACTTCTTCGTTACTTGTTTATTTTGCAAACAGCAAAACCTGTTATCTGCAGCATTCCTGTATTTCTTTGATTATAAAATCTAATTTTTCTCTTCCAAAATAATCTCAAAGATCTAGTAAGACAGATCTAGACATTTGGGATCATTCTGGAAGAATTTTTTTTTTATAACTGAATTACACATGACTGATTTGTATATATTTTTGGTAATCGCCTGTCTTATAACTGAATAAATATGGTACTAGAAAAAGATATCAGAGACAAAGACTTAAAAGAATCTTTTCCCCAAGAAACTGGGAAGGATAATCCTTTACTGTGCACAACAACTTCTTCAGGATTTTGTCTAGGTTTCTGCAGTTCAAACACATGTAGGATACTAACAATTTTCTTTGCATTTTACAAGTGCAGTACTTCATTTACTCTTGGAACTTATTAACTAAGGAATGGCATCTGAATAGCATCAAACAAATCAGAGTCTCCTATACAGTGAATTCTTGATATCTCAAAGCTGAAGTTCATCTCAAACTATTTATACCTCAAGGTAAATTTTCTGGATCCAGAAAATTTATTCTGAGATACCGGTAGCTTGAGATAACAAATTGTAAAGAATAATAGGAAATGTAATCCAATTATATTCTTTGATAGAAGAGGGTACTTTGAGATATCAGTGTTAGAGATAACAAGAGTCAGCTGTACATGCAAAATGTAATAACTCTCAGCCATACATGTTCAGGAATCATACAACACTCCATTGTCAAATAAAATATATTTTCTTACCTCCAACACCACCACTGTTATTTCTCCTTCGTGATGAAACTAGACGTCCCAAATTTTTGTCAAGCATGTTTGAGGCATCATCGTCTGAAACTATTTCCGAGATGCTGCGCTGGAAACCGGTCTTTTTGATACCCTCTTGATCAGACTCTGGGCTGGTTCCTGCACTTCTGGGAATCGTCATACTTTCATCACTATCAGTGCTCACATCCTGTGTGAAAGTTTGAAGAAAATGAGCTTTATTTGAAACTACAACTTGTTTAGTTTAGTTCGTTTAGCTCTATTTGAGCTGTGACTCGCCACAAAACAAACAAAGTGGCATGTGCGCCCTGTGAAGACTCAAATCAGCCTGGGCATTTGCCCCCCAGTCTTTGCTGTGTGCTAAAAGTATAACTAAGGATCTAAGCTACCTCCATGCTGACAGCTAAGACTCTGATCAGATTGTGTGGATGCCCAGGCTGATCTGAGTCTTTGCTGGGTGTGCATGCCACTTTGCTGGTTTTGTCATGTCTTGGCTCATTTTACAAAACAGATAAGTTTAACAGCACGTCTGCTTCTCTTGCATAAGAATCTCTTTCACAATGGCCATTGCCCTTAAAAGAAAAAATTTGCTATTTATGTCAGCATCTCCTTCCCATAAAAGTAGCGCCATTTAGTGTACATATATTTTATTTCTATTTCACAAAAGTTATACATGTATACAGATTTGTGAGAAGACATATTCTAGCAACATTTGAAAAGGAGGACAAATACTCTGAGGCCAGATAGGAGTGATTTCCTCTTATGTGTATCCCTAAATTGGGACTGCTATTATCAACGTAATTCTATTTCTGTTACAATCAGGAGAATGCACTGATTAGACGAGCAGATTCTGCAGGCTGATCAGTCATCAAGTTCAACTATACTCCTAGGCATTTTTGCTCAAGGTACCTAAAACGTTACTGTTCAGAATAAATACATGTATTTGGCAAGAAGCATTGATATCTAAAGACATTTATACCATACTATACAGAACACACCCTCAGTGTTGATCTGTTTTATGGCCCTGTTATGCAATTACCTATGTGACATAGAGTATTTTCCTTTGATGAAATAGCAGTTTCAATGGACTGTTGCATAATAGGATTATGACACCCAATAAACAAGAATATATGTGTTTAAGCTATTATTCAATCACAATATAAACTCTCATCAATTATCATGTATAAACGATAAATCACCAACTTACCTGAGGACTTCGAAGTGGTATATTTGCTGTTGACTGTGGCCTATTTTCTTTGTTTCCAAGTGACCCTGACCTTGCCAGTGGACTGTGTCTAGGTTCTGTTGGTAATCTGGGTCTGTAGGGCCCTGGTTTGTGTATACTCAAGGAACCGGACCTAATATATACTCTCTCTTCTGCATCGATAAACAGTTCGTCTGCAAATACTGAATCACTACTTTGGGCACTATTTCGAGCTAAAAACTGAAACGGGATCTGAGGGAAGGGATTTAGGTCCATTCTGAACTCTTCTGTCACACTTGGCAGGAAAAGATCTCCTCGATGTAATGCCTGCTTCTTGTGAGACTGCATGGGGAGAGATATTCCAGATGAACTGGCTAAATCCAGCAGAAACATGGCATTATTTCGTAATACAATATGAGCCTCTTGAGGAATCAGAATATTCTGTTGCCTAGAAACCAAATTCTTTTTCTTCATCTTCTTAGCTTTATCTTTTTCCTTCTGAGAATGCCTCTTCTCTTTGAGATATTTCTCTCGACAAGTATCACAGATCAGGTACCAGCTACTCCCGCCAATACCACCTTCTCCACAATTTCCCGCCCATCCTCCACAGAAGTTTCCTCCACTGTTATAACCCTTGCCCCCTGCATGTCTCCCACACCCAGGATGTGACTGTCGCATATGGTAAGTAACTGGGTGGGGAAATGTCCCACCACACAACTCACAAACTGTCTCTCTTTCTCCAGCAGCATAAATCCCCATCATTGCCTCTACAAACAAATCTCCCCCTCTTGCAGCATGCTTCCCTTCTTTTTTCTTTTTTGATTTCTTATCCTTGTCTTTTTTCTCATCTTTTTTACTTTCTATTTTTCTCGTCACAGAGTATGATGGACTGACATAAATCATCTTCTTTGAAATGACTGATAACGTTGCATATGACAGTTCTTCCCAGAAGTAAACAAGATGCTGTAACGTTGGAGGAAGCTGGGGCTCTTTATCAGCTGATGCAGATGGCCGCTCTGGCAGAACAAAGTGCTCAAAGGTAACTGTCCCTTCACTTTTGTATCTCTGAGAATCCTTTTTCTTTTCCGAGTCAGAAAAATGCTTCTCAGGCTTTTCTGCACCATCCCGAAGAATCTGTGGTTCTAAATTAAATCTCACTCTGGTCTCGTTTACATTTAAATTTTCCTTTTTCTTGTCCTTACTAGAATCAGTAGCATGCCTCATTCTGGTTTTCTCTTGCTTCTTCTGTGGTTTAGCGAATGTTGACATTTCTTTTGATAAATTTGGATTGAATTTGAGAAATGAGGCACAAGCCATGGCATCGTGAACAATCCCTTCATGCCAAAGAAAAGCTGCAAACACTGCCCGCAGACATTCTGCCACCGATGGAGACAAGGCTTCTTTCACGTGTATTTTAGGTCTGTCGTAGATCATAGAAGCTGAGCAGGACCTTGCCCGCCCCACTGGGGTCAGGTCTCTTGCCGATGGAGAAGATGCCCTTTCACGTTTTGACCTCAGCTGTCTACCTCTGTCTTTCCTAATGCTCTTTGGAGACAACCTGTATAGAAAGTTAACTTTACATCAGACTGGAGATTAATGGACCAATAAATGTACCTGCTTGCATTTCAAATTCTACACAAGACACTATTACTCAGTAAAGTACGGCTAGGGCATAACTATGATAAAAGTAGAAAATTATATACATGTATTTGTTTGCTTCAACTTACTTTACCAATGTTTTATATTGTTATTAATCATATGAACAGTGTTATCTGGTGACACATATATATGCCTTTCTTTCAAATGTTTGATTTTAAAAATAGAAGGGTCATCAAACAAAGGCAAAAAATATTTCTGATAACATACATTCACAAGACAATGTCAGCAACCAAGCTCTAGTACAAGAAAACTGTGATATGCTGAAATTTTCAGTAATTTTCAGTTGCTTCCAAACATGAAGAGAACTGTGTTAGAATGATATACAACATTTACTAGTCACAGTGAGTATTTTTAGGATCATTTGGGGCAATTTTCTTTTATTTCTTCTCGAAACCTTTTGTTGTGACTGCTCAGCTGAACACCTATGTTCATGCACTTCAGCTGAGGGGTCACAATATATGTTTTTATGCAGATTCTACTAAAATTATCCAATTATCCCCAAATATGCCATCTTTTCTGCAGATCTGACCTACCTGCCAGCCTCCTCTTTATTGGATGCTCCAATGTTAAAAGCCAGTTTCGTTCCATCAGCCTGACTCTGTAGGGACGGGGAGCTGGCATAATGTCTACTGGGACTGGCCCGACTAGGACTAGATCTTAGGTGGGGGCTGCCTGATCTGTGGGGGCTTCCACCCTGGGGACTGAAATAGTAATGATCAATGAATTAGGTACTTACACAGCAAAGGACAGATAATAGCTTAACCAATTGCATTCTGGATATTTTTTGTCGTCTGCTGAAATTGTCGTCTGCATCAAAAATCAAGAATATTTTGACAATATTGGTCTAACTAACTCATGTAGAGATGATGTCTGTGCAGCAAACAGTTTGGATCTCAGATCAGGCCCCACGTTTGTGGGGCCTGATCTGGATCCAAACTATTTGCCCAGATACCCCTAAAGGGGTATCCCGCATAGAATGAGTTAATAACCCAACATTTCAAAAGCCTTGTATAGCAAAGTCCCCAAACACTTCAGCACTGTCGAAATATGCTTTGCTACCATCACCTGATTTCTTTTCAAATATGGTACAATCATTCTATTTTACAACTAAACCCTTTGTATTTTAGTTGATGCTTGGAGAGTTAGTGGCAAAAAATATCTGTAAAGTAAGGACTGGCTGTCCTTTCTAATGTGCTTGTCTAAGATGCATCTTCTGGTATGTCATGAAAAATTGCTTGCTCCTTTGGCTGTGAAAATTTTTGCACATAAAGTTATGTTGGATGGCTGGAAAACATGCAATTTTACATCTTTTTCAAAAGTATTTCATCACATCAGGACGATGAAAAGGTGCTAAAGAAAGTCTGTGTGCAACAGAACCCTGGCCCCGAGGTTATAAAACTTTTTTCATGCTCAACTCAGCTGAGCATGAAATTTTACCTGCTGGTAAATAGAAAATTACTGATAAGTACGTTTGTTTTCTTGCTTAGTTTAGCTGAGTATGAAATTTTCTCTGCTTATGAATATGAAAATGCCAACATTAGTTGGCATTTTCATATTTATCAGCTGAGAAAATTTCATACTCAGCTGAGTTGAGCAAAATAAAATTTTTTATAACCTCGGGGCCTATCTGCCTCCAGCAGGAATAAACCAGATGATAAGCATAAGGCACGATTCAGTGAATTAGGGTATAACTGTCTTGAAATTGTCATTTGGGGAGGTAAATCATCTGTTTTATGGTCGGAAATTTCGTTTTAAGGCGACGTGCCAGCAGAGCCGTAAAACGCAATTTGTGACCATAAAACCAATTAATTCCCCCAATGACAATTTTCAATACAGTTCTATCTATTCTATTCAATACAGTTATCCCCATTCTAATGCATATTTCCACATTTTCACCTTTCATAATGTACTAGTTTGCACCCATTTCAAGCGCCGTCAGCAACATAAAATGTCAGCCAATGAGAAGCGACATGACTTCATGAAGTTGGGTTTGCGATAGTATATCGCAGAATATACTGTCGCAAATTTTTGACGTTATCCAATCAGACATCGGGTTATATTTGTTAGTGCATTAGAATTTCTAGTAATTATCTGATTACTGAAAATTTAGAACTTTTGAAAGACTTTGGTTATAACAGCAAGAGAAGATGAAGATTTTACCTTCTTCTTTCAGCAGCTGAGAACCTGGGACTGACTGTGCCATCTTTCCTGTGAGGCACTCCCAGATTGCCGTCAACATAGTTAGCATTATTAGCATTATTGGCGTTGTTAGCATTATTGGCGTTGTTGGCAATATTAGCATTCAGCCTGTTAGGACTGACGTCACTGTGTCGCCTACCAACCAGTGGGGACTCTGGGGGAGAAATTGAAGCCCGCTGCTCAAATGATGCTTCTTTCTGTAGTTGCCCTAAATAATACAAACAAAAGACAAATTTTAGATTTAGCTTCAGTTATGTGTGCAACAGAAACTATAGTCCAAAAGAATTAAGGACATAAATCGCCTTGTGTTAATATAAACCCATATGTTAGTCTCACACAGTTCATATACAACATGTTCCCTGTCATATCAACAACTTTTGGATCCTAAAGAAACTCTGATCAGTCTGCATGGATGCATAGACTGATGTTAATTTCAGAACTTAATATCAACATTCTGTACTTAATATTCTACCTAATGGATGACTGTAAAATTTACTCCCGTATCATAAAACAAATCGGAGCCACCTAATTAATGAAATTTATTGTTTGTGAGGTCACTTACCTTTCCTGGTAGTAAGAGGGCTACTGGGTGGGGTAACAAAGGTCAAGGATGTCTGAGAAGAGGACTCTGATGCTCCTGGTATTGAGTTACTTCTAGCTGGAGAGAATGACTGCCTGGACCCTACACTCATGGACACAGGTGACCCCTGCCTTGGAGAGCCACCCCTAGGAGAGCCTGAAACGTGAATATTAGCCTATAGTTTGACGGACAGAAGAAAAGAGCTTAGGACACAGCTTCAAATAAGGTGGGTTTTTGAGGATAATTCTGTGATAATTTTTCTTTACCCCTCATAAGAACCATCTGGATGAGACAGTTCTAACGTAGGCCGGTCATAACATATATTTTGTTGAGAAATAATAAAAATTATCTTTGAATTATTCTCAAAACCCCCTCTTACCTACAGCTCTAAATTCCCTCTGAATTCCCCATGCCTTCAATGGCTGCTATATTGTTCATGGCTGCAAGGAGCTAAGTCTACTGTTTTTAGCAGCACTTGCACCTTCTTCATGTATGTTGTTGTTGTTCGTTTTTCCCCCCTTTTTTCCCCTGTTTTCAAACTAAAACGGATCCTTATATGTATTATAGAATGAAAATCAGTCTCATGATGACCACCAAACCTGATTTTTTTTTCTTCTTCAGAATCCTGGTTGAATAAGATATCTGTTGTTGTATTGTTCTCCTTACAAATACATACAGGCTTGTTTTCCATATAGCTGGAATTTTGCTTTGAGACATTTTTGCTCTCCCACAACAAAGCAGAGTTCTGTGAAAACATGTTATCTTTACCTTGTCTTTCCACCATAGCTTGTGGGCTTGAACTTCTTGACAATTTCTTGGGTGACCCCGGGGGTGAGGGTACAGGAGTGGGACCATTCCCATTTGCTCTGCTCTCACCTAAACAATATTGAAAATATCTGTTTTAATACCACAAAGCAACTGTGTCTGAAAGCCCAGCTATCCAGGCTAGTATGCCCAGTCAGCATCTCATATACCATATATAATTTAAAATTACCATATATATTCAAATACCTTATGAGATATGGGTATACCTCAATGTTAATCTGATATTATCACATCTGGAAATCAACTTGGACATCAAAGCCCTTCCAAAACGGGGGTCTACTCTTAAGGGGAAAAAATCACTCACGGTTAAGAGTTGACCCAATTAGAAGGGGGCAAAAATGAAAACAAAAGAGTGGCTTCCCCTGAAAATGTACCCATTCACCTTACGCTATATCCTACTAATTCTGAAATGGACTCTTTCATCTTCTATTTTGAAGAAGCTCGTAAATTGAAATTTGCACACTCTGTTCCATCCTAGAATGACTCAGTAAGCTGTTGTCTACAAACAGACTATCCTATGCTCACATTGTTCCTTCTGGAAAAGCCTATGACCTTGGGTAAAGACTTTCTGTTTGAATAAAGGTGAATGAGTCCAACAGCATCTTATTTTTACCTGTTTTACAGAGGGAAACAACTTTTAAGACTTTCTGCTTGCTTCCCTTATGACACAGCTCTTCCAAACTTTGAGAGTTGACCCAAATTTGGAAATGGGGAAAATGAAACTGGCAATGTTGCTTCCCCGGATGGTAGCAACTTGATTTTTCCTTCATGCTGAGCTTCATATATTAGAATAAGAACAATATTTCTCTAAAACTTAATCTATATTTTTCTGATAAAACCTCAACAAAAGGGAAACATTTTTCTGATCTGTTTTCAAATAAATTGCAGCTAATTGCAAAATCCAAAAGAATTTACCATTATTCCACCTAGAAACAAGGGCTTCGCAAGCGGCGCATAATACGCCCGTTTAAATATCATAAAGGAGTTACAGAATGAACAAGACTGTTTACAAAAGGATAGACGGACAGACAAACAGAGGCAACCACTCTATAATAAATGAATTCAACTATTCAACATTAGTATATCAAGTCAAGGGAGATAAACTAAATATACTAGACATACCATTCTCGGTTGTATTACATTCCCTTGGCATCACTACAATATTTTAAACAGTTGAAATGTTACAGAGTAAACAGGATATTTATGCAAGGGCAGGTAATTCAGTAAGTAAGCCAGAGTTGTGGTTCTTGCTCAGGATATATTGCCTCATTATTATACACATTCCTACAAAGTTTTATTCTAATATTTCAAAAGTTTAAGGAGATATGGAGCGAATGAGAAACGCCTAAAATATACTAATCAAAGGGAGGTTACTCCAAAATTAAGAAAGGGGGAGCAACCATTCTTATATGTGACACACTGTCTTGTGATCATGCACATTGTTACAAAGTTTCATCATGATATTCCAAACGGTTACCAAGTTAAGGTATGCACAAGGTTAGTATACATAAAAATAGTCAACAAGAACTAATGAAAGGGATGTAACTCTAAAAAGAAGAAGGGGAGAGCAGCCATTGTTGTACGCGACACATCGTTGGGTCTTCATACACATTGCTATGAAGTTTTATTAAGTTATCCCAAACGGTTATCTAGTTATGGCGCGCACAAGACTTGCAGGGCAAAAATTAATCAAAGGGGCATAACTTGGAAACTAAGGAAGGGGGAGCAACCACTTCTGTACGCGACACGTTCCCCCAACCTAATACATATTCCTACCAAATATCATGAATATATCCCAAAGGGTTAATGAGTTATGGCGCGCACAAGAATGTTTACGGACGGACGGACGGACAGACGGACGGACGGACGGACGGACGGACGGACAGCGCCATGACATAATACGTCCGTTTTTTCAAAACGGGCGTATAAAAAGTACTTATCTGCATAGCCAAAGAAAAATTCAACAGTTATCCCTACAGAAACTGTTGATTACTCTACCTATATACCAGTGTGGCTAAGTATCCTGCATATCCTGACCTCAACCTGACAATGGTATGACTAAGCAATGTGGTTGGAAGTCATAACATTCAAATGACGTCCAGCTATGGTTAAGATAACAGTGTAATGAAGGGGAAAAACAGAGGTTCACATAACGATACATGTAACTAGTTGAAATATTCTGTGATTTTAATTTCTGCCCTTTTTATAAAGATAGTGCAAGCAGTTATACATTTTCTGAACTAAAATTTTTTAGCATCTTTTGATTTAAAGCAGTTGCTAAATTTAGATAAGAATTTGAATTTTACTTTTTGATGTTCATGAGCTTATGAAACTAGTGGGAGGAGCCAAAATTCCATGCAGCATGAAGCACTTCATAAATTCAAGCTCATTTGAACATTTTGGCTTTCAATCAGATTGCTCTGTTACAACAATGTCAGTTAAGGTCTCGACATACAGATGACTATCCTTAATCAGCTGATGGTAGTTTCTCCAAACAGGTTCATTTAAGGAAAGTCAGACACATGTGTACATATGATATATCAGGGCACAAGATAAGAGAGAAAGCATTTGGTGATAATTAGAGATAATTTTTGTTAATTCTGCATAAAAACATATGTTGTGACCCCTCATCTGAACCATCTCGACGAGACTTTTCAGATGAGGGAACACAACATATGGTTTGAGAAATAAGAAAAATTATCTCTCTATTATCATCAAATGCTCCCTTTTATCTAGAGCTCTGATATACGATTCTCTCCTCTTTCAAAGCTCCTTCTGATATAGATCATTCCTCGACCTCTTCGTTCTATGCATTTATGCAGTTAATAGTAACAAATTAGTAAAACTTTGTCAACTTTAACAAGTTAATAGCTTTAAGTGTAACGCAACTAAACGTCATGTCAAAAATACATGTATATCTACGTGAAAATTCATAACATTTCAATTTCTGAACAAATGCAATCAAAATGATATGGCAGACATTTTAATAACACCCAAAGCACCAAATTCAAAAATTGTTGAATTTGCAAACACATAGATCTAAATGAGGTGGCTCATAATGAGCCACCTCATCTGGATCTACAATGTTTACCCTCTAGTCACATGATGAAACATTTTTTCTACTTTTGCAGACATAAATTTTGTGATCTGCTTTTTTTGGTGCTTTCACGTAGTTTTCTATCATGACCAGAAAGTTTTGAAATCTCAAGGCAACCAAAAAGAGAATGGCAGGTGCATGAAGTATGTTCGTCATCGTTTGTCCTTTTGTGTTAAAATAAAATAATGACATCATCATAAAGCAAAATTCCTAAAATTACAGTAGAACTTCAATGGCTCGAACCTTTATGACACGTCAACCCTGCCTGGTTAGAACTCGTTCCTGGGTCCCTCAAGGTCAGTTTGTATAGAAATTAACCCCGGATAGCTAGAACTCCCTTTGGCTGGAACTAATTTTTGTGGTCCAAGGCCTGTTCGAGCCATTGAAGTTCCACTGTACTACCTTTCTATAATACAGCTGAAACTATGATAATCTGATACACCTATTCTTCACCTATATCTTTTTTTTCATTGGAAGATCAAGGTTAGCTTAGTCATTGTTCACACATAAATCAAGAGAAATGACATACTTGGAGAAAAATCTGAATCATATACAAATCAAAGATTTAGATCTAGATGTAACATCACGAAGTATAACCACAAATGTGAAATTTTATCAGAAACTCAAGATGTGCACAATGAACAGGGAGAAAGACAAAACAAGAGCTGTCGCCTGACAGCATAGCTCGCCTGAATTGTTGCTTGCCCATCACACAGCCGCTATGGTGGTGTGGACTGCTATGCATAAAACTTCATGCAAGCATGTCCATAATGAAAACACAAAAGCTATCTCAGAAATAAGTCTTAAAATAAAATTAAAATAAAAAAAATGAAATGAAATTTCAAAGTCCATGAGCTTGAGGTAAAAAAACTGACGGTTGGGGGGAGAGGGGGGGGGGGGGGGGGGGGGGGGGGGGGGGGGGGGGGGGGGGCTTGTATGTATCAAAACCCTGAACCATTATCTAACATCAGCCCAAGTATTAGTATCAACTGAGTCCATCATCGTGGCACTGTGAAATTATGTCATCATTAATATAAAACTTTAACCAAAATCTTTAAAACAAAATTGTAAGTCGATGACCTTGACTTCAAGGTCACCCAGTGGGGTAAGTATAAGGTGTTTTTGTAAAAACTCAAAAAAGAGTCTAACATCAGTTCAAGTATAAACTAAATCTCTGCAAAGCATTATGAATCAGTATGCAATTACAAAACTTTAAAAAAGACAAAAATTTCCTAAGTCCCTGACCTTGACATCAAGATCACTGAGCGGGGTTGGGGTAGTACTCTGTAGATCTAACTACAGTGCAAATATAAAAAGAATTCATCTCTGGGTTCAGGAGATATGTGTCTTTAAAAAACTTTAACCAAAACATCCAATCAATAAAAAGACAATATTCTAAGTCCATGACCTTGACATCAAGGTCACAAAGGGGGGTGGGGGTAGTACCTTCGAAAACTTTAGACCAATATCTAACTTTAGTGCAAGTATCAAAGGAATCCATCCATGGGTTCAGGAGATATTGGGCTTTATAAAACTTTAACCAAAACATCCAGTCCAAAAAAAACACCAATTTTCTAAGTCCATGACCTTGACATCAAGGTCACAGAGTGGGGTGGGGGTGGTACCCTGTTAAACCTTAGACCAATATCTAGCTACAGTGCAAGTATCAAAAGAATCCATCCATGGGTTAAGGAGATATAGGTCTTTAAAAAACTTTAACCAAAACATCCAATTCGAACGCCGACGCGGACGCGGACGCCGACGCCGTGGTGACAACAATAGCTCTTCCTGAACTTTCGTTCAGGCGAGCTAAAAAAATCAAAGTCTGATATCTGCTTGCTACTGCTACCAACAATACAGAAATTTTTTTCTCTTTTTACAACAAGTAGTTACCTTATTCATTTGATCATATAACAGTTTTTTCCCTTTCTAAACAATCCCAAAAATCAAGATCAATCTTTTAAGACAGATCAAATTTTTGGGAATGCGTTGGAAGAGAAAAACCCATCTTACAGCTAACTTTCACATGACCAATTTACTTATTTGGGTTAATTTTCAAAGGAACCCCACCCCCCCCACCCCATTTTTAGCTGCTAAATATGGCAATGTATTTACACTATATGAGCCATGACATGAGAAAACCAACAAAGTGGTTGTGTGCCCAGTGCAGACTCAAATCAGCCTGGGCATCTGCCAAGTCTGATCAAAGTCTTTGCTGTCTGCATGATGGTAGCTTAGAGCCTTAGCTACCCTTTAAGAACACAGCAAAGACCCTGATCAGACTGGATGGATGCCCAGGCTGATCTGAGTCTTTGCTGGGCGCACATGCCACTTTGTTGGTTTTGTCCTGTCATGGCTCATATGTTGAGTAAACAATGCAGAATCAGATCAGAAGCAGTCTGACCTAGGTCTATACTATCTGTCAACAGTTCCTAAATACAACAAAAGAACTTTTCTAAAAATTAAAATATGAAAAAGTCCAAATAAGAATTCCTGAAGATTCCAAATATTGTTGATTCTTGATAACTCAAACACTGATATCTTAAAGCCCCCTCTTATTATCAAAGATATAGTTTGGACGCATTTTCTACTTTTCTAGGAGCCCCAATAGCTCAGTAGGTTAAGTTTAGGCCTGCTGATCTAGCAGACCCCGCTTAGAGCCCCGCTGTAGGCAGGAATCTTTTCAACCGTAAACGGGGTTCCATTGCCTACAGCCTTTCATTATCACCCACCAATAGTCCTGATATGACCGAAATACTGTTAAAAAGGACGTAAATCACAAGTCATCCATCCTACTTTTCTTCACATTTCAACTAGTTATCTCAAACTACTGGTATCTAAAAGTAAATTTTCTGGGACCAGAAAATTTACTTTGAGATATCAGTGGTTTGATGTGAATTCCAATTTTGAGGTATCAAGAGTTGACTGTATTTATAGCCCGTCATAAGAATTCCTGACACAGTCTATTACAATAATACCTGAAGTTTCCAAACACTCACAGTAAATTATAGTAAACCATCTCACAAAATACTATCAATGCTAGTCAACTATAGGAGACATAGGAGGCTATGCGAGAGAGATTTGCACAAACTGCCATACAGGACAGCTTAGACCAATACAAGCAGATCAGTGTCATGTTTTTCATGCACAGACCAGCTGTAAAAGCCCTGATCAGATCATACTAAAATGTCTGACTTATGAGTTCATATACAGTTTACTCTCCTCATCTCTAACAGTATCTTTAAATGTCAAAGTAGATTTATTAAATGTTTCTTCAGCTGCGACACGAGGAACCAGACAAAGTGGTTGTGCACCCAGCGTAGACTCAGATCAGCCTGGGCAATCGCCCAGTCGGATCAGAGTCTTCGCTGTCCACAGGGAGGAAGCGTAGACCCTTAGCTACCCTTAAAGCACTTAGCAAAGAATCTGATCAGACTGGCCAGATGCCCAGGCTGATCTGAGTCTGCACTGGGTGAACAACCACATTGTTAGTTTTCTGGTGTCGCGGCTCATATATTCTTGTGTCATCCCAACTTACATGTACTAATATCTCAGTCAAATTTCCAGACTTCAATGCTCCAGATCAGAAGGGGGAAATAAGTATAATTTTCCATATTTCACTACAGAAATGAAAATTGTGGCCCCTCATTAGAACCATCTCACCTAGGCAATTCTAATGAGGGGTCTGTCTCATGGAGACAGTTCAATGAGGAATCACAACATAGGTTTTCATTGAAGAATACCAAAATTTATCTCAAAATTATCGTCAAGATGCATCCATATCTGGAGCTCTGGTCCAGTCCCCTGCAATCTGAGATAATGAGAATCCACTGCATGTCAGCTTGTGTTTTATCTCACTGGCAGTCTCATAATATAAAGCTCAAAATAAAATCACATGACAATAGCCACAACTCAGCAGCCTAATAAAATAAGCCACAACATTGTTACACCTTACCAATGAGCTGAGCAAGTTTTTTCGGACTTATTGCCCGAGTTTGAGTGCGGTATTCTTTCCCGCCCACAGTATAGATCCAATTCCCCTCTTTATGGTAAACTGACTCAATATTCGCCCATTCTTTGTCAAATTGACAGTCACCTTACAGAATGGAGGAAAATAAATTAGAAAGTGTCACACCCAATTTATCACGATTGTTCACAATACCCAAATATATGAAAAAAAAATTGTACTTCAGAGCAAAGCATTTTGTGCAAAGTGCTTTGATAATTCTGCTTGTCTGTTTTTACAAAACATATGTTATGGCTCCTTATCACGCCACTTTAAAGCGACAGTTCTAATGAGGTCACAACATATGTTTTTAATTCAGAGAAAGAGACATTCTCTAGTCTTATCTTGATATTTGATTCTATGACACCTAAATGAGCGACAAAACCAACAAAGTGGTTGTTCGCCCAGCTCAGGCTCAGATCAGCCTGCGCATGCGCCCAGTCTGATCAGAGTTTTAGCTAAGCGCATTAAAGGTAGCTAAGAGTCTAAGCTACCTCCATGCGGACAACGAAGACTGATCAGACTAGGTGGATGCCCAGGCTGATCTGAGTCTGCGCTGGGCGCACAACCACTTTGTTGGTTTTCCCCTGTCGCGGCTCAAATGATGATGTAATTCAAAATAAGAAATTAAAATTCAACACTGAAAGCCAACTGCAAAAGCCAACTGTAAATTGTGGAGCATTGGATGAAAACCATTTCTTTCATTCTGGCCTTAAAAGTGAGCTTCGGCAAGTTTTCTTTCGAATTGCTTATTTTCAGACAACATATAATGAACTTCAATGATGGGTCTCATGAAAAAAGAAAAGACAAAGCTAGCATGCTTCGCTGTTTCAGAGAAATGAGCCATGACATGTCAAAACCAACAAAGTTGTGTGTGCGCCAAGCAAAATCTGAGATCAGCCTGAGCATCCGCTCAGTCTAATCAGTCTTGCTGCACCCTTAAAGGGTAGCTAAGGGTATAAGCTACCTCCATGCACAAAGCAAAGTCTCTGATCAGACTAGGCGGACGCCAATGCTGATCTGAGTCTTCCCTGGGCACATGTGCCACTTTGTTCGTTTTGTCGTATCGCATCTCAAATCACACAGAGAAAACACATCAGAAAACTTTCTCATAATTTCGGCAACCTAAAGAAGAGTTACAACTATCACTGACAGAGAAAACAAATTTACGTAGCTGCACATAACTCACCATAGCTAAGAGTCATAATATCCCTGCAGCCACAAACTTACAGAAAAGCAAAGCCAAGATTAGAAACGAAACTTTGTTACAGCAGGGACTTTGGAAAATTTACACAAAGACAAGAGGAAGAATGCATATAGACTGAAAACAACACCTGTCTGCGTACAGAATAACTCGCCTGACAGCCCCTTGCCCATGACATGAAACTTAATATTTTGCTAAAGCTGCCACCAATGCCAATGCCGATGCCAGGAGTAGTGAAACAGCTCTTCCTGTACATTTGTACACGCAAGCTAAAAAGGTTTAACAAAACAACTGTTTTAAGATTTAGGAGAAATATAACTTAAATTTTAACCAAATATCTGACTTCGTATCACCTATCGTATGCAACCAAACATCTGACTTTGTATCACCTATCATAGGCTGAGCTCCAAAGACGATTATTGTGCTGAAGTATTAGGCCACCTAAAACAATTAATTTTCCAGCTGTCCCAAATGGAAAACTAATTATTTTACTTGTTCCAAAATTTAGGCACATTACAGTATATCAAAGCTGCTCTTATCATAGCTCTTTGCCGACCACAAAATAATTGCTGCAGTCAATGGATAAAATACCATTCAATTATTTCTTCCGAATGCCCACAGAATTAAAATGCTGAAGCTGTAAATCCCTTCACAGTACCTCTATGCAAGCTAAATAATAATTATTGATTCTTTAATTTTATGCTCATGGGTCCTATTGCCTAATGCAGTCATAAACCATCTTATTTTAATAAAGCATCTTATGTAGTTTAACACTTACCCAGAGCTTTGACTAGATCTTTCACTGAGACTCCTTGAAGTTCTGTTGGCATCTGTGGCTCTTTACGAGAAAACTTTGGTGACCCGGGGGTCGGTGACCTTGTGGCAGAGCTAGGAGATACCGCCCGAGGAGAAAATGCTAGCGGTGACGGTGACATCATGCTACCATGAGAATAGAAGCTGGAGGATGGCAGTGAGTAGTTACGAGTCAGTTCTCTGTGCTGGGAACCATCATAGCCAGGAGAGTAGCCAAATGAAGGAACATTTGGTTGTCCAAAAGCCGGAACACTTCCTCCGGCTGAAAATGCAATAACCCACAACTATCACAACACTCCAGTAAGCAGTGGGTTTTAATGACCATAATGACATTTCCTTGAAAAGCTACGTTGTGACCCCTCATTTTAAGACATATGGGTACATGACCATATTTTCCTGCAATTTTAACAAAGGGACACAACATAAATGACTTCCTATTTGCTTCCAAACAAAACCCTTCTAAAATGGAGGTCTACTCTTAAATGAAAGAACTGCTCCTATGGAAGCAAAGTCTTTCCTTGAGGAAATGAACTCTACAAGCAATATGCTTCCATTCAGATCCCCAATGAATATTACATGTATATATCTTGCCGGTGAATTTTGTATGAATAAGATAAGTCTTCCCTTTAAAAGTTGACATACATGTACATGTACTTCGCTAACTAGAGCATGTGAGCAGGGGCTCACGTATACCCCCGGCCAGCACCACCGCCTAAAAGAAACGCTGCCACACTTAATACAAAACTTTAAAATAAATGATAATGAATGATAAGCAGAAGGAGGCTTAGATACTCTCTTACTTGATACAACTAGTCATACCCAAGGTTTGGCCTAAATATCAAAATACTAGCAATAGTGATTCCCGAGACATCTGTGACAAAAATTAAATTGGAAAGAAAGAAAAAATGAACAAAAAAGGGATTGATACATATATGGAGGCTGATACTCTCTTACACAATACAACTAGTCACACCCAATATTTGTACCAAATTTCAAAATCCTAGCTCTAATGGTTCCTGAGAAATTTTCGACAGAAATTAAATTGGAGAGAAAGAAAAAAAGAGGGAATGACAAGCAGATAGAGGCTGATGGCCTCTTATATGATACAACTAGTCATACCCAACTTTGTAACAAATTTCAACAAGAGGGCCAAGAGGCCCTGAATCGCTCACCTGAGCAAAAAGGTTAAAGGTCAAACTAGGGTCATAATGTGAACAAACCAGATAGTTTGCAACCATTTCCAAATGGTTCTGAAGAAGAAGATATTTGAATGTTTTTCTATGTATTGCTATGGTTCAAACCCTGGAGCCCCCGGGGCAGGGCCATTTGGACCCTGGGGCCATCATTTGAATAATCTTGGTAAAGGATCACTAGGCAATGCTAAAAGCTAAATTTCAAGTCTCTGAGCCAAGTGGTTCTGAAGAAGAAGATTTCTGAATATTTTCCTATGTTTTTCTATGGTTCAAACTCAGGACCCCCTGGGGACGCGCCATTTTTGACCCTGGCACCATCATTTGAACAAACTTGGTAAGGGACCACTAGGCAATGTATCATACAAAATTTCAAGCATCTGCACCTGGAGTAGAAGGTTTTTAAGTACATTTTAATTTCGAACCCAAGACTCCCTGCCCCAGGGCCATTTTCGATCCTAGGGCCACCATTTACACAAACTTTGTAGGAGTCCACCAGGCAATGCATCATATCAAATTTCAAGCATCTGAGCCAAGTGGTTCTGAAGAAGAAGATTTTTAATAGTTTCCGATGTTTTTCTATGGCTCAAACTCAGGACTCCCTGCCGCAGGGCCATTTTGGACCCTGGGGGTCATCATTTGAACAAACTTGATAAAGGACAACGAGGTAATGCATCATACCAATTTTCAAGCATCTGAGCCAAGTGGTTCTGAAGAAGAAGATTTTCTAATATTTTTCTATGAAGTTCTATGGTTCAAACCCAGGACCCCTGGGGCGGGGCCATTTTGGACCCTGGGGTCATCATTGAACAAACTTCGTAAAAGACTACTAGGCAAAGGTACAGACCAAATTTCAAGCATCTGAGCCAAGTGGTTCTGAAGAAGAACATTTTTAAAATATTTTTCTATATACATGTATTTCTATGGTTCAAACCTAGGACTCCCTGTCGCGGGGCCATTTTGGACCCTGGGGCCACCATTTGAACAAACTTGGTAAAGGTCTACTAGGCAATACTACATACCAAATTTCAAGCATTTGAGCCTTGTGGTTCTGAAGAAGAAGATTTTTTAATATTTTTCTATGTATTTCTATGGTTCAAACCTGGGACTCCCTGCCACGGGGCCATTTTGGACCCTGGAGCCACCATTTGAACAAACTTGGTAAGGGACCACTAGGCAATGCTACATACCAAATTTCAAGCATCTGAGGCAAGCAGTTCTGGTGAAGAAGATTTTTAAGTATTTTTTAGTTTCGAACCCAAGACCCCCTGCCCCGGGGCCATTTTGGACCCTGGGGCCACCATTTGAACAAATTTGGTAGAGGACCACTAGGCAATGCTACATACCAAATTTCAAGCATCTGAGCCAAGCAGTTCTGGAGAAGATTATTTTTGAGTGTTTTTAGTTTCGAACCCAAGATCCCCTGCCCCAGAGCCATTTTGGACCCTGGGGCCACCATTTGAACAAACTTGGTAGAGGACCACTAGGCAATGCTACATACCAAATTTCAAGCATCTGAGCCAAGCAGTTCTGGTGAAGAAGATTTTTAAGTATTTTTTAGTTTTGAACCAAAGACCCCCTGCCCCAGGGCCATTTTGGACCCTGGGGCCACCATTTGAACAAACTTGGTAAAGGACCACTAGGCAATGCTACATACCAAATTTCAAGCATCTGAGCCAAGCAGTTCTGGAGAAGAAGATTTTTAAGTATTTTTTAGTTTCGAACCCAAGACCCCCTGCCCCAGGGCCATTTTGGACCCTGGGGCCACCATTTGAACAAACTTGGTAGAGGACCACTAGACAATGCTTCATACCAAATATCTAAGCCCTAGGCCTAGCGGTTTCAGAGAAGATGTCATTTAAAGCAAATTGTTGACGACGCACGACACACGACGGACGACGGACGACGGACACTGGGTGATCACAATAGCTCACCCTGAGCCTATGGCTCAGGTGAGCTAAAAACCTAGGTAAAGTGGTTCCTGAGAAGTCTTTGACAAAAAAAATAATTGGAGAGGAAGAAAAAATGGACAAACAAAGGGAACAATAAGAGAAGGGGGCTGAAGTTCTCTTACAATATACAACTAGTTATACCAAACATTTGTACAAAATTTCAAAATCCTAGCTCTAGTGGTTCCTGAGAAATCTGTGACAGAAAAAAAGGTTAATTTAATTGGATAGAAAGAAAAAATGGACAAACAAAGGCAATAATAAGCAGGAGCAGGCTGATGTTTTCATACACATTACAACTAGTCATTACCAAGGTTTGTACTGAATTTCAAATACCCTTACAGTAGTAATTCCTGAGAAATCTCTGACAGAAATTTCATTGGAGAGAAAGAAAAATGAACAAATGAAGGGAATGATAAGCAGCAGAAGGCCGATTCTCTGTTACACTGTGCAACTAGTCATACTTAACGTTTGTACCAAATTTCAAAATTCTAGCTGTAGTGGTTCCTGAGAAATCTTTGACAAAAATTTAATTGGAGAGTAATTGGAGAGAAAGAAAAACTGAACAAACAAAGGGAATGTCAAGCTGGAGCAGGCTGATACTCTCTTACACAGTACAACTAGTCATACCCAACATTTCTACCAAACTTTAGATAACCTTCCTGTAGAAGTTTTTGAGATATCTTTGACAGAAAATTAATTGGAGAGAAAGAAAAAATGGACAAATAAAGGGAATGATATGCAGCAGAAGGCTGATTCTCTCTTACACCATACAACGAGGCATACTCAATGTTTGTACCAAATTTCAAAATTCTAGCTGTAGTGGTTCCTGAGAAATCTTTGACAAAAATTTAATCGGAGAGAAATTGGAGAGAAAGAAAAACTGGACAAACCAAGGGAATGATAAGCTGGATCAGGCCGATTCTCTCTTACACGGTACAACTAGTCATACCAAACGTTTCTACCAAATATCAGATACCCTTACTGTAGAAGTTTTTGAGATATCTTTGACAGAAAATTTATTGGAGAGAAAGAAAAAATGGACAAATAAAGGGAATGATAAGCAGCAGGAGGCTGATTCTCTCTTACACGGTACAACTAGTCATACCCAACGTTTGTACCAAGTTTCAAAATCCTAGCTGTAGTGGTTCCTGAGAAATCTGTGACAGAAAAAAATGTTAACATACACACAAACATATAAACGGAAAAACCAAAAACTATATACCCCCTATATACTTCGTATACCGGGGGTATAATAAATGCCCCTCTCACTTTTACAATGCAAAAATGGCCCACTTCCACCAAGATTGCGCTTCAAACCACCAAGATTTGCTATTTCTTAGTCAAGTTTTGTCTCAAGAGTGCTATTTAGGACTTGTAAAATCCAGTACACGCATTTACTGGAAGAAATACCTTTAAATCTACACTTACTTGGAAAACCCCTATATCCGAAGTTTCCTGTGCTACTTCTTCTTGGGCCAAATGGTGATCCCATGTCTTGACTTGGCCCTGGACCTGGTCCTGGTCCAAACGCCTGGAATCCCGGGGACCCAAACTCAAACTGCTGCTGCACCTGTGGAGGCAGTGTGTTGAATGAGAAAGGATCTTTAGCTGTCATCTGAGACCCCACCTCCAACAAAGACTCGTGTCGGAGATATTCTGTGCCATCCACTGATTTAGCCAAGGCCCAGCCTTCTCCATCTTTATTCTGGCAATACTGTTCTATGCTATCATTGTCCAGTTTGACCCAGGTGCCATCAACATTTATCAGCTGAAAGAGAAATTTACAATTTATTTGACCCAAATGGCATACATTGGCTAATGGATAGAGACCCTTAAAACTGTAACTCATCTACAAACTAACTCTCTGTGCTTTTGCCTTAAAAGCAATTTCCTCAAAGACTGTATATTAACTCCTCATTTGTAAACTTGATCATTTTAAATTTAGTAAACATTAAACACTGAACTACCATCTTAATCAGAAGAAATCTCTGCACAGCTCTTTTATTCAAAATACAAGGTCGAACAATTATTTTTTCAAACTGAGCATGCTCTGACCAGCATGCACATTTGCACATGCTGGTCTGGGCCTGCACATTTTGTTTGCCTTAAGGTATATTGATACACCGAGTGTTTTTCTGCCATTCTGACAAAAGGGGACAACTTCTGTGACTTCTTGTTTGCTTCCCTAGATGTTGAAACCCTTCCACAAGGGAGTCAACTCTCACAGGAAAAAACTGGCTCCTAGAGGAGCAATTTTTTTCCTTTAAAACCTGACTTCCACTGAGACTCACAAGGGAGGTGAAAATAAAAATTGTGGAATTGTTTCGCCTTAATATGTATCCCTTGGCCTTAAAACAGCTTTTCTCATGACAAAGCTATCGTACCTCCTCTACAACTGTAATCTGGTTTGCCATCGTAAGCCTACCAACTGGTGATGCCTTCAGGTTTGGCCTACTTCTGATATTATGACCAAATGACCCACACTTGATCACTTCATATACCCCCGCACCACCTGGAATACATATAAACATTGCATCAAACAAAATGGTAGAACTCAAGACAAACCTACCCATTCTTTTGCAAACCTTGAAAAGGTTTTATGAGGCATTTATAATCTTGCAGTCTTTTGGATCCCAATTACGGTGATCAGCTGATTCTAACGTGTTTCCTAAACTATATGTTTCACGGATAACTAGATGATTAGATGCTCTTACCTTGCACTTTTTTGCAAAACCTGTTACTTCATACATAAAACTGTCATAAGTATGTATGTTCATCTCATGTAATTTAGTTATAGGATGGGGTAAAACCTAGATCTTTCCTACAAGACAGATCTAGGTTTTTGGGGTTGTTGTAGGAAAGGAATACCCCAGTCAAGTAGAGTACAGCTTACTAATGAAATCAAAACTAAAATGCTATACTTCTTCTACGAATTTCTAGTTCAGTGGTGGTAGGGTTTATTCACTGAATAAGGGAAATCACACCTGTCTGATTTAGCATACTATGCATGTGCAATCAATGCACTGTTCAAAATCTCTTACCTGGCTAATTGTGCGTAAATACATGCTTAGAAGCCATGCATCCTATGACTCCTTAAAAAGGCCAAATTCTGAACTTCATGATTCAAATGCTAATACCCTACTGTTGAAATATTTGGTTTCTTAACTAAAACTAGATATTTGTGGAAACTGGACCTAAAGACAGCTATTCAGAAGACCTTGAATAAAGGACATATGCAATACTGAAGGTCTTGAGAAACAGTTTTCAAACTATTTATAAGAACTTGTTGACTGGCTTTCGCCATGGCAGTATAGGCTTTGCAGAACTGATGCTTATCAATATATCTCTTTGCATAGACATCATTGGATTCTGATATCTTTCCCTCTTCATCTCATTCATTTTACTGTTTACCCTGTACATGCATATACTTGGATTTTTACACAAAGTGATATAAAAACACAGGTGTGAATGTGGTCTTACAAGCAAATAAAGTTCTAAAATGATCTGTAAAACTTACACCACCTCACTAAATATTGGGACAGAAATGTCTGGGCAAACACTGTAGACCAAGACCAGACTGTTCATGGACAGCAATAGTATTTCCCATTCTGCCAGCACCTTTGTGCCAAATTAATGATAGTCAAATCAGTGAAGCTTCTGGTAAAATCAACTTCATTTCGGTTCACAATGGCATCTGCTGCAGAGATGGCTTCTGTCAATATTAAGGCTGCTATGATAAGGTATTATATCAGGCATAAGCAGTCAGCTGTAGCAAAATAGGTTTAAATTGTGCTAAAATAGGCAGTCAACCTTAGCAAAAAGTAGACTTGGCGGTTCTGCATCAGACCTGTTCTTAAAATTGTATAAGAGCTATATATGTTTTTCTTTATTCTCAAATACATTTTAAAAAGAATCTTTTTGTTTTGTTTTGTTTTGTTTTATTGTGTCATGTTCAAAAGATGCTCTAATTTGCAACATGACAGACTGTCCCTATATACCATACTGTTTTTTTCCTTGTTTTTTTTTGTTTTTGTTTTTTTGGCTTTTCATCTACCAAAAAGTATTGTTTAATACCTGGAGGGGGCTGTGGCTGAGCAGTAGGTTTGGGAGTGTAGGTCTGTATCTTCCTAATAGTTTCTCCCAATATTTCCTCCATCATGGACTTGGGTTCATCCAGGGGTACCAGCAGGGTTTTACCAAGGTGCTGATTGTACTGTAGGCACCAGGCATCAGTGTAGCCATTGTTACACCACTCTTTGATACTGTCGGCACTGAGACGTAGCCACACACCATCATCATTGTGGACCTGAAGCATTTTATTACATGAGTAAGATGTTATTGCGTTTGTCAGAAAGCTACAGCAGTGGTTCAATTCTTTATTACATACAGGTTATCAAAGCAAACAACATGTATACAACTATACACAACAAGGCCCAGTTGTTCAAAGCATTGTTTTCTTAACAAAGTCATTAGTCAAGGATTTGTTAAGTCTTACAGTACTCACAAAATCAAATGCAGTATAATTCTCACATTTTTTGGCAAAAATGGCAGAGTTTTTGCATATACATGTAATGTGTTTGAAATATTACCTTCTTGTTAACTAAATATGTCACTGGTTTTGAATAACCAGGCCCAGAACTTCAATGTATCACTACACATTATAATGAGCATAATTGAGCTGCGACATGACAAAACCAACAAAATGGCATGTGTGCCCCGCAAAGACTCGGATCAGCCTGGGTAGCTGCCCAGTCTAATCAGGGTCTTCGCTGTGCGCTTAAAGGGTAGCTAAGAATTCACTGTATAAGCTTGCTCCATGTGGAGAGCAAAGACTCTGATCAAACTGGGGGCTGCCCAGGCTGATCTGAGTCTTCGCTGCATGCACATGCCACTTTGCTGGTCTGTTGTGTCCTGGCTCAAATAATCTGAAGGCTTCAGAGAACCTGGTTCAGATTCAAATCCAACCCCTCTTGGCCAGCAAAACTAGGTGGTGAGATATATACCTCTAAACCTCAAACAGGTCAATGAAATGAAGTCCAGTCAATTAATTAAGAATCATACCTCATCCATAAAGGAGATAATTCCCTCTGGCTGTACAATACCAATCTGTTCACTCTGTAATGAGGGGTTGGTCCTCACCCTCAGGCCAGCACTATTCTTGGCAATAAACCTTCTCATCTGACGACGTTGCTGTTTCTTCAGGGACTGGGAGGGTGGGGTAACCCCCTGGGGAGGCTCTTTCACATCTACTTTGTAGATCTCTCCTATAAAACAGAGCATTAATAACCTTTAAAACACTGTCAGTGAAAAAACATGAATTTTCACACAGTGTAGACAATGTGCAAATCACTTTTCTCTCTATACACACACCTTCAATCTGGCAAATCATATAATGACTGTCCAGTCCAAACCATATTTATGCAATTTCACAGAATTTTCTGCATTTTTCAGTCATTTATTAAAATCATAAATATCAAGCCTTAAGACCTGGCCCTGAGGTTATAAAAAAAAATTTGTGCTCAACTCAGTTGAGCATGAAATTTTCTCTGCTGATAAATATGAAAATGCCAACTAATGTTGGCATTTTCATATTCATAAGCAGAGAAAATTTAATACTCAGCTAAACTCAGCATGAAAACAACTGTACTTATCAGTAATTTGCTATTTATTAGAAGGTAAAAATTCATGCTCAGCTGATTTGAGCATGAAAAAAGTTTTATAACCTCGGGGCCACGTGTTGCTAGGCATTTATATACAGTAATGACTTGAATCAGTCTGTCCATCCTTTAAAAGTCTGATTAGATTGTTTCCTGTTTGCATAAAGAATCTTTGGATCCAGGTGAATCAATGTAGCATGTTAACCTCATACCACATACCTCAGGTCCCGCGGTTATAAAACTTTATATGCTCAACTCAGCTGAGCATGAAATTTTACCTGCTAATAAATAGCAAATTACTGATAAGTACAGTTGTTTTCATGCTCAGCTTACCTGAGTATTAAATTTTTTCTGCTTATGAATATGAAAATGCCAACATTAGTTGGCATTTTCATATTTATTAGCAGAGAATATTTCATGCTCAGCTGAGTTGAGCACAAAAAAAGTTTCCTTATGGAAGGGCAATTAGAAACACATAAAAGTGATATTACCTGCTTCTATGCCATCAATGGTAACTTGTATATTGTAGAAGCCCACACTGCCTGGTGTCCAGTTAGCGCTGTATGTTCCGTCTTCATTAGAATGTACGAGCATGTTCTCACTGGGGCGGGGTACTGCTGGAGCAGCATACCTCAACTCTTCAAATGAGTAGTTCTCATAGGCCTGTAATAAGACAAAGGACAATGAAGAACTGAAAAGACACCAATAGTTTCTAGAACTTAATATCAGTAAAACTTGCCAGACTGGACAGTTACTCAGAAGTTGGATTTGACCATTACATAAAAACTTAAGCCAGAAACTTGAACATTGAGATGCCAATGTAAGTACAATAGCTAGTACCTTTCAATCATGACCTAAAACTCCTTTCCATTTCAGTACATTTCAAGATTTTCAAAATTTTATTACTTATTTCATCAAGAAAGAAAACAGCTAAAAACCAATACCATCTGCAAAATGTTAACAAGAATTCCGCCAAACGCGGTGTCTCGTCTGTCAGCGCTTATGACCTAAACGCGAAAAATCAACAAAGTTTACGCCGCCGCCGCCGACACCGGAAAAGCAATACATAAGTCTCGCGTCTGCTTTGCAGGCGAGACAACAAACCTATTCACAAAGAACAATTTTAATTCTCTTTGTGTCAAGCTTTGTTGTCTATTCATCTAACATACATGTATTTGAGCCACGTCATGTGATTTCTAACAATGTGACATTGGTGACAAGCAAAGGCTCTGATCAGACTGCACATAAGTGCAGTCTGATCAGAGCCTTCGCTTGTCACATCATCCATCTACAAAAGTGACTCATGCCATAGAGCAAGCAGTGAGGTCTCTGATTACCCAGTATAAATGAGAAGGATGATCTGAATATCACATGACAAATTTGCCACATTGTTGGAAGTCACATGATGTGGTTCATATAATTTTGAAACAACAGCTTTGTTGTTTGTTACCTTCATCATACAGATGGCATGGAAAGCTTCCTTCCTGTCCTTCAATGTGACTTCATATGATGTGTCAAGGCACGGCGGAGGATTTCCACCAAAGATAAGATTTCCCTCGTCAGGCCGGCTCAGCCGTCTCATCCTCTTGTAGTCATCACCCAGGGCATCCATGTCAACTGGCACTGCCCTGACTTCAACCTTCAATAAAGATGTACACATGAATTTCTGTTTAAAATGAATCATTACAAGTTTCTGAAGATATGACCCTAAATTTCAGTTTCCTATGCAAACAATGAATTTTTATTTGGACATAAAATAGGTTGTTTGCTTGTATTGAGACATTATACCCATTGTGGAGATTATATGAAGCTGATAAGGTGAAAAGGCACACTTACTGGGGAAGTAACTCAGCCATTTACATATTTGTTGCCCTTCCCAATGGAGGCTAACTCTAAAAGGAAAGAATTTGCACCTAGGGTAGCAAATTCTTTCCTTTTAGTTACAATACTTTCCTTACAAGAACTGTCTCCCTTTGTAACAAATGTCAGAAAAATATGTACCCTACCCTGAACGTAACAATTTTGGGTATTGTCTTAAAATATCAAACACCTCAATACTACAACCAAGTATTTTACAGCTAAACCATCAACCTTAAGCTGCTTTGTTCAAATCAGTTCAGTAAAAGCATTGGGTTCCTACTTCACTGAAGTTAATGTTCTTGTTTGCAAATGACATACCTTCAAGTTTGGAGTGTGAGCTAGATGACCATACTGGTCCTTAGTGAGAACTGTCACAACATTGGGCCAGCTACACTTCAGGTCCTCTTTGCTGTACAATATCTCACATTGTTTGGGATCAATGTAAGAGTCAGGCTGTAACCATCTGGAACAAGAAAATAATAATTTAATCAGAATATTTTCAAAGATGCATATTAGCAACATGCAATACCATATCTATTCCATTATAAACATTTTTTTCCCTCTCTCAAGAATGACCCCAAATAACTAAATCAGTCTAATATAATTCCCCTTCGAGATGGGGTTTTCCCTTCTATAACACTCCCAAAAATCTGGATCCATCTTATTTGATGGATCTGATTTTTTTTTTCTTTCAAGGAAAACCCCATATCTGATAACCAAAGAAATATGGTTATTTTGCTGAAAGTTCTGACAGAGCCTACCATAATCACAAGAATTCATGCTATAAGACACTTCAAATTTTTCACGTAATAACTTAAAATTCAAAGCTTTATTCCTGGTTGTTTGCAAAAATGGCGAGACATACTGCCATGTCTAAACTGATAATGCTAAAGATGGGTTGACCTGCTAAACTCTAAACCCTCTCATTCAAATCTATGTGTGTAATACATTATGTACTTTTCTTATTCTTTGTATTTAGACAACTGATTACCTTGCCAATCTTCCACCGCTGGTTCCCATATTACAAGACACAAAATCTTTCAGGAAGGATCTCTCATTGCTCTGCCAGCAGAACGGCAGGCTGCCCTCCAGGGCCTGCATGATGGTGGGTGGTCTGGACAGGGCAAATCCCTTGCCAAGGAGTTGAGAGTGGGCATTAAACACAAGCTGAGCACCAACTTCAACAATGGCTGTGTCTTCTTCCAATTCTTCAACAGAAACTGAAATAGATGTTACCATAGTTACAGTAAATATTGGAATAGAAGTGCATTATTAAACAGTGTAGACCTGATCAGACTGCTCCATAGAGCAGTCTGACCAGGGCTCTTTTGTTCATAGCATCTTTAGCTTTACAAAGTCGGTAGTCAAGGATTTGTTAAGTCTTCCAGTACACATAAAATCAAGCGTGCTCATATTTTTTTTCCTGAAATAAAACAGAGGAACTTTTGCATTGTAAAAGTTCTCACACTTTTTTGGCAAAAAATGGCACTGTTTTCAGGTATAATATGTTAGAAAATTTAATGTCTTGTACTAATGATGTAGTTAGTTTTGAACAACTAGGCCCAGGTCTTTACTGTTTACAATTCTGCCAGCAATAGATAGATTTGTCACTGGAAAGTATTATCCATTACATGTATTTAAAATTTGTAAACAACTCCACAATATGCTAATTCCTAAGGTAACTACCAGTTCAGTAATGTTTTTTTGAGATCTGAAATGGTGAATTTCTAGTAATTATTACAATGCAACAATTCTAGATGTAAATCTTGATACACCATGCAGATCCAGACCAGATGACGCCCGCAAATTAAGATCAATATTGCAGAAAGGTATATGCTAAGGAACAACTTTAGGAACTTAGGTAACTAATGTGGTATTTCTATTTGCTATTTAACCTCAAGATCACCCTTACCGAATTCAAAGATTCTGGACTGAAATCTATAAAATTACACACACAGAACTTTTAATGCACAAGGGATTTTAAGTCCTCACTTACTTGGAGGCAACATGATGTCTTTCTTCAACAGAGATGAGGAACACATTCCTCCTAGGTAGGACAATTCTCTCTCCAACTGCTGAATACTCTGTCAAGACAAGAAAGTTAAAATATAGGACTGCTGTATATACTCATTTATGTAATAATATTTTAAATATAATGCTTTCATCTCATGGCTCCCATTCACACTGGGCTCCAAAGGAGCATTGAAGGCATCACTTAAAATTTCTTTGTACTTTAGTCTCAATATAACACTATTCATTTCATCTCTCATAACCCTAAACTGTAAATAGCTTAATATTGGCAGTAGTTTATTTTGTCTACTATTAATGACCTACTGGCTCATGAATTCAAGACACTTGCCTTCAAGAATCTTGCCAATATTTTACCAGATGGAGACCAAACGGAAGCAGGCATTTGGCCGTTCTTGGTTGTAATTTCAAGATCTTCCCATATAAGTTAGTTTAAGAGTTTTTGCTCCCCTTTTAAAGGGAGATCACCTCACCACAATATAATTTGTCTCCCTGTTTTTGAATCTTGTCTTTAAGGAAGCTGCTCTTGCATGTAAAGATATTATTTTCTTTCTGTAAAGTCCCCTACTATGACAAGGGGAGCAACTGCTCCCAGATCAGAGTTATCTTCCCTGAAGATGTATCCAGTCCATAAGGTGTATGGATATGCCTCCATTTTTTCACAATTTTTTCTGAGGAAGACAATTATTTGTGACTTCCTGTTTGCTTACCAGGGCAATGAAACCCTTTCAAAAGGGGTCTACTCTTAAAGGAAAGGATTTGCTCCAAAGGGAGCAAATTCTTTCCTTCATGAGTTGACCCACATTGAAAAGAGTTGCAAAATTAGCATGCACAGTTGCCTCCCTGTAAGTGTACTGATTCCGTCAACCTTAAGGCTGTCATATACCTCATCTGTTTTGGTGTTCCATTCGTAGCCGACTAGAGAACACTTGAAACCATAGAAACACGCTTTCTCGTCTTTGATATAGTCCGAGGATGTCTCCAGGGAAAATATCACTTCATTACCTGTAGAAAAACAATTTTAAAATGTAAATTTCATTTTACAGACAGAAACTCTATATACATTTTGCTTTCATTCAAATCTCATTGCATAATTTGATTACTAGATATGTATGAAAGTTAATTGGAAATGAGAAACTGTGTAATATGTTTGCTACCATATTTGTAGTACCCTAAAAGTTATAAATATTGAGGCAGACAGGTCTCAACAAGCAGTACTAGCCAAGATCATGAGCAGTCTGTTCAGGGTCTACTCTGTTGCCATTCTATCTGCATCTTTTGGATATATCACAGTATTGTAGAACTGAACTGATTTATTTTTAGAGAAATAAAGGTAAATATTTTAGGTGTCCAAATCTTTAGATTTTTATTGTATATATTTGGACAACTCAAGCAATACTGTAATGGAAACTGCCATCACTGAAGACCCTGGTATGATATCAGCCTTCCAGACACAACCCCACCATACATTCTAAACTCATTTGAGCCTTGACACGGCAAAACCAACAAATTGACATGTGCACCCAGCAAAGACTCAGATCAGCTTGGGCATCCCACCAGTCTGATCAGACGCTTTGCTAAGCACTTAAAGGTAGCTAAGGGTCTAAGCTACCCTCATGCGGACAGCGAAGACTTTGATCAGACTGGGCAGATGCCCAGGCTGATCTGAGTCTTCGCTGGGCGCACAACCACTTTGTTGGTTTTGTCGTGTCCAAGATCATATGTAATCCATCTCTGACATACAGGCCTGAGTGCACTTTGTAAAGTACAATTTCAATGTGATGTTAAAGGTATTCCAAAGCCATGGCAAATTTTCAATTATCTGCAGACCATTACTAACGGTAGAGTTTTTTTTTTTTTTTTCAGCTAGCTTTATAATAATAATAATACCTGGTATGACCACTGAGGCTTTTGGCCAGTTGTTTGTGCCATGGAACTTCCTCAGTATTGGCCAATAAGCAACCTTTGACACTGGTTCCCCATCTTCATTCAGGTTCACACTTGGAGGTGGAGTAGCATCTGGGCGCCGACATGCGGGGACAAATAGCTGAAGAGTGTCTTCCGGCTGTGCTGTCCCACACTGGGGGTCGAACTCTACCACCACCCATTTTACCTCCTCAGGGAAGGTTACCTAATGTTAGAAATTGGAAATAATCTTACTGCCTTTTACGTTCAAAGTAATTATCCAAGGGTCCTCAAAATACACCAGTACTTAATTCCTGTAATCTGTAGTAAGTTAAACAACACATCATAAAAATCATGAAAATATTAACCCAAACTGACTTGAACCATACTCAGGCCCGGATCCAGACCACCACGTACTGGCGGGGCTCTGGTTAACTGGTGGGGCTGAGAGTTGCCGAGATGTGTGTGTGTGTGTGAGGGGAGGGGGGTTGAAAATATTTTGTTAATTAGGGATCATTTTGGTGAGAATTTTTGAGAATGTCTTTTTTGCCTTGAAATATATGTTGTGATCTCATTTGAATCACCTCGATGAGGCGATTTAAATGAGATTTCACAAAATATATTTGAATCTAACGGCATAAATGAATTATCTAAAACTGTCATCAGATACTCATAATTATCTTGAGGCCTTCATATTAGACGTAACACAGAGGCCCAGATGGCGGGGCTGAAGCCCCAAAGCCCACCCCCTGGATCCTGGGCTGCATACTTATCTTAATGCTTAAACTGCCAGAAGCTAGGATACACGTAGGTGAATTTGCAAACAGTGTAGATTCAGATGAAGTGGCTCATAATGAGCCACCTCATCTGAATCTACACTGTTTGCCCTCTAGTCTTTGAATTTTCAATATAGTATAGTTTGGTGGTGGTGTTTTTTTTTTTTGTTTTTTTTTTAATTTTGCAGACGTAACTTTTGTCACCTGCTATTTTTTCAATTTGATGATTGTGTCTGATCAGGACCTAAGTAAACACTCCTTTAGGAGCAGTCTGATCCCAACCTGCAATTTTTGATCATGCACTTCTCTCTAAACATCTATGGTCCTTATAGAAGGTACAATTAGAATACAGCAAACAAAATTTTACGTCTGCTTTTGCAACATATCCATACCTTGTAATTAGCTACAGTGGCTGGTTTATAGGGATGGTCACTCTCCAAGACAGCATAGTGTTGAGACGTAGTCCCTCCATTAGGGGAATCTAGTGAGTCACACACTATTGGGGGTGGGGGACAGATGTGGTTTATCAGGCTGACAACTGCTGGTAAAATCTCCTGGATCAGGCCCAGTACCTGAACGGCTCCCTGAAATACAGAATTACACATACATTTCATATACATGTATATACAGTTTTAGATACCCTAAACATTCTATATTAAATATAGGGACAGCTCTGTCTGAGCAAACAGTGCAGACCCAGATCAGACTGCTCCTGAAGGAGCAGTCTGATCAGGGTCTACACTGTTTGACAATTCATCTGCATCTATGAGATGCATACTGCATTGAAAAGCCAAATTTTCCAATTTTAGGATGGATGGATGGATGGGTGACTTAAGATTTTACATCCTTTTTAACAGTATTTCAGTCATATCCGGACATCGGTTGGGTGATAATGAAAGGCTGTGTGCAATGAAACCCCATTTACGAATGAAAAGATCCATGGATACAGCGTGGCTTGAACCCAGGATCGCTAGACAACAGGCCAGCGCTTAACCTACTGAGCTACCAGGACCAATTTTTAGGACAGTTACAGTAATTATTTCGGAAGTCTGATTTATTAGAATTTTTACGGCAACTTCTATACTTGTTATGAGACACAGTATAGGAAACCCTGTCTTAAATGATCAAAATCATATGGAACAGTGCATTAACTGCCAGCAAATCTGTCTAAAAAGTTTACGTGTATATGGGTGTTTTCCATGGAGCATGTTTTCGTGAGGAGATTTCAGAAAATAACACTGCAATTCAAAATGCATCTATTTTTGTTGAATTTTTCTTTGGGACTTAAAATACAATTCAGCAAAAGTAACAACAAAAATAAACTCATACTAATAAAACCTACGAAAATCAAACATACCCTTGGATCCTGTGATGCTACTGGCCCAATGTAGGCCATGGCCAGGGGAAGCAATGACGAAAACAGCTGTGACTTTCCTAAAGTGTCTCTCACAATATAGCCTTTCATACTCTGAGCACGGTGCAGGAGGTCAGTAGCGACCCGGCAAATTGCGCTGACAATGTCAATGGCATTTTTCCTAGCCTGAAGTTCCGCAAGGTTCTTGTTGTTCTGTTGGTGGTTATCGCCTTCTTGTGGTGCACTGAAAAATAATCATAATCATATAATTACAGCACTTAAGGTAGATGGGTACACACCCATGTTTTTCTACCATCTATTTTCAAAGGGAGACGACTTTTTTGACTTTGTGTTTGCTTTCCTAGGCAATGCAACCCTTCCAAACAGGGGTCTACTCTTAAAGATAAGAATTTGCTCCTAGAAGAGCACATTCTTCCCTTTTAACTGTTGACCCCCTTTGTGAAGAGATTTAAACAAGAAAATGGCAGTTGCTTCCCTTGAAAATGTACCCAAAAACCGTAAAAATATGAGCATTTGAACATGCTGAAAGACACACAGAGATCCAACTTTAATCCTCTCTGGTCCTATTATTAGTCTGATGTGTAAAACACTGATAGGCAAGTCCTTCGATCTAAGCTTCATCTTAAACACTGATTCAGTGTTAGTTTGAGAGGCAAGTATTGAAGTCAAAAGCCTAAAATTACGAGGCCATGTGCAGCCTGGTAACAGTCCTCCCTGTTTGCATATATAATCCCAGCATTCAAAATGACAGAACGATTTTCTTTGCCCTCCTGCTTAAGTGTTCTGGTTCATAACAGCTGATTCATATCAAATAGTCCAATTTGACCTTCATCAAGGTCAAAATGGACTCTCTTACTTTAGAAGGGAACATGTTACATGTACAAACTTACCTGTAATAGAGAATCTGTGGTATCTGTCCTCTCATGTGATTGGTACCATTGCTGCTGAGTGAGCATGCTGTATAGGTGAAGGTCGTGCCATCAGGACATTTGACCTTGCTGATACCTCCATCCCCATTAAGTGTCCTTGAGAAACCATGGTTACGCAGACGAACTGCATACTTTACACCTTCCTGTAAATGAACAGTAATATCATTTTATCTCACGATAAACAAGATCTAATTCTAATGAGATTTCATGCATATTTTTTCAGGGTTCACACAAAAGCCAAGATTCAAAACTCCCTGACAATTCCCTGACTTTTCCCTGAGTGACCATCCCCAAGATTTCCCTGACCAATACACAGTATTAATGCACTGACTTATTTATATGCCATGCATTCCATAGTTTTTGCATACCTTGTTTACTGTTGCTTGAAACTAATTTCTCCAGCTACCTGTAACTAGAGCAAGTGTGCAGGGGCTCACATATACCCCCTGCCAGAGCCACCACCTACAGAAAATATATCTTTACATAAAACATTAATGCGAATGTGAACAAATAGACAGGCAGACAATCAATCATACCCAGTAATAGACCCAGTCAAATATCAAAAGGTTTCATCCCATGATTTCCAAATAAGCAAAGAACACAAGCTGAAAAGTAAAATTTTGAAGAAATGTTGAATATATTTCAAAGTCTGTGACCTTGACCTGTGGTCAGTAGCAGCATCCAGATGATGTCAACTAAACTGTTTCAACTTAATAGTAAACCTAGTCATACATCAAAAGGTTTCATTCAAGTATATTGAAAATATAAGCAGATGCAAGTTATTCCAAAACTTTAATGTACGACGGATGACGGATATCACAGTATCCCAAAAGCTCACCCTGAGCACTTCGTCCTCAGGTGAGCTAAACCAGAGGACCAATGGTCCTGTAGCTCACCTGACACTTGGTCCTGGTATATATTTTCATGCTTTTATACATGTACAGTCAAACCTGCTCATGTGGTCACCTCTATTAAGGGATCACCTATCTTTAGCAGCCACATTTTCTGGATACCATAAACCAAATTACAGTGCAAATGAACCTGTATTAAGGGGTCACCTGTCTTAA
This sequence comes from Ctena decussata, assembly GCA_963989385.1. NCBI lineage: Eukaryota > Metazoa > Mollusca > Bivalvia > Lucinida > Lucinidae > Ctena > Ctena decussata. The sequence goes on along the minus strand of OZ022506.1, from coordinate 40,292,408 downwards.
GCAGCCAATTTTTGTCCTTCCCTTGGGTGACCCCTTAAGACAGGTTTGACTGTATATAGCACCAGGGCAGGGGCCCTCTCCCTTGGGGATTAATGTTGAGTCCCAATTCTATATACCAAGCCACAAGGTCACTGGGCCTTTGTTTCTGGACAAAGATTTCAGAAGGGTTTTTATCATAAATGGGTGTGGCGGCCACTATGTTCATACAACCATGACCATCTGAGCAAACTTTGATTCCTTTGACCCAGTATTAAAGCTCCATATGAAATACAGTAATCATTTGTATAAACTATGATGGGCCTGAGTGCCCAATGCTACATACCGGTACCAAGTTTCAAGGTTATAGGCCTTTCTGTTCTTGAGAAAAAGACTTTTGAAGAGTTTTTACCATATATAGGCATGGTGGCCATCTTGGTCAAGTGACCAAGACCATCTGAACAAACTATGGTTCCTTTAAACCGGTGAAGCTCCATATGAAATATGCCTTCAATTGACCTTAGTGGCCTCTGTGAAGATGTTTGAAAATGTTGACGGGTGACAGAATCTCAATGACCTTGTACAAAAGTCAAAGAATGACCTTGACCTTTAATGACAAAATATCTTCATCTGGTCATTTAGTCAACCATATATACCAAATATTGCACCTTAGACTTAAATAGTTTCTGAAAAATCCACTGTTTAAGCATTTTCCCACATAAAAGACTACATAATGTACCAAAGTTGACAGTGTCATAAATTAGGTCAAGGTCAATGCACGATCATTTGTATAAACTATGATGGGCTTGAGTGCCCAAAGCTACATACCAAGTTTCAAGGTCATACACCTTTTGGTTCTGGAGAAGAAGATTTTGAAGGGTTTTTACCATATACGGGCATGGCCCCCATCTTGGTCAAGATCCCGAGAACAAACTTTTATTCCCTGATCACACTTAGACTCCATATGAAATTTTGCTTCAATCAGACCAGTGGTTTCAGAGGAGTAGATGTTTTGAAAATCTTGATGACGGACAGACCGACAAAATGACCTTGACCTTTAGTGACATAATATCTTCATCTGGTCATTTAGTTGACCATATATACCATGTATTGTACCTTAGACTTAAATAGTTTCTGAGAAATCCACTGTATATGCGTTTTCCCATACAAAAGCCTAACGTACCAAAGTTGACCATGTCGTAAATTAATTCAAGGTCAACGCATGGTCATGATTTGTATAAACTATGATGGGCCCGATGCTACATACCAAGTTTCAAGGTCATAGGCCTTTTGGTTCTGGAGAAGAAGATTTTTGAAGGGTTTTTACAATATATGGGCATGGCGGCCATCTTGGTCAGGTGACCCAGACCCCGGGTATACATACCAAGTTTCAAGGTCATAGACCTTTTGGTTCTAGAGAAGAAGATTTTTGAAGGGTTTTTACCATATATGGGCATGGTGGCCATCTTGGTCATGTAGCCCAGCCCCCCGGTATAAACTTTAGTTCCCCTATCCCACTGAGACACCATATGAAATTTGGCTTCAATCTCCCCAGTGGTTTCAGAGGAGAAAATGTTTGAAAATCTTGATGACGGACAGACCGACAAAATGACTTTGACCTTCAGTAACATAATATCTTCCTCTGGTCATTTACTTGACCATATATACCACATATTGTATCTTAGACTTAAATAGTTTCTGAGAAATCCACTATATAAGCGTTTTCCCGCATGCCCAAAGCTACATACCAAGTTTCAAGGTCATAGGCCTTTTCTGGAGAAGAAGATTTTTGAAAGTTTTTTACCATATATGGGCATGGCGGCCATCCTGGTCATGTGACCCAGACCCCGGGTACAAACTTTCGTTCCCCCATCCCACTGAGACTAGTGATGGGACATCGCTGGAAATCATAATCGATCATCGGTTGGAATTGGTTGCTGCTGTCGATGCGATTCTTCCGATTATTAATTGGTTCTAGCTAAGTTTGCTTTTCCATGCATGTTTCACAGTTAATCCTTGTAAAATCCATGTATTATAGACTGAAAATAGCTGCTTCTGTAGTGTAGTAGCTTTTGTAGTTTTGCAACTGCTTTCTATATGCACCTTTTGGTTCTTATTACTTCTTAACCACCTCTGCTTTGTGCTAGTTGGCTTAGTAACACATATGTATGGTGGATGATGTGACGCATGTCCATATGAACCCTTAACCAGGCTCTGATAGCTTAAATAAATTTTTTGGACAGACAGGTCTAGCCAAACAGTGTAGAATGTAGACCCAGATCACTGAGATCACACTGCTCTTTTAGGGTCCACACTGTTTGCCATTCCAAAATTCCTCCCCACACATAAAAAAAACTAAGTCCACACCTAAAAAGAGTCAAGCATACGTTCCCCTTAGGCACTGGCTAAATTAGTTAACCCCCCACCCATAATAACCAAGGCCTCAGAAAGATGAGGTAAAAAAAACATGAAGAAAGAGTGGGTGGGGTGCCAGAATTATTATGTAAACAAATATTCAGAGCAAGAACTATTCATTAAGATTGTTTATCATAGCATGGAATTATTCCCAGATCGAATGCAGTGGTCATGAATTGGTTGTAAGATAACAGAGACGCTGTCACTTTTTACTGAAAACCAGTACTTGTTTTGACGAAAGATTCTTACCCTACAAACCCCTTTACTCATATCGAGACTGACTCTTGTTGGTGGCAGGTCGTGATTCTTCTTGTAAAATCCGAAGTATTCCCACACGTTGGATTTTCTTTTAGTGCCGGGATGATTGCGACCGAGTCATTATAACTGAAATTGTTGTCATTGGAAGCCATATTGGAGACATAGGCACGCTCTATTGATAAAACAAGAGCGGCGGCGTGCGCCGCACCGCGTATAAAACCCAGTACCGGAATACTGGACGGTGCAGAGACGGCTCGCATACCGCTCCTCCATTTCATGCCGATGATCGATTTTGACACAGTTCAATTGATTATCAGAATCGGGAGCTTCCAGCACGCCGCTAATTGATACCACCTGATCATCGGTACACCACTATGAGACTCCATATGAAATTTGGCTTCAGTCAGCCCAGTGGTTTCAGAGGAGAAGATGTTTGAAAATCGTGACGACGGATGGTCCGACGGAATGACCTTGACCTTTAGTGACATGTATCTTCATCTGGTCATTTAGTCGACCATGTATACCAAGTATTGTTCCTTAGACTTAAATATTTTCTGAGAAATCCACTGTCTAAGCGTTTTCCAATATAAAAGCCTAACGTACCAAAGTTGACCATGCCGTAAATTGGATCAAGGTCAACACAAGGTCATCATTTGTATATACTATGTTGGGCCCGCATGCCCAATGCTACATACCAAGTTTCAAGGTCATAGGTCTTTTGGTTCCGGAGAAGAAGATTTTTGAAGGGTTTTTACCATATATGGGCATGGCGGCCATCTTGGTCATGTGACCCAGACCTTGGGTATAAAATTTCGTTCCTCTATCCGACTGAGACTCCATATGAAATTTGGCTTCAATCGGCCCAGTGTTTTCAGAGGAGAAGATGTTTGAAAATCTTGACGACGGATGGTCCGACGGAATGACCTTGACCTTTAGTGACATAATATCTTCATCTGGTCATTTAGTCGACCATGTATACCAAGTATTGTACCTTATTTGTACCTTAGACTTAAATATTTTCTGAGAAATCCACTGTTAAAGCATTTTCCCATATAAAAGCCTAACGTACCAAAGTTGACCATGCCGTAAATTAGGTCAAGGTCAACGCAAGGTCATGATTTGCATAAACTATGATGGGCCGTCATGCCCGATGCTACATACCAAATTTCAAGGTCATAGGCCTTTCGGTTCTTGGGGAAGAAGATTTTTAAAGGGTTCTTACCATATATGGGTATGGCGGCCATCTTGGTCATGTGACCCAGACCCCGGGTATAAAATTTTGTTACCCCATCCCACTGAGACTCCATATGAAATTTGGCTTCAATCGGCCCAGTGGTTTCAGAGGAGAAGATGTTTTGAAAATCTTGACGACGGATGGTCCAACGGAATGACCTTGACCTTTAGTGACATAATATCTTCATCTGGTCATTTAGTCGACCATGTATACCAAGTATTGTACCTTGGACTTAAACATTTTCGGAGAAATCCACTGTTTAAGCGTTTTCCAATATAAAAGCCTAACGTACCAAAGTTGACGATGCCATAAATTAGGTAAAGGTCAACGCAAGGTCATGATTTGTACAAACTTTGATAAGCCGGCATGCCCAATGCAACATACCAAGTTTCAAGGTCATAGGCCTTTTGGTTCTGGAGAAGAAGATTTTTGAAGCGTTTTTACCATATATGGGCATGGCGGCCATCTTGGTCATGTGACACAGACCCCGGGTATTAACTTTCGTTCCCCCATCCCACTGAGACTCCATATGAAATTTGGCTTCAATCAGACCAGTGGCTTCAGAGGAGAGGATGTTTGAAAATCTTGACGACGGATGGTCCGACGGAATGACCTTGACCTTTAGTGATATACTATCTTCATCTGGTCATTTAGTCAACCATGTATACCAAGTATTGTACCTTAGACTTAAATAGATTCTGAGAAATCCACCATTTAAGCGTTTTCCAATATAAAAGCCTAACGTACCAAAGTTGACGATGCCGTAAATTAGGTCAAGGTCAAAGCAAGGTCATGATTTGTACAAACTATGATGGGCCGTCATGCCCGATGCTACATACCAAGTTTCAAGGTCATAGGCCTTTTGGTTCTGGAGAAGAAATTTTTTGAAGGGTTTTTACCATATATGGGCATGGCGGCCATCTTGGTCATGTGACCCAGAACCCAGGTATAAACTTTCGTTCCCCCATCCCACTGAGACTCCATATGAAGTTTGGCTTCAATCGGCCCAGTGGTTTCAGAGGAGAAGATGTTTGAAAATCTTGATGACGGATGGTCCAACGGAATGACCTTGACCTTTAGTGACATATATCTTCATCTGGTCATTTAGTCAACCATGTATACCAAGTATTGTTCCTTAAACTTAAATAGTTACTGAGAAATCCACTGTTTAAGCGTTTTCCCATATAAAAGCCTAACGTACCAAAGTTGACCATGCCGTAAATTAGGTCAAGGTCAACGCAAGGTCATGATTTGTACAAACTATGATGGGCCGGCATGCCAGATGCTACATACCAAGTTTCAAGGTCATAGGCCATTTGGTTCTGGAGAAGAAGATTTTTGAAGGATTTTTACCATATATGGGCGTGGCGGCCATCTTGGTCATGTGACCCAGATACCCCGAACAAACTTTCGTTCCCCCGACCTAGGTAGGCTCCATATGAAATATGGCTTCAATCGGCCCAGTGGTTTCAGAGGAGAAGATGTTTGAAAATCTTGATGACGGATGGTCCGACGGAATGACCTTGACCTTTAGTGACATATATCTTCATCTGGTCATTTAGTCGACCATGTATACCAAGTATTGTTCCTTAAACTTAAATAGTTACTGAGAAATCCACTGTTTAAGCGTTTTCCCATATAAAAGCCTAACGTACCAAAGTTGACCATGTCGTAAATTAGGTCAAGGTCAACGCAAGGTCATGATTTGTACAAACTATGATGGGCCGGCATGCCCAATGCTACATACCAAGTTTCAAGGTCATAGGCCATTTGGTTCTGGAGAAGAAGAGTTTTGAAGGGTTTTTACCATATATGGGCGTGGCGGCCATCTTGGTCATGTGCCCCAGATACCCCGAAAAAACTTTCGTTCCCCCGACCTAGGTAGGCTCCATATGAAATATGGCTTCAATCGGCCCAGTGGTTTCAGAGGAGAAGATGTTTGAAAATGTTGACGACAGACGGACGGACGACGGATGCCTGGCTATCCTATAAGCTCCCCCGGAGCCTTCGGCTCTGGTGAGCTAAATATTGAACATCAATATTTTTCATGTTTCGCCATGAAAAAAGAACAAAGCTGGAAATTTCAATTTACCTGGAGCTCAGCCAACATGTGTGGGAGACATAAACTAATGGCTAGTGTTGGATTTCAGATAGAATTTCATAGTCCATCAATGGTTTAAAGACTATGCTCTATGAGCAACTAATAGATGACCATGATTGACCGACTCAGTAAAAGCTTTCACCTTGTCATGACCTAACTGAATAAGATCAAATGAATATGATTTTTCTTCACCTCTGCTAGGCTATTAATAACTGCAAAAGGAATAGAGACTGTCTTAAAGTTCACCACCTCAAATAAAAAGCCAATTTTTCGATTCCCTGAAAAAGCAAATAAGTAGACAGCTGCACTTTTTTAAGTTTTTCTGTAGATGTGTCCATTGATCAGATTTTTTCATTTTTCATGTTCTCCAGAATTCATGGTTCAGACATGCTGTAAAGTACTTTTGACATGTCAATCATTTAATTTTGACTTCAGTGTCAATCTTTCATCTCTGAACCTGTCAATCTTCAATCTCTAAACAAAGTCAAGTCTTACTGTCCTTTGATGGCCTGTTTAATAAATCTGCTGGCTGATTGCAGTAGGTCCTATCAGACTGCTCATTTCTGATCAGGAACAACACTGTTTCTCAAAGTATTTCTATACTATCTGTCCCATTAAGGTGGATGGGTGCAGCTCCATATTTGAGCACTCTTTCAACAAAGGGAAATAACTTTTGTGACTTCATGTTTGCTTCCCTGGATGAAAAAGCCTTTCCAAAATGGGGTCAACTCTTACAGGAAAGAATTTGCTCCAATGGGAGCAAATTCTTTCCTTGAAGAGTTGACCCCCATTTAGAAGGGAGGCAAAAATGACACAGACAGAGTTGCTTCCCCTGAAAGTATACCTATTCACTTCATTCAAATTTCTGTCCAATCAATTAAATTTTCGTGGTATACCTTTATAGGAATTGGGCGATCAAACTTGATCTCAGCTATATCATTCACACAGTCCTCCTGACCATAAGAGCCTTTAACAATTTCAACACTGTTCCATCTCTGGGTGTGTGAAGGGTCATTATGGCCTCCACTGCTTTGCTGAAAAACAAATAATACATCACATTTAGATCTATATGTAAGTGAAAGCCTAAATGATAAAAAATAGTCAGAAAGGTTAATATGAGCGACGACACGACAATACCACAAAGTGGCAAGTGTGCCCTGCGAAGACTCAGATCAGCCTGGGCATCTGCCCAGCCTAATCAGAGACTTTGCTGTGTGCTGAAAGGGTAGCTAGGGCTGTAAGCTAGCTCCATGCGAATGGCGAAGACTCTGATCAGACTGGGCAGATGACGAGGCTGATCTGAGTCTTCGCTAGCTAGGGGCACATGCCACCTTGTTGGGTTTGTCGTGTCGCAGCTCATATAAATACATTATTTGGTGTATGGTACACCTCCATGTTTTTATGGCATTTTTTGCATAGGGGAACAACCCCTGTGGCCACCTGTTAGCTTCCCAGGACCACGAAATCCTTCCAAAATGGGGTCTACAGAAATAGTAGTAATTATTATTAGGGAAATGGAAAAGTGTTTCAACAAATACTATAATATACCTAAATTATGGGACATCCAAAATAATTTTCCATTTGTTCCACATGGAAAATTGGTTATTTAAGGTGTCCCAATTCTTAAGCACATTCCGGCAGTTTAGGTATTATGTGACTTGGAAATAATAATTTGCCATGACAGCTGTATATGGGACAGGCCCTGATTGCACTCCTCTCATTTTGGAGCAGTCTTTTCTGGCTCTGCAGTATATGTTCGAATTAATACTTACAGTTTCTGTGGTCCTATTTTGAGTGTGTATATGAGTGATACACAGCAGTAGAAATGTGTGCTATATACTACTGGGACGTTACAATGCACATAGACTGCTATCTTTGAATTTTGCTTAGTGCTTCTTTTCAGTAGGGAGATATTATTTAGCTATTAACTGGGAGGCAACATGTGCCAACCTCGACTGCACTGTCTTATTAAAGCCCATGATACACGGTAAACCAAGTAATATATTCCTTGAAACATATTACAAGGTTTACCGTCTATACAGTGCTAATACTCTGTAACATGCTACTTTTTGGAGTAATATACTACACATTTTGGGATAGAACTTGTTCTAAACCTTACGACTTGTAGTATGTTCCTTCTTCCATACAGCCAATCAGAAGTCAGGTTACAGGGTCAGGGTCCCAGTCACAGTGTAAATACCTGGGAAGGAATATGTTTCAAGTTGTACCATGTATCAGCACAAGAAATAAGAAACAAAAGTTTCATGCTACAAGGAACATGTTACTTGGTTTACCGTGTATCATGGCCTTTAGGCTACTGCACTCATAATGGCCAAAACTCTATGGAGTTTTGGCCGTTCTGAGTGCAATAGGGTTAAGGCCGCCTAATCTAGGTCTGCAGTGCTTGCACTGGTTGTTCTGTCCTGACCCTTCTTTCTACTCTATTTGCTCCAGCATTTGTGTGTGAATTATGACCTACCTCATCCAGAAGTTCCAACTCATAATTATACTGCCCACCGCCACCATACACACATACTCCTGCCACTACGATCCCCGGCTTGTCCACCATAAATTCAATGGCATCGGGACTTCCATTGCCCGTGTTCCAATAGGCTGTCTGACTTGTCCGAGTAAATCTGTTTGGAGTCAGTAGTAAGGGTCTGGATGTAGATGTTATGTCAGTCTACAAAGAGAAAGTAGGAAATGTAAGTGATAACCAGTCTTAAAACTTAAGGTGCAAGAAATGAAAATAGTTGTGTTTGCAAAAAGTGAAGATCCAGATGAGGCAGCTCATAATGAGCCGCCGAATCTACCTGTCCAATGTTTGCCCTCTAATCTTTGAATTCTGAATATGAGCAGGGACATGACAAAACCAACAAAGTGGCATGGGTGCCCAGTGAAGTCTCAGATCAGTCTGGGCATCTGCCTAATCTGATCAGAGCCTTTGCTATTGGCATGCAGGTAGCTTAGACCCTTAGCTACCCTTTAAGCACATAGCCAAGACTCTGATCAGACTGGGCAATTGCCCAGGTTAATCTGAATCTTAGCTGGGGGCACATGCCACTTTGTTGGTTTTGTTGTGTCGCTGCTGACATATGATATAGCATGGATGGAACATTTTTGAAATTTTGCAGATTTGCAATTTTCTTGTCTGCTCTTTTGGCACTTTCAGAATTAATGTGCAGGATTACCCACCATGGGAGATCATTTGTTTCCCTTCTTGTAATTGTTTTATTTGTTCTTATATTCTAACCTTCAAGAATAGCTCACCTCCCTGAAAGGATTCACTTGCAAGGGATGTAATTACTATTCCAATAAAGTTGTTTCCCTTGTTAAAATGGCACCCAAACCAGAGAAGGGTATATAAAGCTTGGGAAGGGCCTGTTTTAGCCTACAGGTGAAATTTGAATTAGGGACATAATGGACCACGGACAAAACAGACCAGATTAGGACAAAACGGACCACCTTCAAGATCAAATGGACCACGTTAAAGGACAAAACAGACCATGCTTTTAGACCTACCTGACTATCTTAAACATGAATACATTTGAATTAAAGTTACATTAAAGATCTTCCCTTATTCTTGGGAAAGCATGTTGCATTTACATGTAAATTGCAACACTTATAAAGCAATCTGCATGTTAGTAAGATAAAATCTTACCCCTTTATCAACATACTAAATCCAGAATAAATCAATCCATATTTTTGTACTACCTTCTAATCTTTGAATATGTTATTTTCATCTTCCCAATGATAAACACCTGGTCCGTTCTGTCCTGAAATGTGGTTCATTTTGTCCTGGAACATGGTCCGTTTTGTCTGGTCCGTTTTGTCCATGGTCCGTTTTGTCCGAGTACCGTGAAATTTATCCTGACAGTACTATGTCAGATTACAAGATTTTGCTTTCTATGACAAGTCTCTACTGGGATGTTATTCAAGATAGGTTTGACCATACAAGGACTGTCTGCAATGCCATGGGACTATGAAAGGTTTCTTTGTAAGATCTGCTTGGAAGCTGTGACCCTTAATGGAAATAAAGAGCTACAATAGAACAGTGTACTGGTCCTGCATTTGCTTTGTGGAAAGAAGCTTCACCCAAATAACCATATAGGGACACTTGATGGTAAAGCATGGTGACAATATGTCTTCGTCCATTTCTTATACAAAAATATTTTGAAATACCATATTTGCTGTTGCACATGAACAGTGTGCTCAGTTATATGTTCTTAATCTATTTCTATGTTGTTTTTTTCTGTCAAAATATTAGCTTTAAACATCATCCATTTCTCTCTAGGTTGTAGTGTGGGCACTGTGGGTTTCTTAGTGCATTTTAACAAAACTCTTGTATAATGTCCTCTTTGTTTTGCATTGTTTTACTTATTTTTATTTAATTTTTAATTCATTTTTTTTTTTCGTCGAACATTACCTCCAAACATCATCTATTTCTTTCTAGGTTTTAACGTGGGCAATGTGGGTTTCTTAGTGCATCTTAACAGAACTCTTGTATAATGTCCTATTGTTTTGCATTGCTTTACTTTTTTTTATTCCTATTATTAATAAACATCCTGAAATAATACCTAAATCATCCGACCTGAAGATTGGCACAGATATGTTTGAGCAAACAGAGTAGACCCAGATCAGACTGCTCCTTGGAGCAGTCTGATCAGGATCTACACTGTTTGCTAATTTGCCTGTAACTGTTTTGCCAAATAATAAGTTCAAACAGCTCATTAATATTCATGTGCAAACAGCTCATTAATATTCGTAACTCTTTCAAAAAGTGACCCAATCTTTATGGTAGCTATAGTAGTTGAATTATTTCCATTTCAAGGTATCAAGCTTCTGATTTCAGGCTGCTTGTCAACATTTCAAACAAAAGACATACGGATAAGACAGTAGGTATTTCTTCTAGAAGACGAGAAAAGGACAAAACAGACCATGCTTTTAGACCTACCTGACTATCTTAAACATGAATACATTTGAATTAAAGTTACATTAAAGATCTTCCCTTATTCTTGGGAAAGCATGTTGCATTTACATGTAAATTGCAACACTTATAAAGCAATCTGCATGTTAGTAAGATAAAATCTTACCCCTTTATCAACATACTAAATCCAGAATAAATCAATCCATATTTTTGTACTACCTTCTAATCTTTGAATATGTTATTTTCATCTTCCCAATGATAAACACCTGGTCCGTTCTGTCCTGAAATGTGGTTCATTTTGTCCTGGAACATGGTCCGTTTTGTCTGGTCCGTTTTGTCCATGGTCCGTTTTGTCCGAGTACCGTGAAATTTATCCTGACAGTACTATGTCAGATTACAAGATTTTGCTTTCTATGACAAGTCTCTACTGGGATGTTATTCAAGATAGGTTTGACCATACAAGGACTGTCTGCAATGCCATGGGACTATGAAAGGTTTCTTTGTAAGATCTGCTTGGAAGCTGTGACCCTTAATGGAAATAAAGAGCTACAATAGAACAGTGTACTGGTCCTGCATTTGCTTTGTGGAAAGAAGCTTCACCCAAATAACCATATAGGGACACTTGATGGTAAAGCATGGTGACAATATGTCTTCGTCCATTTCTTATACAAAAATATTTTGAAATACCATATTTGCTGTTGCACATGAACAGTGTGCTCAGTTATATGTTCTTAATCTATTTCTATGTTGTTTTTTTCTGTCAAAATATTAGCTTTAAACATCATCCATTTCTCTCTAGGTTGTAGTGTGGGCACTGTGGGTTTCTTAGTGCATTTTAACAAAACTCTTGTATAATGTCCTCTTTGTTTTGCATTGTTTTACTTATTTTTATTTAATTTTTAATTCATTTTTTTTTTTCGTCGAACATTACCTCCAAACATCATCTATTTCTTTCTAGGTTTTAACGTGGGCAATGTGGGTTTCTTAGTGCATCTTAACAGAACTCTTGTATAATGTCCTATTGTTTTGCATTGCTTTACTTTTTTTTATTCCTATTATTAATAAACATCCTGAAATAATACCTAAATCATCCGACCTGAAGATTGGCACAGATATGTTTGAGCAAACAGAGTAGACCCAGATCAGACTGCTCCTTGGAGCAGTCTGATCAGGATCTACACTGTTTGCTAATTTGCCTGTAACTGTTTTGCCAAATAATAAGTTCAAACAGCTCATTAATATTCATGTGCAAACAGCTCATTAATATTCGTAACTCTTTCAAAAAGTGACCCAATCTTTATGGTAGCTATAGTAGTTGAATTATTTCCATTTCAAGGTATCAAGCTTCTGATTTCAGGCTGCTTGTCAACATTTCAAACAAAAGACATACGGATAAGACAGTAGGTATTTCTTCTAGAAGACGAGAAGTATTTTCCAGAAGATGAGAAGCATTTTCCTTTCTCTCAGATTCTCTAGTTTTTAATTATAGTTAAAATGTTATACTATGACTGCAAAACAAGAAATCAAGGACAAATCTTGATCAATGCCCTCAGTGTTTTGTATTTTCTAAAAGAGTTTTTTAGTGACCAAAGTTGCTTTTTTATTTAATTTTTTTTTTTTCTTCCAATTATAATATCATACTGTACTTGTGTTACCTGCCTACTTGGGTGGGAGAATCCGTATTTTGGATGAAATTTCCCTGTCCAGATCTAAAATTTCCTTCTGGTTTCTTTTTCAGATTCTATTTTAATATTGGTTTATGTGCGTGCCAAACTATGACATCTGAAAGCCAACTTTGTATGTCTTTCTGATCTTTTACAACAAAAAAAGTAACATATCATTTCCCTTCCATCATAAAAGAGTCAATTGAGCCATATCACAAGAAAGAGCAGCCTACAGCATCTGAATTGCCATACAGACAGATCTGAATTGCCATTTGGCAATTCAGATCAGCCAGTACGGCAATTCAGATCAGTCTGTAAAACTACAAAATCTGACAATGTCTTGTATGAGCAATCTGTAGATTCAGAGGAATCACATAGATTGAAAACTAAAGATTATGATCAGTGCTCTGAATCTCGGTCAATCCTCTATTTCACTATTTTCTACAAGGCATTGGGTATCATATTAAAGATTTATGATGGTTTTCTATTAATAATTGAGCCACGGCATGACAAAACCAACAAAGTGGCATGTGCATCACACAGAGACTCAGATCAGCTGGGCGTCCACCCAGTCTGATCAGAGTCTTTGTTGTTGGCATGGAGGTAGCTTAGACCCTTGGCTATGATTTGAAAACAAGTGAATGCTCTAATCAGACTGGGAGGATGCCCAGGCTGATCTGAGTCTTTGCATGGCGCTCATGCCACTTTTGTGGTTTTGTCGGGTCACGGTGCAATTATTGTCAATACCACAGATGGCAAAAAGTATACCATTAAGTGTACAAAGTGCACATGACCCACTATTTTCTTTCTTGTTTTTGTTTCTCCATAAAATAAATTTCTAATAATAAAATACAATGCCTCATGCGTGTTGGAACAATTTCAGCACAAGAGACAAAAATAGTGCTTCACACGAAAAACGTGAGCATGGTGCTGACAGTTACAAGTGGTTTGAAGTGAGCCGCTCCCCTGAGCACTATTGATCATCATAAAAAGGGCTGATGTACAGGGCCCACTTCGAAAACTTGACATGATGTCAACTATGACAAAAGTAGGTCACAACTACCTAGCTTTGTATGAATAGACCTCAGGTGGTATGATTAACAGCTGACCCAGTTTGAAGCAACAACCATATTTCTTCAGTTAGATGGGGATTGGGATTGGAATTGGGATGGGGATGGGATGGGATGGGATGGATGGATGGATGGATGGATGGATGGATGGAAAAAACACTGTCTATCTCAAAGCAACTGGGCTGACAAAATAACCTTGAATTAATCAGTAAACAACAATACTGTAGTCTGTAAAACACAGCCTCGAGTCCTGTTTCCTAAGTTTCATGTTCTTATAATTAAGTCTTACAATGCTGCAAAGCCATATGAATGGAATAAACTAGTCAAGTATCAAAAACCAATCTGAGCCACAACATGACAAAACCTACAAAGTGGCATGTGTGCCCAGCAAAGACTCAGATCAGCCTGGGCATCCGCCCAGTCTGATCAGAGTCTTCACTGTGTGCTTAGAGGGTAGCTCAGGGACTAAGCTACTTCCATGCCGACAGCGAATACTCTGATCAGACTAGGCAGATGCCTAGATTGATCTGAGTGTTCCCTGTGTGCACATGCCACCTTTTGGTTTTGTCGTGCCATGGCTCAATTATTAGTCAAGTAAGACAATTTGTCTTCAGATGTATGGATACACAGCTAACACAGCTAAAAGAAATCACTCTGACCAATACAAAAACTTTTTATCCTTTTTATCCAAACGTAAAAGGAGCATGAAGCCCCCATCCCACCCAGCCCCTATTCCTACAACTGTCTGCATCTCAAAACAAAACTCATAGTGGCATGAGGCTGCAACCCCCTCCCCCCTCCTCACCCCCTTCTACACCCCCCACCCCCAATCAACTTTCTACACCTGCCTTTATCTCAAAACAGAACTTTTTAACCCAACCCTCATAGCAGCATGAAGCTAACTGACTTGCAACATTTAAATAGTAAGCTGAACACATATGGCAACAGAAAAGACTCAGACCAGCCTGCATATCCATGCATTCTGGTCACAGCCTCAAAAGCTGTCTGCACACATCATGTACACAGGGTATTATCGATTCCGCTAATTTTTGCTCCCTGCAGAGACTGTACACCATATTTGGCTTCTGCCGAGACTGTCCGCGAACTCTTGCTTCCTGTCGAGACTTCTGTACATGATAAGTGACTTCCTGCTGAGACTGTCTGCATGATTCTGCTTCCTGCCGAGAGCCTCGGCAGGAAGCAGTCACGTGGACAGTCTCTGCAGGAAGCCATTTTTTCGAGGACAGTAGTCTCGGCAGGAAGCAAGAGTTCGCGGACAGTCTTGGCGGAAGCCAAATATGATGTACAGTCTCTACAGGAAGCGAAAATTGGCGGAATTGATTATACCCTGTGATGTAAGGACCCTGAGAATTATCTACAGGCTTATAATGAAGGTTCTAGCTAAACTGCACAGATCCACAAACTGGTTTGAGTATTAGCTGTTACAACAGCATGAACCCTTTAGGCACCAAGAAAGCAGACAACAAAATTTACGTCTGCAAAATTTCAAAAAATGTTTTATCCAAGCAATATCAAATTGAGAATAGAAAGACTAGAGAGCAAACAGTGTAGATCCTGATGAGGCGGCTCATCATGAGCCGCCTCATCTGGATCTATGCTGTTTGCCAGTTCAACTATTTTCATTTTTGGCTCTTAGTTATTTGGTGTAAAGCAGCCTTTTTTGTGTGCTGCGGAGCCAATATATATAGCCAATAACAGAGAATTATGTCATTTTGATATTGGTGCTGGAACTCTGATGTTTCATACAGTTGGCAAAAGGTATGGGAATTTACTGACTTAAAGAAGCCTGAATGCTGTAACCTCAATCTAACTTTTGCTTTTGTTGTTGTTTTTTTTTCTTTCCATTTTTATTTATTTACTTTTTTATTTATTATTATTTTTTTTTATTTTTTACTTATTTTCTATTTATTCATTTCTTTTTAAAGAATTTTTGTGTTCCTGCTTCTTGCAGTCCTTTATAAGTATGGTTCTTTATAAGTTAACATTCTGTTAACATTCTGTCTCTATCTTTCAATTAGCGTCCAATCCTTAAAGAGTAACAAAGAAGCAGAAGACAAAATTTAAGTCTACAAAATTTCAAAAACTGCTTCCTTCAAGCTATATCATACTGATAACTCAAAGACCAGAAGGCAAACAGCGTAGATCGAGATACACAGTATCCGAACGCACTGTACCATCTCTTCCGGTTTTCATAGCGTTGAATCGAGAGGACAAAATTCGCTTATAACCAGTAGCCGGAAATCATTATGTTTTGAGTTTTTATCCGGAATCTACTGCGTCATTTATAGTTATTCAGCTTCGAAAATGTAAAGAGGTAAGTTTAATATAATTTGCTCTTCGGTCTTTTACTTTATTGCCCTGTAAAATGAAAAACTCCTTGCCATCGCAGATTTTTTTTCCGAACAGCTTAATTTAACACGAGATTGTGTCGTGCAAAACTTAGCTATCATTCTTTTATCAAAACTAACAAACTGTAGATTGGTAACGCCTTCCGTTTATTCTAAAGATTTTTTATAAAACATGTAAGAAAATGCTCAAAATGGTTTAAGAATCATGCCAAGGGCGATTTGAATACTGTACCAATTACTACCCACCCATACACGACATTGTACAGGGTAATAAAGTAAAAGACCGAAGAGCAAATTATATTAAACTTACCTCTTTACATTTTCGAAGCTGAATAGCTATAAATGACGCGGCAGATTCCGGATAAAATCTCAAAACATAATGATTTCCGACTACTGGTTATAAGTGAACGTTTGTACTCTCGATTCAACGCTATGAAAACTGGAAGAGATTGTACATGTAGTTCGGATACTGTGAGATAGTGAAGATATAAATCATAATCATGAGTTGCCTCATCATGTCTGTTTGCATATTCAACTACTTTCATTTTTGGCGCTTCAGTGTCAAGTGTCAAGCAGTCTGTTCTGTGTGCTGTGATTCCAATATTACTGGCCAATAACAGAGAATCACGACATTTTGATATTGGTTTAAACATATTTTATTTTCAAAATACACATAATAACATACAAATAACACAATTACACAAAGCAATAGGATCAGAACGAAAGCTGGTAGCTTATATAGCTCTTCTCCTGAACACGAATAAATTGTGTACTATTAGGCAGAAAGTAAAACGGTCCGTGCAAACTTGTTTAAGCACACATTTCTTGTACTATATACTAAACATGTATTTTTAACAGAAATGTAAGTGAAAAAAAAAAAAAAATTCTTTAGCTGTAATCATGTTCGCAGTGAATGAAGTTCAAGATCTAAGTGTATGTAAGACTGCAAAGATACTAGCTTTCTAGCTAAGTGGATGTCCAGTTCACGAACATTAATTCACTGCAAACATTTTGACATAAACATTAATTACAAGTACTTCACAAAATGGATAAGAAAAGATACATCTACTGAACAAAAAAAAAAGACAGAAAAAAGTAAATAGAAACAGAAAAGTCAGCATCTTTGGAAAAAAAGAGAAAAAAGAGAGATGGGGCGCAGGTTACTAGGGGCTTTTTTTTTTTATATTGGCACTGGAACTCTGAGGTTTCCTACCACGTGTTAAAGGTACAGGAATTTACTGACTTGTAATCCTACTGCTTTTGCAATTATCTATTTTTCTTTCTGTCAATCTTCAGTTCTTTTGAAGATTTTTGTATTCTTTTTCTTTACTTCTTAATAATACTTATATTATTTGTGCCTCTATTTCTACATTCCTATCTAAAAATCAGGGTCCAGTTGTTCAAAAGTAATTATGTTGCTAGTTATCATGACATTAAACTTTCAAATATATTCTATGCAAAAACCCTGCCATTTTTTTTTTGGCTGAAAAATGTGAGGAGCTTTTGCAGTGCAAAAGCTCTTCTCACTTTTTCAGCACAAAATATTAAGATACTTGATTTTATGTAAACAAGAGGACTTATTGAATCATTGACTAACAGCTTTGAAATAATTTTTTTTATATTCTTATTATTACATGTAAACTCCAGCTGACGCTCAAAGTCACTTCATCACACCTGGGAAAACAGGCAATTCCATTTGCACCTGGAAATTAAAAATTCTGCAATTGAAAGGCGAAAGTATAACAATGCTTTTGCTATGCATATGTATTAAAAGCACATTTTGTGCTTATATTCCCTTTGAGTAAAAGTACTATGGATACATTCCGCTATGCCATCTGGGGATTATTGTTATGAGAACCAAGACAACAAGTTAAAGTACATGGGCTGGCGGAGTTATGACAAAATTCTTAAAAGTGGCCAAACCAAAATTTCAGTTAGGCCACTTTCAGAAGTTTTGTGATAACTCCACCAGTTTATTTTTATACCAATAACTGTACATACTTGTCAGTCAAACAGCATTGTTATATTTTCCCTATCTTTTTGCAGAAATTTGAATTTTTATTTTCTGGGCGGGAACATAATTGTGTATTTATCAGGCGCAAACAGGGGCATGCAAAACAAGAGATCAAGTCAAATCATTTATTCTCTCAATCCATTGTACAAAAATGGCAATATGAGGTCAAATATAAATAATGATTCAAAGAGGCTAGATGAGCTAAGATGGAAACAGTGTAAGCATACGACTAATATACATGTAGTCATTTCAGGAGTACCTTTCGGAAATACGCTACAGCTGCGCTCGGGCGCAAGACACAGGAAGAGCCCATCCCCAAACATTTCTATAATTTTTATCTTCATATGAATACATGTATCTTATTTCATTTAAAATTCGAACTTTATACTTCAACTAAGCTTGAGACGCACGGCAGAGGAAAAGCGATCTCGTGCCCTGCGTCCGAAGCACACGACCATGTGTTTCAAATTTTTACCATCTTGAGTTTTCATTTTCATCTAAAATTCAATAATATGCTGGAGTCAAGCCCAGGACGCAAGGCACAGGAACAATGGTCCTGTGCAATGCGTCCGGGGCACTTTGCACATATTGCAATAACTGTTATCGGGCAGTTTTACTCTAGGACAATAATAATACTTGTATAGCATCCAATACAAAATACACATCTCCACTTGTTTCACTCGTACTAGGTATGCTGGAGCAGCGCTCAGGATGCAAGGCACAGGAACAACGGCCCTATGCACTGCACCAGGAGCCCTACTCCACGTAATTCGAAAACCTTTTATCATTATCAGTGTCTTGGCTTATTTCACATCAATATTATGCTGGAGTCAAGCCCAGGACACGAAGCACAGGAATAATGTTCCTGTGCATCGCCTCCGGAGCATTCATCCACTTTTTACAGTAACTAAAGCAATGAATTTATCTTTATATTTAATAATATGCTGGGGTCATGCCCAGGACACAAGACACAGGAACAATGGTCCTGTGCATTGCGTTCGGGGCACTTTTCCACATATTTCAATAACTGTCTACCGCCAGCTTTATACAAAGACAAATATATATTTGTATTGCATCCAATACAAAATTCACATCTCCACCTGTTTCAATCATACTGAGTATGCTGGAGCAGCGCTCAGGATGCAAGGCACAGGAACAATGGCCCTATGCACTGCACCAGGAGCCCTACTCCACGTAATTCGAGAACCTTTTATCATTATCAGTGTTTTGGCTTATTTCACATCAATATTATGCTGGAGTCAAGCCCAGGAGGCGAAGCACAGGAACAATGTTCCTGTGCATCGCCTCCGGAGCACTCGTCCACTTATTTCAGAAACTAGCGCAATAAACTTATCTTTATATTCAATGATATTCTGGAGTCATGCCCAGGACGCAAGGCACAGGAACTGTGGTCCTGCGCATTGCGTTCGGGGCACTTTTCCACATATTGCAATAACTGTCACCTGCCAGCTTTATACTGGGACAATAATATACTTGTAATCATACTGAGTATGCTGAAGCAGGGCTCAGGATGCAAGGAACAGGAACATCGGCCCTATGCACTGCACCAGGAGCCCTACTCCACGTAATTCGAGAACCTTTTATCATTATCAGTGTTTTGGCTTATTTCACATCGATATTATGCTGGGGTCATGCCCAGGAGGCGAAGCATAGGAACAATGTTCCTGTGCATCGCCTCTGGAGCACTCATCCACTTATTTCAGTAACTAGGGCAATAAACTTATCTTTATATTCAATGATGTTCTGGAGTCATGCCCAGGGCGCAAGGCACAGGAACTGTGGTCCTGCTCATTGTGTTCGGAGATGCCTCTGTGGGATTAATATACTAGCACTTGAGTTTGCCACGAAAGTCCAACAAAAAATACAATGTAACATCTTGACACAATAGAAATATTGTTGCAATATTGTTGATCGGGATGTTCAAGCTCAACTCAACCAAGCAACAAACCAACCTTCAAACACTAACCTTGCATATAAAATGGGTTTTCCCTTCTAAGCAACCCCAAGAATATAGACACCTGTCTTATACGATGTATCTAAATTTTTGGGAATGTTTTGAAAGGGATAACCCATCCTATAGCAGAATTGCACACAACTGATATAGATATTGGAAGTAATTCAAGAGGGAGGTTGGGACACCCACATCTTAGAACTGAATAAATAGAGTACTGTGGCAGGATTTGTAAATCCTCAGCTCAAACACATTACCCTTTAAGCACCGAAGTCTGCAAAATACTTAAAAATGTTTCTTCCAAGCTATATCATATTGAGAATTTAAAGACTTAAAAGGGCAAACATTCTAGCTTCATCATGTGCTGTCTTATCAAGATCTAGGCTGTCTGCAAATTCAGCTATTTTCATCTCTGGCGCTTAAAGTGTTGATACAGATAGGTCAACTTCACAGCAGGATATTTCTTAAGTCACTCTTTGGCACATTTGTACCTTATTAACTCTTTAAGCACCAAAAAGCAGATGACAAAATTTACGTCTGCAAAAATTCCAAAAATATCTTGTCCAAGACATTTCATATTGAGAATTCAAAGACTAGAGGGCAAACAGTGTAGATCTAGATGAGGCGGCTCATTATGAGCCACCTCATCAAGATCTACGCTGTTTGCAAATTCTGCAATTTTCATCACAGGTGCTTAGAGTGTTTAAGATAACATTCAATAATACTCTTTTTTCTACCCTTCCCTATCCCTTCCAATGCATTTTTCCATTAGTAATTATTTTTTTCTTCCTTATCTCTGATAACAGGTATCACGCCATGAATCGATCATATATATATTTTTTTTTTGTTCCATATTATGTACTTTTTGCTTTAATGTTGAAATCAAAGAAGAGTTTCATTTAGACTGCACTATGAACGGGCTAACATGACAAATAACAGATTTTTCACAATATTTAGTATAAAAGACCACATGGGGCCAAGTAGACTCATAGAAGTCTCCTACTTACAGCATTTTTTTTTGTTTAATATTTTGCAATCTGAATCAAGCTTCAGCTATAGATTCAGCTGCCCTTAAAAACGGTATCAGAGAGGCAAATTGCTGAATATGAGACTGAATATCACTTTAGAGGTCAAGATGCTGATGCTGACCTTGAGAGCAACTGACGTTTTCGAAAAGACCTAAATATAAAGTAGAGTTTCTTTTTTTGATTGATTGATTTATTTGATGCTTAAAGTCCTCGGTAAACAGCTATGGTCAAGTCGGAACGGTCAGTTAACTTAACCACACTATTCCTGGGCAGGCTTAGACCTCCTAAGCGGTTAACCAGTACTAAGCAAGGGCGTAGCTACCTATACGGCAAATACGCAGGTGCGTATTGAAATTTTGTCAAAATTGACAAAATTTCAAAGCGCACCTGCATATTTGCTTGCTGAAAATTTATAAATTAGACCAGATTTCAATCCCAATTGCCAAAGTGGCTGAAATACTAGCTTTCTCTTCAAGAAGTAGAGAATAAAACACGGTTGTGCGTATAATGAAATTACCTCTAGTTACGCCCCTGCTAAGTGCACATACTTTCGCCAGTAACTGACAACTGTTTCTTTTTTTGTTTCAGTATATGGGTACTTTATCTTTTTTTTCTAACTTGTGCACTTACAGTATGAAAGAAATCACTTTTATCCCTCTTTAACTCTGTTCAACCTAGTGCATAGTTTTTACTGTCTCATTTTTTTCCACCTACATCTTATTCTTCAATCTAATTTTATTTCCTTGTAGTTTCAGATGAAATATCATTTTCCATAAAAATTCTAAATATTGGGACAGATAGGGCTGAGCAAACAGTGCAGACCCAGATCTGACTGCTCCACAGGAGCAGTCTGATCAGGGTCTACACTGTTTGCCATGCCATCTACATCTTTTTGACACATAACCAAACTGTTTTTATTGAGACAGTTATTGTAATTATTTCAGGTGTCCCAATTTTTAGAGCTTTTATGGTAATTGGCTTAAAAATTGGGACTTATCTTTACTAGATTCTGTATTGCAATTTTTAGTAAAATTTCACTTTTTTATTATTTTTTTTTGTACACTGTCGCAAGATTTTCACAAAATGCCAAACGGGCAGATGCTTTACAAATTGTTGAACAGAGCAGTATTAACTCAGTCTAGGAGCCCAGGTAGCTCAGTAGGTTAAGAGCCAGCTTGCTGATCTAGCGGCCCCAGTTTGAGCCCCGCTGTATGCGGGGATCTTTTCAGTCTTAAACAGGGTTCCATTGCATACAGTCTTTCAATATCACCAACCCATCATCCTGATATGACTGAAATACTGTTAACAAGACCTGTCACCAGGACAGGATAGCTCGCCTGACAGCGCCTTGCCCATCACCTGAAAAACTTTAACGTAAAACTTCAACATTTTGCTAACGCCGATGCCACTGCTGCCGCCAATGCCGACGCCGCCAACGCCGACGCAGGGGTAGTATACTAGCTCTTCCTGAACTTCGTTCATGCAAGCTAATAAGGACATAAAACTGCAAGTCATCCATCCATTCTATGATCTCAGTCTATGCACTTTGAGCAGGTATAACCTGTCCCAATGCTCATGGTATATACATATTATATTAAGGTCTTAAAAGTTTAATTTGTATGCACCATCTGATCGCAATGTTGCTTCAGATAAGAACTGATGTTTTAATTATTTTCGATAAATAATTCTTGTATCACCTGATTCATGTCACTCTGCGGAAGCTGAGCCACATCAGGGTAAATCTATCTGTGCAAGCTCAATCTGCAAATGCCATGACCAAACTATGCACATGCACAGTCTTGTAATGACCTTTTTATCTGCAACAATCCATTATTTGATGAGTAATGTACCTAAATTTTGGGACACCTGAAAAAATTAATTTTCCATTTGTTCCAAATGGAAATTTATTTTTATAGATGTCCCAATATTAACTTAAGCACATGAGGTGTACAATGTACCTAAATTTTGGGACACCTAACATAATTAATTTTCCATTTGTTCCAAATGGAAAATTAATTATTTTAGGTGTCCCAATTCTTATGCACATTACAGAAAATTGTTGTCTGACCAGCCTGCACAAGTTATGTACACCGGCTGGTCTGGGTATGTGCTGTTCCAATATACATAATGACATATCATGGGTCTGTGCACTTCCCATATTAATTCTGACAGATATCTGTCATGACAATAATTATTTACCTACAATGCCTACATGATATACACTTTATTGTCTCACAATTATCTGAAACAGTTTTGAGACAAACATGTGTTTCGATGCACTGTAGCACAATGATGTTAGTGCACATCTACCCTCAATTAGCATAGCCTGACAAGTAATTATCCACATGCCTCAAAATAGATATATAGATATAATACATGATATCTGCACCATATCCCCCCCCCCCCCCAACACACACACATCTCCACATCTCCAACATTTTCTTTGCCTTAAGTTTTATTTACATTCTAAAAATCTTGCTCTGTTGGAATGCTGACCTTCAAAATAAGGTCAAGGTCACTATAATCTAACGACCCACTGGCTCCTTACTAATTATCTATCGACTTCGGGAGCTATGGCAAAATGGTAGAGTGGTTAGGGATAATTGGTGCAGAAGGCAGCACTTTTGAATCCGGAAACTGCCATAACTCTGTCATCCGTGCAGTGAATGGGTACCTTTTTCGAATCAGGGAAGGATAAGGCAGCCAAAAGAGAGGGCTGTACTCCCGCTTTTATATGCTGTGTCAAAGATACAGTGGGCCTCTTATTCCCACTGCCCCTATGGTGGATAGGCTATAGTAAATCTTTACCTTAAAATTTTATCATCTTTGGTCAAAATCTGTCCATATATTCCACAGATTTCTAACCAACAATATATTTTTGGGGAAAACAGTTTAACACTCTAAGTCATCGTGTGACATTTGAATGCAGTCAAGGTCACGAAAATCTACACAGCTCTTTGGTTTACCTAAATGATATATATTGCATTTATGCAAGTTTAGTGAAAATCCACATACTCAGTCAAGAGATATCACTCACATGAAACTTCCATATCTTAAGTCTTCATGTGACCTTGAAAATGGAGTCAAGGTCATCAAAACCTAACCAGCTCTCTGGTTTATGTCCATTTTCAGAATAATCTGAATGTATATGATTTTTCTGAAAATAGACTGGCATGAATTTATTCCGACTGGCACTCATTAGATCTGTTTATACCGTATTAATCCCAATAAATGCTCCTGCTCTAATAA
The DNA here is from genome assembly GCA_963989385.1 of Ctena decussata. Classification (NCBI taxonomy): domain Eukaryota; kingdom Metazoa; phylum Mollusca; class Bivalvia; order Lucinida; family Lucinidae; genus Ctena; species Ctena decussata. The sequence continues at coordinate 40,268,131 of OZ022506.1, read as the reverse complement.
ATGCCCCCTGCCTCTTTTGCAATAATAATGTTATATCATGTTGCATGAATTCCTGTTTTTTTCACTGGATAAGGTAGCTTTTTGAAATGCTCCTAGAGGAGCAAATTTTTTGCTTTTAAGAGTTGACCCCAACTGAATGGGGAGGCAAAAAAAAATAGAATATATGACTCCTTTGAAGTGACCCATCACCTTGATATTGCTTATTAGAGGTATTTTCGTTGGCAGTGGCTGAATTACTACACTTTCGACTCCAACTAACACTCCCCCCCCCCCCCACCCCCCTTTCAAACAAGAGGGCCATGATGGCCCTGGATCGCTCACCTGAGTATCCTATAAACTTAACCTCAGAGACATCCATATGACCGACAGACAGAGTTTCACAAAGATTCAATTGAAAATGAACCCTTTATTGTGTACCTAAGGTTTTTATAAGATTTAACCATATGACCTAGATTTTGACCCCACATGACCCAGTTTCAAACCTGGTCTAGATTTCTTGGATATGAACATTCTGACAAAGTTATCAGAACTGTACCCTCTAGAGTGTACACAATGTTTTTCTATGGTTTAACCTAGTGACCTACTTTTTGACCCAACATGACCAAGTTGCACCCTTGGTCCAGATTTGTTGGAAACAAACATTTGACAAAGTCTCATAAAGATTAGAACAAAACTGTGTCAGCTAAAGCATTCACACTGTTTTTCTAAGAACTGACCTAGTGACCTAGTTTTTGACCTGATATGGCCCAGTTTCAAATCTGGTATATATTTCATGAAAATAAACATTCTGACAATGTTTCATGTAGATTGGATGGTAACTGTGCCCTCTTGAGTGTACACAAGGTTTTTCTAAGATTTGACCTAGTGACCTAGTTTTTGACCCCACAAGACTCAGATTCAAATTTGGCCTAGATTTTATTTCAATAAACATTCTGAAAAAGTTTCATGAAGATTGGATCATAACTGTGCCCTCTAGAGTGTGCATAAGGTTTTTCTAAGATTTGACCCAGTGATCTAGTTTTTGACCCCACATGACCCAGTTTCAAAGATGGTCTAGATTTCATTTAGACAAACATTCTGACAAAGTTTCATGATGATTGGATCATAACTGTGCCCTCTGTGTCATTCTAAGATTTATTTCTATTTTTAGCTCTGGCGGCCATTTTGTTCAGCGGAGTGGAACCGTTTTAGCAATTTTTGTTCAGAGTCATGAGTAAAACATTTCTGTGAAATTTTTTTGAAATTGAGCCATTGGCTTCAGAGACGATGATGTTTAAAGATTTTTTCTATTTTTAGCTCTGGTGGCCATATTGTTCAGCGGAGCAGAACCGTTCGAGCAATTTTGGTAGAGGGTCTCCTGAGGAACATTTCTGTGAAATTATTTCAAAATCTGCCCAGCAGTTTTGGAGGAGAAGTCGTTTAAAGGTTTTTCTATTTTTAGCTCTGGAGGCCATATTGTTCAGCAGAGCGGAACCGTTTGAGCAATTTTAGTAGAGGGTCTCCTAAGGGACATTTCTGTGAAATTATTTCAAAATCTGCCCAGCAGTTTTGGAGGAGAAGTCGTTTAAAGGTTTTTCTATTTTTAGCTCTGGTGGCCATATTGTTCAGCGGAGCGGAACCGTTTGAGCAATTTTGGTAGAGGGTCTCCTAAGGAACATTTCTGTGAAATTATTTCAAAATCGGCCCAGCAGTTCTGGAGGAGAAGTTGCTTAAAGGTTTTTCTATTTTTAGCTCTGGCGGCCATATTGTTCAGCGGAGCGGAACCATTTGAGCAATTTTGGTAGAGAGTCCCCTAAGGAACATTTCTGTGAAATTATTTCAAAATCTGTCCAGCAGTTTTGGAGAAGAAGTCGTTTAAAGCAAAAGTTGACGATGGACGACGGACGCCGGACGACGGACAAAGACCGATCACAATACCTCACCTTGAGCACTTCGTGCTCAGGTGAGCTAAAAATGCAACGCCCCCTGGGCACTTAATTGGATTAATACGATGTTCAAATGCATATCACGTTATATATTCAAATGCATATCATGTGTAAGAACCATGATATGCAAAATGACTGCTCTAACTGATTCAATTTTCTTTGCAGCAGCATCAAGTTTCCTTTTACCAAGTTTCCCTAAGTGACCTTGGGAAAAGGTCAAAGAATGACCTTACCTTTTATCAAGTCTACCATAACTCTTTAAGCACAGTGACAAAAATAGCAATTTGCAAACACTGCAGATCCTGATGAGGCGGCTCATAATGAGCCGCCTCATCTAGATCTACACTGTTCGCCCTCTAGTCTTTGAATTCTCAATTTGAAATGTCTTGGACAAGGCATTTTTTTTACTTTTTGCAGACGTAAATTTTTCGTCTGCTTTTTGGTACTTAAAGAGTTAACTGTTATATGATTGATTCCATCTTCACAGCAAAAAACAGAAGTGCAATAACATGGATATTGCCTGATAATGACTGATTTTTTTTCTCAATTAATGAACCATATCTATACTAAATATATAGACACATAGCTTGTTTCTTAAAACGACTCTTCATTCTTTCAATCAGTTAAGTCATTCATTTTATTTATGTATTTTTTTTTTTAAATGCAAGATTTTTTGGTAAATGCAGCTGGCCAAGAATGCAGACCCTGATCAGACTGCTCCTTAGGAGCCTGGGTCACCACTTTTTGATCTGACATCTTGTCAGAATATTTTGGGCAATTTACAATTTATGTATTACAGTACTTATTGGTTAGGCAAGACAAAGCAACAATCAAACTGATACAAAATTACAATATGTTTCTAATTAATTCAGTTTTAAAACCATATTTATTTCCTCCTATGTCTAACTTGAAAACATAAAGCATCACACCATGCATGTCAGTATACTTAAACCTTTACCATAGCAAGAGGGCCATGACATCTTGCATCACTCGCCTAAGTAAATAAGGATGATGCATCTGTTATATGAGCAGGTGGCCATCATGAATCACAGATCAAACTTTTTTGATATATGGCCATGATGGCCATGCATCTTGTCATGTGACCATAATTGTTTGAACACACGTTTGTTCCTCTGACCCACAGACTTCACTATGAAATTTGGCTTCAATCAGCCCAGTGGCTTTGGAAGAGAAGATGTAAATATGACCTTGGGCAAAGGTCAAAGAATGACCTTTATCTCTGACCCTAATAAAACCTTTCTTGCACTCATTTAGACAGTGCAAAATTTTGTGGGACATAATTATATTGAACCCAATGACAAAATGACTTACATATAACTGCTTTTATCTTCTATTGAAACACAAAACTTTAAGCATTACCCAAGCATAGATCTAATTTTGAGTAGAATACAGTTGTACTTCCTGATAATTATGGTGCTGAACTGGTCAAGTGGTCAAGAACTGGTCAAGTGGTCAAGTACAGCAACAGACAATTTTACTGAACCGGTCAAGTGCAGCAATACCATCAGAAACTGAGTTCCAGATAAGACTGGGCTTTGATGACAATTTCTGGTGTAATTTACACATTTCTCTATAAAATTTTGTGCCCTTGTTTGTCGAGTCAGTTCTAATGATGAGCCACAATATACATATGAGCCGCAACATGACAAAACCAACAAAGTGGCATGTGTACCACGTGACAACTCTGATCAGCCTGGGCAGCCTGGACAGTCTTCCCTGTTGGTATGGCAGTAGCTTAGACTCTTAGTTACCCTTTTAGCACACAAAGAAGACCCTGATCAGAGTCTTTGCTATCGGCAGTGAGTTAGTTAGCTTTGACCCTTAGCTACCCTTTGATTGATCAGACTGGGTTAATGCCCAGGCTGATCTGAGTCTTCCCATGATGCACATGCCATTTTGTTGGTTCTGTCGTGTCTCGGCTCAATTTTTTATTGAGAAATTAAAAATATCATCCTAGAATAATTATCTCAGAGACCATACCTTATCTGGGCTTCTGAAAAGTAATAAGAAGATAAAGAAAATTTGATCGGCTGATGTACTGTAAGCAGAAACTAATGGATATTTGTAAATGTACCATCAATAGAAACTTAATATCTAGTAATGAAAGACCAGTCCTCTGACATTCAATTTTACAGGAATGATTAAAATATTACAAAAGCTAGAGTTAAACCAGTGACGAAATTAGCAGAACTTGCAGACAGAGCAGATCCAGATAAGATGGCTCATAATGAGCTGCCTCATCTAGATCTACACTGTTTGCTTTTTTGTCTTTGTATTCTCAATATGAAATGTCTTGGACAAGGCATTTTTTTAATTTTTGCAGACAGAAATTTTGTCGTCTGCTTTTTGGTGCTTAAAGAATTAAGATGATTTTTGTAAAAGGATATATTATGGCTGCCAAACTTCTCATTTTCTCTTGTTTCTATGTCATGATTTCAGTCAATGAAAAATGGACATTAGCATTGTTGTTTCACGTAAATACAGTTATATTCAGAAGAGCCTGAAAAAAGTATGTCAAAGGTCTGCAAATGACACTGCTATCATGGCGGCAACTGGTAGAAGTTTTATCAGACTCTAAGAAATGGAAATATATACGGTACAGTTCACACATGCAAATGTTGCTCTGTTCCATACAGACAGTGTGAAAAGCAGGTCAAGGTCATTAAATAGCAATGATATTGCACAGACACTGTCATCAAATAGGCTAGAATTTAAAGTCATTTCATCTGAGGAATGGGTATACACAAATTTCGATATATTAACCCATTGCATTCTGGGTATTTTTGTCATCTGCTAAATTTGTCGACTGCATCAAAATCATGAATATTTTGATAATATTGGTCTAACAAACTCTTGTAGAAATGTCATGTCTAGGCAGCAAACAGTCTGGATCTCAGATCACGCCCCACGTTTGTGGGGCCTGATCTGGATCCAAACTGTTTGCCCAGATACCCCTAAAGGGGTATCCCGAATGGAATGGGTTAAAGTGTTGAAAATAGGTCAAGCTCAGCAAACCTTTTGCAGAATCTTTCATACTCTACAGTAGGTCCACCAGAAAAATGTCCCATAAAATGTCCCTGGAAGACTTACAAACTTGCTGTCTGCTTCACAGAGCTGCTTTTAACCCTTAAAGAGCCAAAAATGCAGACAAAAAATCTATGATTGCAAAGTTTAAACTAGAAGGTTGTCCAGGGACAACTGGTCGAGCCCGCTGTTTGCTATAGTGGCCTAAAAGTATGTCAAGACTAAGTAACTGCTTCACTCTAGAAAGAAGCCAAACAACATCATGCTTAGCCAGCATTTTCTTCTCTTTTTTTTTTCAAATTTTCACAAAGGAAACTAGAGCAAGTGAGCAGGGGCTCACGTGTACCCCCGGCCAGCGCCAACCCCTAATAAAAGCACATTAAATACAAAGCTTTAAAGCAAATGTTAACAAACAAACAGACAGGTGGACAATTTATAACAAATCCAGTGAAAGGCCCATAGACAAAAGCCAGAAGGTTCAATTTAAAATTTGCATAAGCAGAAAAAAACAGAAATTTAACACAAATATTTAACACAAATCATCTCTGTGGCCTTCACCTTAAGTCAGCAGCAGCATCTTGACAATGTAAACTGATCAGTTTCAACCTAGAAGTCATTCTAGGAGCATAATAAAAGTTTCCATTGTAAAATAAAACTTTAATGCAAAAAGTATACAAATTTCAAAGTCTGTGGCCTTGACCATATGTCAGCAGCAGCAGCATCTGGGTGATGTCAACTGATCCGTTTCAACCTAGAAGTAAACCTAGTAGCATTGTAAAAGGTTTTATTCAAGCAATTCAAAATATAAGCATAAAATATAACTGAACACAAAACTTTAACACAAATGGTATACAAATTTCTAAGTCTGTGACCTTGACCTTATGTCAGCAGCAGCATCCAGATAATGAAAACTAATAACTATTTATCCTGTACTAACACTGAGCACATATGAACAAGTTACAATTAAGTCTTTCAGAAAAAACGAGAAAAAGCAAAAACTTAAAACAAAACTTTAACGCAGCTATTGTACAAATTTCAAAGTCTGTGACCTTGACCTTAGGCCAGCAGCAGCATCTAGATGATGCAAATTAATCAGTTTCCATCCTCTACTAAAATAATAAGCATGTATGAACAAATTCTGGTTAACAGAAGCAAAACAAGAGGCCCAAGGGCCACAAAGCTCACCAGATCTCTAGCTCAAAATTGCTATCACATTTGTATAGGCTTGAAATTGTACAGGCTAATACAAAGTATACAACTCCAAAGTTTGACAGTCTGTTGAGTTGACAACAAAATACATAGCTAGTTTCCACATTTGATTGCCGTGGAAACCAAAAAGGATTTTTGCTATTTTTTTCCTTTTGGTTGCCATGGCAACTGATCAAAATGAGCAGTGTAAAGAAAAAAATATAGAGCTGATAGAAGACCACTCAAGGAATATTTCTGAAAATTTAAGCTCAGAATATCTGCAATGGCTTAGCAATGAAGCCCTTTTTCCATTATAAAAATTCCATACAAATGTGTCCTTTGATCAATGACAATCGAGAACATAAAATCTGTGAAGGCTAATATGATTAGTATGTCTAGGAACTCTATGCCTCATAGAACATTATGGTTTCTGAGAATATAATTTAAGTTTTTATTTCTGTTTTTTTTTTTTTTTTTTTTTTTTTTTTTGTCCATGTTGGTTTCCATGGCAACCAATAACTAGAAAATGTGTTTATGAAACACTATGCCCCCAAACATATGCTTGCCTCTAAAGAAGGTTTATCCCCAAATGTTTAAGTCAGAAAGGGGTGGGGTTTTAATCGGTTCATCTACATCTTAGCCTTTAACTGTATTCCAAATATAAGAAACATAGCTTAGCGGTTCTTCAAATATTTTGTTCACAATGTTATTCATTTAGCTTCTTCCTATTCGAAATGCCTATGTTCGAAAATGGGAAAAATTCTATCAGAAATCTATGAAATAGGCTCAAAAGTTAATCACGTCATCTACACCTTAGTCCAAACCAGCATGCCAAACATAAGGATCCTAGCTTATTCCGTTCTTCAGATACTGTATTTTGTTCACAAGCTTATTCCTACAAAAATGCCTATGTCCGAAAAAGGGGCGTAACTCAGTCAAAAATTCACCAATGATTTTCAGAACTTAATCAGGTCATCTTCACCTTGAGCAATGTCTTCCCGCAAAAAATCATGATCCTAGCATCAGGGATTCTTGGGATATTTTGGTCACAAGGTTCCATAGGCTTACAATGCACTAAGTTGCAAAAGGGGCATAACTCGGTCAAAAATTCACGAATTTTTTTCAAAAGTTAATCAACTCATCTACACTTTAGGCAATGTCATCCTGCAAAAAATTATGATCCTAGCATCAGGGGTTCTTAAGATATTTTGGTCACAAGGTTCCATAGGCTTACAATGCATTAAGTCGAAAAAGGGGCATAACTCGGTCAAAAATTCATGATTTTTTTTTTAAAGTTAATCAGGTCATCTACACCTTGGGCGATGTCTTCCTGCAAAAAATCGTGATCCTAGCATCAGGGGTTCTGGAGATATTTTGGTCACAAGGTTCCATAGGCTTACAAGGCACTAAGTCGAAAAAGGGGCATAACTCGGTCAAAAATTCAGGATTTTTTTTCAAAAGTTAATCAGATCATCCACACCTTGGGCAATGTCATCCTGCAAAAAATTATGATCCTAGCATTAGGGGTTCTTAAGATATTTGGTCACAAGGTTCCATAGGCTTACAATGCACTAAGTAGAAAAAGGGGCATAACTCGGTCAAAAATTCATGATTTTTTTTCAAAAGTTAATCAGGTCATCTACACCTTGGGCAATGTCATCCTGCAAAAAATCATGATCCTAGCATCAGGGGTTCTTGAGATATTTTGGTCACAAGGTTCCATAGACTAAGTCAAAAAAGGGGCATAACTCTGAAAATAGGTGACCGGCGGAAAAAAGAAAAAATACGGGTCCGCTTATTTTTCATATACATGCCACATACAAAATTTCAAGATCCTAGCATAAGCGGATCTTGAGTTTCCCAGCTGCCAAAAAGCGTGACGGACAGACGGACAGACGGACAGGCCCAAACCAATATGCCCCCTCAACTTCTCCGAAGTTGGGGGCATAAAAAGAGCAGTGGGCCAAAAACATATAGCTGATAGAAAACTTTTCAAGGAACATTTCTATGAAAGTCTTGTCAAAATATCTGCAATGGCTTGGCAGTAAATGGCATTTTTCAATTTTCCCCATTATAAGTCTATGGGAACTCTAAGTTGCCATAGCAACCAAACTGAACAGCCGATTTTCATAAAAAACACAAACTTTCAATCCCCCAGCCCAGGGATGCTACAGATGAAATATGGGCCCAGTCGGCCTAGTGGCTTCAGAGTAAATCATTTTTAAGTATTTTTCGCTAATTTTTTACATTTGAGTTTCCATGGCAACCAAAATAAAAGAGCAATGGGCCAAAAAAACATATAGCTGATAGAAGACTTCTCAAGAAACATTTCTATAAAAGTTTTGTCAAAATATCTGCACTGGCTTGGCAGTAAATGCCATTTTTCAATTTTCCCCATTATAAGTCTATGGGAAGTCTAAGTTGCCATAGCAACCAAACTGAACAGATGATTTTCATAAAAAAACACAAACTTTCAATCCCCCAGCCCAAGGATGCTACAGATGAAATTTGGGCCCAATCGGCCCAGTGGCTTCAGAGGAGATGTTGTTTGAAAGTGTTGACGGACGACAGACAACATACAACGACAGACAACAGACGATGACAGACAACTGCCTATCCTATAAGCTCCCCCGGAGCCTTCGGCTCTGGTGAGCTAATAAAAAACTTAACACAAAACTTTAACACAAATGTTAACTTACGTACGGACGGACGGACTAACGGACGAACGGACGAACGGAAGGAAAGACGAAAACTATATACCCCTCGACATACTTCGTATGCCGGGGGTATAATAAGTAAAAGTGATGACCCAGACAAGCTCAATGTATGACAATTACAATATCTGACCCTCAAGTGTGACCTTGACCTTGGACCTACCCAAACACGTATGTCACTTGACACTTCCACTTATCAAGAAGAACAATTGTGCCAAATTCTTTTGAAATCTATCCGTAAATGTACAAGTAATGGCTCGGACAAGCTTAATTTATGACCATTTTATCATTTGACCTTCAAGTGTGACCTTGACTTTGGACCTACTTGAACAATTGTTCCAAATGGAACTTCTACTCATCAAAGAGAACAATTGTGCCAAATTATTTTGAAATCCATCCGTAAATGTTGAAGTTATGGCTCAGACAAGCTCAAATTATGGCTATTTTATCATTTGACCTTCAAGTGTGACCTTGACCTTGGACCTACCTGAATAAATTTTCCAAATGGCACTTCTACCCATCAAAGAGAACAATTGTGCCAAATTATTTTGAAATCCATATGTAAATGTTGAAGTTATGGCTCAGACAAGCTCAAATTATGGTTATTTTATCATTTGACCTTCAAGTGTGACCTTGACCTTGGACCTACCTGAATAAATTTTCCAAATGGCACTTTTAAACATCAAGGAAAACAACTGTGCCAAATTATTTTGAAATCCATCCATAAATGTAGAAGTAATGGCTCGGAAAAGGTCAATTTATGGTCATTTTATCATTTGACCTTCAAGTGTGACCTTGTCCCTGGACCTACCTGAACAAATGATTCAAATGGCACTTCTACTCATCAAGGAGAACAATTGTGCCAAATTATTTTGAAATCCATCTGTAAATGTAGAAGTTATGGCTCGGACAAGCTCAATTTATGGCCATTTTATCATTTGACCTTCAAGTGTGACCTTGACCTTGGACCTATATGAACAAATGTTTCAAATGGCACTTTTACTTCTCAAGGAGAACAACTGTGCCAATTTTTTTTGAAATCTATCCATAAATGTAGAAGTTATGGCCCGGACAAATCCGGACGGACGCATGCACGCACACACGCACACACTTACGCACCGACATACACCAAACTGACATTGTAACAACTATGTCTCGCTCACCGCAAGCGGGCTAGACAAAAATATTTCGACAAAGCAATATCATACTGAGATCTTAAAAACTTGAGGGCAAACAGTGCACAGCCAGATGAGCTGACTTATGAGCCGCCTCATCTGGATCTACACTGTTTGCAATTTCAACTATTTTTATTTTTGGCGCTTTAAGTGGTAACTTCTCTATATGTGACAGAGTCTGACATTTTAAGCCGTGTGGGGGTGCGATGCTGACATCACGAAATGTGAAATGAAAGTGGTGTCATAAAATTTGCACGTAAAGATAAATGGATTTCCGCGCACTGAATAATAAACTTCAAAGCGTCACCTGAAAAAGTGGTACAACATTTCTAACAGCGTCTTTAATTTTCTTCATCTACAATCTTTTATTTGATCTTTGAAAAGCGATGCCACAAGTGAGAGTTATTAACCCTTAATGTGCCAAAAAGCAGATGACAAAATTTAAGTCTGCAGAATTTCAAAAAATGTTTCGTCCAAGCGATATCATATTGAGAATTTGAACAATATTATAGAGGGCAAACAGTGTAGATTAAGATGAGGTGGCTCATTATGAGCCACCTCATCTGGATCTACACTGTTTGCCAATTCAACAGTTTTAATTTTTTGGCGCTTTAAGGATTAAAGTTTATCCAGCTAGTATGTAAATTGTGTCCAATCAGTGCAATGAAAACAAAAAAATCAGGTGGGTGTGAATTGTGTTTGCTTTTGCATTTAACCTTTGTGCTATTTCTCAGTGCTTCTTGAAATCTATTCTGGAAGCACTAATAAATATGAAAATGTTAAAAACAAATTTTCTGATTTTCAGCTCCATATAAGGCTCAAAATGTCAGAGCCTGTCACAATTATAATGAAACTGAAATTATTTCATGACCATACTGAACAAAAGCTTCATGCAAACAACAGCTTGAAAAGAACTATTTTCTTGTGTATGCATATCCATGTAAAACTAGAAATGTTTTTCAGAGAAAAACTGATGTCCCCCACCAGCCCATTTCCATCCCCTATAATGAAGTCCTCCTGTGACCTTGAAAATGAGGTCAAGGTCACCAGAATCTGATCAGCTCTTAAGCTAGTCATAGTGATGTATTCCTGCAAGTTTGGTGAAATTCCATCTACTGGTTCATGAGATATTATGGGTACAAGAAATTGCCATCTAAGTCCTCCAATGACCTTGACAATGAGGTCAAGGTTGCCAAAATCTAAATCAGCTCTTAAGCTAGTTCCAGTGATGTATCCAAGCAAGTTTGGTGAAATTCCATCCATTGGCTCATGAGATATTGTGGTAATAGGAAATTGTCATCTCAGTCCTCCAGTGACCTTGAAAATGAGGTCAAGGTCATCAAAATCTAATCAGCTTTTAAACATGTCCCAATGATGTATCCATGCAAGTTTGGTGAAATTCCATCAATTGGTTCAGGAGATATATAGGGTACAAGGAATTCTCATCTAAGTCCTTCAGTGACCTTGAAAATGAGGTCAAGGTCATCAAATCTAATTAGCTCTTAAGCTAGTCCCAGTGATGTATCTAAGCAAGTTTGGTGAAATTCTATCCATTGGCTCATGAGATATTGTAGTAATACGAAATTGTCATCTCAGTCCTCCAGTGACCTTGAAAATGAGGTCAAGGTCATCAAAATCTAATCAGCTTTTAAACATGTCCCAATGATGTATCCATGCCTGTTTGATGAAATTCTATCCATTGGTTCAGGAGATATAGTGGGTACAAGAAACTCTCATCTAAGTCCTCCAGTGACCTTGAAAATAAGGTCAAGGTCACTAAAATCTAATGAGCTCTTAAACTTGTCCCAATAATGTATCCATGCAAGTTTGGTGAAATTCCATCCATTGGTTTAGGAGATAACATGGGTACATGAAATTGTCATCTAACTCCTCCAGTGACCTTGAAAATGAGGTCAAGGTCACCAAAACCTAATCAGCTCTAAAACTTGTCCCTATGACGTATCCATGAAAGTTTGGTGAAATTCCATCCATTGGTTCGAGAGATATCACGCACGCAAAGTGGGTACATGAAATTGTCATCTAAGTCCTCTAGTGACCTTGAAAATGAGGTCAAGGTCACCAAAATCTAATCAGCTCTTAAACTTGTCCTAATGATGTATCCATGCAAGTTTGGTGAAATTCCATCCATTGGTTCAAGAGATATCGCGCACGCAAGAAACTGTCACGCCGACGCTGACGCCGATGCCGACACCCAGGATCCGCACTGAAAACAATATGTCCCCCCTCACCTTTGGTGGGGGGACATAATTCCAAGCAATTTTCTGGTTAACAGACACTTTGTCCCATGAGTGATGCCATATATGACAATGTTAACCCTTTAAAAAGCCTAACAAGACCTGTCACCAGGACAGGATAGCTCGCCTGACAGCACCTTGCCCATCACCTAAAAAACTTTAACGTAAAACTTTAACATTTTGCTAACGCCCATGCCGCCGCTAACGCCAACGCCAACACCGGGGGTAGTACAATAGCTCTTCCTGAACTTCGTTCAGGCGAGCTAATAAGCAGACGCCAAAATGTCAATTTTGTCACCTGCTTTTTGGCTTTTTAAGGGGTTAACATTGTTAAGGGGTAAACAGCTCATTATGAGCTCCCACACCTATATATCTACTCTACGAATTCAGCTATTTTCATTTTTTGTGCTTTCAGTGCCAAACAGAGGCTAAAGCAACAATTTTGTATTGTTCAAAATTAATGTGACACAGCTAAACACAAAGCTAAAATATTGCAAGATGCTTGTCAATGATGAAATTGTCAAACAGTTCTTCTATCAGCAGTCTGATCATGGTTTACACTGTATGCTTTTAAAGGAACTCAAGTGTACTGTTCCATCCTAATACTTAATATTATGCTGCATCATCATTTATTTTTCTGCTCTTCTGGGAGCAGTCTGATCAGAGTTTACAGTTTGCTTATAATGGAACTCAAGCATATTATTCTGTCCTAATACTTAGAAATTCTATGGTAATTCTTTTGTCATGCTTTATCATTAAGTATTTATTTTTCTCACTGACTGACTATTAATGTACACCCAAACCTGCCTCAAGGGGTCAGCCTCTTGTGGCTAAAACCTGGCTCTAAAGGCGTTAATATCTGATTACCATAATGGTACTATATTTATGTTTCATTCCATTAAATCTACATTTGAAATACAACATTAACAGCACTGATTCTTACAAATATCTGTTTGTTTTCTCTCATTAATGCAAAAGATGATATTGTAACAATGTTTATATTGGCTTAAATGCTACTTAATACAACAAATCTCTTATTTCCATTAGCTGTTTAGCCTGCATACTTAAGATGATCAGATGGCATTCAACATAACTGGTAAACCTGCAATTCCATATTCCCACCAAGAAATCTTAAACCAGAAGACCATTAGTCCTGTAGCTCACCTGAGTCAATTCATCCTCAGCACTCAAACCTAAAACAAACAACCAACCAACCAGTTCCCAACCTCCATGACATTCAGCCAGAATCTTTTGTTACCTTGCCATAGGCTTCTAAGGGATTTTATCCCTTGTGCTTTTAACATTATGAAAATGAGTTTCCAGATGAAATACTCACAATCAGGGAAGAAACTTTGCTTTTCATAAAGGAAGCAGAAGTAGCACAATACTGGAAACAAACAAATTTGGCAAGGGAAGCAATACAGTTATCTCTGTACAATAACATCAATTTGGATTATTTCCCTTGTTTTTACAACAGGGCTTTAAAATTTCCCATTGTAAGTCAATGGCAACTTTTAAGTTGCCATAGCAACCAAACTGCTACAGCAATTGCCATGAAAAACAGAATTTTAAGAAGCTAGTAATAAGATCTTTTCTGTAAAGTTTCAGAAAATTTTACATTACGTAACAATGTCAATGCCACTATTAATTTAAGATCATCTGCTTGCTGTTTTGTTCCACCTAAGCCAAGAACTGAATTCTTTAAACATAGTTTAAGATACTCTGGGTGCCTAATATGGAACAGCTTGCCAGAGGAAATAAAAAATGCTTCAACAATTACTACATTCCACAATAGATGTGTAAAATGGCTTACTAACTAAACGAAAAGTTAAAATGTACAAAGAGTAAAATTTCTTTTGCTTTTTCTCTTCTTTTCTTATTGTATTGTAGTGTGTTCTTGTTGGGAAAATGATCACTCAGCATTCATTCTTTTTTTTATTTTTCTTTCATTGTTAATTTGATTGATATACATTATGTGCTTGCCTGTTTGTATGCACTGTATGTATGATTTCTATATTTTGCAAGTCCCGTATATCCTGTTTAGTTAAAATGTTTATTATTGTTACTATTTTTTCTTCTTTATATAGCACCTTCCTCCTGAAAAGTAAGTGCCTTAAGTCTAGCTCAGTTATGAATCTGTTGAAAACTCAGACACAGTGAATAACAGGTATTTGCCAACACTGTACAAGGGTTATGTGCCCACTGAACCTATGTGAGCAAAATTTATTCCTTTCATTTCCTTTTCTTGGAAGACCTACATGCATTACCTATAGTAAATTTCTTGATTCATGAACCAGGGGTCATGGGTTAGATGCCTGACTCAGTCAGTCTTTTGAATGCGGCTTTAAATAGAAGTCCCTACCTACAATACCTGTGATTCTTGCTTTTCCTATATAAAAGTCAATATGAATGACTGAAGGTTCAGACATTAGCTATTTTACCATCATTCAAACTACCACTAAATTTTTGAATACATTGTCATATATCAGATTATACATATATCAGATTATATTCAAATTTTGTTTTGTCTTTGTACTTAAGAATTATATCTGCACTCATTTTCAGTAGATATGTTTGGGATGCGATATGTTTGGGATGCTATTACTTAACATTCTAGCATAATTTGTTCACCAAACTTGAAAATTTATAGACACATTGTACATTTCCATGTCATTATTTGTATATTCTTTGTTTGCTTTTGTATTTATTTTTAGGTATTGTATAAATTTACTTGTATATTGAGGGCCTCATGGAAGATTAGCTTATACATATGTATGTGCTAAATGTTGTAACCCTCGTTAAATAAAGTCTTTACTTACTTACTTACTTACTTAGCTTAAGCAGCCACACAGTTTTTGAGGATAAGATCTTTGAATATCTTTTCCTATTTTTAACCATTTAACCAGCCAATTTATGCAATCTGCATAAATTTCATCTGTTTGGTAGAGGACTTTCCTGGGAACATTTCTGTAAAATTTTTGTCAAAATATTTGCAATGACATAACAATAAAACAATAAATCCAAATTTTCCCCTTACAAGTCAATGGAAACTTTAAGTTGCTATAGCAACCAAAGCTCTGAAGTGATCTACATAAAAAAAACAGTAATATTGTTGCTATAGCAACCAAAGCTCTGAAGTGATCTACATAAAAAACAGTAATATTGCCCCCCGCCCCCCCCCCCCCCTATAGACGCTATATATGGAATTTGGTAACAATTGGCCATGTAGTTTCAGAGGAGATGTCGTTTGTAAATGTTGACGGATGCCTGCTGATACTATAAGCTCACCTGTGAGCCTTCGGCTCAGGTGAGCTAAAAATTCAAGTTTCTGGAAATAGCAAAAATATTACGATGCTTTTAGACTCGTATGTTTGTAAAGCATATTCACTGGCTATTTATTACCCATTTCCCAACCTGTGCTGTCAACCAAGCCAATGGCTACCATAATACACGCAAAAGTGGCTGTTGACCGAGGCAATCAACAGAGTATCAACTTATTTGGCAGTTCAGTAAACAGCCACTTTTCACAGTACCAGATTGGTTGACAGCACAGGTAAGCAAAATTTGATCTAGTCACTTTTAGGATGTCTGTGATAACTTAGCTGTATAAACATCTAAACATGTTTCATTAGTAAAGTGGAGTGTATAAAACACCCCCACCCCCTCCCAATAAAAACAACAACACTAATACAGACAACTCTTGATATCTCAAAGTCAAACTTCAGCCCAAACTACTGATATCTCAAAGTAAATTTTCTGGTACCAGAAAATTTATCTTGAGATATCAATAGTTTGAGATAACGGAAGCTGAAATGTAAATGAAAATAGGAAATATATTCTTTGATATAAGAAGGTACTTTGAGATATCAGTGTTCGAGATATCGGGAGTTGACTGTAGATTGTAGTTAATTAATACTGTCATTATATATGTATATTTCAGCTCAGCAAGACCATCAGACACAGTGTATTGACTTCTGAATCCAACAGTTGTATAGCTGACAGAAACATTATAACCACACAATTCAACAAAAGAAAACTGAAGTTTGACTATATTGGAGACAGTATGACTTCCGACAAATATCTGTGTGCAGAGGCTTCTAATCAGTGGATGACAGAATAATTTCCAACAAATATACCGATGTGGAAGCTTCAAATCAGTGAATGACACTGTAATTTCTCACAAATATCTGTATGAGGAAGCCCACAGGGTATAATCGATTCTGCTAATTTTCGCTTCCTGCAGAGACTGTACATCATATTTGGCTTCCGCCAAGACTGTCCGCGAACTCTTGCTTCCTGCCGAGACTTCTGTACATGATAAATGGCTTCCTGCAGAGACTGTCCATGTGATTCTGCTTCCTGCCGAGGCTCTCGGCAGGAAGCAGAATCATGCGGACAGTCTCGGCAGGAAGCCATTTCTCGAGGACAGTAGTCTCTGCAGGAAGCAAGAGTTTGTGGACAGTCTCGACGGAAGCCAAGTATGACGGACAGTCTCTGCAGGAAGCCAAAATTAGCGGAATCGATTATACCCTGTGAAGCCTTTATCTCAGTGGAAATGAAAATATAATTTCCACTAATATCTCTTCTTGGTATCAGTGGATGACAATATAATTTCTGAAATATATCTCCATGTGGAACAGAAATCAGTGAATAACAGTGTAATTTCCCACAAATATCTCTATTTTTAAACTTCAAATCAGTGAATGACACTATATTAACTTTCCCACAAATATCCCTATAAATAAGCTTCAAATCAGCAAATGACAGTATAATTTCCCACAAATATCTCTTTATAGAAGCTTCAAATCAGCGGACACTATAATTTCCCACATCTATCTCCATGTGGAAGCTAAAAATCAGTGAGTGAAAACAGAAATTCCCACAAACATCTCTATGTGGATGCTTCAAATTAGTGGATGACATCTCTTTGTGGATGACAATAAAGGAATATCTCTATGTGGAAGCTTTTAGTCAGTGGGTTACAATATACTGGTAATTTCCCATAAATATCTGTATGTGGAATCAGTGAATGACACAATAACTTCCAACTTCAATTAAGTGAATGACACTATAATTTCCCACAAATATCTCTGTGTGGAAACTTAAAAAGTGGATAACAATATACATGTGGATAACGATATACATGTAATTTTCACAAAGATGGGAGCTTCACATCAGATATCACCATTAAAGTGGGACAATCAGACCTTCTACATTCTAAACTGTTAGTGATATGAACTACAGTGACATTACCAAACCAAACCTGCAACACACTACCTCAATGATGCAAAACGTCAGCACAGCGTATCCCAATACACAGTTTCATCCAGACAAGTTGCCAGCTGCTACAATAGCATGCTATCAGGCATTTCTGATAATCACAATGGTCCTAGGAATACCTGGAAATATCCTTGTGATCTTGGTCAATGTCAGAATGGTCAAAAAGGCACCAATGGACTTGATCATCACCTACATGAGTGTCTGTGACTTGATCCCTTTACTAATTGTTGTACCTATGCGGCTTAGCGACAGTACAAAATTCTGGTATGTTATAGGCTCTGATTGGCTCTGTAAGCTAAGACTCTATATTGGACAGGTCACAACTTGGTCATCTGCCTTGATACTAGGTGTTATGGCCATTGAGAGATACCTGCGGGTCTGCCGAAATAAAGCCACAATACAGACACCCTGGGCTGCCTACAAGAGATGTCTCATAGTTACCTTAGTAACTGTTGTTATAGCAATCCCAAATGGCATGGCTCATGGGAATAACCAGGCTGGAAAATGTGGCGTTACAAACAATTCCAATCGGAAACTGATGTATATTTACTTTATTGGTTTGGCTCTGACCATGATTCTCTTGTCGGCTATAATTCTATCTTTATATTGTCTAATTGCTAAAAAGGTATGGAAACATTCCAAAATCTTCAAAACCAGTAGCTCTATGACCACCTCAAAGGCCTATTCATCAACAAAAATATCTTCACCAAAGAAATCATTAGATCAGAACCAGTTTTTAACAGCTTCCAAACCAGCTTGGCTTCGATCAAATAAAGTAGCAGACATATCAGGCAAAAGTACACTGACACAGAAGGATAAAGATGCTGAGTTTAAGAAACTTTCAACAGACAGAATGAGCACAGATTCTTCTGAATCCATTGTTACAGAGGATCAGTTACATATTGAAACAGATAAGCAGAGAAAGGTTTCAAAGACAATAAATGCCAGTGTGAGCTTTAAGGTGGCTGACAGAAATGAAGCAAATATTAAAAGAAATGCTACAAATGAAACACATTTCCACAGAAATACTGTCACCACATCTGTCATAGATAACAATTTACCTGTAAGCATTGAAAACTTGTATTCCAATCCAAATTCCCCAAGTTCAGACATAAATATTCACAATTTATCTCAGAATGAGGACGGTGTAATGACTCAAGCAGATGCTGATAAGACTCACCACAAACCTAAAATACCTGTAGTAATTAAAATCGCTGAGGATGAAAGTAACAAAAAGATACACAACAACAACAGCACACAAGATGGAGCTCAAACCAAACAATCACTTTCAACTGGAACAGAAAAGCTGAACATAAAGAACAAAGCAATGAGCTTTAAAACCACGAAAATCTTATTTTCGGTTTCTCTGGTATTCATATTAAGCTGGATCCCCCCGTGGATAGCATTTGCTTCATCAGTAATTTATGGTGCAAAGATCCCACCAAGCATGTATCAAGCAAATATTTTTATGTTACGGGCAAATTTCTTGTCAATGTTTATGAACCCAATCCTGTACTACTTCATGAATCTCAGATTCAAGGAACAGGTCTTGCAGATTTTCAAAAGCATTAAAAGAAAACTACGATGCGGAAACCATAGTTTTAGAGTAACAGCGTAGGTTTTAGAAGCCTACAGATGAGAAAGAGAAACTGTTCTAAATATCAGTCAGTACAAATGACAAATACAAAATCAGCAACGAATCTGAACTTCTCATGATTCAACAAGAGCTGTCACCAGACAGCAGAACTTGCTTGATGTGGCCCTTGCCCATTGTGAACACAAAGTTCACGGATGCTGACGTAGACGTTGACACTGGGATGACAATAACAGCCCTTCCTGTACTTGGTACAGGCTAGCAAACAAATTGGTCTTTCTCAGCTTCAATGCTGCATGACTGGAAAGAAAGCTACAAGGCCCCGAGGTTATAAAACTTGAGTTCATGCTCAAACTCAAAATAAAGCACACTGACTGGCTGCTTCCGAGCACATGCTCGGAAGCAGCCAATCGGTGTGCTTTATTTTTATTACCTCGAACCCAAAGCTCAGTTGTTCAAAACTAGCAAAGCCATTAGAAAACAACATATAAGTAAAAACACTGCCATTTTTTAGCCGAAAAATTGTGATGAGCCTTGCAGTGCAAAAGCTCCTCTCATTTTCCAGCAAAACATATTAGCATAAATGCAATTGCAAAATATATTATAAGTAAAAACACTGCCATTTTTTAGCCAAAAAAATTGTGATGAGCCTTGCAGTGTAAAAGCTCTTATTTTTCAGCAAATCATATTAGCATAAAATTCATAAAATGCAAAACTGGATAAACGACAGGTCATCTCCTCCTCTCATGTTTTTGTGAATGACATGGTACAATTATAGAGGCTATAGCCAAAAGGGCTTAATTACTCGGATTTATGCGACAAGTGAATGCAGAGAAATATTTGAGGTACATGTTCTGGACAAAACAATTTCATTATTTTACATTGAGCAAATTTTATATTGCATGCACTGGCATCATTGTGTACTGGCTTTTATTTATATTAATTCTATAAATGGAGGTAATAATGGAATATTTGATTTAATTTATAGATAACAGTTCAATATGGAAAATATGACACACTCTGACAAGGAAGTTACAAGACAGTTCACAGGGTCTCACAATAAAATCCTGAAACTTGTCCTGTCTTGCTCCTTAGTCAGAAAATATTTCTATGCATTTTTACTAACAGGAATGTATGTTCTGTTCCGTTTCAACTCTAATTAACATTGAGATTTGCTTTTATGTGTACAAGAAGGCTACGCTAAAGATGCTTTGAACAACTGGGCCCTGATAATATATGAGCCGCGACACGAGAAAACCAACGTGGTTGTGGGCCCTGCGCAGACTCAGATCAGCCTGGAGATCCGCCCATTTTGATGAGACTCTTTGTTAAGTGCTCAAATGGTAGCTAAGAGACTGAGCTACCTCCATGCAAACAGCGAAGACTCTGATCAGACTGGGCGGATGCCCAGGCTGATCTGAGTCTGCGATGGGCGCACTACCACATTGTTGGTTTTCTCGCGTCGCGGCTCATATGTCGAACAGCAATATGTTTTACAGAGCAAGCAACTCATAAACATGACCTGGAATATCTTGTCCCTTGAAGGCTGAAACATGAACAAACCTTATTAAAGATGAATGTTCTTGAAAACTTATCTATTTTTCTTGTTTACAAGTCTAATTATTATTATTTGTGATTGTTTTTCTCTTCAGTTTGCAGGGTTCTCCCCAGGTGCATATGGCATGTCGCATGCGACATGGCTTAATCCAGTGTCAGTAATTGCGACATGCCTTAATTATCTTGACATCCTTCTCATCCCTGCGGACATCCCTTAATTGTATAATCACTCTTAGCTAAGTTTATTGTCATAGTGTGTGCGGTGAAGCAGTGAAGTGTCAATACCACTAAGTAGATGTTTACACAAGGATTATAACACCCTCGCGGCAGGGATTATGACACCTTTTTGCTTAGTCCCCCAATTAAGATTGGATACCCGTCTGTTTCTTTGATGTCATTGTGCCTTCCACAGCGAGATAATATGAATATTAAATAAAAAAAAAATATGCGTGAAGGGTGTCAGTATATTGACTTATCATCACTTCAGTAAAAAATATTCTGCAGCTTATTACTTTGATATCTATAGTAATTTAGTAGCTTTTAACTGAAATATTTAGCAAAATACATAAAAAGTAACATTACAATGGCAGTAAAATAAAGTACATGATAAGACTTCTTAGAAATTATAAAAGGTTTTATTACCTCCCTTGTTTCATATGAGCCAAATTTAGACCTTGTCTGCTCACCTGATGGTTTGCTTTACAGGGAAACTGAGTTTGTTAGCTCACCTGGATATTCAATGAGGAGCTCAGAAATTTGCTCACCTGAGTATTATGTACATAAAAGGCCTACATGGTCCTCACTTGCTCACCTCACCACCAATGACCATCTTAATAAACAAAGAGAAATATTCTGTGTGTGTGAGGGAGAAAGGAAGAGGAGATCTTCCTATGCTAAACTGCTGATTTAACTTGCTATATTTGGCATTTATGAGCAAACTACCCATAGCTTTTGTTACATGGGTAAGTGAGTGAACTGGAGTATAACGTCCCACCAACAACAAGGTCTGTGGAGACTGGTTGTTACATGGAAACATGGAATAAGGAAAAGATCAGAATTTATCACGTAGTTGTTATCTGCAAATGCTTAATTTGATATCCGCGCGCTTAATTAAATTCATCTTCAACAACATGCCTTCACAAATTTCTGGGGAGAACCCTGGTTTGGTAATGTAATTGCAGTGACTATACTGGTTAATCTGTCTAGACATGACCACAATGTAAATCAAAATTACTTAGAACCTTAATTTGAGCCGAAACACAACAAAACCAACAAAGTGGCATGTGCGCCATGCAGAGATAAGATCAGCCTGGGCATGTGCCCTGTCTAATCAGTCTTTGTTGTGTGTAAAAAAGGGCAACTGAAGGGTAGCTTGGGGTCTAAGCTAGCTCCATGCCAACAACCAAGACTATGACTAGTCTAGGCCAATTCCCAGGCTGATCTGAGTCTTCACTGGGTGCATATGACACTTTGTTCATTTTGTTGTGTTGCGGCTCATTTGTCTCTGGAAATGGTCCCTCACCTTAGCTCCAGATAAAGACAAGATGTCTACAGAGCTCCAGAAAAAGGTGGGATTTTGTTGTTAATTCAAAGATAATTTTTCTTATTTCTCAACGAAAACATATGTTGTGACCCCTCATTAGAACCGTCTCAAAGAGACGGTTCTAATCAGGGGTCACAATATATGTTTTTACAGAAAATAAAAGAAAATTATCCCTAAATTATCCTCATTACCCCTTCTTAGCTTGAGCAGTGGGGGATGGTTGGGCTGGGTTTTTAAAGCCCTTTCAACCAGACTGGTTCAGGGTTTGAGGTTATAAAACTTGAGAATAATCTCAAACTCAAAATAAAGCACACTGATTGGCTGCTTCCGAGCCAATCAGTGTGCTTTATTTTGAGTTTGAGAATGTACTCAAGTTTTATAACCTCTGGGCCTTAACTGACAATAAAGGAACCTCGGTAGCACTCGGTAGTCAAACAAGCTGTACTTGTATACATGCAGATCTAAGCTTCTGGCTACACAGAGTCCTAGATAAGAGGGGTATTTGATGATAATTGAGGGATAATTTTCTTTATTTCTCATTGAAACCATATGTTGTGACCCCTCATCTGAACCGTCTCGTCGAGACGGTTCAGATGAGGGGTCACAACATATGTTTTTATCCAGAATTAACAAAAATTATCCCTAACTAGAAATGTTTTTCAGAGAAAAACTGATGTCCCCCCACCAGCCCATTTCCCATCCCCTCTAATGAATACAAGAGGGCCAAGTGGCCCTAAATCGCTCACCTGAGTTTAAGGGTGTCATTATTCTAATTGTATGTGTTGTAGAAAGTTAGCTAGAAAGCAGTAACTGACATAGGCATTGGAAATTTGGCTTTAAGGCAGTAACCTCCAACTGCCTCTCCTATATCATATTCTCTACCCCTGAGGCACAAATAGCCCAAATTTCATGTCTCTAGTTCACAGTTCCTGAGAAACCAACTTTAACCAACACTTGAACAAAAAAACTTAATGTAAATAAAACCACAACAAATAGGTCACATCTACTGAATAAGGCTAATATTTCTATGAACTTTAAAGACTTTTAAGTCCAATGGTTCTCATGTATTTGAGCAGAATGGTGATTAAAGAAAAACAATGGGAATGAGAAATGACATGTTTTATTTAAAAGTGTTACAGATAAATTGCAATATTGTCAATCAATCTTACATATTTATTAATCTTAGCCAGTATATATGCTAAGTCCAGATATACCTTGTTTTAAAAACAAAGTAGATCCAGATCAACTGGCTTCTGAGAAGCCATCTCATGGTTTCTGAGAAGCCACCTGAACAGGATCTGTACTGTTTTCCACGCTGCTTCTGATTCCAAGGTAAAAACTGAAATCATGCAACATGCATGGCTAAAACCTGGGGAGGAGTGCAGCTTAATGAAATATTTTTGTGTATAGAGCATATTATGATCAAGCACACTTACACAACGTGGTAATTTTATACTGATCAAATCATTACTACCTGAGCCACGACAAGAGAAAACCAACGAAGTGATTGTGTGCCCAGCACAGACTCGGATCAGCCTGGGCATCTGCCCAGTCTGATCAGACTCAGCACTAAGTGCTCATATATGTCAGCTAAGCCATGCAGATAGCAAAGACTCTGATCAGGCTGGGTGGATGCCCAGGCTGATCTGAGTCTTTGCTGGGCGCACATCCCACTTTGTTGGTTTTCTCATGTCGGGGCTCACTTGTTTTTCATGCTTTATTTACATGAAATAGGTAACAAATAAATATAATGATGATCCATCTCCCAATCAAATACCAGTTAAATGGCTAATGGGAACATTTTGTAAAAGCAAACAAGCATCATAGACTAATCTGAGCCTGGCTGGTGAACTAACAAGGTGATAATACATTTCTATTTGAAAAGGTCACAGCTGAATGAGACAAGTTCAGACTTTTGTCTATAAGTTTGACAAGTTTATTCTTTGTACAGTAGGCCACATGGCCTATGAGTATACAGTAACATATTTATATATATTACCAAATTAATTCTAATAAACATCCCTGCTCTAACAAATGCCCCCTGCCTCTTTTCAAAAAAAGTATGTTATACTGGCTTGCCAACCTCAGTAAAGGAAACTTTGAGAATTCCCGTTTTCTTCTCTGAAACACGTAGCCCTTCCAAACAGGTCAACTCTTTAAGGAAAGAATTTGCTCCCGAACAAGCAATTTTTTTCTGTTAAGAGTTGATCCCTACTGAGTAGGGAAGCAAGAAAAAGGAAACCAGTAGAATTTCTGCTTCATCAGAAAATATATCAATTCACCTTAATACTGTTTATTACAAGCATTTTGGCAGTGATTGATTCACTACTCTTTAGGCTCAAAATCATGCCCTGCTTTTACTTTTTGCAGAACAACTGCCTCCATTGATAAACTGTTTATGAATAACGGCTGAAAAAAGTGCTAGTTTAAATACTTAATTAATGGTAGAAAATATCAACCATTGAGAGAGATGTACACCATAGAACAACATAAGCGATAATTCGATACCAATTAAAGTCTTATTCCTACATGAAGAGCCAAAAGTTGGGTACTCACTGAAATCATCTCAATGAGATGGCTCCAATGAGTATCAAATGTCTTCACAAGGGTAATAATGAAAGCTAATTAAAGTGCCTTATGTACAGTGCTACTTCAAAATTACATTTTGAACTTACATCGTAAAAAAATTAATTTAAGCTAATCAAAGTGCCTTATATATAGTGATACTTAAAAAAAAGTACATAATGAACTTACATGTATGGCAAAATGTGCATGAACAAACCACCAGCACATCAACATACACCACATACCAGAGAAGTAAGCACCTGATATTCCTCGTTTTCTAATTTGACATGGAAAGGCAAACGTTTGGTATTCACTCGAAGCTTCTCTTCGACACACCTCCAGTGATCACCACAACACATGCCTTCATGGAGATACATGTACCATATTATGTGCCTAAAAAGGACTTTATCAATGTTCACAACTATATAATTATTATGGAATTTGTCTTTTGTTTAACAGAACACATATGCACATACCCCTGCATATGAATATACACCATATTTAATTTACTAGATGACAACATCTGATACCCATTATTTCCTTATTCAATCACAGCCATACACAACATTGCTAGATAAGAAAGCATTCAGTACCCATTATTTTGCATATTCATAAATAGCAAAACAATCTGATGGGTGGTCATGAACAGACTAAAGACAGAAGACTATAACTATTTACAAGAATTAAACAAAATAACATTTATGTACTGTAAGAAACAAATAACTAATTTATCTGTAGGTAAGTTTGTATCATCAATAATTCTTACTTAAATTCTTACTGATGAATATGCAATGATGGCTTTGAAACAACTTTCCCTATAACCCCAACCTTAATGAATTACAATAAGGCATTTTGCATCAATACTAATTGATTCAATGCAGTGTGCAACTGTCTTATTTAAAACTGAGCAATTTGTGAAAAGGAATAGAGAAATTTTAACCCTCACCATGGTGAGGCTGAATATATCCTGCTTTAGATCCAGATTGGCTGATTTCTGAGAAGCAGCTGATCAGGGTCTATATTGTTTTTCATTCTGCTTCTGAATCCATCGTAGAAACTGAAATCATGCAACATAAATGGCTGAAAATTGGCGAGGGCAGTAGTATTATGAAATATTTAGCATAGTAAGGATTAATCAATTAATAAATTTGACAATAAAACCAGATTGATTATTGAGAAATTGATTTGTAAAATTTAATTTAGTTTGATTAAACAATTTTAGAGTATTTAGTATAAAAACCTATTACATGGGTCATTTCATAAAATTACAGGATTTGATACATTTTGACTAGCAAGAACGGCTCTGAGTTTCTGTCATATACTGTCAATAATTATGTCTGACATCAGGTGTCAAATTGTGCCATGCAGCTTGGAGTGCCTTTTGCAAACCCTGTGTTTATCATATTTTACTGGTGCACTCTCCTGCCCATTTCACCCCATCTGTACTCAGTTGCATTTAAATCTGGGTTGTCTGCTGGCCACAGCAGTAAACTGACACTGTTATGCTGCAAGATTTGTTGTGTTATTCTAACAGTATGCAGTCTGGGGTGGTCACTGCCAATATTACTCAAATAACCATTCGATAAAGCTTAAGTCAGATCTTCACTGGTATCAAATTCTATGATTTATATAATGAGACGTGATAAATTTATATCAAAACCATGTACTTTAAAATTGTTTATCAGTAATCAATTTCTCAATAATCTGGTTTTATTATCGATTTGGTCATAATATCTCATCCTTTGCACAAGATCCTCACTTTTATACCACACCTGGTGTCATGGCTACATGAGCTAACATATATGCCATACAATTAACATTTACTCTAGGAGCCAAGTCAGCTAAAAATTGAAAGAGGTGGCACCCTCTGCTATCCTTGGTTTGACTACGTTTTCTATTAGCCATAACCTTCTGAAAGGAGGTTTGATTGTTCTGCTCTCAAAATTTTATTGTCATGATGCTTTAATTCACATGTGTTCCTTGGTACCCTATGGCTGAAATCAACACCATTAAGGCATGTATTGTTACATTGTTGTACTTCAGCGGAAGTCATGTTTTGCAGCATTGCCATTCTTTTCCTACTCTAGAAATATCGTTTCAATACAGGTGTTACTAATCAGAGCCATAATGCATCAAAACGACTTTCCGCTTTATTTTTTGAGCATTTTTCTATATGAATTTACCCCACCCACTTGAGAAACAGGTAGGCTAAATTGTTCAATGAGATAGCCCTCAATTATTTCGTCCATTAAATGGCATAGTGGTAGATTTAAATGTCCAAGAAACTAACAAAATATGTTCCGCACTCAAAAGTGACTGGCATGGTATTGTATATACATATATATATATATATATACAACGATTCATGCTACCCCATGCAGAAAAAAGTCCAAAGAAATATAATATTTAAATGAAACATGTAAACAAACACCATTTTAGGTCAAACGCCTAGTCTTTGCCCTAATAATACTAACATGTAATTGTGGTATGCAGGTAATCAGTTATAATACATCAACTTAGACTTTGGGCTGCAAGTTTATTTTACTACCCCATAGTAACGTCTTACTACTTGTCTTATAACTTTACCTTTACGGTGCTATTTCCAGTTTGGTATCGCGTGTTGGTTGTTGCACGGATAGAATCAATTCCTAAGCATTGCCCTTTTCACTGTTTTATCTACTCTGACCCTTTCCTTTAAAAACTTTATATGAAATCGAAGATTAATATAAATATTTTGCCTTATCGCATTTATTTACACCAAAGTAACGTATATAACAGGTTAAAAAGTAAGAGTTATTCTACTCTACTGCCACAAGTGTAAAGAGACGTGTGGCTAGAATGAAAAATTCTCTCTCTCTCTCTCTCTCTTACTTCATCATGATGAAAAATATGTTTAGGATCATTTGGGCTCATTCTGAATCAGTTTGGAAAAAGGAACTTAGCTCGAGCTGTTGCTAGGGGACATTGGCAGTGTAGCAACATTATATTACCGACCACACACTCAGCAAAAAAAAAACCGAGATTAATGTAGTGTTTTCTCTGATGCATAACTTGCTTCCGGAGAACCTTCCTTTTTGGAATTAAGTTAAGCTTTTATCATTCCACTAGACTTTCAGGACATGTTTGACGATAATCTGAAAGACCACCTGCGATAAAGAACAAAGCAGATTTGGTTTCATTGATTCTGTTCTTAAAAGTGCAGACGATATTGTCCAGCCATGGGTAATATGGTTATGGCATATTGTCATTACTTTCCGTTCATTATGAAAATGGCTTTTGAATCAAGTCAATGAAAAATCACTTATTTAAACTCCTGGTTTGGTAGTCAAAAATGGTAACGTATACAGCATTCAACAATAAAAGGGTTATCAGATTACCCTTTTACTGTACAGAAGTTTTTATATTCATGCTTGAGTAATCTGGAGCAGAAAGTAACAGGTCCTGAAGTAATCATCAAATGTTGAAAGCAAAACAGAAGGCTTCTTAATGTTAACATTACAGAAGTCATAATAACTATAACTCTCTGAAGAGATTTGAATATTTGATGTACCCATTTCATGGCTTCAAATTTCAATTGTTACTAACAACTACTGTAACAGTAGCATAAGTACAGTTCTATACAGTGCCTAATTTGCATTGGTATTATGCCTGTTTTAGATGTTTTGCTTAAAACCGGTTATTTTCTGCACCTGGTAACCCGAGCATTAATATGAGAAGCAAATGATAGGCAATGATCAGGAATTGATACAATAAGATCCCACATCCCGCCCTTAAACCAAAGGGAAAGAAGCACACACATAAATAGACAAAAAGTTCACGAAAGACATGCACGGTAAACTAAATGAACAGCTCTTTCTCAAACAGGTGGTCATTCAGCAGCCCCAACTGAAAACAGCCAGAACATATATTTTTACCAACTTTATATTTGATATTACAAAACAAAACAGAAGGCAAAACGGACAGCTATTCAGGTGACCATATTGCTAGATGATGGTAAACAAGCCAACTTCTTAACAATAAAAGGGTTCCTTCCGAGAATTGAGGAACCTTCAATGCTTCATCTTATTGAATTTGCAAACAGAATATACCAATATCATTAAACACCATAATACCTAATCTGACAACTCATTTGCATTTAAATGTTGTATTCGTTACCTTTTTATTATCATACAAATGAAAAAGTAAGTGAATTATCATTGACTCGATTAATATAAGATCTTGATAATGTCATAATCATATCATCCTTGCCCAGACAATATCGTGTGCACTTGCCAGGAATCTGCCATGTTCTTTCTCACGTGCGTTCCTTATTTCTAAATGATCTCCAAACATGTCAAGGAAATAATAGTGTATTAATGTTAATGGACACACCTCAATGTTTTACTGCAGTTTGTTAGAATGGAAACGATATTTTCGACCTCCTATTTGCTTCTGTGGCTTATTTAATCTTCTTAAAATAAGGTTTACTTTTAACAGAAACACTTTTCTCCTAAAGAAGAAAATTCTTTCTTTTAACAGTTTACTCCCATTAAGAAAGGAAGGTAAGGTAAACGTGGCAGTTATCTCAGCGTAATATTGTATCCATTCACTTAAAATTCTTGAAACGATAGGAGCTTAACTAAATTCTGAATGAGAATTCTCTGGGAGCAAAGAATGCATCACAGGAAACAAAGACAGCAACCTCGGTGTCTAGGAATAGAATGTTATAATGCTGCCAATGCCCCCTAGCACCAGCTTCGGCTGATTTTTTTTAAAACTGACTCTGAATGAGCCCAAATGATCCCTTACGACCCCAAAACACATATTTTTTTCAATTAAATGAAGTACAGGGAAGCATTTTGCCGTAGATACATGGCACTTTACAATAGCTGCAATGGAGTAAAAATAACACTTACTTTTTAACCTGTTACATACGTTACTTTGGTTTAAATATATGCTAAACGGTCAAAATATTTTTAACCATGGTTTTAATATTGTTTTTAAAAGAAAAGGTCAAAACAGATAAATTAGTGTAAACGGGCAGCAATCAGGAATGGGTTAAATCGGTGTCACAGACCTCCCATGACACCAAACTAGAAATAGTAATATAAAGTCAAAAGACAAGTACTCAAATAATACTAGAAGTAGCAAAATAAACATGCAGTCCATTCCATGCAGATAACCTCCAAACTAGCCTTACACCAACAAAGCGTCTACTTTCAACAGGATAATGACGAATTAAAATACAAAATAAACCAGTGTTGTAAAGACAATAGAAAAGTGGACAGCACAAACTGTAACATCATAACATCACAATGAATGGATCGCCTTGGAAATATCACTGATAAATTACATACGGTAGGTTTAAACAGATTTCACATGCATGTAAAAATAACTCAAACTAATAAGGCCTTGGCGTATTTGGAATTTGCAACATTTAACCTCAAGAAATATTTTCAAATAAAAGTTACAAATGTTACCTTTCTGAGTTCAAAAAGTAATTTATTAAAACTAAGTTTGTATTGTGTGATTCTTAAAAATCATTTAGATATTAATGAATATAAATAGATTTAGTACTTTTCCATGTACAGAATAATTCATGAGCGCTTCTTTTTTATTTATTTACTTTTTTTTTTTTTTTTTTTGTGTGTGTGTGTGGGGGGGGGGGGGCACAATTTCAATTTTTCTTGTCATGTAAACAACACTGTTTGCTGTCTGAGTAGGCGACTAAACAATGCAAAAATTAAATATTTTGGTAAATAATAAATACATTTAGCTCAACTGTTTTGTTTAATAGGCAATTTTTCGAAAGAGTGTATTCCTGGGTGGATGATAGTCTTTTTACGCAAACATGTTAATCTGATAATTACGTTACTTTGCTGAAGATATGTGTTGTAAGGTCAAAACTGATTTAAACTGTTATGTTGTATCATGTTTAGTATAATCTAAATGACACAGGTCAAATTTTTCAGTTTTAAATAGCTTATTAGCTATGTTTTATCAAACAATTGCGTGAAAAATGACTTTGAAGCCACTAACAATGAATAGGTGTGCCTTTGTTCAACAGTTCATGGTTGACCAAGTATAAAGACTACGAATCTCAAATTTATTTGTTAGAAAGTTATTGAAAAGAGCCAGTTAGACAAATTGAAAATTCAATCTTGGGGTCAATTTATCACAGTCTTTGTAAAAATAAAATAATAATAATAAAACAAGAGGGCCATGAGGCCCTGAATCGCTCACCTGGGCAATTGGCAAGGTGGCTTTTTCTTATCATGTCTGAAATTGTCAAAATATGAGTCTTGGGTCAAAAGTCAAAGAATGACCATGACCACTTGTACTCATAAATCTTCATGTACTCATTAAGACAACCATATATACCATTTTTAGGCCAAAATCTTCAAAACTTTCCACGAAATCTTATGTTCTAGCATTTTCCCATATTTGACCATGCCGCAAAAAAGGTCAAGGTAAACCCAAGGTCACCATTTGAACAGTCTTGGTGGTACTCTAGTACTCCATGCTACTTACCAAGTCTCAAGGCTATAGGTGTATTGGTTCTGGAGAAGAAAAATATTAAAGAATTATACCATAAGTGGTAATGGCGGCTATGTTGGTCATGTGACCTGGACCGTTTGAACAAATTTTTATTCAATCAACCCCTGGAGGCTCTATAATTATGAAATGTGTTTAAAATTGGCCCTTTGGCTTTTGAGGAAATGGTTAAAAATGTCAAAATATGAGCGATCTGGATCAAAGGTCAAGAAATGACCTTGACCTCTTGTACTCATAATTCTTCATGACCTCATTAAGACAACTGTATATACCAATTTTTAGGCCAAAATCTTCAAAACTTTCCATGAAATCTTATGTTCTAGCATTTTCCCATATTTGACCTTGCTGTAAAAAAAGTCAAGGTCAACACAAGGTCATAATTTGAATAATCTTGATAGTACTCAAGTACCCAATGGTACATACCAAGCCTCAATGCCATCGGTCAAATGGTTCTGGAGAAGAAGATTTTTTAAGGTTTTTACCATATATAGGCATAGTGGCCATGTTGGTCATGTGACCAGAACCGTTAGAAATTTTTTTCATTCCCTCGACCCCTGGAGGCTCTATAAAAAAAATTGGTCACAATTGGCCAGGTGGTTTTTGAGGAGATTGTTTGAAACTGTCAAAATATGAGAGTTCTGGGTCAAAGGTCAAAGAATGACCTTGACCTCTTGTACTCACAAATCTTCTGGTACCCATTAAAATGACTGTATATACCAGTTTTTAGGCCAAAATCTTCAAAACTTATCATGAAATCTCATGTTCTTGCATTTTTCCCATATTTGACCATGCCGTAAAAAAGGTCAAGGTCAACACAAGGTCATAATTTGAACAATCTTGATAGTACTCAAGTACCCAATGCTACATACCAAGTCTCAAGGCCATCGGTCAACTGGTTCTGGAGAAGAAGATTTTTAAACGTTTTTACCATATATGGGCGTGGTGGCCATGTTGGTCATGTGACCTGGACCGTATCAATAAATTTTTGTTCCCTCAACCCCTGAAGGCTGTATATGAAATTTGGTTTCAATTGGCCCAGTGGCTTTTGAGGAGATTGTTAGAACTTATCAAAATATGAGAGTTCAGGGTCAAAGGTCAAAGAATGACCTTGACCTCTTGTACTCGTAAATCTTCATGTAGTCATTAAGATGACTGTAGATACCAATTTTTAGCCCAAAATCTTCAACAGTTTCCAAGGTATCTTATGTTGTAGCATCTTGCCATATAAAAGCATAAGGAAGCAAATTTGACCTTACCGTAAAAAAGGTCAAGGTCAACCCAAGGTCATAATTTGAACAATCTTGATAGTACCCGCGTACCCGATGCTACATATCAAGTTTCAAGGCCATCGGCCTATTGGTTCTGGAGAAGAAGATTTTTTCAGGTTTTTACCATATATGGGCATGGCGGCCATGTTGGTCATGTGACCAGGACCGTTTGAACAACTTTTCGTTCCTAAGGTCCCAGGAGGCTCTATATGAAATTTGGTTACAACCGGCCCAGCGGTTTCAGAGGAGAAGTCATTTGAAAGTGTGGACGGACGGACGGACGGACGGACGGACGGACGGACGACGACGGACGACGGAGCCTTACCATCCTATAAGCTCCACCGGAGCCGCTGGCTCAGGTGAGCTAAAAAAACCACTTAAATTATGTTTTAAATTTTCAAGGGGTACATGAATTGTTATAACGAAAATAACTGACCCGAGGTTCTTAATTGTTTTCTGTGTAGCTTAATGTATGGCATATTAGCTATTCTTACAGAAAATATTGACATTTGATACAGTTGAATCGTTACAGCATATGTCTCATCAATTCTTATTTCATATACTTAAAATTTAATAAGGTAACGTATATTACTGCCCATTACAGAGTTATGCAAGGTTTGCCAAGGTGGCAAACGCTGAATCTGATCACTACAGATCAAGACAGTTATTTTTATATATAAAAACTAATGGTACACCACGTGGACCACTATCTCTCTTTTCTATGCCACTCATGGAATCATATTTGCTCCACTATAGGTAGTCATATCCATCGCTTAATTTGACTATTTTGACAATAAAATTTGGCGAGCAGAACAATCAAACCTAGTTTATGAAGGTTTAAACTATTCAAAAATACATTCAAACTAAGTATAGCAGAGGGTGCCACCTCCGACCCTTATTTTGGCAAGATAGGCGATTTTGGCTCCTAGAGTAATTACGTATACATGTCAGGTTTACATTGTCATGGAGGTGAGTTTGGAGACCTTTCATGTACAATGTTACCAACATTCCTTAGTTTTACCATAGAATTAAAATCTTTATTAAAGGGTTGCTTCAAGAGCTCAGGGCACATTCAAAAGAAGAAATATGGGCCATGTCATCTTACAAGTTTGTTTTTCTATCACACAATTGAATGTTACATTTTTTTGGTACAGTTGCCTACAGATAATAATGAAATAACAAAATGCATTTTACAGTTTGAAACACGACTTAAATCAAATCAAGTTCCTCAAATAACCCAAGCAGAATCTACGTCACTTCATAATTATCATCAGACAACTATATTCATAATATCACACATCTCTCTAATGCTTATTATGCACCTATCCATGTTTTCCACCAAATTCAAGGCCGTCGTCGCCGGTCCGGCAGGTCCGGCGAGTGCCGGACCACTTTTTTTGGCCGAGTATGCTATCTGCCGTACCACTTTTTTTCTTTTCAGCCGATTTTTCTTTCGTGCTTACCTGTGATTTTAGTAAAGAGCGTCATCAAAAGTGCCGCAATTTATCGATGAAATTATCAATGACGCTCGTTGCTCGTGTCATCAATAAACCTGGCCAGGGTGTGAAAACATGCAGTCACACACCGTGCAAAAGAATGCAGTTATTATAATGACACCTGCTTGATTAATTTCATAATCGTTAAAGGATTATTTTCAGTGGACGATTTATCAAAGACATGATAAACACTTTGATCCAGTATGTTTTAAAGAACTTCTGTATATCAACAATGGTATGAAAACAAAATACAGGGGCATGTTTTTTTCTCGACGCAACAGAAGAAAGTTTTAATCCCTCAACGTATTTTTCTAACTATTCTAAATCATAGAACATTTCGGGCGCCAAAGTATATAAAACATTTTGAATGTACATGTATGAGCATTCTAAGTCCTGAGACTGTACCGAAAGTTCCATGTCAATGTTGTTATCCCATTATTGATATACAAGTGCCACCTGTTCCAAATCAGCCCAAGACTTTTTGGTTCCCACAACGTACATTTGGTGTAAAAAAAGCCGGAGTTGAGAAGTTTTCAGTCGTCGTGGTTTGACAGTAGGCCGTGGCTAGCCAATAACAAATAAAAAAAAAATAAAACAACTATATAGTGGGGATTATATCTGTATCAGGCTTAATTTTGCTGACATTGATGCCAGCGCCTGATGAGACTCGCAGAGTGGTCGAAATAGTTGTTAAAGATCTTCTTGAGTCTTACGTTTGTTCCTTTTCGTATTTCACTAGCAAAACTTCATGACCAAAACGACTGAAATTTGGCCACAAACGTATCCAAAAATGCATCTAAAACGCACACAGAGACGCCCATAAATCAAAAAATTTCCCCCGAACCCCCCTTACCAGAGGAGGAAATCTTCTCGTGCTCTCCCCCCTCGTGCCTTCGGCACTCGCTGATATCCCCCGCCGGACCAATATTATGGCGAAAATTTATTCTCAAATATTATTAAACAGATTGACTAAATGGTCAGAAAATGAAACTAAAATATCACAAAATCAGTTTGGATTTCAAAAAGGAAAATCAACTGTAGACTGCATTTTTACTTTTTATTCAATCATTTCAAAGACGTTACACGAGGGTGAAAAACTATACTGTACCTTTATCGATTATGAAAAGGCATTTGATAAGGTAGATAGAGCTCTTCTCTGGCAAAAACTCGTTTCTGAAAATATTAGTAGTAAGCTTGTGAAAGCTATTTCTTCCATGTATTCTGTAGTTAAATCTTGCATTAGATACCGCTCCTCATATTCAAATTTTTTCACATCTAACATTGGTCTTAAACAGGGTGATCCGAGCTCCCCGCTTATGTTCATGCTATTTATTAATGATATTACCCAAAATATAAACTCTGACTTTGACAGTATATTCACTATTGATGAATTACAGATATTTATGCTTCTGTACGCTGACGATGCTGTAGTATTTGCGAAATCTCCAGAAAAGCTACAATCCATTCTTAAAGATCTGGAAGCATATTGTAAAACCTGGGGTCTGAAAATTAATACAGCTAAAACAAAGGCGATGATTTTTGAAAAAGGACGCCATACAAGCTTTGATTTCTTTTTAAATGATACCAGATTAGAACTTGTTACTTCATTTAAATACTTAGGTATTCATTTTTATAAAAATGGTAATTGGGCTCGAACACAGAAGCGAATAGCTGAACATGCATCATACGCCCTGCATAATCTCTTTTCTCTTTTTAAACAAATAGAACTACCTGTTTCTGAGAAGTGTAAACTTTTTGACACTTTTATTGGTTCCATTTTGAATTACAGCGCAGAAGTGTGGGGTGCGCATGGCGCTAAAGACGTCGAAATTATACATACCAAATTCTGCCGTTGGATTTTGCACGTTAGAAAATCAACAAATCTGACTGGTTTGTACGGAGAATTAGGGCGGATACCATTTAGTATATCAAGGAAAATTCGAATGATAACATACTGGATTAAATTACTTAGGTTACAGGAAAATGCTCTTCCTCGAAAAATTTATATTATGCTTAAAAATGACGCTGATAATAATGTTTCTTACAGAGGGTCTAACTGGGCTTATCAGGTCAAGTCACTCTTGGCTGAACTAGGTCTTTCCTACATATGGCAACAACAGACAGATATTACTATTCCTCTTAACTTAATAAAACAGCGTATACTTGATTCATATTACCAAAGTTGGTATGCAAACATTAACAATTCTAATCGATTGCAGATGTACTCACGATATAAACATAATTTTCAGTTCGAAGATTACTTAGATTTTATATATGAGAAAAAATTTAGAACTGCTCTTACAAAATTTAGACTTTCTTCCCACGATTTAGCCATCGAGCGTGGTCGATATGAAAATATACCGAGAGATGAAAGAATATGTAAAAATTGTAATTTAAACATGGTTGGAAACGAGTTTCATTTTTTATTGGTTTGTCCGAAATATAGAGACCTAAGACGAAAACATCTAAAAAAGTATTATTGCCATTGGCCAACACTAAATAAGTTTGATGACCTAATGAGTAACACTTCAAAACCGGTGATTATCAATTTGGCTAGATTTTTGTATTTTGCTATGAAGTTAAGGGATATTGTATAAGACGTTAATATGACTATGAACATGCCACCTTATTTAAGTTAAATGAATATGAATAAAGTATCCAGTTGCTCCTATGCTAATATTTGATATATGCTATGTTTTCATGTTCTCATGTTCTGATGTAGGCTAGAAACATATTTTGTATGTTTAATGCTGAATAAATTTATTTGTATTTGTATTTGTATGTTGTTATCCCATTATTGATATACAAGTGCCACCTGTTCCAAATCAGCCCAAGACTTTTCGGTTCCCACAACGTACATTTGGTGTAAAAAAAGCCGGAGTTGAGAAGTTTTCAGTCGTCGTGGTTTGACAGTAGGCCGTGGCTAGCCAATAACAAATAAAAAAAAAATAAAACAACTATATAGTGGGGATTATATCTGTATCAGGCTTAATTTTGCTGACATTGATGCCAGCGCCTGATGAGACTCGCAGAGTGGTCGAAATAGTTGTTAAAGATCTTCTTGAGTCTTACGTTTGTTCCTTTTCGTATTTCACTAGCAAAACTTCATGACCAAAACGACTGAAATTTGGCCACAAACGTATCCAAAAATGCATCTAAAACGCACACAGAGACGCCCATAAATCAAAAAATTTCCCCCGAACCCCCCTTACCAGAGGAGGAAATCTCCTTCTCGTGCTCTCCCCCCTCGTGCCTTCGGCACTCGCTGATATCCCCCGCCGGACCAGTTTTCACTACACGGCGACGGGCCTGAAATTAGGCTGCTTCACCAAACATGCTACCCCACCACTTCTACTTCCCTAGCTCCTCTTACATACACATTCACTTTGTCAGTAACTGGACTCAACGCTTAAAATGAGGCGAGAGATATTAGCTACCTGAGGTATGAAAGATACATTATTAAATACAAAATTCTGAAAACTGTCCCATTCCTGGAGGTAATCCCAAACAACCCTCCCCTGAGGGAAAATATGGACAGGTGTATAAAATGGTGGCCACCCAGTTCTATGCAAAACCACCAACAATACTTGCCTCCATGTAAGAGGCAAGTATTGTAATTTAACTTGGTGGGTGATTCACTGGCAGGTGTTGTTGGCAGGACTGGTGATTCATACTGGTATAATCAGGTAATGCTGTTCACAGGTTAATCATACTGGTACAATTAGGTGTTCACAGGTTATTCATATTGGTATAATCAAGTAATGGTGTTGACAGGTGATCCATACTGGTATAAACAGGAACTGGTATGTTGTCTAGTAAAATATATTAAGGGACATTTAAACCTATTTGAACAATAATCCTGAAATCAGTGTAGTGTGTGGTTTGAGATTTATTAAGTAAAAAAATATTGTGGTTTGAGATTTATTAAGTAAAAAAATATAACAGCTTATGGTCTGACCAGTAAGCTTCCTCTACTCCTGTTACACCATCACAGTTAGTAAAAACAAGGTCAATTGTAGACCCATTATCTGTAGTAGGCTTATGATTCAGCTGACTGCAATTCAATGTTCTATACATATACTGTTCTATTTTATTTGTTGCCTGTGTCACATTGATGTTAAAATCACCGATAATGACAAGTGGTTTGATTTTGTCTACACGTGGAACAAGTACCTTTTCAAAAATATTGGAAAAGGTATAGAAAGATGTGCTGGGAGATTTGTAAACCACAACAATTTGCAAGTCAATCAGGTGATGATGACTTTCAATAACAATGAATTCCAAGTCTTTAGTGTTGTAGGAAAAGCTGTGAGCTATGGTGATATCATTTTTGGCATACAGAACAGATCCATGAGGTGGTCTTAATAAATTGTTGTTCAGAGGCTGATCATTCCTAATCATGGTAAAACCTTCAATAGCATATGCATTTGTGTCATCCATTTGACAAAGTCTGCTTTCTGATATACCAATTATATGTGCAGACAGTAAACTCCTGTCACATCTTATATCTTCTATATGTTTGTGAAGTGAGCGACAATTATTGTAAGCTATTTTAAAATGGGAAGTTGCATCTATGGTATCTAACGGAACATAGCAAAGGTCTAACAGTGCATGATCATACAATCTCTGCATTTCTGTTTCAACATGTTCATCAATTTTCAATGCATCTTCATTAAAGTTGAGTATGTGGAGATTCTTTATTGACTTTACTCTGCTCAGAGCAACATAGTGTAGATGTGGGACTTTTCTGGTTTTGTTTTGTGTCAAATCTATGACAACATTATCAAGGGTAGATCCCTGCGCACGATGAACAGAGCGACCTGCTGCAGGTACTAATGGAAACTGAATTCTCTGAATGGTAGCATTTCTTGCTCTGCCATAAACAAATGTACGTTCTACATCAAACACTGGAGTCCAGCTTTCATGAATTAATTCATTGTATAATCTCTTATACTGTAATCTTCTCTGAACACCAATTTGTGGATCATCAAACTGAACCCATATAATGCTCGGTCTAGTAGTGTCTGCTTGTCTGTAGTCAA
Source organism: Ctena decussata (assembly GCA_963989385.1). Classification (NCBI taxonomy): domain Eukaryota; kingdom Metazoa; phylum Mollusca; class Bivalvia; order Lucinida; family Lucinidae; genus Ctena; species Ctena decussata. The sequence continues at coordinate 40,228,950 of OZ022506.1, read as the reverse complement.
TATACTTAAGGACACAGGTTGCACCATTTGCAAGACCATCTTCAGTATTAACATTTACTGTCAAGTCGTAAATCATATTGACAACAATGTCCAATGAATGATGCAAATTTGCTGTTTGAGTGGGATCTTGGGGCAATCTGCTTATTAACTTAATCTGGTCAGCCAGTTTCATACTTGGAGATAAAACTGTATCATGACAAGGAACAGTAACTTTAACTTTTTCAGTGTTGAGATTATTGATTATTTGTTCATTAAAGATGATCATGAACTTATTTTCAGCAAACAAATGTGGTGCACTTAGTGGATAATCAATAGATCCTTTAAAAACCTCACATGCTTTTATCTTTTCTTTATCAGATTCTGTCAATGAATTATGCCGTAATCTGTTGAGAAGTTCAGTAAATTCAATGTCATCTTTTTGCCTCATTATTTCTGTCAATTCAAACATCTTGAAATGATCTTTCCACAAATTTGGTGCCAATGAAGATGCTCCTTTTTTCAAATCATTAAACACCCAACCATCACGTATTGGTTGTAGCTGATACAGATCACCAACAGCAATGATACTAACATGGCCAAATGGCTGTTTTGTGCCAGTAAGTTCCTGAAGCCTCTGATCAATAAAACTGAGCAATGTATTGCCAACCATAGATATTTCATCAATTATTACTATTGACAAACTCTTGTATTTTGATCTAAAAGTATTCAAAGTGTCACAAGTCAGTGTTTGATCAGACTGCTTGAATTTTTGATGAAATGCAGACGAGATTGTTGATCCACCAATATTGAAAGCAGCTTTTCCAGTATAAGCACAAAGAAGAACTCTTATTTCATCTGGGTTTTCTCCTTCTTTGAGATTTAGTAGTCTATATAATGTCTGATACAAAGCACGAATTACAACACTTTTTCCAACGCCAGCTCCTCCACTTAAAAATGCATACAGAGGGGCTTCCTTTCTTTTTATCCAATGAACTACATGGTTATAGAAATGCTTTTGTTTTTTATTCAGAGATCTCAGGAGTTGTAAATATTGCTCCTCTCCTAGGATGTTTGGATTTTGCTCAACTCGTGTGACTGAACAAAAGCCTCCTATTTCAATTCCAATATCGTAGTTACTGTGGTCAACTGCTTGGTCAGGGTTAAAATAAACAAATTTTTCAGAGTCAACTGCTTGTTCCTCTGCAGTTTCAGATTCAGTTTGTTCAGTTCCTGGTGCTAACTCATCAAAGGCATCTTGAAAATCATTTTCTGCCCTTTCCCTTGCAATTTCTAATTCCTCAACATGATGTTCATACTCTTTACATTTATGATCAATTATTCTCCTAACAGCTTTGTAATGATCTTTGTATGTGTCATATGTGCCAATTAAATCTGTGCTTTCATTTCGCCATGGCAAAAATAATAGCAATTTTTCACGGAAGTGATTTTCTTCATCAGATCTTGCATTAAATCTAACATATCTTAGTATTTTGCTGTTCTTCCGTCGCTTGATTTTAATTCCATTTTTAAGTGTAAGTAGAGTATGACTGCCATCAAATTCTTGCACAACCTGCTCAACATGATCATCATCATTCACTTCATCGTCCCTTTCTTCTGAAACGTCATCCTCAGGATAAACAATATCTAACTGCGAAACATAGTCGGCTAGACACCAATTTTCAAGAGCTTTGGGTCGTTTTGCATACCTTTTTATAACATTATCAGCTACAACGTCAGTTGAATCATCAGGCATTTCATCAAGAACACTTTTGGATTTAATAAGCTGTATGCGTTTGTCTGGTATGGAAGTATTGACAAAAACTACCTGTCTTGTGCTGTTAGTTAATGGTATCTGCAGTACTAAATATACAGCTTCCTGAGCACTAACTTCAACACTATTGGAAAAAGCATTGCCAATATGTCTAACCTGTCGTTTTATATCCAAGTTTCCATTCCTCGCTTCTGTTGCAGCAGCATGCATTAAGGTGCTCATTCCACGTTGAGATTTGCTAATGTATGATACAATGTACACAGCACAGGCATATGGATCCAAAATGAATTGAATGTCAATATTGGCTTGCCATCCTTTTAAAACAGTCTGGTTATACAAATTTACACGAATGTCTTTTGGTTTTCTTTCAAGAAACACCTTTGTTGAATTGAGTGTACTTCTAATGCATTTGATGTACTCTTCCTCCGGGAGGTTTACCACTTCTTCAAGGAACCTTTCATAGGACATTTCATATCCATTTTTCTGTTCATTCATTTTGTGCTGTAATTTGAAATACATCCTCTTGTATTTATCTACATCTGATTCTAGAGGTTCAAGAACCATTGTCTTTGGCAAAGGTGGAAGTGGAAAACCAAACCAACATTGAATTTAGGGGAATTTTCTATCCAGGCTATTAAATGAATATGAGGAGAACCTCTTTGTTGAAATTCAACCCGATAAAAGTAGTCTGTAATAACACCAATAGGGTTATGAGTACTCTTCAGAACAATCTTGATGAACTCTTGAACTCTGTGATCAAAGTAACGTGTACAGGTTACTGGGTCTCTCTGAATAAGTTTGCTCTTTTGCTGCCAAGTCATTTCCTTTATTTGTTCATCTGTATATTCAACATTGTTGTTTAATTTTGCCAACATCTTGAGAAGGTCAACCCATCTTGTATCAGCTGATGATAATGATATAAACCAGGTAGGCAATCCTAACTGCCGAATCATAGCAAAAACATCCTTTTTCCTTGTTTCAAGATAGGATGGTGAATTTCTTAGCTGTTTAAAAATGTAGTAGCCCTGATCTTTCTTTACAATATCTTCTAAGTAATTTGAATCTTTGACTTGGGCTGCAGTGATATTTCTATCACCTATCTGACATTTTCTCACAGCAAGATTAACTTTATCATTCAACTGCTTCATCTGTATTTTTTTCAGTTTGAAAAAAATGTTTGGCACCGAGTTTGCTGCTCTCCTATCACAACTTCTCAGCTCCCATTTAGCTATATCACTGTAATGCAGAGGAACTAAACGCTCATTATTTTCTGGACGTCTTTGGCCGCAAAATATGGTTGGGAAACATAAATATTCAGAATCCAGATCCTGATAAATGCTAAGAGGTCGTTGATTTTCTCCAGGAGCAAATATCAATGTTCGATTTTCTAAGTTTTCATCATCAACTAGTGTATCTATATTGCCAACGCTTTCTTGTATGTTTTCCTCTGCATCTGAGTCATACAATTCATTTTCATTCTGATCAGAAATTTCATCTTCTTGCATTTTCTGTGACTGCAACTCGTCCAAATTAATTTTATTAGACTGGAAATATTTAGACCTGTCCGTATCAATAAATTCTTGAACAATTTCTTGACTTTCTTGTGTAACTTGTTCTATCCATTTTTCATCAATACTAACCCCAGAATTTTTGTATAGTTTACTATTGTTCATTAACCAATGTAATGCCACAAGCACAGTCAAAGGTCGGACACTTTCTGTGAAAACACAAGATCTGTGTGACAATTTTTTCTTCAGTTTAACAGGAACAGTTACATTTTCATTGAATGGTCGTGGAAGAGCATCTACAACAGGTTGGATTTGAACTGGGACATTTACTACATTTCCTTTAATAGAATACTGGCGACCTCTGGGCAATTCTCTCAGTTGCATAAATGGAATACGCAATGCAATTAATCTTTCTTCTAATGGATGCAGTTCAAGTTCTTTTGGTTTAGAAGGCCATTTCATCCCATTTGCTGTAGATAATTTAGGAACTTTACCGCTAATAATACTAGTTTTACATGTTGTACATATCCATTCCATATTACCAACAGATAAGATGCCTGAACAATACTGGGCTTTAAAAGCACCGGAAATGGTACATGCTTTTGTGACACTTTCTTTAAACCATGTCTGGTGACAACAACTACATATATACACTGGTCCAACTGAAATGCTTTTATGAAATAGTTCCATACATATATCAATATCAGAGCCATATTTTCTACATTTTGCAGATAGTTGTTCCTTCATACAGAACGATGGACTACTACGTTTAAAAGCTTTTCTTTTACAATCCAACAAATTTTCAGTTGTCTTATTTCTTGTATTTGATCTCCATTCTTCTTTAGTAACTCTTTCTTTTTCTAAAATATAAGGATCCAATCTGGCCTTTCTCTTTGACTTTTTCTGTAACTCAAGTTCTTTCTGTTTGAATTCATCTGATTCTCTAGCAGCTCTTTTTGCATATCTTTCCTTTGTTTTAAAATCTGCAGACATTCTAGCAGCTCTCTTTGATTTTAATGAAGATTTCTTATCCTTTAATCTGACTGCATCAGATTCCCTTGCAGATCTTTTTGCATATTTTTCTTTTGCTGTAAAATCTGCTGACATTCTAGCAGCTCTCTTTGATCTTAGTGTTGATTTCTTATCCTTTATTCTGATTTTGTCAGATTCTCTTGCAGATCTTTTTGCATATTTTTCTTTTACTTTAAAATCTGCTGACATTCTAGCAGCTGTCATTGATTTTAATGTAGATTTCCTATCCTTTATTCTGATTTCATCAGATTCTCTTGCACATCTTTTTGCATATTTTTCTTTTGTTTTAAAATCTGCTGACATTCTAGCAGCTGTCATTGATTTTAAATTTGATTTCTTGTCCTTTATTCTGATTTCATCAGATTCTCTTGCAGATCTTTTTGCATATTTTTCTTTTGCTTTAAAATCTGCTGACATTCTAGCAGCTGTCATTGATTTTAATGTTGATTTCTTGTCCTTTATTCTGATTTCATCAGATTCTCTTGCACATCTTTTAGCATATTTTTCTTTTGCTTTAAAATCTGCGGACATTCTAGCAGCTGTCATTGACTTTAATGTTGATGTCTTAGCCTTCATCCTGTTTTCATCAGATTCTCTTCTAGCTTTTTTATGTTTTCTTTCCATCTCCTTGAAAAGAAGAGATTTCCTTTGCTTCTGTTTGTAAAGCCGTTGATATACTTTTCTGTCAATCTGATTTTTAACAGCAGTTTGCTTACACTTATTCCTATCCATCTGGTCTTTGAAATATTTCTGAATAAGTATTTCATTATTCTCCTCTTTGTTTGAATTCATATCTGTGATCATCACATGCATCTTTGATTTGGATTCTACAAGTTTGCCACTTTCTGTTTCCTTTTGTCTTTTGTTTTGGACTGGTTTTAATTTATTAGACTGTGTAATACCTTTGCTGACAGCAGTGTTAAATGCATCGTTTTTCATAAAGTGTCTTTCAGAATTGTTACTGGTCAGGTTTTCTGACCTCAATTTGGGTTCCACAGGTAACATGTCAAATTGTTCAGATAAATCAATCAGCATACTGCCATACACTGCATACATAAATGATTCTAGATCTTCTAAGCAAGAAAAAGATACTAGTACAGACTGTCCATCAGCACATGACAAGCCATCTGGTCCATGTGAATGTGAATCAAAAAAACAGTAACCATCCTTTCTTTTAAATACAGCTGAACAAATTGAACCCATCATAAACAACAGATAAGAAGACTTTTGGAAAGCAATATGAAGTGTCTCATATAATGATGGTAAACCTGAAGTAGCAACCTGCTGTGTACAAACTCCAGAAATAACATCGAACTTCTCCACAACAATATCTTTCTTCAAAATAGTCACAGCTTCTGGTATTTCATCCAAGGTTAACAACTTGCTTTTAAATAGTCCCTGTGCTTTTAAGCCAGATATAACTTTGTTATATAAAATGTCACCTTCTAAAAGCACTTTATCAAGGCAATGTCTTGTTTGTAACTGTGAAAACTTGGCAAAGATGAGTGAACATAAAGCATTTATAGTACACTGACTGCCACGTGACTGGTCACTAAACAAATGGTCAGCTTGATTATATGACCCAAGAACAATTGTCTTGCTAGGAACTTTACTACTCCTATGTTGTCCAGACAATGCATATCTATTGCTGACTACAGAAGTGGCTGGATAAAGATCAGTTTGGCTCCAAGATTCTTTCTCTGATTTCTTTGTTTCAATATCATTATTCATTCGTGAACAATCAAATTCATTTTGTAATCTTTTTTCATAATCTTTTGCAGAGCAATTGTTTTCATTATGATCTTTTAATGTGTCAGATGATACGCTGAGGCAGGTCATACCCACATCTGACAAATTTAGCGACCCTGGATCAGATGTTACAATGGGGCAGGTCATACCCACATCTGATAATTTGTGCGACCCTGGCTCAGATGTCCCCAACTGGGGCACAGATTCTCCATAATCTGTGAGGTGGGTCTGACCCACATCTGATAATTGAGACCCAGCACTGCCATCACCATCTGCCTTCACAACCTTCTTCACGACTGACTTCCTCCAATTCTTCCTGCGTGGCATGCCTCAATCTGGAAAATACCAAATATCTTTTATTCATTACTGCCTGATACATATGCTACAGCAATTTTCTTAACACCAACAAGGTTACAGTTTGCACCAGCTAATATGATAATTGTCAATACTGATTAGCAAAGGCTAAGACAATCCTGCCCATTTGCACAGCCTTGCCAGAGCCTTTACTGTTTGTCTATACATAAGGTGGGACTGAGATGAAGGTTCAGACATAGAGTGAGTGAGAAACTCAGATTTTACATCCCACCAATAACTAGGTCATGCCGAGATGAGACCTCAGTTTAAAGTCTCATCTAAAAGACTGGAGCAGTCTTTGATGTAATATTCTGGTTTGTATAACCTTGTGGTCACCTGCTGGGAAAGGACTGGCTCCTTGGCTCTTCTGTTTGTGATGTTTTCTTGTTTTAACAATACAATCTACGGTGAAGATTTGGCCAGCAAAAATAATTATACAGGTAAGTAAGAAGTTCTTCAAGCAAATTAAACATCTGAAGCCTTTGATCCACAGCAGAGCTAAAGGCGATGATGAGCTCATAAAACTGGTTGAATCTCTCCATTAATTTATTACTGACCACTCCAGGGTGAGGCTTCTGATGTAAATTTTGTTGTATTTTTCTGTTTTATGGTCTTTGACCTGTTCTTCTCTCTCTTTTGCACAGCACTGTGGGGAAAGGGCTGGCCCCTAGGCTCTCATGTTTATGGTGTTTTCTTATATTCATGCTACTTTCCTATATCTCTTGGGTAAGGTGTGGGATTTGATTATAATCGGTTCCTGATCCTTGCTTTCTTTTCCCACTTTTCCTTGGTATTATCAAATTTAAGCCAAATAATAAAATTATGTGTAGTTCAAGTTAACCTGTTGCCCTCTTTTTTACTCCCTACCATGGATTTTTTGCCAAAGTTTAAAGTTGGAAGACAACTTTATCAGAAAACCGTTTCAAACATTTACACCTGAAAAAGATATCTAAATTGCTATTACTTTTGATATACATTTACTTTCAAGAAGCAACTTTTGTAGCAGATTTTTCTTCTCATTACAAGTGTTATATAAAAAAAAAAAAAAAAAAACAGTTTCCTTCCTACCTACCTACAGTACCTGTATTATCCCTGGTGTAACCTGAACCACACATACTTCATTGTTTGGCCTTACCTGTCTACAAATATACACTTGTCTTGTATTTAATTACTGGATCTTCTTCACTTTTGCTTTTTCAAACACTGTTCTCTTTAATCACACAATTGTCACTTTATTGAATCACAAAATGTCAATGTACACTATCTATATTTCACTTTATATCTTTATGAAAGTACCTGGAAAAAGAAACAATTTTATTTTTCATATGCTGTATATAAGACTGAGGCAGAACATGTTCAAATGTTCAAAATGCAACTAAAAAATAGAATTTCAACAATTCACAAAAAATAGTATATCATGCCATGACCAGCAAGGCGGCTACATCCCAGGACGAGGCCCTTAGTCTGCACAGGTTTTTTTTTTTATTTTTTCATTTTATCTTCTACACCCAAAATTGAATATGCAAAGGAATCTTATACAAATTTGACTTTTATTTATCATTGTGGTACATTCACATACAGATCAAATTAGTCCTGAGTGTCAATGCTCCCAATGATTTTTATTCTATAATAAATGGAATATTTCACCTGTGACAGTTCAATACCTGGTACACCTGCGATTACCCTCATTAAGACTCGGGGTTTAACATTCCACCAACAACTAGGTCAAAAAGGGATGGGACCTTAGTTTAAAGTCTCATCCCATAGACCAAAGAAGTGGGGGATCAATCTCACGACCCATGGAGTGGTAGTCCAGTGTGCTATCCACTACAATACCGCCGCTCCTGCTTGCTGAATAAATCAGCATTATATAAAACACTTCTGAGAAAATGTAAAAAAAGCCATTCTCTTCATACCAAATTGAAATATGGGAGAATAATCAACAATTCTGAATATTTTGGTACAGCATTCGGGCAAATATATCCATACTGATCGACTTTGATATAATAAATGTAACCTTTATGTAAAAGTTTTTGATAATATCGGGCTTGATCATTGGCTTTTATTTCTTCAAAAAAATTTCAGAACATGGTCATACAATTCTTGCCCTTAAAAAAAAACTAGAAGACAGCAGAAGCTGTGGTTGCTGAGTGGATAAATCACTGGTCCTGAGAACCAGGGGTCTCTGGTTAGCTCTCAGCTCTGTGCAAAGGATTTTGATAATATCTGTTCCTGATCATTGGCTATTATTTCTTCTTTGAATTCCGGAACAACTTGTCATACAATTCTTGCCCTGAAAAAGAAACTTGAAGACTACAGAACTGAGAAGCTGTGGCAGCCAAGTGGATAAATTGCTGATCCTGAAAACCAGGTGTCACTGGTTAGATCCTTGGCTCCTCCAGCCTGAAGGGGAGCCTTTAAGCTGTGGAACTGTGTCCATATGACCTTAGCTGTTGTTGGAATATAATACCGTAACAAAAACACAGATACATATAGATACATATAAATACAAGACGCCAATAGTATCAGCAAAGTATACCCCAAAACTGCTCAATATCACAGAAAATGAGCAAGCAAGTTTGAAGAAGAACATTTTTTTTTTAATGTATTTTGTTTTCAAACCCCAAACCCCTTGCCTCAGTGCAGTTTAGAGCCCTGGGGCTGCTATTGGGACAAATTTGGTACTGTTCCACAAGACGATTTTTCATACCAAATTTCAAGCATCTGAGCCTCATGGTTCTGAAGAAAAAGATTTATGAATATTTTTCGATGCATTTCTATGGTTCAAATCCTGGATCCCCTAGACTGGGGCCACTTTTGACCCTGGGGCCACCATTTGAATTATGTTGGAAAACGACATGACCATTAGACAATGCTACATACCAAGTTTTAAGCATCTGGGTCTAGCAGTTCTAAAGCAGAAGATTTTTAAGTATTTCTTATTGTTGAACCAAAGACCCCCTGTCGCAGGGCCATTTTGGACCCTGGGGCCACCATTTGAACATACTTCGTAGAGGTCTACCAGGCAATGCTACTTACCAAATTTCAAGCATCTAAGCCTACTGGTTCTTAAGAAGAAGCTTTTTGAATATTATTCTATGTATTTCTAAGGTTCAAACCTAGGGTGCCCAGGGGTGGGGCCATTTTGGACCCTGGGGTCATCAATTGAACAAACTTGGTAAAAGACTACTAGGCAATGCTAAACACCAAATTTCAATCATCTGAGCCAAGAGGTTCTGAAGAAGAAGATTTTTGACAATTTTTCTAAGTATTTCTATGGTTCAAACCTAGGACTCCCTGCCACAGGACCATTTGGACCCTTGGGCCACCATTCAAACAAACTTGGTAAAGGACAACTAGGCAATGCATCATACTAAATTTCAAACATCGAAGCCATGCAGTTCTGAAGAAGAAGATTTTTTTCTTATCATTTCTATGGTTCAAACCTTGGACTCCATGCCAAGGGGCCATTTTAAACCCTGGGGCTACCATTTGAAAAATCTTGGTAAAGAACTATTAGGCAATGCTACATACCAATTTTCAAGCATCTGAGCCTTGCGGTTCTGAAGAAGAAGATTTTTGAATATTTTTCTATGTATTTCTATGGTTCAAACCCTGGACCCCTGGGGTCGGCCATTTTGGACCCTGGGGCCATCATTTGAACAAACATGGTAAATGACCACTAGGCAATGCTAAATACCAAATTTTAAGCATCTCAGCCAAGCAGTTCTGAAGAAGAAAATTTTTGAATATTTTTCTATGTATTTCTATACATGTAGTTCAAACCTGGGACTCCCTGCCCTGGGGCAACCATTTGAACAAACTTGGTAACGAACCACCAGGCAATGCTACATACCAAATTTCAAGCATCTGAGCCTAGTGGTTCTAAAGAAGAAGATTTTTGGATATTTTTCTATGTATTTCTATGGTTCAAACCCAGGACACCCAGGGGCGGGGCCATTATGGATCCTGGGGTCATCGTTTGAACAAACTTGGTAAAAGACTACTAGGCAATGCTTAATACCAAATTTCAAGCATCTGAGCCAAGAGGTTCTGAAGAAGAAGATTTTTGACTATTTTTCTAAGTATTTCTATGGTTCAAACCTAGGACTCCCTGCCACAGGGCCATTTAGGACCCTTGGGCCACCATTCGAACAAACTTGGTAAAGGACTACAAGGCAATGCATCATACTAAATTTCAAACATCTATCCCTTGCAGTTCTGAAGAAGAAGATTTTTGAATATTTTTCTTTGCATTTCCATGGTTCAAACCTTGGACTCCATGCCAAAGGGCCATTTTGGACCCTGGGGCTACCAACTGAAAAATCTTGGTAAAGGACTATTAGGCAATGCTACATTCCAATTTTCAAGCATCTGAGTCTTGCGGTTCTGAAAAAGAAGATTTTTGAAGATTTTTCTATGGTTCAAACCCTGGACCCCTGGGATCGGTCATTTAGGAGCTTGGGGCCATCATTTGAACAACATTGGTAAAGGACCACTCAGCAATGCTAAATACCAAATTTAAGGCATCTGAGCCAAGCAGTTCTAAAGAAGAAATTTTTTTAATATTTTTCTATGTATTTCTACAGTTCAAACCTGGGACTCCATGCCCTGGGGCCATTTTGGACCCTGGAGCCACCATTGGAACAAACTTGGTAGAGGGCCACTAAGCAATGCTACATACCAAATTTCTAGCATCTGAGCCAAACAGTTCTGGAGAAGATAATTATTAAGTATATTTTAGTATCGAACCCAAGACCCCCTGCCCCAAGGCCATTTTGGACCCTGGGGCCACCATTTGAACAAACTTGATAGAGGACCTCTTGGCAATGCTACATACTAAATTTCAGGCATCTCAGGCAAGCAGTTCTGGAGAAGGAGATTTTTAAGTATATTTTAGTTTCGAACCCAAGACCCCCTGCCCCAGGGCCATTTCGGACCCTGGGGCCACCATTTGAACAAACTTGGTAAAGGACTATTAGGCAATGCTACATTCCAATTTCCAAGCATCTGTGTCTTGCGGTTCTGAAAAAGAAGATTTTTGAAGATTTTTCTACGGTTCAAACCCTGGACCCCTGGGATCAGTCATTTTGGACCTTGGGGCAATCATTTGAACAACATTGGTAAAGGACCACTCAGCAATGCTAAATACCAAATTTAAAGCATCTGAGCCAAGCAGTTCTAAAGAAGAAAATTTTTTAATATTTTTCTATGTATTTCTACAGTTCAAACCCGGGACTCCATGCACTGGGGCCATTTTGGACCCTGGGGCCACCATTAGAACAAACTTGGGAGAGGGCCACTAAGCAATGCTACATACCAAATTTCTAGCATCTGAGCCAAACAGTTCTGGAGAAGATAATTAAGTATATTTTAGTTTCGAACCCAAGACCCCCTGCCCCAAGGCCATTTTGGACCCTGGGGCCACCATTTGAACAAACTTGATAGAGGACCTCTTGGCAATGCTACATACTAAATTTCAAGCATCTGAGGCAAGCAGTTCTGGAGAAGAAGATTTTTAAGTATATTTTAGTTTCGAACCCAAGACCCCCTGCCCCAGGGCCATTTCGGACCCTGGGGCCACTATTTGAATAAACTTGGTAGAGGACCACTAGGCAATGCTATATACTAAATTTCAAGCATCTGAGGCAAACAGTTCTGGAGAAGAAGATTTTTAAGTATATTTTAGTTTCGAACCAAAGGCCCCCTGCCCCAGGGCCATTTCGGACCCTGGGGCCACCATTTGAACAAACTTGGTAGAGGACCACTAGGCAATGCTATATACTAAATTTCAAGCATCTGAGGCAAGCAGTTCTGGAGAAGAAGATTTTTAAGCATATTATAGTTTCGAACCCAAGACCCCCTGCCCCAGGGCCATTTTGGACCCTAGGGCCACCGTTTGAACAAACTTGGTAGAGGTCCACTAGACAATGCTTCATAGCAAATATCAAAGCCCTAGGCCAAGCGGTTTCAGAGAAGATGTCATTTAAAGCAAATTGTTGACGACGCACGACGCACGACACACGACGCACGACGGACGACGGACGACGGACGACGGACACTGGGAGATCACAATAGCTCACCTTGAGCCTATGGCTTAGGTGAGCTAAAAAAGCCTGTACAAATAAAATATCTATGCAGGTTTGGACAAAATCTATCCGCTGGTTCTAAAGATATCCTACATAGAAGACTATGTCCTTCAAAAATGGGTCAAGGTCACCAACTACTAAACATGTCTTAAACCTGTCACAATGATACATTCATGCAAGTCTGATGAATATCCATCCACTGGTTCAAGATATCTCATTTTTAAGAGAGAAAAATACGCATTCGTAAGATAGCTCTTGACCTTGAAAATGGGGTCAAGGTCATCAAAACACACAATGATACATTCATGCAAGTCTGATGAATATCCATCCACTGGTTCAAGATATCTCATTTTTAAGAGAGAAAAATACGCATTTGTAAGATAGCTTTTGACCTTGAAAATGGGGTCAAGGTCATCAAAGCACACTACACTCTTGAGACTGTCCCATAGGTATATCTATGAAAGTAAAGTGGAAATCAAGCCAAAGCTTAAAGAGATACACCAATTTTAGTGAAATTTTCACATATCTAAATCCTCCCGTGACCTTGAAAATGAGGTCAAGGTCACCAAAATTTTGTTCAGCTCTTAAACTTGTCCAAATCATGTATCGACGAAAGTTTGGCAAAATTCCATCTATTGGTTCAGGAGATATTGTGGGTACAAGAAATTGCCTTAATAGTCCTCCAGTGACCTTGCAAATATAAGGTCACCAAAATCTAATCAGCTCATAAACTTGTCCCAATCATGTATCCAGGAAAGTTTGGTGAAATTCCATCCATTGGTTCAGGAGATATAGTGGGTACAAGAAATTGTCATCCAAGTCCTCCAGTGACCTTGAAAATGAGGTCAAGGTCACCAAAATCTAATCAGCTCAAAAACTTGTCCCAATAATGTATCAATGCAAGTTTTGTGAAATTCCATCCATTGGGTCAGGAGATGTAGTGGGTACAAAAAATTGTCATCTAAGTCCTCCTGTGACCTTGAAAATGAGGTCAAGGTCACCAAAATCTGATCAGCTCTTACACTTGTCCCAATGATATATTCATGGAAGTTCGGTGAAATTCCATCCATTGGTTCAAGAGATATCGAGCATACAAGAAATTGGGTAAAAGAAATTGTCATCTAAGTCATCCTGTGACCTTGAAAATGAGGTAAAGGTCACCAAAATCTAATCAGCTCTTACACTTGTCCCAATGATGTATCCATGCAAGTTTGGTGAAATTCCATCCATTGCTTCAAGAGATATCGTGCATACAAGAAATTGTCATCTAAGTCCTCCTGTGACCTTGAAAATGAGGTCAAGGTCACCAAAATCTAATCAGCTCATAAGCTTGTCCCAATAATATATCCATGCAAGTTTGGTGAAAGTCCATCCATTGGTTCAAGAGATATCGCGCATACAAGAATCTGTCACGCCGACGCCGACGCCGACGGGATCGGCACTGAAAACAATATGTCCCCCCTCACCTTTGGTGGGGGGACATAATTATCACCAAATACTCCCTCTTATCTAGGGCTCTGGGCTACATAGTGCCTGTTATTGCCTAGGACCCTGGAATGTCTCTCAGACCAACACCAGGGTTGTGGGAAAGGGTTTGCTTGTACAGTTTCCCACATTTCCTAGACTTGTGTGCAGACTAATAAAGTTTACCAGACACTGCACCAGTTTATATGAAAAAAGTTATCCTTTAACTGATTGAACTCTTAATATCAAGGCACATGTTGTTTCTATGATATTAAAAATTGAGACAACATTTTTCATCATTAAAAATGTTACTGTAATAAATCCAGTGTATTTAGACAATTAACTCCTACGAATTTCTTTCGTTTTATTTTATGTTTTTGTATCTGGATACATGTGTATACTTATCTTTCATATTTAGGCAAGGTGAATGACAAACACTGTAGACTTTGATCAGACTGCTTCCCTACAAGCAGTCTGATCTGGGTCTACATAATTTATTCAGACATTCTGTCTCAGTAATAAGGATTATTAGAGCCATAGTAGCCTACAATAAGAATGAGCACACTTTCAGGGGAAGTGACTCTTCCATTTTCATTTTTGCCTCCCTTCTCAAAAGGGGGTCAACTCTTAAAGGAAAGAATTTGCTCCTCTAGGAGCAAATTCTTTCTTTTAAGAGTAGACCCCTTATGGAAGGGTTTTGTTGTCCATGTGAGCAAACAGTAAGTCACAAAAGTTGTCTCCCTTTGCAACAATGGCAGGAAAACATGGAGGTGTAACCATTCACTTTTAATGAAATTGTGGGCAATTGTTTTCATAATTAGAGGTTTATGGGAATACTAGTCTTTAATAAAGCTTCAGGAAATTGTCTGCTTTCTAGGTGGTATAAAGTACACACTCTGAAAATTCCAAGGTCTGTTCTGTCATGTGAAAATATTGCAGTGCAAATTGGGATGCGAAAATTTCATTTAGAATTTCAAAATCTTCAGACTTCAGTGCTTATTCACCTAAACAGGGCTGCAGATTTATATAGTCAACTCCTCACTCCTTTTTTCTCCAATCACATTGAAACTACTGTAAATCTCTAAAAAATTGGACCTAGAATAATTCATCTTTCCAAGCAACACCAAGAATGTCAATCAAAAGTCACATGATAGTGTATAACTAGCCAATGCAACGATGACTTAACACGGGACATAGTCCCACAAACAACATCGCATGTGTTCAATATCTCTTAATAAGTCTGTGATTTTACCTTTTCAATTAATGGAGGGGTGTATTCTGTAATGACCCTCAATATTCTGACAGACAGGTCTGAGCAAACATCCTGAAGGAGCAGTTTGATCAGGGTCTACAACATTCGCCATTCACTAAGCATCATTTGGATGCATTAACCTGTGTAAAATCCACTTTTTAAGAATGTTCAAACAATAACCGGCCGACTTTCCAGTGTCCAAAATTGAAGGGTCATTGAATGTGAAATAGGGTAGACTGTGATCTGACTGCTCCTTTAAGAATCAATAAAAGTACACAGTGAGATAGGCATAGATATAACAGAACATGATGCTAATAACTGTCATAGACAACTATTATGGCCTTTGACCTTAAAAATTTTCATATGTCATAAAATTAATAAATGTACTGTAAGTGAAAATGTAAATTGACTGACAGGCATGGGGCATTGACACATCACATGTGTCTAACATACCTGACTTTCTAGTTTGTTTGTCTTCTTCTTTGAACAGCTTAAGTTTGCGAAGTTCATTTTCTTTTGATGTAAATTAGACTGCTAATTTGAAAGAATAATCTTCTTACTCTGTCTGTAACTCTGGTTCTTATAAAATATTTTCATTACAAGTGAACTGAAAAAAGTTTTTAACTGTAACATCTTTCTAGAAATATTACAAGATAGAAGATAGATATGAGGGATGTTCAGAAAGTTCTGCAAGTGGAATCATAGCTTTGTTTAGGGGCAAGCTGGGATAGATGCTATCCATGTACTGAAAGTGCTGTATTTTGCATTTACAATGATGCCAAACATTGTACATATGGATGGATGAATGACTAACTACTTTACATCCTTTTTACAGTATTTCAGTCATATCAGTATGATGGTTGGGTGATAATGGAAGGTTGTGTGCAATGGAACCCTGTTTATGACTGGAAAGATCCCCACCTCCAGGGGGTGTGAATCCCGGGCCACTAGATCAGCAGGCCAGTGCTTAACCTATAGACCTACTGGGGCTCCTTCCAAACACTGTACAAAGACACTTTTCCTTATTGAGCTACAATGCATTTTATTAGGCTCCAGTCATTTCATATGTGAACTCTTTTCAGTGTTAGTCATATAAGTCACACGTTGTAGATACAAAATAAATCTTTGCTAACAGTTTGTCTATCACTGCCTACAATGTCCATTCAAAAATTTGAAGAGTGGTACCTGTTATTGATTCATTCCTTGCAAAGCATCAAGAGTCCAGATCCAAAGTTCATGTACTATTCAAAAGAAAATTATGCACATATGAGGAGCGTTCAAGAAGTTCTGCAAATGACGTTATATCTTGGTAACCACCATAATGTTAGAACTTCTGATAGCAGAGGCACATAAAACCATGATATGCCCAGAACAAATCTGTTTGAATCGATTCAAGAAATGGCTCTTGCTGACAAGATTTCAATGCTAGAGCATCTCTGATTTCGTTACAAATCAATACAACTTTTGTAGAAAGGGAGACTTTGCAACTAAATAACATGCAGATGATACATGTTCACGGGAGAGTATGGAACCTAAATTACTTGAATATAATTTCTGCAATATCTACAGGACATTGCCTGGGGATTTGTCTTTTAGTAGCTACATGTATTATGAAAAATATCAAAGGCTGCTAATACATAAATTAAGGCCTTCTAAAGTAAAAATCTGTAGTGCCTGTAGGGTATACCTCTTTAATAGAAGTTCGAACATGAGTTATTTAAGAAAACTATACTGCCTTTGCAGATTTGTCTGGGCATATCACAGTTTTATGTGCCTCTGCTATCAAGAGTTCTATCTTTATGGTGGTAAACAAGATATTATGTCACTTGCAGAACTTTCTGAATGCTCCCTCATGTGCATAATTTTCTTTTGAATAGTACATGAACTTTGATTCTGTACTGGTAGATGCATTGTATGTCATTAACAAGAGGGTGATGATGGCCCTAAATCACTCACCTAAGTATGATAGCTCAAAGGGTTCTAGAGTTTGAACTTAAACATAATTTGTCACCAAACACAGTATTTATGATCAAACCAGAAGTAATTTAGCTACTTTGCATATTGAGTGCCTGATACCCCTTCTACAAACTATCAGTCAAAATGGTCCAGTCATTCTAGAGAGAAAATCTGAATAATCTTAATCATATTTGCACATGGTGACCATCTTATGCACCAGTCATTTGCACCCATTGCCCCCATAGGGCCGGGGATAGCGGGGTCATACTGGGGCTTAAGTACAGTGTTTTTACCTAAGAGGTGTCCCGGCAGTGCCGTGGATATGCAGGGCTTTTGATTCCCGCCAAAACAGCGGAAAGAATAGTGGAACCTTTTTAAGGAAATTAACTGCAACATATTGTCAGAATATTGATTTTTATACTTATATGATCCCCTGGGGGCGGAGACTTATACCAGGGATTTGACATAACAAGAGCTGTCACCTGACAGCATAGCTCGCCTGAACTAGTGCTTGCCCATCTCACAAGCATTTGTAGGTATGGCTTTTACTACATAAAACTTCATGCAATCATGTCCAAGTATTGTCAACATATTTGGAAGGGGGTGGGGGTGGGGGGGTGGGGGGTTAGTATTTTGCGAAAACTCAAGTCAATATCTAACATCAGTTCAAGTATAAATTAAATCAATCCCAAGCACCATGGAACAGTATGCTAGCAGAATACTTTAACAAAAACCCAAATTTCTAAGTCCATGACCTTGACCTCAAGGTCACTGAGTGGGGTGGGGGTGGTACTCTGTAAAACCCAAAGCACTATGGAACAGTATGCTAGCAGAATACTTTAACAAAAACCCAAATTTCTAAGTCCATGACCTTGACCTCAAGGTCACTGAGTGGGGTGGGGGTGGTACTCTGTAAAACTTTGAATCAATATCTAACTACATGTACAGTGCAAATATCAAAAGAATCCAATCATAAGAAAAGGAGATATATGTGACTGAAAACTTTAAAGTGAGTGTGACCTAATTTTTGACCCTAAGCCCCACCAAGGGTCTGACCCTGGGATATAGTGTTATGTAATGAAAGGTTATGCAATGATATAACTCTGTTCCAAATATGGAAGGCTTCCTGGCAGCGGTTGCTGAGATATGAACGTTTGAAAAACTTTGTCGCAAAACTTTAAAGTGAGTGTGACCTAATTTTTGACCCCTAAGCCCCACCCGATGGTCAGATCCTGCGGTATAGTGTTATGTAATGAAAGTTTATGCTATGATCTGATTATGTTCCAAATATGAAAGGGTTCTTTCCAGTGGTAGCTGAGATATGAATGTTTAATAAAAAAAAAACGTTGTCGTAAAACTTTAAAGTGAATGTGACCTATATTTTGACCCCTATGCCCCTCCCCAAGACCTCACCCAAGGGTATGGTGTTATGGAATAGAAGGATATGCTTATTATGCTATGATGTGATTATATTCCAAATGTCAAAAGGTTCTGGCCAGTGGTTGTTGAGATTTGAAACTTTAAAAAAAACTTTGTCGTAAAACTTTAAAGTGTGACGCCCACGCCAACGGCAACACCAACGCTAACGCCAACACTAACGCTAACACTAACGCCAACACCCACGCCGACGTCAGAGTGACAACAATAGCTCCCTGTACTTTCGTACAGGCGAGCTAAAAAATGTCCCCACAGAGCAGGGCATATACCAGGGCTTTGCAGAAAGAAGAGTCAATATCCCCGCTATTCCCCGGCCCCAGGGGGCCGTGGTTGCAAATGACTGGTGCATTATATTCTAGATGGCAACCAATTGTTTTTTAGAGCCAAACTGCTATAGAGACAAATGGCAATGTAGTCAACTCTCAATATCTTGAAGTCGAAGTTCATCTCAAACTACTGATATCTCGAAGTATATTTTGTGGTCCCAGAATACTCAGGTGACTAGGCATGCACTGGGATCCAGACTGAACTGTTCCATACGGAGCAGTCTGATCCTGAACTATAATCTTTGCAACTCAGTATACAGCTCAAAGGAGAGGAACTAAATAAGGAATGAGCCTGCAACTCCCATCCTTTAACTTAAGGATGTACCGTAAAAGTTTTAAAAATTGGGACACCTAAAATAATTACTGTAATTGTCTTATAAAGGAACAATTTGTTTTTACAATGCATTAAGGCATCTTACAAATCTGATGAAATGGCAAACAGTGTAGACCCTGATCAGACTGCTCCTTAGGAGCAGTCTGATTAAGGAGCAGTCTGATCTGGGTCTGCAGTGGTTGCTCAGGTCTATCTGTCCCAATACCAGGAATTTCTATGTTACTGATAGGTTAATAGGTTACCTACATAAAACAGTAATCAAACACAATGTATAATGCCATTAACACCATTTAAGAGAACTTAGAGACTAATGGCCTGCTTCGTTACACCATTTGATGATAAAGGAAATGTATAAAATATATATTCATATTTATATAATGACTGAACCTGATTAATTAACACATTGATACCAGTATTTAACACCAATACAAAGGAAATCACAGCCTAAATGACACATTATTTGCTTGACCTGACATTTGACTACTATGAAAGAACCTAGCGCTACCTTTTGTCGCTCCTAGACATTCTCAATGATTAGTTTTTCACCATCTGTTAATAACAGAAATGAATGAAAAAATATATAGGGGAAGATCAGACATGATTAGCTGACACAGAATGTATATTTTTAAAGCCAATATCTGGCTCTAAAAGTGAATCCGTGATTTTTGTTTCTATTTCATGAAACCCAAAACACCATCAATGATTAGGGGTTTTCACCAGTACGCCATAAAAGGAATGATAATTATTGAATTCTACACTACCGGCACAATACAGTGTTCCGAGACACACCCAGAATGCCCCTCAAAGTCACCTGATAGTGTATATCTGACCAATGCAACGACCACTTAGCACGTGACAAAGTCTCACAAACAAAATCACACGTGGTTCAATGTCCTACATAAGTCCGCTATTTTACCTTACTGTTAATGGAGGGATATATGTTCACGTGTTTTCTATCAATGTGACAGCATGTGAATAATATTACAGTAAGTTGAATGGGCATGCTTCTATGCAAAGCAACTTTTCCAGCTTCTTTTTTGTCTCATTTTTGATGGGGTCAACTCTCAAAGGGAAGAATTTGCTCCTTTTTTAATGAGGATGGGATAACCTTCTGATCACGGTTGTGCTCACATATTTTGTTCAAAAATATCATAAAAGCTTAAAGTATTGTGACTTCAAATGAATGGATAAACTCCATATTTTGTGTCATTTTATCAGAAACTTAAGGAGACAACTTTTGAGGTTTAGATTTAACATCCCTTAACCCTTCAAATTCCAAAAAAAAAAAAAGTCTGCAAAATTTCAAAAAAAAAAAAAAAAAATTCATCCAAGCACCCTCTTGCATCAAAGGCATCTTTTAAGTATCACTTCGCATTACATCTTGCCTAAGAGCCTTTGCTGTTTATCAAAAGAAAATATCTGAGCCACGACGCGGGAAAACCGAGCGCCCAGTGCAGACTCAGATCAGCCTGGGCGTCCGCCCAGTCTGATCAGAGTCTTCACTGTCCGCATGAAGGTAGCTTAGACCCTTAGCTACCCTTTAAGCACTTAGGGAAGACTCTGCTCAGACTAGGTGGATGCCCAGGCTGATCTGAGTCTGCTCTGGGCGCACAAACACTTTGTTGGTTTTCTCAGCTCATTTTAACTTCTGGAGTAAACAGGAAAGGCCCTGACTGTTAAGACTGTAAATGCCCTGGCTCAGTTTTTGCCATTGTCATACAATTTTTGTTATGGAATTATTGGCTAAGTTTTTGATTTGAGACAGAGCAACTGCCAATTGCAAGTTTGTTCTTAACCTCAAGACTTAAAACAGGAGATAGCAGATTTGGCAATATAAGTAAACTCTTGCCAATATGAAGCCTATTTACAGATAATACCCACTTAGGCTCTTTTTTCAATGCCAAGCCTCTTTTAAGAAAATTACTTTATACTGGAGTTGTGATTATATACAGGAGTATTTCTTTACACAACAATAACCCACTGCATTCTGGGTATTTATGTCGTCTGCTGAAATTGTCGTCTGCATCAAAAATCAAGAATATTTTGACAATATTGGTCTAACTAACTCCTTTAGAAATGATGTCCAGGCAGCAAACAGTTTGGATCTCAGATCAGGCCCCGCGTTTGTGGGGCCTGATCTGGATCCAAACTGTTTGCCCAAATACCCCTAAAGGGGTATCCCAAATGGAATGGGATAATGGACGATCACCTGGTGCCAGGTGTGTGTAACTACAGATAATTCAACTGAGCCACCTGAAGAACATCACTATGAGAATAGAAACAACAACAACAATATAACTTACCTCCAAGCCTGTAGCTGTAGCGGCAAGCTCGCTAACTATTGTGGAAAGAAGCGAGCATGTGTTGGCCACCAGAACACTGGGATATGGTGAACTTTCATGAACTAGTTGTTGACGCACTGGGTATGACACTATCATCAGCAGACGGTCAAGCACTTCCTTAAAGGAAACATGGGTAACACCAATACCAGATGTCTGAAAAAAAAAGTTTACAATATTTTAAGGTCATTAGGAAGATCATTCTGACTTCAAAGTTTCTGTCTCCCTTCTTGTATGAAGCTAGTTCAAATGGGAAGAATTTGCTCTCATATGGAAGCAAATTCTTCCAATCCAAAGTACCTCCACATGAGAAGAGAGGCAAATACTGTGGAAACAATTTTACTTATCAGAGATGCCTCTCTGTGAAATTGGTGACTCACTTTTGTCAACTTTGAGCAACTTTCTCACAGAGATTTCATTCAACAATTAACAACAGACTGGACCCAATTTGCACTGCAAAGTCTCCTCACATTTTTTTTTGCATGCAATTTGTTTGAAAATTTATATCTCATTAACTTATGATGTCATAAGTTTTGAACAACTGGGCCCTGGGGTATAACACAATCATAAGCAGACAGTCTAATATTTCCTCAAAGAAACATGGGAAACACCATGCTGGATACCTGAAATAAAAGTTGCCAGCAAAACTGAACAGTGAATACATCCTTACATAAAGTTTCAAGACCTCAGAAACACCCCTAACCTTTGTCAAGAAGCATGTAAGACATAATGAAATGTCTACACAACCTTAACACCATGTGCTCTGTCTATTTTAATTAGAGGGCAAAAAACATGTACCTCTATCCTGAATGTCATGTGGGAGACCAGCAATGGGAACCGGTGTATATCTCCAAGCCGGGCCACACTATTAGTGTTGTCATCCATGATTATAGACTGTTTCCTCAAAATTTCCTCTGTCTGTGGTTCACAGTTGATTGGCATTATGTTGGTCAGTTTGATAGTTGGATGACACATGGCCTCCATAATGGCCGCAAGCAGACGGCCATATCCTCCTGCATTTATCATGGTCTGAAAAAGAATAATAAAGATTTCTCACAAACTATGAGCACATGCAACTTTTAGGATGAAAATTCAGAATAAACTTGTAGAGGTACATCACCATACTTTTCTGTCATCTTTTCAAAGGGAGACAAGTTTTGTGATTCCTGTTTGCTTTCCTGGGTGATGAAACCCTTCCAAAAAGGGCTCTACTTATAGGCATATGAGCTTTCTGAAGAAGAAACTCTGCCATTTTCATTTCCATGGTCAATGGAAGTCAACTTTTCAAGAACTCTTTTGGGAAGTTTTTGTTGCCAAGGAAAGCAAACAGAAGATCACCAAAAAAAAATTACCTCCTCTTGCCAAAACAGCAGAAAACTACCTAGGTGTGCTCAAATTTGCAGGCAAATAAAAATGAGCCGCAACACAACAAAACCAACAAAGTGGCATGTGCACTATGCGAAGACTCAGATCAGCATGGGCATCTGCCCAGTCTGATCAGAGTCTTCTCTGTGTGTTTAAAGGGTAGCTACGAGTCGGACCTATCTCCATGCCAACAGCCAAGGCTCTAATCTAACTGGGTGAATGCCAAAGCTGATCTGGGTCTTCACTGGGCACATATGCCACTTTGATGGTTTCTGTCATGTTGCTGCTCAAATCCATTAGTTCACGATAACAGCTGCTCAACTTCATTGGGTCAGGAATCAAATAATGGCAGTTGCGAGACAGGAATAAAAACACCCCTCTCTGCCTCAGTACAAACATTAAATGCAGTTTAATGATAGTTCTGATACAGTTTTTTTTCATTCGTTTCTTTTGTTGTTTTTTTAAAGACATGTTTTATGGCTTCCCAAAAACTCTTCCGAACTTTAAACAACACTCACCGGTTCTAAATGCAGGAGCAAGTCACACAAGCACAGCCACTTGAGGTTCCCAGTGGGATAAAATGCATGGAAGCACGATCTGAAGGTCAGGTGACACTCATTCAAGATGTCTTCCACAAGGGGAGTAAACTCCTGTGATGTGGTAACCTCATCGTGCAAGTAGATGTGAACTTTAGACATGGGCTGAACCTCCTCGGCTAGTATTCTTCTCAGAAGGTCCTGAGTGTTTCCGACACATTCTGCTAGCCTCCCAGTCTCCATGATACCTTTCTTTGCCTCCACTGAAAAATTTATAAGCATATAAAGCTGAAAATTAACATATGTTCCTTTCAGCCAAAAGCTGGAAAGTATTATTAAAAGCAAATTGAATACTGTAAAACACTTATATTTGGCGGTCACTTTATTTTGGCGATATTGGCGGAAAAGAAGAAAATCGCCAAATTAAAATGCCGCCAATTTAAATTGATGATCGTGCATGCAAATAAAAGAAGACTTTGTTTTAACGTATTTTGTTCCCTTTACCATAATATCACAGCCAATACACATCATAAACTCATATATTAGTACAAAAGAAGACTCGAAGCAAACAACAATCGGGAGGAAACAGGATGTGAAACTGTTCATTATATATGTCATATTAATTAGTTCATAAGCCAAGTTGATTAAATCAGAAGCAGTACATTAATATATTTACTAGAGTTTTATTAGACAAATTTTTAAGTAACAGTAAAAATTGTAATTACTGTATTCAGCATGACAATTTAGAACTCTGACTCAAGTGGCCCATATGGCGTTGGCATTTTTTTCTTTTGGAAATCACAAATCCGCCAAAATAAAAATCCGCCAAAAGGTCCATTTACGTAAACCGCCAAAATTTGCTGCCGCCAAATATAAGTGTTTTACAGTAAACACAGTGTTAACAAAGGTCCATACCAGCCAAAATGACAACAATGTTTGTTAATTACAGTAGAACTTCACTGGCTTGAACAAGCTTGGGTCCATGAAAATTAGTTCTAACCAAGGGTAGTTCTCTCCATCCGGGGTTAGTTTCTATATAAAGTGACCTCTAGGGACCCAGGAAAGAGTTCTAGTCAGGCAGGGTTAACAAGCCATCAGGGTTCGAGCCATTGAAGTTCTAATGTACATGTATATGTATTTTCATGGAAATTCCGCATTAGGTCGTCAGAATAGTGTGTTATGTAATAATGGTATTTGACTACATTTATTGTTTCTTAATGCAAAGACGATTCTCTCTTTTTTCAATATTAAACACTGAAAATAAGACAAGGTGATCAATAAGAGTTTGAATGGAGTTTTAACATACAGAACTGTAGATCAGTCTTAGTATAATCACATTCCACTTACACGATACTATTTCAGAACCCAAGCACATGTCATCAAAATACTAAAGCCTTTCCTCCATATCCCCTTCATCTACAGATTTTCCCCAAGAAAAGGCCTTACCTCCATCTGGATAAATCTCTGTGACATAAATTTTGAGCAGCCTTAGACAAGCCCTGCTGATGTATACAAGTTTCTTGAGGTCCGTCATGGCTCCAAGGTGGCTCCCCCCTTTGCTGGTGTCAACTTCTCTGGCGATGGAATGAAAGGTGTTCCAGCTCCACTCTAGTAGCTTCAACAATGCTTCAAAACACTCCTGTTTAAAGAAACAAAAAAATAGCCATCAGAGGAGATGGCAAATCCCCCGACCAAAGGCCCCCTGCGCCTTGGTAAACAGGGTGCACTTAAAATGCATATAAATAGTATACTGTCATTCTTTTATGCTCCTTATTGACATTATCTGTTTAACAGATGCATGATTATCTAACACTCAGACCAAAACAGTATGCCAGATTGTAAAAAAAGAGGTAAAATCTCAAATAGCAACCATGTAGACCATGTACTGCATATGATACATTAAAAAATTTCAAAATGTGTGAATAACTTCTAAAGCCCTACAAATCTAATTTTTAGCTCTCTAGTAAGTGAATTTGGACAAAGAATCCAAATCTCAAAACAAAAAAACAAAACAAAAATTGGGGGGGGGGGGGGGGGGGGGGGGAGACTCAGAAATGCATGAAAGCAACAGTTGTCATTCTTGTATGAGACTAACTGTCATGATCTGATCTCCATATCTGTGAAGTATCATAAAAATAATGCAAAGGGTATTCAAGTTATGGAGCAGACACTAAATCACACATAAAACCATTAAGGGGAAATAACTCAAAAAGTTAGAAAGCAAGAGTTGTCATTCTTGTTCGTGACACATCAGCATGACCTGTTCTACATAACTATGAAGTATCATGAAAATATTCCAAAGGGTATTCAAGTTATGGTGCGGACACGAAATCACACCTAAAACCATCAAAGGGAAATAACTCAAAAAGTGAGAAAGCAAAAGTTGTCATTCTTGTTCGCGACACATCGTCATGACCTGTTCTACACATCTGTAAAGTATCATGAAAATATTTCAAAAGGTATTCAAGTTATGGTGCGGACACGAAATCACACCTAAAACCATCAAGGGGAAATAACTCAAAAAGTGAGAAAGCAAAAGTTGTCATTCTTGTTCGGGACACATCGTCATGACCTGTTCTACACATCTGTGAAGTATCATGAAAATATTTCAAAAGGTATTCAAGTTATAGAGTGGACACGAATTCACACCTAAAACCATCAAGGGGAAATAACTCAAACAGTAAGAAAGCACGAGTTGTCATTCTTGTTCGCGACACATCGTCATGACCTGTTCTACATATCTGTGAAGTATCATGAAAATATTTCAAAGGATATACAAGTTATGCAGCAGACATGCAATCACACCTAAAACCATCAAGGGGAAATAACTCAAAAAGTAAGAAAGCAAGAGTTGTCATTCTTGTTCCCGACACATTGTCATGACCTGCTCTACATATCTGTGAAGTATCATGAAAATATTCCAAAGGGTATTCAAGTTACAGAGCGGACACGAATCTGCCAAAAATTCACCAAAGGGGAGATAACTCAAAAATTACAAAAGCAAGAGTTACCATTCTTGCACATAACACATCGCCATGACCTGTTCTACATAACTGTGAAGTATCATGAAAATATTCCGAACGGTATTCAAGATATGGAGCGGACAAGAAAATGTTTATGGACGGACAGACAGACGGACGGACGGATGCCAGGCTCATCGCTATATCCCCCGAACCTTTCGGTCGGGGGATAATAACTTGATCTGGGCCGGGTTGTTCAAAGCATCACTAGCTTAATGAAGATATTAGTCTAGGATTCCTTAAGTCTAACAGTATTCTCAAAAACAAAATTGCGGTAATATTTTTGCTAAAAAAATGTGAGGAGCAAAAGCTCCTCACATTTTTCAGCAAAAATGGCAGAGTTTTTATGTAAAATATATTTGAAATTTTAACATCTCATAAACTGACAACATTGTTAGTTTTGAACAACTGGGCCTGGATTTAACATGTTTTATAAGGCACTTCTGTCCCAATATATGAAGGGTTATTTTAGGAATAACTTCATTCAAAATTGTCATTTGATTTCATTTCACTGCGATAATTCAACAGAGCCCTAAAATGCAATTTGTGACTTTAATACCAACAAAAACATCTCCCCAAATGACAAGTTTTTTTTTCTCATGTTTTCATCTTTTAATGTGTACCATATGTACTTCGCACTCAAAGCAAGTGCTTGAATAAGTAAAACCAGTAGCCCTTGAAATATTTCATCCTCCTTATAATTTCACCTATCAGCTGGAAGTAACTTAAATACTGTTCAAAGTGCCATTAAACCTAAACTATCAATCCAAACTTCTATGGAACACTTCCATGTAAATTAGACAACGGAAAATTAAAATATGAATTCATACTTAGATGCTGTCAGCTTAAATTATAAACTGACATACATTATAAAAGGTTACTTACGGCAGAAACAGAACAAGAGAAATCGGGACTGAGTATGTGAGCAGATTCTACATTGTCCGACTTCCTTGTCACGGTGGTGTTGTCTCGGGATGGTAACCTATGAAAGAAATGATATTTTGACTGAACTGTAGAGCAGGCAGTTACATGTATATAAAGTATAACTGTCTGTCAAGACAGTGATAATAAGAATTGTTACAAGACAGCAGAAAAGCCTACAATCAGTGCTCCAGATAAGAAGGGGTAACAGAGCTAATTTAGAGATAATTATCCATATTATGCCATCAAAACATATTTTGCGACCCATCATTAGAACCGTCTCATCGAGACGGTTCTAATGAGGGGTAACAACATATGTTTTCGTTGAGAACTAAGAAAAATTATCTTAGAATTATCCTCAATACCCCCTCTTATCTGGAGCTCTGCTACATCAATGCCTTGTCTTAAAAAAATAACCAAAATGCAGATACAAATGCTGATGCACACAACACCATCTGAGTGACAATAACAGTTTTTCCTGTACTTGTGAAAAAATGAGTAAATGCCATGTCATTCCAAAAATCCTCGGCATTAAACCTGATACAGACTTTTCTGTTCTAAAACCCCTACATGTATCTTGTTTACATGTACAGGTACATTAGAACTTCAATGGCTCAAACAGGCTTTGGACCATGGAAATTAGTTCCAGCCAAGGGTAGTTCTAGCCATCCAAGGTTAGTTTCTACATAAAGTGACCTCTAGGGACCCAATAACTAGTTCTAGCCAGGCATGGTAAACAAGCCATCAGGATTCGAGCCATTGAAGTTCTACTGTAGTTTACTTCTAACTGCCATTTAGTTTTGTTCATGTTGGATCACAGACTTCTGAAACATATACCAATGATGAATATTAGTATTCTTTTAAATGAAAGGAGAGGCGCCGTAGTCCAGTGGTTAGAGATGCTCAGTTATGGTGCAGAAAGTTGCTGGAAGGTCGTGAGTGCACCCCGGTTTCGCCATCCGACGACTGGAAAACTCTCTATGTCAACCCAGCAGTAAGTGGGTACCTGCTTTGAATCAGGGAAGGATAAGGCAGCGAAAGGAGAGGGATGGGCTCTGCCTTTCGTTGCTGTGCCCAAGACACAGTGGGTCTCTAACCCTCACTGCCCCCATGGCTACTAGGCTATGGGAAATCTTTACCTTTATAAATGAAAGGAGTTATGTAAATATTGTATCTTACCTGTATAGTAACTGGGGTATTTGTCCAGCATTTACGTCAGTTCCATTGTTAGATTTCTTGGAGCCTTTAAACTTGAACACAACTCTGAAAATAAGAGACATGTCCATCATCACATGAGCTGCAACATGACTAAACCAAAACAGGCATTTGGGCCCAGCAGTCTCCAATCAGCCTGGGCATCTGCCTAGTCTGAACAGAGTATTCACTGGCACAATGGAGGTAGCTTAGACCCTTAGCTACCCTTTCAAGGCAGAGCAAAGACTCTGATCAGACTGGGCAGATGCCCAGGCTGATCTGAGTCTTCGCTGGGCCCACATGCCACTTACTTGGTTTTGTTGTGTCACTGCAAATATGTGAATACTAGCTCTCTGTAACATTTAAAACTGCTGAATGTGAATGAGTGCACCCCAGAGGAAGCAACTCTACTATTTTTTGCATCCCTTCTCAAAGTAGGTCAACTCTTAGAGGAAAGAATTTGCTCATTTAGGAGCAAATTATTGTTTCTAAGAGTAGAGTTTCATCATCCTGAGAAGCAAACTGGATGCCACAAAAGTTGTCTCTCTTTGTAAAATGGCTGAAAAACATGATGGTGTAACCACAAACCTTAAAGATGAAACCTTATAGATTTCGTTGTTTATGGAAATGGCCATACTGACTAGCAGATCAAGAAAACTTTAACAAATTTCAAAGCCCTTTACATAAGTATGCTCCATATGCAATTTGGCTGCACTCTGATTTGAATAAAATTAACAACAAGACCTGTCACAGGGCCAGGATAGCTCACCTGACAGCACCTTGCCCATCACATAAAAAACTTTAACGTAAAACTTTAACATTTTGCTATCGCCGACGCAACCGCCAAAGCCAACGCCGGGGGTAGTGCAATAGCTCTTCCTGAACTTCGTTCAGGCAAGCTAAAAACTACTGCTGACAGACCCTCCCATTCAAAATCTTGGCAAATTGATATTGTCAGAGCTGAAAATGTGGACAATACCAAAAATACATTTTCTGCATTAGCAAGACTTCTGACAAGGATTCAAGATTCAAGATGTATTTTCTTGTTGTATTTTCTTGTAATTTTTCAGTAACAACCATTAAATAAAATGAATACTTACTGATCTTCTGTGGTAACTACTGGTTGCCCACTGGACCCACAATCACTACTAGGGCCTGAGATCCTGGACCAGGCAACATACCAACAATTGGCCTGCAGTAGGACTGGTTCATCAAATAGCATTGGATACTTTTCCCTGCAATAATGGAATCAATTACTTCTGCATTTCAAAGACTTAACATGGTCCCTGGCCTACCGTAATGGGCCTAAATTTTGGGACACCTAAACTAATTAATTTTCCATTTGGAACAAATGGAAAATTAATTATTTCAGGTGTCCCAATACTTACGCACACTACGGTATTGGCCAGAATCAAAGGGAAAGTTTTGCTAATGAAAACTCCTTGACATATCATAACAGACCTGAAAAGGTTTTACCCCTTTTTTATAAACTGTAACTTTATTTTGCTAAAAGCAGAAAAAAGCTTGTGAAGTCACATCTGACATACATGATATAATGGTATTTGTACTTGATCACCTTTAAAAGTAAGTTTATTGCAGAAATCCTTAAAGACTATATTTTGCAGACATTCTTAAATCAAAAGCTCCATACATTAGTGTGTGTGTGTGTGTGTGGGTGTTTATTTTATTTTTTTTTTGTCTTTTTTATTTCAAAGGTATAGTACAACAAGCAAAAAAGGAACACTGATGTCTTCTACAACTGTTTGCATAAGCCAGGTAATGTAACTGTAAACCAGTAACTATTTGCTGACATTTTATTTTTCAGAAACACTGCACTGGTGCAGTAACGTCACAGATTACAAAAGTTCTTGATAGTAAAACTACCGCAAACTAGTTTTAGCCTATAACAATTGAAAGAACCATTATGGGAATTGCAAATTCAAAATTTTGCAAACATTTAAGCTGAACTGGTATACTTTCAAGGGAAGCAACTCTGCCATTTTCACTTTTGCCTCCCTTCTCAATACAGGTCAACTCTTAAAGGGAAGAGTTTGCTCCCCTAGGAGCAAATTCTTTCCTATAAGAGTAGACCCCTTTTCATAAGGATTTTTGTAGTGCCAGGAAGCCAAGCCAACGAGAAGTCACAAAAGTTGCTTCCCTTCATAAAATTGGCAGAAAAACATGACAAAGTATCCATATGTGTTAGACTCTGCTTCTTGTAAAATGAGCATCTGCCAAAAATCCAGTCTACAGTACTATCTGATCTTACCTTCCTCCACATTCAAAAGCGACCTCCTCCGACTCAGCAATAACCTCCCCATCTCCTTCATTCTCCCCTCCATCTTGGCCCAACTCAAATAACTGAGAAATGAGAGCAAAAGATGGTATTACTGAGAACAGCAAGTACACAAAATATATGATAGCTAAAAGTAGTCTCCCTTACTATATAAGGGATTAGCAGAGCAGAGGTAACACTGACCATTTGGATGGACAAACAGCCCCAAGTGTGTGCCAGTATGGTTATGTACCGTTAAGCCACTTGGGTAATATCGATAAGAGAATTGAACTGAACTGAACACTGACCACAATGGACCGCCGAACAGCACCCCATTACTGCGGCTATGAATACGTTCCGCTGAGGTGTGGGGGGTAACGTCGTTACGAGTTGAAATACACCACACACACAACAGTGATCACTGGCAGATACATCAAAGTGATAGGCAATCAGCTTAAAGCAATCAGCTTAACATAACCATGTATCAATTTGTATTCAGAAAGCATAATCAATCTTATATCAACTGTACAACTGAATGTTAATAGTCCTTTCCGTTTGCCTAATTTTCAAAAACAAAACTAGGAAGAAATGAAATAAACCAACTGATGGTCAGGGTTGGGTCTTTATCCTTAGAAACATTCTACAGGCATATTTCAACATAAATTCAAGTTCTTTTTGTGTGTGTGTGTGTGTGTTTTTATCTCTCTACCACTAACCAGGCTTTTCTAAAGCGAAATGTTAATTTCCAATAACATGTCATGAAGATTTCTGCAATCAATGTTAGTAATCTCCAAAAACTAACTAACATATTTTTAACTGACTGAATACAGCCAGTCAGTTACTGCTGCAAACCAACCTTGATTCTTCCATAGTACTCTCCCCTTCCTCCAAACAGACCAAAGCCACCAAGAAGAATGTCCGAGTCACACATGAACCGTATAGCTTCAATGGAGTGCCCAGAGTATCCCCACCCACCGCCATGACCTGAAAACATACAATACTGTTAATACAAATTCCTTGAAGTCAACAAAATGTCATACTGTACAGATAAATAGATGACTTACCAGGATCAGAGGTTATAAAACTTGAGTGCAATCTCAAATTCAAAGTAAAGCTCAATGATTAGCTGTTTCCGAGCACATGCTCGGAAGCAGCCAATCAGTGTGCTTTATTTTGAGTTTGAGATTATTCTAAAATTTTATAATCTCAGACCCAAAGTATTTCATTCATTTCAGGCAGATGGAGGAATGCATGAGATGATGAGGATAATGAAATCCCGAAACCAGAAATGGATGGATAGACGACTTGCGATTTTACATCCTTCTCAACAGTATTTCAGTCATATCAGGATGATGGGAAAGAGATAATGAAAGGCTTTGTGCAATGGAAGCCCCATTTATGGTTGAAAACACTTCTGTTTCTAGCAGGATATGAATCTGGGACCACTAGATCAGCAGGCTAGTAATTAACCCACTGAGCTACTGGGGCTGATCAGACTCAAACATGAACCTCTAGATTTTGAAATCAGAGTGTTATCCCCTGGACTGATACATCCAGACTGGTACTGTCATGCTCCTAACAATAGACATGCTTGAATACATGGTCAGACTCAGAACACTGCTCAAGCAGAGGCAACCAAAATCTCCCCTCATCATCATCAAAACCCCTTCCTATCTGGTACTATCCTCTTGCATTTAATATTACTGTATTTCTTCAGTTATAAGACAGGATTTTTCCCCTTCTAAAACAATCCCAAATATCTGGAGCCATCTTTTCCCCTTCTAAAACAATCCCAAATATCTAGATCCATCTTATAAGATGGATCTAGATATTTGGGATTGTTTTAGCTAGATATTTGGGCTTGTTTTAGAAGGGAAAACCCCAGTTTATAGCTGAATTTTAAAAGACTGATTTAGATATTTGGGGTCATTCTAGAGATGGAAAACCCTCTTCTTATAGCCGAATAAATATGGTAGGTAGAGAGGAGTCCTAGAAGCATTTTGCTTTCATTCCAATCCTATTAACTCTATTTTGTGTTTATCTTATGTTGCATGTCAGTGAAATTATGAATAAAATATGTTACAACTAAATATGGTAGGTCTCTATGATACGAGGACTTGAACTTACTTTCAAATCTGTTGACAACTGAGAAATCATCTTTGGTATAGACTTTTGTCAAAGAAGTCTTCTCTTTGGCTTCTTCAACAACAATCAAGTTCTGTTGCTTAGCAACTGTCAGGGTATCCAAGCAACCTAAAGAAACAAAAAATGATAATCAACACGATACTGTTCAACATTGCTGCAGTGAGATGTAATCCGTCAGAAAAATGACAGTGTGAATTAGAAATTTTTTATTGGCTTGAAAGTCAGATAAATAAATTTAGGAATTTACATGACTGCAAAGTAACAGCCCAAAGAAACAGTTTTCTATCACATAACAATGGATGGGTGACTGCAATTTTACATCCTTTTCAACAGTATTTCAGACATATCAGGGCAATGGGAAGGTGATACTGAAAGGCTGTGTGAAATGAAAACCGCTTACAATGAAAAGATTTCTGCCTGCGGGAATTGATCTCGGGATTGCTAGATCAGCAGGCCACTGCTTAACCCACTGAGCTACCGAGGCTCCGCTATCTCTTAACAAAATGCCCTGGAAACCCATGACAGATTTTCTCTTATACAGAATTTTATCCCAGACATGGTTTGTTATAGTCACAAAAGGAAAATGTCACAACTGATTAGTAATTTTTTCACATATAATATCTACAGCCCTACTGACAAAAGTCTATTTTCTCTTGTCTTCACATTTAAAGTGCCATGAATGAAAAAAGTTGAATTTGCAAAGAGTGTTCCAGTAGATCCCAATGAGGTGGCTCATGAGGTGCCCTCTAGTCTTTGCATTCTCAATTTGATACAGCTCGGATTAAACATTTTTTGTAATTTTGCAGATGTAAATTTATTCATCTGCACTTTTTGGCATTTTAGGGTTAAATGAAACACAGTTTACCTAGCACATGTAGAGCGCAATGTGATCTTGTGGCATCTGCACCATTACAAGTGGGGACGGCAAGCTCTGACTTGAATATGTCACTCAGAACCTTCTCTTCTGCTTTCAAACTTCTTGCTTCAGCTGCTATCACATTGTAACACTTCAGCTCCTGGTTCTCTGGGTTGAAACTGGGGGAGTGAGAGAAAAATGAGTAAAATTCTAAATATTGGTACACTGAAAATAATTACCATTATTGTCCTAAAATTGGAACAATTTGGTTTTACAGTGCAGTGATGTGCCCCAAAAAATGCAAATGGGATGGCAAATAGTGTAAACCCTGATCAGACTGCTCCTTGAGGAGCAGTCTGATCTGGGTTTGCACTATTTGCTTCTTGCGGAGCAGTCTGATCTAGGTTTGCACTATTTGCTCAGACCTAATTGTCCCAATATATAGAATTTTTATGGTAATCAAATAACCCCACTTTTCTACTGCAAAACAGTTATTAGTTGTTAAGCCTACAACTCACCAATAAAAAGCTGTGTATTTTGTACTTAAAAATAAATAAATAAGCAAATTATGAGATATTTGTAAATAAGCCAACATGTTATACTGTTTAATGTAGTTTCAGAACAACTCAAACTTCTGTACATGTATATAAAAAAAACTTTATTGTCTCCTAAAACCTGTTTTGTATCTTGTATTTACATATTTTTTATGTTCTCTACCAGAACAGTCTGCAGTTTTTTTCTCCTCAGATATTAATTGGACCTAATCTTTATAAGAAATATCATTTACAGAATACAAAACCATACGGGAACAAAAAAGCTGACTTGAAGTTTATTTTGTGAATGTTTGGCAGAAGCCTTGGTCACCAATTTAAATTGTTACACTATATGATAGGACCACACAACATGTATCTCATGTATTTTCACACAACATGCATCTCATGTATTTTAACTCTGCAAATGCTTTTACTGATACATGTATCTGTTTGCAAAATAATTTTTCTCTCAAAGAATTTCCCATTTCCCAGTAATCTATGTGACCGGACCAGACAACATGGATATTATGTATTTTAACTCTGCAAATACTTTTACGGATACTGATATCTGTTTGCAAAATTAAGAATTTCCCATTTCCCAGTTATTTATGTGAGTGCTAATTACCTCCAAAGAACATCATATACTGGATCAAGACAGACAGCCTTTGTTGATAGATCAACATGTTCTCCACTACCAAAACTGAAGTGAAAAACAGAAATGTACATTTACAGTGCTCTTACGGTGATTGGGTACATTTTCAGGGGAAGCAACTCAAATGATTTCTTTATTGTCTCCCTTCTCAATGGGGGTCAACTCTTAAAGAAAAGAATTTGCTCCTGCAGGAGAAAAAAATTTTCTTTACTAGTTACCTTTTTTGGAGTGGTTTCATTGTCTGGAAGACAAAAAGTTGAGTGCCTTTTTAAAAATAACATTTTAACCCAAATATATAGAACATGGTAGTATTTCATATTAGAACATGGTAGTATTTCATATAATTAACATAAATTTGCTTTTTACCTGCAATGGCCCGATATAAACCGAAATACTGTCCCAAAGGGCTGTTAAACCCAAAACCAACCAACCAATTATTTTTTACCTATAAAAATAACAAGATAAAGAAATATGATAATGTTAAAAGACAGGAGGAAAATAAAAATATAGAAATTACAAATTAACTATAACAGTAAAGATCCTAATCACAGTGTCCTAAACCAATTAAATGTTTTCACTAATTATAAATATCCTGTCAGGATGTCTCCTATTTGTTTTGTTGTTGTTGTTGTTATTTTTTCTCTAAAATTTTATTGTTTCACACCTACCCACTTAATTGTTTCCCATTTGCTCTGTGTAAATAGCAGCATTTTAGTTTTTTTAGCATTCTAAGATTCCTATTTAAACTATTGCTATTTAAACTTTTTTGACTTTTTGTGAACCTGAGATGAGGTGAGGGATAGATTTTGTGTTCCATTCTGTAAAAGTGGATAACAATAATTCAGGATCAAGTGGATAACAAAAATTCAGGATCAAGGAGAATATTCTCCACAACTCATCATAAATCACTATATTCATTACATCCTACTGTTTATGTACTAAGTATCTGCATGTGATGTTTCACTGAATGTTAACATTTCGATACTAATTCCTTGGATAAACATTAAAATATTAGTCTATGTGACATCCAGTAGGCTAAATCACTGACATAAGTAAAATATTCCATGTCAGATTCTAGTAATTCAGAATTCAGGACAGTACCATTAGCAACCAACAGCTGGAATTCATCATAAGAGACTATACTATTCACAACCAGATAATAATACCTACATTATCAATTTACAAATCAGGATACATATAATATCTTATATAGACCTTAACTTTGAACTATTTCTGAACCTGAAAATCATCAAAACCTGAAATCTAGATTTCAACAAAAGAAAGTTGACAAAACTGTTCAGAAAGA
Source organism: Ctena decussata (assembly GCA_963989385.1). Lineage (NCBI taxonomy): Eukaryota > Metazoa > Mollusca > Bivalvia > Lucinida > Lucinidae > Ctena > Ctena decussata. The sequence continues at coordinate 40,192,557 of OZ022506.1, read as the reverse complement.
AGCTATACAAAAAGACATAAACAGAGAAAACTGATAACTAATTGATATGGAGGTGCATGTATCAGCTAAAGATCTTCAAGAGCGGCTAATACTACATGAGAAAGCTGTGAAACAGACCCTTATACTTGGTATGCTTTCTGAAATATTTCTTCTTTTTCTTTTTTTTTTTTTTTTGGCTTCTTCTTCTTTCTTTTTTTTTTCTTTTATTTTTCTGCCAGATCTTTTTATCTATCAACTCTTCAAGCACCAGTGACGAATACAGCAGAATTTGCAAACAGCATAGATCTTGATGAGGCGGCTCATAATGAGCCACCTCATCTAGATCTACACTGTTTGCCCTCTAGTCTTTGAATGCTCAATATAAAATGTCTTGGTCAAGGCATTTTTTTTATTTTTTCAGACGTAAATTTTGTCGTCTGCTTTTTGGTGCTTAAAGAGTTAAAGGAGTCAGGAATCCAGAGACTGGTGATACAAGTATTAAACTGTGTATCTAGGCACTTTAACTGTCTAAGTATCCAGTTTAAATGCAATTATCCTGAAATTTTAACCAGTTCTTTTACTACTGCCTTTCCACCTGGATTTTAATTGACAAACCATTTTTAAAATTAATGTTAAGATGAATGGGTAAACTTTCAGGGGAAGCGACTTTGTCATTTCAATTTTTGCCTCCCTTCCCAATGAGGGTCAACTCTTAAGGAAAAGAATTTGCTCCTTCAGGAGCAAATTAATTCCTGTAAGAGTAGAATCCTTTTAAAAACTAAAGCATTTTTTGTCACTTTCATTTAAGAACAATTTTTTGGATAGAAAGCATTATGTCTCCCAGGGAACAAAGAGGTAGTCACAAAAGTTTTCTCCCTTTGAAAAATGGCATGAAAAAAAAAACATGGCAGGTGGACCCATAGACCTTAAAATTTAAAATTACTTTACTCAAATTTTAAAATGTTACAGCACCATATTTCTTCTTACTCTCAATATCTCGAAGTCGAAGTTCATCTCAAACTACAGATATCTCAAATTAATTTTTCTGGTTCAAGAAAATTCATTTTGAGATATTGGTTGTTTGAGATAACAGGAATTGAAATGTAAAGAAAATAGGAAATGTCTCCAAACTATATTCGTTGATGTATGAGGATACTTGAGATATCATTGTTTGAAGATATCGAGAGTCAAATGTAAGCCTGTTCATGATGTTATAAACGCCTGCTAAATAAGGCATCAAAGACATGTATAAGCTTTACTGCTTGCCCAGATATTTCAATACAACTTTTTTGTTTTCGTTATTTCAGAAAAATACGTGAAAGTGTTGACCCAGAGAGCCCTAAGAAGTGCTATTCATGGCCATACAGACAAAGTGCTCTTCATGATGCTGCGGAAGTCTGCTGCTGAGGGTGTGAAGAGAATGTACAAGCATTACCGTCTGCTCAAGTGGTTTCAAGTGCAGATGATTATTCACGAGATGCATATGGCATATGATATTGACACAGAGATGATTTTAACAGGCCTGGGTCAATATCCAACACTCAATGACCAAGGCAGGGAGGATACGACTGCAAACAGCTGGGCAGTCATGCACTGTGAATTCACAAGAGCTTGTTAGTTTGGACAATAAAATAAAATTTCCTATTGCACTGCTATAACAAAGAAAGAAGCGAGAAACCGTTAACGCTTTACAGAGAAATTTTAGAGATAATTATTGGATATTTTTCCTATAAAAAATGCATGCTGTGGCACCCATTACAACCTCTTTGCCAAGGAACTGTAATGAAGTTTCATGCAGAAAATGACGAAAACGTTTTTGCATCAACAGTTTTAAAGATTCAGTCTGTTTATGGGGTATCCCACAAATACCACATCTCATATAAGTGTGAACAGCATCATTTAACATTCAGGAGCCATTTTCATTGGCAGACTGAGTCTGTTAAATAGACAATTAAAGTTTTCTTAATCATATTTAACTATACTAAAATGAAAATTGAAACTTTTATTTCATCAAATGAAGTGAAAGCTATGAATGTTTCATTCATGGCTTTCTTGCTACTCATGAAATACACTGATAGAATATTTTACTTCACAAGGTGAAATAAAAGTCATATTCATGGAAAACATTAAAGAGTAAAGCAAAAGTGGTAATTTATCAACATAAAGAGCATGATTATCTGAAAGCCTTTGTTTTTGTTGTTCCTTTCTTGCTGATATCCCCACTTCCTGTTCACCCATCTCAAATAGAATATTTTTTCAAGCATGTATAATACTTAGAAGAATAGGCACTTTCAGGAGAAGCACATCTGTCATTTTATTTTTGCCTCCTTCCTTAATGAGCATCTCCTCTTAAAGAAAAGAACTTGCTCACATAAGAGCAAGTTCTTTTCTTTGTGAGTGGATCGAAATTTGAAAGGTCTTCATAGTACAAGGAAGCAAAACAGAAAGTCACAAAAGTTGTTCCTACCCCTTTGTAAAATAGAAGAGAAACATGGAGATGTACCCATCATATACCTTAGTCAATATACACAAGCACATGTTAATGGTGAGAAGGCACTGTTGTCCTCTCTGTATACGTTCACATACACAAATTTATATACACCATATAATGTAGAAATAGCTTTAACCACATAACCTACATATAATTATATACTATATACATGAACCATGCCGGTTAACAGCAGATTGTTTAAAGACAGAAAATAATGCAAATGTAAGAATCAAATGGCGAAACTGTTTTTTTTTTACGCTACAGCAACTTTTGAAAGCCAAATAACATACTAACCTTATGTATATGAACACCATAAGCCTTAATATATACTAATTTCTGTGATATAAAGGATCTTACACAAGTGGTCATATGAAACGAACCTTTGGCAAGTTTCATAAATTTCATATGAAATGACCACAAGTGTAAGATTCTGTTTATAATATGACCCTTTAAAATTAGATTTTAACGCCTTCAAACTCACATTATTTTAATAAGAAAATGCATTGTCGACATGGACGTTGTCTATGACGTTATGTGCACACGCCAAAGTGTTATTACACGTGCGGTCAAACAATTTTTTTGACACTACCTTATCCACTGATAAACAGCGACGTCACATGATAAAATCTATTATGTCTTTATGTCATTCAATCCAGGCAAGTCCATTTGTCATGCCATAATAATATGGCTATCAAACAGGGTTCCCCCCCTCACCCTTTTTTAGTATGATCCCAAATACTTAAGTCACTCATGTGGTTATTCAGCTATAAGATGGGTTTCAATCCCAAAAATCTAGGTCCACCTAATAAGACCGGTCTAGATTTTTTGGATCATTATAGAAAGAAGCCCATAAATCTAGGTTCATCTTATAAGATGGATCTAACTTTTTGGGGTTGTTTTGGAAGGGGGGGAAGTGACAACCACATAAATATGGTATCAACATTGTTTTTTTTGTGTGTTTTGTTTTTGCTCTTCTTCATAAAACTGTCAGATGGATAACAAATAGTGCATGCCCAGGCCCCGAGGTTATAAAACTTGATTACATTCTCAAACTCAAAATAAAGCACACTGATTGGCTGCTTCCCAGCATGTGCTCAGAAGCAGCCAATCACTGTACTTTATTTTGAGTTTGAGATTATACTCAAGTTTTGTAACCTTGGACCCAGATCTCAAGACTGTTCTCTTATCTTGAACTACACTGTTTACTCAGATCAATTTGGTTCTAAAAATAACAGGTTCGACTGTGCCTTGGCTAGACATCAAACCATCTTTAACTTTTTCAAATACTTGTTCACAAATCTCATATGGTGACGACTCATATTAAAGCTAGTTGGTGCATCTTAAGTCAACAGGAACAGGTTTAACTGTGCCGTGAACAGATGTCAAACTATCTTTTAAATTTTCAAAAATGTATCCTCAAATCTCATTTAGCTAAGGATCACAAGCAAGATGTGCATCTTAGTTGGTAAGAAGAAAGTAATGAATGTAAGTCAAGCTTGCACTACATGTACAGTATGTGATGATAAAACTTTAGATTTTTCTTGATGTTGAAAAGCTAGAAAAGACTTATCCCATGGCTAAAAGTATACAGATCATGACCTAATGAAATTAAGCATGAAAGCATATCAACAAAGAATATGATGTGTGATTTCTGTAGTCATACCTATTGATTGTTCCAGAACTGAAAGTCAACTATGTATTAAAGTACCTTTCGCTACCTTTCATTTTGTGAACTGTTTGTTTAAAAAGCTGGGCTCAGTTGTTCAAAGCATCGTTAGCCTAACGAGCTCATTAAGAGGTCAGCTCGTTAAGTGTTTTATGGCTTTATAACTAAATACACTGATATTTTTTGTTGAAAGAATGTGAGAAGCTTTTGCACTGCAAAAGCTTCTCACATTTTTTCAACAGAAAATGGTGGCATATTTGAGATATTAAGGGTTGAAATTTTAACGAAATGTTAATTAACAATGTCGTTAGTTTTGAACAACCGGGCCCTGTTGTTTTATTTATTTCACCTGTGTCTACAATTATGAAAGAAACTACCTAATTTAAATGATACTCTTATAAAGTTATATTCAAATATCAGTATAAAGAAAAATAAACAAGAGGGCCATGGTGGCCCTGAATCGCTCACCTGAGCATTAATCAGTTCACTGGCTCTGGTGAAGATTTATCAGAGTTTTTACCATACTAACATTTGACCTAGTTTTTGACCCGACATGACCCAGTTTCAAACTTGGCCTGGATATTGTAAGAATAAACATTCTGACACAGTTTCATTGAGACTGGATCAAAACTGTGCCCTCTGGAGCATATACAAGGTCGTTCTTATATTTGACCTAGTGACCAAGTTTTTGACCCGACACAACCCAGTTTCAAACTTTACCTAGATTTCATTACGATAAACATTCTGACAGAGTTTCATGAAGATTGGATCAAAACTGTGCCCTCTAGGGTGTACACAAAGTTTTTCTAAGATTTGACCTTGAGCCAACGTGACTCAGTTTCATAGGGGGCTTAGATATATGGACAATAAACATTTTGACATAGTTTCATGAAGATTGGATCAAAACTATGCCTTCTAGTGCTTACACAACGTTTTTCTAAGATTAGACCTAGTGACCTAGTTTTTACCCAACATGACCTACTTTCAAACTTGGCAGAGAGTTTATGAAGATAAACATTCTGACAAAGTTTAATAAAGATTAGATCAAAACTGTGTCCTCTAGAGCGTACACAAGGTTTTTCTAAGATTTGACCTAGTGACCTAGTTTTCGACCCAACATGACCAAGTTTCAAACTTGTCCTACATATTATGAGGATAAACATTCTGACAAAGTTTCATGAACTTTGAATCAAAACTGTGCCTTCTAGAGCGCACACAAGGTTTTTCTACGATTTGACCTAGTGACCTAGTTTATGACTCGACATGACCCAGTTTCGAACTTGGCCTAGAGTTTATGGAGATAAACATTCTGACAATGTTTCTTAAAGATTGGATCAAAACTGTGTCCTCTAGAGCGTACACAAGGTTTTTCTATGATTTGACCTAGTGACCTAGTTTTTGACCCGATGTGACCCAGTTTCGAATTTGTTCTAGATATCATGAGGATAAACATTCTGACAAAGTTTCATGAACTTTGAATCAAAACTGTGCCTTCTAGAGCGTACACGAGGTTTTTCTAAGATTTGACTAAGTGACCAAGTTTTTGACCCGACATGACCCAGTTTCAAACTTATCCTACATATTATGAGGATAAACATTCTGACAAAGTTTCATGAACTTTGGATCAAAACTGTGTCCTCTAGAGCGTACACAAGGTTTTTCTATGATTTGACCTAGTGACCTTGTTTTTGACCCGACATGACCTACTTTCAAACTTGGCCGAGAGTTTATGGAAGTAAAAATTCTGACAAAGTTTCATACAGATTAGATCAAAACTGTGTCCTCTAGAGCGTACACAAGGTTTTTCTATGATTTGACCTAGTGACCTAGTTTTTACCCGACATGACCCAGTTTCAAACTTCTATTAACATATTATAAGGATAAACATTCTGACAAAGTTTCATGAACTTTGGATCAAAACTGTGCCTTCTAGAGCGTACACAAGGCTTTTCTATGATTTGACCTAGTGACCTAGTTTTTGACCCAACAAGACCCAGTTTTGAACTTGGCCTAGAGTTTATAGAGATAAACATTCTGACAATGTTTCATAAAGATTGGATCAAAACTGTGTCCTCTAGAGCATACACAAGGTTTTTTCTATGATTTGACCTAGTGACCTAGTTTTTGACCCGACACGACCCAGTTTCGAACGTATCCTACATATTATAAGGATGACCTTTCTGATTAAGTTTCATGAACTTTGGATCAAAACTGTGCCTTCTAGAGCGTACACAAGGTTTTTCTAAGATTTGACCTAGTGACCTAGTTTTTGACCCCACATGACCCAGTTTCAAACTTGGCCTAGAGTTTATGGAGATAAACATTCTGACAAAGTTTCATAAAGATAGGATCAAAACTGTGTCCTCTAGAGCGTACACAAGGTTTTTCTATGATTTGACCTAGTGACCTAGTTTTAGACCCGACGTGACCCAGTTTCCACCTTGTCCTAGATACTATCGAGATAAACATTCTGACAAAGTTTCATGAATTTTGGATGAAAACTGTGCCCTCTAGAGCATACACAAGGTTTTTCTAAGATTTGACCTAGTGATCTAGTTTTTGACCCGACATGATCCAGTTTCGAACTTGGCCTAGATTTTATGGAGATAAACATTCTGACAAAGTTTCATTAAGATTGGATCAAAACTGTGTCCTTTAGAGCATACACAAGGTTTTTCTATGATTTGACCTAGTGACCTAGTTTTCGACCCGATGTGACCCAGTTTCAAACTTGTCCTAGATACTATGAGGATAAACATTCTGACAAAGTTTCATAATTTTTGGATGAAAACTGTGCCCTCTAGAGCGTACACAAGGTTTTATCTAAGATTTGACCTAGTGACCTAGTTTTTGACCTGACATGACCCAGTTTCGATCTTGGCCTAGATTTTATGGAGATAAACATTCTGACAAAGTTTCATAAAGATTGGATCAAAACTGTGTCCTCTAGAGCGTACACAAGGTTTTTCTATGATTTGACCTAGTGACCTAGTTTTCGACCCGACATGACCCAGTTTCGAACTTGTCCTAGATACTATGAGGATAAACATTCTGACATAGTTTCATGAACTTTGGATGAAAACTGTGCCCTCTAGAGCGTACACAAGGTTTTTCTAAGATTTGACCTAGTGACCTAGTTTTTGACCCGAAATGACCCAGTTTCGAACTTGGCCTAGATTTTATAAAGAGTAACATTCTGACAAAGTTTCATAAAGATTGGATCGAAACTGTACCCGCTAGAGTGTACACAAGCAAAAGTTGACGGACGGACGGACGGACGTCCGTCTGGACACACGTACGACGGACGACGGACATCACGGTATCCCAAAAGCTCACCCTGAGCACTTCGTGCTCAGGTGAGCTAAAAAAATTCTCCAGTAAAACTATAAACATACATGAAATGATGTAAACAGGCAAGTGACATGTATATAATGTGGAACATAGATTTAAAATGGTTTTAATTTTTTTTTTTTTTTATGCTTCATGCTGGTGAATTGGTCTACTTCACAACTGACTTGCAAACAGTGAAATAGTACTCAACGATTCACTGCTAGAGCTGATCTATTTATTATCATTATCAAAATATAAAGGATAATTTCAGTTGAAGGGTTAGTCATTTAAGTAAACCTGACATCAAATTTTGGTGCCATTACTTCACCAACCATGGGACAGTAAGACTTTACATCACAAACCACTATGGGACATGACGTAATGTCTACCTCATGTGGACAGTCTCGGAACCTACAAAATTAGTTTTATTTGTAGCTTATAAAATATTATACAATATGACTTCTTTTATCATCGAATATTTGATAAATAGATACATACCTTCTACAACTGCCATCCATTTTGTTGATCATCAGACATTTCATGATGCCAGCATTGTCTTCTCCTATGGGGATCAGTCCTGGAAAGAAATGATATACACTTCTCAACAACAGCCTTGATTTAACTCATATTCTAACACAGTGCACCTATAGATGCAATGGAAAGTTTCCTTGTTTTATTCTGCAACAATTCACTGTTTCAGAACATGTGAGTCTAATTGCTGACATCACTGGCAATTATTGATGTATTATACGACGTTTTGAGAACCCAGACGGTGAAACATCTCTTTTTCTTTCTGAAATTGCCACAAAACCTACATTTACCTTAAATACAATTAAGAATACTGGCTGGAGCAAGAACGCGCTGGCAGGAAGGTTGAGAGGGATTGAATGAAAAGAATACTTTTTCAGCGTTTTTGAGTGTTAGAATTGAAATGTTGAGTAATAATTCACTTTTTGTCGGTCAGTTGTAAGTACTTACTTTACAAAAGATCTCCAAACAGTGAATTAAAACTGAACAATTCACTGCTAGAGCTGATCTATTTCTTAAGCACCAAAATTTAAATAGTTGAATTTGGAAACAGCATAGCTCCAGATTAGGCAGCTCATTATGTTTAGAGAACTATTTGTTTTCTATCCAGTTCATTCAACAGATATGTGATAAAGGAGATGCCATCACTGTTACATTGTGTTCTTGAGATGTATGCAAAAGCTCTTCACACTTTTTAGCAAACAAAAAGGCAGCGATTTTTACGTTTTAAGTTTTTGATAATTCAACATCTCGTTGACAAACGATGTTAGTTTTGAACAACTGGGTCCAGAGAAGCAAATATTGTTATTTTCCAATTGTCTCCTTTGTAAAAACGGCTGCAAAAATATGGCAGTGTATATATACTTCCTAACCTACCTATGCTAGTGTGGTTGGCAAACACCTTGGAAGACGAGAGTATGTGAGCGTTGATTAAAGACTCATCTATCCTCATATACGTCTGATCCCCACTGGCTCCTATCCATGTAGCACGACGTCCAAACCTAGCACCTACAATGGTAACAAGCTAATGTCATAAAACTGTACGGCAATTAACAATTCTGGATAAAACCATTTTGTTGACAGTTTCTCTATAGAAAGCTGTGTGTAGTGGGACAAATCAGAAGGATATCATATCACTCACATTGCGCTTTTGATTGTATGCCTGTACATTAAACTGATGGGTGCCTCCTCTTCTAACTTATTCTAGTTTGACTGGTAATACTTTCTTGCTTTATATTTTCAAAAAAATGCGTAATAAAATCTTCATTATTGTTCTTTTTCTTTTTGCACTCAACTATTTCCAAATGAGGACCAGCTAATTTTTTGTGATAACTTGTGTCAAATCCCATTGATTGTTTGGTACAATAAAATATGTTTAATGTATCACTTTGCAAAGGATAAGATCGCGTTGTATTTATTCAGTTATAGCTGGCGCTTTTCCCCTCCAAAACAACCAAAAAATCAAAATCAGTCTTATAAGCTGGATCTAGATTTTTGGGATTGTTTTGGAAGGGAAAAAACATCTCACAGCAGAACACAAACTTGGGGTCAATCTAGAAACCCCTCATCATACAAATATATATGGTACAACCCCACTTACCAACTCCAGGTACTTGACCAGGTACAGCATACCAAAGCCCCTTCTTAGACTTGGCCCCTTCCTCAGGACAGACCCTTCCTAAAGAGCCCTTCTGTAAAGAAAAGAAACAGCGGCATATAATAACCATTCACTTGTTTCAGCATTTAATGTGGCAGACACAAGGAAGTTGAATTTGCAAACAGTGCGGATCCAAATGAGGCAGCTCATGATGAGCTGCCTCATCTGGATCTACACTTTTGCTCTCTAGTCTTTGAATCTTGGACGAAAATTTTTGCAGACATGAATTTTGTTGTCTGCTTATTTTGGCAATTTAAGTATTAAATCATGTTGTACCATCAAATTTCACAATCATGCTGTCCTGTGATGTCTCAAGCAATCACCTTGGTCTTGATAGTTTCATTGTATAAATGGACTGTGAACACACTGTCAGTGGTAAAGCAGTTTAAATTTTACAAAAACTTTGAATAGCAGTTTCATTTACAGTCAAACATCCACTAACAATCACCTCTGCTGAAAGATCACCCCTTGTATACAACTAGTTGAGTCCAAGATAAGGAGGGACTCTTACACACTGCCACTACAGCCAGAAGGCTATAGGAAACCTTTACCTTTTCACTTTTTTTTTTTTTTACGTTGTTCAGAGAAGCAAACAGGAAGGCACAAAAGTTGTTTTCCTTTGCAGAAATGGCAGAAAAACATGGAAGGGTACCATTTACCTTACTCCTAAATATCAGTATATATCTCAAAATACCTGCCTGGGTCTACACAGTTCTTGTGACAAAGAAAGCCTTACCTGAAAATTTCCAAAAGTGAAGACCTGTCCATTAGCCAGCAAGACGACAGTGTGATGGCTTCCTGCTGCAACTTGTACTGCAATACCTGGTAGCGGAACTTTACTGGGAGAACCCCTGTCAAAAGCAATTTTAAGTTAGTTAGTTTGGAATTAACTGAGCCGAAACACAACAAAAGCATTAAAGTCGCATTAGCACCCAGCTAAGACTCAAGATCAGCCTGGGCATATGCCCAGTCTGATCAGAGTCTTGGCTATCTGCATGAAGTAGCTTAGACCCTTAGCTACCTTTCTTGTACAAAGAGTCTGATCAGATGAAGCGGATACCCTGCCTAATCTGAGTCTTAGCCTGCTGCACACACCACTTTGTTGGTTTTGTCATGTCATGGCTCAATTGAAGTTTTTTTGAAAGCAGCATTCTATTCTTTTGCAAATGCATAAATGAGTTAACTGCTAAATTGCAACATGATAATAAAGTTAAACTCATTTTTCTTAATTTGAAGCCAGAATAAATAATGACGATTATTGCTTCCAGAATAATCGCATTTATTCATGTGAGCTGGGGGAAGTGTTTTTAGCAATGGTTATATCAGTCCTGGCGCCGGTTGATCGTACAGGTAATTCAGGCCGAATGATATGGGTGCGAATCGCTTCGGCCTACTGAAACGAACTGCTCCCCTGAAATAATAAATGATCCTGTGTTGCTGATCAGCTGATTTCCTCTTCACATCCGGCAGTTGCAGCGACAAAACGTCATCCGTAAAAGTTCATTAATCATGTCATCTAAGGGTAGGGGGAAACGGAGAGGAACGGCAAGGAATGCTGGAAGAGCGAAGAAGCAAAATACAGCACCAGATGAGGACGGAGCAAATGTTGGCGTAGAGTTTGCCGAGCCTGACAACTCCGGTAATATCGCAAGCAATTTTGTTGATTTTGAGGCGGTGCTAAGGGCATCCGATATTAATTTAACACCCGCTTCTCAAGCGGATCAAGCACAGAATAAGCAAAATTCACCAGAAGCAATATTGGCAGCTGTGCAGTCTTTTCAATCGGCGCCGGGCCAAAATGTTGAGCCCCTCCGTTGCAGTGGCGATGAAATTTTTGTGCATGTCCCCAAGTCGTTAAGACAACAGATTTGCAAAGGCGATTACATTAACTTGGCTCTTATGCTAAAAGGGGGCATGGAGTTAAAAGAATTTTGTAGTGGGGGGGTCACTTAAACTGAATGCTGATGGGGCAATTGAGATGAAAGGGAAGGTGTGTAAGGAAAAGGTTTCTTCAATTGAGAAGTGGACAGATGCTTTTTTGATTTATGCGTCCATATATATAACAGCATTCCCCGATAAGGCAACACAGATGCTGCACTACATGTTTCTTATTAGGGAAGCAGCAGCGAGACGGAAAGGCTTCTGTTGGCGCGACTATGACGAGCAATTTCGCATTCGTCAGTCAAATAATCCGTCGTTATGGTCCGTCATTAACAATGACCTGTGGTGGAGGTGCATGCAAGTCAGGGATACGGGGACAGGCATAGGAGACAATGCAGTTCAGCCAAAGTCTTACACTTGCAATGATTTCAATAGGGGTATATGTCGATGGCCAACTCCTTGCAGATATCCTCACTCATGTTCAACCTGTGGCTCAGCACAGCATGGTGCTGTTTTATGTCCAACGAGAACGCCAAGCTCCACCACAACCCAGTTTGGCACTTTTACGCCATTTCGTGGCTCCAACTTTAGGCCAGGTTTCAGGTTCCAAAGGGCAAGGGGATCAAGGTTTGCAAGCAACTTCTCAAGAGGACCAAGACAGCGGCCCTTCTAATTGTGACTTTTCAAATTTGGCTAAATCACCCATTGATTTGATGATGCTCCAGTTGGAATTGGCTAATTATGATTCTCCAGATAAGGATATCATTCTGGACGGTTTTACGAATGGTTTTCCACTGCATTACTCCGGTCCCCGGGTTGCTGTTGACACAAAAAATCTTAAGTCTGCAAACGATATGCCAAATATTGTCGAGAAAAAAATAAATAAGGAAATAATGGAAGGTAGAGTTGCGGGTCCATTTTCTGAGAGACCTATGGACACCCTTCGCGTATCCCCAATCGGACTGGTTCCAAAAAAGACCCCTGGACAATTCAGGCTCATCCATCACCTTTCTTATCCTCAGGGTTTTTCAGTTAATGATTTTATTGACCCGCGTCTGACTTCAGTCCAATATACAAGTTTTGATGAGGCTGTCCATATGTTGCAGGATTTAGGACAAAATTGCAAATTATTTAAAATGGACCTTAAGAATGCTTTTCGCCTGCTGCCAGTGCACAGAAATGATTTTCAGTTACTTGGTTTCAAATTCCAAAATAAGTTTTTCATTGATAAGTCTTTGCCTTTTGGTTGCGCGATTAGTTGCCATACATTTGAAATATTTGCCACCTTTTTAGAATTTGCTCTGAGGCGCCGCATGGACTCGGGAAAACTGTTGCACTATTTGGATGATTTTTTAGGGGGTGATAAGTCATATTCAGCTTGCAAAAAATTGATGGAAATATTTCGAACGTGCATGGCAGAGCTTAATGTGCCATTGGCAGAGGAAAAAACGGAAGGTCCAACTGAGGTGCTTTGTTTTTTGGGACTTGAGTTAGATTCAATTCACATGGTTGTTAGAATACCCAAAGAAAAGATTGTGGAACTGTTACAGAAAATTGAGTATGTGTTGTCAAAACAGAAAGTAACCCTCAGACAGATGCAGTCACTGATTGGTTCTCTGAATTTTTGTTGCCGGGCTATCATACCTGGTAGGCCATTTTGCCGCCGTCTCATCAATGCCATTTGTGGTTTAACGAAGTCTTACCATCACATTCGCATTACAAAACTGATTCGTTTAGACCTGAGGATGTGGCTGCAATTTTTCCGAGAACACAATGGTGTATCTGCTTTTCATGATCGTTTTTGGGTATCAAATGCAGATGTTCAGCTTTTTACAGACAGTGCGGCTGGACCAGAGTTAGGTTTTGGCATTTACTTTCAAGGAAAGTGGGCTTATGGTAAATGGCCTGATTTTTGGAGGACTGCTGGTTTTACTGACGATATCACAGTTTTGGAGCTTTTTCCTATTCTTGTAGCCTTGCATCTTTGGGGTGATAGTTTACGAAACAAAAAAATCAAGTTCATATGTGATAACTTGCCAGTCACACAAATCCTTAATTCTATGACCTCACGCTCTGACAATATCATGTGTCTTGTACGCCACTTGACCATGAAATGTTTAGAATTAAATATTGTTTTGAGGTCGTCCCACATCGCCGGAGCTCAGAATGATATCTGTGATTCTTTATCCCGACAGCTCCTGCAGAAGTTTCGAGAGTTGGCTCCAGAGGCAGACCCAGAACCCACACCAGTGCCGGAATATCTGTGGAACGTCTTCACACTAGAACCAGACAGTTACTTTCCGCCAGTGTAGCTGTTAATACCGCCAGCACTTATAGAAATGCTGTTTCTTGTTTTAATCGTTTTCGGTCTCAATATGGGCTCCCTTTAAGTTTTCCCAGTCAGGCAGATCACATTGTTTTGTTTATATCTTTTTGTTTTGAAAAAGGGTTTTCTCCTGCTACGATTAAAACTTACATTTCTGGTTTGAGTTTTTACCATAAATTAAACAACTGGTTCGATCCAGCAGAGCTGTTTGTGGTAAAGAAATTATTAGAAGGGTGCCATCGTTCAGGCAAAAGATTGGATAATCGGGCGCCTGTTACTCCTCATATGTTGCAGGTTATATGTGCTACACTGAAGTCAGTTTCTTATAATGAATATGAAGCTATTATGTTTAAAGCGGCATACTTATTGGCTTATTTTGGTCTTTTGAGAGTCAGTGAGTTGGTACATACCACATGGCAGCAGTATGGCAGAGCTTTGCAGTTGCAGGATGTTACTTTTGTTCAGCCGAATGCAGTTACTATTGCAATTCGTCATTCCAAGACATGCCAGGCAGGTTACCCTACTTATTTCCGCATTCCCTGTGAACTTGATCAGAACTTATGTCCAGTGTGCTCGCTTAAACAGTATGTCAGTTTTAGATCTAACGAACCAGGTTATCTTTTCAAGCATCAGAATAATACGCCGTTAACAAGGTCTCAGTTTTCAGCAGTCTTAGCAAAATGTATTTCATCATCTAGTTACAGCGGCAGAAACATATTGTCACACAGTTTTCGCATTGGCCGGGCTTCTGAATTAGCATCAAAAGGGGTTCCAGAGGAAGCAATTATGAAATTGGGTCGTTGGCGCTCTTCAGCATACAGAACTTACATCAGATTCTGAGCGTTTTATACAATATTTGTTGATATTGTTTCGTACTCCTGTTTTACTTTCCTGCAGATATCTGGCTGTTGGGAGACTCAATATTGTACTGGGCTGGAGTTTATGCAGAAGAGAGAAACATGCCGAACTTACATCTCCCCAATGGGTGGTCCCTGGGATGGTACGGAGTCAGAGGAATGTCTTGGACTCAGTTCATACATACCCTTCAGTTGAGGGTGCTATTTCAACAGCAACCAAAGGTGATATTGATTCATCTTGGGGGCAATGACCTTTGTGCGAAGAGTCTTCTTCAGATTTTTAATTTAATTCGTCGTGGTTTAGATTATGTGACAGCTGCCTGCCCAGATTCTGCTTATATTTGGGTGGACATTCTCCAACGAATACATTGGACTGAATCCTATCAGGGAGATGTAAGAATTGAATTAAAAAGACAGCGCATTAATAGATTTGGTAGATCAATTGTAACTAGGCTACCTAAGGGACATAACTTGGTTCATGATATTGATATTAAAACCCCTGGTTTTTTCCGTAATGATGGGATTCATTTAAGTGACATTGGTTTGGCTATGTATTTGGATGCCACACGGGATAAACTTCAGCTTTTATCATAATTTTTTAGAATTTTGGGGGATAAATTTTCAGTGGCAGCAGGTTACATTACTGAAAATTTATTGTGGCGGAAAATTCTAACAGATGAGGGTCGATCACGTGCACATTGCCACAGTGTTTGATGGTTAGAATATTACTTTGTTATAAGGCGGAATGTTGATGCTGACTTCGCAGTCCGTTTTGTAAAAATTCAATGCATTACAACTTTGCAAGTGATCAAACAAGTTGTTATTGTCGTTGTCGTTTTTTCGCACTATCTGAGCAATATGTAACATCACTGTTCGTAGTTAAGTACAAGTTCAGAATGTCGCTCAAAGTTTGATGAGGTTGTAGTTGTCGTTTGTCATCAAACATCACAAGGTGTATTTTGAACTTGTATGTACAGTACTAAAAGAATTAGCGCTCTATCAAAATATGGCAAGAGTTATGTCAAAATTAATGATGTAAGAAAATTAAAAAATGTCTGTGTCAGCATTAACATTACAACAAGTGTGCACGTTATCACCTCTCATCTGT
This sequence comes from Ctena decussata, assembly GCA_963989385.1. Taxonomy (NCBI): domain Eukaryota; kingdom Metazoa; phylum Mollusca; class Bivalvia; order Lucinida; family Lucinidae; genus Ctena; species Ctena decussata. The sequence goes on along the minus strand of OZ022506.1, from coordinate 40,176,734 downwards.
TGGAAAACATTCAACCAGGCACTCATGCAAACCCTGGTGTTTGTTATATTGCCATTGTGGCCGTGTTACCTCCACAGACATAGATTCATTGACATAAGGAAAGATGTATATTTGAAGTTTGTATTTAGTTATAACATTTAACAGTCATACTGATTATATTTGAGAACCTCAGATATGTGTTCAACTAGGAGCTTTGCTTAACCTGGTGATCACTGAATATAGTTTGTATCTTTGTATTCATTTTTAGTCAGTACTGGTAATAAAAAACAAGCATAGAACACAGCAATTGTTGTAGGTTTATTATTCCCAGCGAGTCATTTGAATTATTCAAATTTGTATTAAGGTAACCTCTATGGAAACAGTGACTACTGTAAAACACTTATATTTGGCGGTCACTTTATTTTGGCGATATTGGCGGAAAAGAAGAAAATCGCCAAATTAAAATGCCGCAAATATAAACTCATGATACCGAAAGAAGAAAAAATATTATTGAGCACATGATCCTATTTCCTCTACCAAAATAACAAAGCTAATACACATCACATATATAAGCGCAAAAGAAGATGCCTCGCTAACAACAAGTGGGAGGAAACGGAGTATGAAAATGTTCTCGCCATACTAATTAGTATTTCAATTAAGTTGATTAAATCAGAAGGAACACAAAATCTGTTTACTTTAAACAATTAACTATCCAAACTGTAACATGACTATAATAATAATTGTTATTGTTTTAATCACCATGACAATACAGAGCTCAAATAAAGAGCCAAATACGACGTCAGCAGAAACATTTTATTCTTGAGAATCACAAAACCGCCAAAATAAAAATCCGCCAAAAGGTCCATATTTAAAAACCGCCAAATTTTGCTGCCGCCAAATATAAGTGTTTTACAGTAATTAGAAATTTTGTTCAGTGTATACTCAACTTGTTCCCATTTTACAATACTTAAAAGTAATTGGCAGACATGTCCCAATTTTAGAAGTATATAGAGTATTGTGTTTATTTGGTTATAAGACAAAGGTATCCCCTCCAAAACAACCCCAAAAATCTAGATCCATCTTATAACAACCCCCAAAATCTAGATCTATCTTCCAAAACAACCATAACAACCCCAAAAATCTAGATCCATCTTATAACAACCCCCAAAATCTAGATCCATCTTCCAAAACAACCATAACAACCCCAAAAATCTAGATCCATCTTCCAAAACAACCCCAGAAATCTAGATCCATCTTACAAGATGGATCTAGATTTTTTGGGTTGTTGTGGAGAATAACAGATGGATCTAGATTTTTGGACTGTTTTGGAGGATAAGACAGATCTTGATTTTTGGGTGTTGTTTTGGAAGATACATGTAAGAAAATCTAGATCCATCTTATAAGATGGATCTAGATTTTTGGGGTTGTTGTGGAGGATAACAGATGGATCTAGATTTTTGGACTGTTTTGGAGGATAAGACAGATCTTGACTTTTGGGTGTTGTTTTGGAAGATACATGTAAGATGGTATAAGATAGATCTAGATTTCTGGGGTTGTTTTGGAGGGGTAAACACCCATGTTATAACAGAGTAAATACCATACCTGATGACATTATCTCCCAGTCCTAGCTGACCATACTGATTACTGCCAAAGCAGTAGACTTCACCATTGTGTAATAGAACCACTGAAAAATTAAAACAATTTATCAGTATACAACAGTATGCAGTTACATTTTTAGAGTGTCTCGTGCACAAAATTCAGAAAATATTGAATACATCTAGAATGCTGCTTCTTATTTCTTTTCAAAATATTTTGCCTTAGCAGTTTTACAACTGAAAGCACTCACTTTTGATACCTTACAATGTATTGTACAACCTCATCTGGCCACAGCGACCTCTGTTGGTGGCAGACTCACAAACTTGTTATGCTAAATTTCTTACCTGTAAAATGCACCACACAAGAATTTTGGTACACTGTAACTCGTCTTGTCCAAAAATGGCAGACTCAAAGTCTTGTTACTAATCTCAGCCTTCTGGTCATTTTCAATGTCATATTAGAAAGAAATATTGTAATGACAGAATGGTAAGAGGCCAGTGACTGAAAAACTCTGTAAACCCAGCAGTAAAATCATGGAAGGTAAAAGGCAGCAAAGGGAGAAGGATGTGTTCAGTCTTTCATATGCTGTGTTCAAGAAATCGTAGGCCTAAATTATCCTATGCCCCTACGGCCACTAGGCTTCAGGAAACCTTTAACTTTTACCTTTACTGGTATGACCATAAATAATGCTAACAAGAGGGCCATGATGGCCCTGGATCGCTCACCTGAGTATCCTGTGAACTTAACCTCAGAAACATCCATACGTCCAACAGACAGTCTCGAGTTTCACAAAGATTCAATGGAAAATGAACCCTTTATTGTGTACCTTAGGTTTTTATAAGATTTAACCTAATGACCTTGTTTTTGACCCCACATGACCCATGGATCTAACCTGGTTTCAAACCTGGTCTAGATTTCTTGGATATAAACATTCTGCAAAAGTTCATGAATATCGGATCAAAACTGTGCCCTCTAGAGCGTAAACAATGCTTTTCTAAGGTTTGACCTAGTTTTTGACCCGACATGACCAAGTTGCACCCTTGGTCCAGATTTGTAGGAGAAAAAATTTTTGACTAAGTCTCATGAAGATTAGAACAAAACTGTGTCCTCTAAAGCATTCACATGGTTTTTCTAAGAACTGACCTAGTGACCTAGTTTTTGACCTGACATGGCCCAGTTTCAAATCAGGTCTAGATTTCATAAAAATCAACATTCTGACAAAGTTTCATGTAGATTATATCATAACTGTGTCCTTAAGAGTGTACACAACGTTTTTCTAAGATTTGACCTAGTGACCTAGTTTTTGACCCCACATGACCCAGTATCAAAGTTGGTCTAGATTTCATTCAGATAAACTTTCTGACCATGTTTCATGATGACTGGATCGTAACTGTGCCCTCTGATTCATTCTAAGATTTATTTCTATTTTTAGCTCTGGCGGCCATTTTGTACAGCAGAGTGGAACCGTCTCAGCAATTTTTGTTTAGAACCATGAGTCAAACACTTCTGTGAAATTATTTTGAAATCGAGCCATTGGCTTTAGAGGTGTCGTTTAAAGGTTTTTCTATATTTAGCTCTGGTGGCCGTTTTGTTCAGCAGAGCTGAACCATTTTAGCAATTTTGGTAGAGGGTCTCCTAAGGAACATTTCTGTGAAATTATTTCAAAATCTTCCACGCAGTTTTGGAGGAGAAGTCGTTTAAAAGTTTTTCTATTTTTAGCTCTGGCGGCCATATTGTTCACCCGAGCGGAACCGGTAGAGCAATTTTGGTAGCAGGACTCCTAGGGAACATTTCTGTGAAATTATTTCAAAATCTACCCAGCAGTTTTGGAGGCGAAGCCGTTTTAAGGTTTTTTTCTATTTTTAGCTCTGGCGGCCATTTTATTCAGCGGAGCGGAACTGTTTTAGGAATTTCGGTAGAGGGTGTCTTAAGGAACATTTCTGTGAAATTATTTCAAAATCTGCCCAGCAATTTTGGAGGCAAAGTCATTTAAAGGTTTTTCTGTTTTTAGCTCTGGCGGCCATTTTGTTCCGTGAAGTTGAACCGTTTTAGCAATTTTTTTTTTTTTTTTTTTTCTTTTTTTAATTTTATTTTCAAACTCATACAAAGGCAAGATAATACATCAGTATCTCTATATATGTATACATGTGTTTTAAACAGCATATAAATAGACTCATATAATGTTGATGTAATACTGTTTTAGCAATTTTGGTAGAGAGTGTCCTAAGAAACATTTCTGTGAAATTATTTTAAAATCTGCCAAGTAGTTTTGGAGGAGAAGTTGTTTAAAGGTTTTTCTATTTTTAGCTCTGGCAGCCATATTGTTCAGCGGAGCGGAACCATTTGAGAAATTTTGGTTAAGGGCCTCCGTAGAAACATTTCTGTGAAATTATTTCAAAATCTGCCAAGCAGTTTTGGAGGCGAAGTCGTTTAAAGGTTTTTCTATTTTTAGCTCTGGCGGCCATTTTGTTCAGCCGAGCTGATTCGTTTTAGCAATTTTGGTAGAGGGTCTCCTAAGAAACATTTCTGTGAAATTATTTCAAAATCTGCCCAGCAATTTTGGAGAAGTCGTTTAAAGGTTTCTCTATTTTTAGCTCTGGCGGCCATTTTGTTCAGCGGAGCGGAACCGTTTGAGCAATTTTGGTTAAGGGCCTCCTAAGGTACATTTCTGTGAAATTATTTCAAATCCGTCCAGCACTTTTGGAGGCGAAGTCGTTTAAAGGTTTTTCTATTTTTAGCTCTGGCGGCCATTTTGTTCAGCAGAGCTGAACCGTTTTAGCAAATTTGGTAGAGGGTCTCCTAAGAAACATTTCTGTAAAAATACATCAAAATCTGCCCAGCAGTTTTGGAGGAGAAGTCGTTTAAAGGTTTTTCTATTTTTAGCTCTGGCAGCCATTTTGTTCAGCGGAGCGGAACCGTTTGAGCAATTTTAGTAAAAGGCCTCCTAAGGAACATTTCTGTGAAATTATTTCAAAATCTGCCCTGCAGTTTTGGAGGAGAAGTCGTTTAAAGGTTTTTCTATTTTTAGCTCTGGCGGCCATATTGTTTAGTGGAGCGGAACCGTTTTAGCAATTTTGGTAAAGAGTCCCCCAAGGAACATTTCTGTGAAATTATTTCAAAATCCGTCAAGCAGTTTTAGAGAAGAAGTCATTTAAAGCAAAAGTTGACGACGGACGAACGACGGACAAAGACCGATCACAATAGCTCACCTTGAGCACTACGTGCTCAGGTGAGCTAAAAATGCATAAATAATGTTTACTAACCTGTATGATGCATTCCACAAGCAATCTGAGAGACAGGTACCTCTTCTGGCCCAACACTGACCTCTGTTGGTGGCAGACTTACTATCTTGTTACTGTATTCTGCCTCTTGGTCACTACCTAGATCATCTGCAGAAAAACAATTGAAAGTGTATCTCATCTTAGTAGTATAAAAATGGACCACCTTAACCAACGTCTGTAACTGTCCAAAAACTAAAACAGCTGATTTTGTGATTACATGAATTTTGAACATGACAGTTCACCAGAAGCCTTGTTTCCTAATCATTTAACATCTTTGAGGGATGTCAATGATGCCAAACTTTCTTACGGGCAAGCAAAAAGGGTATTAAATGGCAAATAGTGGACATCAGGACCAGACATGACATTCAGGCAAGAGCTATCTCAACTTCATCAACACTGCTTACTCAGGAACTTCTGTCCCAATGAGAACAAATTTTCCTGCACATATGTAAGTGTAAGTCAAATGCACATGAATTCTTGATTATCTGTATTATACATTTCAAGATGAGTCTGTGATAATTTTTCATATGACCTCAAAGTAGAATCCTCTAAGCAAGATGCTGCCAATGAGGCAGACAATGCATGTTTTTAAAACAAGTGGAGAATAGTGCAATTCATGTTACCATTCAGCCCAGTTGTTCAGAGCCTCATTAACTCAACAATGTTGATAGTCAAGTTCTCTTTAACTACAGATATCATTACTTTTGAACAACTAGACCTGGGCCAGCTGTACAAATCACAGTTAGCCTAACCAAGGATTCGTTAAGTCTTCCAAGACATGTAATATCAAGTGTGCTATTTTTTTTTGCTGAAAAAGGAGAGGAGCTTTTGCCTTGCGAAAGCTCTTCACATTTTTTTGGCAAAAATGGCTGTGTTTTTGTTTGAAAAAACTAAAGATGTTGTAAGTTTTTCAAAACACCTGGGCCCAGGTCTGTTAAAACAGACTTTCAGAATATTTTAGGTAGATATCTTAAATATAAAGGCAAGTGATATATGATTTAACTTACTTTTGATTTTATTGTTTGCTTTATGAGACACTTTCTGATTTTTCTGTCTCATGGCTCGAGATCTCTCCAGCTTCATAAACAGCTCATACAGAGGACCTTTCCTCCTTTCTTCCTGATCATCTGAAACAGTTCAAAGAGCTCCAGATAAGAAGGGTAACAGGGATAATTCAGGGATAATTTTTCTTATTTCTAAACTAAAACATATGTTGTGACCCCTCATAAGAACTGTCTCAGCAAGATGGTTCTTAAGAGGGGTCACAACATATGTTTTAATGAAGAAATATGGAAAATTATCCCTGTTACCCCTTCTTATCTGGAGCCAGATGTGTCTCGGCGAGACAGTTCTAATGAGGGGTCACAACATATGTTTTCATGAAGAAATATGGAAAATTATCCCTGTTTCCCCTTCTTATCTGGAGCACCGAGTTCAGCAAATACAATAGTCAAAACTCAAAGCAGGAACAGTTGCAAAAACATCAGTTAATTCAGAACCTTACCCACTGGAAGTTTAGACCTAGATAGGGACATGTTTTGACAATATTAGCAAAGCTTTTATTTTGAATAAAAACATAAGCTGCGGCTCCCCATTAACATTGCCTTCCGGAACATGCTCAACTAAAGAACTGCATTGTTTTTTTTTTCATGGAGATGTAAGAAATTTTATCTTAATTATCCACAGCTGTTTTGTAGACTTGCCTGAGTCTTAATTAACTGCAGACCCACTATGTAGCTTTTTGCATGCCTTGGCTCAATAACTCAACAACAGTGTATCTGGGCTTGTGGATGCAATACTGTGAAACACATAAAAAGTTTACTGCATCAAAATTTGGTAGTTTTATGATAATGATATGGTCCATTTAATATTGGCAACTTTCATGTTTAAGATATACTTAATGTCTGATTAGATTTTTATTTGGCATGTCCGCCATATAAATCGCAAAACAAAGTTACAGCTAAATACAAGCGTTTTCTAGTTTTTATTTTTTAAATTATTAGTAAGCCATGCAAATAGACTTTACTATGGTAATTTAAATGATAATCCAGTTGTACCTCCACCCTATCTCCCAGCAAAGTAATTCATATCATCTATCACTCACCCATAATAAGATACTGTGGTAGCTCAAATGGGTTGTCCTTGACCTTTCTAAGGTCAGCTTTAATATCTGCCTTAAGGTCATCAATCTCCTCCCCGTCTACCAGCTCACCAGCACAGCTTTTACATGCCCCACATTCTGTACATCCAGACTCACCGGCTCCACATCCACAGGGCCTGAAAACAAATCAGGGCAGGGTGATATGACAGTATCAAGATACCCTAAAAGCTCATATTATGGCATATGGATACAACCTCTTATTTTTCTGCCTTTTTTTCAAAGCAAAACAAGCAAGACAGAGTTAAGTGTTGCCTTTGTTGTTGTATTGTTGCTTTACATCCACGGTAAACAGCTATGGTCATGTCGGGACGGTCAGTTAACCTAACCACACTATTCCTGGGCAGGCTTAGACCTCCTAAGCGGTTAACCAGTACTAAGTGCACTTACTTTCACCAGTAACTGACAACTGCCCTTCTTGAATCAGTGGAAGGGGAAGAATCAATCTCCACAAAAGTGGCCGGACAAGGTATCGAACCTGGGACCTCTGGCTCTTGAGTCAGATGCCATACCGACTGGGCTATGCTGCCTTTGTTGCATGAAAAACCACAACTAAAGAGGAAACTTCTCTTAAAGATGTGTGAATACACTTTCAAGGGAAGCAATTTTTGCCATTTTTTATTTTTGCCTCCATTTTTTAGTGGGGATAAAAAAATAATCCCCCCCCAACCCCAAGGAGTAAATTCTTTCCTCTTAGAGTATATTCCTTTTGACAGAGCTCTTTCATCCAGAGAAACAAACAGGAAGTCACAAGGCATTGTCTCCCTTCGTCAAAATTGCTTTAAAACATGGTAGTGTACCCATATATCTCATTAATAAAGGGCTATATCATAAATTTTTACCTGAAAGAAAAGAAATCTTGTCTGTCTGCTCATTGCCACAAAATGAAGCTAAGAAAGAAAACTTGACAGGTTTTGCACCCCTGGTGCTTGAAAAGTAATACATATGTCTCATTTCTGCTATTAGAAGGCATGAAAAACACAGCCTTCCTGAACTTGCACTTCTCAAGACATGCTTAAGCTTAAATAATTGTAGAAACTGATCAACGCTGATGCCAACACTATTGCTGATTTAGACACTTCCTGTATTTTCATACTGGTAAGTTGAAACCAAATAAACAGCAAAAAAACTCAGATCAGCCTACACATCTGCCGTAGACTTTGAACAGGAATAAGAAAGACTCTGATAGGTCTGTGCAGATGTTCAGTACAAGTAAGGACTTCAGAGAAATCTATACGCTGATAAATTAACTCTGAAGAGAATTTTTGTACTTTATTACTTACATGCCAGGGTTTCTATCTTTTCTCCTGCCACTGTTAACACAGGCAAGACCATAACCAGTGCATTCACCACACACAAAACATACCATACATTGGTCCAACTTCCATTTGTGTTTCCCTGCAACAAATAGATGATAGCTACACAGAATTGAGTTTCACTTACAGCTCCAGGAAGAAACAGAGGTTTTGTTTCTTATTTCATTATCTTTATCTGATTTGATATTATGACTCTTTCAACAATATGTTACTAACTAATTAAGCAAGGATGGACTTGACAAGTACCACCTGACCTTCCTGCAGGCATAACTTGGGGTTCTCACCTTTGCTGCAAGCAAGGCTCGAACCCACAAGTGAGAAACCTAATGAACTGCTGCTGTTTACTTCTGGCATTGAAACAATGCAACTGACATCACTCTTCTGTCATATCTGCAAATGGCAAGTATGCAGTAACGTGAATAGGTCACTTCATGCTATTAATACAATGTATTCAGATAAAACTAGTCTCGCAGGAACAAAGTACAAAGTACCAACTTAATCAAAGAAGCAGCTTCTTGGCATTTAATACTGGCAAAAAGAATATTTGTTGTATTTTGAAAAGAGGCATTGGTATGTATGTCGGTGAACATAGTACCGACTTGGTCACTGAAGCAGTTTTTTGGCATTTTAAGTTGACAAAAAATGATCTGTTACATTTTGAAACTTACTGAACTTTGAAAAGAGGCATATGTGGAGGGTTAGAAAGACAGAAAAACAGACTACAGTCGAACCTCAATAATTTGAACTGACAGGGACCTCACTATTTCTTTCGAATTATCCGTTGTTCGAATTTTCGAATTCGACCTTTCCCGTTCATTTCCGGAATTCGTAATTACGCCGGTTTTCAGACAGTCTGATACTTCAATTCTCTATGCTTACTGACGTTCATGGATTTACAGATCAATGAAAACAAAATCAGATCGTAGAATAATTAACATTACATACTGGGAACATCCAAAACATCCACGATCATTTAAATATCGCGAGACCACCTCTCGTGTTTGGCACATGTACATGTGTATTGTCCTAAAGCAGCGCAGCTGCCGAAAACATTTTCCCAGCTCTGCAAATCAACTGTTTATGACAATGCAGCAGTGTAGATCAAAGCATCACTGAACGCAAACAGGCTAGCCGCTTAACGCTGACTTGTTTACTGTACTTTCACTTTCCGTTTATGCTTCCGAGAACTGGGCTACTTTCGTTTTCAGAAAAAACGACTCAACGGTTCATCTGAGCCATGTCACAGAAAATGTTCCTCAGTAATTCGGAGTCAATATATTTGGAAAAAACGAATACTCAAACCAGCCTGTCAGTCTGTGCAGTGTAGCGAGAGACTCTGTTTAGTGCTGTGTGCAAACCGTATGATCGGTGCGCTAACCGAACGAAACCAAAGTTCGGATGTGCATGCTAGTCTGAGCCTTTAATTGCTGGTTAAAACCATCACATTTAGCCTTTAAATTTACAAACTTCAAACAAGATAATCCACGTCAATTATGCAATTAGACAGACACCTTTTGCTCAACAGAAATTAACGACTTAGCAATCAAAACATTAGTTTTCGTGAAGCAATAATTACCTGTGCAGGTGGCAGTGATGACCTGAGGCTGTAAATATTCATCTCATCGATGACAATAGGTGTTTTTTCCGGCATGAAATTGGAGAATGAATTTTGATTTCGAATAATAGAGGGATATTTATATTGATTTTACTCCATTGGGACCTAATTTTTCTTTCGAAAATTCCGATTTTTCGAATAATTGAAATTCGAATTTGCGGAAGTGTTTTTGCATAGAATGAATGGGCTTACAATCGGGACCGTGTTTTAATTTCGAAAAATCTGGTAGTTTTGAAAAATCGGCGTTCGAACTACCGAGATTCGGCTGTACATGGATAACAAAATGAGCCGCCACACAACAAAACCTACAAAGTGGTTGTGCGCCCAGTGCAGACTCAGATCAGCCTGCGCATCCGCCCAGTCTGATCAGAGTCTTCATTGTCCGTATGGTAGCTGAGACCCTTAGCTACCCTTTAAGCACAAAGCAAAGACTCTGATCAGACTGGACGCATGCTCAGGCTGATCAGAGTCTGCTCTTAGCCTTGTTTGATTTTGTCGTGTCACAGCTCAAAATGATGTATACCTGGGGCGCACATGACAGATTCCATATCAACCTCTTCTTCCTCTGCCATATTAACATTGTGACTACTCACTGAAAGACAAAACAAGAGCTGCCACCTGACAGCATAGCTCGCCTGAATTGGTGCTTGCCCATCACAAAGCCGCTATGGTGGTGTGGACTGGTATGCATAAAACTTCAGGAAAGCATGTCCAAAATGAAAACACATTTATAAACAAACGCTATCTCAGAAATAAGTCTTAAAATAAAAAAAATGAAATGAAATTTCAGAGTCCATGAGCTCTAGAAGTAAAAAAAAACTGAGGGGTAGGGGGAAGGGGGGGGGGGAGGTGGCCTATGATGTATCAAAACCCTGAACCATTATCTAACATCAGTCTAAGTATTAGTATCAACTGAGTCCATCATCGTGGCACTGTGAAATTATGTCTTAATAAATATAAAACTTTAACCAAAATCTTTAAGACAAAATTCTAAGTCAATGACCTTGACTTCAAGGTCATCCAGTGGGGTAAGTATAAGGTGTTTTGTAAAAACTCAAAAAAGTGTCTAACATCAGTTCAAGTATAAACTAAATCTCTGCATAGCATTATGAATCAGTATGCAATTACAAAACTTTAATAAAGACCAAAATTTCCTAAGTCCCTGACCTTGACATCAAGGTCACTGAGTGGAGTCGGGGTAGTAGATCTAACTACAGTGCAAATATAAAAAGAATTCATCTATGGGTTCAGAAGATATGTGTCTTTAAAAAACTTTAACCAAAAAATCCAATCAATAAAAAGACAATTTTCTAAGTCCATGACCTTGACATCAAGGTCACTGAGGGGGATGGGGGTAGTACCTTCGAAAAATTTAGACCTATATCTAACTTCACTGCAAGTATCAAAGGAATCCATTCATGGGTTAAGGAGATATTGGGCTTTATAAAACTTTAACCAAAACATCCAGTTCAAAAAAACTCCCAATTTTCTAAGTCCATGACCTTGACATCAAGGTCACTGAGTGGGGTGGGGGTGGTACCCTGTTAAACTTCAGACCAATATCTAACTACAGTGCAAGTATCAAAGGTTAAGGAGATATAGGTCTTTAAAAAACTTTAACCAAAACATCCAATCCGAACGCGGACACGGACGCTGACGCAGACGCGGATGCAGACGCCGTGGTGACAACAATAGCTCTTCCTGAACTTTCGTTCAGGATACTAAAAAGCATTATTTTGTAAAAATCTACAGTATTGGGACTAAAGTGCTTACAAAATCAGTGCAGACCCAGATCAGACTGCACCTTCAGAAGGTGCAGTCTGATCTGGGCCTCCACTGTTTCCCATTCGGTCTGATCAAGTTCTTCACTGTAACCTATTCTAGTAGCAACATTTTTTTTACTTATTGCAAGACAATAAAATCTACTTTTTAAAAGCGAATTCTTTTTTTTTGCAAAGAGTTGCCCCAATCTGAGAATGAATTCAAGGAATTTACCGACCAGGGAAGCAAATATAATTCTTCGTAAAAATAGCAGCAAAATCCATATATTTCTTTTAGAGTCTAAGAACTTACCATCTTTGGCAGCCCCTGGTGTAAAGTCCCTTCCACACTGACCCTTATTGTTGATTCCAAATGTGTAGATATGACCCTCCTTTGTAAGGGCTACTGCATGGGCCTTTCCCAAGGAAATCTGAGTCACAAACTGGTCCTTCAAGTCTGTCACATGACCTGAAATGATATCAGCCATTATGAGTCTGATCACAGCAGAAATTGTTTCAACTAAAAATTTTACACACATCCTTGACAAACCATCCTGAGGAATATCATCTGATTGAAAGACAATCAAATTTCCATATAAATCAGCTGGTACTTAGAAACAGTCATCATATTTTTGTGATTTAGCACAAATTGACCAGTTTGAAATTCACAAAACACAAAAGTCACTTCAAAGTGATTACAGTCATCACTTATTTGTAAGGGTTTATTTGGTGAGGGTTATAAATTCATATTTATACAATCTCAGAACACAGTTATTCAAAGGTAGGTTCCTGGACTAGCGATTACAATTATGTTCACAAAATAATTTCGTCCTTTTCTGGACAATATTGAATTCTCTTAATTTTCTGAATCTGTTGCTACTGAGAAAATCGACAGATGTTGTAGAAAATAGTTATTTTCCCTTTGGTTTATTTTCTTTCGTTGGAATTCCAGTTCTAAAAATAATATATGTTATATGTCTATAAGTGCGCTATTTCTGATGTCATTATCCAAAGGTCAGTTTTCTCTTGCCGTGAGCTCTCCTAGAGGTCCTGGCATGGCGGATGGGTTAAAACTATCCCAAATTGCAATGCAGCATGACGTCAGCTGCGTTATCTATTTTTGGCACGAACTAAAAATAGCGCTAACTGGTGTGCGAAGCAGAGTTAGGAAATCCCTTGCAAAGCAACTTTTCTGATATTTTTTATATACACTTTTCAGTGAAACTTATTTATTCTCTTTTTATAAGTGCTTTCCAACAACTCGGATAAAAATCATCAAAAATTATGATGCATTCCAAAGTACAGGAACCTACCTTTCAAAGCATCATTAGCTAAACACAGCTGTTAGTCAAGGATTCATTAAATCTTCTTGTATACAGAAAATCAACTGCAGTAATGTCTTTTGCTGAAAAAAAAATGTGTCAAGCTTTTGCAGTTGTGGTCACTGCACTGCAAACGGTCCTACCAATGTTTTCAGCAAAATGGCAGTCTTTTTGTTTATGATGTGTTTGAAAATGTAATAACTTGCTGACTTACAATGCCGTTAAATTAGAATCAAGCAGACTCTGGGAAATTAAACTTTTGCAAATCTAAAACTTGTTTATAATAGCACTATGACTTGATAGTCTATTTCTATACTGGGGAGAAGAACTTTTTTTGAAATACCTTCTATATGTGATGAAATCAACAGCAACAGACACGACATAACAAACTGTGTGCCGACTGATGAAGAATTTTAAACTACATGTAATTCAATACTACACCTACCACTGGCTTGATGACAATGAGCAGTATCCTTCCCAAACATATATAGCCCTCCGTCCTTTGTGATTACAGCACTGCTTCCATTGTTACAGGCAGCGTAAACAATAATCTGTGACTCAAGACGTATCATTTTCTTTGGTTTAGCTGCTTTTGGCTGTCTTCTGCCTTTTGCTGAAAAAGAAAAATAGCATTTTTTCACATTTTGCAGTGAACTGAGCTTTAATTTCAAAGGACTGTATTGAGACAGATGGTCCCTCACAATTAATGTTTACATTTTTGAAGAGTAACCTAAGTCTTGTATGTGCATTAATTTACTGCCCCTACAAGTTGCACCTACTTATCTTCACTATGGTGCAAGGAACCATGTGGCAGGCCGGTGTAAGAACTCTTTTCTGGTTCTTAAGACCACAGTAAGCCATTTTTTATAAAAAATTTTGAAAAACATCCATCTAGTTGCTGATTTCACATGTATTTCACTAATCTGTTTCAATTTTAAGTTAACATGAATGGACATACTGTAACTGTACTTATGTCTGCGGGGACAAGTGAGTGCTCGCAATTTTGCAATTTTGGATAAATTCATGGTTACATGTTCATACTTTTGTTGTTTCTCCTCAATATTTCCTCACAAAAACAACATATTTGCAGGTATTTTTTAGTTGTCATATTTATGTTAACTGCACAAATCCAAAACATTAAAACACCATGAGCATTTGTACAACTGCAGTGGCAGTAAGATTTTGCTGCCATTTTTTAAAGGAAGACAACTTCAGCTGACAGAAATCTTTTCAAATATTGGGGCTGCTCTTATAGAGAAGATTTTGCTCCCACCAAAGTCTCTCCAGTAGGAGTACTCTCTAATGAGATAGGAGACAAAGATTTCCACATCAAAATTATTTCCCTTGGGAGATTTTCCATTCCCCAAAACTTGATGTGGTCGTCTTATTTTGGTTGCATAGTTAGCTGAGTGTTCTTGCAAAGAAAGCACTCCAATCTTCTGGAGCCCCCATCTCACCCCCATGCCAATGGGCATAAAACCCCTTATTACTTACAAGAGCTGCTGTCCCCATCCTCCCCTCTTCTAGGTGTTCCTGCAAAGAACACACTCCCATCCTCTGCTACCAGCAGGGCATGTTGTCCATCATGACCAGTGACTGCCTGAACTATCTTTGGAGATTTTGTGATTGGTAGCTCCGCCCATTTGCCATGAGCGGGTCCACCCTGCTTTATCCCCAGGGCTGTTGGTTTGCCCGAGTATAATACCTATGAAACAAACAGAAATTCACTTTGAGTCATCTATTTTTCATTGAAATTCACTTGGAAGATGTAATTATAATGCATAAAGAAAACTTACTATACAATATATAGTTCTTTAAAAATCAATACATTATGTTAAATATACATGTACAACATATTATGAATGAAAACCAAGCCAAATATGTCTGGTTATATACAGACTTGTGAAAATGGAAACAAAACACACTGGTCATTCTGTAAAAGAAACCATTCAAAAGAGGTGTTTATTGAATAGAGAATATACTTTCTACAGGCAAACCATATAGGCTTTAACCCTTAATGTGCCAAAAAGCAGACAACAAAATTTACGTCTGCAGAAATTTCAAAAAATGTTTTGTCCAAGTGTAGATTCAGATTGTGAGCCACCTCATCTGGATCTACACTATTTGCAAATTTAATTATTTTAATTTTTGGCGCTTTAAGGGTTAATACTTGATGTTAAAATAGTTTGCAGATAGTGTCTGTTGTGGCTGATTATTATATTTTTCACTTGACAAGCTAACAAAAGTCTTACTTTTCCTCCTGTGGTTTTGATTAAGGTAAATTCCTTTCCAGCACAAATAGAAGCAATGTCTTCATCAAATCCGGTGGCTACAAATAAATATAACAACATTTTTATTATGGCCTAGTACTTCTGTGAGCATTCATAAACATAGATCACAGCCATAGCAGTCTCACCAACTTTTATTAAACAGTTTTCTCTTATCAACCTGAACACTGATATCCCAAAGTATCCTGTTAAATCAAAATGAATTATTTGGACCCATTTCCTGTTTATTCTTTATATTTCCCCACCTGTTATCTCAAACTACTGATATCCCAGTCAAATTTCTGTTGCCTTGGACTTTGAGATCAGAGTAGACATAAGACATAATTTAATGTCAGTAGCATTTTTCTTCTATATTACAGAGCTCCAGATAATACTGGGTTAAGATTCATGAATATTTACAAAAATAAATCTCTCACTATAAATTTTAAGTGCTTTCCAGTTCTTCTTTTTTGATATCCTGTGGTTACACATATACAGTTTACGTACTTAAAAACTTGCATGATGACGGTTTCATGTAAGAGTTAAACTACTTACAAACAGTTCTTCTTTCAGTCTCATTGTCAACAGAATCCATCCCAAACACATCAACACACTTTCTAGTAAGTTTCAGGGGAATTTCACTAACAATTTCCATTGGCGCACAGCGTGGATCAAACATACGAACCACAAAACTGTCCTGAAAATCATATCAGAAATATGTCTCTCATGAAACTACAAATGTATAATATAAGAAAGCATATGACAAAATACAACTTGCTTTTAAAATATGAAATCACATCCCTTTTCAAGCCATATCATGTCAAAGAGTGAGTTCAAAAGAAAATAGGCATGAATATAATCATGCAACTTTTCCTATTGAAGTTTCTCGCACAGAAACACAGCAAACAAGATCCTGCCATGCTGTCGGAAAATCATGTATTTCCAAAAACTTAAACTGAGCTTAACAATGATGCATAATACATATCCCTACCAAAAGGACCAAATACTATCACTACACTATTATGCTGATGGTGGGCACAAAGTAATGGCTTACAATCCAGTAAAGTACAACATTATAAATTCAATCAACATGTATGTTCAAACCACAACTTTTGGGATTTTTTTTTTGTTTGAGAGAAACAAAGAAAGAGAATTACGACAGAATAATACAAAGGGCTACTTTCAATATCTGGGGTCATTCTAAAGAGGGAAAAAACCCTTGTCTTACAAGTGATTAGATTATAACAATCCATCATGAGTGTCCATGTAGGATAGGAAAATCTCACCCGAGGGGTCGAAATTTCAACTAGGGACGAGGCTTGCCGAGTCCCTGTTTGAAATTCCGACCCCGAGGGTGAGATTTCTCTATCCTACATGGATTGGCTCATGATGGATTATTTTTCTCCCACTGTTAGCGAGTTTTAAACCCCAAGTCGGTACAGACTTCAGAACAGGAAAATTTTAACTTTTTAACCAGTGATCTGAAGTAAATTTTGAGCGTCCCAGTGTGTTTATCGGATCCTTAAATGGGTGTAAACACAGAATGGGTGTAAACATAGTTTGCACCTTAAAAATGGACGGAAAACACAATATGTGTACTATTTTACCTTCCAGAGGGCGAAACAAAATGCAACTTAGCCTCTCAGGTCACGCGCGTCAAGTTTGCTAGCGACATTTTATAACCGGTTTTAGTGACGTCATTAAAATTGAGTGACGTCACAAACCTATGATCTGCTATCAAACGTCATCCGACATGCTTGCATGCCCATTTTGTTCATTTAAAATTACAATATTTGTCAACAAGGGCTTCCCAAGCGGCGCATAATACGCCCGTTTCAATGTCCTAAAGGAGTTACAGAATGAACAAGATTGTTTACAAAAGGATAGACAGGCAGACAAACAGGGGCAACCACTCTATAATTAACTAGAACTGTCAGCGAATCTGACTATACCCCCGCTTAATTGCTTAAATCAAATAATGCTATTTTCGTAACAAAAAGCATAAAGAGGGAGAGAAATCATTGTTACCATGTATACCAAAAATGAATGGTTGCTGTGAAATCTGTTACAAAAAATTACATTATTCAAAGTCAAGAGAGAAAGAAAAAATTGGAAAAATATAGGGAAGAATAAGCAGGAGAAGACTGGTTATCAATCCCACAATACAACAAGTTATCATCAACCTGCATACAAAAATCCCAACTCTAACTTATAGATGCCTAGAAATCTTTTGCGAAAAAAATGCATTATAAAGAGAGAAAGAAAATCGGACTAAAATAGGGAATAAAAAGAGGAGAAGTCTGGTTCTCAATCCCACAATACAGTAAGTCATCATTAACCTGCATACCAAATATGACTAATCTAGCTTGCATGGTTGTGTAGAAATCTTTGATGAAAAAGTTCATTATTCAAAGTATTGAAAGAAAGAATATTGGACAAATACAGGGAAGAATAAGCAGAAAAAGGCTGGTTCTCAATCCCACAATACAACATATCGTCATCAACTTGCATACCAAATAAGACTACTCTAGCTTACTTGGTTGTGGAGAAATCTTTGACGAAAAATTTTACTATTCAAAGTATGGAAAGAAAGAATATTGGACAAATACAGGGAAGAATAAGCAGAAATAGGCTGGTTCTCAATCCAAAGATACAACATATCGTCATCAACCTGCACACCAAATATGACTACTCTAGCTTGCATGTTTGTGGAGAAATCTTTGACGAAAAATTTCGTTATTCAAAGTAGGGAAAGAAAGAAAATCGGACAAATACAGGGATAAGCAGGAGAAGGCTGGTTCTCGATCCCACGATACAACATGTCATCATCAACCTGCATAACAAATATGACTACTCTAGCTTGCATGGTTGTGGAGAAATCTTTGATGAAAAATTTCATTATTCAAAGTATGGAAAGAAAGAAAATCGGACAAATACAGGGAAGAATAAGCAGGAGAAGGCTGGTTCTCAATCCCACAATACAACATGTCGTCATCAACCTGTATGCCAAATATGACCAGTCTAGCTTGTATGGTTGTGAAGAAATCTTTGATGAAAAATTTGATCAAATGGGGACGGAAGGACAGACGGAAGGACAGACGGAAGGACCGACAGTCGGACGGACAGATGTAAACCAGTATACCCCCCACTTTTTCAAGGTGGGGGTATAATGACTGCAACATCATCTAAATATTTAACACATGATATACTGTTAGTATTCCAAGGTAAGTTGAACAAGGGAGATAACCTAAATACACTAGATAACCCTTTTTTTAGTTCTAGTTTTTTCCCTTGACAACATATTGTACAAGAAAACACAAAAATAGCATTTTAGAACTAACGAAAGGGATTAACTCTAAAACAAAGAAAGGGAGAGCAGCCATTGTTGTACGCGACACATCGTTAGGACCTCATACACATTGCTATTAAGTTTTATAAAGATATCCCAAACGGTTATCTAGTTATGGCGCGTACAAGACTTACAGGGAAAAAATTAATCAAAGGGGCATAACTTCAAAAGTAAGAAAGGGGGAGCAACCATTCTTGTACGCGACACGTTCCCCCACCCTGATACATATGCCTACCAAATTTCATGAAGATATCCCAAATGGTTACTGAGAAAGGGGGAGCAACCATTCTTGTACGCGACACGTTCCCCCACCCTGATACATATGCCTACCAAATTTCATGAAGATATCCCAAATGGTTACTGAGTTATGGCGTGTACAAGAATGTTTACGGACGGACGGATGGACAGCGCCACGACATAATATGTCCGTTTTTTTCAAAACGGGCGTATGAAAATCGAAAATGTCTGGTTGCTGATATAAGAAAGATGTTGCCAGGTATAAGATAGAAGTTTCTTATATGAGCTAATTGCCTATCTTATATATGCAAATGTGGGAGAAATAGTAGCTGTGTGTACTCACATCCTTTGATGCTGTGATCTGTCCAATATGTTCCCCATCGCAAAACATTGCACAAGATGCTACTCCGTGACCTGTAATAATAAATGTATGTAACTATTCTATACAATCTCAAAATGGCTGTCTATATCTATATATTGTAAACACATATTTTGCGGCAAGTTAATTTTGGCACTATTGGCTGTTTAATAATGCAAAAGGTGTCAAAACAGAAGTTCCACCATAATCAATTGTTACCTTTACAAAGCTAGACATGCATCTAAAACTGTGAAAGGGTAATAATTAAACAACGCCAACATGCCATTTGCATAGGTAATGAAAATCTGAAATTGCAAATATTATAGACTTACAGTTGTATTGCATTTAGTCTTTGACTAGGCTAATCCCTGTATAGGTTAATAACATGTTCATATGCTACATTACTGAAATACTGTGCCAGTACACCTTGTAAACAGCCTTCGCTTTCCCATTAACAATATCTGAACATCGTATACCATGAATAAAAGGTTGAAGCTACTAAATTTTTCCTCAACATCAGAAAAATGAAATTTACATTTTAATAACACTCACCATCTAAGTCACACAGATTTTCTACTTCAAGTGTCTCTGGATTTATAACACTCAGCTGTGATGAGTTGTCATTTCTGCACAGTAACATTTTCTGAAAACAGATCATAATATTTATTCTTGCACGCCGGATAGAAAATGCCATTCTTTTCACCTGGGATAGAAAATCTCATCTTACCCTGATGTTCTGACCCAGGTCTGGAAAAAAATCACGAGCTGTCAAAGCATTGGTTGTATAGGAGCTCACGTACCTGCGTCTTCAAGTGACGTTGTCATTTTAGATGATGACGTCATGAAGACGGTAAAAATGACGTCAGTTTATGCACGCCATCGTTGACGTAAAGAGCCGAATGGCGGTCGTTGAAAGTGGCGCCTTCTTTCAAATCAAATTGAAACCTCTCAAGTACTTGAATTGCGTATTTTAACAAGTTCTGAAGTTAAAACAAAACGTGGTGTGCAAGAAAAGGTATCTATCATGGGTGTGAGGTGAGGATAGAAAAATCCGCCACTCGGGATCACTGTTCGGCATCACTCGGCAAGCCTCGTGATGCCGAACAGCGACTCTCGGGACGGATTTTTCTATCCACACCTCACACCCATGATAGAAAAGGTATCTATCATGGGTGTGAGGTGAGGATAGAAAAATCCGTCACTCGGGATCACTGTTCGGCATCACTCGGCAAGCCTCGTGATGCCGAACAGCGACTCTCGGGACGGATTTTTCTATCCACACCTCACACCCATGATAGATCCTTATATTCCACATCTATTAAAATTTGCTTCAAGTAGCTTGGACATGAAGCAAAATGATGAAAATACTCATGAATTTATAACACTATATAAGAATCTACAAACTCTGATGACACTTAATCTGAATATGAAAATGACATGCCCAAACAGTTTCTTTCATTAGGATTTTTCTACTCTCTGTCTGCATTAACTCTCAGGTTGGTAAACCTGAAAATATAGTATTTTTGAATCAACTGATTTTCAGAACTAATGAAAAAGAGCTGTTTAAAGCAATGAGTGATTCGTAAGATGCCGAGCTCTAGATAAGAGGGAGTATTTGATGATAACTAGGGATAATTTTTGTTAACTCTGCATAAAAACATATGTTGTGACCCCTCATCTGAACCGTCTCGTCGAGACGGTTCAGATGAGGGGTCACAACATATGGTTTCGATGAGAAACAAGAAAAATTATCCTTAATTATCATCAAATACTCCCTCTTATCTAGAGCTCTGAAGATGACAGCAAATGATGCAGATACAGATAATCTTTTGAGCAGTGAAACTGAAGAAATTCAACATTATTTAAGATTTAATTACTAAACATGAATAAATCTATTAATAAGCTTACCCCTGCATATGCCAGCCATATACTTGATTTGAAGGGCGCTGTCTCTTTATAGCAATACAGGTGTCCCTGTAAAGAAGAATCTTTTATTAAAATATTCAGAGCTGAGGGTTATCTTACATGTAAGTGCTTGCTTCAACAACTTCTCTCTCTCTCTCTACCTCTCTCTCTCATATTTTAAGGTCTATGGTTACACTGTCAAGATTTTTTTTTTGCCATTTTCACAAAGGGTAAAATTTTTGTGACTTCCTGGAGGACAAAGCCCTTCCTAAAGGGAGTCTACCCTTGAAGGAAAGAATTTGCTTCTTGAGGAAATTCTTTACTCTAAGAGTTGAGGCCCCCACTCCACCCCGCTCCCCATTCCCACAAATATAAAAGTGAGGCAAAAATAAAAATAGCATAGTTTTTTCCCCTAATCTGTAAACATGATGTTCTGTATATGCCATATAACGGGTCACTGAGTAATCAAGATATTAGAATATCAGGACTTTCAATTGCACACAAGCAAATCTGGTTATCCACAGTGTGGACAATACCCTTTGGAGTGATTAACTCCTTGTCTCAACTTTTCCTTCTTTCAGGCTGTGCTCAAAATTTTATCTTAACTTATGGCAATTTTAGTAAGTTGCAAATTCAAAACCACAATAAACTATATAATTAGGAGGATGTCCTGTATCTGTAAAGTTTACAGATTCTAAAGAGGCCTTTGCAACACAGTATATGTCCAGATCAGATGCCACAGAATGCAGCAACTGATCAGGACCTACACTGTTTGCACTGATAACAGGAACATTATCATTTAAATCATATAAGAAACCATCATAAATAGACTCATTTGAACTGTGACATAGAATAGTCAACAAAGCATAAATGGGCTAAACAAAGCCACCAAAGATTTTACAGAAATAGGACACTTTGCAAAAAGTACCGGTCACTGTAACATTTCAAACAACCAAACAAAATAAAAAAAACTTCTCCATATCTCCATATGACCATGTCCATAGGACACTTGTGTTGGAAAAATGTTCACCCTTAAAGTGCCAAAAATGCATATGGCAAAATTCTAAGTTTGCAACACTTCAAAACGTGTTTTGTTGAAGCTATATCATATTGAGAATTCTTAGGGCAAGCAGTGTATATCCAGATAAGATGGCTCATCATAATTCACCTCATCTGGATCTACACTGTTTGAAAATTCCACTATTTCAATTTTGGTGCTACAAATGTTAAACCCAAGTTTATTCACTCAGTTATTGAACATTACCTTCAGTGTGCCCCCATAGCCTGTTCCTATTTTAAACATTCCATTTTTGTTGTGCAGGTAGATATACCCGCCATCACTGGTAATGGCCGTGGATGATACGTCCTCTAATGATGGTTCTGAAATTAATGTAAATAAACATACTGTAAATCTCCCAATATTCACAAGAGATTTATTTTCAGTAACATTCACAAATCAACTGAGTCTCATATTTTAGAAACTCCCAAAAACTTTATCATCTGGCAACCAGACAAAAATGGCTGATTGATATTTAGTGTGTTCTATATTCAAGAACTTGCAAATAATTCGAAAATCAGATTGTCGTGAAAGAAAGAGCAAGCGAAATTAAGCAATTTCCAATTCCATATTTACCAAAATATTTAGACACCTGAACTATTTCTTTAACCTTTAGCATAATTAGACGACGACAGTTTGAAATATTTTCTCGCTTTTATTCATTTTTTTCTTCTTTTTTTTTTGTGAAAGTAGGGTTCGACATTTAATTTGAATCATTTTAAGAACAATTTCACATCATTTTAAAATCTTGGTTAATCTCTCAACAAGATTTCTTCTGCATTATGTTCACAGGGATAATTAGTGGGTTAACCCACAGATGTGATTTAAATATGATGTGAAATTGGCCACTCAGACTCACATTCACCTTCCCATTACATATGTACAGTTTTGAGCAACAACAAACCTGAATCTGAAGAAAGGTCATCCAGCTTGCACGAGAAAAGGAGGGATTTCTCTTTCACACCATGGCTAAACCAGTCTGGTAACTGAGTCTTTCCAAGTAACACAGCTTGAACACTCTTCTGTAAGGAGGTGAGGATCCCAGGGACCTGTAAAGAGAATACAAAATTACAAATGAGCTGTGACATGACAAACCAACAAAGTGGCATGTGAGCCAGCAAAGACTCAGATCAGCCTGGGCATCACTGTGCGCTTAAATAGTAGTTAACAGAGTGAGCTAGCTTCATGCAGACTGTGAAGACTCTGATCAGACTGGGCGGCTGCCCAGTCTGATCTTAGTCTTTGCAGGGTACACATGCCACTTTGCTGGTTTTGTCGTGTCCCGGTTAAAAAAAATCTGATAGGTTAACCAAGTAATACTGTTTGCAAGTTGTTCAGCAAGATGGAATTTCCTAGAAAAAAAATAAAAATATCGTTTGATTTCCTAACTGGGTAAAGGGCTCATAAATATGGGAAAAGTCTGGACTCATCCCTAACTTCAAGCTGTCAGTCCACACTAAAGTGAAGATAGTGTGATTTCAAAGTTCTGCCAGTTCAGTGGTATCTGAGAGTTTATCATTTTCATGTTTTGCTGTTTTTAGTAACAATTCATAGCTAAGAAAACCATGCCTTCTTTAAACACGTATACATCCCTTCATTAACTGTCAGAAAAAATCACAGACTTATGTGGGATATTGAACACATGTGATTTTGTTTGTGAGACTATATCACATGCCAAGTTGTCATTGCATTGGCCAGAGTGACTTTTGAGTGACATTCTGGGTGTGGCTATTTCCAATCATGTCTTCTAGATACATTGTGCTGCACTTCTATACCTGTATTTTCTGTGTAGACAGTGGTCCTGTGCCCATCAACATGGCTGACACTGCCGTCAGTAGCTTCCCTGTGTCTCC
Source organism: Ctena decussata (assembly GCA_963989385.1). Lineage (NCBI taxonomy): Eukaryota > Metazoa > Mollusca > Bivalvia > Lucinida > Lucinidae > Ctena > Ctena decussata. The sequence goes on along the minus strand of OZ022506.1, from coordinate 40,152,681 downwards.
TAAGGCAACCACGAGGCTGATCAACGCAGAGCATCCAAGCGAGATCAAGGACATACCATCTCGTACATAGTCTGGACCAGAGTTGGTAGCTATCTCCATCAGCAGTTGGAACAAACCATCTGAATTATATGAATAACATCTCTTGATTCTGACAATGTATTAAACTTGCTGGGTGACCCGCAAACAGTGTAGACTCTGATCAGACTGCTCCATAGGAGCAGTTTGATTGGGGTCTACTGTAAAACACTTATATTTGGCGGCAGCAAAATTTGGCGGTTTTTATAAACGGACCTTTTGGCGGATTTTTATTTTGGCGGTTGTGCGATTTACAAAAAGAAAAAGAAAAAAAGAAGAACAAAAATGTGAAAGCAAAAGAAACCAAACAAACGGAGAGAGGTGCCATAGTCTTATAGCTCATTTTAGTCCTAGTTCTAATTGGCATTCTTTAATTATGCGGCTGATTGCAGTGATTGCATTTCAGTTATATCATTATAAACAAAACTGTTTACATAGTACAGGTTATTGTGTTGCTTCTGATGTAATTAAATTGGCTTGGGTACTAAGTAGCATGACATAAACGTCGCTACACTCTGTTTCGCCTGGGTGTTTTACTTGGACTTCGTTCTACTTTGATACTATAATGGAAGGAATACATATCTCAATGATAGCATTTCCCCTTGATCAGCAGTTTAATTGGCGGCATTTTAATATGGCGATTTTCTTCTTTTCCGCCAATATCGCCAAAATAAAGTGACCGCCAAATATAAGTGTTTTACAGTATACTGTTTGCTCAGATAATTTTGTTTTCACTAATGTGAATGAGTTCAACATTTTCTCCCTTCTGCTAGTCTTGACTAACAAGAAATTCTCAAGTTATTGGAAGCTTTGAATTTCTTTGAGGTGAAAAATGTCCATTCACATAAATATCCATGAAAAATATCCATAAATATACATGTATATGGCTGAATAAGACTCCAAGTGGCTCAATTTAAGTTCTTATTTTACGCAGCAGCATTAACTTTCAGCCATTTGAAAGTCGTGAAAAATACAAAAAAATACACCAATGTTTGGTCACCACTTTTACAACTAGAGCAAGTGAGCAGGGGCTCACGTACACCCCCGACCAGCGCCATCCTCTAATGAAACCACCGCCTTATGAAACTACTGCCTAATGAAACCAATCTTATACATGGTTTGAAACTAGAAGTAAACTTAGTCACCTATCAAATGGTTCTATCAAAGTATATTATAAATATCAGCAAACAGTACTAACTTAACACAAAACTTTAATGTAAACATATAAGTCTGTGCCCATGACCTTGGTCACAGCTGCATCCAGATGATTTCAACTAATCTGCATGAACATTGACGTAAACTTAGTCGTGTATCAAAAAGGTTTCATCAAAGGAAGTTGGAAATGTAAACAAAGACTATAAACTTAACGCAAAACTTAAATGCAAATATACAAGTCTGTGACCTTTGGATAGCAGCTATGAACCTAAAAGTAAACCTAATCAAATATCAAAAGGTTCCATAAAAGGATATTGGAAAAAATACAAAAGAAGAATATAAACTTAACAGCAGCATCCAAATGATGTCAAGTATTATGCATGAACATTTAAGTAAACCTAGTCATATATCAAAAGGTTTCATTGAAGAATGTTGGAAATATAAGCAAAGAATATAAACTTAACGCAGAACTTTAATGCAAATACACAAGTCTGTGACCTTGACCTTTAGTAAGCAGCATCATCCAGATGATGTAAACTACTCTGTATGAATCTAAAAGTAACCCCAGTCAAATATCAAGAGGTTCCATCAAAGGATATAAGAAATATGAAAGACTATAAACTTAATGCAAAACTTTAACGCAAATGTTTAAGTCTGTGACCTTGACCTTAGGTCAGCAGCAGCATCCAGATGATGATAAGTATTCTGCTTGAACCTGTGAGTAAATCTAGGCACATACCAACAGGCTTCATCAAAGGATATTGGAAACATAAGCAAAATTAAAAACTTAACGCAAAACTTTCACGCAAATGTTAACGGACGGACGCACACACAGACGGACGAACGGACGGACAGACGGAATAACGGACGGAAAGACGAAAACTATATACCCCTCGACATACTTCGTATGTCGGGGGTATAAAAAGAAGATGACTTTGACAGAACAGTATTTGCTTCCCTGATTTGTTATTACAGGGTTGCCACTTATCCTCCACTTCAGAATTCCCTGACTTTCCCTGACATTTTACAGTTTTTCATGGCCTTATTACTGATTCAAAAGTTGATTTTATTCTTTACTTCAACAATGCTAACTGTATTACTTAGAAACCAGGAGCTACTGGTACCCTTAAAGGATAGAATTTGCTCCCCTCCCTGGGGGAGCAAATTCTTTCCTTTCGAAGTAGCACTCAATTTAAAAATAGCCCTCAATGAGGTGGGGGATGTGCCCTGACTATACCTCTAGAAAGTACATCCTTTCCCCTGCAGCAGAGTAAGTATATTTTCTGAAGACTGACATAACAATTAATTTTTAAATTCCCTGACTTTTCCCAACTTTTCAAGTCCTTTCCAAATTTCCCTGACCAACCACAAAGTTATCCAACTTTTCCATGACCTCGATAAAATTCATTTTCCGGATGTTTTTCCCTGACAGTGGCAACCCTGGTTTCAGTGCCCCAGATAAGAATGGGTAACAAGGATAATTCAGGGATAATTTTCTTTATTTCCCCATAAAAACATATGTTGTGACCCCTCATTAGAACCGTCTCGCCGAGACGGTTCTAATGAGGGGTCACAATGTATGTTTTCGTTGAGAATTAAGAAAAATTATGTTTGAATTATCCTCAATACCCCTTCTTATCTGGAGCACTGCCTGGTTTGTTAATTTTTCCAAAGTGCGCTACTCAATGAGAAAGGTAGGAAGCAATTTATGCATGGCCCCAATGGAATTAAATGAGCCGCGACATGAGAAAACCAACAATATGGTTGTGCGCCCAGCGCAGACTCAGATCAGCCTGTGCATCCGCTTAGTCTGATCAGAATCTTCGCTAAGCGCTCAAAGCATAGCTAAGAGTCTTATCTACCTCCATGCGGACTGCGAAGACTCTGATCAGACTGGGCGGATGCCCAGGCTGATCTGAGTCTGCGCTGGGCGCACAGCCACATTGTTGGTTTTGTCATGTGGCGGCTCAAATTGGATTTGAATATACTTATTTCTATATTCAACCATTACTGACACACCATTAAGATTAAGAGTGAGATCTTAATGTGACACTCAATAAATGAAGCCTTCTTATCAAACAACATTCTAACTAAAGATGAACGGATGGATGATTTGCGATTTTACATCCTTTCCAACAGTATTTCAACCATACCAGGACAATGGGAGGGTGATAATGAAAGGCTGTGTGCAATGGAATCCAATTTAAGACTGAAAAGATTTCTGCCTCTGGAAATCAAACTTGGGACCACTTACTAGATCAGCAGGCCAGGGCTTAACCTACTGAGCTACCGGGGTCCGTTCCTAACTAAAGAAGAGTACAAGTACTTACTGACAATATCTGCTGGTTCCAGTTTCATACTCTCTGGCAGTTGTCCTTGCAGCATATCTAGCAAAGATTTCATGGCCTTGATGCACAGCTCTGGGTAGTTCTCTCGTGTTTCTCTTATCAGTTCAAACACACCTCTCAACCCAAGCCCAACAATCTGGGGGAAAAAAAGAGCATATAACTATTATTCATTATGAAGGTGAAAAGATAAACCTCTAAGTTTTTCAGCCAATATTTTTTTTTCTTTTTTCTCTTTTTTTTTTGAGACAACAGTCCAGTTTAGCACTGGTTTCCATGTAAAGGAAGCCCCCACTCAAAAGGGTCTACTCTCAGAGAAAGATTTGCTCCCAGGGGAGCAAATTCTTTCTTTTAAAAGTTGCCCCCCACTGAGAAAGGAGGCAAAAATGAAGATGGTAGAGCTGCTTTTTGAAGTGAGAGAGTGAGTGAACTCGGGTTTAATGTCCTACCAACAATGAGGTCATATGGAGATGGGACCTCGGTTTAAAGTCTCATCTGAAAGACAGGAGAAGCAGGGGATTGATCTTGCAACCCCTGGATTGGTAGTCCGGAGTGTTATCCACTACACTACAGGTGCTCCTAACTGCTTTTTGAAGGTGTAAAACTCACTTAAAACCAATGCTACAGCTAAGCAGAGTATTCCAGGGTAATTCCCAGAAAATTTTCTTATTTAAATTTTATTACATTGTCACCTCCCATCAATACTAACTACTGTAACCAATGCTCTGTAAAACAGATTTGAAGTCTTTACAATTGATAGCTACTTTCACATACTTTCTTATCAATTCCTTGTCATGTCTTTTATTCCAGTTAAAATGTTGACACTGAATTTATTTGAACTGTAAGGTCTTTCAGATCTCAGACAGATGATCACAATGATCCAGAATTTTCAAGACCAACATGAGAATGCTAGAGCAAGTGATCAGAGGCTAACATATACCCCCTAGCTGATCTACCAACCTTTGGTATTTTAACAACATTATCTCTGTTCTTCTCCTCTCCGTCATCGTCTGTGTCTGACTCCGACAACCGAGTGACACTCTGCTGGTAGACTTTGGTGGCTTCTTTCATACATCGCTCCAGTAACGACTTCCTCACAAGGGCGTAAACGTTAAACAGTGATGGGTTACCTGAGAGCTCAAGGTTTGGCACACTGATATCAGGTAATACATCGGAACTCTGTTCTCCCTACAAGAATAATGTCAGTCAATTTAAATGTGCCACAAAAGTTTGAAGTGTAGACCTATAAATGATAGAAACTGCCTAAAAAGCCAAAACATGAAGCATTATACTAAATACACAATCTGCAGATGGGCTTCGTCAGCACCAAGTCAGATGGCTTGAACACCAAGGATTGCTAGAACTAAGGCAACTGTCCAAGCCAAATGTTTATACATGTACAAATAAACTTAAAAATACCCAAAGCCCACACCACCTTGGCTCAAAGTCACAATCTGAGTTGTCAGGAATGGTATTTTCAGACTAAAATCTCGGGGCCTGGTCTTGAACAGTGTTTGTTTCTTGCCAGGAAAGGTTTCAAATTTAAATAGAGGATCTTACATGAGTGCTCATGTATTATTGAATTTATTAAACGAGTTGGGGAAAAAGATAAGATGCGAGGCTCTGCCGAGCATCTTATTGTTTTCACCAACGAGTTTAATAAATTCAATAATACATGAGCACGAATACAAGATTCTATTTATCATATGACACTAATATCACATTTTATTAGCAAATTTTGCACTGAAACGTCATGAATTCCTCATTAGAAAAAACCACGTTAATATGGACGTCAGCGCATAACGCTACGACGTAATTTGCATATTTAATCCACTAGTGGATTATCGATTTTAATGCATGGCTTTATTGCACTCTCAGATGCAACGTCATGTGATAAATTGTCTTTCAGATGCTTGACCTATATTATTACTGTGGAGCTTTGAAATTGCAAAGTATGCTGAACACGGATGAAAATATTCTAAAATACCAATAATCTCTGCATCCTGATGAATCAATATGGGAAAAGTCACATTTCCTCACATCTTCACTATATTTACCTTTGATTTCTTGTCTTTACTTTTATTCTTGGACTTTCTCTTTGCCTTCTTCTCTGGCTTAACTCTGAAATAAACATGATTGGCATTGCATGAAAAGGCTTCTTACTGCCGTGTGCAGTACATGCAAATAGACAAGACACAGATTAGCCTGAGAATCTACCAGTCTGATCAGATTTTCTTACATACAGTCATGGATCCTGAGGAATCTACAAAGTAAAAAGTAATAACTTTCCATATTAATCCTATTAAAACACCCCGTGAGTGTTGCATTTTCTGAAAGAGGGGGTGTTATTTAGAACCTAAATTGTAGTAGATCAGTGATTCAGTCAATGCCCAAATAACTCTAATAAACAGTATGAAGGTACTTTCAGAGGAAGTAACTCTATTTTTCTTTGCCTCTCTTCTCAGTAAGGGTAAAAGTCAACTCTTGACGGAAAAGAATTTGCCCCTCTAGGAGCAAATTCTTTCCTTTAATAGTAGACACCATTTCAGAGCTACCTCATAGGAACTAAAACATGTTAATATAACATTATTTTCAGAAAAGAAGCAGGGGACATTTATTAGAACAGGGGTGTTTATAAGGATTAATACCATACAAGTCTGAGCTGATGTGCTGACTGACTTAACTTTTACACTGGGAACATGCCATAGGACCTTTTTCATGCGACTTCAATGAAATAAGGACTGCATTTACCATGAGTAAAAGGCCTCTGTGAATTTGCAAACAGCAAAGTATCATGGGAGTGGGGGGCATCTGCATGCTGTGGTCCAGTTAAGAGTATTTGATGATAATACATGAACAAAACCTCTCATTCTAATTGTCTTTCAAGGCAGTTCTAATAATGGATCACGATGTATGTTTACATGAAGAAATGTGAAAAATTCTTGCATTATCTGATATCATTCACACCTAAGTCTAAATTGCAGCAAATATCAAACAGAAGACACTAAACCATTATTCAGATACAGCACATGCATACTTCCCTTCTTAATTGTACATACCCCTGGACCATAAGAAACCTCATCTTACAAGGGCGTTCAGATGAACAACAGATCAAAATTATTTGCAAGTTTAACACCTGAACAAAAATTAATTATTTACACACTTTGTATGCATACAGTGCAACAAGTGGATCCATGACATTTCGTCTTAAACCATTTTGTCTAAATGCCATTTCGTCTAAATGCTATTTCATCTAAAAGCCATTTCGTCTTATGACCATTTTGTCTAAATGCCATTTCGTCGAACAGACATTTTGTCGAATACCACATTTCATCTAAATTTCGTCTAAAAATGTCCATAAACAACTAAAATTTGTTTCTAGACCATAATTCATAAGGCAAATATTTTTGGAACATCAGTTTTATTCACACATAATTTCAAAGACATTGAAATATCTGAAATGTCTAGTAGTTTAGTAGCTCTCGTTATAGCCAATCCTATGCAGGTAATCAAGGTGGTCTCTGTCAGGTAGCGCTCGCAAACACGCTTTGTTCTCTCATTCCAGAGTAGTTGAGAACTACTCACGATGTCCAGGTACAGTACACGCAACGTGAAGACTTGATCTGACACGCTCTCGCGTGACACTTAAAATCGCGTGGAAGGGATTAAAATCCACGAGATTCTCTCGCAACTCTCACGCATTTCACACTAAACTTCCTCGCGTGTTTGAAAATCGCCACGTTCCACGCAAGAAAATTCCTCGCATCTCGCGTGAAATTCATAGAGTGGTGTATGCGAGAAACTTTCTCGCATCACGCGTGGAATTTTGTCCAGGTAGGTACATGTACAGTAAATGCAAGTTTCTATACAAGTACATATACCTTTACAGACAAGGCACATGATTCGCAATGCATTTTTTTTCGGCGCTGATAACGGTTCAATTAATACATTGTAAGCGTGCGTGAAAAACCTAATTGATCGCATCCTCAATGCAAGTATTGTTTGACCTTACGGTATTTACATTTACGAATGAAGGATGGGTTGATAAACAATCATGATCAGCGTAATTTTGTTGCAGTTATACGCGGCGAGTTAATTAGAGAGGCCTATGTTTGAAAGAATATTGTTAATAGGTTATTAGTAAACGGAGTTCTTTCAAATTCTAGAATGATGACACAGACAAAAAAATTCGCTCAGCCGATAATAGCCCAATCCATGTCAAAACAGTCACAAAGATCAAAGCGTTTCGATCAGCTTTTGAACTCAAAGATATAGCCGCTAGTGGCACGTGCCGAACTTTCTGATGTAAGAGCTCTCAAGTTTCCATTAATAGCGCACGCGACAACAATGACTTGATTAGCAAATGGGCTGTCTCAGCGGTGATTGACGTCCACTTATCCACTCTCTGAAATATGCAAATTTGTAAACCTGTTGGTTTGACGGCTAAAAAAATACACAGCTGCATCCTCATAATCAGTTCATTCATGAAATATGGAAAATATGATTTTGCGTCGTGGATCAATAGTCAAAGTGTTTGGATTTTAAAAATGCATCAAAATGAAGGAAAAATAAGAGGTGAGAAGTTTGTTTTTTATTCCGATCTCCGCGTGGCAAAATCACATTATCTATATGAAAAACGAAACTGATTCTGCTGCGCGGAAAAATTCTCAAAGTATTCAGACAAATAAACATAATATCTACATTCATATTTAGAGGTGACTGAACGCATTCAGGGCCTTCGCCATAATACGTAAACACAGCACGTTTATAGGTCAGTCTCGTGCCTTGACATCAAAGGACGCCGCTAAGAGCACAAAATGGTGAAAGGAATCTTATTCCATACGCTGATAGTAAATATTAGGATCAGCATGCACAGTATTAAATACAATGCGACAAACTGGTATGCTTTATACGTCATAGCGTGAGCGGTTTACGCTGTCTATTTGTTCGGCACTTTCGGTTAATTCCGGAATGTCGGAAATAGCCGATCATAATTTTTGCCGCAAAAATTTTTTGAGTCGGCGCCAAAAAAGACCAGTCGGTGTTGGAAACCGGAATCACACAACTTTTTTTTAGGCCCAATGTAAAAACATAAATGAATTACCTGTACAACATATAATGACCTGTGAAATTGACAGGAATCGTTAATCCTTTCCACTCGAAAACACGCGTCACGCGTGATTAAGTTTGGCGCCGATGACTCGCCTGAGCATACATGGAGTTAATCCTTTCTCTTGAAAGTTGCGTGTCTCGCGTGAAAAGAAATTGTTTTCTCGCGAGTTTAACGCCACGCATCTTGCGAGTCTCTCGCATCTCCCACGCATTTCACACGCAAAAACCCCACTAAACTTTCGTGGAAAAGATTAAAATTTCTCGCGACAGCGTGTCAGATCAAGTCTTCACGTTGCGTGTACTGTATGGTATGGTCACCGTTGGCTGGCAAAGAGAAGCCAGATTTGAGCAAAGGGCAATAAATGGATACAATAACAACAATGGTGGAAAGTGTTTCCAAGTCAGGTGCAACATTTTGTCTAAAAATCTTAAATTATTATTCTAACGACGCACCCGCCCGATTTTTTAGACAAAAATTGCCCAATCGACGAAATGTCTATTAGACGAAATGTAATTTAGACAAAATTCATTTAGACGCAATGGTCGCTAGATGCAATGGCCTTTAGATGAAATGACATTTAGATGAAATGGGTTTAGACAAAATGTCATGCACCCACAACAAGCATCTGAAGTAAAGGTTCTCAACTTTTGTTCTGGATGCACCTGGAGAGTCCAAAACAGCAATAACAAGAAATTTAAACCACTCATAAAAGCATCTCAATTTCCTTGAGTTTTGTGCACAAGTGTCCTGGATGCACCTAGAGGCCATTAGAAATGATGCACATAGAGGCCATTAGAAATAAGGGAAATAAATAATGATTTCCCTTACTTCTGCCGCTGAGTGTGCAGAGGATTTAGTTACTAAGTTTATTTCTCTTATAAGGGCTAGGGACTAACTTCCTTGATTCACAGGTCCTGGTGAATGATTGTCCTTGGACGTATCACCAGTATACAGTTCTGATTCTGATAATCACTACCTGAGCCCCTTTGATCGGCATGCACTATAGTGCCAATCGAAGGGGCTTAGGTAGTATTTATATCATTTCTACGAGGCCATGCGAAGGCCAAGAAATTTAACTCTACAAACATATATGCAGGCCACAGCAGCATCAATCACAGCCAGGGTTATGTTTCACTAAATCTATCTCCATATACTGCCTCAGCCCTCACGGACATTCTAGGCAGGCGCGTCAAGCAAGAAACAGGCAGAAAATTAATCTGGAAAAGAACAAAGAATTCTGGTCGGGACAGAGATACATACTTCACTGGCTGTACTGGATCATCAATGGTTTGAAACAGTTCATGGAATTTTTGACCCAGTGCTTTTCCTCGAAGGAAAAGATCCAAATCGCTTCGGGTTGATGGCAATACAGATACCGCTGACATTTTTGCTGCTAGCTAAGCCAGTGAATTCATCAATGCAACAACCATTCTTGATATAGAAAATGAGATTCACAAATATATTCAGCAATCCCTGCTAAACGCAAAATTATGACTTTCACTTCGCAAAATGGACAAAATTTTATTAGACTGATACGATAGAAAATGTAAAATCATCATGAAAAATTGTTTTCTACGCCAAAGTTGTAAACCAGTCAAGTTCTCCAATTTGCCAACCCGAATCTGACTTTATTGAAACTCATCGGCCTTGCCAAAACCGTAGCTAGTGCTACGGTCCGCAAGGAAGTTTTTTTACTTCACAAGAATATCCACCCCGAATCACCCGAAAACACCACTGCAAAAACTTATATAAACCGTAGACCCAGATCAATCTGATAAGGGTTTGCGTTGTTTGACATTCTGCCTGGATCTTTTGGATACACCCAGAAAGAAAAAACAGTGCTGTTCAAAATTTGAAATTATTACAGTATTACTTCAAGGCAGCCTAATTTTTAGGATTTCTTTTTTATTAAAATTTCTAAAATTAAAATTAATGCTAAGCATGTTTATAACAGGCAGTTGATGCCACTGGGCAGAAGGCATCTTTTTATTTATTTGAAATGATCAAGAACACAGTTTGAACACATCCCCAGAAAAATGCATATCTTTATGTGAGTTGTAAAGTTGGAGGTGATTTTCAAATTTCCAAATATTGTAAAGGAACAGTAAAGAAATTTGGCTTTGAAATATCCTGAAGTGTCCTTTGTCCAACACACAACTAGCCATGTAGCAATAAATGAAATTCTTGAATAACTGCGCTGTACATGCAAATAAAGGATGAAGTTCTGTTAACTTCTGTGAATTTTCAATTTTGTATATATGTTGTGTTTTTCTGCTATTTTCTTGTAGAACTGTACTCTTAATTTATGGGGAAACAACGATAAATTAAAATCCTTGAAATGATATAGTCTTTAATTATTAAAGTACAATGTAATTAAGGTGTAAATGGTTTAAAGATAGGGCTAATGTCTTCAACAACCAGTGTTTTCCACTTATACTCGTGCACGATAAGATCCCAGATGTAGAGAGGTCAAAGTACCAAAATGGTAAGTCCGAACTCATAAGCCATTATAAGCATCGAGAAATCCAAAATATTTTGATACACAGTCATACAAACACCCCCCCCCCCCAAAAAAAAAAAAAAAAGAAAAAAAAAAAGAAAAAAAAAAAAGTGTGATCAGGTACTCGCGAGTAACACCCCAGACTTTGACGCACTATACTGATATGGATGATATTACTGTCACCGAAGAAGGAGTTAAATACTGTTGAAGAAAAATAACCCACAGACAGCTACATGACCTGGCATAGTACATGCTCTCTCCTAATAGACTGTTTAGAGGAATTAGCTCCAATTCTGACCCTCATCTTCAACAGGGCACTACAGACAGGATCTGTCCCAGGTGGCTGGAAGCATACAAACGCCTCTGCAGTCTTCACTCGACAGAGGAGTCCAAACATATATGGTGCTCTTGACTTATTGAGAACGTTTAATCATGTTCCCACAGAAGCCGTCTACGGAAACTCCACCAACATGGTATCAGAGGAAATCCGCATAATTGGACAATATCCTTCCTTACATATCGATCTCAGGTAGTCACAGTGCATAACCGTATCGGACGATATCTGTGAAAATCTGCGTTACTTGACTCAATCTGTGAGTGCTACTGACTCTATTTGTTACTTGCCATGGACGTTTCGGCGATTCAGTCGAAGAAAAAGGAACAAAACGTGTAAGTACTGGGTTTCATGGTTTCCACGGAACACATACCTTATTTATTTTAATATTTCCGTCGATATTATTCAGCTAGCGATGTTCATCAGTGAAATCAAATGCAGCGTGATAGTGCAGGAGCGTACATGGCCCATGAAAACAAGAAAAAAACTCAGTGTTTTTTTATTTCTAGGTAATGAATCTTGTCCTTAATTTACGAAGATAATTATGTTCTTGATAATTTAAACTTGTCGTTAGGTGTATAAATAAAATCTTTGTTAATATCAATGTTTAAAGGATACCACCCATTATTTTCAATGTTCCAGATTCTATTTGTGTCTCCGAAATAATGTAATTTTATGCCAACGGACAGATGTTGTCCTCAAGGTAACAGACTATACTTGTGAGCAGCGGACCTTACTTGTGATGTTTGTTTTCTTTTTTCAGCCAAAAACGTCGTAAAAGATCAAACTTGTGGTTGCATCAGCCAAAAAACGGCGAAGGCTAAGGGACGAGTCATTTATTATCAGGTGGGGGGGCCGGGTACATTTTCATATGGTTCACCAAAATTTTTCCGACCCCCCCAGTCTCACCAAAATTTTTTTCCGACCCCCCCAGATAGGTGACAAAAATTTTTATGACCCCCCCTATCCTCAGTGCCAGCTACCCTTCACACACATACCATATTACCTATTTTATGTCAGACTGACAGTGCTGGACACTCGCAAAATTTACGTTGTAGCCCAAAAGCTTAACAGGCCTAACTTTCAGTGGCCCAAATTATCCACTACCTTAAGTTCCCATTCATTTAGTATTGCCAGAAAGATAAATTTGGGCCACTAAAGGTAATATTTTGGAGATTCCTGGTGGCCCGAGGCAGAAATAAGGAGCATTTGGCCACCGGGCCACTGGCCGTTTCCAGCACTGGACTGACCTCAATCAAAACCTAGCTGTATGAAACACAAAGAACATTTCTTATTGTAACAGGTTAATTACATGTAATCATGGTCTGTTTAAACTTTGTCTGCATTTCTTGCACTTTTTCTTCTGCTAATGGCCATCCGGAAATCTTTTATCGAATGCTTAATAATTAAATAATTATAACTGTAAATAATATTAATTGGGCCTCTGGGTGGTGGGGGTCTGGGGGCTGTGTTTTTGCTGATGAAAAGGCACGTGGAGAGCTGATATCACAAATGCAGGCATTAAATTTAATTGAGCACAAAATCATCTACTTAAAATGAAATTATAGACACTTTCATACTGTTCTAGCAAAGCAACGAAAAGTTTTGTTTTTGGATATGAAGCTGCCCAATTATTTTGAGTCAGTTCCACAAAGACTTTTAAGTTGTGAGTTTGAAAGGAAAGAGTCTGAAATTGTATGAGTAATGGGGGTCTGGGGGGCGAAGCCCCCCCAGAAGCTGAGACATTTTTTAAAAAGAAGACTGATGGAAGAATTCTGACCCCCCAATATGCCTAATAAAATATATGACCCCCCCTGCTCCAAGGCTTTTTTATTTCCGACCCCCCCAGTACATCACCAAAAAAAATTCCGACCCCCCCTAAATGTACCCGGCCCCCCAGCTGACAATAAATGACTCGTCCCTAAGTCCCGAATTTGAAAACAGTCCGGCGGCTCAATTCGTGTCCACAGTAGATTGCCAAAATGAGGCCTTGTCACCCACAACACCAATGGGAATTCCTTCGATTATATAGATCATCTCTACTTTTAAAAAAAAAAAATAATAATAATCGACTTTATTTTCAGAGGGTAAAACACATTTAGTAAAAACTAATCTTCCATGTGGCCCTCAGAAAGATAACGGTTCACTCAAAAGATGTAAAGGAAGTTGACAGTGCTCTCCATTTATGGGTTTCTTTGACAACATATCATGCATATAGTTACACCAACCTATAGATGTTGTTCATAATAAACCGCAACTCTAGGTGTCCACCACCGTTTGTACTTATAACTATTCTATTTATTCTATTCTATCACATAGCCTTACTAGGTCGTTGGGGCACCACAGATGACTTCAAAACGATCCCTTTCCACCTTGTCCCGTCTTCGGCGGCCCTTGCCGAGCTGGCAAAATCCATCCTGTCCACTCCTTGATATTGTCTTCCCACCTCCTCCTCCGTCCACCCCCTCCCCTTTCACTGTGCCCTGAAGAATTATCTTTGCTAAGGGACCGACCATTTGATATTCTGGGGGGGGGGGGGGGGGGGGGGGGGGGCTGGTATTCTTGATGGAAACACAACATTTTATTTCACTGGCCTCTGGAAACAATTTCTTTTTTTTTCACCTTGTGGAAGCTAATTTATTTTTTTTACAAACTAACTCAAACAGGTCATTTTTTTTTTCATTTTATAGCTGAACTATCAGATCCATGTTTACTTGATCTTAATATCCTTTTATTTTACCCACATCAGTATTTTTTACACATTTTTTTCTCACAAAAAGAACATGGTGCTGTCTTTAACCAGGCGAAGGGCATGGCTTAGCTTGCTTTTGCAAACCAGTGCCTGGAGCATGTTACTCTTTTCATCTAAGGTACAGATACAAACATCCCTGTATGAGTTTGGCAAAAAATTAGGCCTTGAATTAGGGATATTTTGGCCAAAATTAAGGGCTATTTTGGCAAAGTTTTAGGGCTAACATTAGGAATTTAAGTTTTTTTCTATCCCAATATATGCTCAAACATGCTTTATTCGTCCTTTAGAAAGTTTGATAAATACTTACCGATAGAGTCACATTATACATGAATGGCAATTAATAAAATGGCTGAAAGTTGTGTGCTAAGAAGTTAAGAAAGGGGGGTCTGGGGGGCAACGGCCCCCAGAAGCTAAAGCAATTTCCCAATTTCAATGGCAATTTTAAGACTGGAAATAAGAGAAAAACTAGGAATGATGGTAAAAATAAGGGTTTTTATATTGGGACTTTTGCCGTTTAGAGTGTTTATTTTGCCATAAATGATTTGTCTCCCATAATTTAGTGACTCTTTTGCAATTCAGTTTTAGTGGAAACATTTACTTAGTAATGTGGCAGATCAATGATACATGTATAGGATTTTTTTGTAAATGTATGCACATGCGGGCCTGCTGGTGTAAACCAATTGTAGATAATATTAAATTATAACTATAAATATGGGGGTCTGGGGGCGCAGCCCCCAGAAGCCAGAGAGATTATAAAAACTCAATTCCAATGGAATGATCTGCAGACTATATATTTTTTTTTTTTGAAATTTTGGGTGGAGACAGGTTATTTTTTTCCTCTTACTTTTGAAGCCAGATTATTTTTTTGAACCCCCTTATGAGCCAGGTTATTTTTTTCTTGCATATCCAAAGACAGGGAATTTTTTTGATAAATATACCAGGCCCCCCCCCCCCCCCCCCCCCCCCAGAATATCAAATGGTCGGTCCCTAAACCAGAAGACCTTGAGACGTTGCCAAACCACCCAGCCCCGCCTCCCGACCAGCGTCAGGAGCCTATCATATTCTCCAATAGCTGCTTGGATCTTCCTGCGAACCTCCTTATTGGCTATATGGTCCTTGTACGAAATGTTCAGTAACCTTCAGTAGCATCTCATTTCAAAGGCCTGCGTTCTTTTCTCTAACTCTGCTGTCAAGGTCCATGATTCACAGGCATACAGAAATATGGAAATGACAGAGGAGCGCATAAGTCTCACCCTTGATCCAAGAGACATGCCGCTATCTCTCCAAATTGGTTTCAGCTTGGTAAGAGCAGAAGTGGCTTGTGCAATCCTTGAGAGAACCTCCTGTTTTGAGCAATCATCTGAGACAACTGATCCAAGGCATTTGAAGCTGCTTACAGTACCCAGCTTCTGCCCTTTTACCTTGATCTCCCCCTGGATGCCATCTGCGCTGTTCGTCATCAGTTTGGTCCATTCAGCACTGATCTCCATCTTACACCTTGTGCAGGTGTTACGCAGAAGGTTTTACACTCGGTCGACACGGGTGTAGAGCCTTATGCGTCGCCAGGACGGCGGAGGGTGACTTCCGGTTAAAGGGTTATCTACTAGTGTAATACACTGACAAGGAAACTCCAACAACGTTAGAATTTTTTAAGTTTATATATATAATGTAAATTCTATATACAACAATACAATTTACAACTGTCACAATTACAATAATATACAACACATATTAGTTCATGTCGCTGGCCCAAGTAAGGTGTTTGTTTCAAATCTGTAATCGATTTGCGTACAATACGCAAATAGATTACCGTATGACGTCAACACCGTACTCGGCTCAGCGCCATGAACTAAAAGAAAACACAAAGAACAAAAAAAACCGTTAGTTTGAGCTCATACAGAAAAAACAAGGCCTTATGTTGGTAGACTTCAATTCGTCGTTCCCTGGATCATGTCATGGGCCAGTCCATATATCATGAGGAACACCAACTTATAATTACATGTGCACGATTATATACTGGTCGCTCCCTGGATCGTACCAGGGACCAGTCTATATATATTAACACACCTTAGTGGACGAACATTGTCCCACACTTGATGTGACCTTCAGATCTATCACAGAATCTGGCAAACTGTGCTAACCACTTCCGCCTACATTTTGTGCTTCCCGCCTCTGCTTGGGAACCTTGCACAAACGGCGTTGTAACTGCCTCTACCCGGGTTGGTATTAACCTGGAGACGTAAATCGAATCTCCAGGTGAGACGTGGCTCTAAGCCCTAACAGCTGACTGCCGGACTTGATGTGCCTAAAAATAACGAACTTACACTTAATACATTGTAACTACATAATAATAATACGTAAGACTTGGGCCTGTCTTGGAAATACCATACAACGCCCTCGGCGAATGCCGAGCATAACGTGCACACGCCAGCCGTGTCACTAGACACGACTCGCGCTCACGATGTAAAGCTAAAAGTGTGTTTACCACTTCCGCCAATGAAGAAACGTAGATCCTACCACGCATGTGCGTCGAAGGATCTGACGTCAAACATTGTCAAGAAGTATACTGACGTCAACAGGCATTACCATGACATACCCCACATAAAACATGAATAATCTAAACAATGACTTATTTACATTAAATTGATTGACCAAAATCTAACTCGCATATGTATTAATTCATTTCTTTAAACTAAGCGTAATACCATTTGCCATAGAATATAATAGCTGAATAAGCGTTTCTCACACATTTGGGATCATAACGTTTGATCTGACATCATGACATCAATGATGTTATACCATATGACGCCGTCTAATGAAGGCAAATCAAACGCATGATGACCAAATGTTACCATTATAACTTATGGAAAAAACCCTTAATGCGGTGCATGCTATGGCGTCAATTGACGTCACGAGTATATAAATTAGTTCCATTACAAATCAATCTACTTCTATAGGCCACGTATACGTGAAACTAATATAAAAAGTGCTGACGTCGCAATAACATGAATGCAACTGACGTCACATGAATAACATGAATACAACTGACGTCACTGGACGTCAAATAGACGCGCACCAGTGAAACTAATGTAAAAAGTGCTGACGTCGCAAGAACATGAATGCAACTGACGTCACATGAATAACATGAATGCAACTGACGTCACTGGACGTCAAATAGACGCACACCATTGCAACCAACATCAGTGATATAAACTATTTCCGAAATTTACAAAACTTCCTAATATACAAATATTATGCGCAGCATGCTTACTAACAAAATCGGTCGACACATGCGCAGCCTGATCACTGCCAACAAAATCAAATCAGTCGACACATATAATCATACCATGTCAATCAGAAGTCACATTTTTCATTCTTAGCCAAACTATTCTAAATAAATATAATAAAATCTTACCCTTCTAGGTCTTAACACAGAATCTGGGCACACAACAATATAACATCCATCAAGAATTAAACAGCCACGTCTAACTTTTCATTAAAAGATAGGCGTATAAATACTATGCGTCTCACATTAAAATCATGCAACACGCTTTCCACAATCAAAAGACACGTGCAGGTATTCACCTTAAAATCATGCAATACCCTGTCCACGAGAGGTATTCACAAACAACCCATGCATAACGTAGCCACAATTTCCGTAAATGTTTTATTACCACAGTTACCCTAAAAACTGTAGCCTTACTGATTGAAAGGATTAAAATAATCTCGACGACATAGCGGACGATTAGATCCATTTCGTAACATAGGTTTCCCCTTAGGGAGAAAAAAACATAACAATGTTCTTTTCTGAAATAGTACGAAATGCGATCGAATCGTAGGCTATGTCAAAACTGGAAAACTAGCTATATACACAACAACGGTGCGATGCATAACGTGGCCAAACTATCTACTAAGGTAGTCCGCCCCCAAATTATCTTGGCCGCGGATAGCAACGATCCTGAATCTGTACGGCTGTAATTTCATGGCCCAACGCATGATTCGGGGATTGAGCACCTTAGCTGTCTGCATATAAGACAAAGGTTTGTGGTCAGTTTCAAGTAGGAACTCCGCCCCATACAGGTACTTACGAAATTTCTCAACACCCCAGATAATACCCAAACATTCCTTCTCAATTACAGAGTAGTTCTTTTCCCGAGGTAACAATTTCTTGCTAGCATAAGCAATCGGCAAACGACCTTCACCTTCGAACTCCTGAAGCAAAATAGCTCCAAGACCAACGTCTGAAGCGTCTGTTCGAAGTACAAACGGGTTACCTTCTTGAAAAACAGGTAAGCGAAGAATAGGACTAGACGTGAGCCTACTCTTCAGGGTTTGGAATGCCCTTTCATGCTGATCTTGCCAATCCTTGATAGAATTAGGTCTATCCCGTTTAGTTAAATCAGTCAGAGGAGAAGCTATGGATGAGAAATTTGGGATGAAACGACGGTAAAACCCAGCTAATCCCAGAAAAGATTTAATTTGTCTTTTCGTACATGGACGAGGAGCATCTCTAATAGCCTGTATCTTGTCCTCTTGCGGTCGTACCGTCTGTCCGACGATATTGTGACCAAGGCACTCGATACTGCCATATCCGATCATGCATTTAGATGGTTTTGCCGTCAATTTGGCCGACCTGAGCCGATCTAACACTTGACGTAATGACGTCACATGATCCTTCCATGTTTCAGTAAATATCCACATGTCATCAACAAAACTGTCAACATTTGGGAGATTGGACAATATGATTCTCATTAACCTACAAAATGAGGCTCCCGAATTGACCAAACCGAAGGGCATAGTTTTAAACTGGAATAAACCCTTAGGCGTTTCAAATGCCGTCAAAGGTTTAGACCTTTCAGTAAGACTGACTTGCCAATAACCCTTACTCAGGTCCATCTTTGTGAAGAATTTATGTCCCGACATTTTATTGATAACCTCCTCCATATTTGGCATAGGTTCTGCATCGAATTCCGTCACTTTGTTAAGCTTCCGGAAGTCGATACAGAATCTAACTGATCCGTCTTTCTTCGGAACTAGGACAACAGGAGATGAATACGGTGAAATCGACGGCTCGATTACCCCTAAATCCAACATATCCTGTATCTCCGTCTCCATGACGTTACGCGTCTTATACGGGATAGAATAACCCTTCGTCCGTATGGGTTCTGACGTGAGTAGTTTGATATCGTGCTGTATTTGATCAGTTCGACCGGGTAAACTTGATAGTACATCCGGGTACTGTTTAATCAACGCTTCAACCTCCATACGTTGTTCTGACGTTAACGTATCTGAAATACTGACGTCGTTATAAGTTTCCGGCTCTTTAGCTGTCGGAAAAGCACAATCATCAAGAGAAAATTCATCACTACCATCGTCATCAACCGACTCTGTAGTCTCAGTCGACAATAAACAATGTGACGGCACAGTACGACGTTCGACATACTGTTTCAGCATATTAGCATGATATGTACTCACGACACCATTGACGTCGATTTTATAGTCCATTCTATTCACCACCTCTACTACTTCATATGGACCCTTCCACTGCAATAACAGTTTATTACTGTCAGTTGGCAGTAATAACAGTACTTTATCTCCCACGTTAAATTTACGCGACCTAGCGCGTTTGTCATAATAAGCCTTTTGCTTTACTTGTACTTTCCGTAAATTATCATGTGCTAACTTACACGTCTGCTCTAACCGTTCTCTCAACTCAATTACGTACTGGTACGTAGACAGAACCTGCTCATCCTGTACCTCTTCAGACCATAATTCACGTAATATTGCCATAGGGCCCTTAACGTTACGTCCGTATAACAGTTCGAACGGAGAAAACCCTAATGACTCCTGCGGAACCTCCCTTATTGCAAACAGTAGTGCTGGGAGATATTTATCCCAGTCCTTTGGACGTTCTGCGCACATCCTACGTAGCATTTGCTTCAACGTCGCGTGAAAACGCTCTACGAGACCGTTGCAGATAGGATGATACGGCGTCGTGGTTAACTGCTGGAGTGATAACAGCCTACTTACTTCTTTCATAACTTCAGCAGTAAACTGACTTCCGCAATCTGTTAACATTTCATCAGGTATGCCAACTCTACTAAACATCTCAACTAACGCTTCGGCTACGCGTTCCGTTTCAATGCCGGGTAACGCTACCGCCTCGGGATATCTCGTCGCATAGTCTATCATTGTTAAAATATAGCGGGATTTCCTGTCAGAACGAGGTTCTATCGGTCCAACTATATCAACAGCGACTCGTTTAAATGGTGTGTCAATCTGTGGCAACTTTCCTAAAGGAACCTTAGTGACACGACCTTTTTGAATAGTCCTTTGACATATGTCACAAGATTTACAAAACCTTGCCACATCACCACAAACTCCAGGCCAAAAGAAGTCAGTTAAAACTCTATCCATAGTTTTCTTTATGCCCAAATGACCTGACATCAAGGTTTCGTGCGCCAATCTTAACACCTTTTCACGAAAACCTTCAGGGATAATAAGTTGCAAAGTGACCTTGTTTCCCTTAGTAAACTGCCTATACAATAAATCTTTCTTTCGAATAAACTTAGTTTCACCCCGGTTCAATCCACGACTAATAGTCACATTCCCAGATTCCACTCTTTGCCTTATGCCATTCAATTTAGGGTCAACAACTTGGGCCTGCTTTAATGCCTCCTTATCACTAGCAATAATTTGATCAGGAACTTTAAGTTTCCTATAGACCTCTTCACCTTGCTTAGCTTGTGACCTAGTCACTGCCGCCATTGCAAAATGGGACATATCGGGAAGTTTTGACCCGTCAATATTTCCAATAACCAGGTCATACAATGTATCTTCCATGCACAATGCCTCAGTTTTTCCAGTGAAAAATGGACAATCTATGTCAACCATTGCTAAGGGATACCTTTGGGTAGATTCATCAATCAAAGTTACATCAGATTCTCTACCAAGTAACTGATCATTAGAAACGAAGTTTCTACGAACGACACACCCAGTACAACCTGTGTCCCTTAAAACTACAACTGTTTTACCATTAACCGTACCCTGCGCTGTTGGTAATCGCGACCTTAAAAAGTAACAGACACCTTCCCTATCCACGTTATCATTGATTAATGGACTTTCTTCCTTACTCTTAAAGAGACCTTCAATTTCATGAGACCTATTCATTGTAGTTTTACAAAAGCTCATTTGATGTCCGCCACCCCGACCACGTCCGCGGGAATAACCCCGACCACGGCCACGATCTGAACTACTACCCTTCGTCTGTACAGTATCGCTCTTACTCTGTGATCTTTGTGTCTCATCTTTCGGTGCATAACTACTCCCCTTACTTCCGCTATACCCGCTTGCACTTGCACCTACCTCCGCACTATATGCTTGCTTCCTATCGGGATTCTTAAAACATTTATATGTTAAATGTCCCTTACCACAAATACTACATTTTATCTCTGGCTTCGCACTCGGCTTATTATCAGATCTACTCTGAGTTACGCCCTTACTATCACGCTGCCCCTTATTAACACAAGCGTAGACACCGCCACGTGCTTCTGCAAATAAATCTGCTTCCCTAGCCATCTCACCTAGATTCGTGAATGTTTTCGGTTTCAAATGAACATATAGTTCTTTACTACAGGATTCTAAAAACTGATCCCTAGCGAAAAAATCGCAAACAGCTTCGTAAGACTGGTCTACTTTCGCCATTTTCAACCATTTATTAAGATACGACCTAAGTCTACTACTAAACTGAATAAACGTTTCGGACTTTTCAGGCCTATCATAGCGAAATTTCTTCCTAAATCCGCGTTCAGTCATATCAAAATTCTTTAACAACGCATCTTTCAACTTGTCATAATCTGCTGCATCATCTACAGACAATCTATCATAAACATCAAGCGCGCGACCTTTAAGTAATGCGCTTAAATATGCAGCCCAAACGTTTTTATCCCATTTATTCGCCGTCGCGTATTTCTCAAACCTTGATAAGTAACTATCCATTTTGTCCTTACTTTCATCAAAATACGGTAATTTGGGATCTCGCGCATGCGCTAACTTTTCAGCCTTCTGTTTTTCTAATTCAGCTCTAAACGTTACCTTCTGCAAATCTATCTGATTCTTTAACTCGCGTTGCTGCAATTCAAAGCTATACTTCAACTTTTCTAACTCAACTTCGCTCGACAACTTCGCTTCCTTATCGCTTTCGACTTGAGACAACTTAGCTTCCCTATCTTTCTCGGCTTGCCGCTCTATGCTTTCAATTCGCGCCATCTCGATTTCCCTATCCGCCGCAATCTTAGCCAATTCAATTTCCCTATCTTTTTCGGCCTGCGCGATCCTAGCTAACTCAATTTCCCTGTCTTTATCGGCCTGCGCAATCTTTTCTTTATCAAGTTCCCTTACCGCGTGCCTTTCTGCCCTCTCAGTCTCTTGCTGTTGCTTAACAAATTCCTGCAATGCCTGCCCTTCATAACCTAACTCCCTTCCCGTCTTAACTATCTGATCCATGACGCTTAACGTAATGCTCACGTTAATTTAACTGAAACCGATGTTCACTTATAGTCACACACGTTAACTAAAACGTTAACAATAATAATATCAAACTAATCCAACTAAAACGTTGATTAATTAGTATACTCGCGATCTAGACGTAGCTATTAAAGTTACGTTCATAACAGACCGGAAATGACGTCATAAACTGACGTTGACTTTGCCGAGAATTACTTTTCAGTATTAAATGACGTAATTAGATGACGTAAATAACCCACATTACAATTACGCCCAACTTGATCTAGCGTATCGGATATACAAACGTAACGTATGTAACGCAACGTATTAACACTGACACGACAACTGTACGTCCTACATTACAAAACCTTATAAGATACCAACGGTAAATCAAACTTAAGATTCCGCTATTAGGTTTAATTGTAACGATATTATATTACGTTACGAGTAACCTACGTTACTAATTCAGGACATAAAATGGACCTCAGTAACGGTTACGACAGAACGTACAAAACGTTTAGGTTAATAAACTTACAGATTGTCATGCAACAGCAGTGCCAAGGTACTCAACCGGACCTTAAAACTAAATATGTATCATCCGTGCCAAGACAATTCAGGTCTATATACCTCAGTTTCCCCACTCAGATATGCAACCTGTTACATTTATCACAAATTAATGCATGGGCTATCGCACTTCATCACGCAGGGAATAAGGATAGTTGACCTTAATTGAGTGTAGGTTACATTTACAAGAATTTAGTGGCAAAATTGCTCCCCTAAAATTCACAGCCTTACAAACATCCTTACGTCACCTTAGAAAAGAACAATCAGAAAGTCAATAATAAAAAAAAATGTCTGACAAAATGGTGCCTAGATTCTGTATATATTGTGAATGTCTTACACTGGCAGATATTAACCAGAAGTCAAATCCCGTTACTTCTTGACACCATGTTACGCAGAAGGTTTTACACTCGGTCGACACGGGTGTAGAGCCTTATGCGTCGCCAGGACGGCGGAGGGTGACTTCCGGTTAAAGGGTTATCTACTAGTGTAATACACTGACAAGGAAACTCCAACAACGTTAGAATTTTTTAAGTTTATATATATAATGTAAATTCTATATACAACAATACAATTTACAACTGTCACAATTACAATAATATACAACACATATTAGTTCATGTCGCTGGCCCAAGTAAGGTGTTTGTTTCAAATCTGTAATCGATTTGCGTACAATACGCAAATAGATTACCGTATGACGTCAACACCGTACTCGGCTCAGCGCCATGAACTAAAAGAAAACACAAAGAACAAAAAAACCGTTAGTTTGAGCTCATACAGAAAAAACAAGGCCTTATGTTGGTAGACTTCAATTCGTCGTTCCCTGGATCATGTCATGGGCCAGTCCATATATCATGAGGAACACCAACTTATAATTACATGTGCACGATTATATACTGGTCGCTCCCTGGATCGTACCAGGGACCAGTCTATATATATTAACACACCTTAGTGGACGAACATTGTCCCACACTTGATGTGACCTTCAGATCTATCACAGAATCTGGCAAACTGTGCTAACCACTTCCGCCTACATTTTGTGCTTCCCGCCTCTGCTTGGGAACCTTGCACAAACGGCGTTGTAACTGCCTCTACCCGGGTTGGTATTAACCTGGAGACGTAAATCGAATCTCCAGGTGAGACGTGGCTCTAAGCCCTAACAGCTGACTGCCGGACTTGATGTGCCTAAAAATAACGAACTTACACTTAATACATTGTAACTACATAATAATAATACGTAAGACTTGGGCCTGTCTTGGAAATACCATACAACGCCCTCGGCGAATGCCGAGCATAACGTGCACACGCCAGCCGTGTCACTAGACACGACTCGCGCTCACGATGTAAAGCTAAAAGTGTGTTTACCACTTCCGCCAATGAAGAAACGTAGATCCTACCACGCATGTGCGTCGAAGGATCTGACGTCAAACATTGTCAAGAAGTATACTGACGTCAACAGGCATTACCATGACATACCCCACATAAAACATGAATAATCTAAACAATGACTTATTTACATTAAATTGATTGACCAAAATCTAACTCGCATATGTATTAATTCATTTCTTTAAACTAAGCGTAATACCATTTGCCATAGAATATAATAGCTGAATAAGCGTTTCTCACACATTTGGGATCATAACGTTTGATCTGACATCATGACATCAATGATGTTATACCATATGACGCCGTCTAATGAAGGCAAATCAAACGCATGATGACCAAATGTTACCATTATAACTTATGGAAAAAACCCTTAATGCGGTGCATGCTATGGCGTCAATTGACGTCACGAGTATATAAATTAGTTCCATTACAAATCAATCTACTTCTATAGGCCACGTATACGTGAAACTAATATAAAAAGTGCTGACGTCGCAATAACATGAATGCAACTGACGTCACATGAATAACATGAATACAACTGACGTCACTGGACGTCAAATAGACGCGCACCAGTGAAACTAATGTAAAAAGTGCTGACGTCGCAAGAACATGAATGCAACTGACGTCACATGAATAACATGAATGCAACTGACGTCACTGGACGTCAAATAGACGCACACCATTGCAACCAACATCAGTGATATAAACTATTTCCGAAATTTACAAAACTTCCTAATATACAAATATTATGCGCAGCATGCTTACTAACAAAATCGGTCGACACATGCGCAGCCTGATCACTGCCAACAAAATCAAATCAGTCGACACATATAATCATACCATGTCAATCAGAAGTCACATTTTTCATTCTTAGCCAAACTATTCTAAATAAATATAATAAAATCTTACCCTTCTAGGTCTTAACACAGAATCTGGGCACACAACAATATAACATCCATCAAGAATTAAACAGCCACGTCTAACTTTTCATTAAAAGATAGGCGTATAAATACTATGCGTCTCACATTAAAATCATGCAACACGCTTTCCACAATCAAAAGACACGTGCAGGTATTCACCTTAAAATCATGCAATACCCTGTCCACGAGAGGTATTCACAAACAACCCATGCATAACGTAGCCACAATTTCCGTAAATGTTTTATTACCACAGTTACCCTAAAAACTGTAGCCTTACTGATTGAAAGGATTAAAATAATCTCGACGACATAGCGGACGATTAGATCCATTTCGTAACAGCAGGTTTGGTCGAGACTTCCAACTAGAGCCTCTAGTTCCTACTCTTCCTCAGCTAGAGCGTCTATGTCATCGGCAAACCGCATATTGGCAATGTCTCTGCCGCCCATGCCAGCCCCCGCCACGTTCTTACAGAGTATCAGACA
Organism: Ctena decussata; assembly: GCA_963989385.1. Lineage (NCBI taxonomy): Eukaryota > Metazoa > Mollusca > Bivalvia > Lucinida > Lucinidae > Ctena > Ctena decussata. The sequence continues at coordinate 40,126,553 of OZ022506.1, read as the reverse complement.
TGATCCGTCCGAGAAAAATGTTGAAGAGGGTGGGTGACAGAAGACATCCTTGTCTTACTCCAACTGTTGTTCTGAACCATTCTCCTGTGCTGCCATTTGTCAGGACAGCACTTTTAGCCTTGTCGTACAGCTGCCCAATGGTGCAAACTAGACCTGCACCGACATTGCACCTCCGCATGGTGGCCCATAAGGCTGCATGCCATACCCTGTCAAAGGCTTTTTTGAAATCAATGAAGACACGGCACAGATTCTGCAGATGTTGGAGATACTTTTCACACAGGACTCTAAGGCTGAAGATCTGTTCAGTGGTGCTCCTTTCCGCTCGGAACCCAGCCTGTTCCTCAGCGATTATCTCTTCGGCTTGTGGTCTAAGCCTGTTCAAAATGACTTTCGGCATGACTTATAACTGCAACTGCAAAAATATGTATACGCGCGTTTTGAAACGTTGATTCATTTCTTTGGCTTTGAGGTGACCAAAACCCTCTGAAAAGTTTAAAAATGTGTGCAAGAAGAGGAATCAATCGATCATGAACGATATCTAAATAGAAATCTGCCTCGTGTTGATACCATTTTCGGATCACTAGACAAATGTACGCCCATGCTTCTGAAGCACAGATAGTTTCCGATGATATTGGCAGATAGAGACCTGCGTGAAGCACGATTAGCCGCTGATAGAGTCTGGTGCCGGGCGCATATAGCATCCGGTGCAATTGTAAAAGTAAAAAAAAAAAAAAAACGATATTCTTTCAACTCAGAGCCTTACAAAATTTTAAATTCATTCATTAGGGTCAAACTTATCCAACCGATCTGTTTTCTTTCCATTGCGTTCGCAACTGATCGGCGTTCAAAGTGGACACACTCTTCAAAATTGTCAAATCTTGACCTTCATTCCAGCTTGTAGACTCGAAAGTAAATACGAATTAGGCATAGCAGCTATAGATACTGGAAGACACGGATGTCTGATGTTCCTAGCACCTTTTTCCCCATAAGAAAATGCGTTGTTTACAATTATATTAGAGTTTATTAACACCCATCCTTATCGTTCGTGGTAGTTGTTGAAGGATCAGAATTTGATAGCGTCCCAGTCATCAACGGCATTCCCGCAAGCACGGTCCTTGGTAGACTGCTTCTGTAACGACATTCAGACAAGATTAACTTTCATACCAAACTGTTTGCAGATAGCTGTATTGTTTACCGAACTATAAGAGGCCATGGAAATTATAGGTCCCTCCAAGAAGATCTTATCAGGCTGTCATAATGGTAATATATATGTCATATATAGGAAAAGGAATTTCATCCTCAAAAGTGTAGCATTCTGAGTGTCACCAGATTACGCCCATCTCATCTGATAACATATCAGGTTAAATGATACGTCCTTGATATTCAAGATACTACCAAGTGCATGAAGTGGGTGTCGATCTTCATTTCAAATTTTCCTGGAAACGCCATGTTGACCGAGCCACGAAGAAAGCAAACATTATGCTAGGGTTTCTTTGTCGCAACTTTAAGTCCACTAGTATTGACACCAAGACAAATATATGTTTCTGTATGGTCAGACCTTATCTGGAATACTGCTATCAGAGTGGAATCCCCATGAGAGAGAGAGAGAGAGAGAGAGAGAGAGAGACACACACACACACACACAAGATAGAGATTATACAATATAGAACTGCAACATATGTTACAGATCGAGACAGGGACAACAATGCGGGACACTCTCCAGTGGGAATCCCTCGAATCCAGGAGAATAAAGATACAACTGGCTCTTTTTTTTCAAGGTTATCCATGGATAGATGAACATCAGCACACTCCCATAAGTTTTGGCAGATTTCTACATGTACAGACTTTTGCTTCAGATTTCCAGTGGGGTTGTTTGGCAGGACAGGGATCTCCACCTGTCAGACGGCCCGTTGTATCTGTTGAGTCCTCGTCTTTGCTTCTTCATGGTGTTGAAATTTGATTTATGTGTTTACCGTGATGATTCATTGACGAGTTAGAGGGTTATCATGCGAACCGAACAACCAACTAAATGTTTTGTACCACTTCAGAAACTGAGGGTGAGGTTGGGCCTGTAAAATCGATTTAAGCCCCCCAGTAATTCATTACTGACCGTTCCAAGGCGGTAGTTCTGTTGTGGTTCTTTGTTGCCTGTTTTTGGTGTCAGAGTTTCTGTGATGTTTTACCTTATGTATGTTATTATTATTTTTGGTTCGGTTTGGGTTGCTGAGTGGCCACCTTTTGGGAACAAGCTGCTCACTCGGTTGGCCATATGTTCTCTGTATCTTGATTATTTGTAATCTTAGTTGTTTCCAACTATGGTTTGAGGGCTGGATTTGGATTTTGATTGTTTCAGTTCCTGGTCTTTGCATACTTTTTACTTCCCCTAAATCTATTTTACCGTACCATTCCTATTTTAGAATTCTCTTGCAGCATAATAATAATAATAATAATAATAATAATAATAATATTATTATTATTATTATTATTATTATTATTATTATTATTATTATTATTTTTATTATTATTATTATTTCTAGAGGATAACTCACTTGGACGAGTCCAATCGTCCCTGAGGTCCACTCTATAAGTCATATACAATATTTGCATTGACAAGTCAACTTTTTTGTCAAAGCAAATGTGATCTAATAAAAGATCATCGGCCAAGTGTCACCCGACGTTTGAAATGTGTCACAAACTTCAGCCCTTTATTCTGTTTCAGAGTAAATGTACGGCCAAAAAACAGAAAATATATATATTACAGAACCTGGTAAGCAAATGATAACTGAACATATGCAAAGACATATACCCAATTACTGGGCCTCTTTATAAAATACTTAAGTTCAGAACGGGGCATATATGTGTAAAATCAGGTTACTGAAACTATAGGCCCTTACAAAATGACCAAAACATCAAGACTGTATACCCAGTAACAAAAAAACAACAGCCATAATCCTGCTTATAAGAATCTGATGAAAAATGAACAATGCATTTATGAAAATTCAGCCCATTAATATGAATAGTTCTGGAGTTATCCCTTTACCTTTAAGTGAATGTCTATTATCTATGAAAGGGGAATAACTCTGTCACTTATAATTTAGCACATCCTAACAATAATCAGAATACTCAATTTACCAAATGCTAATAGCATACCAAATTTCAGCTCTCTCGGTCAAACGGTTCAAAAGTTGGAAAAATATCAAAAACTAACAAAGGGCCATAAGGACAATTGAAATTCCAAAATCACATGCACATCTTCAGATCATGATGAAACATTCTGCACAATTTCAAGTCAATCTGATACAAGATGTTGCAGGAGTTGCGGGGACAAGGTCTAAGTCAGCAAGGGCCGTAACTCCATTAAAAAATGGCCGAAACAAAAATAAAAAACCACATGCACATCTTCATATCGTAAGAATACAATCTGTAAAATTTCAAATCAATCCGATGAAAGATGTAGGAGGAGTTGCGGGGACAAGATTTCGGAAGGTCTGAGTCAGCAAGGGCTGTAACTCCATAAAAAATGGCCGAAACAAAAATCGAAAACCACATGCACATCTTCATATCATAAGAATACAATCTGTAAAATTTCAAAACTGTCCGATGAAAGACGTAGGAGGAGTTGCGGGGACAAGATTTCGGACGGACGGACGGACGGAAGGACGGACGCACACACGGACGGACGAGGGTCATTTCTATAGTCCCCCTCCGCCTACGTCGGGTGACAAAAACACGCACATGTGTAGTATGCATGGTGTCCAATAAAAGGGGTATAAACAAATGGTATTGACTCAAATCCGAAACTACAATCTTTGAGATCTGATAAAAGCCTAAACTGTTTGTATTGAAACGCAAGAATAAAAACTATGCTATAAGAACCTTAACTGCTGCCTATTAAAGGTAGGAAATTCTGGGAAAATACTACTAATACAAAATCAGACATCCCTTGTATAGAAATTTGACTTGTCCCCACTAGGCACTTATGGGTTTGCAAACATTTTCTTATACTCGGTTATTAATTCAATGTGACATTAAACAATGCGTTATATACGCAAACAAGAAAAGTCTATGAATGGACAGTGTATTCCACCCTGGAAAAGAAGTCTTTGAGAAAGTGCCAAAATCACAAGCCCGGCTGTTCTAATGCAGCTATTTGATCATGATCTGCACTAATTTCTATGAGCCTGAGTAAAATTTAGAATTGTCTCAATACTTAGGTTAGCATCTGTTGCCGAAGCTCCTTCTTTTGTAGCTTTCAAACGGGTTTGTCCCTCTTATCTTTCTGAACATTGTAAAGGACCCTGTCGTCTGTTAACTGGGAGCTGTGCTGTCAGGGACGCATGGACCCTAGTACTGCCATGGAAGGGTTATTGGCAGTGCCGGATCCAGAGGGGGGCAGGGGGCAACTACCCCCCACCCCAGAAGTTGCCGGCAGTTATGCTGTTAAAAAAGAGTCCTGAAAATCAAAAATTATCTGAAAGAGACTCGTCCATGAGCTAACCCGCATCCACCCCCCCCCCCACCCCCACCCGCACACACCCACCCACCCACCACACCTCGAACATCTTGATTCAGTCCTGATTGGTGATTCCTGGCGAGCAAAAAACAACTGGGATCACTTTCTTTCTTCCTTCTATACCTTTTTATTTGTACGCTTTTCTAATAATTAGTATTTACCTTGAGGTCAATAACTTGGTTGGTGACATAAAGGCTAATCCCAGAGACTTCTACAGGTACATAAATAGTCAAAAGAAAGATACTCAAGGTATCCCACCCCTAAAGAAGAGAAATGGTGGTGGTGTTGCCGAATCAGAGTTGGAACAAGCTGATGAATTTAACGGTCAGTTTTCGGATGTGTTGAACAAAAGTGAGCACACCCAAGTCCCCCCTCCTAATCGCTCAGCTTCTTTCCTGGAAGACATTCATGTTTCGGCAGAAGGTGTAACGAAACTTCTTAAGGGCTTGAACCCATCGAAAGCTTTAGGACCTGATGAATTGCATCCTAGAGTCTTAAAAGAACTAGCATCTGAATTAGGCCCAATGTTTGCTCATCTCTTCCAACAATCTATTGACACGGGTGAAATCCCCAAGGAATGGTCTCTTGCAAATATATGCCCACTCTTCAAAAAAGGAGATAGGTCTTTGGCTTGCAATTACCGACCGGTTTCTCTAACTTGTGTACCATGCAAGTTACTCGAACATATTGTCTGCTCTAATATTGTGGCACATTTGGATGAACATAAACTTTTGTCAGACAGACAACATGCTTTCCGGAAGAAACATAGCTGTGAAACTCAATTGATCACGGCTATAAATGACTGGGCTAAAATCTTTGATAAGGGCGGTCAGGTTGACACTTTAATCTTAGACTTCGAGATAGCTTTTGACACTCCCCCTCACGAATTACTTAAATGTAAGCTATACGGCTATGGTATTGGTGGGAAGACTCTGAAATGGATAGATTCTTTTCTCTGTTACAGGCAGCAGCGTGTGGTGGTAAATGGAGTTAAGTCGTATTGGGCCCCGGTTTTGTCGAGTGTCCCCCAGGGCACCGTACTTGGACCATTGTTGTTCTCGTTATACCTTAACGATATAACAGAAAATATTGACTCGGAATTAAGACTTTTTGCTGACGACTGTGATAGGAAAGATAGTAGACTCATAATGCTTTACAAAGGTCTGAGGGGTGCAGCCAGTATACCCATAAATGACCTTGTTCCCCCAAGTAGGAGTACCAGGAATCATCATTCCCTGACATTTCAAACCCCATTGGCTGGGACTGACATTTACTCTTCGGTCCGTGGAAACACCCCAAACCACCCCAAACCACTTTCATACCACCCCAAACCAGCCTCCCTGGATACAAACTAGAACCCCACCCCCTTCCCCCACCAAGACAACATTTCAGGTCAATTGGCGAGTGTTAGTTCTTTCCTCCCTCCACCCCTTCATTCTTTAATTAGCGTGCCACTGCGCAAGGGGTGGGGTTCTAGTTTGTATCCAGGGTGGCTGGTTTGGAGTGGTATAAATGGTCGCCCCCTCCAGCCCAGCTCCCCGCCCCATCCTGCGTGACATACATAAACGTACAAAATAATTAAATTTATATTAATTTTTCGTTAATATTTAAACCCGAAGATATTAAAAGAGATCCATACATACATATCATAGGTAAACACTAATTAAAGTGTTCTTTTTATTTTGAATCTATATAAATACTGTTTGGGATGGATGAGAGCGGTTTTGGTGTATGTGTGGAGTGGACAGGCGGGGGGGTGATGTGAATCTGGGGAGGCTGGTTTGGGGTGGTTTGGTAGAGGTTTGGGGTGGTTTGGGGTGTTTTGGGTGGTTGGGGTGTTTCCACGGACCCTTTACTCTTTGCTGTTTTAGGTGTACCGCTTTCCGGTCTCCCTAAAAAGCGTCAAGAAGCGACAAGAAGTGTCAAGAAGCGTCAAGAATATATTTTAGTAATGTTTTGTCATTTGTATGTTATTTTTTTCAATAAAATATGACATTAGTTATATTTAGAATATAATTCAAGGGCCATATAATACATAAGAAGGCAAAAAGAGCTTTTATGGAACAAACGCGCCGGCCGATGACGCGAGCGGCATTTTAGACTTAGCGTCAAGAAAATACTTCATAGTACTAGCAACAGTAAGAAGTGTTGAATCACACTTTTATTATATATGTTTCTACCAGATATTGCTAAATATTAAATAAATAATATTATTCTTTCAAAAAATGCGCTTATTGTGCCTGGTTTGCCCCCGATCTATAAGTCAAAGCGACGAGAAACCACGCACAGTACGAGCAAGCGTCAAGAAAATATTAAGGAAACGTAGAGCTCAAACTGTTGTTTCTTTTTACCAAACATGACCCTTTATAGCTTCTACGTCTACCCGATACCCATCAAACCTCGGATAAGAGTGGTATTTATAAATACTTATCAGCTCATATAAGTCATATACCAGCAAGAAACCTCATGTAAAACTGGAACCGAACCGTACGGACAAGCGTCAAGCAAATATTCTCTCAAATTAAATTGTTGTTCTGTGTGACCAAAAATAGCTATTTTTATTAGATATACACCAACAAGATACCCTTCAAATAGTTAATAGGAATAGAATTCTTATGTATGCACCAGCTCAAATGTTTTCCACTTTATAAGTCATGCCGGCAAGAAGCCACATGATATGCAGTGATAGTACAGCCAAGCGTCAAGAAAATCGTTGATATGTTCTATGTATGAATCTTCATCACTTCTACTTTTACCAGATACTCGTTAAACCTCAATATGGAGTTACACAATTATATATTGAAATCAATGTAATTTCACTCCCCTCAGCCCGCCGCCCCCCCCCCCCTCAACCCCCTCCCCCGCCCCTATGGCATCGATCATCTTATACGCCATACCAAAGAGAACACAGGAAAAGAGACAAGAAAACAAAGCGTCAAGAAAATATGGAGAATCGAGAACCACAATCAGATATTTTCAACAAAACCGCAAATTTGTATTAGTAGAATAACTTGATCGCTTTTTTTTTCAACAAATCTTATTAAGTACTTCCAAGACTCAATCACGGCAGCATGATTGAAAGCGACAAGAAATTACGTATATTGTAACCTATCATTACAGGCCTGTGCAATAACCTACTCTGCAAGACAAGAGAAATGATCCCCCCCCCACCCCCAAAATGAAAACGATCCTACTCAGATCCTGTGACTCAGTTCAGTCTGGGCATTCGCAGAGTCGGTTTTCGGCCTACGAAGGAAAATTGGATTCATTCTTGGACCAGCCGATGCATGTAAGTGTAGAAAAATAAAAACGAAGAATTCCTTTTTTCTTTTTTACATTATAAATTCAGCGGTAGGCGAATCTTGTAATGAGAAGAAATGAATTATATCAATAGTTTTCTCCCCTATATTAACAACTTATCCTCCGTTATAATAAATATTAGAAAAATATTTTAAATAAATAAAATGAATTAGATTGAAGCTAAGCACTATTTTTGTAGAAAAGGGGATGATAAATCACAGATTGTTTGCTGAAAACAATTAGCGTGCCATCAATAAATCCGCAAGCCAATTACTATCACTCAGATTTGAGTCATTTCGGTCGAGCGGCTCAATGACTTGTGATTTTTTAATTATAACTTGATTATTGTCAGTTGGCTTGTATTACTTCAGAGCTTGAGTGCTGACTTATATTTTTGACTTCTTTCTTTCTTTCTTGCTTTCTTTCATAAGGTAGATGAAACAAATAACCGGCACACTTGACAGAAAACTGAATGAATTTTGATTATAAAAACTATTTTTCGGACAAATGTACTGTTTTACAAAAAAATGAGAAAAAGAGTACAAAAACAACAACGAAATTTACTTGCGTCTCTGAAAAAAAAAAGTAAAAAAGTTGAGATAATTAGCATCTGGTAGACCTCTGGCGCGGCCTTGAAAAGCCCGTAAGTTACCAGCTGCTAATTATAAAAATGGAGAAAAATGACATGAAATAAGTAAAGTTTAAAAGCAACGCTGTGTCATTTACTTTCTGAACTAAGTACACAAAAAAAAATCTGGCATTTGGTAGACCTCTGGCGCGGCCCTGAAAAGCCCGTAAGTTACCAGCTGCCGATTTGAAAAAAAAAAAAATAAACATGGAGAATAGTGACCTGAAATAAGTTAAGTTTGAAGCAATGCTGTTTCATTTTCTTTTTGAACGAATCAGAAAAAAAATCTGGCATATGGTAGCCCTCTGGCGCGGCCCTGAAAAGCCCGTAGGTTACCAGCTGCCGATTTAAAAAACAAAATTGAAGTAAAAAGACCTAAAATAAGTTAAATTACGAAGCACAAAATAAATAAATAAATAAATCTGGCAAGTGATAGACCTCTGGCGAGGCCCTGAAAAGCCCGTAAGTAACCAGTTGCCGATTTAAATGATCACAAATCTTCTGCTTTTAATTTGTTGAATGAAATAAAAACCTATAGTGGGGAAATCTGTTTTCGCAATATAGTAAGCAGTTGCAAAAGCACCACCTGATGAGACTCGTGGAAGAGTTGAAATAGGTTTTTCTTTTATAAAAGAAGTTTTATTTGCCGTTTTATTTTTTCCCAGATAACGGTTTCATTTTTTTTGACGCTTTGATATTACTGAACATCAAAATTAATTGAGCCGCGGCACGAGAAAACCGACAAAGTGGTCATGCGCCCAGCGAAGACCCAGATCAGCCTGGGTATCCGACAAGTCTGAGCAGACTCTTCGCTAAGCGCTTAAAGGTTAGCTAAGGTTCTAAGGTAGTTCCATGCGTGCAGCGAAGACTCTGATCAGACTGGGCGGATGCCCAGATTGATCTGAGTCTGCACTGAGCGCACAAGCACTTTGTTGGTTTTCTTGCATCGCGGCTCATTTATGTCATCCAAAATTTAGAAAAATGGCATTCTGAGGAAATTACAATCCAGATTAATAAATGCTAATCTCGGTGTGTACTGTGGAAGTCTTGATCTATACAAATTCAGTCATGCAAAAGTTCTTGACGCGCCAGCGAATTTCATTTTTTTTTTTCTTGACGCTTTTTTAGCTTTTGATTATAGGTATAACTTAAGAAATAACATGCAACTGTCAAGGCTTGCGTTCAAAGTCTTGACAAAACTTAAATTTGAGGAAATATTATTCAAGGGCCTGAAATGCGAATCATGATTATACTATAGAGGCGATGCAAAAGTTCTTGACGCTCAAGTATACTTCAGTTTTTCTTGACGCTTTTTTAGCATTGGACTAAAGATGAAAGGAAAAGAAAATCATCTTTCTGTCATCCGAAATCTGAACCAAAAATAAATTTGAGGAATTAACATCCAAGAGCATGAAATGCGAATTTTGCTTTATGCTAAAGTAGTCATGTAAAAGTTCTTGACGCTTAAGTGGGCTTCAAAAATTTCTTGACGCTCGAGAGGGCTTTAAAATTTTCTTGATGCTATTTTAGCATCAGACTACAGGCCTAAATGCAAAAGAAAAGGAACTGTCCTTTTGTCCAAAATCTTGACAAAAGTCACTTTGTGGAAATAACATCCAAGAGCATGAAATTTGAATCTTAATTAATACTGTAGAAGTCATGTTAAAGTTCTTGACGCTGAAACTGGGCCTCAGAATTTCTTGACGCTTTTTTAACTGCAGGGCTATAAACTGAAAATGCATCGTATAACTGTATGGAATGTAATCTAAAGTGTCAATATATTTCTTTCTTTGAGGAAATAAGATTTAAAATTATTAAAATTACTACATGCGAATCAGATTCATAGCACAGTCTTGTGAAAAGTTCTTGACGCTCCAATATGCTTCAAAATTTTCTTGACGCTTGTTACGCGCGCAATGTTTTTGCAAATTTCGTCTGTTTTTTTTTTCTGATAAAATACCAATGAAAAATGGCCAAATTACTCAATTGTATCAATTCAGATGTAATTAGATAATAAATATTATAAATAATTGGCAGAAATATGTTCTTGTCGCTTCTTGACACTTCTTGTCGCTTCTTGACACTTCTTGTCGCTTCTTGACGCTTTTTAGGGAGACCCCCGCTTTCCTTGCGGTTAATTTCTAATTTGTTGGGTATTTACCTCGCAGAAGAAAATATTGAACAACATTAACTTTTGATAATAATAAAGGTTATTGCTTACAGACGCCGTTGTAACAATTATTGTTTTATAGTTAATATTTATGCTGATAATTGCAAGACCCTGTTTTCGCATACAAATAAAGGGACGATGTGGTTCCTTCAGATGTCATGTGTTTTCGTGGCTGTAAAAAAGTGAAAAGTCATTTGACCGGGGCGATTTAGCTCTTCTATTTTCAGAAAGAAGACAGAAAGTCTCCGTTGGTGCCATTTTACATTTTCTGAAATCAGCAACTCTCGTTCATAAGATTTCTGTCTGTTCTATTTCTGCTACGTCTATTTTCATCAGCCTTGGGGTTCATTCGTCTATCTACAGAATCCTTTACGTCCTGGTGAATGATTGTCTTTGGACGTATCACCAGTAAACAATTCTGATTCTGATTCTGAACTCCCAAGTGGGACGTCAGATGGGTTCTGGCAAACCAAGTGATGAAGGGGGTTTGCTGAGCCAAAAGTATAGGAAAGTGTGAGAGATGAGTTTGTACAGGGCGGTAAGAGTGTTAATGTAGTTAAAAGTAGAGCTGGGTAACACGAAAAATAAAGTACCGTGGTAAACCATGTTTTTTGGTCAAATACCACGGTATGTACCACTATATAGCGGAATCTGTTTTATTTATATCCCTGACTGTCAGAGCCACTTATTGGCTTAGATGATAAAGAATAGTTATACAATGTGTGCGTTATTGCTTTCCCGTTTGGTGTTTTGGGGCATTATGTGGAGCTTATGCTGTTTTCTCGTTGATTCATGCCCCTAATTATAATTTGCCTGCTTTTGTGAAAAATTGAGGAACTGGTAAATCGATTTTACTATTGAAAGCTGCAAATAAACCTCTGACAGCATATCAACTTTTTAAACTTGTTTGAATTTTCATTTTCACTACAAAAAGGAGACTGTCTTGGACTGCCCCTCAGAATAAATATTGAAAAAAGTTTCTCATTGAGTTCATGCCAGAGAATAAACAGCAAAATTTTCAAAATTGTTTTATTAGTCTGTCAAAATTTTTAATATGTAAAGACTAGTTCACACTATTTCTAAGTAAAACTGGCAGTTTTACGGCATGATATTTAATATAACAAGCTTGGAAGGATTTTATTTGGGACCACTGAAAAAAAATTAAGGACTTTTTCAAAAATTTTGATTTTCTAACCAAAATTTTATTTAGCACTGACAACCAAGTTTTTTAGACACATAAGTGTTGTTTTTCAACCTTTTTAGCTCGCCTGAACGAAAGTTCAGGAAGAGCTATTGTTGTCACCCTGGCGTCAGCGTCCGCGTCGGTGTCCGGATTGGATGTTTTGGTTAAAGTTTTTTAAAGACCTATATCTCCTTAACCCTTGGATGGATTCTTTTGATACTTGCAGTGTAGTTAGATATTGGTCCAAGGTTTAATAGGGTACCACCCCCACCCCATTCCATGACCTTGATGTCAAGGTCATGGACTTAGAAAATTGGGATTTTTTTTGGACTGGATGTTGTGGTTAAAGTTTTATAAAGCCCAATATCTCCTTAACCTATGGATGGATTCCCTTGATACTTGCACTGTAGTTAGATATTGGTCCGAAGTTTTCCAAGGCACTACCTCCACCCCCCTCAGTGACCTTGATGTCAAGGTCATGGACTTAGAAAATTGTCTTTTTATTAATTGGATGTTTTGGTTAGAGTTTTTTAAAGACACATATCTCCTGAACCCATAGATGAATTCTATTTATATTTGCACTGTAGTTAGATATTAGTCCAAAGTTTTGCAGATACTACCCAAACCCCGCTTAGTGACCTTAATGTCAAGGTCAGGGACTTAGGAAATTTGGTCTTTATTAAAGTTTTCTAATTTCATACTGATTCATAATGCTTGGCAGAGATTTGAACTGATGTTAGACACTTTTTTGAGTTTTTACAAAACACTATATACTTACCCCACTGGATGACCTTGAAGCAGGGCTCGGGAAAACCGGGTTTCTTTCGGTCCCAGACCAAAATTCAGAAATTGGGACCGATTGGAAACAGCCCAAAGCCCCAAAAAATCGGTCCCATACTGGCCCAATACTTAGGAAATTTTCTCCAATTCGTCCGATAATTGTTACACACGGCCGTTTGATCTTGTCCCGACGTTTGAAATATCGCCACTGTCTTTAAAATTCTAGCACGTGTCATAACTAATCGGATTAACGCAGGTGTTAGCCAGACGAAAATACCGCCTACGGGCCAATCGAGATTGTCCGTATGGAGCACTGAACCACATGTCGGACCGCCTACCTTGTCAATAATAAGTGTCAATGACGCGCACTCTTACGACAGTCTGCAAAACAACTTAATAAAATCACGATGACTGGGCTTTGGGATGAAAAGTGTCCATCTTTTTTCACGATCGCGAGAATGTAACTGACCTGTATGTGTAGGGCATATGCCGACTTCAAAAGTTTGTGAATGTATCCATAACAGATGAATGCTGACTAATGTATTGACAAAGTCTGTCCGAAGTTCATTCATATTTGCATTTGCCCTTTCATGTTCCATACTGTCTGCAATGGAGTTTTTAGGAATACAAACCTATTCCGCGAAAAGTGTAGTTTCAAAACGAAGATACATTGTTAATATTAATAGTCACTATTTCCGACGCGTTATGGTCTACGCTCTTGTTAAAATATACAATGTTTTGAATAATGGAACTATAAAATGAAAACGGAAACGTCCATTTCACCGATTTCCTAGTTGTAGCGTCATATCGCCATGCAGACCAGTGCAAAAATAATGCCGAACAGTGCACAAAAATAGCGCATTTTGATCAGGGTCTACGCGTTTATTATATTGGGTATAATACTAACCGTAGCGTTGATATGCAATTACCCGCTCGTTTATGGGTCAAGCACGTTTTGTCTTTGATGTAAAGATAAAAGCGCCGCTTTGAGTATACGTACGCAGTGTCATTCTAACTGTATGACGGCTAAAGGTACCTAAGTACACACACAGATGACTAACAATCGGATCAGCCAGCGCAACTAAGCAGTCAAGACCGGTCTTTCTTGTTCGCATCTAACATGAATAATAATGAACAGCGACCTAGCGACAACCGAATACTTCGGTGGAAGCTAGTCAATATACGCTCTTCACACATTCCGTAAGTCACCATTTCCGACGCGGCCCATTCGGCGGCAGTGGAGGGGAAATTATGCAATTTGGGTACGTTAAACAGTACAACCATCATAACTTGGGCGAGTTACTAGTAATGATCAGGACTTACGTATTATTCACAAACAAACAGGAATGATGCAATGGGGTTTAACAGGTTGTTTCCCCTGTCCACCTGTCAATCAAGTGTGATGTCTTCTATCACGTCCGCTTTGCCTACGAACACGTTCTAGACTTGTATTTGCTTTTACATGCGTAGCTAAACGTCTTAAAATGTTTGAAACCAAGAACTCCACCAAGCACAACAATGTACGACCATTGTACGGAAATCAGGATTAATTCATAGGACTTCGCTTGTTGTCATTAGTTTTCGTGACAGGTATCAATTTTTTTCCAATGGAAATTAGTTAGGTGATGACGTCATCGGCTGGACCGATTCATTTTTCAATATTTCCCGAGCCCTGCCATGAAGTCAAGGTCATTGACTTTGAATTTTGTATTAAAGATTTTGGTTAAAGTTTTATATTTATGAAGACATATTTTCACAGTGCCACGATTGACTCAGTTGATACTACTTGGACTAATGTTAGATAATGGTTCAAGGTTTATGTACATCCTAGCCCCCCCCCCCTCCCGCTACCCCTTAGTTCTTTGACCTCAAGCCTCCTCCTCCCCCCCCCCCCCCCCCCCCCCCCCCCCCCCCCCCCCCCCCCCCCCTTTGTAGTTCTTTGACCTCAAGCTCATGGACTTTGAAATTTCATGTGGATTTTTTTTATTTAAATTTTATTCAAAGACTTATCTCTGAGATAGCTTTTGTTTATAAATGTGTTGTCATTGTGGCTGGACATGCTTGCCTGAAGTTTTATGCATAGCAGTCCACACCACCATAGTGACTGTGTGATGGACAAGCACCTATTCAGGCGAGCTATGCTGTCAGGCGACAGCTCTTGTTTATCCAAACAGTTGATCAAATTAATTGCAGTCCTAAACAAACCATAGAAACGAATCTATGAGAAGGCACGAATCCATGAGAAACGGGTATAATTGTGTCAGTTGTCTATAGATGCTAAAGCAGGTGCAACAAAAATATTGACTAGTATTGTACATGCTTTTGAGTAGAGGAACCCTGATAGCTGTTTTCAATCACAACTTTCTCTACTTTCACTTTTGTTTCTTAGGGAATCATAGGCGTTAAATTTGATGTGCCACCCCCTGAACGTTTAACTTAGGCATTGCTATGTAAGTCCTATGTATAACTGAATTATCAATAATTGTAACATGGGCTATGTTTTTCAGTCTGAGATGTAGGGCTTCTACGTTTACATGGATAAAAGGTTATGGTTTGTGTATATGTGCTAAACGTTCACAAAATTCATACATCGTTTAACCATACCTGAACACCGGGTAAACCACCAACAAGTTACACAGTCGTGTGTAACGTTGTTTCCCCCACACCTCTGCAGAACGTATCAATAGCGCAGTAACGGGCGCCGTCTTTCATAGTGGTCAGTCTTAATGCACATGACGCCGTCCTGGGCAATGTCTATTAAAATCTTTATTTTCTAAATTCTCTGTACTCTATGCAAACCAGTGACATGTACACGTTTTGTCAGAAAACTTGCATCATAGTCGGCAGCTAATTTTATATGGTACAGATCAAAGGTAAAGTAATCTCTATCGACAACACGTGTTGTGCAATTAAAAAATTAGGACTACTTCAGTACCTGTGTTTCACAGGATAAGCTTACTGCGAAGGTGAGATAATTGCAGCTTGTAACATTGACAGTAATTATCAATTAACAGGATAATTATATCCGATGTTTAATATATCTATCCATGTAGTTATCAAATACGGTCGAAATAATTGCTGTCATCGGACATTTGTCAATAGAAAATGCTGTTTTTTTTAAATTCTGTCGGTTACTGTAAACTTCGAGTTGACCCCCCCCCCCCCCCCCCCCCCCCCCCCCGAAAATGACAGCACATGATTGGATGACACATTGTGGTGACATATAAAGGTATGGGGGCATCTCATAGATGTCCGATACTAAGAATAAAATTTCAACGGTAATGTTCGTTCAAGGTGTGCATTGCAGGCGAAGTTGGGCGATAACTTCGCCTTGGGGCTCAAAACTTCGCCCTGAGTTTCCCGAAAAGCGAAGTTCGAGTCACCCTGTTTTTCGGGGTTGTAAGATCAATGATTCATCAAAATGACTGCCGCCAGTATATCAAATTTCAACGCCAATTAACAGTCCCCTTTCATTTATCAGCGTTAATCCCATCACCGACCCTGATTGAGCCTTGATCTCGATAGGTGTTGCCGACATCAAGTCAGTAAAATTAACACCATGGCAAAGCCAAGGGTAGTACAGTTAATCCACTAAGTGATGAGCGAATTAGCTCTGATCCCACTACATTTTGCCGACTTAATTTATCCATCTGCTTTGGTGGCAGGTGTAAAGCGCATTCTGATCATGGTCTTTATTGATTTCTTACGTTATGGTTTAAATTTTCTTATCTTTCAACTAGGGCGATCATGAGCAGAGTAGATATGACATGACAGTACTCACTTAGGTAGGCTTATAATGATCGTCGCATTCTTTGAAGTTCAGAATGTTAATGCTGGCCGTGTAGACAAGTGAAGGACTGCGCATCAGGTTATGATCTACATCGTTGTTCATAGAATTTTATGACTGCGAAAGTTCTGCGAACAGTGTAACCCCATGCAGGCTGCACTTTTCGCAAATGCATTACCCGAGACTTACTCATTCTCGTCTTTGTTGTCACATATACAGTATGGTTTTGGGGATGAACCGGCAAATGAACAATCTCATGTCTGAAAAAAATTTAAAAAATAAATAAAGGAAATTGGCGACCAGTGGGAGTTAAGCATTTTGATCAATGCAAACGCGATTACTGAGAGTAAAACCGGTAGTGCAATGGTTAAAGACGGTAACCATTGCACGTTAATAGGTCAGACTCGTTTGTCTAATCCCACTTGCTGATTTCAGCTTCAGATCAAAGGACGCCGCCTCTGACACCTGCAACTCAATGTGTCAGATTGAACTGAGAGACGGGAGAAGGTATCTTAACCCAGACATACGCTGAGAGCAAAGATTCGTAACAGCCTGCGCAATATTGTAATGCGATTGGTGCTTCCTGACCGCTAATAAGGTCTTTGCGATATGAGCGTCACCGTTACCCTTTGAAACGCGAATACTTCCGAAGAAGCTTATCAGTCTGCACTCTTCGCATGTTCCATAAGATATATTTCATGTGGTGCAGGTCATGAGTTCACCGGACTTCCCATGCAGCGACTGTCCGCTGTGAGTTAAAATATTTTCTGTGTGGCGGGTAAAATAAGACCTTACGCCATCTGAAACTGAAGTTAATCAGAGTCTTCCTTTAATAGATTGTTCATCGAGTTAGCTTTCATCAGACTTTGCGGGTGCGCATGCTAATCTGCGTCGTATACACACGCCGCTGAGTACCTTTTAAAAGTAGCCTTCGAAATGTGGCGAGATTGCTTCCACGCGTTTGGCATTGTGGGTGTGCAAACGTCCAAACCAGCCTGTGCTATGTACGGTGCTGGTGTAGAATTAACTTGAGAAAACTCAGACCGGCATTGAGCCGACAACCAAAATCGTGACTTATGATCAAAGCTTTTCCGTACAAACAAGCTATGGATCGGCGGAAGTTATATAATAGAGGAACAAGACTCGGATCAGCCTGCATATCTGCCCTATCAGAATCTTGTCTTTTCGCATCAATATCTATGGATGCTGTGAAATATCTAACCAAGACGTACACTCTGAACAGTCTCTGCAAATGCACAAGCTGTTGGAGACCTCATTGGTACATTCAGTGTCGCAACACACTGATCGTAAGCAAACTTCAAAGACACCGCCTGACACTGATAGTCAATAGGTGGCAGATTTGTACAGGTGTGTCAGGAAGAAAGATACTTGATGCGTATGCAAAGAAAACTGACATGGATCAGCCTGCAAGTCCAAGCAGTTTTATCGGAGTCTTCTGTGCTCACATTAAACGTAAATGAATGAACAACGATCAGTCTGCGCTGATGTGCAAATTTATTACGAATTGGGTTGGGAACAAAGACAAGGTCATAACTTGTACTTTCAGTTTTGCGTTTTAACTGCGATAGGACATGAAAAAATTACAAACGTCCCACTTCGCCTTGTTTCTTTTGAAGTCGCTCGGCTTCAGCTGGAAGGCGACTTGATGTCGCTCCTTTTCCTGGGGCCCAGTGCACACCCTGTTCGTTTAAACGGAAACATCTGTTTTCTTGCGCTCGTGTAAACATTTACAATATTTTGTAAACGTAGAAGCCCTAAAATGTTGCCAAACTTTGGCTTTTTCCCTGAGAGTTTTTCACAACAGAGAAATTTTTAGCCATTTTGAAACTTGCCAGTGCGCAGATGCAGAAAACACATGGCTTTCTTTTTTATTTTCAAATTGATGTAATAACATGAATACAAAGTCTGGACTTTCAGTTGCAATGATATTTCATTGTTTCAAAAATTTAGAAATCAAAATATTCAATGTGAGGAGCAAAGAACGACAATAATCAAACTTGGCAATAGGCAGATGCACTTGTAGTGCATCGAAATACTGGGTTACAGTACCGCAGGGACTAAAAACCAGGGTTTACCAGTATACCAGTTTTACCGCACACCTCTAGTTAAAAGAGAAAAACAGACATTGGTGTTTAGGGAGACACATGGCAGACAGCACTGCTGAACTGTGCCAAGGTGGGAAGAACCTGTATGTGGGCTGGGAGGGCAATCCAGTAGAGTAGAAGAGAAGAGGATTAAATGATCAAACAACGGGGAATGATAAGATGTTCAAATGGGACAAGGCAATGGAAATCTAAAGATTGATTTTTTTTGTTGTTGTTTTTAGTCTAAAGAGATTGATGCCTTTTTATTTTAGATTACACTGGAATTCCCTGATATCAGGGTAGTTAACTGTTAAGAAAGTTAGAAATAAATAAGGAGAGATGGATGTATGACTTGCGATTTTACATCCTTTCCAACAGTATTTCAGTCATATCAGGATGATGGGCGGCTAATAATGGAAGGCTGTGTGCAATGGAACCCTGTTTATGATTGTAAAGATTCCCGCCTCCAGCCAGTCTTGGACCCGAAACTGCTAGGTGAGAGCTGGACTGATTAAATAGAATTTGGTTATTATCATTTGGTCATCCCTTATTCTTCTGCAGTGTGGAAATTCTTATCTTTGTCTCATTTGTCTACAAACAAGAAATTGTAAGACATAATGGTGTGGTCAGGCTTAGCCAATGAAAAGTTCCATAATATCACAGTGTTTAGTAACCCTATTGCACTCAGAAAGGCCAAAACTCCATAGAGTTTTGGCCGTTCTGAGTGCAATAGGGTTAAAATGGCAAGTATGGAAAGAATGTCATATCAAAATTCTGAAAATTTAATGCAGCAATAACTTAGGTGTTCATGAATATTTTAAACTGATTTTTGCAACCTATATAATATTTTATCCAAATCTGAACAAAAACTTTTACATAAATGCAAGGTTTTTTATCTTAATGGCTTCCCATACTCACCAGTGGACTTCGGATTGAGAAATCTGTTGTTTTCTAAAAAGGATTGGGCTACCTGATGTGAGATGTCGGAGAAAAAATAATAAAATTGCAGCAAATTTTTTAGAATGTTTCAGTGTGCTTGACCCCATTATAAAGATCATGAGTCTGACTTAAAATTCTTAAATTTACAGATGCAAATGCACGGGTGGGTGATTCGAGGGTTTGGGAATGGGCAAATGTGTGAGGGGGGGTGGGGGGGGGGGGGGGGGGGCTCTGTTTTTCTCTGTGAAACATTTCTAGTTTAAAAAAAACTGATTAAGAACTATGACCAGCTAGTCTCCATATCTCTAGCTGTAATCATGTACATGTATTTTTGCAGAATCACAGCTATGGCAGATCCTGGAAATAATGAACAGAACACACAGAACAATGCTGCTGGACAAGATGAACCACAACAGCAGCAGCAGCCACAGCAGAGTGTAATGGTAATAATGATCATTATTATAACTAAACTGTATTTTTTTTTAATAAAAGCCTCCTCAAATTAATGCCTCCCCTCTCCACCCCTTCCCCATCTTACTTCTTTGGTGAAAAAGTGGCCAAGTTTCAACAAGATTGGCTTTAGACCACCAGAATTTATTAGTTATTGTCCATATTCATCTGAAGTATGCATGTACTTCAGATGAATATGGACAATAACTAATAAATTCTTATACTTGTAAATTGCAACACTCCTAGGGTCTTTATAAAATGATTATAAGACTAAATAAACATTGTACAATCTCCGCATATGCAGGGGTTCAAATAGAGTGGGGATTTGATGATAATGAAATACAGTAATGTGCTTAAAGGTATACTCCCACGTATTTCATTATGAAATAACCACAAAAGAATTAAACGGATTAGTTGTATGCAACACAATTAAGAATTGTGCAAAAAACCTTCACCCAAAAAGTCTTTGGTACGGAGGCAGAGACGATATATATCATTGTGAACCCTTCTTGAATATGCATGAACATTTTTAGAATATGCATGAACATTTTTTCGTCAAAACTTGATTGACTCCCACATGGGAATAAAAAGGTGTTTCTGCAGTCACGCTTTGCATTTTATGAATAGTGGAGTAAATAACCGTACAATAGCATTAATCTCTAATCCGTGAACATGAGATCTTTTCAGCCAATAACTGTCCGATGTTGATTAAAGAAAGGGCTTAAAATTATTCATGATATAACTTTTCCCTGATTAAGCATGATTACTGGGCGTATCCAGTATTCGTTTTTGGCGGGAATGACGACCCACTATTCCCGCGTTTTTATATATTTTCTTAAATTCTCCTACTTCCAGTGACCGGCACAAATTATAAATTTGGTAGATAAAAGCACTTTTACTATAAATCATTTTTATGTCTTTGATACGATTTTTCGTGAGAAATTTGAAATTTAATAGAAACATATAAGGGCATATATCTTTAAGAATTGGGACACCCAAATCATTTAATTTTCCATTTGTCCCCAATGGAAAATTGATAATTTTCAGGTGTTCCAAAATTTAGGCACATTACAATAATTCATATTCATACTCCATAAAACAAGATCCTGTAACCCTTCATTAGAATGGTGTGACTACTCATTAAAGATGCGTTAATGAAGGGGCTCTTCTGAGAGGTCGCAGTGTACATCTATGTTTTGGATGGGAATAAAACAAATTAATCCAGAACTATCCTTTAAACCCAAACATTGTTGAACCTATATGTTGTTTGATATATGTTAAAGAGCTAATCCAGGAACCATTCAGGTGTTCCATTCTGTACGGTGTTTAGTATGACCCTTACACGAGAACACCACCATAGTTTCTGCATGTCTGAATACCTACGGTCGGGTTGCCAGCCTACTATAAAGCATGTTTTAAGGCATAAAGCATTTGTCATAATGTAATATTTAATTGCTTTCATAGACTTTTTTGTGTAAATAATTTTGCCAAAGGAGGTATAATTTTCATTATTTCTCTAATGGGGAAATTATCCAGTACTTATTTCATCATGTATTAAGGGATCAAATCCAGTGATAGTTTTCTGTATGAAGAGAAATTATCCAGTGATTGCTGTATTCAGAAAAGTAATCCAATGCTATCTATATTCATTGTAATTATCCAGAACTATTTTTTAATAATTTCCTGTGTTGAGGAAAATAACACAGCGATATTTTTCCATTGATAGTACTGGATTATTCCCTAATTCAAGAAATGATGAAAAATAGTACTGAATAATTCAGTACTATTTTTCATCAATCTTGAATTAGGGAATAATCCAGCACTATTTTTCATTGTGTCCTGTATTATATAAGAAACAATGAAAAATTATACTGGATTGTCTCACTTGACCAATAGCATGTTGTTTCAGGCCTACATGATGAGTAACAAAGTGGAAGCCGCTCTCTGGGGTACGAGAATGTTCACAGTTGTGTGCAGTATCATGTTCTTACTCCCTATATTCGGGTAAGAGAAGTTTTCTAAGCAGATTTTGGGTTAGTAGGGTACAGTCCCTTTTTTAGTAGACTTTGTCCATAGCCATTGAATCTAGATTTAAGGTGTATAGATACACTTGCATGATAAGGTGCAGTTTTCAGTGTCTTTGGGACAGCAAAGGAGTGTTTATGCTGTACCACCGGCAGGTGTGTGCATGTACACATCCTAACACATATGGAAAAGGTTCAGGTTTTCTGCTTAGGTCCATTCTCAACTACAAGAGTTAGGTATATAACTCATTAAGCACCAAAAAGCAGACAACAAAATTTACGTCTGCAAATTTCAAAAAGGCCTTGTCCCAGATAATTCATATTGAGAATTCAAAGACTAGAGGGCAAACAGTGTAGATCTAGATAAGAGCCTCCTCATCATGATTTATGCTGTTTGCAAGTTCTGACTGCTATTTTTGTCTCTGGCACTCAAAGTGTTAACAGCTGGCCAAGACTTAGACCTAGATGAGAGCAGGGCTACAGAAATCCGCATTTTTGTCGGTTCTGACCGAATTTGAGTTCGAAAAACCGATTCAGATGTCATAAGGCACGTTTTTTTCGGTCCGACAAAACACAATTTTCGGATGTATAATGACATAATTACCTGGATTTTAGCCATATTAATCCAATAATCAAGCACTGCTGTCAAAAGTTATCACAGGTAAACAAAGAGTTATCGCCTTGCCAAGGTGTGAACACTGATTATGTTTTTAGAAATCTTTAATAATTATCAAGTGTCACAATTTTGGCCAGTGACGAAGGTTTTGCACAACTCGTAATACACACATACACATGCTGATGCACGGAAAAAGGCTGTGCAAGGTAAGGTTACTGACTATTGCATACTTTCATAGATAGCATAAGGAAAGAATTTGACTAGCTAAAAGAAAATTTAAACCTGACTTGATTATGTGCAGGCTGGTCAGGTTTTTTTTAGCCGACGTCATTTCTCGCGCAGAAAATTTTTTTTTTAAGCCCCTGAAGGTACCTTTTTGCAAGTATATTCAAATTTCAAAGGAATTAACTCGAATACAGTAAAATAAGTCAATCCTAATACTTCGGCCAATTCCATATATCAAAGATCGGCGAGGATGTTCGATTGGTACGGCATGTGTACTTTCACTTTCGGTCTGACTGTCTCTGCGCTTTAAAGCACATTTTTCACTATAAGTAAGAATATGTGGACTAAATGGCTACTTCAGCCATGATTTCCTTTGTATCAGGCAAGCAGTATATATGTTTTTCTCTACCTGGTTATGGCTAAATGAGCGCTACGAACAATGTAAACATGCAGTTTTCATTAGTGGGTGGGGGACTCAGGGCTGATGTCGTTAGACCGCGATTTCACTTATAACGCAGTTCAATTTTATGTCTCCCGGCACCCGCGTTATAACGGCGCTCCAGTGTAGTCATTAGTTTTCGTGACTTTTTTGGATTGTGGAATACACAGTGTAGTCATTAGTTTTTATATGCCCGTTTTGAAAAAACGGACGTTTTATGTCGTGGCGCTGTCTGTCCGTCCGTAAACATTCTTGTAGACGCCATAACTCAGTAACCATTTGGGATATCTTCATGAAATTTGGTAGGCATATGTATCAGGGTGGGGGAACGTGTCGCGTACAAGAATGGTTGCTCCCCCTTTCTTACTTTTGAAGTTATGCCCCTTTGATTAATTTTTTCCCTTAAGTCTTGTACGCGCCATAACTAGATAACCGTTTGGGATATCTTTATAAAACTTCATAGCAATGTGAATGAAGTCCTAACGATGTGTCGCGTACAAAAATGGCTGCTCTCCCTTTCTTCGTTTTAGAGTTAATCCCTTTCATTTGTTCTAAAAGGCTGTTTTTGTGTTTTCTTGTACAATATATTGTCAAGGGAAAAAACTAGAACTAAAAATGCTATATCTAGTGTATTTAGGTTATCTCCCTTGTTCAACTACCTTGGGAGCTGATTTTTGGAACAGTATATCATGTGTTAAATATTTAGATGATGTTGCAGTCATTATACCCCCACTTTGAAAAAGTGGGGGGTATACTGGTTTACATCTGTCCATCCGTCCGTCCATCTGTCCGTCCGTCCGTCTGTCCTTCCTTCCCCATTTGATCAAATTTTTCATCAAAGATTTCTTCACAACCATACAAGCTAGACTGGTCATATTTGGCATACAGGTTGATGACGACATGTTGTATTGTGGGATTGAGAACTAGCCTTCTCCTGCTTATTCTTCCCTGTATTTGTCCGAGTTTCTTTCTTTCCATACTTTGAATAATGAAATTTTTCGTCAAAGATTTCTCCACAACCATGCAAGCTAGAGTAGTCATATTTGTTATGCAGGTTGAAGAAGACATATTGTATCGTGGGATCGAGAACCAGCCTTCTCCTGCTTATTCTTCCCCGTATTTGTCCAATATTCTCTCTTTCCCTACTTTGAATAAAGAAATTTTTTGTCAAAGATTTCTCCCTAACCACGCAAGCTAGTCATATTTGGTATGCAGGTTAATGATGATATGTTGTATCTTTGGATTGAGAACCAGCCTTTTTCTGCTTATTCTTCCCTGTATTTGTCCAATATTCTTTCTTTCCATACTTTGAATAATAAAATTTTTCGTCAAAGATTTCTCCACAACCAAGCAAGCTAGAGTAGTCTTATTTGGTATGCAGGTTGATGACGATATGTTGTATCGTGGGATTGAGAACCAGCCTTTTTCTGCTTATTCTTCCCTGTATTTGTCCAATATTCTCTCTTTCCATTCTTTGAATAATGAACTTTTTCATCAAAGATTTCTCCACAACCATGCAAGCTAGATTAGTTATATTTGGTATGCAGGTTAATGGTGACTGACTGTATTGTGGGATTGAGAACCAGACTTCTCCTCTTTTTATTCCCTGTTTTGTCCGATTTTCTTTCTCTCTTTACTTTGAATAATGCATTTTTTTCGCAAAAGATTTCTATGCATCTGTAAGTTAGAGTAGGGATTTTTGTATGCAGGTTGATGATAACTTGTTGTATTGTGGGATTAATAATCAGTCTTCTCCTGCTTATTCTTCCCTATATTTTGCCAATTTTCTTTCTCTCCTGACTTTGAGTAATGTAATTTTTTGTAACAGATTTCACAGCAACCATTCATATTTGGTATACATGGTAACAATGATTTCTCTCCTCTTTATGCTTTTTATTAGGAAAATAACATCATTTGATTTAAGCAATTAAGCGGGGGTATAGTCAGATTCGCTGACAGTTCTAGTTAATTATAGAGTGGTTGCCCCTGTTTGTCTGCCTGTCTATCCTTTTGTAAACAATCTTGTTCATTCTATAACTCCTTTAGGACATTGAAGCGGGCGTATTATGTGCCGCTTGCGAAGCCCTTGTTGTGTCTATTTTGGATTCGTATGACGTCATCAGTCGTCCGGACCGATTTGGATTTCAAAATTTCTGTAGCCCTGGATGAGAGTATCTGATCATAACCACCCACATTTGACAGTGACCTGTATTTTCAAGTTAAGTGACTTTATAATACATGTACTTTGGTTCAGTTTTGGTGTTTAGGTCTGTTTCTCAGTAACTATAAGGGTTACATGTAGTTTAATGGTACATGTCCAACACTTACAGTTAGGTGAGAGCATTTTAAAGCAACCACTGACACCTGACAGTGACCTGTATGTTACGGTTCATTACTGTTGTAACTCTTCACTGACTTTATGCTGTGTCTCAGTCCCTATATGTGGTAGGATTGTGGTATATGGCGACAAGAGCAGTTGAATACTCACTTCTTAATTTGACCTGTATATTATGCTGCCCAGACTTTCTGGTATTTCTCAGTCCCCATATGGGTTAGGGGCATGAGTCTTGGCTCACACGTGTCTGGACAAGAGGATTTCAATATTACTACCTGCTATTAAATTTGACCTATAGTTTATGCTTCACTGACTTCATGATATTTTTCAGCTCCTGTATGGTTATGATAGTTTACACACACCTACATGTGAACAAGAGCAATTTAGCACACCACTTTCCATTGTTGAATTTGACCATTTACTTACAGTTCACTGATTTCTCCATACTTGTATGTTTTAAGATGGTTAAAGTTTATGTAAACTTACCTGATGAGGAAACAGCTCACTAGTTGTCTTTCACTGACCTTGACCTATATTTTACGGTTTACTGACTTCATATTATTGTTTGTATCATTGTACTTGGTAACTGTTAGAGCCGAGCTCCCATTCCATAAGGCATGCTCCATTGTCTGTCTTCTGACAATTCTTGTTTATCACTTTTTGCTCTGGTGGTAAGGAACTCCTTCTTCAGGGGAGGCATTTCTTACAGGTAAAAAATGCTGTTAGAGCAGTTTCTGGCCTTTACAGGTAGCCCCCATGCAATAAGGCAAACAAATCCTTTCAGACCTCCTTGGGAGTTATGTCCATATAAATTAACACTGTAGGTGCCAGAGACGAAAATAGCTGAATTTGCAACCAATGTAGATCCTGATGAGGCAGCTCATGATGAGCCACCTCATCTTTATCTACACTGTTTGCCTTCTAGTCTTTGAATTCTCAATATGGTTTAGCTTGGATGAAACACTTTTGTAATTTTTGCAGACGTAAATTTTGTTGTCTGTTGTTGTTTTTTTGGCGTCTAAAGGGTTAACACTGAAGCTTTCACATGTTTGTGTGAATGTGTTAGCTATCTATGTAAGTTTGACTGGAATGTCCAAGAGTATTCAGCCATAATGTATTTTGCAAAGGGACCTAACTTATATGCACCCCTTGGCAAAATGTTTCATTAATTAACAAGGGAGGTAATCAAGTTATTCAAATGTTCTGTCACATGGTTATGGTGAATGGGGGAGCAGCTCTGCCTTTTCAATTTTCCCTCCCTATTGAAAGGGGGAACAACTCTTTAAGGAAAAAGTAGTTGTTCCTCTAGTAGCAAATTCTTTCTTTTAATAATAGACCCCATTTTGGAAGGGTATTGTCTTTCTGGAAAGCAAAGAAAAACATGGCAGTGAACCATTTATCATTAGTATCTTTGTCTGATTGCCACACATAGGGATGGATTTTCAATCTTATCCATAGGGTTGCCAGGTTCATGTACTTTCCCTTTTTCAGAAAACATTGCTAGGTACACTAGGGGAGAGTCGGAAAACTTCGGACAGCGGGTAAATTAGGACGGTGACATTTTTTCCTTTATATGTCAGTTGTTTGGAACTAAAACAAAGTAACTGGCCATACAGTGAAAATCCTGATGAGCCGTCTCATCTCGATTTTCCTTGTTTGCAATGGTATGACATTGTCCAAATTTACCCCCATGTCCGAAGGGGGTGTTGGGGTGGTGCAATGGTGCTGTGTGTAACTTTCAGTGCCGGGGCCTCCTACTGAATTGGAACATTGTAGTGCAAGGGCCTATTGTGCTTGCAGTAGGTGCGGGTAGGGGTTGTTTGGACATTTTTTCTCTCGTCTATCATTTCTCCTCTTTCTCCCTTTCTGGGAGACGGCCCGATATAGACTGAAATATTGTCTCAAAGGGCCGTTAAACCCAAAACAATCAATCAATCAATCAGTCAAAACCATGTCCGAAGTTACCCGACTCTACCCTACACCCATGATTTATAATTGAAACAAAATTTAATGATGTCAATGATTTATTATGCAAGGGTTGCTCTTTTTCTTCAGTAAGACAAATATGTTAGTTTTTTCCCCACACACAACAATTTATGAGCAGAAAATCACGTATACATTGACCTTTTCACCAATGGGATAGTAACAGAACCACTAACATGACTAGATGGATAAACATATTTTTTGTGCAAGTGTCTTTGAGGTTAACCCTTAATGCGCCAAAAAGCAGACGACAAAATTTACGTCTGCAGAATTTCAAAAAATGTTTCGTCCAAGCAAAATCATATTGAGAATTCGAACACTAGAGGGCAAACAGTGTAGATTCAGATGAGGTGGCTCATTATGAGCCACCTCATCTGGATCTACACTGTTTGCCAATTCAACAATTTTAATTTTTGGCGCTTTAAGGGTTAAGATGGATAAACATATTGTTTGTGCAAGTATCTTTGAGGTTAATACTACTCAGTAGGAGTTGGACTGTGAATCAGCACATTTTTTATTGAAAAAAACTTCAGGAAAAAATCTTCTTTTAATTCTAGAAAAGGCCGGGCCGCGTAGCGCAATTGGTAGGGCATCTGACTCATAAGTCAGAGGTCCTGGGTTCGATACCCGGTCTGGCCACATACTTTGGTTTCTCCTTCCGCTGATTCAAGACGGGCAGTTGTCAGTTACTGGCGAAAGTATGTGCACTTAGTACTGGTTAACCGCTTAGGAGGTCTTAGCCTGCCCAGGAATAGTGTGGTTAGGTTAACTGACAGTCCCGACATGACCATAGTTGTTTACTGTGGACGTTAAGCAACAAATCAATCAAAATTCTAGAAAAAAAAAAAAAAAAACTGCTGTCTTCAGCATCCTGGATATGCAGTCACAGCATTAATTTCTCTATAATTTAGGCAGTTTAACTGGATGTATATGGCTGTACAAGCTAAGACAATGTACAAGTTCAGACAATCAGATCATTTTTATACCTCCAGCATTCAAAGTATGTCAGGGGGTATATAGTGTTTTCCATTCCGTCTGTTTGTCCATTCATTTATCCTTATATTATAACTTTAGTAGAAAGAGAGAATTTGCTACTACATAAAATGCAGATAATCCAACTTCACAGGACAGTAGGGAACCTAGATTCAATATAAAATCCACGATATTTACAGGACAGTGTTGTCTGGGGATTGTCTTAAAGTAGCAGTTATAAAAAAGAAATATCAAAGACTGCCTATATATAAATTATGGTCTTCTGTAAAAATCTGCAGTGCCTTTAGGGTATACCTCTTTCAAAGACCTGCAAAACTGTGCCCTGTAATAAAAATACACCACCTTTGCAGATTTGTCTAGGCATATCATAGATTTATGTCATTTTACTATCAGAAGTACTGCCTTAAGATATTACGTCAGTTGCAGAACTTTTTGAACGCCCCTCTTATATCTAAGATGGTTCATGTTGTTTTCAGAGGAAATCCATACACCTTCTACCAGCGGGCTCTGATCAGTAGTGCGGCAACCAGTGCTCTGCGACTCCACCAGCGGCTACCAAATTTCCAGTTCAGCCGTGTATTTATGTCACAACTGTTTGCGGAGGATAGCTGTCACTACCTGCTCTTCAGTATTATATTCCTGAACAGCTATCCCATCACAAGTATCCTTTTGTTCTGATTTAACCTTTGACCCGCATAGAATTGTCACTGTGCTAGGTGAGCAGTTCAGGGCTGGTTGTTCAAAATTAACAACATCGTTAGTTAACATTTTGTTAAAATTTTTAATGTTAGTTACCATTTTGATAAAATTTCAAACATTAATATTTTTTTGAAAAAAAGGTGAGAGGCTTTTGCATTGCAAAAGCTTCTCACATATATTCAACAAAAAATATCAGTGTATTTCACTATGAAAATATCAGTGTATTTCGCATAATACTCTTAACAAGTTGACCTCTTAACAAGCTTGTTAGGCTAACAATGCTTTGAACAACTGGGCCCAGGTAATTTGAACCTTGTGTTTAAGTAATGAGACTGTAGGCCCTTGGTGAATTTATTTTATATACCCTAAAAAAAATCTAAAAATTGGGACACCTAAAATAATCACCATAATTGTCCTAAAAATGAAGCAGTTTGGTTTTACTCTGCAGCAGTGCATTCAGAAGCATCTCAAGCAGATGGAATAGCAAACAGTGTCAGCCATGATCAGACTGGTAATTTGGGAGCAGTCTGATCTGGGTCTGCACTGTTTACTCTTACTTATCTGTCTCAATACTTAATATTTTTATGGTAGAAGTCTGGCTTCATTGACAGTTTCAAATGACAGATGCAGCACAGATTTGATCAGAGTCCAGTTATTCAAAACATTGTAAGCTTAAATCCTTAAAGCTCTGAAATAGCAGGCATCAAAATGGCGACAAAGTGAAACGTTTGAAACATTGTCTTATCTAAGCTGTATCATATTGAGAATTCAAAGACTAGAAGGCAGACAATATAGGTCCAGTTGAGACGGCTCATTATAAGCTGCCTCATCTGGACATATCAATGCTATTGTCAAAGTAGTCATTAGTTGGGATTTGTTAAGTCTTGTACAGGGTGTGCACTGGGCCCCAGAAAACGAGCGACATCAAGTCGCCTTCCAGCTGAAGCCGAGCGACTTCTTAAGAAACAAGGCGATGTGGGACGTTTGTAATTTTTTCGGGTCCTATCGGAGTTAAAACGCAAAACTTAAAGTACAAGTTATGACCTTGTCAGTAACTTTGTTCCCGGCCCAATTCGTAATAAATTTCCACATCAGCGCAGACTGATCGTTGTTCACTCATGAACGTTTAATGTGAGCACAGAAGACTCCGGTAAGACTGCGTTGACTTGCAGGCTGATCTATGTCAGTTTTCTTTGAATACGCATCAAGTATCTTTCTTCCTGACGCACCCGTACAAATCTGCATGTGCCATCGATCGATATCAATGTCTAGCGGTGTCTTTGAAGTTTGCTTACGATCAGTGTGTTCCGACACTGAATGTACCAATGAAAGTCTCCGAAACCTTGTGCATCTTCAGAGACTGTTCAGAGTGTACGTCTTGGCTAGATATTTCTCAGCATCCATAGATATTGATGCGAAAAGACAAAATTCTGATAGCGCGGATACACAGGCTGATCTGAGTCTTGTTCCTCTATTATATAACTCCCGCCGATCCATAGCTTGTTTGTACGGAAAAACTTTGATCGGAAGTCGCGATTTTGGTCGTCGGCTCAAGGCCGGTCTGAGTTTTCTCAAGTTAATTCTACACCAGCACCGTACATAGCGCAGTCTAGTTGTATTTTAAAACAAAATGTGACCATTAGGACAAGACTGCGCAGTCTGGTTTGGACGTTTGCACACCCACGACGCCAAACGCGTGGAAGCGATCTCACCACTACCAAGGCTACTTTTCAAAGGTACTGCGTGTGCCTACGATGCAGATTAGTATGCGCACTCGCAAAGTCTGATGAAAGCTAACTCGATGAACAATCTATTAAAGGAAGACTCTGATTAACTTCAGTTTCAGATGGCGCAAGGTCTTATTTCACCCGACACATAGAAAATATTTTAAGTCACAGCGGACAGTCGCTGCATGGGAAGTCCGGTGAACTCATGACCCTCACCACATAAAATGTATCTTATGGAACATGCGAAGAGTGAAGACTGATAAGCTTCTTCGAAAGTATTCGCTTTTCAAAGGGTAACGGTGACGCTCATTTCACAAAGACCTTTTTAGCGGTCAGGAAACACCAATCGCATTACAATATTGCGCAGGCTGATACGAGTCTTTGCTATCAGCGTATGTCTGGGTTAAGATACCTTTTCCCGTTTCTCGGTTCAATCTGACACATTGAGTTGCACGTGGCAGAGGCGGCGTCCTTTGATCTGAAGCTGAAATCAACAAGTGGGATTAGACAAACGTGTCTGACCTATTAAAGTGCAATGGTTACCGTCTTTAACCGTTGCACTACCGGTTTTACGCTCAGTAATCGCGTTTGCATTGATCTAAATGGTAACTCGCACTGGTCGCCAATTTTTGCATGTTTTTTTTTCTTTCTTTTTTTTTGAGACACGAGATTGTTCATTTGCCGGTTCATCCCCAAAACGATACCGAGAATGAGTAAGTCTCGGGTAATGCATTTGCGAAAAGTGCAGTCCAGCGTCGGGGTTACACTGTTCGCAGAACTTTCGCAATCATAAAATTCTATGAACAACGATGTAGATCATAACCTGATGCGCTGTCCTGCACTTGTCTACACGGCCAGCATTAACATTCTGAACTTCAAAGAATGCGACGATCATTATAAGCCTGCCTAAGTGAGTACTGTCTTGTCTTATCTACTCTGCTCGTCATCGCCCTAGCTAGAAGGTAAGAAAATTTATACCATAACGTAAGAAATCAATAAGGACCATGATCAGAATGCGCTTTACACCTGCCGTTAAAGCAGGTGGATAGATTAAGTCGGCAAAATGTAGCGGGATCAAAGCTCTTTCGCTCGTCACTTAGTGGATTAACTGTACTACCGTTGGCTTTGCCGGAGTGTTAATTTTACCGCCTTGATGTCGGCAACACCTATCGAGATCAAAGCTCAATCAGGGTCGGTGATGGGATTAACACTGATAAATGAAAGGGGGCTTTGTTAATTGGCGTTGAAATTTGATGTACTGGCGCCAGTCATTTTGACGAATTATTGATCTTACGACCCAGAAAAACAGGGCGACTTGAACTTCGCTTTTCGGGAAACCCAGGGCGAAGTTTTGAGCCCCAAGGCGAAGTTATCACCCAACTTCGCCTGCAATGCACACCCTGCTTGTAGTACACCTAGAAACAAGTTTGCTAATATTTTTTGCTAATGAGTGAAGCTTTTTCCACAATTTTTAGCAAAAAGAAGAAAAAAAAGTGAAGCTAACAGGAAGTCACAGAAGTTGTTTCCCTTCAAGTAGTGGTGGGGAAAAACTATAGTATACCCATATTCCTTAAAGTATGAGGAGCCCCCGTAGCTCAGTGGGTTAAGCACTGGCCTTCTGATCTAGCCCCATTTGAAGCAAAAATCTTACCTACTGTAAACAGGGTTCCATTGTACACAGCCTTTATCATCCTACCATCATCCTGATATGACTGAAATACTGTTGAAAAGGATGTAAAATTGCAAGCCATCCATCCATCTTAAAGTATGCACGAACTGCAGCTTGCACATGCATGCACTCTGGTCAGGGCAAGTGGTTGTTACCATGGCAATAAACCTTCTTAATCAAAGTGTGCAGGCAAATGCAATTTCTATATTTGCCCAAGGCAGGTTTTCTGTCTGCTGCCTGTTCATCCCCTGGTTCAACAGAGCTGTCTCCTGCATAAAGGGTGGTTTATGTAATAATTCTGAATATTAGAACAGGTATGAATAAACAGTGCAGTCCCAGATCAGACTGCTCCCGTAGGAGCAGTCTGATCTGGGCCTACACTGTTCACAATTACATCTGCATGTATTGAATACAAAACTGCTCTGTAGAATCAAACTATCCCATTTTCAGACCATCACAGCAATTATTTCAATTGATTGAATCTTTAGAGTTTCTGTGGTAATGTTTTTGCAAACTTTCAAGACTTAAGCGATTCTGTGCCTCCATACATATATGCTTGAACTTTCTGTTTGCTCATGGATTTTGAGTCTGCAGGTTCCTCAGGGCCTCCATACATAGCTTGTTCGAACAGTGAGGGTTTTTGTCAGACTGTGCAGATGCACAGGCTGGTCTGATCTTTTACTGTTTACATATGCCTTAAGCACCCTTTTATCATGTTGAAATCAATATATGAACTGCGACATGACTAAACAGACAAAGTGGCATGTGCACCTAGCAAAAACTCAGGTCAGCCTGGGCATCTGCCCAGTCTGATCAGAGTCTTTTCGGTGCACTCAAAGCGTAGCTTAATGTCTCTGCTACTGCTATGCCTACAGCCAAGACTCTGATCAGACTGGGGGATGCCCAAGCCTATATGAGCCTTTGCTAGGCACACATGCCATTTTATGGTTTTGTTGTGTCACGGCTCATATGATGACATAAAAGGTGCCCACACAGAGAGAACATGCTAATAAGATGTAGTTAAGATTTTTCCTCTTAAAGTGCGGTGGTCTGAAATATGTTGTAACAAACACTGAAAAATAATTAAAGGC
This sequence comes from Ctena decussata, assembly GCA_963989385.1. Taxonomy (NCBI): domain Eukaryota; kingdom Metazoa; phylum Mollusca; class Bivalvia; order Lucinida; family Lucinidae; genus Ctena; species Ctena decussata. The sequence goes on along the minus strand of OZ022506.1, from coordinate 40,092,897 downwards.
ATTTACCAAGTACGTACGATCCTTTGAGGCTGTCAGCCTCATGTCATACAGGTGCATAAATGTCAGATCATACCTTGCAGAAGGTAAGGGCCCAGTCGTTCAAAACTTAAGACCTCATTGGCTTATAAGACGGTAAAATTTCAAATATATTATATGCACAAACACTGCCTTTTTGTGCCAAAAAATGTGAGGAGCTTTTGCATTGCAAAAGCTCTTCATAATTTTTCAGCAAAAAATATTACGGCAGTTGATTTTGTGAGCACTGTAAGACTTAACGAGTCCTTAACTAATGACTTTGTTAGGCTAATAATGCTTTGAACAACTGAGCCCAGATGTTTTCCCCCCTGGAAGCTCCAGTTTTTGCCCTCCTTTGCTTAACAATCACTTGATATAAGTGAAATATTTTTGAAAGGGCCATAAAAGGCTTTTCAAGGGAAAAAAAATTACAAAATTATTTATTTCATACAACCTCACGTTTTAAGAAGAAACAAACAAAAACAATATTAGACTATTGTTGTTTCTTGCATGAAAAGTTTTAACCTACCTATAAGGCACCAAAAAGCAAACGACAAAATGTACATGTATGTCTGCAAAATTTCACATTTTTTTTTTTTGTCCAAGCTATATCATTTTGAGAATTCAAAGACCAGAGGGCAAACAGTGTAGATCCAGATGAGATGGCTCCTTTAAATGAGCTGCCTCATTAGGATCTATGCTATTTGAAAATTAATTTTTTGGGGTTTTTTTTTTTCGCTTGAGTGTTACCTTTTCCTGACTTTCATCAAAACAGAATGTTACTTTGAGTTCTAATGTACTGAGATATTGACACATTCTTCCTTGTACAGTGATGTGATTGTATGATGTTTTGTTTTCTATCTTAAATTACATTAGCGACTGTCTTCACACATCTTTGAACCTAGACATACAGATGTAAGTATGCTAATATGACTCGATATTTTTCGTTGAATTGCAAATTTCATCCAATGGGGATAGTAATATAAATGCTTGTAATATCATAACCATGTAGTATGGCCATGCACTAGATCAGGTCAGAAGTACTTAAGCTTTATGGCAAAATTGAAACTTGTTATTTCATGGGGTAATAAAACAACTATTTAGTGCCTTTGTGGCTACTATTTTAGCCACGACACGAGAAAGCCAACAAAGCGGCTGTGTGCCCAGCGCAGACTCAGATCAGCTTGGGCATCCGCCCAGTCTGATCAGAGTCTTCGAGTCATGGTCATTCTCTTAAATTTTTTATTTTATTTTATTTTTAAGACTTATTTCTGAGAAAGCATTAAATTTTGTTCATATGTTGACAATACATGGAATGCTTGTCTGAAGTTTTATGCTGTGCAAGCCACACCCCCAAAGGGATTGTGTGATGGGCATGCAGCAATTCAGGCAAGCTATGCTGTCAGGCGACAGCCCTAGTTAACCCTGAAAGCACCAGAAATGCAGACAACAAAATGTTTAGTCTAAACTGTATCATACTGAGAATTCAAGATGCAGATGAATTGTTGAACCAGATGAAACATTGAACCACTGACGGCATCATGTTTGTTTGCTCTTTACGTTAGGCAAGGTATGAAGAAGTGGAAAGACATCAACATTTCAGAACATCGCACCTAGGCACAATCCTTCTAACGCCTAAGTGGTAGATATGCGTAGGTTTAAAACATCGCACCTAGGCATAATCCTTCTACCTCTAAGTGGTTGATATGCGTAGGTTTAAATGTGATTTATGTTTTCATGCAAAATTCGTCCACGATGAACAGAAACAAAATTTAGTTTTGATATGGTATAAGGCAGCCATATTAATTTTTTTTGAAAAAAAAAAGAAAATAGAATTAAACCACCATTGAAACATAGAAAAGCATCCTATAGCTGCCCTTGTTAAATTAAAAAAAAACTTAGAATTATAAAGAGGGGCATCCTATGGCTGCCCTTGTAGTGATATCTCCAGAAACTTTTTCCAGTGTGTAGTAAATTGTAATTGAGCTCTTGATGTTGAGAACTACATATATCTGATGATGCTCTTACATAAGTTTTCTGTAGACACATTCCTATGGCTCTTTTTTAACTTTAGTGCTCCAGCTAAGAAGGGGTAACTAAGATAATTTAGGAATAATTTTCCATATTTCTCAATCAAAACATAAGTTGTTACCCCTCATTAGAACCGTCTCACTGAGACGGTTCTAATGAAAGGTCATAACATATGTTTGCATTGAGAAATAAGAAAAAATATCTCTGAATTATCTGTTACTGCTTCTTATCTGGAGCTCTGGAAATGTATAAAAAGATGTTGCAGTCCCAAATTAAAACTGTTTCATTGAGGTGGTTTTCTTGAGATGGCTGAGCATATAGAGAATACCATGTTAGTGTCTTTTGATATCAAATTTTCAGGCAAGACCAGAAACAGCGTAGGAATGGCAAGGCTTGCAGAGCCAGTCCGACATGTTTCTGGTCGAGCCTGATAAACTTATATCAAAAGACACTTACATGATTTTCCATTTATCATGCATTATTAAAATATTTTCAGCTGTAAAGAGTGTCAAACAAAAGAAAAGCAAACACAGTTTTGTTGAACTTGTTGACGTCATGAATGTGTTATGACGTAAGTTGGGGACGTCATTTAACCAATCGAACGTTGTTATCAAGCCAACGTCAGTATGTAGCCAGTTGTCTTCAGAGATCGCTTCTGTAGGCATCGCCTGATAATATTTGCGCAGGCGCAGTTCTAAACTAACATGATATGGCATCATGTTATCATACCCCTGTTATCAGGTGACTTTTGCAGCATGTTCTTGATAAAGCTTTTTATCTTTTCTGTGACTAGCAGAGGTCGCACATACCATAGGCATTGCTTCACACTGGTCTGGCATTCAACACAGGCAACGAAGACAGCGTACAAGGAACCTGCTTGTTCTGCTCATCAGGATAAGTTTGTTTCAGAAGTATAGTCTCACGGACCATCCGACCCCCTACTCTTGAAATAGGTCTCAAAAGTTTTACTGAATTGATACGCATATTCAAGAAATGCTTGAAAACAATTTTTGGGCTACAACGACCAGCCAACGAATGGGTGATAAAACTTATTCCAGCACTGCCACGGGTGGTAAACCTAGGAACTACCACGAAATTGTGTTAACGTAATTTTGTTCCCAAGCCGCATACGGGACATAACGGGGTAGTTTCCAGGCCGAAAAATTGATAAACAAAGGTTGGTGTCATTTTGGTTTTTGTTTTATTTTACTACTAAGAACGAACAATGGTGAAATCGGCCAATATGGTTCCGTGTAAATATGTCTCAGCGTCCCCTCTAACCCCAAATTTTATATGAAAAGTTATTTTCTTTCTTTAGATTTTTGTTTCCCCACTGAGTATCGGGTCAATTTTCCATAAAGTACAGTGCCAATTCGAAGGAACTGAGCTCGTATCCATCAAATTATATTGAATTTGATATCATTTGCCGATGAAAATGATACAAAGACCCTTACTAAACGTTCCTGCATAGAAAACAGAAGCCAAGAGTTTACTCGTAAAAGATTCAGGCCCCGTTTGTCCTGTGTGGTAGTTTCCAGCTCACCGTGGTAGTTAAAATGCTATCGTGGTAGTTGCCAAGACTTTGTAGGATTTTAGTAGTAGTTCCCATCAGCAGATGTTCACTTCTCAGGGGCTACTTCAAATTTTTAAAGACGGGGTGTTCGGGCCGAACCTTGAATACCTCTCTTATTCATACAAAGACCTTTTCAAACAATTTTTGTCGGATAAAATTTGTCGACTGCCTGAATTTTAAATTTAGTGGGCTATTGAAATGATGAGAAGAATGAAAAGAAGGGATATTCACATAGCTAATTTGTTGTTGAGTAGACATGCCTTATAATTATCATATAACATGCCCGTTCATCGTCGCACTCACATGTATATAAAAAGTGACCCAACCCGAGGGACCATCGAATTACCGCAAACCACTGCAAACCACCCCAAACCACTTTTGAAATAGGTTTCCTGATATGGGGAGAATATAGAATATGCTTTAGCATAACGTTTTGGGTGATCAACGTAATGATTTTACCATAAGCAGCATCACCACCCCGATCACCGCAAACCACTATGAAAATGTATTACTTGGTATGTAATAGGCATAAGTGTTCTATTTTCTGTTAACAAAATACTGGTTTAATTTCGCAAAACAGTGGATTTCATTACCGCTGCCAACTAAGTTGAACCATGGAAAACCATTTGTGACTTGGGTTCCAGTCCCTAATACAGTAAAAGAGAATCCCCCGTTTGCGGTCAAATTTACCTGTCACATTTGTTTCCATATTTAGACATTTTCACCCCGATGGGGGTGGTAAACTTGCTATTTTGGGGTATTTTCAGAAAATTGCATCCGTGCAGAAATGTACTGATTATACGTTGAACATGAGAAAATCTGCACAAAACAGACATCTTTATCAAAATTTTCACCTTTCAGATTTCTTTTTAAATGTTAAAGTTCTCGAGTTGTACTGTTTCAAAAGATTTGGTTCCCAATCACTCACTGGCAATCAGGGTTAACTTGATATTTTTGTCTCCGATCGGGGTCATATGATGTACTAAATACTATATAATTTTTCATTTATTTGACATAAAGTATCAAAAAATTAAATGACTTTAAGTCTGAAACGAAGTTGATTGTAAAACATACACAGATAATAATCTTGATTATTATGAAGTTGAGATTTTGGCCCCATGTCTATGTACTTTTTGTTTGTCTTTGTTAAGGATCAGTAATTGTCAGCAGCAAATACCCTAGTTTTCATGTGGCTTTAATAGTATATAGTACATCAAATGACCCCAATCGGGGACTAATATGTCAAATTACATCCCTTTGGGGTCATAATTGTTTGAAAATCATAACTTGAGAAATAAAGCATTAAAAAAAATCTGAACGGTAAAAGTTTGAATAATTTTGTCCTTTTTCAGCAGGTATTCTCACTTCATTAACTTTTTGCACAGATGTCTGAAAATACCCAAAATAGCCATTTTACCTCCCCCAATCGCGGTACAAATGTCTAATATGGAAACAAATGGTAAATTCTCTTCTACTGTACCATGGAAAAAATAAGTGACGACAAGCAGACATTACAATCAGACGATGCCAAAACAGGAAAATATGAAGTTATGAAAACGGTTGTAAACATGTATTTAAACAAGCAAACAATTTGACAGACCACATTTTGGAAAGGGGCTGCTTCTTACAACTGTATAAGCTCTTAGTTTTATTGGTATTATTTCTCTCGCTGAAACGCATATCAATTATAAAATTGAGTCACGACTGGTCCCAATGCAACTATCAATGTTTTCCCACAGAGGGAGGCGGCGGGATACCCATGGGGAATAAGACAATTTTGAAAACTTTCGCTCCAATTCCCTACCCGTAAGCAAATATGTGGTGTCACAAATTCCTTTGGTGGACCATCAAATTTGTTATAAAATCTAATTTAGAACTTCCAGAAAAGTATCAAATGTCCCAACCTCGTTTTTAGGTGTTCTATCTAATTCCCATGGGTTGGGATTTTTTGGCTGTCTAATCCCCATGGTATCCACCCCCCCACTCCCGGGGGGAAATATAGGTGCACTAGTATTGGCGATTCTTAAACGAGCGGAAAATCTGTTGATGGGAACTACTACATAGTCTTGGCAACTACCACGATAGCATTTTAACTACCACGATGCGCTGGAAACTACCACACAGGACAAACGGGGCATGAATCTTTTACGAGTAAACGCTCGGATTTTTTTTTCTGTGTAGAAACGTTTATTAAGGGTCTTTTTATCATTTTCATCGGCAAATGATATCACATTCAATTTAATTTGACAGATACAGGCTAAAATCCTTCGAACTGGCACTGTACGTTGGGGAAAGTTGGTCCGATGCTCAGTGGGGAAACAAAAATCTAAAGAAAGAAAATAACTTTTCATATAAAATTTGGGGCTAGAGGGGACGCTGAGACATATGTACACGGAACCATATTGGCTGATTTCTCCAATGTTCGTTCTTAGTAGTAAAATAAAACAAAAACCAAAATGACACCAACCTTTGTTTATCAATTTTTCGGCCTGGAAACTACCCCGTTATGTCCCGTATGTGGCTTGGGAACAAAATTACGTTAACACAATTTCGTGGTAGTTCCTAGGTTTACCACCCGTGACTGCATCAATACTAGAAGGAATTTCTTCGAAAACCTGGTCTGACTAAGAGGTCTAACAAACTGCCGGGTCCGTAAGAATGATATTTTCAAATAAATGTAAGAAGTATGCGAAAACAATCGTGTTTTAAAGTACGTTGCCTCGTTGCCTGTGTTGAATGCCAGACCAGCGTGTCCTTGTCCCACAACAGCTGCAGGGGCGACGGCATAAACTTTTGTCCATTATTCTGGGTTTGAGGTTATAAAACTTGAGAATAATCTCAAACTCAAAATAAAGCACACTGATTGGCTGCTTCCAAGCACATGCTAGGAAGCAGCCAATCAGTGTGCTTTATTTTGAAGTTGAGAATGTACTCAAGTTTTATAACCTTGAACCCAGGGTTTAGCTCTGTTTTGTGACAATGCACAGATAGGCAAAACACCACCCTCTAAGGAAAGCTTGCTATGAAAAATGAGAATAATGAGCGGCAACACAACAATACCGACAAAGTGGCATGCGCAGCAGCAAAAACTCAGTCTGGGCAACTGCCGAGCCTGATCAGAGTTAAGCTGTGTGCTTAAAAGGTAGCTAAGGGTCTAAGCTATCACCATGTGGTACATTGAAGACTGTTCTGATTGGGTGGATGCCCAGGCTGATCTGAGTCTTCGCTGGTTGCACATGTCAGTTTGTTGGTTTTGTCATCTTGGGGCTCATTGATGATTCCAGGCAGGCTTTCCAAATACCTGTAGGGCAGTTGTCAGTTACTGGCGAAAGTATGTGCACTTAGTACTGGTTAACCGCTTAGGAGGTCTAAGCCTGCCCAGGAATAGGGTGGTTAGGTTAACTGACTGTCCCGACATGACCATAGCTGTTTAACGTGGACGTTAAGCATCAAATCAAATCAAATCCAAATCCAAATACCTGTACTCAAAGTAAAGCTTACCCTAATATGCTAAATTATTGGGACACCTAAAACCATTGATTTTCCATTTGGGAGAATGGAAAATCAATGGTTTTAGGTGTCCAAATATTGGAGCACTTTAATGTAGTCTTGTCCTTGAATAAATCCAGGCAATACAGTAGCTTCATCTTATAAAAAAATAAAAAAAAATAATAAAACCTATTGAATTATCATGTAGTGTGTTGTGACTACACTTTATTTCAATTTCCTTAACTGAATTGCAGTGGCACTTGTTCCAGTGTTTTTGTTTGCTCTTCTCCATGCCTGTACTTACACAAAGAATCTCCTAAATGTAAGTATCTCTATATAGTACAAAAGCTATCAGCGTTAGCAAATAACCCAGTTCTGAGTAAACACCTCCATATTTTTAGCTCACCTGAGCCGAAGGCTCACAGGTGAGCTTATAGTATAGGCAGGCATCCGTCGTCCGTCGTCCGTCGTACGTCCGTCGTCCGTCGTCCGTCAATATATTCAAACAACATCTCCTCTCAAACTACAGGGCCCATTGTTACCAAATTTCATATATAGCATCTACAGGCAGGGGGAACCAATAATACTGTTTTTTATCCAAATCGCTTCGTAACTTTGGTTGCTATGGCAACTTAAAGTTTCCATTGACTTGTATGGGAAAAATTGAAAATTTGCATTTATTGCTATGTCACTGCAGATAATTTGACAAAACTTTTACAGAAATGTTCATTGAGTAGTCCTCTATCGACAACGTGAAATTTATGTAAATTGCAAAATTTGGCTGGTTGCCATGGCAACCGAATGGTTAAAAATAGAAAAAATATTCAAAAATCATCTCCTCAGAAACTATGCAACCAATAAAACTCAAACTTCACAGAAAAGATCTTGGTACTGCCCTCTATAAAGATACTGTTTTTCTTGGCAATTGCTCCAGCAGATTGGTTGCTATGGCAACTTCAAGTTACCATTGACTTATTTTGGGAAAATTGAAAATTTGCATTTATTGCTATGTCACTGCAGATATTTTAACAAAACTTTTACAGAAATGTTCCTTGAATAGTCCTCTATCAACTACGTGAAATTTATATAAATTGCAAAATTTGGCTGGTTGCCGTGGCAACCGAATTGTTAAAAATAGAAAAGATATTAAAAAATCATCTCCTCAGAAACTATTCAACCGATAAAGCTCAAACTTCACAGAAAGGATCTTTGTACTGCCCTCTGTAAAAATACTGTTTTTCTTGGCAATTGCTCCAGCAGTTTGGTTGCTATGGCATCTTAAAGTTGCCATTGACTTATAATGGGAAAATCTAAAATTTGCTTTTAATGCTATGTGATAGCAGATATTTGGACAAAACTTTTTTAGAACTATTCCTTGAGTAGTCCCCAAACAGCCATGTTAAATTTATATAATTGCACAATTTGGCTGATTGCCATTGCAACCGAATGGTTAAAAATAGAAAAAATATTGAAATATCATTTTTGCAGAAATTATGTGGCTGATAAAGCTCAAACTTTACAGAAAGGATCTTTGTACAAGTCTGTATAGAATACTGTTTTTCGTGGCAATTGCTTCAGCAGTTAGGTTGGTATGGCAACTTATAGTTTCCTTTGAAATATAATGGGAAAAATAGAAAGCTGCAATTTTGCTATCTCCCTGCAGTTATTTTGGATTTTTTTTTCTACAGAAATGTTGCTTGAGTAGTCCTCTATGATTCGTATTAATTTTGTCCAAATCGCCGAATTTGATTTGTTGCCATGGCAATATTAGGGAAATATTTTCGAAAATATATTCAAAAATCTTTTCCTAAAAAACCATATAGGGGGATGAAGCTGATTCTTTGCATACATGTTCATGACATTAGCCCATACTTAAATGGTTTTTTTAGCTCACTCAGGTCATGCATACATTTGGAAGAGTGACGATGAAAACTATTATCAGTATATTATCTTGACCTACATTTTATGATTCACTGATTTCCAAAATTTGCATTGTGTTTCTCGTCTCACCTGCGACTGGCATAAGTGAGACATCGGTATTACTTTTTTGGTGTTGACAATGTAAATTTTGCTTGGAGTTTTAGTGCTTATTTCTGCTTTGTGACAATGAGCAGACAGGCGAGACAGAAGAGCCCATAGAGTTCTTGTTCATCTGGAGATGTTGACTTGTCTGAATTCACCAATCATGCCTGTGAAATAAATTATGTATACGATAATAATAAGTTGTTTCTATTTTCAGGTAAGACATTTATTCTTTTCTATTCTATCCCATAACCATACAAGGTCATTGGGTAAGACATACAATGCCTAAAAAGAATGGGTGGATGAGATCAGTGGTGATGGAGACAGGTAAGTTTGAGGACAGACGTAATGAATATGACGTGACTGAGGAGCTGGCCTCACTAAAAACAGAAAACAAAGACATAGTGACTTCTGTCACCGAGCCAAAAAATCTGCCAATTGTTTTGCTAACTAATCTGCCAAATAACCTGCCAGATAAAAGACTAGAAAAGGCAATCAAGGAGGTGAGAATCAGAGGAAGTCTGTTGTTATTTCTAGGATCAGAGAGCCATCTAAACATTTAATAGTTCGCCGACTTTGCAAATCTCTGTCCAGTTTTCATATTTATAGCCCGTCAACTTTGCAAATCTCTGTCCAGTTTTCATGTTTATAGTCCATTGACTTTGCAAATCTCTGTCCAGTTATCATGTTTATAGCCCATTTCTAAAAAAGTATAAGCACTAGAGCCAAGAACATTTTGTCAGTGTTACATTTGGAAAGGTAACCCTCAAAGCCACCATCAATATTTCATCTGGACTGACAGTTTATGGTTTACAGGTTTGGCAAAAAGTATAGAGTTTAGGTTTATAAATTAGCTTTGTTTCTCAAGAACTATAAAGGCTAGGGTCATGAAACTCAGGTCATGCATACATCTGCAAGAGTGGAGATAAAAATCATCATCACTCCTGTGTCTTGACCTACATTTTACGGTTTACTGACTTAACAAAATTTGCATTTTTTTTTTTTGCTGGTGACTGGCAGAAGCGAGACATAGGTATTACTTTGAATGAGGGTTTTTTGTGTTTACCTTTGCTTTGTGACAATGCACAGCCAGGGTAGCCACAAGATTCCATGCAATTCTTGTTCAACTGGAGAAGATGCAGACTAGCCTAAGTTCACCAATCATTTCAAAAGGCACCTGGTTTTTGTCGCAAGGGATCGATATAAGAGTTCACTTTTCCATCCATTGGTCCGTCCATTCGTCCATCCATCCATCCATCCGTTATTGTTTTCATCGAATCGTCAAAAAAATTCTTTGAGCCTAGTGTTTAAGTCACTTTCTCACAAACTATGATACCTACAATCATCAAACCTGGTTTAGAACGTTATTTAGGGCTGTTGCACTTATTTTTACCCTTGACCTATATGTGACATTCTGCTGACTTAGTAAAATTTTACATCAAAATTACGTCGACTCTAGCGTCGACCCTAGCATGTAAGTCAGTGTCTCACAAACTGTGATACCATACAATCATCAGACCTGGCGTGGTTTCTTCTTACAATGTTCTGGAGGGCTGTTGCAACTATTTTTGCCCTTGATCTGTATTTTACGCCCTGCTGACTTAGTAGAATTTTACATCAAAATTACATTGCCCTAGCGTTTAAGTTAATTTCTCACAACCTATAGCCGGGCCGGGTAGCGCAATCGGTAGGGCACCTGACTCGTAAGTCAGAGGTCCTGGGTTCGAATCCCGGTCTGGCCACATACTTTCGTTTCTCCTTCCACTGATTCAAGAAGGGTAGTTGTCAGTTACTGGCGAAAGTATGTGCACTTAGTACTGGTTAACCGCTTAGGAGGTCTAAGCCTGCCCAGGAATAGTGTGGTTAGGTTAACTGACTGTCCCGACATGACCTTAGTTGTTTACCGTGGATGTTAAACATCAAATCAAATCAACCAAATCACAACCTATAGGATACCTACGATCATCAAACCTAGTATAAAGTTTCTTCTTAGAATGTTCTTGAGGGCTGTTGCACTCATTTTACCTTTGACCATATTTTATGCCCTTCTGACTTAGTAAAATTTTATATCAAAATTAGGTTGACCCTAGCGTTTAAGTCCATTTCTTGCAAACTGTGATACCTACAATTATCAAACCTAGCATAAAGTTTCTTCTAGGGCTGTTGCAGTTATTTTTACCCTTTACCTGTATTTCGCACTCAGCTGACTTAGTAAAAAAAGCCCAAGGTCGCTGAAAATTTTCTACATAAATACATCATATCTCGCCTACACTCTCTTTTAACTATGACCTCTACCACTGTGTATGGGTAATGCAGGTGCGGCATAAGATTCCACGGAATTTTGGTGTGAAATAACTTCTGTATACTGAAAGATTTTTCTTTCTATTTTCAGGTAAGAGATAACTATGCCTAAAAAGAAGGGGTGGAGGAGATCTGTGGCTATGGTAGGGAATCTAAATGCTAGGACAGGTAAGTATGAGTCAGGTGAGTATGAGGACAGACGTAATGACTATGACGTGACTGAGGAGCTGGCCTCACTAAAAACAGAAAACAAAGACATAGTGACTTCTGTCACCGAGCCAAAAAATCTGCCAATTGTTTTGCTAACTAATCTGCCAAATAACCTGCCAGATAATAGAGAGACTAGAAAAGGCAATCAAGGAAGTGAGACTAAGAGGAAATCTGTGGTTATTCCAGTTGATGTTTGTAGGATGAATAGAGAGCCATCTGATTATGTAGAAAATGATAGTATGAGCAATTTAAATACAAATAATCAGAAAGCATCATTGACAACTTTCTCTTGGAATGCTTGTGATACAATTTTTGGGACTTTTCATCAAAATAATCAAAGATTTTCAGATGAATCAAGGGGATTTCAATGCACATGCAACGTATTGTGTATTTTATCATACTCAGCTTGTCTGGAAGTAGAGAATAGCACAAACTTAGATAAAATTCTTTGTGATGGAGATGCTGTTTATCGAAATGTGATAAATAGGTTGAAAGCAGAAGGGAAGTTTATGCATCCACTATTAAGTTTGGAAGAAATTCCTGACAATTTTAAAGTTGATATTGGGACATTTACTGTGGAGAAGCAATCAGTAATAAGTGGCTTATTGGTGAACACTCAGCAAGATGATGGCTTTCCCACACTTCATCATGCTTTACAAACAGCCTTTTCTACAACATCATCCGGCCTCTTAATGATTGGAGCAATATGTTCAGCTGTATATAAGAAGAATGATTTGTATGTATTTTTTGATTCTCACTCGCATGGAGAGAATGGACTTTCAACTGCAGATGGTACATCAATTTTGATATCTTTCTCATGTCTGAATGATCTAATCACTTACCTGTATGCATTTTATAATAGTATGAGAATAGATATGAACTTGCAGTTTGACTTTTTGCCAGTCACGGTTGAAAAATGTGAACTGAATGAAAGCTATAAAGGACACTTGGACTGTAGCCTTGAAGCTTATTTTGAGGATCAAATGTTAAAACAGGCTGAAAAAATGCAAAGTCATGCAAGTAACTTACGTATGTCTAAAGAAGCTTCACATGCTAACAAAAGGAAGAAACTCATAGAGTACAATACAGCGTACAAAAAGAAACAAAGATTAGATCCTGCTTTTAAAGCAAATGAGAAGGTAAATGAGGTTGCATCTAAGCAGAAAAAAAGACAAGATCCTGCATTTAAAGTAAATGAGAAAGTATCTAAGCAGATAAAAAGACAAGATCCTGCATTTAAAGTACACGAGAAAGTATGTCAGCTTGCATCTAAGCAAAAGAAAAGACAAGATGCTGCATTTAAACTAAATGAGAAAGTATCTAAGCAGATAAAAAGACAAGATCCTGCATTTAAAGCACATGAGAAAGTAAGTCAACTTGCATCAAAACAGAAAAAAAGACAAGATCCTATATTTAAAGAAAATGAGAAAGTATCTAAGCAAACAAAAAGACAAGATCCTGCATTTAAAGTACATGAGAGAGTATGTCATCTTGCATCTAAGCAGAAAAAAAGACAAGATCCTGCATTTAAAGTACATGAGAAAGTATGTCAGCTTGCATCTAAGCAGAAGAAAAGACAAGATGCTGCATTTAAAGTAAATGAGAAAGTATCTAAGCAGATAAAAAGACAAGATCCTGCATTTAAAGTACATGAGAAAGTATGTCAGCTTGCATCTAAGCAGAATGCTAGAAAAAATCCAGAAGTCCTAGCTAAAGAGCGTGCTGAAAAGGAATCTTCAAGAAAAAATCCGGCTTTTAAAAAGAAAGAAAAAATATATCAGCTTGCATCTAAGCAGCATGCCAGAAAGAAGCCAGGTGTCTTATCTAAAGAATGTGCTGAAAAGGAGGCTGCAAGAGAAGACTTTGCTTTTAAAGCTAAGGAAATAATATATCAACGTACATCAAAACAGAAAGCAAGAAAAAAACCTTATGTACAGGAGTGTGAAAGGATCAAGCAACATCAAAAAAGGCAACAGAAACAAAAATTGCATGTGCTATTTGATCCAAAGGACCCAAAATCTGATAAGGAATGTAAAATGGCCAAAGATAATGTTCATGACCAAAACTCAAACAAATTATCTGGTGGAAAAGTGTTGAAAACTATTAATGAATGTATAAAACAATTTCATTCAAGTATTGCTGTTGGACCATTATTTGTGTGTACATCCTGCCATCAGACATGGTTTAGAAAAAGTGTTTCCATATTAAAGAATACCCACATCCCAGCACAAAGTAAAACACTTTTCTGCACAAATTTTACATCTGTTAATGATGAAGAGTGGGTTTGTCATACTTGTTTGAGCGCATTAAGAGACGGTAAAATTCCAAAATTATCTGTAGCAAATGGAATGAAATGGCCAGAAAAGCCTCCAGAACTTTATTTACATCAGCTTGAAGAAAGGTTAATAGCACTTCGTATTCCATTTATGCAAATAAGAGAATTGCCACGTGGTGGCCAATACTCCTTGAAAGGAAATGTTATTAATGTACCAGTTGATATTCAGCCCACTGTAAACTGTCTTCCAAGACCCATGGATGAAAACTTTACAGTTGCTATCCAGCTCAAAAAGAAATTGTCTTATAAGAAAGTTGATTTTAAAGAAAATGTTAGACCAGTAAGAGTTTTAACTGCATTACACTGGTTAGTAAATAAAAGTGAATTATATAAAAATGTAGGTTTATCAGTTAATGACAGCTGGTTTCAGGAAGTTACTGAAACTGCAAAAGACACAGTTAAAGAATTTTTGGAAATGACAACAGAGCAAACCAAGGACAGTAATAACTTGGAGAATCCAGTACATGAACAAGTGAAAAACATTGGTACATTTGCTAAAGACTGTACTGAAACTGATGGCTATGATTCTGATCATTACAGTGAAATAGATGCCAATGATAATGTTGGAAATGTAGATACATTAGTGGATGATGCAAATATTGCAAACAAATATGATCAGGTATTTACCTTTGCACCTGGAGAAGGACAACATCCACTTAGTTTATATCAAGATAAAGATGCAGAATATTTATGCTTTCCTACAATATTTTGCGGTCAGAGGCCACCAAGCAAAGATGAAAGACCTATTTCTGTTCATTATAGTGATATTGTTAAATGGGAATTACGAAGTATTGATAGGAGAGCAGCACAGTCAGTTCCAAACATCTTCTTTAAACATAAAAAGTTACAGATGAAGCAAATCAGTGACAAAGTGAATTTAGCTGTAAGAAGATGTAAAAGTAAAGGCAAGAAAATTACAGCAGCTGAAGCTAGAGATTCTGCATATTTGGATAAGCTTGTAAAACTTGACGAAGGCTACTACATATTTCGTCAGCTCAGAAATTCACCTGCTTATCTTGAAGCAAGAAAAAAGGATATTTTTGCAATGATAAGGCAGCTCTCCTTGCCCACTTGGTTTATGTCATTGTCAGCAGCTGATACTAGATGGACAGATCTTTTGAGAATGTTGGCAAAACTAAATGATGGTGTTGAATATTCAGAGAAAGATATAGAGAATTTGACATGGCAAGAGAAAACAAAACTTGTTCAGAAGGATCCAGTAACATGCTCAAGGTACTTTGATCATCATGTACAGGAATTCCTGAAAACAGTTCTTAAAAGTGATTGTCAGCCAATTGGAAAAGTAAAAGACTTTTTCTATAGAGTTGAGTTTCAACAGCGTGGTTCTCCTCATATCCACATGCTTGTTTGGATAGAAAATGGTCCAGTGCTAGAAAAGAATTCAGAAGAGGAAATAGTTCAGTTTGTCAATCAATACCTTACATGTGATGCTGATAATGAGGAAACCGCAAGTCTTGTTAACTTACAAACACATAAACACTCAAGAACTTGCAGAAAGAAGGGAAAACCAGTATGTAGATTTGGATTTCCATTACCACCTCTTCCAAGAACTTTGTTGCTATATCCACTTGATGAAGAAGTTGAAAAGTACACAAAGAAATACACGGAGCTTCAAAAGGCCATGAATGAGTATAAAGACAATGTAGAAATGACGATTGATGAATTTTTGGAGAAAGTAGCCAAATTGGATTTTGAAGATTATATCAAATGCATACGAAGCTCACTGAATGCACCAAAAGTATTTCTAAAAAGGAAGCCAAATGAAATGAGAGTCAATCTGTTTAATGTTAAAGTTCTTCTTGCATGGAAGGCAAATCTTGACATTCAGATAGTTCTTGAACCATATGGTTGTGCATCATACATTGTTGGTTATATAAGTAAATCTCAAAGAGGAATGAGTGCACAGCTTGATGCAGCAGCCAAAGAAGCTCGAAAAGGAAATTTAGATCTTAAAAAGCAAGTCAGACATATTGGAAATGTTTTTTCAAACTCTGTTGAAGTGAGTGCTCAAGAGGCAGTTTACCTTGCTCTGCAAATTCCTTTGACAAAATGCACAAGGGACATTGTTTTCATAAATACATCAACTCCTGAAGAAAGGGTATTTCTGCTGAAACCGAAAATTGTTCTTGATGAGCTACCTGCTGAGTCTACAAACATAGAATCAGATAATATTATCCAGCGTTATTCAAAAAGACCTAAGCAGCTTCAGAAATTGTGCTTGGCAGATTATGTCTCAAAAGTTGATGTTATTTATCCTAAAGAAAACAAATTATCTGAGAAAGTGGAAGATAAAAATGATGATAGTGGCAGTGAAACTGATTCAAGTGATGAAAATGAGGGGAGCTGTGAAGAAGGAAATGTTCCAAATGAAACAGTTTGTTCAGACTTGATATATAGAGCAAAAAATGGAACAAGATATAAGAGTAGAAAAGTCCCTAGAATAATACGGTTTGTAAGGTACAATAGGAAAAAGGACCCGGAAAATTACTTCAGGGAACAATTAATGCTTTACATGCCATGGCGAAATGAAGAAAAAGATCTGTTAGGTTCATTTGACACCTATCGGGACCATTATAACTTGATGAAAGAATCACTGCAGTCTAAAAGCAACGAGTATGAACATCACACTGAAGAACTTGAACTTGCAAGGCAGATGATTGAAGAAGAGGAGAATGCATATGATCAGATTGCACCAAATGCTGAACAAGAAAATAGAGAGGCAGAAGAAGAAGGAGCAAATGAATCTGAAACTTTTGTATATTTTAATCCAGATAGAGTAGTCGAGCACAGACAGTATGATATTGGTATAGAACTGCAGTCCACATGTTCAGTACCGCCTGTAGAAACAACTGGCATTATGTTACCCGAAGAAGAATATTTAACTCTTCTGAGGAGTCTGAATTTAAGACAAAGAGAATTTTTCAACCATGTAGTGCATTGGATAAAATGTAAAGATGAACCAATTTATGCTTTCTTATCAGGGGGCGCAGGTGTTGGCAAATCTGTAGTCATAAGAGCACTTTATCAAAGCCTGTATAGAACTTTGAATTTGAAGGAAGGAGAAAATCCAGAGGATATAAGAATTCTACTATGTGCTTATATGGGCTTTGCTGCTTTCAACATAGGTGGTCAAACCATTTGCTCTGCGTTCCACAAAAAAATATATCAGGGTACAAGCCTTTTGTCAGCTGATGAGTTGAATACATTTAGAATAAAGTACAGACATCTAAAGGTTGTTATTATTGATGAGATATCTATGGTTGGCACACAGTTACTCAGTTTTATTGACACACGACTGCAGCAGCTGACTGGAACAAAAAGAACTTTTGGTGGCTTAAGCATAATTGCTGTAGGTGATTTTTACCAGCTGAAACCAGTAGGTGATTCAATGATATTTCATGATTTGGACAAGGAAGCTTCTTCGCTTGCACCTAACTTATGGAAGGAACTGTTCAAAATGTATGAATTAGTAGATATAATGAGACAAAAAGAGGATCATGAGTTTGCCCAGTTACTGAATCGACTTAGACTTAATGAAATGACCGAAGAAGACAAAAACAAGTTGCAAACACGTGTTGTTGACCGTCATAGTGATGACTATCCAAAAAATGCCCTTCATTTGTTTGCTGAAAACTTAGGTGTGGATAATCATAATGAGAAAATTTTGAATCAGATGCCTGGAGAGAAAGCTGTTATACCTTGTCATGATACCGTTGTTTTAGCAAACATTTCTGCAAAAAGATCTCGTGAGCTAATTAATTCACTTCCAGATGATTTCTCAAAAACAGGCAGTTTGTTGAAGTTGTTGACAGTAGCTGTAGGAATGATTTATGTTATGACAGTGAATGTCAGTGTAGAAGATGGCTTAACAAATGGTGCTACAGGGATTGTAAAATTCATTGAGTACAAGATGGAAGGAACAAATCGTCCTAGTATTATTTGGGTTTTATTTGATGATCCTCGAATTGGTAGGTCAACCCGAGAAAAGTTCTTCAATAGAGGATTCTATAATGTTAATATCCAGAGAGAATGGACTCCAGTGTTTGATACAGAAAGAACTTTCATATACAAGTACAAAACCTATCAAAGACTTCAATTTCCATTGAGACCTGCTGCCGCGAAAACAGTTCACAAAGCTCAGGGTGCCACAGTAGAGAAAGTAGTGATTGATCTAACTCAGAAAACTGTTAGAAAAGTAGCACATATTCACTATGTTGCACTTAGTAGAGTAAAGAAGCTTGAAAATTTATACATTTTGAATCTTAATGAGCGTGCTATGGCTTTAGATGCAAAAGTGACTGAAGAGATGCAAAGATTGAAGACTGAAGCAGTTTTGAAACTTTGTTATGTGCCATTATATAAAGTTGATCCAGGCAAAATCAGAATTGCATTTAACAATGCAAGGTCTTTGCATAAACACTTTAAGGATATAGAATTTGAACCAAATGTGTTGGCTGCAGATGTTGTTGGTTTTGCAGAATCACGGTTATGTAAAAGAGATGAAAATGTTCATTTTGCTTTAAAAAGATTTAGGCTTATTAGATTAGATGATACAGAGACTGAATCATTAAATAGGCCACACCATGGACTTGCTGTATACATAAAAGAGTATTTTGAAGTTAAAAAAGTCATAAAAATGCATTGCCATTCATGTGAATTCATTCTGACTGCCTTGCAAAGCCCTTCAAAAGGATATTTTCAAACTGTTCTGTTGTACAAATACCCAAAAAGTTCCCAGACTGATTTTAAAGACGACATTCGTTGCCATTTGAAACCAGTGGTAAATGTCAATGCAAAGTTAGTCATATTGGGTGATTTCAATATTCAGATAGATTCTGTCAATTCACAGTTTGTTGATTTCATGGGAACACTGTTCAGCTGTGTGCAACTAATCAAACACTCTACTTCTGACTCTGGATCAGTATTAGATCTGATTTTTGCAAATTGCCAAGCATTTTGTGACATTATTGAAGCTTATTGGACTGACCATAAACTAATATATTGTGCCTTAGATACATAGCAGTTTAAATCAGAAGCATTGTTGGTGTATTCATCTGTTTTAAAGGTAAAACTTTTTATATAGAGCAAGAGCAGGCTGTACGGCATGTAAGGTAGAGCAGGTTTACAGCATGTGATATAGCTTGTTTCTGGATGTTATACACCTTTTTTTTACCATGTTATACAGATAATGAGTCTAGACCTTCAAGATTGAAGTTAAATTTTAGACATCAGTTAAGTATTTCTTTTGCGTAGACAGTCAAGAATGTTGTTACAAAGAAACTTGAAAAGAAGTTACATGGAAGTTTCTTAAAAAATTGCACACTGTTTACTGGAAAGTTACTGATTTTTTCATGACATTCTGATTGGACAGATGACAGACTTATATATTGTTTCATTGATACATTCTTGAAAAGCATTTTTGAAGCATTTTATGTGTTTAAGAGGTGCAGCTTAATATCTGTGACAGGATGTTATAAAGCATATTGTTACTGCATGTACCCATGATATGTTATAAAGATAACGAGCTCAAAATTTGAAGATACAATGAAAATTTTATGTATTGATCAATATTTCTATGGCTTTCACTGTCAAAAATATTGGTACTAAATCCTCATGATGAAGAAAGTAAAAGCTTATTTGTTATTTATCTGAAGTTAAAAAAATACACACTGTTTGCAAGGAAGGTGCATGAAAGTTGAGATTTTAAATGCTGTTTTAAAATGTAATACTGAATGACAAATTTATGAATAATATTTGAAGTTATTTCAGAAAGTTTCTTAAATGAACTTTAATAATTTACAGAAACTATTCAAAAACCCATTGAATATAGTAATATATATATATATTTCAAGTTTTTTTTTTCTCTCTCTTTTTTTTTTTTTTTTTCCTTTTGTGCTGTGGTCATTGATGAAACTTGGATACATAACAGCAGTACGAGTCACTATTTAAGTGCCAATAAGCACATCCCAAACTTCCTATGACCAGAAACGTTTTGATAAAAACAAGGATATGTAAAGACATTGCTGATATGTGTGTGTGTTTGTAAGAATATTATCTCAGTGCTGTTCAGAAAGGTCAAAATGTAAACAAAGAATACTACAGAACATTTCTTTCAACAACATTGATGTCAAAACTGAAATGCAGACACCTTTTCTTGGGTCTGTCAAACCACTAATGTTTGAGAATGTCTAATGTCATAAAGCAGATATTGTGATGTCACTACTGCGAAATTTAGACTGGGGTTCTTCAAAAGTCTACCTATTCACCAGAGCTAAGTCCATCTGACTTTGATCCGTTTGAAAATTAAAGAAGTTAACAGACTCGTTGGATCTATTACAACTAAAGCAAGCTTTGTGTGCAAGTGCTTGACATATGATTGACAATTGCCTAGCAGCCAGTATAAGATTGAAACCAATGAGATGACTGTCCATCATTGATCACACTGGAGATAAGCAGCCCATTATTGATCACAGGGAAAATAACTCCAAAGCAATCTAGATGGGTAAGTACCATAACTTGCTATATATTCAAAATAGACACTGCTTACTCATCCACCCTTTTACTATCAAAACCCTTGAAGCTGTGTGCCACAGTGTATACAAAATAAAGAACACCATAAAAATAACTGAAAGGGCTCATTAGTAAAAACAGTTAATAGGCTAATCAATATCAAATATTACCTTGGTATATGAAACATTTACTGTGAGCAAAGCTTGCAACTTGGTCCATTTATTATTTAAGATACAGTATGTATGCCCCCTACTTCAAAGAAATTGATGGGGCATATTGATTTGAGTTTTCCATGCATCAGTACAGTCCTCAGAGTACATTTTTTATACATGCCATATCTTACGAACTAGGTATGTTGGTGCTTTGAGATTTCATTAATGGATTCTTCATGAAAAAAAATTGCTGATCATATTTTTAGCTCAACACAAAATATATTCATTCATTCAGTTGTCCCTTATCGAATTACCAAGATGGCTGCCTTGTCCATATCAAATACGTAAAAACTAAATGTCTTTGACTCTAGAAATGAAATGCAGATGTGAGTCAGTATGTAACTCAACTCAAATACTATCAATTTCCTTGAAATGAGGACAGTAGGTTGATGTTTTACCTATAACAATAAGCTTAACTTGGTTTGGTTTTGATCAAGAGGCCTGTCATTAACATCTGACCTAGACTTCTTGAGCACTGTATTTTTCACTGTCTTAAGCTATTTTTATAAGCATTGTAGCATCTGATGATGCTCAGGTCAGCAATTCACAACCTATGGTCTTCTGGGTTAAAGCCAACATTTACATGCTGACAATAAATGGACTCAGGTGAGCTACAGGACCAATGGTCCTCTGGTTTTTTTCCTTTCAGAAATTTAATACATAACAAAAAATTTTCTGAATGTTAATTTGTGTATACTTAAAACTGTTACTCAGTGCTACTGAATTATTGGACACCAGTCAGTACTTTGCGGTGCTGTCTTGTCAGTCACTATATACCGTATATGCAATAATTTTGGAGGTGTTTCATTTTTCACGTTTTTTCGCGGTCACTGAGAAAAGGCGAATATTAAAATCGCGAAATAATTTCATGTTTCTTACAAAGTATCTTCGGTATACACAGTGTCCAGATATTTTGTTTCTGTTTGCTTCTGTCAGTTCTTGTACTTTTCACATGAGCCAGCTCTGTCATTAACCTGCGACAGGGCCGCAGGTTAATGAAAGAACTGGCTCAAGTGAAAAAGAAGCAATTTTACTTATCACGCATGTTCCTTACCGCAAAAAATAAAAATCACAAAAATTAATTTTTATGATTTTGAACATAAACCGCGAGAATTTCAGCCCGCGAAAATTACCGCATATACAGTATTTTATTCCTTTTTATGCACAGTCTGAAGTAAAGTTTATGATATTATGTGGCAAACTCTAACACAGCCCCTCTATAGAGACAAAGAAAAATTATAATCATTCATTCTGCAACAAAATAAGTCATGTCCAAAATGGCAAAATCATGAAATTTTCACTCTGCAAACATAAATGCAATCACAGTATGCGTAACTGCTCAAAAATTGGAAGTCTTATTTACCATTAGTAGTCAGGACGCTGAATCTCAAAAAGGGCCTATTTTTCGAGTTTAATGCCCTGACAATTCGAAAGGATGAACTTGGTATTTTATGAAAGTTTATCATCCCAACTTTAACTTAGGGTATGATGTGGTCCTGAAAAGTGGATCCAGGATGTAAAATAAGGGGAGATAACTGGGTACCAAAGAAATGCTAAAAATGATCGACTGCTTTTCTCCTTATTTTTATGTCATTTGAAGCGGAGTTTCAAGCAAACAACATACGTTTTAGAGGAACCCTATTATACTGCTAACGACTGATACTTATTAGCTTTCTATCCATTTTGGCTTAAGCCCATAACATTCGGTTAAAGACGTTACATATGAGAATATTCCCAAATTGTAAATAAATTGAAGGCAGAATCGTTTTGTTTTCTTTTGTTAGTATATCCTCCTTTAAAATCATCTTTAAATATAAGAAGAATTACAGCCTGCTTGATTCCTTGTCATTCGCCTATGTTGCTACTTGAATCAACGTAGAATTAAGTTGATAACATTTATACAAAATATATTCCATGACATTACAGCTAATTAAAAACCTTCACCAACTCCCTGAAAACTCTCATAAATACGGTATTCAGAAATTTTTAAAGAAATACTGTTGACAGAAGTTTGTCGCTATTCTCACCAAGCAGTTTAAGGCCCCCCGCAAGCTGCGTTTTATATGTGAAACAGAAAAGAGAGTTGTTATGTGTTAAAAGACTTGACAAATACTGAACAAACAGTCTTTTTTGCTATTTCTTTCTTCTTGTAGCAACGCTCAACACTTTTGCCGACATGATTAAACAACGGTTCAATTTTCTTGCTATGCTTCTCATGACATTAACATACGTGACTTTTAGTCAAAGCAATAAAAAAGAGACAAATAGATAAATTGAGAGATAGAGAAGATATTACACCAAGGGAAATAAAACTACTGATGCTCTGAACAGTGTTATTTATAGTAGTGTCAGTCAAATGACAATCAAACCTCGTCGTTCTTTTAAATGTAAATAAATATAAAATTAGGGAATTACTAGTAATTTACACTACAAAACCTGCCGTTACATTGAATATTGAAAAAAAATATATATCGGTTCATAGAGCATAGAAATCGAAAGACTACAGAAAGGTGAGAAAAGTAAAATACACACTGGAATTTAATAACATGAGGCACAGAAAAGTATCTGCCAATTCGAAAATAAGCATCTGCATACAATGTATGCATTTTTATGAGACTTGCATGGAGGTATTTTTCGTTACCAATAAAAACGACAATGCTCAAGTGAAAGTTTTAATTAAAATCAAGAAACAGCCCAATTATATAAATAAATCACGATACATGTATTTCATTGCTTTGACATTTTTTGTCAATGTTTAAAGTCCCTAATGACGGTGATACATCTTACGCTTGATAGTAAAACATCGGAAACATGTAAACTTCTTGTTATTTATGTTACTGCTAATCAAAATTTTCACTGCCGGAATGCTACACGTTAAGATAATGTATTTTCACAGCCTCCAGCCTCCGGTCAACTACTCGCCATCCGACTGTAAGTAAAATGTATCATTTTGTAACATTTTTCCTACAAATATTGTGAATTCAGGCTTACAAGTAGTCCTACTTTTTCCTACTTTTTCCTACTTTTCCTACTTTTTTGCCCTGTTCCTACTTTTTTCCTACTTTTTTCAAAAATATTCCTACTATTCCTACTTTTTGAATGAAAATGAAAAGATGTATATTTCAAAATAAAAAATGTATATTTCTGAATATTTTAGTCTGTTGCAGAATGAAACATGCTACATGATATAAGGACTGATGGCATATACTACTGATGAGGTTCTTACAGAGTCTTTGAACATGCTACCGTTCACCTCTTATGCAAGCTGCTTGGTGCCTTTCTGGGAAATGTGTTGAACCATTTGAAAATGCATGTTGCTTAATATGAAGGATGAGGCCCTCCCAGGGGTTTTGGGTAGCTGGGGAGAATGGCCATTTATTTCAGGGAGCTGGAGGAGCACTAGCAATTATTTTCAGGGAGCTAGGGAGCAAACTTTTAATTTTGAGGAGCTGGGAAGCACTGTCAGAATGTTGTTTTCTAAATTGTTTTGGGCTTCTGGGGGGCACAGCCCCCCCAAACCCCCCATTTATACATGAATAATATCATTTTAGTAATTCTTTTTAAGCAAAAATGACTTCTGGTGGGCATTCAGACTTGCAAATGCTAGCATTTGGGGGGCTGACTAGAGGTGGAAATGACTGCTTTTGCTATCTTGCAGTAGTTGTGCTTGTTAATCAAAGTAAGGTGTTTTTAATCATATACTCATTCTAACACATGTTCCAGAGAAAAATATTGGGGCACTGTCCATTCAGCTCTGAAATTGAATTTCTGACTGCTCTCATTTCCTGTTCCCTGACAGATCACACTCAGGTCCTCCTATTTCATATAAAGTTTAAAACTACCATTATATCTTGTTCAAAGCAACAATTTCATACAAGCATCTTACCACCTGGTTCTCTTTCTCTCTCTCTGGAATTACATGAACAGTTCTTTCACTATGTTTTATGGTTTGTTTAAATGTTCAATTTGATTAATTGATAAAAAAATCAGGTTGACAGCAGCATGTACAGTAAGATTTCAGAACCTCCTGAAGTTAAACAGCCCTTATATCTTGTGACTGGAGTTTTTCTAAACTGTTAGGCAGCGTTAGAATGAGTTAATATATACGAGATTTATTGGTAAGTTTGTATAAATAATTCCTACTTTTTATCATAAAATTCCTACTTTTTTCCTACTTTTTTCTTGAAATGATTCCTACTTTTTTCCTACTTTTTCATGAAAAGCCACTTGTAAGCCTGTGAATTACTCGTCCCGTTACCATAAACACCGACAAAACTCCCGAATAGACTGGTGATGGGACATCTTATAATTTACGGTATTTTCTATCTTTCGTTAACTCGTCAAAACAAGAATATTTTTAATATTTTGCCTTATAACTGACGAGAGCGCTACAAATCGGTCACGTTGATAAAATTTCAGCAAGTAATCCTTGGTATTCATTGAAACACTGACAGTTTCTTTAAATGGATACGTAATTAACGGTCGAATACGCTATTCAAGTTCAATTTTGAGACTTTGCTTTAGATTTAAGTTGAGATGGAATGAAGTAGCAATGACATAATATTTTAGCTATAAAAGCTTTTGTGCTTCATTGTTGCGATTTTATGCTAAATAATGATTAAAGTATACAGTTTAAATACACATGATAAGTTAATTGTAAAGACTGAGGGCTTGAGGCGGGCAGACATTGAAGCCTTGAAAGCAACTTATTCACAAACAAATGTTATCGTTTGGTACTGAATGAAACAATGTTCAAATTACAATTATGTAACGCAATATAATGTCTATTCAGATACATGCCAAATAGATGAAAGTTAGATACCTCTAACAATCTCGTTTTCTTATTTATCTATTTTCATGATGGCATGTGCGCCCACAACTTTTAAATATAATCAATGGCTATAGCATCTATGGCTATCTATTCTTCATATATCGAAGTTTTACGGCATATGTTAGATTTCTTAGAAAATAAGTTTTAATAAGTATTCACCTGGTCTAGCCAGTGCAGCACACACTGATTCAAAATGTTTCAAGCAGTTAAGTGTACGATAGGCAAGATTTTACGTTGAGTAATTATACTAGATGTTTAGTAAGAATCTTTCATTTTACTTATTTATTCGGATACTGAATTCTGTGCTGATGTTTTTATTTTTTCTGTTATATATGTGATATACATATGGTGACCGTTTGAAACTTCATTTTTCTTTGCGTATTCAAATATCTAAATACATCCATGTTTATGACGCAACGCCTACGTGTTTTTGCTGCATCAGAAGGAAGAAAGAAGTGTGAGGTTGCGCAAATAAAACTAGTTAAAGCCCCTGGTAGATTATGTACAAATGTCTATACAAATATGAAAATGAAAACTTCTACATGGGAATCCCATTGGTTGGTTTTCTTGCCTTGTGGTCGCTTGTATAGCTGTCCTATGTGCTTTCTATTTTGTTTTGTGGTTTAAAATAGAAAATAGGTAAAATTAGATGTATTAAATGTTTGAATGTATTTTTTTTTTTTTTTTTTTTTTTTTGGTGCTGCTGTTCTTTTTGTCATATGCATGTTTCCTATCTTCGTTCGGTGTCTTGGGTGGGCTGTGTTTTGTAATTGTGGCCTTTCCTGGGTAATTTTATTCACATTTTCTATGTATGTTTTCTACATCACATATACGTACTCTTGGGTCTGCATGCATATCTAATAAATACACTCTAACAAAATAACAAGAAACAAATTAAGATAGTCAATATGTAAACGAGTTTTATTCTCTGGAGACCATGACGTTTGGTTATTGTTTGAACAAAAATATGAATGCCGTTCATTTTTCCGCCTGTCAGTAAGTGCTAATATTCATTTGTACATTGTCTTTTTCAATATTGATACTTCCATCATTACATTAGTGCCAATCCAACTTAACATATTTACAGATGTCAAAATACTTCATTTACACACTAAATACCAATTACATGTATAAAAATTCATTTTGTGAAAGTACTGAATTAACTTTTAAGACAAGGGGAAAATGCAGAGTTTAAAAGCATTATTTTCAAAACCATATTTGAACGACGAAATGATTTATAATTGAAACATTATTTCATTTTATTTATCATTTTTGTTTCATGGATAACATATATAATTTGTATTATTTGCTATGAAAAGCTTTTCGAAACTTTTTTTTACAAATTATAGTAACTATACTCTAATGCAGTAAAACAAAATACGATCCTGTTTTTGTATTCTACATCTTTATATATCTTCTGAATCGTCTTCTTTCATTATTCTTTTTAACATAACTATATTAAGTAACGTATGTAACGATCAAGCTGCAACAGACAAACGCCAGTTATAATGTGAATGCGTAAGTTGTTAGAAGTATTTCAGTTCCAGAAGTGGTTGGGCTGGTTTTCTTGTTAAAACTGCACAGCATGGGGAAAATTCAATTTGAAATTCAAATTGAAATGAACGTCTGAGGAAAACGGGATCCATGGTCGTGGTGGTTAGACTCCAAAGAGAAATGTTTTGTGAAGTACAGAGTACAGTTTCAACATCACTGGATATTTTGAGAGTCAGCTGCCATATAATTCTATGCGCAGTTTGATGAGAATCTGGAAGACAGTGATTTGAAATGAAATTTAGTACCTTCAAACACCAACAATTGGTAGGATGAATTATACTTGTGTAAATATGTGTATACACCGGTTTTTGTCGCACCTGCTTTAGCAAGGTGCGATATAGGCGTCCGGTTTTCCGTTCGTCCGTCAGTCCGTCCGTCAACCCGTTCGTCCATCCGTCCGTCCGTTCACATTTACGTCGACCCTAAATTTCAAGTCCATTCACATCACTTTTTCTCTGAAACCACTGCACCCATGGTTCTCAAATTTCACATGCTGCATGACCAGACTGCAGGGCTTCTGAATGACAAAATTCAGCTTGGTCCAGAATCCAAGATGGCGGCTGTTACTAAAAATAACATAAACAATAAAATCACTTTTTTCTCCAGAACCACTGGGTATATTTGGCTGAAATTTTATATGGAGCATCAATGGGACCTTGGTTTTAAAAATTATCAAAATGAAAAAAATCTGTAGTGGAATTAGGTCACTGTGACCTACTTTCTGTATACGAGTCCGAGTTTTTGCAAAAACACCAATATCTCAAAAATACCTGAACATATGTAGGTCAGATTTAGTCAGAATGGTCCTTAAATGGAGTTTTTTGAAATTTAAGCGAATTGGGACCATCCAAGATGGCCGCCAGCCACTGTTACTAAAAAAAGAACAATATGAAAATGACAATATCTCAAGAGGCTCTGAATGGAATTGGTCTAAATGTGTATCAAAATGATCTTTGCATGAAGCTGTTTCATGATTTTTTCAAATTGACCGTCCAAGATGGCAACCATCCACCGTTACTAAAAATAGCGAAAAACATGAAAACAATATCTCGTAAACTACTGAATGGATTTTGACCAAAATGTTTCAAAATGACACTTTTATCAAGTTCTTAAAGTGAAGGTGCAAATCAGGTGCGACATAGCGTTCCGGGGATTTCTTGTCTTACTATTTTAAGCATGCATTTTGTAAATTATTACAGAAACTGGTACTTTGCACACAAATACGTCATTCCATGAATTAATCAGACAACTTTAGTGCACCTCTAAATGTACAGACTTTATAGCGTTTGCATTTTGAGCAAATTAAGGTTTATAAGGGGTAGGGGTAAAAAGGGGTAATTGAAAGCACGGGATCCTATATCAGTGACCACATCATACCCTATCATAAAGCCCAAATGTTGTTCTTATCAAATTTTGTAAAAATTTCCTTTCGAATCGCCGGGGCATTAAAGTTGCATTTTTCGGCTTCAGCGTCCTGACTATAGTTTAAGCTGAAATGAATTACTCGTACTATATATGATATACACTACAGAGCTGGTCTTGTTTATTTCAGCTGGTGGGCCCCAACTCACTGATGCTTATCAGAAATCTGATCAACAAGTTACAGTTACAACAAGTGAACATTCTGCGCTTTATAGCTTGTGCCGAGATTTTTCTCATGCCGGCAGTCATAGTCATGGTGTTTAGGTTTGTATCATTATGGATTATGGTGTATGGGTATATGGCCATGTTTCTTTGTCATTTTTACAAAGGGGAGCAACTTCTGGGACATTCTGTTTGCTTTCATGGGGGACAAAGCCCTTTCAAATAGGATATAATCTCTAAGGAAAGTTTTTGCTCCTAGAGGACCAGTCATTCCTTTTAAGAGACCCCCCCCTTGAGAAGGGAGACCAGAATGAAAATGTCACTTACATCCCCTTAAAGTGTACTTAGTTACCTCCAAGGCATAATTTCTCCAAAAAAGTAAAAATGATAAAAACAAACTACAGTCGAACTTCACTGGCTCGAACTCGGAAGGCTCGAACACCATGTTTCGGTCGAACTGACTTTCCAGTCCCGGCAAAATCCCTATTCATTTTAACTAAACATGCCACACTTGGCTCGAACAACGATGGCTCGAACGCTCGAACCCCAAGTCTGGTCCCTAGAAACCACTTTCTATGTAAAAAAAACACCGATGGCTCGCACCTATTTCCTTGTAAAAAAATTCCAAGTTTAATGACCGGACTAAATGTAGATCCTACCGATTACAAGTATTGGTCATCAGGTTTGCTACGTCCATGCTTATCTTGATCTTTTTATATTGTAATTAAAATTCTGTGTTGTTTTGTTTTATCTACCTGAAAGTGCAAAGGTTCAAAGAGTGACCGATCAAAATACAGGAAGTTTTGGTAGGTTTGATAGAAAAACATAGTATATAAAGTTGGATCATGTTGAGCTGGTCTTCAATGGCTCGAACTACCGATCGGTCGAACTTTTTTCGGCGGTCCCGGCGAGTTCGAGCCATCGAAGTTCGACTGTAAAAAAGCTACCTCTTAATTGATAACATAACTCATGAATTTGATAAAATAGTCCACTGAGCATAACTGGGTTTAGGATGGAAATATTCACCATTTTGGCAAATGGATCACCTTCTAAGTAAAAAAGTTTTTGTCACCTTTTTCAAAGGGATGTCTCTAGTATAGTAGAATACGTTTCCTCTGTGGTTTGAATTCCTTTTCATATAAGGACTTCTCCTAAAGGAAACATTTATTGCCCACCCCTCCCATCCCCTTAGAGTAGCCTTTCTTTCATCTGGTATTGCTGTCAGTGAGCTTTAGATTATTTTGGCAGATGTACTAGTGAAGTTTGCAGGAATAATCTTCTTTAGCCATGTATATATAAGGGATTTATAAGAGGTAAAGGAGCTGTCTATCCCTGCACAGGAGCCTGGAGGCCTTCTGTTAACCTTCTGGGCCCAGTTGTTCAAAGCATCGTTAGCCTAACGAGCTCATTAAGAGGTCAACTCGTTAAGTGTTTTACAACTTTATAACCAAATACACTGATATTTTTTGTTGAAAAAATGTGAGAAGCTTTTGCATTGCAAAAGCTTCACACATTTTTACAACAAAAAAAAATTGGCATATTTGAGATATTAAAGTTTGAAATTTTAACGTCACTTTAACTAACGACGTCGTTAGTTTTGAACAACTGGGCCCTGATCAAAAGGACAGTGCACTTCTTTATGCCATCCTTAAAAATGATATCAATAAGGAGTGTTTATACACAAAAATGTAAATGCCACTACCTGAGGTCAACCCCAGGACCTGTAGTCCACATTGAGCTGTCACTTCTCTCCTGAGGGAAAGGAGAAAATGAGCCATGACATGACAAAACCAACAAAATGGCATGTGGGCCCAGCAAACACTCAGGTCAGCTTGGGCAGCCGCCCAGTCTGATCAGAGTCTTTGCTTGCACTTAAAGGGTAGCTAATGGTCTAAGCTAGCTGCATGCAGACAGGAAAGGCTCTGATCAGACTGGGCGGATGCCTAGGCTGATCTGAGTCTTTGCTGGGCGCACAACCACTTTGTTGGTTTTGTTGTGTCACAGCTCATTTGCAAATTGCATGGGTCTGAAAAGCACAACATAAAGTGCAAATTGAAAGGTATGAGACCCTAAGCAAGTGTGAAAACAGTCTATGGTAAAAGAAAAAAATAAAGAAAAAAAAAACATGTTGCTGCTACCTCCTGTTAAGGTCCACATTGAAGCAGTACATTTTTTTCCTCATCAACAAGCTGATGTGAGATAGATAAAAATTGTCATAAATATATTCTAATTTTTCAGTGGAAAATGCACAATATTCCACCCTTTTGTGTACTACAGATTCTTAGCTCTACGATACGCTTCTAGAAGAAATCCATATTGCAGGTATTTGTGTTTTTATAACACTAATGATTAGGGTCTACACTGTTTGCTTACAGGAATTTCTGTGCAAAATACAATAAAAGTGAAAACATTTGCCAAAAACTCCTAAAACTAAAAATGGACTTGTCCAAATGATAAGTATGGACAAGTCCACGAAATAAAACAGGGTTAAAGTGACATAAAAAGACATAGTTGCTGATTTTTATACCCCACCACACGTTAGTGGCGGGGTATTATGTTTTACCGCTGGCTGTCAGTGTGTCTGTCCGTCATACATACATCTGTCGTTTCCGTTCGATAACTTGAGTATTTATTTACAGATTTTCATCAAACTTGGCATATGAATTGGTCTAGGGAATATCTTGGTTGGGATTGTTAATGGGCATATTTCGATATTTTGTACAGAGTTATTGCCCTTGTCAGTGTCGCACAGGTGGTTTTATGTCTGTTATTATACCCCCAACAAGGGGTATATAGTTTTTGTCATTCCGTCCATTCGTTTGTTCGTTCGTTCGTTTGTTCGCTTTTCTGTCCGTTCATCAACTTTACGTCAAAGTTTTGTGTAATCTTTTCATATTTGGTTCATAATATCTCTATAGCATTACTTTTGATGTACACTAGCTAAGCCCCTGGGTCAGGCCCCAGGGTGGGGCCAGGGGTCAATAATTAGGACTTAATCATTCTCATTATGTCAAAGTTTTGTGTGAAACCTTTTTGATTGTTCATATTTCTGTAACTGCATTGAAGATCATTTCCATATTTGGTTTATAACATCTCTATACCATTGCCTTCGATATGGACTATCCTGCTGCTGGGTCAGGCTGGTGGGTTGAGCCAGGGGTCAATAACTAGGACTTAGTCATATGCTGTATTTCTTTTCCTTATAGTTCTAATATACTTCAATGGAGCCTAATGATACATCACTAGGTTTGTTTCATATTAGTTTACATCATATGGATGCTGCTGCTGATTTAAGGTCAAGGTCATAGACTTTGAATTTTGTACATGTATAACATTTGCATTGAAGTTGTGTGTTAAAGTATGCTTTCATGAGGCGGTGGCACTGGTCGGGGGTATACGTTAGCCCCTGCTCACTTGCTCTAGTTCCTTTACACTTTGAAATATCTTGATGAAATTTCACAGAAATGATTGAAATAATATATTTCTTCTGTTGTTAGCAGAATTTTGTCCACCAAGATTATCTGCCCCTGGCCCGGGGCTATATACATGTATAAAATTATGAAAAATTCTGTATATAATCAGGGTTGAAAGTGATTTTCCTGAAACTTGCTACAGCTCATCGAAACAATATAAGGTTTCTGTCATGATCAAAATTTTGTCCCCAGGGTTATCTGCCCCTGGCACAGTGCTATATACATGTATAAAATCATGAAAAAAATCCAAATAAAATCAGATGTTTGGTATATCTTTATGAAATTTTACACAAATGATATAGTTAACTTTAGCTTTATTTTACAACCAGAATTTAGTCCAGCAGGGTTATCTACCCCTGTCATGGGCATATATACATGTATAAAACATGAAAAAAAAATATATGAAAACAGAAATGAAAAAAGATTTTCTGGAAACTTGCAGTAAATTATTAAAGTAATATAACTTCCTTTTATGATTAAAATTTTGTCCCGAGGGTCTGCCCCTGACACAGGACTATATACATGTAACAGATCATGAAAAAATATTTATAAAATCGAAACTGAAGGGATTTTTATGAAACATGTAACAAATGGTCAAAGCAATAATAGCTTCTAGTAATGGTTGAAATTTTATCACAAGGAGGTTAATTATCTGCCCCAGTCCTGGAGCTATATACAAGTATGAAATCATGAAAAAAAATCTATAAAAGGTTTTCATTGGTGGGGTATTACGCATTTGTTTACGATGCTTTTATTGCATTATGTAAAAGTTCAGTCTACATGTAGCTGCTAATTAAGAAAAAGAACCTTTCTTACTATGATTATCATGATTAAAACAGCAAGTCAGATGTGCTAACCACAGTCTTTCAGATTATGGATAGATGTCCTAGTTTTACAACACTCAGCAGTATTTCACTGATATAGAGCTGATGGAAGTGTGATAATGAAAGGCTGTATGTTATTGAACCCCTGTTCAACAGTTGGAAAGAATTTCATCTCCAGCGGGACTGAGTTCAGAACATATCTTAGTTTATCAGTGCTTAACCCAGCAAACTTGATGGTGTTCAGAGCTCCAGATAAGAAGGTGTAGCAGGGATAATTTAGGGATAACTTTCCTTATTTTTCCATTAAAACATATATTGTAACCCCTTATTAGAACCGTTTCACCGAGGGGGTTCTAATGTGGGTCACAATGTATGTTTTTGTTGAGAAATAAGAAAAACCATCTCTTAATTATCCTTGTTACCCCTTCTTATCTGGAGCTCTGGTGTTGCCCTATCCCTGAAGTCACCATAACCTTTCATTGTGTTTTTTCAGAACCTTATTTATGGAACTACGTATGACGGTGGAGCATGTATGTAACAAACCACAGTGCCCACAGCTTGTTAGAAATATGTCAATGAAAATTATTGCATTTATTTCAAGATTGGCTCCAGCTCAAGCAGCGTCTTAACACTGGTTACCCAGAAAGAAAAAAAACTCTGATCAGTTTAAGCATAGGATTTTCAGAATTGGATTACCCAGCAGGGGTAGAGCTATCAGGATATAAATACACAGTTGCAAATTTAAATTTTGTTATCCAGCCTTTATGTAGATTTGAAAATGTACCTGGTTGGCACCCCTGCAATTTTCCTGCAAAGATTTTGTGTATTATGAATAACTGTGTGGGCATAGTGGAAGACATTGCTCGAAGCTCAGCCTAGAGCACTCAGACAGACAGGGAGAAGTTAATGACATTTCTGAGCTGATAGGGAAAAGTTTTGTTTCAAAATTTTGGATTTTTCTATACGTCCTATGTACCAAAACTTTTCTTTGAGCCCAAAACAGGGAGGAATGAGTTAAATCAGGAAGAAATTTTTCCCCAAAGACCCACTGTATTAATCCTATTAAATACTCAGGGGGTGATGCATTTTATGAAAGGGGGTGGGGGCTTTATCTAGAGCTATTAGAGAAGTAAATCTGCCACTGCCAAACTAATTGTAATAAATAGTATTAAGGTGAATGGATATACTTTGAGATGAAGTAGATCTCAGTTTTCTCTGGTAAAAATTTAGTTCTCTACAAGCAAATTCTTTCCTTGAAAAGTGGAACTCATTTGGAAGAGCTACATCCTCTAGAGAAGCAAAATAGAATTCATGTTGTTTTGTCCCCCCCATCATGAGGGGAGACATTGTATTTTCGTCGTTTATAAAGCTGAGGTTTTTCAAAAGTGGATGGGGGTGTTTATTAGAGCAGGGACATTTATTAGGATTAATATGGTACATAGAGGCTAAGCCTTGATTACTGGTTTATCTTCCGTAACAGTGAAGGATAAGGGAAGTAATTTATTGCTAAAAAGAGCATTAAGTTTCCTCCCTTTGCAAAATGTTTAGATTCCTTCCCATTGGACAAAATTTACTTCCTATTTGTAAGGAAGGTAAATGAGCCTTGACACGAGAAAACCAACAAAGTGGTTGTTCGCCCAGCGGAGACTCGGATCAGCCTGGGCATGCGCCCAGTCTGATCAGACTTTTCGCTAAGCCCTTATAGGGTAGCTAAGAATCTAAGCTACCTACATGCGGACAGCGAAGACTCTGATCAGACTGGGCGGATGCCCAGGCTGATCTGAGTCTGCGCTGGGCGCACAACCACTTTGTTGGTTTTCTCGTGTCATGGCTCATTTGTCCATTGCAAACGGTTTGCTTCCCTTATATTTATTCCCTTCAGTTTGAGGTAGGGAGGTAATTCAAATTCAGTAATTTAATACACAGTAATGTAATACACAGGCTTATCTAGAATAACAGCTTATGGTTTTTTGAGATGTTGTATAAATAAACCTGTTATAACTATGTTGTGATTCTAAACTATTTATTCAGTATATGTAGAATTGTATGTATAAAGTTCTAGATAAGCTAATATTATGAGTAAAAAAAGGAATTGTTTTTGTCTCTATTTTCACATATTTATATGCCATAAAGTGAAAAAATGAAAAAATAAGAAAATGAAATATTTACTCCTTAATAATGGCTTATCTTGAACTTAATTTTGTGTTGTGTTGTTCCAAAACAATACACCTGGTCCTGCAGCTGCTTTTTGAAGAAAACTTGCTTTTGATGGAACACAGATAGCCACTTACATATGTACATTAGCTGATTTCTGCTCAAGTTTAAAAGCTATAAAATTATATAAAACCTACAGTATTTGGAGAAGACTCTGATTAGACTGGGTCTAAGGATCTTAAATTTGCTCCATGCAGACAGGGAAGACTTGGATCAGACTGGGCGGATGCCCAGGCTGATCTGAGTCTTTGCTGGGCACACATGCCACTTTGTTGATTTTGTCAGGTCTTGGCTGATTTTGTTAGTATCGGTGATTAGTCAGTATATAATCAGGGACAAAGAAAACAGTGCTGCATGTGTGAGCCTGATCACATGAATATAATGCTAAATAATTCAAATGAAGAAAGAAAATAATTTCTGTACGGGAAAGAAATGTAGTTTAATACCAGTATACATGTATATAGATCAGGTCTCAAGCTAATTTTAACTTAGTAAAAAAATTAGACAGATATCAGAATACTTCAAAACAGTTTTCTTGTAGTCAGAATAAGTCCACTGTTTCAGTGTGTTCTGGTAAATGTTTGAATTTCCTATACCAATGACATTTGTTGCAGGCAAAGAATATTACTATGGGGTACATGCACTTCACTAAATTAAAATTGGCCTTGAAAAGTACCTGATTGTCGTACCATTCTCGAGATATGTTTTTCTAGATTTATATTATGTAATTATAATCATGTGATCATGATGCAGGTTGGCCCCTTTGAACTCAAATGCAAAGAGAAAGATATATGAACAAATAGTTATTTGGCAGGGCATTAGGAAAATATTTGTAGATATTTCGTCATTATTATGTCATTTAAACAGAGATTAAAAGACATTTGCATGCAAAGCTGTACTCTTCTAACATGGAATGAAATGACTAGAGAATAAAATGAGCCGCGACGCGACAAAACCAACAATGTGGTTGTGCGCCCAGCGCAGACTCAGATCAGCCTGGGCATCCGCCCAGTCTGATCAGAGTCTTCGCTGTCCGCATGAAGGTAGGTCAGTCCCTTAGCTACCCTTTTAGCACTTAGCGAAGAGTCTGACCAGACTGGGCAGATGCCCAGGCTGATCTGAGTCTGCGCTGGGCGCACAACCACATTGTTGGTTTTCTCGTGTCGCGGCTCAAATGTGAAGCTTCTGTTGAAAGCATTGCAGTGTGTAATGTCATTGAAATATTGGTGGAGCAAGACATACACTGTTTGCCATGCTTTGAGACCAGGGGCCATATTCATGAAACCACTTAAGTCATTGCTATGCGGTTGCTAAGGCTAAATATCTATAAACGAGATTCCCTACAACTATGAAATTTGGTCTGGAGGAACAGTCTTTGTAAGACTGTTCCTCCAGAGCAAATTTCATAGTTGTAGGGAATCTCCTTCTTAGAAATTCGGCCCTAGCAACACCATAGCAACCACTTAAGTTGTTTTATGAATACGGCCCAGTGACGTCATCAATCTGTTACCATAGGAGCTGAGAGTTCATATT
The DNA here is from genome assembly GCA_963989385.1 of Ctena decussata. Lineage (NCBI taxonomy): Eukaryota > Metazoa > Mollusca > Bivalvia > Lucinida > Lucinidae > Ctena > Ctena decussata. Next base: position 40,056,165 of record OZ022506.1, on the reverse strand, counting down.
GATGTCAAAGTGATATCATTGAGATGTCATTCCACCAAAGTACCGAGCACAACAATTGGTTATTCTATAGTTGCTATGGTAACATATCTATGAGGCCACAGTGTTTGCCATGCGCTGCTAATTTTTCGATGACATTACAAAATGAAATTCTTTCAACAGAAACTTCAGATGTTCTCAAATAAGTAATTATTCTCAGGTCATTTAATTCCTTGTTTTCAGATGATTTCCAGTTATCATTTACTACTGATTATGTAAAAAGTATGTTATGAGAATTGTACAAAGTTTTAGTTTAATATAATTATGATGCATCATGATGCAGAATATTTTTTGTGTCTTCGAATTGCTTATATGTGGCGACCTGTAAATCACGTTTAAAAAAAAAGATGGTTTCCATAGATTTGATTAAATACTCCACTGAGGTGAAAATTGAATATGACAGTTGCACATTTTAGAAAAGGAAGAAAAATTAACTACATACACGTAATAGGGCAGGTTTTGTTGTTTAAAAAAGGTGTCATCTGGACATTTCAATTTATTGAGTAAAAAACTGCATTGAATTTCATGTAAACAGAATCATCATAGTTTAACAAACGAGCCACGACACGACAAAACCAACAAAGTGGTTGTGCGCCCAGCGCAGACTCAGATCAGCCTGGGCATCGGCCCAGTCTGATCAGAGTCTTCGCTGTCCGCATGAAGGTAACAGAGTCTGTTCAAACTGGGAGGATACTCAAGCTGATCTGAGTCTGCCCTGGGCGCACCACTTTGTTGGTTTTCTCGTGTTGCGGCTCAAATGCTTCTGCCTACTGTCAGTACATTATTAAGAGAAGAGATTAAAGTCCATTTGCAAACCACATTTAAAAGCCATGAATAAAAGTAGTTAGATAATAAACTGTATAAACTGTTTAGTTATGCATCAACAATATTTTACTTTTTTTTTTTTTTTGATGAACAAACCAAGAGATTGAATCCATGAGAGCCAGGTTTTTTGTGTGTGTTTGTGTCCATCTGTGTGAGTGTTTCATAAATTCAGAACTCTAGATATTGATAAACTTGCTTTATAAGGTTAATAGGAATTATTCCAAGGGAGGTAATTCTTATAAAGAATTTATCTCCTATTTGGCTTGGGGCTTCTCTTGAGGAAAGAATTTACTCCCTTTAGGAACAAATTCTTTCCTTTAAGAGTAGCACTGGTTTAGGAAAAGGAAGCAATCAGGCAGTCATAGACATTGTTTTCCTATTTAAAAGTGGTGGAAAAACACAGCGGTATTACCATTTCTTCTTTAAATAAACATAAAAAAAAAAACATTGTATATCAACAAAGAGTTACGTTGTTGCATCTCACAAGCATTGCCTCAAAAGTTTGTAATGAGACAACACAACGATATGTGTAAGTTGCATCAGAACCACCTGCCAAAAATTGTGCACAATACGAGGACATGTCATTACGGCCTAGAAGTAGCCTGTTTTGATGTCGGGTAATGCAGGTGATTTTAATCATTTCAGGAACATAATTTAATGCAGGGAGATATCTTCACAAGCCAAGGGTACTGAGTTCATGTGGTTACTTGGCAGTCCACATGGTTCCTTCACAAGGTATCTTTGCAAACAAAGGGTACTGAGTCCACATGGTTCCTTTCATACCCTTGGCTGACGGCCTTTTCGTAAGCAGAATTTCCCGCTGCGTCATTTTATTGGATGTAAGCAATTTCCATTGCATCCGATCAGATTATCAGTAACAAAACAGATATATGCATAGCAGCCGCCCTTGTTGATAGATAAAATAGAAGAAATAGTAGAAGAACAGTTAGCAAAAAAGAGTACCGGTAGACGGTCAATATATAACCAATCAGTGTTTTTGAACAATTATGCGAAGTTGTGGGACAACTGTGTTTTGCAACAGATCTTCTGATTGGTCAAAAAAATAACATGTGCCAAGGGAAACAACTTTCTGCAGCGAAAATACTGCGCTGCTTAAAATCTGATTTGTGAAAAGTCTGTCAGCCATGGGTACACGAGGAACAAAGCGGACTTAGTACCTTGGCTTGAGAAGATGCTGTAAAGTGTGAGTTGAAATCATTGCATGATTACCCTCAAAACCCACCCCTGTCTGTAAGCTTGTATGTTTCTTGACCTGGACTTTGTAAATTATCCGTTTGTTTTTACAGACCATTTGTCTTCATTGTAAAATCGTTACTGTGTTGTCATCTCATGTCAATAAATGTCATATAAATAAGTATTCTGTATATTCTTTTCATGTCCTCTTAATTTGAAGAATGTTTTTGCTGAAGCATCGTGGGTTCTCTTGTGATGTATTTGTACCTGCCGTGTGACTATCTGGGCCATTTGTTCAAAGCATCTTAGCCTGACAAGCTCATTAAGAGGTCGATTCGTTAAGTGTTTTACAACTTTGTAGCCAAATACACTGATACTTTTTTTGTTGAAAAAATGTGAAAAGCTTTTGCAATGCAAAAGCTTCTCACATTTTTTCAGCAAAAAATTATTGGTGTATTTGAGATATTAACGTTAGAAATTTAAATATCTAGTTAATTAACAGCGTAAGTTTTGAACAACTGGGCCCAGTTTTACTATTTGCATCTGCAGCAAAAAAGTTAGAATATTTGAATTTGCAAACAGTGTAGATCCAGATGAGACAGCTTACAATGAGACACCTCATCTGGATCTAAACTGTTTGCCATCTAGTCTTGGAATGCACAATATATAATGGCTTATGACAATTTCTCTTAGCATACTGGTAAATATCAGGATCCGGTTGTTCAAAACCAACAATATCATTAGTTAACTAGATGTTAAAGTTTCAAACATATAGCAGGCAAAAACAAGACCTGTCCGCGTACAGGCTAGCCTGCAGTGCCTTGCCCATCACATAAAAAACTTTGACGTAAAACTTTAAAGTGTGACGCCCGGTTGACGTAAAACTTTAAAGTGTGACACCCCCGCCGACGTCCAAGTGACAACAATGGCTCTCTTTACTTTCATACAGGCTAGCTAAAAAATTAGATCTTTTGCAGTGTGTGAAACTTTAGGACCATCTACACAGCTTACAAGAACGACAGCTACTATAAGCAGTGGCTTTTGAATCTTTGTCCCCGGCTTAAGATGGAGGGATATTGTTTTCATGTCCATCCATCTGTCTGTCTGTCAATCCATCTGGAGCCATGCCTAAGTAACCACTGAACAGAATTTCATGAAACTGAAATATTAGTATAACCTGCTGATGCAGGTCAAGTTTTGTCAGACTGGCTTCAGTAGTGCAGGAATTGTCACTCTTGAATTGAAATGAATCATAACAAAGTAGTCAATAACCAGAATTTCATGAAATTTCAAATGAATATGTATCGCCATAATGCGGATATGCACATAAAGTTTTATCAGAATGGCCTCAGTAGTGCATGAGTTACTGCCCTTGATTTGATTTAAAATAAATGAAATGAACCAGAACTAACCAATTACCAGCTTTTCATGAAACTTAAAATGAATATGTATCATCATAACAGCTATGCACGTAAAGTCTCATCAGAATGACCTCAGTAGTGCATAAGTTATTGCCCTTGAATCAATTTAAGATTGACAAATTCAGCCATAACTAAATAATCAATGAACAGAATTCTGTGAAACATACTAATTATGAGCTACCAGAACATATTGAGCCGGGCCGGGTAGCGCAATAGGTAGGGCACCTGACTCATAAGTCAGAGGTCCTGGGTTCGAATCCCGGTCTGGCCACATACTTTCGTTTCTCCTTCCGCTGATTCAAGAAGGGCAGTTGTCAGTTACTGGCGAAAGTATGTGCACTTAGTACTGGTTAACCGCTTAGGAGGTCTAAGCCTGCCCAGGAATAGTGTGGTTAGGTTAACTGACCGTCCCGACATGACCTTAGTTGTTTACCGTGGACGTTAAGCATCAAATCAACCAACCAACCAAGAACATATTGCTGCAGCTTAGGGTTTGTCAAAATTGCTTCAGTAAGTTATTGCCCTTGGATTGGTTTGAAATCAACAAATTGATTTGTAACTAAGCAACCAGTGAACAGAATGTCATGAAACTTAAAACAATCACATGTATGTATTGTCATAACATGGCAATGCACATCAAGCTTTTCATGATGTCATCAGTAGTGCATAATTTATTTAAAATCCCCAAATACATGATATTAGTGTCAAAAACTTAACAGCTTCAAGCGCCTGTGGTGGTACACGAAGCACACCTACATCTGGACAGGAGCATTTCAACTCCACAGTCACCCTCAACAGAGCTCTAGATAAGAGGGCGTATTTGGTGATAATTAGGGATAATTTTTGTTAATTCTGCATAAAAACATATGTTGTGACCCCTCATCTGAACCGTCTTGACGAGACGGTTCAGATGAGGGGTCACAACATATGATTTTGATAAGAAATAAGAAAAATTATCCTTAATTATCATCAAATACGCCCTCTTATCTAGAGCTCTGCCTCAATTTACAGCCATTACTTTCAGAATCTACTGAAAATTTTCTAAAAATTGGGACACTTAAAACAAAAGTACCATTGGAAAAGTTTAGTTTTAAAATGCTCAAATGAAGCAGCAAATAGTGTAGGTCCTGATCACACTGCTTCTGAAGAAGAGTGTGATCTGGCCATGCATTTTTTCACATATCTATCTGTCTTAGTACTTAGATGTTTTTTTGGTAGCTACATACCCATACAGGTTAATATCATGCTTCCTTTAGGAGGAAAAACTGGATTCGACCTTGACCTATATTAGACAGTTCCATGACCATATTTCTCTGTACCTACATGACTCGCAGATGTAATACCTGTTACCCTGAGGAGTGCTTCTTTGTTTTTAGTCAACTTATTGTACAGTCGGATACATGCCTTTTCACACACACACACTCATGAACACACACACTCACACACATTCTTTTAAACAAATGCATCTGTAAAGCTTATTGTATGGAATGAAAAAAATACAATTTTACCATATCTGGATGGAGTTACTGACAGAATACCGTATTCTACCTAATTAGCGCACATGCCTCTATAAGCGCACGCCGTGGCAATTTGTGAGGCATAGGACTATTAATGCACATATTTTTACTGGTTTATCCTTTTGCTTTCTCGTTTACAAGAGCTGAAAATGCAATAGAATATTTAAGCTTTTACTTCTAAATCTTCTCTATCCTTCTACATGTATATCCATACGAATTTAAAGGTTAAGCATCAGAGAAAAGCTGCTTATAAGCAGCTTTTCTCTGATGCTTTACCTTTAAATTCGTTCCCTTCAATATATAATAACCTATTAAAATGTGCGCTTATATGAAAGAAAGTTTACTACAAGTATTTGTCGCCATTTTGAAAAAGTTAAGCGCACAGGGCGCTAATAAGGTCGATTACGGTATTGTAACAAGGTTTATTCTTGTAATTGTTTTTGTCATTTTGGATTTCTTCTCTTGGAATTATATTATGCTACAAATTTATGTCATATCTGCCTATGCTCCTACGCAGGCTAAAACATCGTAATAGATAGTCAGGTATTCTAATTTAATTTAGGTTCAGAAGTATGGAATGCCTTTGTACTGTGTAATCCCCAATTTCTGATATTCATTTGAGGTTATCTCTAATTTGTGTTACATATCTAATATTTTATTTTGTGATTTCACAAAATAATTACAGAGATCTGAAAATAGATTAATGGATATATCTCTATCAGATATAGGAAAATTGAATGTTAGATATCAAATGTCTGAATTGCAGATGTCCATTATGTGACATCAAGATATCCATCTTTGGAGTTACAAATATCAGATACTAATCCAGCTTTATTATACCCCCGGCATACGAAGTATGTCGAGGGGTATATAGTTTTTGTCTTTCCGTCCGTCTTTCCGTCCGTCCGTCCGTCCATCTTTCCGTCCGTCCGTCCGTACGTTATTTAACATTTGCGTTAAAGTTTTGTGTTAAGTTTTTTGTTTTACTTCTGTTAACGGGAACTTGTTCAGAGATGCTTATTATTTTAGTAGAGGATGGAACCTTAATAATTTGCATCATCTAGATGCTGCTGCTGGCCTAGGGTCAAGGTCACAGACTTTGAAATTTGTATAATAGCTGCGTTAAAGTTTTGCGTTAAGTTTCTACTTTTGCTCTGTTTTTCTGAAAGACTGAATTGTACTGTAAAACACTTATATTTGGCGGTCACTTTATTTTGGCGATATTGGCGAAAAAGAAGAAAATCGCCAAATTAAAATGCCGCCAATATAAACTCATGATACTGAAAGAAGAAAAATATTATTGAGCATATAATCCTATTTCCTTTACCAAAATATCAAAGCTAATAAACATCACATTAGCGCTAAGGAAAATGCCTCGCAAACAACAAATGGGAGGAAACAGAGTATGAAAATTTTCTCACCATACTAATTAGTGTTTCGATTTAGTTGATTAAATCAGAAAGAACACAAAATCTGTTTGTATCTTAATTTGCATTTGTTTACTTCAAACAATTAACTACGCAAAATGTAACATGATTATGATAATAATTGTTATTATTTTAATCAACATGACAATACAGAGCTCAACTCAAGAGCCAAATTCGACGTCAGCAGGAATATTTTGTTCTTGAGAAATCACAAAACCGCCAAAATAAAAATCCGCCAAAAGGTCCATATTATAAAACCGCCAAATTTTGCTGCCGCCAAATATAAGTGTTTTACAGTAACTTGTTCATATGTGCTTAGTGTTAGTACATGATAGGCACATGTTAGTTTGCATCATCTGGATGCTGCTGCTAATGTAAGGTCAAGGTCACAGACTTAGAAATTTGTTTACCATTTGTGTTAAAGTTTTTTGTTAAGTTATATTTTATGCTAATAAACGAATATACTTGAATATAACCTTTTGCAATGCTACTTGGTGTACTTCTAGGTTGAAACAGATTAGTTGACATCATCTAGATGCTGCTGCTGACCTAATGTCAAGGTCACAGACTTTTGAATTTGTGTACTCTTTGCATTAAAGTTTTATGTTAATTCATACTTTTTGCTTATAGTTTGAATATACTTCAATGGAACCTTTTATTATGCTACTAGGTTTACTTATAGGTTGAAACTGATTAGTTTACATCATCTGGATATTGCTGCTGACTTAAGGTTAAGGCCTTAGACATAGAAATTTTTGTAAATTTGTGTTGAAACTTTGTGTTAAATTTGTTTTTTTTTTTTGCTTCTGCAAATTTAAATGGAACCTTTTGGCTTTTGTATATAGGCCTTTCAGTGGGTTTGTTTTAAAATTGTCCACCTGTCTGTCTGTCTGTTAACATTTGTTTTAAAGCTTTGTATTAAATGTGTTTTTATTAGGCGGTGGCCCTGGCCGGGGGTATACGTGAGCCCCTGCTCACTTGCTCTAGGTTAAATTCTAATTTGAAAATGAATTTATCCATAATTCTTCATTTGATTATCCATAATTTGCATTTGGATATCTTAATGAAGATGAATGTTGGATATCCATCCATCAAGTTCTGGCTATCCAAATGCTACATTGTGGTATCTATAAACAGTGAATGAATGTTATAATGGCACCTATAACATAGTTTTGGCTATCCATATTTGATTTATGGATATCCATAATTCGGATATTTGATATCTACTTTTCAATTGATTTGGGTAAATCATTTTGATATCCATAATTGGATATTTCAATACTGGTAGTTTGATTTTTTTGATATCCGATTTTCATTCTGAGTTCCATCCTCGCATTTCACACTGGACAGGTTTATCATTCAGACAAAAAGACATGAAATTATACACTGCACACAGACTGACAAACAGTGGAGATCCAGATGAGATGGTTTTAATTGCTTTCTCATCTGAATCTGCATTGTTTGCATAGGTATCAATATTTAATGCAGTCTGTAGGGTTGACAAGGATATTTAAGATCACGACAACAAAATGTAACAGAAATGCTTTTCTTTTAGCGATATCATGAAAATGGTAATGGTAGAATCTATATTACATTTAATTACAACTCATGATTAGAAGAAAATATAAGGGAAAATTAAATGACAGAATGAATGAATATTTTGTTGATATTGCACTTTGATATTTCTCCGTGTCACAACCAAGTCTGTTCAAAAAGTGATCCTCTCCCTGTTCTCGTCGTAATTTGCATATTTTGCTAGAATCTGTTCACTGACACGTTTCGCTGCTTGCTTTCTAGGTCTTCTCCTGTTACAAGAAAACATTGACTGTGCAACAACAGCAAGATCATCTTCAGTGTAGTAACCTAGGTCATAGTTTTCTTTATTAGCGCCTTGGCTCAATTCGTTCAAATCAGTGGTAAAACTTTCATTTTCAAGCAACAGGCTATCAAGAGGCTGTTCTTGCTTTAGATTCTTCTTGAAAACTGCACACAGGACTTTCCTTAATCTTTGAAGTAGTGATACAGACTGTCTCGCTGCGTCGTCTGTAGTTCTTGCATCTGCGTTGCTAGTTGTTAAGTGCACTGGGCAGGGTGTCTGAACTTTAACACAGCAAAGAAAAAGTGCTTGTCTCTTCTGTGACTTTGATGGACAGAGGCATTGACTGTCTTCTTCGAGGCAGATTGCCTGAAAAATAAGAAAATCGGTTGGACTTTATCAATTTAATGTAGTATAGCAGTATTGTAAAACACTATGTATTGGGACATTTGAACATTGGGTATAAGTAAACAAACAGTATAGACCCAGATCAGACTGCTCCAAGTATAACAGTCTGATGAGGCTCTACACTGTTTGACATTGAACCAACCGCTGTAACATTTCATGATATGGAAAGTGAACTTTCCTGAAGACCCCATTTAGCAATTAAGTAGGGTAATAGTCAAGGTGTCCCAGAACATAGACTCATTATGCTTTACAGATGAAGGTGGGTTGCCGCAAGGGAGATCACTTTGATCGGAAACTAGATAACTCCTTTGTGATCCTGGCTACTCATAGTGGAACACATATGTTCTCTGACCACGAAGTAAAAGCTAGGTTACCACTAAATATTCATGAACCTGGCCCTGCCTCTCTGAGGGAGAAGATTCAGACCCGATGAAAATGGTTTGAGTGGCCACCATTGGTAAGTTACTAATGTAAACAATCATTAAAGAAAAGGCAAACTTGGATGAATAAAGGGGAATGCGAATGTTGAGTTTTTGCAGTAACTTACAGAAATAAAAGACAAGTTTATAAATTTGTCCAATACTTAGTTTGCGCACCAAATTTATTGCACGCATGTGGGGGCTACATGTTCAGGTTAAGGCAACGGTCAATGAGGTGCCGTACTACTATAAAATCAGCATTTTTGATATCATATATTCTATATTTTGATATCACAAATTCGATTTCTTGATATCAAAAAATCTATTTTTTAAAAGCTATCACAATATAAGCTTCATTTTGTGATATCACAAAATAGATTTTATGATATCACAAATTCTATTTTGTGATATCAAAAAATAGATTTTGTTATATCAAAAACGAAGCATATTTTTTGATATCAGTAAATGCATTTTTTGATGTCATAAATTCTTTTTTGTGATATCACAAAATCCATTTTGTGATATCACAAAATGAGGCTCATTTTATGATATCATAAAATGTATTTTTGTGATATCGCAAAATAGAATTTGTGATATCACAAAATCAAGGCGATTATGTGATATCAAAAAATAGATTTTATGATATCAATAAACGTGTAAAATTTTCTACTTTAGAAATGCCCAAACGATTTTGTAATATCACGAATAGATTTTAGTGATTTTGTGATATCGCATATTCTTTTTTGTGATATCACAAAATCGAATATGTGATATCAAAAAATACATCTGATTTTGTGATATCATAAAATCAATTTTTTGATATCACAAAATCGATTTATTGAGATCACATTTTGTGATATCATAAAATCCCGCTGATTGAGTGATATCACAAAATCGAAGATGTGATATCATAAAATCGAATATGTGATATCATAAAATCTATTTTGTGATATCAAAAAATAGTGATGATTTTTTGATATAACAAATTCGATTTTGTTATATTACAAATTCTTTTTTGTGATATCACAAATTCGTTTTTTTGATATCAAAAAATATTTTGTGATATCACAAAATAGAACCTGTGATATCACAAAATAGGGATTTTATAGTAAAACGGCGCCTCATAGCGGTCTGTAGAGCTCTGAAGCAATTCATACTGATGCAGTCGCTCTTTTAAATGAATATTAATTTTGAATTTTGTATGCGTGTGTGGCGTTGACTAATGAGAAATAAATTGTTGATACTATCGTCTACATAAAATTATTTGTGGTAAGCTACAGAATTGTCTCCCATGTAAAACGATGACCAAACCATGAGAGCTTATCCATACACTTCAAAGTTCACAAACTCAGATGCGCCACTGACATCAATATATTACAGTATCTAATTACAAAGACCTTTATAGACGATTTTTACAGATGGAAGTGTATGAAAATAGGATAAAACATATGAAAAGTCATTTTCTACTGTTTCACATACACAATACAAACAACACTCATAAGCACGCAATTCCATTCCTGCCCAGAATTCAAATAGCTTATGCAAAACAATTTAGCCAAACTTTAACGATGCTGTTTGATTGTACGTATATAAAGAAATTTGTGCACAATTTTACTTTAGAGTAAAAGAACTAGTGGATTTATCACTAAACATCTGAAAGAGGCGCACCAAAATTAAATGTTTGCCACATTCACGACTTATACTGTTACTCCACAATTTTATTTTTGACAGACAAAATTTTGTACTTATAAATTTGATATATTTGAGTCAAACAGCATTGTTGTTTGTCAGCCATCCATTTGCAGAAGATTTGACTTTTCATTTCCAAGTGGAAATGGACTTGCGCATTTACCAGGGGTGATATATAAAAGCACAGTACATAAAAAATCACATCTGAAGCAGTTTACGAGTGCATCCGTTTGAGGCACACTGATTTTCAATATTGTTTCTCCCCCATCCCCATCTCCCCGCCTCTCAGAAAAGAAGTTACGACAAATTTATTCAATTCATTTGTGTAAGTAACACGTTTGTAAGCTTAAAAGCATCTCTGTTCTAAATAAATCCGCAAAGCGCATTGCTTGGAATGTCTCGAAATAATTTAAAATTACCGCTTGACTTTCCAATCTTGCCATTGGTCTTTTAATTCCGAAGAACGCTTATGTTTTTCCCCTTTTTGTTATGATTTCTAACTCAACGAGAATTTTACTGCTGCTTCAAAACACTAGTTGTCTTTCGACAATAACCAGTGACGTTGCTTTGTTGCATAGCAACGTTATGTTACTGACGTTACGTTAAACTGGCCCGGCGATGGCTGATGCGTGATCATTCTTTATTATATTTGATCTTCTAAGCCAAATTAAAAAATATATTTCAAGCAATTTATCTGAGAGAGAGAGAGAGAGAGAATGAGAGAGAGAGAGAGAGAGAGAGATAGAGAGAGATTTTAATGTAGAACTAAAGCAGTCGCGTTTATTTATGTTATTTTTGATAAATTGGATTTTAATAAATAGGAATTTCCGGACGGGCCCTTTCACGATTTAATAAAACAAACGTTTGAAAATTGACTCGCTTCTTTCGGAATAACTATCACCGTGGTCATCAGCGGTCAGCGATTATAAGAAATACTTAATTATAAAACTGAACAAATGGTGTTTTCATCAGTAATGTAAGATTAGGCAGTAGTATACCTAAGGAGCTTTTGTAATATTATACCAGTCATAACTTTCTGTAGATGGAGATACGGACAATATACTATATAAAACAAATCAAGACTTGTTCTTGTAATAGCTTTACAATGAAGGTAGGACCGCGTAGCCATTTGAAAGGAGAAAAGTATCACTATCGGAAAATCCATGTTTTAATAATTGAGCCGCGACACGACAAAATCAGCAATGTGGTTATGCGCCCAGTGAAGACTCAGATCGGCTTGGGCATCTGCCCAATTTGACCAAACTCTTCGTTAAGCGCTTTAAGGGTAGCTAAGGCTATAAACTACCTCCATGCAGACAGCGAAGACTCTGATCAGACTGGGTTGATGCCCAGGCTGATCTGAGTCTGCGCTGGGCGCACAACCACATTGTTGGTTTTGTCGTGTCGCGGCTCATTTTTATTATGATAATTAGGCGCATAGGCCTATTCTGATTCACATGAGCAAGCGAAATTCATGACACCCATTGTGAACATACACATCTGCATTTCCATCGTCAACATACATAGACACAAGCACGCGTGCGCGTGCACACACACACACACACACACAGAGAGTCTTTTTAACAAATGAATCTTTAAAGCTTACTGTATAGATTAAAGAAAATATAATATTACCGTATGTCTCTCCGCTTTTGCCATTGTTCCGTTATTCAGAAATAAGTGGTTTTATATCACTGTATCTTATTATAATGATTTTTCTAGCTCTGTGAGACTTTATCGCTGCTTGTAGACGCTAGCTGCCTTTCGACAATGACCACTGACGTTGCTATGTCGCATAGCAACGTTTCGCTGCTGACGTTACGTTACAGGAATCGGATTGTATCGGCGATCACTGATTTATCGTCTTATACCAAAATTATTTATTTTTTGCGTTGGTTTCCTCATTTACATTGTGCATATGGGACTGAATTATAAGCACGGAACCTATAATTACATATTCAGCTCTAAGATGAATTTTACCTTTTCCGTAAGTTCGGTAATGGATGCGTTTACTGAAGAATAAGAATAAGAACATTTATTTTTGCTCAACTATACACAAACAATGGGTTAACGGCAAACTACATATACATACAATTTATAAATCACATATAGTAGCGGTTACACACACACAGAATTCATGAGAGAGACAGACAGACAGACAGACAAACAGACAAATATAGAGGGAGAGAGAGAGATGTCTGAGTAATTAATTTTGTAAATTTAGAACAGTCGATCAAAAGTGTTCTTTTTATGTAAATATGAAGTATATGGTTCACAATAAGAAAAACTGCACTAAGTGTTATGGCAGGGGCGTCAAGAAAACAACGCTCAGCATCACCGAATAATTGATTATTTAGAAGTCCTTTCAGAACCTGATCAGCTTGCGTAAATACACAGTTAATAATATGTTGTGCCTTAATCCATTTCTTTCTTTTCATTGTTCAATATCTATTTGAGAGTAATTACTTAAGGAAGCCGTTTTCCTATTAAGTCAATTAGATAGATATCTGATTTAAAATCTGAACGATATCTCGTATAACATATATGGTACCTGATACATTATATCAGATATATGTCAAAAGAAATTGTATTGTAAAACAGATACGTAATATAGTATATAAAGTCTAATCTTAATGAGAAATTTCTTATGGAATATAAGATAAATTCTCTAACAAATATGATAACTCATTTTGTTCATTAGATGATGTATCATATAACGGTTTATTTAATAACTAAGATAGCTTATTTGTTGCAAAATTACGATATCTTAAAATTTGACAATCACAATATCTTTGGAATTATATTAGCTGCCTTATACAGCATACAAGATATTCTTTATTCTACTCGAGATATCTGATGTAGAAATGTAGAAAGATAACTACTATGTGAAAATAAGATACCTTATATAGTACATAAGATATCTTATATATTACATAGAACGTTTATTTTATAGTTATATCTTATTTATTGCAATACATAAGAATCCTTATTTAGTAAGTTAGATATCTTTTATACTCTTCAAGATATCTTATACAGCATAAAAGAAATCGTAAATATTGTATTTTATATCGGGTATGTAAAATTAGAAATCTTATATGTGCATGCATATAAGGTACTGTACACTATGTAACATATCTCCTTTTTTAACAAATTAGGTGTCTAATTTAGAAGATATCATATATTCAGATGCATATTGGTATCTCCTTTAATCTGAACTAAAATGTAGATCTTGTATGAAAATTAATGTGAGATATCTACTATACCAAACAAGGTATCTAATTTAGTACAAAAGCTATCTAATAAATTTTGAAAGATGTCATTATAATGCAATTAGATATCAAATATATTTGATACCTCACATACCACATAGGATGTATATCATTTAGCATATTGAATACCTATACATCATTTAAGATAAAAGTATATATATAAGATATCTTATTTTATATATTATTTTATATTATATATTTTAGAAGAGCGTATAAGATATCTTATTTTATAATTAAGATACCTCATGCACTAAAGAGCGTATAAGATATCTTGTTTTATAATTAAGACATCTCATGCACTTAATATGATGTCTTATATTCAATACCTTATATAATATATATAATTGCTGAATTGTAAATAATTAATCTGGTGTTTAAATATGAGACATCATATAAGATATCCATTTATTATACGAATTATCATATACATCGTAATTGATATGTTCTATAACATAAAAGATGTCTTAATTAAGAAGAAAGATATCTTTTAAACCTTATATACTATATCTGATATCTGTTCAACAAAACATACAGTAATATGGCTTGCCATAAAGTACGGCAACTGTCTTCTTGACTGTTCACCTGTGTTTAAATGGAAGGGGCTTTCCGACGATATCATTTGCATTTGAATACCTTGCACATTTTATGAGAACATACAGATTATTGTTAAGTTAACAAAATAGCATGAACAGAAGTGGCGCATGTTAAGGCACTAAGAAGTGGTTGGGCTGTTTAATTGGCAATCGTATAATGTGTTAATTATTTTACGGTATTGTGGATAGAGTTACTGACAGAATATTGTAACAAGGTTTATTTTTGTAATTGTTTTTGTCATTTTGGATTTCTTCTCTTGAATTATATTATGCTACAATTTTTTTCCACATCTGTATATGCTCCTATGCCGGGTAAAACATCGTAGTAGAAAGTCAGCTATTCGCTATTCTAATTTAATTTAGGTTCAGAAGTATGGATTGTCTCCGTACTGTGTAATACCAAATTTCCGATATCCATTTTAGGATGTCCCTAATTTATTTTTATACCTAATTTTTCATTTTGTGTTGTCGCAAATTAATTACAGAGACCTGAAAATAATTAATGGATATTTGTAAATCGAATATTGAAAATTTGAATTATGGATATCTACGAATTAATGTTAGATATCAAATGCTCGTATTGCGGATATCCTATTATCAGACTTCAAGATATCCATCACTGGAGTTACGAATCTCAGATACTAATCCAGCTTTCGTTAAATTCTAATTCGAAAATGAATTTATCCATAATTCTTCATTTGATTATCCATAATTTGCATTTGGATATCTTAATGAAGATGAATGTTGGATATTCATCCATCAAGTTCTGGCTATCCAAATGCTACATTGTGGAATCTATTTACTTTGAATGAATGTTATAACGGCACCTATAAGTAGACAACATAGTTTTGGCTATCCATATTTGATTTATGGATATCCATAATTCGGATATTTGATATCTACGTTTCACTTGATTTGGGTAAATCAGTTTAGATATCCATAATTGGATATTTGAAAACCGGTAGTTTGACTTTTTTGATATCCGATATTCATTCTGAGTTCCATCCTCGCATTTCACACTGGACAGGTTTATCATTCAGACAAAAAAGACATGAAATTATACACCGCACACAGACTGACAAACAGTGGAGATCCAGATGAGATGGTTTTAATTGCTTTCTCATCTGAATCTGCGTTGTTTGCATAGGTATCAATATTTAATGCAGTCTGTAGGGTTGACACGGATATTTAAGATCACGACAACAAAATGTAAAAGAAATACTTTTGTTTTAGCGATTTCATGAAAATGGTAATGGTAGAATCTATATTACATATAGTCACAACTCATGATTAGAAGAAAATATAAGGCAAAGTTGAATGACAGAATGAATGAATATTTTGTTAATATTGCACTTTGATATTTCTACGTGTCACAACCAAGTCTGTTCAAAAAGTGATCCTCTCCCTGTTCTCGTCGTAATTTGCATATTTTGCTAGAATCTGTTCACTGACACGTTTCGCTGCTTGCTTTCTAGGTCTTCTCCTGTTACAAGAAAACATTGACTGTGCAACAACAACAAGATCATCTTCAGTGTAGTAACCTAGGTCGTGGTTTTCTTTATGAGTGCCCTGGCTCAATTCCATCGGCTCTGTGGTAGAACTTTCATTTTCTAGCAAAAGGCTATCAAGAGGCTGTTCATGCTTTAGATTCTTCTTGAAAACTGCACACAGGATTTTCCTTAATCTTTGAAGTAGTGATACAGACTGTCTCGCTGCGCCGTCTGTAGTCCTTGCATCTGCGTTGCTAGTTGTTAAGTGCACTGGGCAGGATGTCTGAACTTTAACACAGCAAAGAAAAAGTGCTTGTCTCTTCTGCGACTTTGATGGACAGACGCATTGACTGTCTTCTTCGAGGCAGATTGCCTGAAAAATAAGAAAATCGGTTGGACTTTGTAAATTTAATGTAGTATAGCAGTATTGTAAAACACTATGTATTGGGACATTTGAACATTAGGTATAAGTAAACAAACAGTATAGACCCAGATCAGACTGCTCCAAGTATAACAGTCTGATGAGGCTCTACACTGTTTGACATTGAACCAACCGCTGTAACATTTCATGATATGGAAAGTGAACTTTCCTGAAGACCCCATTTAGCAATTAAGTAGAGTAATAGTTAAGGTGTCCCAGAACATAGACTCATTATGCTTTACAGATGAAGATGGGTTGCCGCAAGGGAGATCACTCTGATCGGAAACTAGATAACTCCTTTGTGATCCTGGTTACTCATAGTGGAACACATATGTTCTCCGACCACGAAGTAAAAGCTAGGTTACCACTAAATATTCATGAACCTGGCCCCGCCTCTCCGGGCTAGAAGATTCAGTCCCGGTGAAAATGGTTAGAGTGGCCACCATTGGTAAGTTACTAATTTAAACAATCATTAAAGAAAAGGCAAACTTGGATGAATAAAGGGGAATGCGAATGTTGAGTTTTTGCAGTAACTTACAGAAATAAAAGACAAGTTTATAAATTTGTCCAATACTTAGTTTGCGCACCAAATTTATTGCACGCATGTGGGGTTGCATGTTCAGGATAAGGCAACGGTCAATGAGGCGCCGGACTACTATAAAATCAGCATTTTTGATATCATATATTCTATATTTTGATATCACAAATTCGATTTCTTGATATCAAAAAATCTATTTTTTAAAAGATGTCACAATATAAGCTACATTTTGTGATATCACAAAATAGAATTTATGATATCACAAATTCTATTTTGTGATATCAAAAAATAGATTTTTTTATATAAAAAACGAAGCATATTTTTTATATCAATAAACGCATTTTTTGATGTCATAAATTCTTTTTTGTGATATCACAAAATCCATTTTGTGATATCACAAAATCAGGCTCATTTTATGATATCATAAAATGTATTTTTGTCATATCACAAAATAGAATTTGTGATATCACAAAATCAAGGCGATTTTGTGAAATCAAACAATAGATTTTATGATATCAATAAACGTGTAAAATTTTCTAATTTAGAAATGCCCACACGATTTTGTAATATCACAAAATAGATTTTATGATATCACAAAATCACTTAGATTTTGTGATATCGCATATTCTATTTTATGATATCACAAAATCGAATATGTGATATCAAAAAATACATCTGATTTTGTGATATCATAAAATCCCGCTGATTGAGTGATATCACAAATCGAATATGTGATATCATAAAATCTATTTTGAGATATCAAAAAATAGTGATGATTTTTTATATAACAAATTCGATTTTGTTATCTCACAAATTCTATTTTGTGATATCACAAAAATTCGGTTTTTTGATATCAAAAAATATCTTGTGATATCACAAAATAGAACTTGTGATATCACAAAATAGGGATTTTATAGTAAAACGGCGCCTCATAGCGGTCTGTAGAGCTCGGAAGCAATTCAAACTGATGCAGTCTCTCTTTTAAATGAATATTAATTTTGAATTTTGTATGCGTGTGTGGCGTTGACTAATGAGAAATAAATTGTTGATACTATCGTCTACATAAAATAATTAGTGGTAAGCTACAGAATTACCTCCCTTGTAAAACGGTGACCAAACCATGAGAGTTTATCCATACACTTCAAAGTTCACAAACTCAGATGCGCCACTGACATCAATATATTACAGTATCTAATTACAAAGACCTTTATAGACGATATTTACAGATGGAAGTGTATGAAAATAGGATAAAACATATGAAAAGTCATATTCTACTGTTTCACATACACAATACAAACAACACTCATAAGCACGCAATTCCATTCCTGCCCAGAATTCAAATAGCTTATGCAAAACAATTTGGCCAAACTATAATGATGCTGTTTGATTGTACGTATATAAAGAATAGTTGTGCACAATTTTACTTTAGAGTAAAAGAACTAGTGGATTTATCACTAAACATCTGAAAGAGGCGCACCAAAATTAAATGTTTGCCACTTTCACGACTTATACTGTTACTCCACAATTTTATTTTTGACAGACAAAATTTTGTACTTATAAATGTGATATATTTGAGTCAAACAGCATTGTTGTTTGTCAGCCATCCATTTGCAGAAGATTTGACTTTTCATTTCCAAGTGGGAATGGAATTGCGCATTTACCAGGGGTGATCTATTAAAGCACAGTACATAAAAAATCACATCTGAAGCAGTTTACGAGTGCATCCGTTTGAGGCACACTAATTTTCAATGATTGTTTCTCCCCCATCCCCATCTCCCCGCCTCTCAGAAAAGAAGTTACGACAAATTTATTCAATTTATTTGTGTAAGTAACACGTTTGTAAGCTTAAAAGCATCTCTTTTCTAAATAAATCCGCAAAACGCATTGCTTGGTATGTCTCGAAATAATTTAGAATTACCGCTTGACTTTCCAATCTTGCCATTGGTCTTTTAAATCCGAAGAACGCTTATGTTTTTCCCCTTTTTGTTATGATTTCTAACTCAACGAGAATTTTACTGCTGCTTCAAAACACTAGTTGTCTTTCGACAATAACCAGTGACGTTGCTTTGTTGCATAGCAACGTTATGCTACTGACGTTACGTTAAACTGGCCCGGCGATGGCTGATGCGTGATCATTCTTTATTATATTTGATCTTCTAAACCAAATTAAAAAATATATTTCAAGCAATTTATCTGAGAGAGAGAGAGAGATTTTAATGTAGAACTAAAGCAGTCGCGTTTATGTTATTTTTGATAAATCGGATTTTAATAAATAGGAATTTCCGGACGGGCCCTTTCACGATTTAATAAAACAAACTTTTGAAATTTGACTCGCTTCTTTCGGAATAACTATCACCATGGTCATCAGCGGTCAGCGATTATAAGAAATCATTATAAAACTGAACAAATGGTGTTTTCAGCAGTAATGTAAGATTAGGCAGTAGTATACCTAAGGAGCTTTTGTAATATTATACCAGTCATAACATTTTGTAGATGGAGATACGGACAAAATACTATATAAAACAAATCAAGACTTGTTCTTGTGATAGCTTTACAAGGAAGGTAGGACCGCGTAGCCATTTGAAAGGAGAAAAGTATCACAACCGGAAAATCCATGTTTTAATATTTGAGCCGCGACACGACAAAATCAGCAATGTGGTTGTGCGCCCAGTGAAGACTCAGATCGGCTTGGGCATCTGCCCAATTTGACCAAAGTCTTCGTTAAGCGCTTTAAGGGTAGCTAAGGGTATAAACTACCGCCATGCAGACAGCGAAGACTCTGATCAGACTGGGTTGATGCCCAGGCTGATCTGAGTCTGCGCTGGGCGCACAACCACATTGTTGGTTTTGTCGTGTCGCGGCTCATTTTTATTATGATAATTAGGCGCATAGGCCTATTTTGATTCACATGAGCAGGCGAAATTCATTACACCCACTGTAAACATACACATCTGCATTTCCATCGTCAACATACATAGAAACAAGCACGCGTGCGCGTGCACACACACACACACACACACACACACACACACACACACATACAGAGTCTTTTAACAAATGAATCTGTAAAGCTTACTGTATGGATTAAAGAAAATATAATATTACTGTATGTCTCTCCGCTTTTGCCATTGTTCCGTTATTCAGAAATAAGTGGTTTTATATCACTGTATCTTATTATAATAATTTTTCTAGCTCTGTGAGACTTTATCGCTGCTTGTAAACGCTAACTGCCTTTCGACAATGACCACTGACGTTGCTATGTCGCATAGCAACGTTACGCTGCTGACGTTACGTTACAGGAATCGGATTGTATCGGCGATCACTGATTTATCGTCTTATACCAAAATTATTTATTTTTACATTGGTTTCCTCATTTACATTGTGCATATGGGACTGAATTATAAGCACGGAACCTATAATTACATATTCAGCTCTAAGATGAATTTTACCTTTTCCGTAAGTTCGGTAATGGATGCGTTTACTGAAGAATAAGAATAAGAACATTTATTTTTGCTCAACTATACCCAAACAATGGGTTAACGGCAAACTACATATACAAACAATTTATAAATCACATATAGTAGCGGTTACACACACAGAGAATTCATGAGAGAGACAGACAGACAGACAAACAGACAAATATAGAGGGAGAGAGAGAGAGAGAGAGAGAGATGTCTGAGTAATTAATTTTGTAAATTTAGAACAGTCGATCAAAAGTATTCTTTTATATGTAAATATGAAGTATATGGTTCACAATAAGAAAAACTGCACTAAGTGTTATGGCAGGGGCGTCAAGAAAACAATGCTCAGCATCACCGAATAATTGATTATTTAGAAGTCCTTTCAGAACCTGATCAGCCTGCGCAAATACACAGTTAATAATATGTTGTGCCTTAATCCATTTATTTCTTTTCATTGTTCAATATCTATTTGAGAGTAATTACTTAAGGAAGCCTTTTTCTATTAAGTCAATTAGAAAGATATCTGATTTAAAATCTGAACGATATCTGGTATAATATATATGGTACCTGATACATTATATCTGATATATGTCAAAAGAAATTGTATTGTAAATCAGATACATAATATAGTATATAAAGTCTAATCTTAATGCGAACTTTCTTATGGAATATAAGATAAATTCTCTAACAAATATGATAACTCATTTTGTTCATTAGATGATGTATCATATAACGGTTTATTTAATAACTAAGATAGCTTATTTGTTGCAAAATTACGATATCTTAAAATTTGACAATTACAATATCTTTGGAATTATTTTAGCTGCCTTATACAGCATACAAGATATTCTTTATACTACTCGAGATATCTGATGTAGAAATGTAGAAAGATAACTACTATGTGAAAATAAGATACCTTATATAGTACATAAGATATCTTATATATTACATAGAACGTTTATTTTATAGTTATATCTTATTTATTGCAATACATAAGAATCCTTATTTAGTAAGTTAGATATCTTTTATACTCTTCAAGATATCATAAAAGAAATCGTAAATATTGTATTTTATATCGGGTATGTAAAATTAGAAATCTTATATGTGTATGCATATAAGGTACTGAACACTATGTAACATATCTCCTTTTTTAACAAATTAGGTGTCTAATTTAGAAGATATCATATATTCAGATGCATATTGGTATCTCCTTTAATCTGAACTAAAAATGTAGATCTTGTATGAAAATTAATGTGAGATATCTACTATAACAAACAAGGTATCTAATATAGTACAAAAGCTATCTAATAAATTTTGAAAGATGTCATTATAATGCAATTAGATATCAAATATATTTGATACCTCACATACCACATAGGATGTATATCATTTAGCATATTGAATACCTATACATCATTTAAGATAAAAGTATATATATAAGATATCTTATTTCATATATCATTTTATATTACATATTTTAGAAGAGCGTATAAGATATCTTATTTTATAATTAAGACATCTCATGCACTTAATATGATATCTAATATTTAATACCTTATATAATATATATAATTGCTGAATTGTAAATAATTAATCTGGTGTTTAAATATGAGACATCATATAAGATATCCATTATTATACAAATTATTATATACATCGTAATCGATATGTTCTATAACATAAAAGATGTCTTAATTAAGAAGAAAGATATCTTTTAAACCATATATACTGTATCAGATATATGTTCAACAAAACATATAGTAATATGGCTTGCCATAAGTTACGGCAACTGTCTTCTTGAATGTTCACCTGTGTTTAAATGGAAGGGCTTTTCGACGATATCATTTGCATTTGAATACCTTGCACATTTTATGAGAACATACAGATTATTGTTAAGTTAACAAAATAGCACGAACAGAAGTGGCGCATGTTAAGGCACTAAGAAGTGGTTGGGCTGTTTAATCGGCAATCGTATAATGTGTTAATTATTTTACGGTATTGTGGATAGAGTTACTGACAGAATATTGTAACAAGGTTTATTTTTGTAATTGTTTTTGTCATTTTGGATTTCTTCTCTTGAATTATATTATGCTACAATTTTTTTCCACATCTGTATATGCTCCTATGCCGGGTAAAACATCGTAGTAGAAAGTCAGCTATTCGCTATTCTAATTTAATTTAGGTTCAGAAGTATGGAATGTCTCTGTACTGTGTAATACCAAAGTTCCGATATCCATTTTAGGATGTCCCTAATTTATTTTTTATACCTAATTTTTCATTTTGTGGTGTCGCAAATTAGTTACAGAGACCTGAAAATAATTAATGGATATTTGTAAATCGAATATTGAAAATTTGAATTATGGATATCTACGAATTAATGTTAGATATCAAATGCTCGTATTGCGGATATCCATTATCAGACTTCAAGATATCCATCACTGGAGTTACGAATATCAGATACTAATCCAGCTTTCGTTAAATTCTAATTCGAAAATGAATTTATCCATAATTCTTCATTTGATTATCCATAATTTGCATTTGGATATCTTAATGAAGATGAATGTTGGATATCCATCCATCAAGTTCTGGCTATCCAAATGCTACATTGTGGTATCTATTAACAGTGAATGAATGTTATAACGGCACCTATAAGTAGACAACATAGTTTTGGCTATCCATATTTGATTTATGGATATCCATAATTCGGATATTTGATATCTACTTTTCACTTGATTTGGGTAAATCAGTTTAGATATCCATAATTGGATATTTGAAAACCGGTAGTTTGACTTTTTTTTTATATCCGATATTCATTCTGAGTTCCATCCTCGCATTTCACACTGGACAGGTTTATCATTCAGACAAAAAAGACATGAAATTATACACCGCACACAGACTGACAAACAGTGGAGATCCAGATGAGATGGTTTTAATTGCTTTCTCATCTGAATCTGCGTTGTTTGCATAGGTATCAATATTTAATGCAATCTGTAGGGTTGACAAGGATATTTAAGATCACGACAACAAAATGTAAAAGAAATACTTTCGTATTAGCGATATCATGAAAATGGTAATGGTAGAATCTATATTACATATAATCACAACTCATGATTAGAAGAAAATGTAAGGCAAAATTGAATGACAGAATGAATGAATTTTTTGTTAATATTGCACTTTGATATTTCTACGTGTCACAACCAAGTCTGTTCAAAAAGTGATCCTCTCCCTGTTCTCGTCGTAATTTGCATATTTTGCTAGAATCTGTTCACTGACACGTTTCGCTGCTTGCTTTCTAGGTCTTCTCCTGTTACAAGAAAACATTGACTGTGCAACAACAACAAGATCATCTTCAGTGTAGTAACCTAGGTCGTGGTTTTCTTTATGAGTGCCCTGGCTCAATTCCATCGGCTCTGTGGTAGAACTTTCATTTTCTAGCAAAAGGCTATCAAGAGGCTGTTCTTGCTTTAGATTCTTCTTGAAAACTGCACACAGGACTTTCCTTAATCTTTGAAGTAGTGATACAGACTGTCTAGCTGCGCCGTCTGTAGTCCTTGCATCTGCGTTGCTAGTTGTTAAGTGCACTGGGCAGGATGTCTGAACTTTAACACAGCAAAGAAAAAGTGCTTGTCTCTTCTGCGACTTTGATGGACAGACGCATTGACTGTCTTCTTCGAGGCAGATTGCCTGAAAAATAAGAAAATCGGTTGGACTTTGTAAATTTAATGTAGTATAGCAGTATTGTAAAACACTATGTATTGGGACATTTGAACATAATGTATAAGTAAACAAACAGTATCGACCCAGATCAGACTGCTCCAAGTATAACAGTCTGATGAGGCTCTACACTGTTTGACATTGAACCAACCGCTGTAACATTTCATGATATGGAAAGTGAACTTTCCTGAAGACCCCATTTAGCAATTAAGTAGGGTAATAGTTAAGGTGTCCCAGAACATAGACTCATTATGCTTTACAGATGAAGGTGGGTTGCCGCAAGGGAGATCACTTTGATCGGAAACTAGATAACTCCTTTGTGATCCTGGTTACTCATAGTGGAACACATATGTTCTCCGACCACGAAGTAAAAGCTAGGTTACCACTAAATATTCATGAACCTGGCCCCGCCTCTCCGGGGGAGATAATTCAGTCCCGGTGAAAATGGTTAGAGTGGCCATCATTGGTAAGTTACTTATGTAAACAATCATTAAAGAAAAGGCAAACTTGGATGAATAAAGGGGAATGCGAATGTTGAGTTTTTGCAGTAACTTACAGAAATAAAAGACAAGTTCATAAATTTGTCCAATACTTAGTTTGCGCACCAAATTTATTGCACGCATGTGGGGCTGCATATTCAGGTTTAGGCAACGGTCAATGAGGCGCCGGACTACTATAAAATCAGCATTTTTGATATCATATATTCTATATTTTGATATCAGAAATTCGATTTCTTGATATAAAACAATCTATTTTTTAAAAGATATCACAATATAAGCTTCATTTTGTGATATCACAAAATAGATTTTATGATATCACATATTCTATTTTGTGATATCAAAAAAATAGATTTTGTTATATAAAAAACGAAGCATATTTTTTATATCAATAAACGCATTTTTTGATGTCATAAATTCTTTTTTGTGATATCACAAAATCCATTTTGTGATATCACAAAATCAGGCTCATTTTATGATATCATAAAATGTATTTTTGTGATATCACAAAATAGAATTTGTGATATCACAAAATCAAGGCGATTTTGTGATATCATAAAATAGATTTTATGATATCAATAAACGTGTAAAATTTTCTACTTTAGAAATGCCCAAACGATTTTGTAATATCACAAAACAGATTTTATGGCATCACAAAATCACTTAGATTTTGTAATATCGCATATTCTATTTTGTGATATCACAAAATCGAATATGTGATATCAAAAAATACATCTGATTTTGTGATATCATAAAATCAATTTTTTGATATCACAAAATCGATTTATTGAGATCACATTTTGTGATATCATAAAATCCCGCTGATTGAGTGATATCACAAAATCGAAGATGTGATATCATAAAATTGAAAATGTGATATCATAAAATCTATTTTGAGATATCAAAAAATAGTGATGATTTTTTGATATAACAAATTCGATTTTGTTATCTTACAAATTCTATTTTGTGATATCACAAATTCGGTTTTTTGATATCAAAAAATATTTTGTGATATCACAAAATAGAACTTGTGATATCACAAAATAGGGATTTTATAGTAAAACGGCGCCTCATAGCGGTCTGTAGAGCTCGGAAGCAATTCAAACTGATGCAGTCGCTCTTTTAAATGAATATTAATTTTGAATTTTGTATGCGTGTGTGGCGTTGACTAATGAGAAATAAATTGTTGATACTATCGTCTACATAGAATAATTAGTGGTAAGCTACAGAATTGTCTCCCTTGTAAAACGGTGACCAAACCATGAGAGTTTATCCATACACTTCAAAGTTCACAAACTCAGATGTGCCACTGACAACAATATATTACAGTAACTAATTACAAAGACCTTTATAGACGATATTTACAGATGGAAGTGTATGAAAATAGGATAAAACATATGAAAAGTCATATTCTACTGTTTCACATACACAATAGAAACAACACTCATAAAGCACGCAATTCCATTCCTGCCCAGAATTCAAATAGCTTATGCAAAACAATTTAGCCAAACTATAATGATGCTGTTTGATTGTACGTATATAAAGAATATTTGTGCACAATTTTACTTTAGAGTAAAAGAACTAGTGGATTTATCACTAAAGATCTGAAAGAGGCGCACCAAAATTAAATGTTTGCCACTTTCACGACTTATACTGTTACTCCACAATTTTATTTTTGACAGACAAAATTTTGTACTTATAAATTTGATATATTTGAGTCAAACAGCATTGTTGTTTGTCAGCCATCCATTTGCAGAAGATTTGACTTTTCATTTCCAAGTGGGAATGGAATTGCGCATTTACCAGGGGTGATATATTAAAGCACAGTACATAAAAAAATCACATCTGAAGCAGTTTACGAGTGCATCCGTTTGAGGCACACTGATTTTCAATGATTGTTTCTCCCCCATCCCCATCTCCCCGCCTCTCAGAAAAGAAGTTACGACAAATTTATTCAATTTATTTGTGTAAGTAACACGTTTGTAAGCTTAAAAGCATCTCTGTTCTAAATAAATCCGCAAAGCGCATTGCTTGGTATGTCTCGAAATAATTTAAAATTACCGCTTGACTTTCCAATCTTGCCATTGGTCTTTTAATTCCGAAGAACGCTTATGTTTTTCCCCTTTTTGTTATGATTTCTAACTCAACGAGAATTTTACTGCTGCTTCAAAACACTAGTTGTCTTTCGACAATAACCAGTGACGTTGCTTTGTTGCATAGCAACGTTATGCTACTGACGTTACGTTAAACTGGCCCGGCGATGGCTGATGCGTGATCATTCTTTATTATATTTGATCTTCTAAACCAAATTAAAAAATATGTTTCAAGCAATTTATCTGAGAGAGAGAGAGACATTTTAATGGAGAACTAAAGCAGTCGCGTTTATTTATGTTATTTTTGATAAATCGGATTTTAATAAATAGGAATTTCCGGACGGGCCCTTTCACGATTTAATAAAACAAACTTTTGAAATTTGACTCGCTTCTTTCGGAATAACTATCACCATGGTCATCAGCGGTCAGCGATTATAAGAAATACTTAATTATAAAACTGAACAAATGGTATTTTCAGCAGTAATGTAAGATTAGGCAGTAGTATAGCTAAGGAGCTTTTGTAATATTATACCAGTCATAACTTTTTGTAGATGGAGATACGGACAAAATACTATATAAAACAAATCAAGACTTGTTCTTGTAATAGCTTTACAATGAAGGTAGGACCGCGTAGCCATTTGAAAGGAGAAAAGTATCACAATCGGAAAATCCATGAGCCGCGACACGACAAAATCAGCAATGTGGTTGTGCGCCCAGTGAAGACTCAGATCGGCTTGGGCATCTGCCAAATTTGACCAAACTCTTCGTTAAGCGCTTTAAGGGTAGCTAAGGGTATAAACTACCTCCATGCAGACAGCGAAGACTCTGATCAGACTGGGTTGATGCCCAGGCTGATCTGAGTCTGCGCTGGGCGCACAACCACATTGTTGGTTTTGTCGTGTCGCGGCTCATTTTTATTATGATAATTAGGCGCATAGGCCTATTTTGATTCACATGAGCAAGCGAAATTCATGACACCCACTGTGAACATACACATCTGCATTTCCATCGTCAACATATATAGAAACAAGCACGCGTGCGCGTGCGCGTGCACACACACACACACAGAGTCTTTTTAACAAATGAATCTGTAAAGCTTACTGTATGGATTAAAGAAAATATAATATTACCGTATGTCTCTCCGCTTTTGCCATTGTTCCGTTATTCAGAAATAAGTGGTTTTATATCACTGTATCTTATTATAATAATTTTTCTAGCTCTGTGAGACTTTATCGCTGCTTGTAAACGCTAACTGCCTTTCGACAATGACCACTGACGTTGCTACGTCGCATAGCAACGTTACGCTGCTGACGTTACGTTACAGGAATCGGATTGTATCGTCTTATACCAAAATTATTTATTTTTGCGTTGGTTTCCTCATTTACATTGTGCATATGGGACTGAATTATAAGCACGGAACCTATAATTACATATTCAGCTCTAAGATGAATTTTACCTTTTCCGTAAGTTCGGTAATGGATGCGTTTACTGAAGAATAAGAATAAGAACATTTATTTTTGCTCAACTATACACAAACAATGGGTTAACGGCAAACTACATATACATACAATTTATAAATCACATATAGTAGCGGTTATACACACAGAGAATTCATGAGAGAGAGAGACAAACAGACAGACAGACAGACAGACAGACAAACAGACAAATATAGAGGGAGAGAGAGAGAGAGAGAGATGTCTGAGTTATTAATTTTGTAAATTTAGAACAGTCGATCAGTAGTATTTTTTTTTAAGTAAATACGAAGTATATGGTTCACAATAAGAACAACTGCACTAAGTGTTATGGCAGGGGTGTCAAGAAAACAATGCTCAGCATCACCGAATAATTGATTATTTAGAAGTCCTTTCAGAACCTGATCAGCCTGCGTAAATACACAGTTAATAATATGTTGTGCCTTAATCCATTTATTTCTTTTCATTGTTCAATATCTATTTGAGAGTAATTACTTAAGGAAGCTGTTTTCCTATTAAGTCAATTAGATAGATATCTGATTTAAAATCTGAACGATATCTGGTATAATATATAGGGTACCTGATACATTATATCAGATATATGTCAAAAGAAATTGTATTGTAAATCAGATACGTAATATAGTATATAAAGTCTAATCTTAATGCGAACTTTCTTATGGAATATAAGATAAATTCTCTAACAAATATGATAACTCATTTTGTTCCTTAGATGATGTATCATATAACGGTTTATTTAATAACTGAGATAGCTTATTTGTTGCAAAATTACGATATCTTAAAATTTGACAATTACAATATCTTTGGAATTATATTAGCTGCCTTATACAGCATACAAGATATTCTTTATTCTACTCGAGATATCTGATGTAGAAATGTAGAAAGATAACTACTATGTGAAAATAAGATACCTTATGTAGTACATAAGATATCTTATATATTACATAGAACGTTTATTTTATAGTTATATCTTATTTATTACAATACATAAGAATCCTTATTTAGTAAGTTAGATATTTTTATACTCTTCAAGATATCTTATACAGCATAAAAGAACTCGTAAATATTGTATTTTATATCGGGTATGTAAAATTAGAAATCTTATATGTGCATGCATATAAGGTACTGTACACTATGTAACATATCTCCTTTTTTAACAAATTAGGTGTCTGATTTAGGAGATATCATATATTCAGATGCATATTGGTATCTCCTTTAATCTGAACTAAAAATGTAGATTTTGTATGAAAATTAATGTGAGATATCTACTATACCAAACAAGGTATCTAATATAGTACAAAAGCTATCTAATAAATTTTGAAAGAAGTCATTATAATGCAATTAGATATCAAATGTATTTGATACCTCACATACCACATAGGATGTATATCATTTAGCATACTGAATACCTATACATCATTTAAGATAAAAGTATATATATAAGATATCTTATTTTATATATCATTTTATATTATATATTTTAGAAGAGCGTATAAGATATCTTATTTTATAATTAAGATACCTCATGCACTAAAGAGCGTATAAGATATCTTGTTTTATAATTAAGCTATCTCATGCACTTAATATGATATCTTATATTCAATACCTTATATAATATATATAATTGCTGAATTGTAAATAATTAATCTGGTGTTCAAATATGAGACATCATTTTAGATATCCATTTATTATGCGAATTATCATATACATCGTAATTGATATGTTCTATAACATAAAAGATGCCTTAATTAAGAAGAAAGATATCTTTTAAACCTTATATACTATATCTATATCTGTTCAACAAAACATATAGTAATATGGCTTGCCATAAGTTACGACAACTGTCTTCTTGACTGTTCACCTGTGTTTAAATGGAAGGGGCTATCATTTGCATTTGAATACCTTGCACATTTTATGAGAACATACAGGTTATTGTTAAGTTAACAAAATAGCATGAACAGAAGTGGCGCATGTTAAGGCACTAAGAAGTGGTTGGGCTGTTTAATTGGCAATCGTTTAATATGTTAATTATTTTACGGTATTGTGGATAGAGTTACTGACAGAATATTGTAACAAGGTCTATTTTTGTAATTGTTTTTGTCATTTTGGATTTCTTCTCTTGAATTATATTATGCTACAATTTTTTTCACATCTGTATATGCTCCTATGCCGGGTAAAACATCGTAGTAGAAAGTCAGCTATTCGCTATTCTAATTTAATTTAGGTTCAGAAGTATGGAATGTCTCTGTACTGTGTAATACCAAAGTTCCGATATCCATTTTAGGATGTCCCTAATTTATTTTTTATACCTAATTTTTCATTTTGTGGTGTCGCAAATTAGTTACAGAGACCTGAAAATAATTAATGGATATTTGTAAATCGAATATTGAAAATTTGAATTATGGATATCTACGAATTAATGTTAGATATCAAATGCTCGTATTGCGGATATCCATTATCAGACTTCAAGATATCCATCACTGGAGTTACGAATATCAGATACTAATCCAGCTTTCGTTAAATTCTAATTCGAAAATGAATTTATCCATAATTCTTCATTTGATTATCCATAATTTGCATTTGGATATCTTAATGAAGATGAATGTTGGATATCCATCCATCAAGTTCTGGCTATCCAAATGCTACATTGTGGTATCTATTAACAGTGAATGAATGTTATAACGGCACCTATAAGTAGACAACATAGTTTTGGCTATCCATATTTGATTTATGGATATCCATAATTCGGATATTTGATATCTACTTTTCACTTGATTTGGGTAAATCAGTTTAGATATCCATAATTGGATATTTGAAAACCGGTAGTTTGACTTTTTTTATATCCGATATTCATTCTGAGTTCCATCCTCGCATTTCACACTGGACAGGTTTATCATTCAGACAAAAAAGACATGAAATTATACACCGCACAGTGACAAACAGTGGAGATCCAGATGAGATGGTTTTAATTGCTTTCTCATCTGAATCTGCGTTGTTTGCATAGGTATCAATATTTAATGCAATCTTTAGGGTTGACAAGAATATTTAAGATCACGACAACAAAATGTAAAAGAAATACTTTTGTATTAGCGATATCATGAAAATGGTAATGGTAGAATCTATATTACACATAATCACAACTCATGATTAGAAGAAAATATAAGGCAAAATTGAATGACAGAATGAATGAATATTTTGTTAATATTGCACTTTGATATTTCTACGTGTCACAACCAAGTCTGTTCAAAAGGTGATCCTCTCCCTGTTCTCGTCGTAATTTGCATATTTTGCTAGAATCTGTTCACTGACACGTTTCGCTGCTTGCTTTCTAGGTCTTCTCCTGTTACAAGAAAACATTGACTGTGCAACAACAACAAGATCATCTTCAGTGTAGTAACCTAGGTCGTGGTTTTCTTTATGAGTGCCCTGGCTCAATTCCATCTGCTCTGTGGTAGAACTTTCATTTTCTAGCAAAAGGCTATCAAGAGGCTGTTCTTGCTTTAGATTCTTCTTGAAAACTGCACACAGGACTTTCCTTAATCTTTGAAGTAGTGATACAGACTGTCTCGCTGCGTCGTCTGTAGTCCTTGCATCTGCGTTGCTAGTTGTTAAGTGCACTGGGCAGGGTGTCTGAACTTTAACACAGCAAAGAAAAAGTGCTTGTCTCTTCTGCGACTTTGATGGACAGACGCATTGACTGTCTTCTTGGAGGCAGATTGCCTGAAAAATAAGAAAATCGGTTGGACTTTGTAAATTTAATGTAGTATAGCAGTATTGTAAAACACTATGTATTGGGACATTTGAACATTAGGTATATGTAAACAAACAGTATAGACCCAGATCAGACTGCTCCAAGTATAACAGTCTGATGAGGCTCTACACTGTTTGACATTGAACCAACCGCTGTAACATTTCATGATATGGAAAGTGAACTTTCCTGAAGACCCCATTTAGCAATTAAGTAGGGTAATAGTTAAGGTGTCCCAGAACATAGACTCATTATGCTTTACAGATGAAGGTGGATTGCCGCAAGGGAGATCGCTCTGATCGGAAACTAGATAACTCCTTTGTGATCCTGGTTACTCATAGTGGAACACATATGTTCTCCGACCATGAAGTAAAAGATAGGTCACCACTAAATATTCATGAACCTGGCCCCGCCTCTCCGGGGGAGAAGATTCAGTCCCGGTGAAAATGGTTAGAGTGGCCACCATTGGTAAGTTACTAATGTAAACAATCATTAAAGAAAAGGCAAACTTGGATGAATAAAGGGGAATGCGAATGTTGAGTTTTTGCAGTAACTTACAGAAATAAAAGACAAGTTTATAAATTTGTCCAATACTTAGTTTGCGCACCAAATTTATTGCACGCATGTGGGGCTGCATGTTCAGGTTAAGGCAACGGTCAATGAGGCGCCGTACTACTATAAAACCAGCATTTTTGATATCATATATTCTATATTTTGATATCGCAAATTCGATTTCTTGATATCAAACAATCTATTTTTTAAAAGATATCACAATATAAGCTTCATTTTGTGATATCACAAAATAGATTTTATGACATCACAAATTCTATTTTGTGCTATCAAAAAATAGATTTTGTTATATAAAAAACGAAGCATATTTTTTATATCAATAAACGCATTTTTTGATGTCATAAATTCTTTTTTGTGATATTACAAAATCCATTTTTTGATTTCACAAAATCAGGCTCATTTTTTTATATCATAAAATGTATTTTTGTGATATCACAAAATAGAATTTATGATATCACAAAATCAAGGCGATTTTGTGATATCAAAAAATAGATTTTATGATATCAATAAACGTGTAAAATTTTCTACTTTAGAAATGCCCAAACCATATTGTAGTATCACCAAATAGATTTTATGATATCACAAAATCACTAAGATTTTGTGATATCGCATATTCTATTTTGTGATATCACAAAATCGAATATGTGATATCAAAAAATACATCTGATTTTGTGATATCATAAAATCAATTTTTTGATATCACAAAATCGATTTATTGAGATCACATTTTGTGATATCATAAAATCCGGCTGATTGAGTAATATCACAAAATCGAAGTTGTGATATCACAAAATCGAATATGTGATATCATAAAATCTATTTCGTGATATCAAAAAATAGTTATGATTTTTTTATATAACAAATTCGATTTTGTTATATTACAAATTCTATTTTGTGATATCACAAATTCGGTTTTTTGATATCAAAAAATATTTTGTGATATCACAAAATAGAACTGGTAATATCACAAAATAGGGATTTTATAGTAAAACGGCGCCTCATTTCGGTCTGTAGAGCTCGGAAGCAATTCAAACTGATGCAGTCGCTCTTTTAAATGAATATTAATTTTGAATTTTGTATGCGTGTGTGGCGTTGACTAATGAGAAATAAATTGTTGATACTATCGTCTACATAAAATAATTAGTGGTAAGCTACAGAATTGTCTCCCTTGTAAAACGGTGACCAAACCATGAGAGTTTATCCATACACTTCAAAGTTCACAAACTCAGATGCGCCACTGACAACAATATATTACAGTATCTAATTACAAACACCTTTATAGACGATATTTACAGATGGAAGTGTATGAAAATAGGATAAAACATATGAAAAGTCATTTTTTACTGTTTCACATACACAATACAAACAACACTCATAAGCACGCAATTCCATTCCTGTCCAGTATTCTAATAGCTTATGCAAAACAATTTAGCCAAACTATAATGATGCTGTTTGATTGTACGTATATAAAGAATATTTGTGCACAATTTTACTTTAGAGTAAAAGAACTAGTGGATTTATCACTAAACATCTGAAAGAGGCGCACCAAAATTAAATGTTTGCCACTTTCACGACTTATACTGTTACTCCACAATTTTATTTTTGACAGACAAAATTTTGTACTTATAAATTTGATATATTTGAGTCAAACAGCATTGTTGTTTGTCAGCCATCCATTTGCAGAAGATTTGATTTTTCATTTCCAAGTGGGAATGGAATTGCTCATTTACCAGGGGCGATATATTTAAAGCACAGTACATAAAAAATCACATCTGAAGCAGTTTACGAGTGCATCCGTTTGAGGCACACTGATTTTCAATGATTGTTTCTCCCCCATCGCCATCTCTCCGACTCTCAGAAAAGAAGTTACGACAAATTTATTCAATTTATTTGTGTAAGTAACACGTTTGTAAGCTTAAAAGCATCTCTTTTCTAAATAAATCCGCAAAGCGCATTGCTTGGAATGTCTCGAAATAATTTAAAATTACCGCTTGACTTTCCAATCTTGCCATTGGTCTTTTAATTTCGAAGAACGCTTATGTTTTTCCCCTTTTTGTTATGATTTATAACTCAACGAGAATTTTACTGCTGCTTCGAAACACTAGTTGTCTTTCGACAATAACCAGTGACGTTGCTTTGTTGCATAGCAACGTTATGTTACTGACGTTACGTTAAACTGGCCCGGCGATGGCTGATGCGTGATCATTCTTTATTATATTTGATCTTCTAAGCCAAATTAAAAAATATATTTCAAGCAATTTATCTGAGAGAGAGAGAGAGAGAGAGAGAGAGAGAGAGAGAGAGAGATTTTAATGTAGAACTAAAGCAGTCGCGTTTATTTATGTTATTTTTGATAAATCGGATTTTAATAAATAGGAATTTCCGGACGGGCCCTTTCACGATTTAATAAAACAAACTTATGAAATTTTACTCGCTTCTTTCGGAATAACTATCACCATGGTCATCAGCGGTCAGCGATTATAAGAAATACTTAATTATAAAACTGAACAAATGGTGTTTTCAGCAGTAATGTAAGATTAGGCAGTAGTATAGCTAAGGAGCTTTTGTAATATTATACCAGTCATAACTTTTTGTAGATGAAGACACGGACAAAATACTATAACAAATCAAGACTTGTTCTTATAATAGCTTTACAATGAAGGTAGGACCGCGTAGCCATTTGAAAGGAGAAAAGTATCACAATCGGAAAATCCATGTTTTAATAATTGAGCCGCGACACGACAAAATCAGCAATGTGGTTGTGCGCCCAGTGAAGACTCAGATCGGCTTGGGCATCTGCGCTTTAAGGGTAGCTAAGGGTATAAACTAGCTCCATGCGGACAGCGAAGACTTTGATCAGACTGGGTGGATGCTCAGGCTGATCTGAGTCTGCGCTGGGCGCACAGCCACATTGTTGGTTTTGTCGTGTCGCGGCTCATTTTTATAATGATAATTAGGCGCATAGGCCTATTTTGATTCACATGAGCAAGGGAAATTCATGACACCCACAGACATACAGAAATACTGTGAACATACACATCTGCATTTCCGTCGTCAACATACATAGAAACAAGCACGCGTGCACAGAGCGAGAGAGAGAGAGAGAGAGAGAGAGAGAGAGAGATTCTTTTTAACAAATGAATCTTTAAAGCTTACTGTGTGGATTAAAGCAAGAGCCTATCACACATCTGTGTGATGTGCTACTTGATTAAAGAAAATATAATATTACCATATGTCTCTCCGCTTTTGCCATTGTTCCGTTATTCAGAAATATAATAATTTTTCTAGCTCTGTGAGACTTTATTGCTACTTGTAAACGCTAGCTGCCTTTCGACAATGACCACTGACGTTGCTATGTCGCATAGCAACGTTACGCTGCTGACGTTACGTTACAGGAATCGGATTGTATCGGCGATCACTGATTTATCGTCTTATACCAAAATTATTTATTTTGCGTTGGTTTCCTCATTTACATTGTGCATATGGGACTGAATTATAAGCCCGAAACCTATAATTACATATTCTGCTCTAAGATGAATTTTAACTTTTCCGTAAGTTCGGTAATGGATGCGTTTACTGCAGAATAAGAGTAAGAATAGGAATATTTATTTTTGCTCAACTATACCCAAACAATGGGTTAACGGCAAACGACATATACATACAATATATAAATCACATACAGTAGCGGTTACACACACACAGAATTCATGAGAGAGACAGACAGACAGACAAACATATAGGGAGAGAGAGAGATGTCTGAGTAATTAATTTTGTAAACTTAGAACAGTCGATCAAAAGTATTGCATTTTTCATACCACTTTCTTATGTTATCAATTTTAAATTGTGCACCGTTTTGGTTTTGGACGAACCAAAAATAAAAAAAAATGCTGTTTGAAAATAAAGAAGATAAAAAGGTGCCGAAGTCAAGTGGTTACATTTACTCAATTATGGTGCAGAAGAACGCCAAAAGATCATAAGTTCAAAAGTAAAAAGTATGCAAAGACCAGGAACTGAAACAATCAAAATCCAAATCCAGCCCTCAAACCATAGTTGGAAACAACTAAGATTACAAATAATCAAGATACAGAGAACATATGGCCAACCGAGTGAGCAGCTTGTTCCCAAAAGGTGGCCACTCAGTCACCCAAACCGAACCAAAAATAATAAGAACATACATAAGGTAAAACATCACAGAAACTCTGACACCAAAAACAGGCAACAGAGAACCACAACAGAAAGTTCTACCGCCTTGGAACGGTCAGTAATGAATTACTGGGGGGCTTAAATCGATTTTACAGGCCCAACCTCACCCTCAGTTTCTGAAGTGGTACAAAACATTTAGTTGGTTGTTCGGTTCGCATGATAACCCTCTAACTCGTCAATGAATCATCACGGTAAACACATAAATCAAATTTATAGCCGGGATTCGCAATCTAACGACTGGAACACTCTCTGTCAACCCTGCGGTAAATTGGTACCTGTTTCGAATCAGTGGCGGACAAGGCAGCGTAAGATGAGGGACGGGCTCCGCCTTTCATATGCTGTGCCCGACATACAGTAGGCCGCAACCCCCACTGCCCCTAGGATCTCTAGGCTCTGGAAAACCTTTACTATTGCTCGCTAATTTCCTGACAATCATTTCATCGTTGCATTTTATTTTCAGCGTCTTCAGTTTTTTTTATAAAAAGCTCAGTCTGACGCACTATGGTCAAGTCAGGTAAATTCGGACAGAAAGTAAATTCGGCCAGTGACATTGTTTCCTTTATATGTCAGTTGTTTAGAATCAGAACAAAATTAACTGGGCAAACAGTGAAAATCCTGTTGAGACGGTCATACTGAGCCGTCTCATCTGGATTTTCACTGTTTGCAATGGTATGTCCGAATTTACCCGCTGTCCGATGTTACCCGACTCGACCATATGGAATCGGAAAAGAGCCGATGCAATGGCTTTTGTGCCGACTGGGCTCACTGGATTCGCAAAGCAGGTCTATGCCATTCAAAGTGTGACATTGACGCAAAAACGCAGCCTAGATTGAACCCTCAGTCCCATCTATCCTGGAGCCCCGGTAGCTCAGTGGGTTAAGCGCTGGCCTACTGATCTAGCGGACCCGGGTTCGAATCCCGCTCTAGGCGAGAATCTTTCCTACCGTAAGCGGGGTTCCATTGCACACAGCCTTTCATTATCATCCGCCCACCGTCCTGATATGACTGAAATACTGTTGAAAAGGACGTAAAATCGCAAGTCATCCATCCATCCCATCTATCCTGTCTGGAATGCCGATATATCGTCATAAAACAATCAATCAATCAACACAGGGTATAAACCAGTCCGCCAATTTTCGCTTCCTGCAGAGACTGCCCGTCATATTTGGCTTCCGCCGAGACTGTCCGCGAACTCTTGCTTCCTGCAGGAACTACTGTCCTCGAAAATTGGTTTCCTACCGAGACTGTCCGCGTGACTCTGCTTCCTGCCGAGAGCCTCGGCAGGAAGCATAATCACGCGGACAGTCTCTGCAGGAAGTCATTTATCATGTACAGAAGTCTCGAAAGGAAGCAAGATATCGCGGACAGTCTCGGCGGAAGCCAAATATGATGTACAGTCTCTGCAAGAAGCGAAAATTAGCGGAATCGACTATAACCTGTGATCAATGTCTCTGCGTGACCATGAAGGTACACTGAACACAGTATGTAGGCAAATTTACGTACACGAAAGTAGTTACGAGACATTGCGGGAAACTGCGCGTGACAGGTAAACAACTTTCGTCTGACAGTTTTTTTTTTCTTAAATACATCTGCACTGGCAATCTGTTTTTACAATGATACTTGGCATATTTCCTTCTATCTAGAAGCGTTTTGACACTGAAGATGCACTCACCGTGTTAAGCCTGGGTTTTAGAAAACCATGCAGATTTTTGCATTTTTCTACTGTTTGTCAGAAGGCAGCATGTACAGTCTTTATTCCTTTATCATTTGCAAAACTGAACCCATTAGCGAGTGGCCTACTTAGTGCTCTTAACAACCACGGTTACATCAGGTTCCAGCTGTATACGTTACGAGAATAAATAGTCATGTTTCACAGGATGGGTTACGACCATCTCAGCATTCCTTTGAAGCATTTAAGACCATCTGCTCAACAAAACACAAATTTTGACACGACCTGTATGAAATCTTACATATTTGGAAGTAGATCTTCTCCTCGATCTAGATATGCAGAAAAGCGTTACAGGACACAGTTTTGGTAATAGCTATAAAATGGCCGAATAGCTTTCGAATGAGATTTTATTTATATGAGGGAAGATGTGAGGCTGCTAGCTAATATGCCCAATATCATTGTAAAAACAGATCTGTAAAATATTTTGTCAGTGCAGATATATTAAAGATAAGAGGGCCATGTTGGCCCTGAATCGCTCACCTGAGTATCATGTGAACCAAGCATATTTGAGTTATCTTACCAATCTTGGCGTCAAATAGGTCAAGGTGAACCCCGGGTCATAATCTGAATAACTTTGATGGGCCCAAGTCTCCAATCCACTTACCAAGTTTCATTGCAATCGGCGCATCGATGTAGTGAACTTGTTTTGAACCGACATCACCTATTTTCGAACTTAATATAGATATTGTTCAAAGAAACATTCTGACAAAGTTTCGCGAAAATTCAATAATAAAAAATGAAGCCTCTATTGTGTACAAAAGGTCCTAAGATTTGGCATTGAGACCTAGCTTTTGACCCAACATAACCGAGATTCTAATCTTGCGTAGATTCGATGGATATAACCATTTTGACAAAGTTTCATTAACACTGAATAAAAGTAAAAAATATGCAAAGACCAGGAACTGAAACAATCAAAATCCAAATCCAGCCCTCAAACCATAGTTGGAAACAACTAAGATTACAAATAATCAAGATACAGAGAACATATGGCCAACCGAGTGAGCAGCTTGTTTCCAAAAGGTGGCCACTCAGAAACCCAAACCGAACCAAAAATAATAAGAACATACATAAGGTAAAACATCAAAGAAACTCTGACACCAAAAACAGGCAACAGAGAACCACAACAGTTGCAAACAACCCCTGAGGATTGGAAACTGTGCCCTTTAAAGTATAGACAAGATTTTTTTCTAAGATTTGACTAGTGACCTAGTTTTTGGCCCGACATGATTAATTTTCTAAGATGACCTAGCCTTAAGTAAGATAATCATTTTATTAGTGTATTATGGTGATTGGATCAAAACTCTGCCCTTTAGAGTGTATGCAAGGTAATTCTAAGATTCAACCTAGTGACCTAGCGTTAGATCAAAAGTGACTCAGTTTCAAATTTTGCCTAGATTTAATAGAGATACACATTCTGACAAAGTTTCATGAAGATTGAATTAAAGCTGTGCCCGCTAGAACAATTTGTTTCTAAGATTTAACCTAGTGATCTAGTTTTTGACCCGATATAAACTATATTTAAAGTTGGCCTAGATTGAGTAAAGATTATAATTTTGACACAGTTTCATGAAGATTGGATAAAAACTGGTCCCTCTAGAATGTACACAAGCATTTTCTATGATTTGATCTGGAAACCTAGTTGTGGACCCGACATGACCAAGTTTCAAAGTTCGCCTTGATTTAATGAAGATACACATTCTTACAAACTTTCATTAAGATTAGAACAAAATTGTGCCCTCTAGGGAGTACAAAAGGTTTTCCTAAGATCTGATCTAGTGACCTAGTTTTTGGTTGAACATGAACCATTTCCAAACTTGGCCTAGTTTTATAGAGATTAACATTCTTCGAAAGTTTCATGAAGATTGGATTAAAACTGTGCCCTCTAAGGTGTACACAGTGTTATCTCATATCTTACTTAGTTTTAGATATGACATGACCGAGTTGCTTACTTGGCCTCGATTTTATGCTGATAAACATTGTGACAAAGTACATGAAGATTGGATCAAAACCGTACCCTCTAGCGTGTACACATGTTTTTTTCTAAGATTTGATCAAGTGACTTAGTTGTGACCCGACATGACCCAGTTTTTAACTTAGCTTAAATTTAATGGAAATAAATATTCTAGCATTGTATCATGAAGATTGAATCAAAACGGTGGACTTTAAAGTAAATATATATTTTTTTTTTTTTAAGATTTCACCTAGTGAACTAGTTTTTTACCCGACATAAACTATATTTAAACCTGGCCTAGATTGAATAAAGATAATCATTCTGACACAGTTTCATGAAGATTGAATCAAAGCTGTGTCCTCTAGCGCCTACACAAAGTTTTTCTGAGATTTTACCTAAAGTGACCATAATATTGACCCGACATGACCCAGTTTCGAACTTCGCCTAGGTTTAATATAGGTAAAATATTTACAAAGTTTCATGAAAATTATATTAAGACTGTGCCCTTTGGAGAGTACACGAGATTTTCTAAGATCTGACCTAGTAACCTCATT
This sequence comes from Ctena decussata, assembly GCA_963989385.1. Lineage (NCBI taxonomy): Eukaryota > Metazoa > Mollusca > Bivalvia > Lucinida > Lucinidae > Ctena > Ctena decussata. The sequence goes on along the minus strand of OZ022506.1, from coordinate 40,015,092 downwards.
TTGGCTCGACACAAAGCATTTTCAAATGTAGTCTAGATTTAATAGAGATTAACATTCTGAAAAAGTTTCACGAAGATTGAATTAAACTGTGCCCTCTAGACAATGTTTGTCTAAGATTTGACCTAGTAACCTAGTTTTTAACCCAACATAACCCAGTTTCGAACTTGGTCTGGATTAAATAGAGATAAACATTCTGTCAAAGTTCTATGAAAATTGGATCCAAACTGTGCCCCCTAGAGTGTACACAATGTTTTTCTAAGATTTGACCTAGTGACCTAATTTTTGACTCGACATTACCCAATTTCAAACTTTGCCTAAATTAAATGGCGATAAACAGTCTGACAAAGTTTCGTGAAGGTTGGGTCAAAACTGCGGCCTCTAGAGTGTACACAAGCAAAAGTTAACGGACGTCCAGACGGACGTCTCGGACGTACGACGGACATCACGGTATCACAAAAGCTCACCATGAGCATTTCGTGTTCTGGTGAGCTAAAAAAACTGTCAAAGAACGTTTTTTGACCTGTCCCGCGCAATTTCCCGCCACTTCTCGTAACTTGTACTTTCGTGTACGTAAATTTGCCTACATACCGTGCTGAAAGAGATAATCCGTTCAATAACCGAACAATTGAGCTAATCTCACGCGACCTGCCAATTTATACACGCTCTTTTATAATGATCACGTGTATAATACAAAATTTTGACAAAATGCAATGGCACTTGCAGATTTCATCACTTTGCGATGAAACATCAGAATAAACATGATAAAGACAAACAGAAAAATAAATGTGAAACATTGAGGAAGTTACTGTGCACAGCAATAGGTATGTGAACACCGATATTCCAGAAAGCACATGACGTCAAAATGACGTCATGCTGAAGCCGAGAACGTCGCATTGACATTAGTACGACGCCATTTGTCGCATCGATGTCTGTACGACACCATTTGTCGCATCGATGACAGCACGAATCCATTGACGTCATGTGCCCGCTAGGTAGCTGATGACCCTTCATACTCGGGCAAAGAGTGCAGAAGCAGATCAGACTGCTCAAAGAGCTGCAGAAATTATTGTAAAATCATCTCCTAAAAATTCTAGAGCAATGACACTATCTATCTATCTATCTATCTATCTATCTATCTATCTATCTATCTATCTATCTATCTGTCTGTCTGTCTGTCTGTATGTATCTATCTGTCTATTTATACTGTTCACAAAAAGTAGGGGATATTAAGTTATTAAAAATCGTTTAAATTAGAAAAAATACCAAATCCATCTGAAACGGCAAGTATCCATCAGACAAATATTCGATAAGACATTTTGCATTACAATTTGGATGGTATATCCTGTCACGTGACCTGCGTGACATTCGTTTTAGACAGGGGGTCGACACCCAAATTTCACACGAATCTGGTGTTGAAACAGATTGTTTTCAGATTACAAAATTTACACAGAAACACTCGTCATGCTTCATTTAACAAACTGAAAATTGGGTTTACACACTCTTTCAACAAAACAATGAGTGCAAGCCATAAACGCCTAAATTTTTCGCCGGGCCGGGTAGCGCAATCGGTAGGGCACCTGACTCGTAAGTCAGAGGTCCTGGGTTCGAATCCCGGTCTGGCCACATACTTTCGTTTCTCCTTCCGCTGATTCAAGAAGGGCAGTTGTCAGTTACTGGCGAAAGTATGTGCACTTAGTACTGGTTAACCGCTTAGGAGGTCTAAGCCTGCCCAGGAATAGTGTGGTTAGGTTAACTGACCGTCCCGACATGACCTTAGTTGTTTACCGTGGACGTTAAGCATCAAATCAACCAACCAACCAAAATCTAAATTTTTCGGTAACTCGATGCACCTGTACGAATTTTGTTTTCTGGTTTTCTTTCCAACATAACAGTTTTGAAGAAGAAAAAAAATCTTTTAGCATACAAAACTTAAAAGTGCATAAAATGGTTAGCTTAGTTGAAGAATTTGAATAATTTTTTGTTCGAATTTACCACATTTTAGTCCTGACCCCCTGTATGAAACAAATTGTATGCAGAGCACGTGACAGGATATATCGTCTAAACTTTCATGAAAAGTGTCTTAACAGATATTTATCTTATCAATACATGTATTTAGCGTTTCATATGGATATCACATTTGTTATAGATGCTACAATTTTTCATACCTGAATATCCCCTACTTTTTGTGAACCGTATATATATCTATCTATCTACAGACCTATGTCTGACGGTCTTTCTATCTATCAGTCTGTCTTTAAATGAGCCGTGACACGAGAAAACCAACTAAGGGAGTGTGCGCCCAGTGTAGACTCAGATCACAAGCCTGGACATTCGCCCAGTCTGATCAGAGTCTTCGCTGTCCGCATGAAGGTAGTTTAGACACTTAGCTACTTTTTAACACATCGTGCGCACAACCACTTTGTTTTTTTCTCGTGTCGCGACTCAATTATTATTGAAGCGTCCGCGTAGCCGAGTGTATAGCGCCCTTGACTTCGGATCACAGGGTTGAGGGTTTGTACATTTTAGTCATCAAATTCAATCGGATTTCCTTCCCTCGGCCTCAACCCCGTCATCATGAGATTCAGTAACTCGTATGTCTATCTTATGTCAGTCCCATTACATCTCAACTCTGCCTTTTTTCTCTTCGTCTCATAATACCTACCCATCTGTATGTCTGTCTGTCGGTCCATCCCTAACGTTCTAGTCTAACAGTATCACTGGCTCTTATAGGAGCAAATTCTTTCCTTTAAGAGAAGACCCATTGAGAAGGTAGGCAAAAAGTGACAATGACAGAATTTCTTCCCATTAAATTGCTCCGTGCGAACAAGGTCACAGTGACTTACTACTGTAAAAGCGGACGCTGTTTAGATTTGCAGATCAGCCTTTTTATTCAAGGCTTAGGCTTTTCTTTCATTAATGAATGCAGCAAATCAAACAGCCCAAGATCAGGTCATGATCACTTCCCACAAAAGTAGGTCGAAGTTAGAGTCAAGAAATATTTTTGTATCGGTAGACCCCATTCAAAATTTCGATGTCAGCACTAAAGCCTCTGAAATTTCAAACTTCATCAGCGCATGTACTCGAGCAGTCTTGGCTTCACCTTTTGAGATATTAAGGGGTTCGAAATCATGTCCTCATGGTATGTATTTGAAAATAAATATTAATTTTGAAGTAGCTGTGAGCTAAGGGCAGCGCCTTGGGTCCGCTTGAGCCTATTGTTTCCAAATCCAGTGCACAGGTGACGTGTATCTTCTTTGATATCCCCTAGCCTTGCAGAAGCGGCGGTAGTGTAGTGGTTTACGCGTTGGCCTACCAATCCAGGGGTCGCAGATTCGATTTCCAGCTTCTCCGGTCTTTCGCATGAGGCTCTAAACATAGATCCCTCTCCGTGTGACCTATATGTTGGTGGGACGTTAAAACCCGAGTTCACTCACCATAATATTCGTTAGGGCACAACAGTTGACTTTGCAACAATCCATTTTCTCTTGGTCCTGGATCCGAGGTTATAAAACTTGAGTATAATCTCAAACTCAAAATAAAGCACACTGATTGGCTGCTTCCGAGCATGTGCTTCCACATGCTCGGAAGCAGCCAATCAGTGTGCTTTATTTAGAGTTTGAGAATGTACTCAAGTTTTATAACCTCTTGGTCCTGTTAACCGTAGCCCTAGTTGTTCCATCCATTCTTTAATATTGTCTCTCCCCACCTCTTCTTCTGTTTATCTCTTATTCAGCATTCTTTCACTGCGCCTTGTAGAAGCGTCTTTGCTAGGCCCGAATACATTGAGATATGGCCAAACCATCTTGACCATGGTCAAGAGTTCGTCATACTCGGATCTCTATACGAACATCCACATTAGTTGTGAAATGTTCAATAACATCGGTAGCAAGAATCTCAAAGTTCTGTAAAATTGCCTTGAGATACCCCCGGTATATTGTTATCTCTCCAAACTTAGTAGCTTCAACTTTATTAGAGCCGCAGTGGCTTGTTTAGTCCTTGTGAAAACCTTCGGTTTTTTCACAACCAACTGAGACAACTGCTTCTGAATCCTTGAAGCTGGTAACAGTTTCCAACTTCTGTATATTTACCATGATCTCCCTCTGGATTGCAGTGACGCTGTTTGTCATCAGTTATGTCTTCTCTGCACTTATCTCCAACTTTGTGCAGGTTTTGTCGAGCTTCTAGTTCCTGCTGTTTTTCTCATCAACGGCATCAGTGTCACTGGCAAACCAAAGATTATGATAAATCTGGCACCTATGCTGACCTTCCATCATGTTCTTCCAGAGCAACACACATAATCCTTGAAGCGGGTGGGTGAGAGAAAACATCCTTGTCTAATTCCAAATTTTGTCCTGGGCCATTCTCCCGTGCATTTGTAGCCTTGTCGCAGATGTGTTCAATGACGGGAACTAGATATGTTTTTATATTGTACTTTCTGCATGGTGGTCCATAATAAAGGCTGCATGCATACCCTGTCAAGGACTTTTTGGAAAATGTATGAAGAAATTTTACAGTTTTTGTCAATTTTGAACGGCCCATATTTAAGGTAATATTCGCATAGGAATCTGGATCCTGCGATGCTCAGGAATCAGCATTTCCTTCGGCGATTATCTCGTCAGTTAATGGTTAAAACCTGTTCATGATGACTGTCAGCATGACTTAGCTCAAGTAACTGTTGAGGCTGATGGTTCTGTAGTCAGCCCCGGATCCAGGGGTGGGCTTTGCGGTTTCAGTCCCGCCATCTGGGCATCTGTGTCGCCACAAGATAATGAGTATCTGATGACAGTTTGAGATAATTTATCCATGTGGTTAGCTTACAATATATATTGTGACATCTAATAAGAATCGCCTCGGTGAGGCGATTCTAATGAGATACCACAACATATATTTCAAGGCAAGAAAGGCTCATCAAATTGACCCCTAATTATGTCATACAGTTTTAAGCCCCTCTCCCCCCTCACACACACACACACACACACACACACACACACACACACACACACACACACACACACACACACACACACACACACCTATCTGCAACTCCCGGTCCCACCAGTTATCTCCAAAGTCCCACCAGTACGTGGTGGTCTGTGTCCGGGCCTGGTAGTTACTGCAGAAGTGCACTTACCCTTTTTAGGGATAATAGTTTTCGGTGACTGAGACCATGGTGTCGGCTATTCCCCAGATCTTTGTTTAAACTCCAAACCGGGTTCGAGCCCCACTTGAAGCGAGAATCGCTTTCCTGCTGTAAACAGGGCTCCATTGCATACAGCCTTTCATTATCACTGTCTCATCGTCCTGATATGACTGAAATACTGTTGAAAAGGACGTAAAACCGCAAGTCATCCATCCTTCTATTCAAACTCCAAACATGATCTTCCCGCAAATGCTTGAACAAGTTTGGTCAGAAGGGTCTATTCTATTCAATTCTATCCCATAACCTTACTTGGTCGTTGGGACACCACAGATGACTTCGAAACAACCCCTTTCCACCTTGTCCTGTCTTCAGCTGCCCTAGTTGAGGGTCCTATATTATCAACTCTGGCGGACTTCCACTTTTTATCCCCCCCCCCCTCCTGCGCACTGGATACGCCCCTCCTAAAGCATAGATCGTTGGGGTTGTCCATACGTGCGTACGTCCATAAGTCAAAAGACCAGGTTAAGATTTTTGGCCATGGTAGAATCTCGGGGTATCATTGGTCGTGATTGGGTGAACTCGGATTGAACGTCCGACACCAACAACTAGGTCATACGGAGACGGGACCTCGGTTTGAAGTCTAATGCGAAAGACCGGAGAAGCGGGGAATCGATCTTGCGACCCCTGGATTGGTATTCAAGCGCATTATCCACTACACTACCGCCGCTCCTATATTAATAGTAGGCTTAGCTGTCCAGAGCTGAGACATTTTTTAAATGAAGACTGATGGAAGAACTCTGACCCTCCCCCTTCTCCACATATGCCTAAGAAGATATTCGATCCCCGGCTCCATGGCTTAATGATATGATTCCCCCCTCCCCACAGATCACCAAAAGAAAAATCCCCCCTCCCCCATGAATGTACCCAGCCCCCACTCGGTAATTAATTAGTTGGTTTAAACAATATTTATTGATAAATCTTCGTATACAACATATACATTTACACGTATACACATGATTATATGGTACAGGATCTGATAGGAAGCTTAAAGCTTATATAAATCATCTCCTGATGAACATCTAATGAAGTAATATATGTGAATGGCAGATTAAATAATAGGCCAGGTATGCATACAAATAACTGTAAGAAAATCCAGTGTGTGTTCCAGCAGGCATGCAGCGTCATGATGACGACACATCACCGTCGATGCGACTTCATGATGTAACGTCATAATGTCGCCTCGACGCCGATGCGACGTCTTCCGACGCCGCACGCCCGCTGGGACTTAGCAAAAATATAGATAGTGATCCTTAACAGAGCAAATGAGGAAAAGAAAAATAAAGAAACTAGAGAAAAGAAAAATGAAAAGAAAAAGAGAAAAAAAAGTTGAGCCAGGGGAAAAATAGCTAGGAATGACAGGTAAAGGTATTGAGAACTAATATAGTACAACTAATAATAATAATAAAGATAATGATGATAATAACAATAATAGGAAGCCAATCAACGATGAGGTTGTACTTGGCTTGTAGGTCGAGAGGCCTAATAATTACATGAAAAACCACAGCAGAAGTTTTACGAGTCTGAATATCACTTACTACGTTGATAGAAAATAACTAAAGAAGGACTATGATTTTGTGGCGGAATCAAGGTCTTACAACGGTAAAAGTACTCTGTAGAAGAGAAAAAATTATCAGTTTTTCCCAGGTACATCAGTACCGGTGTCATTTCAACTGCTGTGGTTTGACATCTTGAATTGATTGGCTAAGTGTAACAAAAAGTATCTAAATACACTGTCGACCGTATCCCTAACACCAAACATACTCAATACCCTCTAAACAACTGTAGGTCTATTCTATCATTTGTGTGCGTGCCGTAAAAAGTAGTGACATATTTACACAAATCTTCCTGAATGTAGTATAAAGTCTTGAACTTGTAGGAACAATGCTTCGTTTTCAGCATCGCTAGAGTTAGGCTTACCATGAAGCAACTGGTGAGTGTCAAGAGTATGTAGATTGTTTGGTAAGTATATGCGTCGTGTGTTGTTGTAAATGGGACATGTAAAAAGAAAGTGGTAGGCGCTTTCGAAGCCTCCACAGGTACAGGAAGGGTTTGGAACAATGTTTTTACGATATAAGTCTGAGTTTAAAGAGCTGCATCCCATTCGTAATCTGGCATGGAGTACTTGACCCATTCTTGAACCAGCTTGGAAATACTTTGGCGGTGCTCGTCTATCCTTATTTAGTCGATACTTGAAAGAGGCAACTGTTGGTGCGTTTTTTATGCTGTCATTGAGGTCATTCCATGCTCTGATTGTAGAGGGGAAAAATGAGTGAAAGAAGATGTTGGTGTTGGCACGAATGTTGCGAATGTCGTTAGAGTTTCTAAGATTATAAGGTGTACTTTCTTGGATACGGGGTGGAACGATATTTAGTAGATAGTCAGGAGTAAGCCCATTTAATATTTTATAAAAAATTACTAGTTTATGTTTGTTTCGTCTTTCTTGAAGAGACTCCCACCCAAGGTCAGAAAGTAGTTTATCTATGCTGCAAAGTTTTGTAGCCCCTGTAATTATTCTTGCGGCCTCGATATGAACAGCTTCTAATTGTTTTTTGGCTTCAGTTGTGGAGTTATCCCAAACGGAATCGCTGTATTCTAAGATAGGACGTACAAATGCAGTATATATTTTTTCAAGTGGTTTTCTATTGAGTTTAAACTTGAGAGCTCTTAATAGGTTTAGTCTGGTCCATGCGGCAGCAGAAATGTTTTCTATATGTTCCACCCAGTTGCCAGACTCAGAAAAGGTTAAACCGAGATGTTTGTGAGATGAAGTATTTGTAACCAACACAGTGTCCATGTAAAGAGGTGGGTGGTCGACTGTTTCATTTTTTCTGGAGATGAGCATCGAACAAGTTTTTGAAGGATTAAAGTCTACTTGCCAAGTTTTGCCCCACTTAGTAATGTGTCTCAGATCATTGTTCAGTGTTACTGCTGCAGAATTGGGATTATCTACTATGATGTACAGGCTTGTGTCGTCTGCGAAGAGTCTAACAGATGCATTTATTTCATTAACAATATCATTGATATAGACAAGAAACATAAGCGGTCCAAGGACAGAACCTTGCGGAACACCGGCTTTTACAGAAGCCCAATCCGAAGCTTGGCCGTTGAGAATAACACGTTGCTTTCGTTCTGTTAAATAGCTAGAAAACCACTGTAAAAGATCATTAGGACAACCAATATCTGCTAGTTTATGGAGAAGACCCCGATGCCAAACTCTGTCAAAAGCCTTGCTAATATCGCAAAATACCACTCGCACCTCCTTACCATTGTCTACAGCCTCACAGAAGCTATGATAGGTATGCAATAATTGGAATGTCGTGGAATCCCCGTGGATAAATCCAGACTGAAAGGGCGTGAGAAGCTTGTACTCGTTTATATAATTGTATAATTTTTTGTGAATACATCGTTCCATGACTTTAGCAGAGTGACAGAGAAGAGAAACAGGTCTGTAATTAGTAGGTTTAGATTTGTCGTCCTTTTTATGAATTGGGGTGACATTGGAAAATTTCCAGTCGGTTGGGAAGTAGCCTTGTTGCAATGAAGAGTTGAAAAGAATAGAATAGGGTTTAGAAAGAACACAAGACGCTTCTTTAAGAAGGCGAGGACTCATAAGATCGGGTCCGCAAGATTTTGTAACATTAAGATTATCTAATACGTCTTTGACATCTTCAGTATGTATGAAGATTGAATTTAATAGGGGATGGGTAAGAGGAACATGTTGAGGCAGAGTTTTGTTTTCATCGCTGACAACAGACTGTGAGATGAAATATTTGTTTAACATGTTAGCTTTTTGTATGTCTGTTTCAGCATATTCGTTATTTAGCGTAAGAGTTGGTACATTGTGTGACGACTTGTCTAGTTTTAGAATTTGTTTCGATGTTTTCCAAAATAGTTTTGAGTTTGAGTTTTCGCTGTTAATTAAAGTTTCAAGTTTATCAAAGTAGGCTTGCTTAGATTTCCGAATTTCGCTAATGACTGTGTTTCTAAGGGTTTTATATTGGTTCCAAAAGTAATTGTCCTTATTATTTTTGAATTTTCTGTATGCCCGCTTGCGTTTACGTATTATATGTTTTATGTGGCATGTTATCCAAGGATGATCATTTGGTCTTACTGTGATAATTTTATTTGGGATAGTTTTATGAGCAGCATCAAAAATGGCTTCTGTTAGAATTTCAACCATAGAATCAATATCTTTGTTTGTTATTTTCTTTTCAAGGTCATGTCTTCTTAAAATTTCACGGTACTGGTCAAAATCTGCTCTTGCATAATACCATATTTTTCTTTTGTATGTTTTAAGCGACGGTCGAACAAATTTTAGTAATACTAATGTGGGGCAATGATACCTTATTTGGTCTGGAATGAAAGGGTCTGCAACACAACTGGTTAGAATGTTATTTTCATTACTTACAAGTATAAGGTCAATGAGAGAAGCTGAGTGTTCGGTATAATGCGTTGGCTCTTGTATTAATTGTTTCAAGTTAAATTGCAACATCATATCCTTAATTTTAATATTGTCATTGGTGAGCATGTTATAGTTAAAATCTCCAGTTATTATTATATTAGCAATATTTGTATTATGCGCTCGGTCAATACTCTCAAGAATCAGATTGAAATAGTTCAAGTTGCTGTTTGGTGGTCTATAGAACCCCCCAATAAGTACTTTCTTGGTTTTGACGGTAACCTCTACCCATACGGCTTCCAAGCCACGTATTTCAAGATCATTACGGCGTTTACAGAGAAATGTGTCCCTTACAAACATTATTACCCCTCCACCAGGTCGATCACATCTGTCAGTCCTGAAAGGTGGCAAAAAACTTTCAAGGAAAATATCTTCATTAGGAGTACTCGGTTTAAGCCAGCTTTCAGAAAAAACAGCTATGTCGTATGCTTGTGCCTCACATCTTACCAAGTCAATTTTCGGTAATATGCTTTGAATGTTAAGATGAAAAATACTGAGGTGGTTTGATAGCAGTTCAAAAGTAGATGAGCTCGAGAGGCTACTCTCATCAAGGCTGTTGACAGAGTTCGGGCCTGGGTTCGGATGTACATCGCCACACAAAAGAAGAAGATTGAGGGACCATAACAGGAAGTTAGCCAAACAGAGAAACAAAATCCCTGCTTGAGTGAATGCTATATTATCAAGATGCAATGGTAAGGTCTTGCAGCGGCGGTGTGGCTGGTTTATGAATCTAAAAGTCTCATTGGCGCGTTGAAGAGAAAGGATCAAACTCAGACTGATAATATTATATGCTTGGACATTTTCGAATAGAATCAGCAGCACGGGTATCAGAACTGTATAGAAGTGCAGTGCTCTAAGTCGTTTTACGGCACCGAGTCTGTGAGTTTGACATATCCCGGAAAAGCCACCAAGACCGTCCGATTTCAATTTATTGGACATTAAGTGCCCCATAATATGAGCTGCAGAAAAATCAAAAGCTGTCTTGGTAGCCTTTCCGATATATCAAATCTAAGAATGCAGGCCTGTGCTTGTATAATATATAATTCGTCCTGAAAAAGGCATGCAGTTGCTTTGGTGGGAACGGTCGACAATGTATAAAGATATAAAGAATAAGAGAACAGAGCAAAAAATACAAAAGGGTACATTCTAAATATAACAAAAAACGCGTGAATCCACATGGAAGAAATACTTTTTCAATTTTTGAAAGCAGAGTAAACCATTTCACTTATAATGCAAAATGGTTGACTCTACTTACTACTTTTAAGAAATGGTGTCTTTATTATGGCCACATCTCTTTTCCTGTGGCCGAATAAGATCAGATCTGGATAAATAAATGAGTAGCTTTCGTGAGAGCTTTACAACAGTATTTCGGTCATGTTAGTGCGATACATGAATTCTGGACTGGTTCTGGACATACAAGAATGCATTAAGGCAAGAGCTATGAATGCAATATATACAAATTTTAGAAGCAGTTCAAGGGAAACAATCAGCTACAGCTCCTTCTAAACAAACTGCCAGTATTTGCCTCCCCTACAACACTGGTAAACAGACTAATCGTCAACTTCATGCTTATACAAACACTCCGTGCTGGAGTCGTTGAATACCTTCTATGCACCGCTGAACGGAATCTTTGCCCAAGAGTCAGAGTGCATTGTTTCAATTATATACAAGGGCAACAACAGTCGACACCTTTTTATGAAATTCTGAGCTACCAGTATCTGTGCCCCCTATTGCACAGCGGGTCACAGGCTCACATGTATCTATCGCGAAATCTCGCATCAGGTCGCGTATACACGCGGTCTGATCAAGATCATCGCTGATCTATGAATTCGTGTAACGGCTAGTAACTGAATTCATATTCAATTACAATAAATTGCAGGTATGTGTGCAAAAAGACGCAAAGATACTGTTTCCAGCAATGTGCTAGCTAAACAATAACAGCTTAATTAACTGACTTTAACACCAGTCGTCTGACTATAACACCAGTCGTCGATCATATCATTGAGCTACCAATATTTGTGTCCCCTGTCGCACCAGATTAATATGATAGGAAGTCACAGGCATGCACTCACGTATTTCGTAGGCCCGTATCAGGCCGCTTGTGCACATGATCAAAAACCAACGCTGATCATAATTAGTTGTCCCTGACATCATAGAAATGGAAATAGAACGATGAGGGAGACAATCTTAAATCATCCAGTATCCTTGGAACTGTATGCCCGGGGTGACTAATGTCAACAACTTGACAAAAGTGCAAGCGTACTAACAAGCGAATTAGGGACATAACGGACCACGGACAAAACGGACCACGAATGGGACAAAACGGACCACGTTCGGGACAAAACGGACCACGCTCAGACTTTTCGTTAACTTAAGAAAGCATGTTTCATTTTAGTTGCATCACGAATAAAGCAATTTGCATGCTTAAAAGATAAAAATATTACCCCTTTATCAACGTATTAACTTAATTAGATAGTCGCTACAATCAAAGGTAGTTGAGGTCATGAACAGTAGTCAAATGATTGTTTTATTAATTATATATCCCTTTAATCTTTTAACTGGCATCAATTAATGGTCTGGGTTGTCTTCTAGAGAAGTCTGTCTGGTCCTGAAACGTGGTCCGTTTTGTCCTGAAACGTGGTCCGTTTTGTCCTGAAACGTGGTCCGTTTTGTCCTCACCATGGTCCGTTTTGTCAGGTCCGTTTTGTCCATGGTCCGTTTTGTCCTAGTACCTAACAAACCAACGTGTGTTGCAACGTGACTTGCGGTTAGCGAAAAGAAAAGTTCGGCCAATGAAAAGGTGGGAAATCTCCAGCCGCACATTCTGATTGGCTAGCGCTGTTCATGGATTCTATTTTTAGATACAATTACCGACAGAGTTTGTGAGCGAAGAGTTGGAAAGTGATTTTGATCGCAACAAAATATTAAAAATGTCACTGTTTAGGTACGGAAGCGCAGGAATTTCACTGAAGGCTCTTTTGGAGAACCCAGAACTACAAACTGCACCTAATCTTAATTCAGGTAATTATACATTTTGCCTTTAATTGGATGTTAATTGAGATGTTTGTTTGTTTACTGACGTTCATTGAAGCGGACCGGTTCTAATGTACTTTTGGTCCCACCTTCTGAACTTTACGCGCACTCATCAATAAACAACATCATGAACATAGGATGAGATAAAGCCTATCAGACAATCGGTATCGAAAATTAGAGTTTCAGGCCAAAGAAAAACGTGATAACACGCTGATTATACTAATGTAGTGGAACAGCGGATGACGCTTTTGAGCGCTGAAATGCCTGCTAATCAGTCTAAATTTATGGTTTCATTGGAGTGATTTGGGGCATACAGGCATAGCTAGGGAATTAAATCAAAAGGTGAAGGCATCAGAATTAAGGAGCATGAGATTGGGGGGGAGGGGGGGGGGGATCGATTTATAGATGTATTCTGACAATGAGTCTAAACACCTCATGACACCGAATATTTAATTTTTTCATTAAAACTAGATGTTAAGAACAGTAGCATATGATAAAATTAAAATAATCTGTTTTAAACGCATCCTTCCTGTTTGCTGAAAACTAAATGTTGTAATTCCCGGCAGCCATATATATAATTTATAAATATATATACAGACAAAAAAGGCACACAAAACACTCAATGATATGTTAGGAACTATTACTTTACAAGCGATTTTTATCATTATCTTCGACAAGACTTTTTTTTACCCCAACTGCCTGAGGTTGTGATTTAGTGCGTCCATTCAAAGATCGCATTGGCAGTGTAATGGGACAAGAAACACCTCAATACTTTATAAACGACAAAATATGCTTTATAGAAAATATTTGTTTTCTAGTCATCTTGTAGCTATAAAATCACCAAATGACAGACTAACTTGCTGGTACCTTGAATTCGGGAATAAACGGTGAAAAGCATAACATCTGCACAGTCTGATCAGAGTCTTCGCTGTCTGCATGGAGGAAGCTTAGACCCTTAGCTACCCTTTGAGCACTTGACGAAGAGTCTGGTGAAACTAGGCGGCTGCCCAGGCTGATCCGAGTCTTCCCTGAGCGCACAACCATTTTGTTGGTTTTGTCATGTTGCGGCTCAATTATTTATTTTTTTATTTCCAGCCGGGAATGGAGTTGCGTGTTTACTAGCTAGGCGTGTCTTACACTCCTTGAGTCTGAAAAAAGGTTCATACAGATCTTATTATGGTAGTATGTTGCACATAATAATGAAACTATTCAAACAGACATCTGATAAATAAGCGATAATGACGTGGTTATCCCTGCGTCCCTGTTGGGCGGTGTGTTCACAAACATTGCAAAACCAGACTAGGCCTGATAGGATCAGATGAAATGGGGTGATGAGTAGCAGTCGTTAAATGAAAAATTATGATAGGGTGTTCATTTTTCTCTCAAAGATGATTTAAGGTGGTGATTTATGGTAAATGTAAAAATCTGCATAAAACCATAAAAAAGTAACGTATCTCCCTGAAAGTTAGCAGACTTCTTATTTTTGTTGTTCTTTATAGTTTAGAATACAAAATAGATGAAAACACTGCTTAAAAAAGTGTTTTTATAAGGAAAGATCAAAGGGTAATTTTCTGCGAATAAATCTGAAAAAATAATATCGTTATTGAAAATTTACATAGTGCTGAAGGTGCATTATTGCATAATGAAGAGCGTCCTAGCAATTATTTATTCCAACTCTTTCTCAAATTGTAATGTAGACCAGATGAAAACGGTAGCCTTTTCTCAAATGTTCAACCATGTACAAAGTAAATGTACACTGGATGCATTTATTAAATATAGGGTAGGCAAGCATACCTATGTTAACACCTACAATATAAATAATACATTACTGACATGATCAGTGGTGTGTAGATGAAATTGTTCAACCTTGTTAAAATAGTTTCACCTGTCTCACCTGTGTGTTTTGACAAAAAAATTTGGACAAAGACTGCATCCTTTTTCAACTGCTCAGCCTGATAATGTGTGAAAGATTTTGAAAAAATAATTGCTAGGACGCTCTCCATTATGCCACAAGGTACTCTAAGCACTAAGTATATTTTCAGTAATGATATTATTTTTTCAGATTTATTCGCAGAAAATTACCTTTTGATCTTCTCTTATGAAAACACTTTTTTACATTAACAAATGCTGCATTTTGGGATTCTAAATTATGAGAAACAACATAAAGAAGGCATCTGCTAAGTTTCAGAAAGAACTGTGTTATTTTTAGTATTTTATGCAGATTTTTGTCTTTGTCCCAAATCAGTGATTATCACCACCTTAAACAATAGTCTGTTATATGGTCTTATTTACAATAAAAATTTATACTGATCTCGTTATAAAAAGACATACACAAAATAACTCAGTACTCACACAGCCAGCATAAAAGATCACAAGGACATCTATGGCAAGCCAAATGCACACTAATTAGAAAAACCTGGTTTTTCTCAGAAAAACCTGGTTTTGCGATTTGATAAACCAGGTTTTTCTCAGATAAACCAGGTTTTTCTGTGATATACCTAGTTTTTCTCTGATAAACCAGGTTTTTCTTTTGATAAACCAGGTTTTTCTATAAAACCTAGTATATCTCGAGAAAACCTAGGTTTTCTTTGAAAAACTAGGTTTTGCGTAGAAAAACCTGGTTTATCTCAGAAACCTACGATATCAAAAGACAAACCTGGTTTATCAGAGAAAAACCTGGTTTATCAGAGAAAAACCTGGTTTATCTGAGAAAAACCTGGTTTATCGAGAGAGAAACCTGGTTTAACGAAAAAACTTGTGTTATCACAAGTTTATTTTGATAAACCAGGTTTTACGACGGTCTCTGCTAATGCAGTTGTATGCGGCAAGCCGAATGCACACTAATTATCTACGATAACGCTTCACCGAATGCATATTATTAGAAAAACTAGGTTTTTCTCAAGTTTTGAGAAAAAACAGGTTTTTCTCTTTTGTCACGTGACTTGATATCACAGGTTTCCAGAAATATGATTGGACGCTAGCTGTTTTGTTATACCTGGTTTTTCTCAATCTGATTGGATATTGAGAAACCTAGGATAACGCTCGAAGATCTGTTATACCTGTTTTTTCTCAGCCTGATTGGCTAACAGGTGTGTTGACATAGTGATTCGAACTAACGCGGTCTCGAGATCTCGTATTTCGCGAGATTGCAGACACCCTATAGGTAATATTGTTTTATGGCCCAGTTATGTCATTACCTATGTGCGATGGGGAATTTCCTTTAATGAAATATCAGCGTCGCTGTACTTGTACATGACAGGAATATGGTACACAATAAACAAAAATATTTATCTTTTTAAATATTTAGCGTCATTTAGATGTGTAGTGTTGACCACGCCAAAGCCGTAAATTGTAAATTTATACCGGAAACGCATTTCTTTTAATTTAAGCATACTTTGTTTGAATAACGTGTGTTTGTTTTCCTTTTTTAGTCATGAGCGCAATAAATTTATAAGAAAGAATAATCGATATTTCTAATTAGACTGCATCAACTGAAGCGCATTTTCCAGTGGAATATAACACATGAAACATACTTGAGTTTCTCATAAAAAATAGTGAGTTGAAAATTTATTTGGGTCATTTCAGTTGGCAACCAAAATGGCCAACTTTCGCTGTCTTAAACTTTAAAATGCATAAAGGTACGCTGTATATTTCTTGTTATGATTATAAAGAAAATAAAGGAGGAATAAAAAAAAGATTTTTTTTCTCAATAAAGTCATTTTCCGTTTTAAAAGTCTCGGTGCAATCCCATGCTTTACTGTTAAGGTCCTGGCAACTAGTTGCCAAGTATATTACCGTAAAATTTACGTTTTTCATAGTGTAAAATACTCCGGCGTAGGACCCCAGTCATAGCTTTTAAATTCTACACTGTAAAAAAAGTCCGTAGATTTTACGGTAAAATACCTTGCGGCCAGTCCATTTCATGTTGTTTTACGGGCATCTGCCTAAAGATCGTTTTTTGAAATAACGATATGGTAGAGTTATATTAACTGACCGCACTCGAGAATACCTTTATAGTATTGAAGGGCTATAGAACCAAAACAATATCTGTCTTATTCTGCCCTACTCTGCTTGTTGATTCCTGCCGATGTTTACGGGTGCCCGTTTCCAGATATGCTACCGTAAATTCTACAGAATTTTTTACAGTGTAGAATAATTACAGAAACTGGCGAAGGTGCACAAATATTTAAGGTAATTACAGTATTTTTCTTTCTTACACCAGTTTCATATCCAATCTGACAGTCTAGGACCAGTCTGTTCATGAGAATATTTATAGCCCGACATATCGCGGGTTGTATAATTTTTGCCTTTCTGTCCGTGTCTGTTTGTCTCCATCCGTATGTAAATTAAAGATTTACTCCCTTTATGATAATAACCAAAAATGATTTGATGTAATATATCATGCAATACCTCCGACATGGTCTAATTATATATTTGAAATAGAGTTTAGATAATGATATTTTATAAAAGTGAATTTAAATTTTTTAAACGATCGCGGACCGCTCTCGAAATCGCATTATTGGACAAAAATGATTTATTCATGCGTTACAATCACATGCACGAATAAGAAAAATACATGTACATGATCACATGACATACGTGGTAAAAATCGATAATCTTACAGGCCGTAAGGAAATAGATAATTTGCATTTTAATTTGAAGATTTTTTTTCATTCCCCATTTATCAAAAAAATATTCATTTTCTCAAAACTTGTGTGGTAATCATGGGACTACATGTATAACATATTGTTTAACGAAATTTTGTTGAAATATTTGTTTCTGAAAACATGAAATAAACGAGGGAGACACACTTTAACATTTGCGTTAAAGTTTTGCGCAAAAATTATCTATTTATTTATTTATTTTTGTTTGTTTGTTTCTTTCTTTCTTTTCCTTCAAGCATGCTTAATAAGTACATAATATAATGCAACGAAATGACAACAGAGAGCAGAGAGACAGAAGGATAGAGAGATCGACAATTTGTTTTAAAACTATTAGTCAACCTTCTCACACCTCAGGAGGTTTCAATCCAAGATTCTGGAAACCGACATTTTCAGCCTAATGGAGTCGAAATCGGAAATTTTGCTTTTGATTAGTACTTCCAGAATAGATTTCGAGAAGCACTAAGAAATAGCACTTAGGATTACTACAAAAGGAAATACAATTCACACCAAACCGATTTTCGTTTTCATCTCACTCACTGGATTTTTTTTCTTCAAGGCAGTCATTTTCCGTTTTAAAAGTCTCGGTAGAATTCCATCCTGTACTGTAAAGTTCCATGCACCTCCTGGCAACCAATTGTCAAGTATTTTACCGTAAAAGTTACGATTTCTTTTTACAGTGTAAAATGTAAAAGCTAGGACCCCAGTCATAGCTTTTAAAGGTCACATTGCTCTATTAGCGTGAAAACTTTTATCATGAAGTACCGCTGCAAACTTCTCAGTATAGATTAGTCAGTGTAAATGACCGTGATTAGCCAGCTTTAAACAATTAAAAAATCACTGAGTTTCACATAAAAAGAGTTTGAAAACTCATTCCGGGTATTTAAGTTGGCGAAAGAATCACCTACAGTGGACACGACAGTATCGGATCAAGTCAAATAAAATTCCTGTTATGTTGTATATGAATGCTAAAATTATGTATGTGTTATGATACAATAAAATTGCAAAATATCCCTTCTATCTACCCATGTCAAAAAATTTATGAAATTTATTCATTTAAGGACAGATGACCTAACCAGACTTACAAGAGGGTCTTACGACAGTAACGAATCAGGTGCGACAGTATCGGATCATATGATATTATTTTATCCGAGAGTGCCTCCGAGGCTTTCTACCAAACTTCTTAGCTTCAATAATTTGACTACATAAACAGTTGGACCTATTAAACTCACACAAAAAACTTTTACGGCCTTTCAACGATATTTTTGCGCCATTCTTCACCAGCAACGGTTATGCCTGTTAAATTGACAGTTGAATGTTTACAAATTCACTAGCCTGTCAATAATTCTTTACTCAGTAATCCCCTGCACCCCTATATCACGGAACTACTAAAAATAAAAACAATTATCTGCCTTTGCAAAGTGTAGACCCTGATAAGACCATAGCGTCTGATCAGGATCAACAAATTTACTGTGCGTTTCCGTCTTAACATTGATATTACAATGCAAACAGAGTATAAATATTACATGGCCTTCAACATGTTCTGTGGCATTAATCTGAGTCTACACAGTGTACAAATGTCCATCTGATGAACGCTAGTCATTAATGGGTTCACAAACACGCGAGCCGATCTCGAATGTTTCTTCAGAATGTTAAGCAGAAGCTTAGGTGTGCTATGCATAACATTCATTATCAAACGCTAATGTGTGGGGCATTGGATAGGGGGATATTTTACGGAAAGGACGTTGTGTTATTTTTATACCGATCATCTTTGAAAGTAGACAGACCAACTACGGAGGCAGTTGATTTGTAGCTTGCTTTCAGTATCAGACCATGCATTTCCAGCTGATGCCTATATTTCAGTTCAAATTATATAATGATCCGATACTGTCGCACATCGGTGCCTCAGTTTTCAAGTCTTTAGTTTCATCAAATACTGGGAGGTCACAAAAATAATGACTGCCTGCAATTTTAGGGATGCCAGGACACATTACAAAGAAAAATTGGTTTCAATTTCCTAACCATAAAATAGTTTAAATAACCGAAATCTATTTTGGGGGTAACGAGCAACAGACAAAATGCAAGCGCCACTGAAGAGGGGCCAAGCTTTTCAGCAACTCTGATTTGTTTCACAGCTGCACATTTCGATCGAATTTTTCACCCTGCACTTTGTCATTGGTCTTTCTTGATGACTGTAATATAATGATAAAAAATATTTGCTTCATTTGTGAGAAAAATGGTTGATTACTTAAGGGTGATCCGATACTGTCGATGATCCGATACTGTCGAGTCCACTGTACTTCCGAATTCATTAAGTTGAATCAAATGGTAAAAACACAATGTAGAGCCTGGAGTCCCAATCACTATTCCGCCTATGTTTATATTGCGAGACGGGAAACCAGAACAGGAAAATTTTAATTTGTGAAGCGATTTGTTATTTTTTTCAAAAACTTGTTTTATTTACTTTTTGCAAGTTATATGACCCAATATATGCATATCAACCCATATTTTATTACCTAACGTGAAGGTTGAACCGCCTTTTACAATGATTTGAGTTTAGACATTTAGGACTATGGAGACTTTTAATTCTAGAATAATTACAGAATCTGGCGAAGGTGCACAAATATTAAAGGTTATTACGGTCTTACATCAGTTGCATGCCCAGTCTGACACCAGTCTGCTCGTGTGAATATTTATATCCTAACACTGGACATATCGAAGAGTAATTTTTGCATTTTCCGTCCGTGTCTGTCCGTCTCCATCCGTATGTAAATTAACATTTGCGTTAAAGTTTTGCGAATGAGATTTTTTTTCTTCTTCTTTACTTTTTTATCCTCAAGCATGCTTAGGACAAATTAGTACACAATTTAATGCAATGAAATGACAACAGAGAGATCGACAACCTCTTTTAAAACCATTAGTCAGCCTAGTCACATCTCAGGAGGTTTCAATGAAAGATTCTGGAAATAGCCAAATAAAAATAAACTTGAAGTACAAAACTTGAATAACATGTATTACGTCATAAAGATTTTGTTTGTGACCTTAATATTACGCCATCAGTAGCATCCTTGAGGAAAAAAATACAGAATTTGAAAGTAATTATTATACTATAAAAGTCTGGTGGACTTCCAGAAAAATTTACGAAACTGGGAAAGAACAGACTACTGTATGCTCATACACTACTTTCCTTTTTTTAAATCTTATTTTATAGTTAAGAGTATTAGACGATGCTGTATGATAGTAAGGTCATACGCAAGTCTCTATGTTAGGTAGTCTGGTCCGGGCCTCACGGCATAATCACTGCCTTTCCGACCTGCATATGCCTAGAGAAGTCTGTTTCTTTGAAACAATTGCCACTATGCCGTGTATATGCGAACTGCCTATGCCCAGATTGGACTGAGCATGTTGGGCTGATCATGACCCCTTTTTGGTAATCGGATCTATTATATTTACTCTCTCTCTCCCTGTAATCACGCGGCACTCATGATAACCCCAGCCGTCTAGCAGCTAAGGCAGTGACGACCTTGATCACATTCGGCGCGTCGTGTAAAAACCTGCATTCGGGCATATGATACCTGTGTATGTCGAGATTGATATGCACATTCGGTCAAATACTTGTACCGTTCAGGAGCCCCGGTAGCTTAGTAGGTTAAGCGCTGTCTTACTGATTTAGCATCCCCGGGTTCGGGCACCACTCGAAGCGGAAATCTTTCCAACCGTTAGCGGGGTTTCTTTGCACAGAGCCTTTCATTAACACCATCTCCTCGGCCTGATATGACTGAAATACTGTTAAAAAGGACGTAAAACTGCAAGTCATCCATCCATCCATCTATATCTATTGTACCGCTCACTTTAACATTGATTGGATTCGGAAAGCTGAACAAAAATGGAGGTGGGGTGCAATAAGAATAATTTTAGTAAAAAAAAAAAAAATTAAAAAAAAAAAAAAGATAATGAAATAGCTAGAAAAATATTGGCTGCCTATGTGGAAATTTAATCATCAAACTATCAAATGTAAATTGACAAAAAAAAAAAAAAATGAAAAATAAATAAAATAAAATAAAATAATCATGCTGCCTATGAGGAAATTTAAGTATCAAACTACCAATTTTAAATTGGCAAAACGAAAAAAGAAAAAATAAATAAAAATGAAACGATGAATAATCACGTTGATAAGCATACATGTATTTATTAAGCACAAAAACATTTGATTATTTTTCGATTTCGTAATTGTCACTGCGCTAAAACTTCCCACTCTGCGCAGATAAAAAAGAGAGAATTCCTTTGTGAAGTACAGATCCAGAGTTTTATTTGTCCTACTTTTTGCGCAATACACAAAAAACCTGTATGCATGTATATTGTATTTTATGACCCCCAACACCGCTGGTGACATTGGCGATTATTGGAAGTGTGCGCGCGTGTCCTCTTATCTACGAAAGCTAACACACAGGTAATAACAACAGAAGCGGAAGCATGATTATTGTAGCAGGTCGATATCCTTATTATAGCTTGTCCAATCAGATGTTGTAAAACATGGTTTTGCAGAAATCACTCCATCCAGTCAAATTGCTAGAAACTTGCGATATCAAATCACGTGGTAACTGCAGAGAAAAACCTGGTTTTTCTCATTAGCCAATGAAATTGAGAGAAACCTGTGATAACAAATCACGTGACTAGAGAGAAAAACCAGGTTTTTCTCCAGATAAACTATGTTTCGCTATCCAAATGTATAATTAGAAAAACCTGGTTTTTCTCTATAGCCAATGAAATTGAGAGAAACTTGTGATTACAAGTCACGTGACAGGAAAGATAAACCAGGTTTTTCACCAGATGTACACTCATTTGAAAAACCTAATTTTTCTCATTAGCCAATGAAATTGAGAGAAACTTGTGATTACAAGTCATGTGACTAGAGAGATAAACTAGGTTTTTCTCCAGATATATTAAGTTTTGCGCTTTTCACACTTATAAGAAATACCTGGTATATCTCTAAGTTAGTGTGCGTTTGGCTTGCCTCTGCACAATGAAAAACCAGGTTTAGGAGAGAAAAACCTGGTTTATCTAAGAAAAACCTGGTTTATCAAGAGAAAACCTAGGTTTTCAAGAGAAAACCTAGGTTTTCTCTCTCTATATACCAGGTTTTTCAAATCTATAGAGAAAAACCTGGTTTATCTGAGGAAAACCTGGTTTATCTGAGAAAACCTAGGTTTTCAAGAGAAAACCTAGGTTTCCTCTCGATATACCAGGTTTTTCTCTGTTAAACCAGGTTTTTCAGCCGAAAAGACACATTAGAAATGAAAACCTAGGATATCAAGAGAAAAACCTGGTTTATCTCAGAAAAACCTGGTTTAACAAAAGGAAAACCAAGTTTTTCACTGTTAAATCTGGTTTTTCTCGAAAAACCAGGTTTATCTCTTGATATCATAAGTTTCAGAGAAAAACCTGGTTTATCAGAGAAAAACCTGGTTTATCTGAGAAAAACCTGGTTTAACAGGAGAAAAACCAGGTTTATCAGAGAAAAACCTGGTTTATCTGAGAAAAACCTGGTTTATCAAATTGCAAAACCAGGTTTTTCTGAGAAAAACCAGGTTTTTCTAATTAGTGTGCATTTGGCTTGCCATAGACATCCTTCCTGAATTTGTATTTATTTATCCTATTTGTTATGCGGATGATCGCGGGAGTCTCGTGTGGACATTGACTTCAATGATCAGATAATGTTTTATATTTTTTAATTTTGACTCAACTTAACTACATGTATTTATCATATACTGATTTATCCGAGCTGTCTGATCAGAATCTACTCTCAGAGTTGCACAGCTACATAATCTGCAAAGCGAGTAAGAATCTTAGAGGATAAAAGATGACCAACGTGTATTTATTGATTGTTGCTAAATATCAGACCTAACAGAATGGCTTATTCCAACAATCGATGGCGCGTGTTGCTGATTAAAATGTAGGCATGTGTTTATTGACAACTGTTAATTACTTACATAATCGCCAGAGCTCCAGATAAGAAGGGGTAACAAGTATAATTTAGGGATAATTTTGCATATTTCTCCATAAAAACACATTTTGTGACCCCTCATCTGAACCGTCTCGAAGAGACAGTTCAGATGAGGGGTCACAACATATGGTTTCTTTGAGAAATAAAAAAAATTATCCTTAATTATCATCAAATACTCCCTCTTATCTAGAGCTCTGGTTAATTACTTATGTAATCGCCCATATGAATAATCGATGCTGCATGTCAGTAGTTAATCAAAATCGTACATATTGTACAAGAAAAAATTAATTTGGTCAGAGTTTATTTAACTGTGTATTTTTCAGGCACATTTTTTGTCTCAAAAACGTTTTTCCTCGGTAGCATGAAATGATGAAATCCTCTGTAACTACCAAAATCGGCCCAAATCTTCTGCATTTACCAAAATCCTCCTAATTTTAACCTAAATATGACTATATATAATACCATTATTTTTCAAAATGTTGTTGTTTGGTGAACACATGTAAGGATTTATTGTTGTTCAGTTAGATATCTTGTCATTTGCATGAGTATTCTTTTGCTTCCATGTAAATGTTCATCTCACTTTCGCTTTTGTAAGCTATAAACACTGATAGTGTTTAATGCTTAGAGACAGGACTTCTCTGGCGGGGGGGGGGGGGGGGGGGGGGGGGGTCTGGTTCCCAGCATGTATCATTGTTACCTGTACAGGTAAAGGTGTGAAAATTTAGTCAACCTATCAGTGGACCAGAATTAACAGTTATGTTGATTTTATTGGCTAACTTGAGGTGTTGACACTATGTGATCAAGAGACAGAATGACACTGTGGAAGTTAATCCCCCTTATATAGTACCACCCCTGTCTTTAATATACTGTGTTTCTCAAAATCCAACAGGCTGTACGCCCATGAGGATACAATTATATTTACAACAATTTATTTTATACTTAGCAGTGAATGCAATGCATATCTAGAAAAAAAAGTGATATTGTCTACAGTGAAAAAATATTGTATCAATTCACTAGTGACTGATGCTATTGATATTTTTTCACTGTAGCAAACTGCGGTTGTTTTTGACAACTTAGGGCTTAATTTCTTCCCAAAAAGGTCTGAGTGTAGCGTTCTTGTCTGACATTATGCTTCAGATGTTAGCATGTCAAATCATTGAAATGACGTCACACTCTGACATCACTAGTATCGCTGATTTGCACGTGACGTCAATCCGACAGCAGCTGCAAGCAACTCTTTTTAGCTTGTCTGAACGAAAGTTCAGGAAGAGCTATTGTTGTTACCCTTGCATCAGTGTCCATGCCAGTGTTTTGGTTAAAGTTTTTTAAAGACCTATATCTCCTTAACCCATTGATGGATTCATTTGATACTTGCACTGTTGTTAGATATTGGTCCAAAGTTTTACAGGATGTCACCCTCGCCCCACTCAGTGACCTTGATGTCAAGGTCATGGACTTAGAAAATCATTGTTTTTTTGTTTGGATTGGATGTTTTGGTTTTAAAGTTCTTTACATGTAAAACCCAATATGTCCTTAACCCATGGATGGATTCTTTTGATATTTGTCCAAAGTTTGCCAAGGTACCACCTCCGCCCCACTCAGTGACCTTGATGTCAAGGTCATGGACTTAGAAGATCGTCTTTTTATAGATTGGATGATTCGGTTAAAGTTTTTTAAAGACCCATGTTTTCTGAACCCATGGATGGATTCTTTTGATATTTGCACTAAAGTTAGACATTCAGAGTTTTACAGAGTACTACCCCAACCCCACTCAGTGACCTTGATGTCTAAGGAAGGAAAAATTGTTGAAACAGTCCTGATCACATGACCAACATGGCTGCCATGGCCATATATGGTAAAAACCTTTAAAAAATCTTCTCCAGAACCAAGAGGCAGATGGCCTTGAAACTTGTTACGAGGCATCGGGTATGCGAGTACTACCAAGATTGATTATGACCTTTGGTTGACCGTGACCTTTTTTTACGGCAAGGTCAATTTTGCTTTTTGGTGCTTTTATATGGAAAAATGCTAGAACATAAGATTTCTTGGAAACTCTTGAAGATTTTGGCCTACAGATTGGTAAAAACATTCATCTTAATAAGTACAGTACAAGAGGTCAAGGTCATTCTTTGAGTCTTTGACCCATAACTCTCATATTTTGTCTTTGAGTCTTTGACCCATAACTCTCATATTTTGTCAGTATCAAACAATCTCCTCTAAAGCCAATTGAAACCAAATTTCATATAAAGCCTTCAGAGGTTGAGGGAATGAAAATTTGTTCAAACTGTCTGGGTCACATGACCAACATGGCTCCCAGCCCATATTTGGTAAAAAGCTTTAAAAATCTTCTTCTCTAGTACCAATTGGCCGTTGGCCTTGAAACTTGGTATGTAGCATTGGGTATTCAAGTAGATGTACTATCAACTTTGTTCAAATTATGACCTTTGGTTGGCCATAACCCTTTTTACAGCAAGGTCAAATATGAGAAAATGCTAGAACATAAGATTTCATGGAAAGTTTTGAAGATTTAGGCCTAAAAATTAGTATATACATTCATCTTAATGAGTAAATGATAATTTGTGAGTACAAGAGGTCAAGGTCATTCTTTAACCTTTGACCCATAAGTCTCATATTTTGACAATTTCAAACAATCTCCTCAAAATCCACTGAGCCAATTATAACCAAATTTCATACAGAGCCTCCAGGGGTTGAGGGAATGATGTCAGATATCAGATGATTAGATATCAGTATGAACTCTTAGTTGCAATGGATACAGTTTGAACTCTAAGTTGCTATGGTAACACCTTATGGCCCATCTTTTAGCTAAATAAATATGGTTAATTAAATGTTTTCCAGGCAACAATGACTTGAAGAAAACTGGACCAGGCGTATCAGCGACCCCAAATTATGGCTCTGCATTCCTGGGTCCCAACCTGTGGGAGCGTCCAAATGACGACAACAATGACCTTGATTTTGAATACATGGACCTCGATGAGTTCCTAACAGAAAATGGAATACCCGTGGACCTAGATGTAGAGGGAGAACAGGTAGGTGGTTTTACCTATTTATGCTAAATGGACTCTTCTGTGTCACGGAGAAGCACTCATAATTTCCATTGTGTTCTCAAGGCTTTGATTATCAGAGCCCTAGATACATGTAAGAGGGAGTATTTGGTGATAACTAGGGATAATTTTTGTTAATTTTGCATACAAACATGTTGTGACCCCTCATCTGAACCGTCTTGAGACGGTTCAGATGAGAGGTCACAACATATGGTTTATATGAGAAATAAAAAATTCATCAAATACCCTGCATATCTAGAGCTCTGAAATACACTGTGCCTTTCAAATAAGGAAATTTCAATGATGGGCCTTAGGTCATTTTCTGCACATTCTCTTACAAAGGGATCTGGCACATACAGATATTTTATAGCCTTAAATGGCCAAAAAGTCAACATAGGCTTAGGGTAGAGTTTGGTAAAAGTCGGACAGCGTGTAAATTCGATTATACCATTGCAAACAGTGAAAATCCAGATGAGACGGCTCATAATCACTGGGTGGGAGCGTACAGTACAAGTGACCGGTTGTCCCGATCTGTATAGTGGACGCATCTTTGTGCCAATATGTCGGGTAAGTTTCAAAATTGTTTAAATCATTGAGTGTGGGTAGAACAGCTTGCTCGACAAGCCTTAATACAGATCTTTTCGACATGTCACCTTAATTTTCAGTAAATTGTTATGATATGCTTTATTTTCACATTTAATTTGAGAAAATCACTACTCTACTTTCGATTTCGAAATCTGCGCCGGTACCATTTCTTCAAAATTGGCCATTAATTGTATATGAAACAACGCGTTTTCTTTAGAAATATTTTATGGTGTATTTAGGTTCAGGGTTAATTAATCTTGTTAGATATCATGCTAGGTAAGGGCAATTATTTTCAAAGAAAACAAAAGAGGGGTCAAACACTATTCTGTATCGTGGGTCGTAAAACCGATTGTCAGTGAGACATCCCATACAGTCAGAAAAATTTGGGGATGCTCAGCTTTGCTTGTCTTGTGGATTCGTCCCGTACTTAAAGGATACTTATCATGGGTAAATCTCTTAATAGATCATTAATCTATCTTAAAAAGGGACTAACTAATATTTTTTTCGAATTAAAACGCTAACTCGGCCGATTTTCTGGTTACACATGACGTGATCTGATTACAAACACCAGTGATTTGCAGATGAAAATACGAATTTAGAGCAAAGAAAGCAACATCTAGCCATTTCCAAAGATGGCCATAATGGAAAACATAAATAGAGAAAACACTCTTACCAAGTGGTTTACATCCAAACAATAAAAGAAAACACATTTCACACAAACACACCCTGAAGGTCATAACAACGGACAAAGATTTGCCCACTATACACATCGGACAATGGTGCACATGTACTGTACGCTCCCAACCAGTGATAATGGGCCATCTCATCAGGATTTTCACTGTTTGCCCAGTTAATTTTGTTTTACTTTTAAACAACTGACATATAAAGGAAACAATGTCACTGTCCGATTAACCTGCTGTCCGATTTACATGACTTGACCCTAGTGGGTTGTGGAACCTATCAAGCCTATGTTGACTTAATTTTTGGCCACTTTTAGGCCATGAAATACGTATACAGGCCAGCTCCCTTTGTTTTCCATCATACCATGTTGTGGTTTCATTCATGACCTCGCTGAGGCAATGCTCATGGGCAACGACTACTTTGGGATCAAACTGAAATTATCCCAAATTGTTATCCGAATCCATCAGGAGCTTTTAGTAATTATACAAATACATGTCAGAGCTCTAGATTAGAGGGGTATTTGATGATAATTGAGGGATAATTGTTTTTATTTCTCATTGAAACCATATGTTGTGACCCCTGTCTGAAGGGACAGGAGTTAATGATTTGAGTAGGTTTTAGTAATGTATGTTGACAAAATATAAGAAAATTATTCTTGAGTATGATTTCTTATTATTAAATGTCTTTTTTTCAGCCTCCTGTGAGCCTCCTTGCAAGTGCACTAGCCTCGAGTCCCCCACATCAGTCGCCAAATCCAGGAGGTTCGGAGCTGCGGATAAACATAGATCCTCCAAGCCCACGTGTCCAAAATCCACACAGCCCCTCTCCTCAGCTTAATATGAGTCCAAAGCCCGACAACACAGGTTTATTTTTCCCGGACAGTCCTGTGTCCCAGGCAGATTCTGATTCACCTCTGGGTTTGTGTTTGAGTCCAGCAAGGTCACCCAAGACCATTGAAAATTGTAAGTACATTTACCAGTACTTGTTGTACATGTACGTAACCTTACTTTAGGGACTCTAATCTTACAATATATATTTACTTGGATATAAGATAGGGTTTTCCACTCCTAGAATTACCCAAGTTATTTGAACCAGTCTTGTGAAAATGTGCTATATAGGATGTTGGAATATTCAAGCCGGTTGTCAATAGCGAACATTTGCTATTGACATCCGGTTGTCAATAGCAGACATTCGCTATTGACATCCTGTTGTTAATAGTCGCTTCCATGTTTTTCGCTTCAAGAACAATTCGGAAAATCTAGGTTTAGATCCCTCTTGTTTTGGGATGGCAAGAAGGGTCCAGATTTTGTGGGTTGCTTTGGAAGGGAGCCCCCACCCTGCCTCTGTCATTTAACCTATTGTGCATTATGCTTTTTTTGACAAATTGAGCAATTGACACCTAAAACAGTTACCATGATTGTCTTAAAAATGGATTAGTTTGTGTTTACAATGCAGTTAATGCGTGCAAAAGATGCGGATGGCATGGCAAACTGTGTAGACCCTAAGCAGACTGCAGTCTGATCTTTGTCTGCACTGTTTGCTCAGACCTATCTCAGAGGGGTATTTGATGATAATTTAGGGATAATTTCCTTTATTTCTCATTGAAAACATATGTTG
The DNA here is from genome assembly GCA_963989385.1 of Ctena decussata. Taxonomy (NCBI): domain Eukaryota; kingdom Metazoa; phylum Mollusca; class Bivalvia; order Lucinida; family Lucinidae; genus Ctena; species Ctena decussata. The sequence continues at coordinate 39,985,790 of OZ022506.1, read as the reverse complement.
TGACCCCTCATCTGAACCCTCTCGATGAGACAGTTTAGATGAGGGGTCACGACATACGTTTTTATCCAGAATTAACAAAAATTATCCCTAATTATTACCAAATACTCCCTTCTACAGTACACGCAACGTGAAGACTTGATCTGACACGCTCTCGCAAGAAATTTTAATCTTTTCCGCGAAAGTTTAGTGGGGTTTTTGCGTGTGAAATGCGTGGGAGATGCGAGACACTCGCGAGATGCGTGACGTTAAACTCGCGAGAAAACAATTTCTTTTCACGCGAGACACGCAACTTTCGAGAGAAAGGATTAACTCCATGTATGCTCAGGTGAGTCATCGGCGCCAAACTTAATCACGCGTGACGCGTGTTTTCAAGTGGAAAGGATTAACGATTCCTGTCTATGTTGTACAGGTAATTCATTTATATTTTTACATTGGGTCTAAAAAAAAAGTTGTGTGATTCCGGTTTCCAACCGACACTGGTCTTTTTTGGCGCCGACTCAAAAATTTTTAGCGGCAAAAATTACGAACGGCAATTTCAACCATTCTGGAAATAACCGAAAGTGCCGAACAACCGCTCACGAAGCATACCAGTTTGTCGCATTGTATTTAATACTGTGCAGGCTGATCCTAATATTTACTATCAGCGTATGGAATAAGATTCCTTTCGACATTTTGTGCTCTGAGCGGCGTCCTTTGATGTCAAGGCACGAGACTGACCTATAAACGTGCTGTGTTTACGTATTTCAACAAATACTACCGTCTTCACATTTTATCATGGCGAAGGCCCTGAATGCGTTCAGTCACCTCTAAATATGAATACAGATATTATGTTTATTAGTCCGAATACTTTGAGAATTTTTCCGCGCAGCAGAATCAGTTTCGTTTTTCATATAGACAATGTGATTTTGCCTCGCGGAGATCGGAATAAAAAACAAACTTCTCACCTCTTATTTTTCCTTCATTTTGATGCATTTTTAAAATCCAAACACTTTGACTATTGATCAACGACGCAAAATCATATTTTCCATATTTCATGAATGAACTGATTGAGAGGATGCAGCTGTGACGTAATTTTTTTTAGCTGTCAAACCAACAGGTTTACAAATTTGCATATTTCAGAGAGTGGATAAGTGGACGTCAATCACCTCTGAGACAGCCCATTTGCTAATCAAGTCATTGTTGTCGCTTGCGCTTTTATTGAAAACTTGACAGCTCTTACATCAGAAAGTTTATGTTGGTTAATAAGTAAATCTTTCGGCACGTGCCACTAGCGGCTATATCTTTGAGTTCAAAAGCTGATGGAAACGCTTTGATCTTTGTGACTGTTTTGACATGGATTGGGCTATTATCGGTGGCGGCTGAGCGAAATTTTTTGTCTGTGTCATCTAACTAACCTATTAACAATATTCTTTCAAACATAAGCCTCACTAATTAACTCGCCGCGTAACTGCAACAAAATTACGCTGATCATGATTGTTTATCAACCCATCCTTAATTCGTAAATGTAAATACCATAAGGTCAAACAATACTTGCGTTGAGGATGCGATCAATTAAGTTATTCACGCACGCTTACTATGTATTAATTGAACCGTTATCAGCGCCGAAAAAAAATGCATTGCGAATCATATGCCTTGTCTGTAAAGGTACATGTACTTGTAAAGAAACTTGCATTTACTGTACATGTACCTACCTGGATAAAATTCCACGCGTGATGTGAGAAAGTTTCTCGCATACATCATTCTATGAATTTCACGCGAGATGCGAGGAATTTTCTTGCGTGGAACGTGGCGATTTTCAAATACGCGAGGAAGTTTAGTGTGAAATGCGTGAGAGTTGCGAGAGAATCTCGTGGATTTTAATCCCTTCCTCGCGATTTAAAGTGTCACGCGAGAGCGTGTCAGATCAAGTCTTCACGTTGCGTGTACTGTATCTAAGGCTCTGTATCTGTCCCAAGACTTAAAATATTTATGTTATGTACTACTTCGCACACAGCATGACTGAATAGTACCAAGTAGGCACCATATTTATTCAGTTATAAGACAAGGGGTATCTTTTCCAAATTGGGCCCCGTATCTGTTAAATACTTGTCTTAAAAAATTCGGCTGTAAGATGGAGTTTTCCCATTTCAAAAATCCCAGAGATCTAAATCCATCTTACAAGACAAATCTCGATTTTTGGGATTGGTTTGGAAGAGAAAATTCCCCCTTCTTATAACCAAAGATATGCAGCAGTAGGTTAAAAAAACGTTCAGGTAAACATTATTAAGTGAAATGATACAGGAATACACAGTTCCGAGCCACACCCAGAATGTCACACAAAATCACATGATATCGTATACCTGGCCAATGCAGCGACAACTTAGCACGTGACATAGTCTCACAAACAAATCGCACGTGGTCAATACCAACATAAGTCCGTGATTTTACCTTTCAGTTAATGAAGGGATGTATACCTGTTTAAAGAAAACAAAACTAACACCACTGTTAATAAATTTTATCCTGCTTTGCAAGAACAGAACGCATTGGAAACGCATGATGCGCCAACTGCCATGTGTAGGTCATGAGGAGGCTGATTCTTCGCCATAGATCGCTAACATTTAGCAGGCACTTGCATTTGTCATTTGTTTTTTCCGCCATCTTTGTGTAAGCTTGTGAGACGTAGTAACAGTAACTAAGCAGGCGGAGCTTAGCAGCTATTCTCGGAACTGTGTATTCCCTGAAACTTTGCCTTTATCAATCGATTCTGCCAATTTTCGCTTCTTGCAGAGACTGTCCCTCATATTTGGCTTCCGCCGAGACTGTCCGCAATCTCTTGCTTCCTGCAGAGACCTCTGTCCTTGAAGAATGGCATCCTGCCGAGACTGTCCCCATGACTCTGCTTCCTGCCAAGAGCCTCGGCAGGAAGCAGAATCATGCGGACAGTCCTCGGCAGGAAGCAGAGTCACGAGGACGGTCTCTGCAGGAAGCCATTTATCATGTACAGAAGTCTCGACAGGAAGCAAGAGATCGCGGACAGTTTCAGCTGAAGCCAAATATGATGTACAGTCTCTGCAGGAAGCGAAAATTAGCGGAATTGATTATACCCTGTGTTTATGGAGAGTGATTGTGTTTGTTGTATTGTGGTGGATCCTGTGTTGGTGTTTACAGGTTTTCTCAAAGGTTTATTAGAGGATTCTCCTGTAAAGGAAGAAACTTCCGTCTCTGGTAAACGGAAAAGGAGCACAATTGAATTTGAAATTAAGCCAGAGGAAGTTGCTCTTGTGACAATACCAGGTAACTGCAAAACCTGCCTTTGAGTGTGTTTTATGGTAATTCCAGAATAATTCATTCATTAGTCTCCATTAAACATATGTTGTGGAACCTTAGAACTGCCTAAGGGAGGAAGGTTAAAAAAACTGTTGTTTTGTTCAGTAAGGCTGTATTAATGAGCTGTCAACTGTCATTTTACCTTAATGAGCAAAGTGTTCATGCAGCCAAGTGCAGATATCTTGATAGCATTGGAACATGTTGTCGCAGGCTCAAGTATCACGGGAGGCTAGATTCCATTCGAACTTGAACAGCTCATCATTGCAAAAAGCCTTTCATAATCACTGTCAATTTAAACATGTTAAACAATATTGAAAAGGACAATAAACCACAATGATCAAGTCTCTGTGAGACTACATGTATTTCATTGAGCTGTTTCATTTTCTTTGCATCATTGAGGCATTTCTTAGCTTGCCTGTTCAAATGTACAGGAAGAGCTATTTCACTACCCCCGGGGTTGATGGCAGTGGGGGTGGTGGCGCTGTTAGTAAAATGTTAGTTTGACATTAAGGTTTTTAATGTAATGGGCAAGGGGCTATGAGGCAAGCTATCCTGTATGCTGACAGGTCTTGTTTTGAGACGCCACAACATATGTCATGAAAAGCGGTTCTAAAGTTGAGCCACATTTTATTTAAGGTGAAAAAGTACACTTTCAGGGAAAGTTTTCTTTTTGGCCACCCTTTTTACTGGCAATCAGCTCCTAAAGGAAAGAATTTGCACCTTATAGGAGCAAAGTATTTCTTAAAAGAGAATGCCCCATTCGAGAGGAATTCAGCTATACCCATTCACAGAGCTACAGATAAGAGGGATATTGAGGATAATTCGAAAGTTAATTTTTTTCATTTCTCAATGAAAACATACGTTGTGACGCCTAATTAGAATGCTCTCTGCAAGATGGTTCTCGTGAGGGGTCACAAGGTATATTTTTTTTTTATGGAGATACATGGGAAAACTTTCTTAAATTATAGGTGTTACCCCATATCTGGAGCACTGCATTCACCTTTTAATAACTTGGCTATGAGAAAATATTCTGGAATTATCATTTAAAATGAAAGTAGACTGAAGTAAGGCTCAGGCAAAGATACTCGCTAGTTATGAAAGTATATCAGAGCTCTAGATAAGAGGGGTATTTGATGATAATTGAGGGATAATTTTTTTTATTTCTCATTGAAACCATATGTTGTGACCCCTCATCTGAACCGTCTCGTCGAGACGGTTCAGATGAGGGGTCACAACATATGTTTTTATGCAGAATTAGCAAAAATTATCCCTAATTATCACCCAATACTCCCTCTTATCTAGAGCTCTGTATATATCATGTTTCCTTATTTGTAGTTTTGACCAGCCCCAGGGCCCAAACAATCATCACAAGCCCCCCGAGGCCGGCAAAACGAGCAGCAGACGATCATGACAATGAATCAGACAATGAATTTTCATTGGTTGCTATTCCAGGTACAAAAGGGTCCTTGATATTGGGACAGTGTAACGTTTCTGACATTATTCTGAATTTTAACAAGTTGCTTTCACCATGCCAGGTAAAAGGCAGTTCCATTCCCACATTGAAATTAAAGCTTTATAGATTGGCAAAATATATATAACAATGCTATTTGTACAAAATATCAGCTTTGTAGGAGATAGACTGCTCACGGCTTGCGATATCAAAAAAACTCCTGAAGGTGGCCAAACCAAACTTCCAGTTTGGTCAGGAGGAGAAGTAGTGTAGTCAACAGCTTGCTTGACTAGCAGTCGTGGTGTCGCAAGATTGATCCCCTGCTCCTCCTGTTATGGTATGAGACGTTAAACCAAGGTCACGTCTCCGTATGACCTAGTTGTTGGTGGGAGGTTAAACACAGATGCACTCACTCACTCCAGTTTGGTCACTTTCAGGTGTTTTGTGATAACTCCTATTCAGAGCGATATTGTGCACAAATATGCATAAATACATTTATCATATGATGTTGCATCTGAGAGTGTAATAAAGCCATGCATTGAAAACAATGATCCACTAGTGGATTAAATATGCAAATTACGTTGTAACGTTATACGTTGACGTCCATAAAAACGTTGTGTTTTCTAATGGTGAAAATGTCACGTTTTAGTGCAAATTTTGCTAATAAAATGCGCTTTTAGTGTCATATGATAAATAGAATCTTGCATTCCTGCTCCTGTATTATTAAATTTATTAAACTCGTTGGGGAAAACCGATAAGATGCTTGGCACAGCCTCGCATCTTATCTTTTTCCCCAACTAGATCCTCTATGTCATATGGCACTTTTATACATTTGCAGAAGCTTGCTTTTTTTAAATTTGAAGGGCTTGGTTGTCCAAATTGTCCAAAGCATGGTTATGTTAACAAATTCATAAATGAAATATTATGATTTCTACTGCACATAAAATCAAATGTGCTAATATTCTTTTTTCTGAAAAAATGAGCTTTCAGAGTGTTTGAAAATTTAACTAAAGAAGTTGTTAGCTTTGACCAACTGGGCCGCACTGGAATGGAATTGAGCATTTACCTGATGTGCTATGGCAATATGTTAAAAGTTCATGGCTGACTGACTGAACATTGCAGACCCAGATTGAGGTCTACACTGTTTGCTTTAAACCCTTCTGTCCCAATATTTCAATCATTATGAAAAATTGGTAAAATGTGTGCACTGTTAGATAAAAGAAACTAAAATTACTGCGGTACCCTAATGTACTTAAGGACTGGGACACATAAAATCATTAATTTTCCATTTAAGATAAACAGAAAATTAATGGTACTTAGGTGTTCCAATAAATAATTTAAGCACATTAGGGTCAAGTCAGCTAAATTCGGACAACAGGTAATTTCGGACAGTGACATTGTTTCCGTTATATCTCAGTTGTTTGGAATTAAAACAAAAATAATTGGGCACACAGTGAAAATCCTGATGAGACGGCTCATTATGAGCCGTCTCATCTGGATTTTCACTGTTTGCAATGGTGTGTCCGAATTTACCTGCTGTCCGAATTTACCTGACTTGACCCTAGGATATAACATGCCATCTGACAAACAGACAGTCTGAAGAAATGATTAGTTTTTGGAAAAAAAAAGAAAAGAAAAATAATTGTCTGATCTCTGTCTGCTTGCAAAAACTGACAGGTACCTTTCATTAGGTGGTGCCCATATTAAATCAGAATTTTATGATGTTTTATATAATTCTGTGTAGTTGTACATTTTGTGTGTAAAACACATTGTGTCCAATTCAAATTATGTATCTGTTAATAGGTGGGTGGGTGTATGTATATCCTGGGAATACTTGATATGATAGCATATTGACCTTGCTAATAAGGTCAAGGTCACCAAAATCTAATTTATGGATTCCTTATACATATATAATCATTAATTAGCTCGCCTGAACGAAGTTCAGGAAGAGCTGTTGTACTACCCCCGGCGTTGGCGTTAGCAAAATGTTAAAGTTTTACATTAAAGTTTTTTATCAGATGCGCAGATGGGCGCTGTCAGGCGAGCTATCCTGTCCCGGTGACAGGTCTTGTTAATGTATGAAGTTTAGTTAAATATTGTCATGAGGCTCACAGATTAGGGTTAGACAAGTTACAATCAAATTTGGGATAAAATCTAGTCATCTTTGTAATATGTCATAGTCACATTTTAGGTTCCCACTTGTTCAAGAGCTATCATAATATTGCTAGGGTAAATTTAACATTCTGAATTCTGCTATGACCATGAACTGTAAAATATATAGGTACAGTGTATACCAACTGTTAGCAAACACAAACATTAGCATGAAAATTTTCATATTGTGCAAGTTCCACGCTGAGGATGGTGGTATAAAATAGTTATCACACCGGGTAGGTGGCAATCAAAAACGCTCTTAACAGTCGATTAACGCAGATCAAAAACGGTTAGAAACAGCATTTTCGATTGCAAATTGTCACCAATTTGCAATCGAAAACGCTGTTTCTAACGGTTTTTGATCCGCGTTTGTCGATTGCACGAGCGTTTTCGATTGCTGCCTACCCGGTGTGGTTATAGCATGGTTTGTCCTCAAACACCTGAGATAGGATAATCTGTGTGCTAAATCTCGTGGATTATCTCCTTGTGCAGGCTGACGAAAAACCATACTGTAAAACACTAAATATCTGCGGTGTCAAAATTTCGCGTTTTAATGAAAATGACCTATTGGTGGATTTTAATTTTGGCGTTCTTGAATACCATGACTCAAGATAGTAAAGAAAATTTGATATTAATTTGTAACATTTTATTACTTTTCTATTAAACTACACATTGTGGCATCTATTAGAATCGCCTCGGTGAGGCGATTCTAATGGGATGCCACAATGTATAGTTTTATGGAATGGTATAGAATATATTTAAAATATTCCTTAGGTTCACCTTTTTATCTCAGCCTCTTTTAAGGTGTGCGTACATGTAAGTAAGTGTATCAGAACAAAAATCAAATATTGGCGGACTAATATTTTAGCGCTCTTTGCCTTAACCGCGAATATCGCCAAAATTCAGTAACCGCCAAATATAAGTGTTTTACAGTACCCAGTTAAACTGTTAGTGGACTAATCCAAAGACCCAAGTTGGGGATCCTTTGTCAAATGTGCTGTGCTTAAATGGTAGCTAAGGGTCTTAAGCTACCTCCATGCGGACAGCAAAGACTCTGATCAGACTGGGGGGATGCCCAGTCTGATCTGAGTGTTTGCTTGGTGCATATGTCAGTTTGTTGTTTTTTGTCTCGCCTGCGAAGCAGAAGCGAGACATAGGTATTGCTTTTCCGGTGTCGGTGGCGGCGTAAACTTTCATCGGGTTTTTGCGTTTAGGTCAGTTTCACAAAGCGCTGGCAGGCGAGACATCGAATGCGGAATTCTTGTGTTGTGTTGTGTTGTGGCTTGTATGTGCAATTTGTATTTGTGTTTAAGGGCAAGATAATTTCAACCCCAAAGAAAGGAGGTTTACAGAAGAGGAGCTCAAGCCACAGCCAATGATAAAGAAGTCAAAAAAGGTAGTTATATCATAACTGGACATGTTTTATATTTTCATACTCTCAAAAAGAGGCATATTTTTATTTCACCATCTGTCCCTCTGTTAAAAAATGTCTGCAAAGTTACAATGGAATTCAACTTCACAGAAAGGTCACACATAAGGAGAAGGTGTTTTATGGCTAAGGTCATAACAAGGGGTTAAAAACAAATTGTGCCTTCAAGACTCCTAAATCTGTTGAATCAAATTTGTTCAAATTACTGTCAAATCAGTCTAAAGGGTTCTCCATTTTAAGGGTTCACCTGTATTAGCAGTGGCCTTTTTTGGGACCTTTTGAACCAAAATACAGAGCAAATGAAAATGTGTGACCCTTAAAATGTGTTAAGGGTCACCTGTCCTAATTTTTGTTTGTCACGTTGGGAGGTTTGGCTGTTCACGGGAAGTTAAAACATACCCGGTAATGAGAAGGTGTCACATGCAAAACTTAGGTGCCCATGCCAAAGATAAGATCAGAGGATGACGGTTAAATGGTGTTTCAGTTTCCCAGAATGTTATGACGGGAGTTTGTTCAAATGTTTAAAAAAAATAACAGCATTATGAAAAGGTGGGTCTCCATAAAAAATCAGGCTATTGAGGGCAAGATCAGAGTCGTAGTCTAGGGTCAGAGGTCTCTGATCTTATCAAAAAATTACTGATGTCGCATGTGAGGATTTGGATTCCATGCCAGAAGATCAGGGTCTCAATTAGCTAAATTGAGGTCAAATCAAGCATCTGCACATGTTCTTTGAAACTTCAGTGGGAAATGAGATGAATACATGTATTATAGAAATTGAATTGACAAATGTTGTAAGCCCTGATTAGATTGTTATTAAGGGAGATTTTATTTGGGTGACCACGTAGGGTTTGGTTGAAAAGTATCAAAATTTATCTTGGAATTATCCTGACATATTGCCATACAATATATATAAAAAATTATCATAAAAAATTAAAACTTAATCATGACCTTTCTCAGAGCTCTAGATAAGAGGGCGTATTTGATGATAATTAAGGATAATTTTTTTTTTATTTCTCATCGAAACCATATGTTGTGACCCCTCATCTGAACCGTCTCGTCGAGACGGTTCAGATGAGGGGTCACAAGATATGTTTTAATGCAGAATTAACTAAAATTATCCCTAATTATCACCAAATACTCCCTCTTATCTAGGCTCTGCCTTTCTGTTTATTATTTATAGGTTTTTGTACCAGATGATAACAAAGATGAAAAATATTGGAACAGACGCAAAAAGAACAATGTTGCTGCCAAGCGATCTCGAGATGCTAGACGGGTGAAAGAAAATCAGATTGCAATGAGAGCGGCATTCTTGGAGAGTCAAAATGATGCATATATACAGGAACTTGAAGCTCTTCGTGAAGAAAATGAACAATTAAAGAAAAGACTCGCAAAGTATGAGGGCAGCCATTGATCCTGTTGATACAGTCATAGCTGATAAACTGTTTGGAGGGTGATACTCTAGTTCTTGAAACCTCAGATTCTAAATTATCTGCTTAACCCATTGCATTCTGGGTATTTTTTGTCGTCTGCTGAAATTGTTGAGCATCAAAAAGTCAAGAAAATTTTGACAATATTGGTCTAACCAACTCTTGTAGAAATGTCTAGGCAGCAAACAGTTTGGATCTCAGATCAGGAATTTGGTCTGTTCACAAAATCTGTTTTTCACTTTCTTCAATTTTTAACTGCTAATAATAGGTTCAAATTGCTATTGCAAGTTTTGTTTTGACGTCAGTCCATCTGGGCATCTTTTTAATTAAATTTTAAATTAAAATGCCAAAAATGCAAAAGTTAGATCATAGAATCTGCAGGCATAAGAATATCACACCTCGCGAGTTCAGACCAAGTATGATTACAGAAGGTTGATAAGGGATCCTACTACATGTTGTTCTCGTGACATTGGTTGATCTTGTTCTACATTGATGTGACGTCTGCTGGGGTGATGTAACATCATTGTCATTTTTTTCCATTTATTGATGTAAAAGCAGTGACTTATGAGGGCATGAAGATAAACCAAAAGAAAGAGTCAAAGATAATTGAGCTTCACGTTCAAACTGAAACTCACACCGGCTGGTAACACAGACTAAACTCAGCCTGTTGTTATAGTGCTCCTCTGTACTGGACAGCTCTGTTTTTTGACTACCCGGGGCCATTTGTTTAGAAGTAACTGTTGAGTTCATTTAGGGAACATTACATTTCTAATGCACTGGGCCAGGTCGCGTAGCGCAATCAGTAGGGCACCTGACTTATAAGTCAGAGTTTCTTGGTTCGAGACCTGGTCTGGCCCCATACTTTCGTTTCTCCTTCCGCTGATTCAAGAAGGGCAGTTGTCAGTTACTGGCGAAAGTATGTGCACTAAGTACCTGTTAACCGCTTAGAAGGTCTAAGTCTGCCAAGGAATAGTGTGGTTAGGTTAACTGACCGTCCCGAAATGACCATAGCTGTTTACCGTGGACGTAAAGCAACAAATCAATCAATCTAATGCACTGTATACCTAAAGACTGCCAGTTTTTGCTGAATAAATGTGAGTAGCTTTTGTGCTTCAAAAGTTTCTAACTTTTTATTCATCCAAAATATTACTTACATAATTATGTGTAGTAGAAGACAATGAATCCTTGACAAAACTTCATAAAGATGATAAGGCTATGAGTAACTGGTCACTGATATGTAAATATTTGCCTCATTTCTCCTAAGAGGCCACTCTGAGGGAAATAATTAGACCAGTATCACTTCCCTACTTGATTTAAATCCTCTCCATATTAAGTTGGGCACTATATTAACTCAGTTCCTCCCCAAGGAAAGTAACCTTTAAATCATAAATGGTCCCTGTGCATTCAAATTGTCCCACAAGGCGGGGATGATATGAAAGCAGTGTCTGTACTGTCAGTGAAAACTGTAAAACATGTAAAATGCTATTTTCACCTCTAGCATGTAAAATTTAAGTTCATACCACAGTTGTAGATAACCAGTACAGAGTAGCATACCAGACACAATTTGGCTGTATAAATTTACCTAAGTTTATATTCAAAATCAATCGATCGTCATTTTTACCTTCAATTATATGGTAGCTATGGATTGGGCATTCATCTTGTACATACGTTTGTATTACCAGGAATTAAGATGAGGGTTGTTTTTGAGGAAGATTTTTACATATGTTTATACACTTTAGTGTATACTATAAAGACTTGCTGTATTGATGGACCTAATGAGAGACCATACTTTGCGGCAGAGAAAGTAGAAAAAATCTCTCAGGATAATCATCAAAGACCACCACCATCTAAATTTCTGTATTACTGTATATCATCATGAATAATAAATGACATCATTTATCATCTATTTCGATATGTACATTTGTCATCACTTTCCAGTGCTTAGGTAACAGTATAGAAACTCCTTCATTGGCACTGAACTACACTGTCTGTTTTGAATGGTAGAATATTTTTATATCTGCTCTGCTATTCTTATTGTAATATGTTTGCATGGAAAATGACAAAAACGTATTACAGTCGACTCTTGTTATCAACACTGATATCTCAAAGTACCCTCTTATATCAAAGAACATAGTTTGGAGACATTTCAAATTTTTCTTTTCATGAGTATATTGAACCACTGGTATCTCTAAGTAAATTTTTTGCAAGCAGAAAATTTACTTTGGGATATCAGTAGTTTGAGATGAACTTTGTCTTAAAGATATCAAGGGGTGACTGTATTAACAAAATCCACCCCTATCAGAAGCTTGGTGTGTTTGACAATTTGAGTGTTTGCTTATCCCTGGTGCACTTAACTAGCACCAAGTTGTACACAAAATTTTGTACAACATAGTAACAGCAAAGACTCAGGATTGTTGAATACATCTTTGATTTGATACTTACTTTATAGTCAAATAAAAACCAAACTACCTCAATTATATACATGTAAACATTTTTTCGGCAGTGGTTGATTCTTTGTTGTTAGGTTTATTGCAGTCATGAATGCTACCCATCGCAATTTTGATGACTAAAAATATTTAATGCGAGTGAAAAATCATAACGGATAAAGTTTATACAATTTTGGATAAGTATTACGGGTATCAATGCTTACTTTTTTATTGATTTCAAAATAATCCATTGTAGATACTGCATATTCATGTAGATTGACTTGTACAGATTAAAAAAAATGTACAGAGATAAAAAAACAAATGCTATTACCTACCATACATATGGGACTGATTGAACCAGTTACTGTATTATGTTATAAAATTATGTACAGAGCAATTTTACAGGGTTGCCTATTATCCTGCACTTCAAATTTCCGACGTTTCCCTGTCATTTTACAGTTTTCCATCTACCCTTTCACTGAATGAAGGGACATGTACCTGTCTCTCTCTAGAAAGTAAAGCATTTTCCCTTGAACGGAATAAGAATATTTTTTTGAAGACTGTAGCAGCCATTAATTATGAATTCCCTGACTTTTCAAGTCCTTTCCAAAGGTCCCTGACCAACTGCAAAATTCCCTGACATGAAAAAAAAAATCATTTTCCAGATGTTTTTCCCTGACTGTGGCAACCCTGAGTTACCAATAAAATTTGCAGACCATGATCAGACTGCACATTTTAAGGGGTATGGGTGTACTGCTATAGTTTCTGCTATGGAGACAACTTTGTGACTTCCTGTTTGCTCCTGATAAGAAAGGTAGCTGGATAATCATGGGATAATTTTCCGTATTTTTCCTGAAAAACATACCTTGTGACCCCTCATTAGAACCGTCTCACCGAGACGGTTCTAATGAGGGGTCACAGTGTATGTTTTCGTTGTGAAATAAGAAAAATATCTCTGAGTTATCCCTGTTACCTCTTCTTATATCAAGCTCTGTTACCTGTGTGCTGTCCCAAGTGGCAAATAGGTGAATGGAAAAATATTTGCTCCTACAGGCAGAGCTCTAGATAAGAGGAGTATTTGATGATAATTGAGGGATAATTTATTTTATTTCTCATTGAAACCATATGTGGTGACCCCTCATATGAACTGTCTCGTCTAGACAGTTCAGATGTGGGGTCACAACATATGTTTTTATATAGAATTAACAAAAATTATCCCTAATTATCACCAAATACTCCTTCTTATCTAGAGCTCTGCTACAGGGTTGCCCTACTTGGAGAAGCGAGGCAGTAATGAAACTCACAGAGCTTCTCCCCTGCAAGTGTATTCATAAGCCTCAGGAAGCAGTCTGTTCTGGATTACGCAGTTCACATAGACACTACTGTATCATCATTTAAGGTCATTTATGTGCTTTGAAAATTGTAGAATTACTGTTTATTGATTTTTGACCTGCCAATATCTGTTTTTCTCATTTTTGACCTGCCAGTATCTGTATTTCTCATTTTTGACCTTTCAGTATGTATATTTCTCATTTTTGACCTATCAGTATCTGTATTTCTCATTTTTGACCTTTCAGTATGTATATTTCTCATTTTTGACCTATCAGTATCTGTATTTCTCATTTTTGACCTGTCAGTATCTATTTTCATCCACGGCTCAGACTTGGAATGTTTTGTTGGAAATTCTGGGATTGTGAATATGTTTTTTTATGTCTTCGTGAAAAAATATGTTTGACACCCATTAGAACAAGGTAGTGCTAGTGAAAGGTTACAACAGGGCCCAGTTGTTCGAAGCATTGTTAGTGTAACAAAGTCAACAGTCAATGATTTGTTAAGCTGTCTTGTAAACATAAAATCATGTGCACTTACATTTGAAAGAAAAAGTGAGCTTTTGCACAGCACAGGACACTCACATTTTGTCTGCAAAAAATGGCAGTGAATGTGTGTATCATATCTTTGAAAATTTAAGGTCTTGTTAACTTTTTGAATAACTGGGCCCAGATGTATAGAGAAGGCAGAATTATCACAAAATTCCCCCTTATCTGCAGCTGTGATTCATCATCATCATGATCATTATTGTTCATATGTAAGTATTGATATTGCATGCTTGTGATATATTGTTGAATGGGTGGGGTAACATGATATTGTCTCAGGATCAAAGATATCAGTTATTCTTACTTTGCAAGACTGTTTAAATGAGTATTGGCTAGGAGTGATGCAGGGTTTGAGGGTTTGTCAAAATCACAATTGTACTCGGAGTTATAGGGACAAAAATGGAGCATGTTGGGTGTACTTCTAGTTTCTGGGATAAAGTGGAGTTCATATTTCTTTTATTAATATTAGTTGTACAAACAATACTGAGGACATTGAATAGCTGCATTGCAAAGATTTGTAGAATTCTGCTCTATTCTATTTTCATGGTAATATAAAACTGTGACGGAACTATCATAAATAGAAAAGTCGAATTAGATAAAGTTTCAACACGAAGGTTGAAATTAGATAAAGTTTCAACACAAAGGTAGGCACTTTCACAGTTATGTAAAGTCTGATGAATTATGTAAACTGTGATGAAACATTGAGAAAATAGCTCTGGACTTAGCTTAAAAATTAAAAAAAAATAAAAAGGCAAAAAGAAAAAATAAAGAATTGTCATACAAAGTGACGACTCTTTTGGAAGAATTCTTTGTACAGTTAAAACTTGCTTAAATAACAAAAAAAAAAAAATTGTAAACTTTGTCAAATAGCAAAGATGCTCTCAGCAACTTACTGGATGTGTTTCAAACAGTGCAGAGCCGGATCAGGCCACTCCATCAGGAGCAGTCTGATCAGAGTCTGAAATGTTTGGTAAAGCACTTGGAGCTGGTATAAATAGTGAAAGTATACTTTAGGACAAAAGCTCTGCACGGATGTTAATTTAACATCCGTGCAGAACTTTTGTCCTTAAGTATAGATTGGTACTTAAATGTCATATGTATGAATGAACTCAATGGATAAATGTCCTATTGTTAAGTTTTGGTAGCTATAGTCATGTTGAAATAAAGATATTTTAAGAAATAGTGTTTTGCTTTTTCAAGTCCATCAGTATTTGTAGAAATTTGTGTATTATGGCAGCCATGTTGGTTTCCGAAATCCCTGGAGGCTCCATATGAAATCTGGTTCCAGTCAGCCCAGGGGCTTGAAACTGTTGAAATATGAGTGACCTTGGTCAAAAATCAAATAATGAGCTTGACCTGTTGTATGCAAAAATCGTGTACTAATTTTGATGACTATATTATAGAAAGGTAAAGGTTTCCCATAGCCTAGTGGTTGTATGGGCAGAGGGGGCTAGAGGCCCATTGTATCTTGGGCGCAGTATGAGAAGCGTGGAGCCCATTCTTCTTTTCGCTGCCTTATCCTTCCCGGATTCAAAAAAGGTACCCATTTACTGCTGGGTTGACAGAGATTGCCAGTCTCAGGCTGGCCAATCCCGGATTCAAACCTGCCACCTGAACATACCTGAGCTTCTAACCACTCAACCATGGCTTCTCTGAATGAATATACCAACTTTTATACCAAAGTCTCCAACCACTGCCAAGAAAACTAATGGTATTGGAGGCACCATGAAGCAAATTTGACACTTGTCCATCATTTGAAGAATTTTAGTAGGAATGGAGTAAATGCTATACTACATTTCAAGGCGATCAGTATTTTGTTCTGGGGAAGGTTTTTGAAGGCTTTTACCATATATGGGCATGTGATGGATGGATGAATGACTTGCAATTTTACATCTTTTTATGCCCCCATGACAATAGTCAGGGGGCATTAAGATTTGCTCCTGTCTGTCGGTCAATATGTCCGTCCGTCGGTCCATCCATCCGTTCGTCACACTTTACAGTATAGAGTTTGTGTAATCAACTCCTCCCCCAGTTTTCAATGGATCTTTTTCAAATTTTGCATACATGTTGTGGACATATTGAAGATGTGCATGTGGGTTTTTTTTTGGAGCTAAAATTAATTTTGACAGGGTTACGGCCATTTGAACTTAGTCATTTTAGGCAAATTTTTACATTGAAGGGTATAGAGTTTGTGTAATCAACTTCTCCCTTAGTTTTCAATCGATCTTTTTCAAACCTTGCACATATGTTGTGGACATACGGAAGATGTGCATGTGAGTTTTTGTTGGGGCTAGAATTAATTTTGACAGAATAACAGCCTTTTGAACTTAGTCATTTTAGGCAAATTTTTACATTGTAGGGTATAGAGTTAGTGTAATCAACTTCTCCCTTAGTTTTCAATCAATCTTTTTCAAACTTTGCATATAGCTTGTGGACATATTGGAGATGAGAATGTGGGCTTTTGTTGTGGCTAGACTTAATTTTGACAGAATTATGGACTTAGTAAGTTTAGGTATATGTTTGCATTGTAGGGTAAGTACTATGTGTCATCAACTCCTCCAACAATTTTCATTGGCTGTTTTTCAGACATTTGAGACTTGATGTGGACATAATGAAGATGTGCATGTTGGTTTCTGATAAGAAAAAAATAATTCTGAAGGAATAATGGCCTTTTAAACTTAGTCATTTTGGGCTGCATTTTGCACTATAGGGTAAAATGTGTGTAATGTTTTCAGTGGATTCTTTGTAAATAGCATTTGTGCTTAAAAGGTGCTTTGGGAATGTACACGTCCTGTGATAGGCGCTGCATGGGGCTATCATTAGTGTCTTACAGACACAATTTTCTAGTTTAACAGTATTTCAGTCATATCAGGATGATGGGAGATTAATAATAAAAGGCTGTGTGCAATGGAACCCTGTTTATGGTTTGATTTTCACCTCCAGCAGGCTTCAAACCCAGGGACCGTATTCATAAAGCCACTTAAGTCGTTGCTATGCGGTTGCTAAGGCTAAATAACTATAAAGGAGATTCCCTACAACTATGAAATTTGGTCTGGAGGAACAGTCTTTGTAAGACTGTTCCTCCAGAGCAAATTTCATAGTTGTAGGGAATCTCCTTCAAAGAAATTTAGCCTTAGCAACAGCATAGCAACCACTTAAGTTGTTTTATGAATACGGTCCCAGGGCTGCTGGATCAGCAGGTCAGTGCTTTAACCTGCTTAGCTACTGGGGCTCCCACTGAGGGGGGTAGGGGGGGGGGCTTCTTCATATGAAATTAGTTGGAACCTACCTAGTGGCTATGGTTGGGAAAATGTTTGAAATAATGAATACTTTGATCAAATGTCACAGAATGACCTTGACCTCAACTACTCAAAATTCTTCATGTACTTATTTAAAAGTTGACCAACTTTTATATGAAAGTTCAAAAATCCCATACAAAAGCACACAAAAACGTAAAGTTGACCTTGTCATAAAAAGGTCAAGGTCAACCCAGGGTCATCATTTCAATAAAATTGGTAGTATTCGGTATCCAAACCTATATAGTAACAGGCATGTTAAGTTCTGAAAATAAAATTTAATGAGGTTCTGAAAAAAATTAGTGAGACCTTAATTTTTACATTATATATAGTGAAATTTCAGGGGAAAAAAAACATGAGACAGCACTTAAAACAGGGTTTGGGGAGCCAAAAATTAGGGAGTCTCCTTAAAATTAGGGAGACTTAATATGTCTGTACTAGGTTTCAAGGCCATCAGGAAGCAATATGACCTTGCTGTAAAAAAGATCAGGGTCAAGCCCGTCATTTGAACAAACTTGAAAGTACTCTGGTACCCAATGCTACAAAATAGTTTCAGGGCCATCTGTCTTTTGGGTTCTGGAGAAGATTTTCTAAGGTTTTTACCATATATGGGCATAATGGCCATGTTGGTCATGCAACCAGGACCATTTAAACAACCTTTTCCCCGAACCCTGGAGGTTCCATACAAAATTTAGTTCTATAAGTCCTTCAGTTTAAGAGAAGTCGTTGGATGACATACCGAGGACCCAAGTTATACTATAAGGACTGCTTTCAGCTGACAGGTGATATTGGGACTTTAGTTCAAGGTACCCAGAAAAGGTGGCTGCTAGAGACAGGTGACATTTTACCAGGGTGTTCCCTTAAGACAGGTGTGACTGCATATTTGTCACCACTGGTATAGGCATGCCTTAAACAGTTAATAGCCTACACAGGCAAGTTCATGATTTGAGCCGCAACAGGAGAAAACCAACAGTGGTTGTGCACCCAGAAGAGCAGACTAAGATCAGCCTGGGCATCCACCAAGTCTTATCAGATTTTTCACTAAGCACTTAAATATTAGCTAAGGGTCTCAGGTACCTCCATGCAGACAGTGAAGACTGATCAGCCTGGGTGGATGCCCAGGCTGATCTGAGTGCGCTGGGTGCACAACCACTTTCTTGGTTTTGTCCTATCGTGGCTCATTTGTAAATCTACAAGCTTAACCAAGATCACCAATAATTTTTGGCTAAGTGGGGCTGACAATGACCATATAGACAGGACAACTACAGATATAATTTATTGGATAATTGGACAATGCGAGTTTACATCCTTTTCAACACTATTTCAGTCATATCAAGATGATGGGAGAGTGATAATGAAAGGCTGTGTGCAGTGAAACCCTGTTAACGGCTGAAAAAATATCTGACTCCAGCTTGACGAAAACTCACAACCTCTGGCCAGCACTTTTACTGAGAAAATTAGTTTTACTGTAGAAATGCTTAATACTGAGACACCTATTTGTCCTGAAAATGGAACAGTGCAGTAATATGGCCAAAAGATGTAGCTGGAATGTCAAGCAGTGTAGACCTTTATCATACTGCTCCTCTAGCAGCAGTCTGACCAGGGTCTGCACGATTTTGCTCAGCCAAATCAGTCCAAATGCTTAGATTGATTGATTGACTGATTGATTTGTTGCTTTACGTCCACAGTACTGAGACACCTATTTGTCAAAAAAATGGAACAGTGCAGTAATATGGCCAAAAGATGTGAGTGAGTGGACTCGGGTTTTACGTCCCACCAACAATGAGGTCATATGGAGATGGGACCTCAGTTTAAAGTCTCATCCGGAACACCGGAGAAGCGAAGGGTCGATCTTGCAACCCCTGGATTGGTAGTCTGGAGTGCTATCCACTACACTACAGCCGCTCCTGCCAAAAGATGTAGCTGGAATGGCAAACAGTGTAGACCTTTATCATACTGCTCCTCTAGCAGCAGTCTGACCAGGGCTTGCACTGATTGCTCAGCCAAATCAGTCCAAATACTTAAATTTTTTTAACAGTTTTCAGTAAAAACAACAAAAACACTGTTTTGTCATACGTGAGGCTTATTGGTGATCTTGGAGCTTGAATTTAAACAACCAGGCCCCGAGGTTATAAAACTTTTTTCGTGCTCAACTCAGCTGAGCATGATATTTTCTCTGCTAATAAATATAAAAATGCCAACTAATGTTGGCATTTTCATATTCATAAGCAGAGAAAAAATTCTTACTCAGCTAAACTGAGCATGAAAACAACTGTACTTATCAATAATTTGTTATTTATTAGGAGGTAAAATTTCATGCTCAGCTGAGTTGAGCATGAAAAGGTTTTATAACCTCGGGGCCAGGTATGTTTCTTGACATCTGGAAGAGTAATACCTCTAAAATCCTACAGAATGGCCTCGACTGTAAGAAGTCTTATTACTGTTCAGATGGATTAACAAACAGTGTAGACCCTGATCAGACTGCTCCTTCAGGAGCAGTCTGATCAGGGCCAACACTGTTTGTCCAGTCCTATCTATCCCAATATTTAGTAATTTTCCAGTACATGTGTGTCAAAGTCTACACTGTTGGCAGGTATGTTCACTTACCAGGGGAATGGCTGGAAGAATTTAAAGAAGATTAATGCATTTTTCTGAAATTTTATGCATTTGAATCAACATATTATGAGCCAACAAGCATATCAATAATTTATTACTGTATCTTCACCCTGGCAAAAAAGGCCCACTTCATTTCCAACAATAGCTCATTCTGAAGTAAGCACACTTGCAAATGAACACCAGCAGTACTGACTAATATCATGTGACTATGCTAAAGTTGCCATGCCTCAAACTGCAAATACTGTAGCTCTAGCTGGTTTCTGGCTACTCATCAATGCCTGTAATGGTGGACAACCAGAATTGAATCTGACTGGTCAGTTCTTTATACAAGGGGAGAAATGCCAATTAATGTAACAGCTACCACAGAAGCTATTGTTCCAAATGAAGTCGGTCAATGATGAACACATTATAGGTTAGTTCCTGGGTCCAGGCATAGATGGCTTATGATGAACACATTATAAATTAGTTCCTGGGTCCAGGCATAGATGGCTTTTTCAGATAATTCTGGAATAGTTTTTCTTACATCTCAACAAAACATATGTTACGATTTCTCATTAGAATCATCTAGGTGTGGTAGTTTTAATGAGGATCAACTTGAATGTTTAACCCTTAAAATGCTAAAAAAGCAGACAACAAAATTTACATCTGCAGAATTTCAAAAATGTTTCGTGCAGACTATATCCTATTGAGAATTTAAAAGAATAGAGGGCAAACATAGTAGTTCCAGCTGCCTCATCTGGATCTATGCTGTTTGCAAATTCATCTATTTTCATATTTTGCGCATTAATGTTAACCTGTACAATTAGAAATTGTCTCATAATTATCCTCAGAACCTACTCTTACCTGGACCGCCAGTTAACTGATTAATAAAGCACTTATCACAAAAATTCCACTGAATATGGTGTCTTCCCTGCCTGTGAATTGTCACAAAACGGAGCTAAATCAGAAAACTCTATAAAAGTTTGTCGCCAACGCTGACAACACCAGAAAGTACCTTTGTCCTCATTCTGCTATTTGCAGGCATGACAAAAAGTGACATTTCAGAGTTAGAAATGAACTTTTTTTTTTGCACTGCTACTTTTTATAAAATTTAGTTGTAAAACTAACATACTGGTGGCAAAAATTGGCTGTCACACAACAGTCACTTGCCACCCAAAGCAGCCTATCCAAAATCTTACAGCTCTCAGAAATATCTCCAAATATTTACATTCTTGGTGCACTTACTGAAAAGCCCTATAGTAAACCATTGGAACGTAATGTAGTTTACATTCCAATAATTATATTGAGACATGCGACGTCAATGACGTCAAAATAAACAATGGTTTTCTACAATCTGATTGGACGTAGGCGGCGTTAAGACGCCATTGACGCTGTTCCGCTATTAGTAGACAAACTGCGTATATAAATGTTTTTCTGCTTCAATTGCTGCCCCTAAGGCAAATTTGTGTCAAATAATAGATAGAAAAGAATATAAATATAAGCAATGAACTTAATTTTTCTGATGTTTATCGAAGTATAAACTACATTGGGTCGCTAGCAAAGTTTACATGAACCCCTTCGGTTTGCACGCGACCCAATGTAGTTTATACTTCGATAAACATCACAAAAATGAAATTCATTCCTTAATTAATTGGTCACCAACATTAGTTTTTTAACCACTTTGCTTGCAGGGCAGAACTTGAGTATGTTCAGTTATCACCTTCACTTTTCAATAAACATTAGGGTGAGCAATTTTAATCATCACAAAACATTATGATAGACCTTGCCATCAATTGATGCAAAGCTAAAACTGTTCAGAGCCTACAGCTCCTGAGCTCATAGCTCTTTACTTAGAATTTAGTTTTATTTTATATGAGTTTAATATTCAACACTAGCCTAATATAAACTTTCCATAAATAGAACTCCAGATTAAAAGTATGCAGTTGAAAATTGAACTTTGAAACATGATGCAGCATCTCATTACAACATGGTATCTTGCAAAATGTATGGTATTTATTCTGTTATTTGGGGGGGGGGGGGGGAAGGTCCCAAACAACCCCCCAAATCAAGATCCATCTCATTAGATGAATCGATTTGTTTTAGGTTATTCTGGATGTTATTATAAGATAGACCTTGGACTTAGGGGTAGTTTTGGAAGTGAATCTAGGTAAGACAGATCTTATTGGATAGACCAAGTTTTTTGGGGGGATTATTCTGGATTTATAAGACTGATCTAGGATTTGGAGGTAGTCTTGGAAGATTGATCTGGACTTTTGGGGCTGTTTTAGAGAGGATATCTCCATCTTAAAGGAGTACACATAATTGGTTTAGATATTTGGTGTCACTGTAGAAGGGAGAAAAACCCAAGCTTATAACCAAATAAATACAGTACTTAAATGTTGTAAGTTAGATTTAGAAATGCCTCTCTGAGATCTCACAACATATATTTTTGTGTATCAGAATTTTGTTGTATCTGCCTCTTCTGACACCAGTCCTGATGTCATGAGGTCACAATGCTGTAATAATGTTGACATTATAACTGAAGCCACTTTGACCACACCTTAAGGTAAATAAGTACAATTAAGTTTGTTTTTCTGGCAATTTTACATATAGGAACATTTTTTGAGACTTCCTGTTTGCTTCCCTGGATGAAGTAGCCCTTCCAAAAATGGGGTCTACTTTTAAAGGAAAGAATTTGCTCCTGTAGGAGCAAATTCTCTCCATTAAGAGTATACCCTCATTTAAAAGGGAAGCTAATATGAAAATGGCAGAGTCGCTTCCTGTGAAAGTGTTCATTTAAGAATGTGTCTGAAGATGAGCCAACAACATATGATCACAATTTTATTCAAAAACATCTGTGTGACATGTATTTAGTTCTGCACATTTCCATAAGTTCCATGAGGTGGACGATACAGTTTTGGAAAAGACAAAAGTTGAAGACTGTTGAAGGCATATTTTCTCTGTCCTACATTTTTGTATGCATTCTCTCGCCGAACTCCTTCGCTGGAATAAAGATATCAGATAATATAACATAAATGATAAATAACATGCAGCATCTTGACCAGCTCTGTTTTCGACATTTTAAACTAACCACAATCAAAGACGTCTTTTAGCAAAGGAGTCCTGGTACCTCAGTAGGTTAGGTGTTGGCCTGCTGACCTAGCGGTCCCGGGTTCAAGACCCACTGGAGACGGGAATCTTTTCAATCATAAACAGCATTCCAATGCACACAGCCTTTCATTATCACCCACCCATCATCCTGATATGACTGACATACTGTTGAAAAGGATGTTAAATCACAAATCTTCCATCATCTTTTAGCAAAAACTTGGCTCTGCCTTAGGACTTAAAGCACCAACTATAAAAATAGTTGAGCTACTGGCACACTACAAGTGTTGGTTTACAGTGTCATAAGCTCTCATTACCCCGAAAACATTGCATCAACAACTAGAAATGTTTTTCAGAGAAAAACTGATGCCCCCCCACCAGCCCATTTCCGATCCCCTCTAATGAATAAAAAGCCTGTACAAGTAAAACATCCAGGCAAGTTTGGAGAAAATCCATCCACTAGTTCTAAAGATATCCTATATAGATGACTATGTCCTTTAAAAAGGGGTCAAGGTCACCAATTACTAAACATGTCTTAAAAGATTCATGCAAGTCTAATGAATATCTGTCAATTGGACCAAAATATAACTAATTTTTAAGAGAAAAAAATAAGCATTTTTAAGTGATGTATCCATGAAAGTTTGGTGAAATTCCATCCATTGGTTCATCCAATATTATGGGTACAAGAAATTGCCATCTAAGTCCTCCAGTGACCTTGAAAATGAGGTCAAGGTCACCAAAATCAAATCAGCTCTTAAGCTAGTCCCAGTGATGTATCATAGCAACTTTGGTGAAATTCCATCCATTGGTACATGAGATATTGTGGTAAAAGGAAATTGTCATCTCAGTCCTCCAGTGACCTTGAAAATAAGGTCAAGGTCATCAAAATCTAATCAGCTTTTAAACTTGTCCCAATGATGTATCCATGCAAGTTTGGCGGAATTCCATTCATAGGTTCAACAGATATTGTTAGTACTAAAAATTGTCATCCAAGTCCTCCAGTGACCTTGAAAATGAGGTCAAGGTCACCAAAATCTAATCAGCTCTTAAACTTGTCCAAATAATGTATCCATGCAAGTTTTGTGAAATTCCATCCATTGGTTGGGGAGATATAGTGGGTACAAGAAATTGCCATCTAAGTCCTCCAATGACCTTGAAAATGAGGTCAAGGTCACCAAAATCTAATCAGCTCTTAAACTTGGCCCAATAATGTATCCATGCTAGTTTGGTGAAATTCCATCCATTGGTTCAAGAGATAACGAGCATACAAGAAATTATCATCTAAGTTCTCCAGTGACCTTGAAAATGAGGTCAAGGTCACCAAAATCTAATCAGCTCTTAAGTTTGTCCTAATGATATATCCATGCAAGTTTGGTGAAATTCCATTGATTGGTTCAAGAGATATCGCGCATACAAGAAACTGTCACGCCGACGCTGACGCACGGGATCCGCACTGAAAACAATATGTCCCCCCTCACCTTTGGTGGGGGGACATAATGATACAATATTTTCTGCCCATTGGTAGCAGACACATATATTTAAGCAGATCTAAGGTAAGCGGGTATACTTTAATGGGAAGCAGTTCTACCACTTCTTGTTTGCCTCCCTTCTCAATGAGGGTCAACTCTTAAAGGAAAGAATTTGCTCCTTCAGGAGCAAATTCTTTCCTTTAAGAGTAGACCGCATTTCACAAGGGCTTTTTTGTCTTGGGAACTCAAGAAGGTTGTTTCCATTTGTAAAATTGGCTGAAAACCGTGAAGGTGTGCCCATACTACTTAAACAGTTTAGTTTACCTTCTGAAACAATCGAGGGACTGATTGAAGACATGTGAGGCAAGGTCATGTTCTCTCTGTAGAATCTGTACTTGTTCTAGAGTAACGGCCATTGCTGTGCGATCTTTGGCACTCTTACAACAGGTAAATCTTATACCATGAACTCTCCGACATAACTGGAATATAGGAATTACATATAGACAACATGAACTGCCAATGAGTTACATATTCTTGTTTGAGAAAATATTTTCTACTTGATTACGAAAATTTCACTTTCTGTTGTACTTTCTGTGATACTAGCAATGGTCAGTGGTATGGCAATACCAATATGCATTGCACACCATATTTATTTAGTTATAGGATGGGTTTTCACCCCCTCCAAAACAACCAAAATGGCTACCTCTCCATAACAGCCACTATAAAAGCCAGTTTTGAACTTCAGAAAATGAATCAACAGTGAGCTTGCTTAAAGCCCTCGATAAGATATTTTGTTGTAGATTCTGTTGCAAATCAACAAGTCAAAATAAGCAATATAACCAAATAACCAAAGTTCCCAATTGGTGTATATTATACTACATCAAAAATATGGACTGAATAAAACTGTACATTACCTCAGCAGCTAGATGCAAGACCTCTACGTTTTTACTCTTCTTAATATACACATTGTTTGACAGGAGCTGCAGTAGATGAGAAATGCTGTGGACATCTGGCTGGTGAGTTTTATCTGATGATGAGAAAAAATATTCTGACTCTTATGGGCATTATTTAACTGGAAATAGTCCAGCCTGCATAAATGTTTGTTCCCATGCTGATTTTCTTCTTAGACTTACTCTGATCAAGTGTTAACCTCCTGAAAATGGTCCTGTTTTTGTCATGCCAATTGATTGTTTCATTGTGAAATACTCTATGGTAGATGAAGGGCTAGTCTATGCAGAGATGACCAGTTTGATAGTCTTTACTGTATACACAGAAATTGATGTAAACTGGAGGCAGATGAACACTTTTTAGTCTAACTCTACATGCTGAAAATGAGTTAAGATGAGCAAAGTCCAAGTAAATTCAATGCCTGGCCATGTACCTGACTCACACTTGCCCCACACATATGATACTGTAATTGTATAAATAATCGGGATGTACTAATAATCACAATTTTTACAGTCAGCATAAATGCACAGACTCAAATAACTGCAAACATTATGATTTTACAAAGGAATAATAGGAAAGCATGACAAATTTGCGAACTTACATACCTGTGAGTGTGTCTAAAATTGCAAACGGCAAACTTTTGTCCCAGAAAATATAAATACAAATACAGTACTTTAATCTGACTGCTACAGTTCTTCCTATATTTTCCTACATGTCAGCTACTATTACCTGGGAAGTCCGGCATGTCTTCATACTGTTTCACATATTTATTGAACTTTCCTAAACTGGCTTCATTTGTCTTATCTTGTAACGTTGTGTTTCCAAATCTGTTAAAATATTAAAATAGAAGGATGTGACATTCAAGGCCCATTTGTTCAAAGCATTGTTAGCTTAACAAGCTTGTAAAGAGATCAACTTGTTAAGTGTTTTGTGATTTAGTAACCAAATACACTGATATTTTAGTAACCAAATACACTGATATTTTTTGTTGAAAAAAATGTGATAAGCTTTTGCAATGCAAAATCTTCTCACATTTTTTCAACAAAAAATATTGGTATATTTGAGATATTAATTTTGAAATTTTAATGATACCTTAACTAACGATGTTGTTAGTTTTGAAAAACCGGGCCCTGATTATTAGTATCTTTCATGGGTGTGATGTGGGGATGGAAAAAATTGTCCTCTGGCAAGCTCATGATGCTGAACACAGATCCCAGAAACAAAGTTTTCTATCCACATCTCACATCCACAAGATAGGTTCTTTCTTACATACCTTTTGATTTAAAGCATTTGATTTGAAACACAGAACTTGTTGAAATAAATAATTTTAGGGTTTGAGAGGTTTCTATTTGATTTTAAAAGAAGCAGATGCTATAACTGACTGAGGTTTGATTGTTTACTTTACTGTCCAGCATGGATATAAACTGACATCATTTTGTATTCTAACATGACGTTAATGTTTTCCCCTCTGAACCCATAGGAAGCGTCATCACCTGAAAATTTGTGATAATTTATCTTACTAACATCTAGGCGTGCCAATGTTATGCCCTGATGACATTGAATGTAAACATTTGCTTCTGTTAATGTCTGCCTCAAAACTAGTCCTTTAGAAAAGTTTTAATATACTTGCATTTTCATTATGTATAAAGTTAGAATCAAATTTATTTTTCCTTAACCATGAAGTATCGCTGAGTAACACATGTGTTGTCGGGCAGATGTTAATATTAATTCTATTCAGCTTCTCCATTGTGACTTAATACTTCGTGATCTGTCCTCCAACAATGTCTTAATCAGTGATAATTCAGGGGTAAGTAAAAAACATTTCTTAAATCATGACATAATTGTCTGTACAACCAGGATTAGTTGACATTCCAGAGTGGCTTCCTATACAACCAAAACATTGATTTTATCTAGCCTTAGGGCTAGATGAGTATCCCTTCTCCTGCCCCCTCTCTCCCCCATGCCTTCCCCTTGATTTTGTAGGTTACTTTCCAGAGAATTATTCTTACCATTTCTTATCAGTTATCATTTAGAAAAATATCATTATCATTCTAATTCAGTTTGGTGAGCAACCTAATGATGTTTATCACTTTCTCTTCTGAAAACTTAATGGAATAACTGAAGAAACCTATCATTTTCTCTTCAGATACATGTAACTTACTTCTCTCCCAGTGTAGCTTGCTCATTGATCCCAATATTAAAGAATACTGGTGTCACTGATATAGCTTCACCATTCTGAAGACATGCTGGTAGTTGATCAAACACTGCTTTCTTTAAAGGCACTTCTACACATACATGGTGTCTAGAAGGAAAAAAAAAATGGTACCAAACATTGTTGTGCATTTTCTGTCAATGTGCCAGAACTAGATCGTACAGTTTAAACTTAAAGTGTAAGGGTACATCATGTTTTTCTACTATTTCTACAAAGAAAGACAACTTCTGTAACTTCCTGTTTGCTTCCCTGGACACAGAAACCCTCTCAAAAAGGGTCTACTCTTAAAGGAAAGAATTTGCTCTTAGAAGAGCAAATTCTTTCCTTTCAGAGTTGACCCTTATTGAGAAGGAAGGCAAAAATGAAAATGGTAGAATTGCTTCCCCTGAAAGTGTACCAATACACCTTAAAATTTACATTCTATCTTTTGGCTGCCATATTTACAAGGGAAACAACTTTAAAGCACTAGTATCCACTTCCCTGTTTGGTGAATCCCTTTAACAATAGAGGCTTCCTTAAAGGGAAGCATTTTCTCTCTCAAAGACCGGTTTGTTCCCTTATAGAGTAAACCCGTGGAAAAGGGAAACAATTACTGTCAGATCAGAGTAATATCCTTTGGAGTTGTATCTATACACTTTAAAAAATTCCAATGTGTTTCATACTAAAACATGGCCATTTTTGCTGAAAAAAATGTGAGGAGCTTTTGCAGTGCACAATTGATTTTATGTGTACTACAAGACTTAATGAATATTTGACTAATGACTTTGTTAAACAAGAGCATGTGAGCAGAGGCTCACGTATACCCCCGGCCAGCGCCATCGCCTAATAAAAACACACTAAAGCAAATATTAAATAACAGACATATGAATGGACAATCTATTACAAATCCAGTGGAAGGCCTTTAGACAAATACACAATGGTTCCATTAAAACATGCAAATTATGTTATCAAAAGAAAATACAAATTTAACACAAAATTTCAACACAAATTTACATAAAGTTCTGTGTCAGTGACCTTGACCTAAAGTCAGCAGCAGCATCCAGATGATGTCAACTAGTCAATTTAAACCTATACCTAAACCTAGTCACATAGCAAACTGAGAAATCTTTAACATAAATTTTACCATTTATTCCATTGGAGATAGAGATGGAAAAAAGGAAAAAATGAAGGCCAAAAGAAATCTTAGCATTTTGATTTTCTTTCCTACAATAAACTTGGCCATTCTCAAGATGTAAACAAAAATTGAAGACTGTGGCTCTCTTAGGAACATAGAAAACTGTGACAAAAAATAAGCAAGAGAGAAAGAAAAATGGACAAACAAAGGGAATGATAAGCAGGGGGCCGATACTCTATTACACCATACAACTAGTCATACCCAACATTTGCACCAAATTTCAAAATCCTAGCTGTAGTGGTTCCTGAGAAATCTTGGGACATAAAAGTATAATTTTAAAGGAGAGAAAGAAGAAATGGACAAACAAAGGGAATGATAAGGAGGAGGAGGCTAATGTTTTCTTACACAATACAACTAGTCATACTCAATGTTTGTAATAAATTTCAAAAACCTAGGTGTAGTTGTTCCTGAGAAATCTATGATAGAAATTTAATTGGACAGCAAGAAAAAATGGACAAACAAAGGGAATGATAAGCAGAAGAAACCTAATTGTCCCTTATACTGTACATCTAGTTATACCCAACATTTGTACCAACCTTAGAAATCCTAGCTGTTGTGGTTCCTGAGAAATCTGTGACAGAAATTTAATTGGAGAGAAAGAAAAAATGGACAAACAAAGGGAATGATAAGCAGAAGATGGCCAATACTCTCTCACACTGTACATCTAGTAATACCCAACATTTGTACAAAATTTCAAAATCCTAGCTGTTGTGGTTCCTGAGAAATCTGTGACAGAAATTTAATTGGAGAGAAAGAAAAAATGGACAAACAAAGGGAATGATAAGCAGGAGAAGGCTGATTGTCTCTTACAAAGTACAACTAGTCATACCTAATATTTGTATCAAATTTCAAAATCCTAGCTATTGTGGTTCCTGAGAAATCTGTGACAAAAATTTAATTGGAGAGAAAGAAAAAATAGACAAACAAAGGGAATGAGAAGCAGGAGAAGGCCTATTATTTCTTACACAGTACAACTAGTCATACCCAACGTTTGTACAAAATTTCAAAATGCTAGCTATTGTGGTTCCTGAGAAATCTGTGACAGAAATTTAATTGGAGAGAAAGAAAAAATGGACAAACAAAGGGGATTATAAGCAGAAGAAGGCTGATTGTCTCTTACAAAGTACAACTAGTCATACCCAACATTTGTATCAAATTTCAAAATCCTAGCTATTGTGGTTCCTGAGAAATCTGTGACAAAAATTTAATTGGAGAGAAAGAAAAAATAGACAAACAATGGGAATGAGAAGCAGGAGAAGGCCTATTATTTCTTACACAGTACTACTAGTCATACCCAACTTTTGTACCAAATTTCAAAATCCTAGCTATTGTGGTTCCTGAGTAATCTGTCACAAAAATTTAATTGGAGACATAGAAAAAATGGACAAAGGGAATGATAAGCAGGAGAAGGCTGACCGTCTCTTACACGGTACAACTAGTCATACCCAACGTTTGTACCAAACTTCAAAATCCTAGCTATTGTGGTTCCTGAGAAATCTGTGACAGAAATTAAATTGGGAGAGAAAGAAAAAATGGACAAACAAAGGGAATGATAAGCAGGAGAAGGCTGATTGTCTCTTACACGGTACAACTGGTCATACCCAACGTTTGTACCAAATTTCAAAATCCTAGCTATTGTGGTTCCTGAGAAATCTGTGACAGAAATTTATTTGGAGAGAAAGAAAAAATGGACAAACAAAGGGAATGATAAGCAGGAGAAGGCTGATTGTCTCTCACACAGTACAACTAGTCATACCCAACGTTTGTACCAAATTTCAAAATCCTAGCTATTGTGGTTCCTGAGAAATCTGTGACAGAAATTTAATTGGAGAGAAAGAAAAAATGGACAAACAAAGGGAATGATAAGCAGGAGAAGGCTGATTGTCTCTTACACAGTACAACTAGTCATACCCAACATTTGTACCAAATTTCAAAATCCTAGCTATTGTGGTTCCTGAGAAATCTGTGACAGAAATTTAATTGGAGAGAAAGAAAAAATGGACAAACAAAGGGAATGATAAGCAGGAGAAGGCTGATTGTCTCTTACAAAGTACAACTAGTCATACCTAACATTTGTATCAAATTTCAAAATCCTAGCTATTGTGGTTCCTGAGAAATCTGTGACAAAAATTTAATTGGAGAGAAAGAAAAAATAGACAAACAAAGGGAATGAGAAGCAGGAGAAGGCCTATTATTTCTTACACAGTACAACTAGTCATACCCAACGTTTGTACCAAATTTCAAAATGCTAGCTATTGTGGTTCCTGAGAAATCTGTGACAGAAATTTAATTGAAGAGAAAGAAAAAATGGACAAACTAAGGGGATTATAAGCAGAGAAGGCTGATTGTCTCTTACAAAGTACAACTAGTCATACCCAACATTTGTATCAAATTTCAAAATCCTAGCTATTGTGGTTCCTGAGAAATCTGTGACAAAAATTTAATTGGAGAGAAAGAAAAAATAGACAAACAATGGGAATGAGAAGCAGGAGAAGGCCTATTATTTCTTACACAGTACTACTAGTCATACCCAACTTTTGTACCAAATTTCAAAATCCTAGCTATTGTGGTTCCTGAGTAATCTGTCACAAAAATTTAATTGGAGACATAGAAAAAATGGACAAAGGGAATGATAAGCAGGAGAAGGCTGACCGTCTCTTACACGGTACAACTAGTCATACCCAACGTTTGTACCAAACTTCAAAATCCTAGCTATTGTGGTTCCTGAGAAATCTGTGACAGAAATTAAATTGGGAGAGAAAGAAAAAATGGACAAACAAAGGGAATGATAAGCAGGAGAAGGCTGATTGTCTCTTACACGGTACAACTGGTCATACCCAACGTTTGTACCAAATTTCAAAATCCTAGCTATTGTAGTTCCTGAGAAATCTGTGACAGAAATTTAATTGGAGAGAAAGAAAAAATGGACAAACAAAGGGAATGATAAGCAGGAGAAGGCTGATTGTCTCTCACACAGTACAACTAGTCATACCCAACGTTTGTACCAAATTTCAAAATCCTAGCTATTGTGGTTCCTGAGAAATCTGTGACAGAAATTTAATTGGAGAGAAAGAAAAAATGGACAAACAAAGGGAATGATAAGCAGGAGAAGGCTGATTGTCTCTTACACAGTACAACTAGTCATACCCAACATTTGTACCAAATTTCAAAATCCTAGCTATTGTGGTTCCTGAGAAATCTGTGACAGAAATTTAATTGGAGAGAAAGAAAAAATGGACAAACAAAGGGAATGATAAGCAGGAGAAGGCTGATTGTCTCTTACACGGTACAACTAGTCATACCCAACGTTTGTACCAAATTTCAAAATCCTAGCTATTGTGGTTCCTGAGAAATCTGTGACAGAAATTTAATTGGAGAGAAAGAAAAAATGGACAAACAAAGGGAATGATAAGCAGGAGAAGGCTGATTGTCTCTTACACAGTACAACTAGTCATACCCAACATTTGTACCAAATTTCAAAATCCTAGCTATTGTGGTTCCTGAGAAATCTGTGACAGAAATTTAATTGGAGAGAAAGAAAAAATGGACAAACAAAGGGAATGATAAGCAGGAGAAGGCTGATTGTCTCTTACACGGTACAACTAGTCATACCCAACGTTTGTACCAAATTTCAAAATCCTAGCTATTGTGGTTCCTGAGAAATCTGTGACAGAAATTTAATTGGAGAGAAAGAAAAAATGGACAAACAAAGGGAATGATAAGCAGGAGAAGGCTGATTGTCTCTTACACAGTACAACTAGTCATACCCAATGTTTGTACCAATTTTCAAAATCCTAGCTATTGTGGTTCCTGAGAAATCTGTGACAGAAAAAATGTTAACATACACACACACACACAAACATATTAACGGAAAAACCAAAAACTATATACCCCCTATATACTTCGTATACCGGGGGTATAACTAATGATGTTTTGAAGCCCTAGTTGTTAAATAAAAAGACTAGAAAGGGAGCTAACTTCATAAATACTTCATAATGCCGGAAAAGCAAAATACTGAACAAACTAGAAAGGGAGCTAACTTTGTAAATACTTGTTGTAGGGTTACGATTCTTGTGCACTGCACTTCCCCTCATTGTGCTCTATCAATGTGTGAAGTTTCATTTAGTTCCCCCTTATACTTTCAGAGATATGCTCCGGACAAAAGTGTGACAGATGGACAGAAGGACGGACAAAGCGGCAACTATATGCTCACCCTTCGGGAAGCATAAAAATGGTGAGGAGTCTTCACCGCTAAAGTATATGAAATTATTTTTTACGTTTTGTGAATTAGACGAAATCCATTATTCTGGAAAGGGTTCACTGACAGACTGGCAAACAGAATGAAAATTATAGTCAAACCTATGTTAAGGAAGCACTCTATTAAGGGGGTCACATCCCTTTAGCAGCCACCTTTTTTGGAGTCCCTAGAACCAAAATACAGTGCAAATGAACCTGTTATAAGGGGTCATTTGCCTTAGCATAAGAATCCACTTTCTTGCCCCTCCTCCCCATTGGCAGCCTCTTGAGACAAGTCTGACTGCGCTTGTTATACAAAATCTCTTGAATAGAGATAATGTTGTTTCCTACATGTTTTTATGACAATAATAGAAATTACAAAATTCTGACTCTTTCCAAGAAAATTAACCCAAATATACATCCCAACTTATGAAACAACATTCAGTTTTCTATAATAATAATGTGTTTACCTGTTAAGATCTGGATATAGACCAGCCCTTTTTAACCTGAAAAAATAAACAAAATGCCAACAGAGCTGCAGATGAGAATAAGGTGAATAGGTAGACCTTCAGGTTTTTCAACTGTTTTCCAAACAGAAACAAATATTGTGACTTCCTGTTTGCTTCTATAGAGGAGGGAGGCAATGGGGGATACTCTTGAAGAATTTGTTTCTAGGGGCAAATTCCTTCCTCAAAGAGTTGGCTCCCACTTAGTAGGGAAGGAAAAATGTAACTGGCAGAATAGCTTCCCCTGAAAGTGTTCCCATGCCGGATAACAATCAGTGTTCTCCCCAGAAATTTCAGAAGGCATGTCCCTTTTAACACAAAAATCAGATTGTGGCTTGTTGATCAATTTCTAAAATCCTTAATATAGCAATGTTTTGTCAAAATTAGCCTTAATTTACATCATAAATACTGTATTGATGATCCTTAATGCATGTAAAACAACTTAAGTGGCTAAGAAATGAAAATGATAGCATTTTATAAATTTTCATTGGAATTTGAGGCATGTTGCAAAGGTAATTTGAAGAGGAAGGCATGTTGCAAGCGACATGCCTTAATGGTTAGGGGAGATCCCTGAACAACGTATAACAGAAATATCCTCGAAACCATACCTTTAAGGTATGGTTTTGAAGCTATTTCTGTGATACCTTGTTGCCACACATATGAACCACCACAATCCCTGAAACTTTTAATAAGGGAACACAACATATATATTTATAAAGACATATGAAACTCATCCCTAAATTATTATTAGAAACTATCATAATCTGGTGGTCTAACAACATAAAACAAGGGCTTCGCAAGCGGCGCATAATACGCCCATTTCAATGTCCTAAAGGAGTTACAGAAAAAACAAGATTTTTACAAAAGGATAGACAGGCAGACAAACAGGGGCAACCACTAGAACTGTCAGCGAATCCGACTATACCCCCCCCCCCCCCCTTAATTGCTTAAATCAAATGGTGTTATTTTCGTAACAAAAAGCATAAAGAGGGAGAGAAATCATTGTTACCATGTATACCAAATACGAATGGTTGCTGTGAAATCTGTTACAAAAAATTATATTATTCAAAGTCAGGAGAGAAAGAAAATTGGGAAAAATTGGAAAAATATAGGGAAGAATAAGCAGAAGACTGGTTCTCAATCCCACAATACAACAAGTTCTCATCAACCTGCATACAAAATTCCCTACTCTAACTTATAGATGCATAGAAATCTTTTGCGCAAAAAATGCATTATTCAAAGTAAAGAGAGAAAGAAAATCAGACAAATGCAGGGAATAAAAAGAGGAGAAGTCTGGTTCTCAATCCCACAATACAGTAAGTCATCATTAACCTGCATACCAAATATGACTAATCTAGCTTGCATGGTTGTGGAGGAAACTTTGATGAAAAAGTTCATTATTCAAAGTATGGAAAGAAAGAATATTGGACAAATACAGGGAAGAATAAGCAATAAAAGGCTGGTTCTCAATCCCACGATACAACATATCGTCATCAAACTGCATACCAAATGGGACTACTCTAGCTTGCTTGGTTGTGGAGAAATCTTTGACGAAAAATTTTATTATTCAAAGTATGGAAAGAAAGACTATTGGACAAATACAGGGAAGAATAAGCAGAAAAAGGCTGGTTCTCAATCCAACGATACAACATATCGCCATCAACCTGCATACCAAATATGACTACTCTAGCTTGCATGGTTGTGGAGAAATCTTTGACGAAAAATTTCATTATTCAAAGTAGGGAAAGAAAGAAAATCAGACAAATACAGGGAAGAATAAGCAGGAGAAGGCTGGTTCTCGATCCCATGATACAACATGTCGTTATCAACCTGCATAGCAAATATGACTACTCTAGCTTGCATGATTGTGGAGAAATCTTTGACGAAAAATTTCATTATTCAAAGTACGGAAAGAAAGTGGGGCAAATACAGGGAAGAATAAGCAGGAGAAGGCTGGTTCTCAATCCCACAATACAACATGTTGTCATCAACCTGTATGCCAAATATGACCGGTCTAGCTTGTATGGTTGTGAAGAAATCTTTGATACAATATCTTTGAACAAGGGAGATAACCTACATACACTAGGTATACCTTTTTTAGTTCTACTATTTTCCCTTGACAATATATTACAGGTACAACAAAAGTTTACACAAAAGTAGCCGATAAGAACTAATGAAAGGGATTCACTCTTAAACGAAGAAAGGGAGAGCAGCCATTTTTGTAAGCGACACATCGTTAGGACTTCATACACATTGCTATGAAGTTTTATAAAGATATCCCAAACAGTTATCTAGTTATGGCGCTTACAAGACTTACAGGGATAAAATTAATCAAAGGGGCATAATTTCAAAAGTAAGAAAGGGGGAGCAACCATTTTTGTACGCGACACGTTCCCCCACCCTAATACATATGCCTACCAAATTTCATGAAAATATCCCAAATGATTACTGAGTTATGGCATGTACAAGAATGTTGACGGACGGACGGACAGCGCCACGACATAATACGTCCGTTTTTTCAAAACGGGCGTATAAAAATGACGTAAGACTGTTGCTATAGTTATACAAAACTAGACAAAGTCAATGTTTTCCACATTAAGAACACCAGACTTTCAGAGTTAAGATGCAATTACAGCCAAAATTATGTAACTTACTTACTTTTTCTATGTTAAATAACATCACATATTTTGAAAATCTGCTTGGATTAAAATACAGTGAAATTGTGGTAGAAGTATACTTACCCTTTTGCACTCAGAATAGCCAAAACTTCATGAAGTTTGGGCTGTTCTGAGTGCAATAGGGTTAAACATCGTGTTCTTTGGTGATATCAGGCTTGTTGATTTTTTTATTATGTATAAGTAAACATGGGCTACAGGACTGGACAATCCAACAGCCTGTGTATGATTTAACCCATGTATGTATGAAAATGTTACATGTGTATTATGAAAGTTGCAATGTCATAAAATTTTCAATAAATTATGTAACTTACTCATTGGTAGTAAGATTAATATCTTTGTTCTGAGGAGTTTCTGAGAAAAAGGTGAAGGACACTGTGGCAAGGTCATCAACAGCGACAATCATGTCCTCTAACATGGGCATTTCATCACTGTGGCAACTGAGTAGACCTTCAAACTGTGCCACCACACCCAGTGTTGCTAGCTGATTTAGTATGCTGTGGTCATCTATATGTGCATTAACATGGCATACTAGCCCTGAAACTAGGCTTGTCAACTGAAATAAAGAAAACACAGTTGACAGGACACACGATAAAGATATAAATTGAATAAAGAAAAATTTTCAAGCTAGAAATCTGATAAATATATTTTCAGTTTTAGAGAGACTGAATTTACAAAATGTCAGACATTTCCTCTTCAAGACTACAAAATAAAATTTTTGACTTTCGTTCATGCAAATCAAACTTGTGATCCAGCAATCAAGTAATGCTGAATGCAGTAATTTTGTTCCTTGTGTTCAAGGTCAGTTATCATGTATTAAGTACTTTTGCTACTTTTGCAGGTGTATTTTGACATTTTAGAATCATAGAGTTGTACAACCATGAAACTATGATTCATGCTTTTATGGCACTCTAACCCTTAAATTCTACCTTAAATTAAAAACAGAGTCTTTATTAGCTGACCAATGGTAATATTTTCAAACTGGTTGAGATTTTTGACAGATTAGTTTCATTCTTTCTAGAATTTCAAACAGTTGGAAAAATCATAACATTTTCAGATCACTTCTATGCTATGATGGAATATAACTTACATGAATAATTTCATAAATATAATAAATATCACAAAATACTATGGTAACAAACTTACAGCATGTGAGAAGACAACATCTCGCCGACATTTTACTGTATGCATGGATTTGAGATTATCTTTATGTTCCATCAGATCTAAGAATGACATGAAATGGTTTGCTTTCTGACACACAATCTCTACAAAACTCTTCAGTTTAATCACTGCAGGACTGATATCTCCAAGCCATTTCGGTCTGTCCATTGCACCAGATTTGTTCCGGATTAAATCCTCAACCATGGATGTTAGACAAACGAGGGCAGCCTCTGTGTTCACTCTTGTCATGTCCTGTAAAATATGTTTTCTGTCACTAACAATTGATTATCATAAAACAAGAGCTTCGCAAGCGGCGCATAATACGCCCGTTTCATTGTCATGAAGGAGTTACAGAATGAACAAGATTGTTTATAGAAGGATGGACAGGCAGACAAAACAGGGGAAACAACCCTGTAATTAATGACTGCAATGTTATCAAAACAACACATCAAACACTATTAGTACACCAAAAATCAGGTTCCAGGGTGAAGCAGATCAGAAGTTGTGAAACGCCAAAGTCAAACAAGGGAGATAATTCATAAACTCTTAGTCGCAATACTTTCCCTTAACAATATACGCATCACCATAAAGTTTTGTTAAAATATTTCCAACGGTTAAGGGGATACAGAGTAAAATGAAAATTGATGCAAGGGCAGATAATTCAGGAAGTAAGTATGCCAGAGTTGTGGTTCATGCACATGATACATTACCCCATTATTATACACATTCCTACAAAGTTTCATTGAAATATTTCATAGGGTTAAGGAGTTATGGGGAAATGGGTTAGCCTAACAAGAGGGCCATGGTGGCCCTGAATCGCTCACCTGAGCATTAATCAGTTCACTGGCTCTGGTGAAGATTTATAAGAGTTTTTACCATACATGGGAATGGCGGCCACCTTGGTCATGTGACCAAGATCATTTGAAGAACTTTCAATCCTTTGACCCATGTGCAGGCTCCATATGAAATTTGATCTGCCCAGTGGTTTCAGAGATGTTTGAAAATGTTTATGGATGGATGAAAGAGGCAGCTAACACCAATACTGTAAGGCTCAATCAGGTGAGCTGAAAATGGCAGAGTCGCTTCTCCGAAAAGTTCCCGTTCATGTTGAGTTCCTTTGATGGATTTCAACTAGACTTAACTAGGCAAACACAGATGATAGAATGGTAGCATCATTATCTCACTGTGGTGAAACTAATGTATTCCAAGGAGTTTGTGGCTGGCATCATTGCAATGTTAGTTCTGATTCTTGCAACATAACTTAATTTAAATTTGACCTAGTGACCTAGCTTTTGACCCGACATGACCCAGTTTCAAACCCGATATTGTAAGAATAAACATTCTGACAAAGTTTCATTGAGATTGGATCAAAACTGTGCCCTCTGGAGCGTATACAAGGTCGTTCTTATATTTGACCTAGTGACCTAGTTTTTGATCCGACACAAACCAGTTTCAAACTTACCTAGATTACATAAAGGTAAACATTCTGACAGAGTTTCATGAAGATTGGATCAAAACTGTGCCCTCTAGGGTGTACACAAAGTTTTTCTTAGATTTGACCTAGTGACCTAGTTTCTGATCTGACGTGACTCAGTTTCATAAGGGGCATATATATATGGACAATAAACATTTTGACATAGTTTCACGAAGATTGGATCAAAACTGTTCCTTCTAGCGCGTACACGAGGTTTTTCTAAGATTTGACCTAGTGACCTAGTTTTTGACCTGACATGACCTACTTTCAAACTTGGCCTAGAGTTTATGGAGATAAACATTCTGACAAAGTTTCATAAAGTTTGGATCAAAACTGTGTCCTCTAGAGCATACAAACGGTTTTTCTATGATTTGACCAAGTGACCTAGTTTTTGACCCTACATGACCCAGTTTCAAATTTGTCCTTCATATTATGAGGATAAACATTCTGATAAAGTTTCATGAACTTTGGATCAAAACTGTGCCTTCTACAGCGTACACAAGGTTTTTCTAAGATTTGACCTAGTGACCTAGTTTTTGACCCGACATGACCCAGTTTCGAACTTGGCCTAGAGTTTATGGAGATAAACATTCTGACAATGTTTTATAAAGATTGGATCAAAACTGTGTCCTCTAGAGCGTACACAATGTTTTTCTATGATTTGACCTAGTGACCTAGTTTTTGACCCAACATGACCCAGTTTCGTATTTGTCCTAGATATTATCAAGATAAACATTCTGACAAAGTTTCATGAACTTTGGATGAAAACTGTGCCTTCTAGAGTGTACACAAGGTTTTTCTAAGATTTGACCTAGTGACCTAGTTTTTGACCCTACATGACCCAGTTTCAAACTTGGCCTAGAGTTTATAAAGATATATATTCTGACAATGTTTCATATAGATTGGATCAAAACTGTGTCCTCTAGAATGTACACAAGGTTTTTCTATGATTTGACCTAGTGACCTAGTTTTTGACCCGACGTGACCCAGTTTCAAACTTGTCCTAGATATTATGAGGATAAACATTCTGACTAAGTTTCATGAACTTTGGATGAAAACTGTGCCTTCTAGAGCGTACTCAAGGTTTTTCTAAGATTTGACCTAGTGACCTAGTTTTTGACCAGACGTGACCCAGTTTCAAACTTGTTCTAGATATTATACAGATATACATTCTGACAAAGTTTCATGAACTTTGGATGAAAACTGTGCCTTCTAGAGTGTACACAAGGTTTTTCTAAGATTTGACCTAGTGACCTAGTTTTTGACCCGACATGACCCAGTTTCGAACTTGGCCTAGAGTTTATGGAGATAAACATTCTGACAATGTTTTATAAAGATTGGATCAAAACTGTGTCCTCTAGAGCGTACACAATGTTTTTCTATGATTTGACCTAGTGACCTAGTTTTTGACCCAACATGACCCAGTTTCAAACTTGTCCTAGATATTATAAAGATAAACATTCTGACAAAGTTTTATGAACTTTGGATGAAAACTGTGCCTTCTAGAGTGTACACAAGGTTTTTCTAAGATTTGACCTAGTGACCTAGTTTTTGACCCTACATGACCCAGTTTCAAACTTGGCCTAAATTTTATGGAGATATATATTCTGACAATGTTTCATATAGATTGGATCAAAACTGTGTCCTCTAGAGCGTACACAAGGTTTTTCTATGATTTTTACCTAGTGACCTAGTTTTTGACCAGACGTGACCCAGTTTCAAACTTGTCCTAGATATTATGAGGATAATTATTCTGACTAAGTTTCATGAACTTTGGATGAAAACTGTGCCTTCTAGAGCGTACACAAGGTTTTTCTAAGATTTGACCTAGTGACCTAGTTTTTGACCCGACGTGACCCAGTTTAGAACTTGTCCTAGATATTATAAAGATAAACATTCTGACAAAGTTTCATGAACTTTGGATGAAAACTGTGCCTTCTAGAGTGTACACAAGGTTTTTCTAAGATTTGACCTAGTGACCTAGTTTTTGACCCGACATGACCCAGTTTCGAACTCGGCTTAGAGTTTATAGAGATATATATTCTGACAATGTTTCATATAGATTGGATCAAAACTGTGTCCTCTAGAGTGTACACAAGGTTTTTCTATAATTTGACCTAGTGACCTAGTTTTTGACCCGACGTGACCCAGTTTCAAACTTGTCCTAGATATTATGAGGATAAACATTCTGACTAAGTTTCATGAACTTTGGATGAAAACTGTGCCTTCTAGAGCGTACACAAGGTTTTTCTAAGATTTGACCTAGTGACCTAGTTTTTGACCCGACGTATCCCAGTTTCGAACTTGTCCTAGATATTATAAAGATAAACATTCTGACTAAGTTTCATGAACTTTGGATGAAAACTGTGCCTTCTAGAGTGTACACAAGGTTTTTCTAAGATTTGACCTAGTAACCTAGTTTTTGACCCGACATGACCCAGTTTCGAACTTGGCCTAGATTTTATGGAGATAAACATTCTGACAAAGTTTCAGAAAGATTGGATCAAAACTGTGCCCGCTAGAGTGTACACAAGCAAAAGTTGACGGACGGACGGACGTCCGGACGTCCGGACGTACGACGGACGACGGACATCAGGGTATCCCAAAAGCTCACCCTGAGCACTTCGTGCTCAGGCGAGCTAAAAAACTAATCAAAGGGAGGTTACTCCAAAATTAAGTAAGGGGGAACAACCATTCTTATATGTGACACACCGTCTTGTGATCATGCACATTGCTATAAAGTTTCATCAAGATATACCAAATGGTTACTTAGTTATTGAATGCACAAGATTAGTATACACAAAAATACCCTAAAAATCTAATCAAAGGGATGCAACTCCAAAACGAAGAAGGGGAGAGCAACTATTGTTATACGCGACACATCATCAGACCCTCATACACATTGCTATGAAGTTTCATCAAGATATCCAAAACGGTTATCTAGTTATGGCGCGCACAAGACTAGTAGGGTAAAAAATAATCAAAGGGGCATAACTTTGAAACTAAGAAAGGGGGAACAACCATTACTATACGCGACACTTTGCCCCATCCTAATATATATGCCTACAAAATTTCATGAAGATATCTCAAACGGTTTCTGAGATATGGTGCGCACAAGAATGTTGACGGACGGACAGACGGACGGACAGACAGACGGACGGACGGACGGACGGACAGCGCCATGCCATAATACGTCCGTTTTTTCAAAACGGGCGTATAAAAAATTAAGGTGAATGGATACACATCCATGTATTTTTTTTCTTTTTTGCCATTTTTACAAAGGGGAACAACTTTTGTCATATGACTTCCAGGTTTGCATCCCTGGAAGATGTAGCCTTTCCAAAAGGGGTCTACTCTTAAAAGAAAAGAATTTGCTCCTAAGGGAGCAAATTCTTTTCTTCCAAGAGTTGACCCCCATTGAGAAGGAAGGCAGAACCGAAAATGGCAGAGTTGCTTTCCCTGAAAATGTACTCATTTACCGTAAACACTGTGGCAAAAATTCCTGAAGATCAGTCTGATAAGGGTCTGCACTGTTTATTGTTCTTCCAAACATTATCTCATTGGATAAACAAACCTGTCCACCTTTGAAGATGAAGTGTCAATTACATAGACAGGTGAGCATACTTGCTTCACTACAACCCTTAATTCATGTAGATTAACGTTTTTGCAAAAGAGGACACTCCAATAGCCCCCTTTGTACAATTTTGTATTTCTTTATCTACAACAGTACAGGGGATAATCTAGGCATTTTCGATATTATCCTAAGTGCCATTCTGGGACAAGAGCTCTTACACCAGAGCAACCCAACACAGGTAAATTTTTGGTGATAAAAGAATATCTTTAGAGATCTGCCTCCATATTTTCTTGGAAAATTCATGGATTTTGGAAGCTTGTTTGGATTTTCTGTTATGTTTTTCCATTAAATGTCATGGATTGTGGAATATTCCACAATCCATGACTTCTCATGGAAAAAAAATGAATATTTCAACTTATTCACCATTAAAATTTTGGCCAATTTATTCACATAAAAGCATTAAAATGTGTTCTATTAAGCTTACCCATGGTTCCACAGTGGGGCTTTTAACAAAACAACTTCCTGTCCACTTCCATTGTTTGTCAGGTGACCTATCATTTGGAAGAAGAGCCTTTTGCCCTGTAGTAATACCCTGCTTGGCAGCCTCTTCTTCAAGGGCTTCAAACTCCTCATGAATATCTGCCAGTTTATTTGCTGTCTCCTGTAGGATAGGGCTTTCACAGTCTTGGACTAATTCTTTTACCTGAGGTAACACACTAAAATGTTTAGTAAATGCAAAATTGACATCTTTTCTTTACATTTTCTGTATAACAGCTAAATACTACTTAACAGCTTTATTGTCTAAAATAATCAATCAAGAATCTACTGGCTCCTGGAATTAACACTACATAATCAGTCTGGGGACTTACAGTTTTCCATCACACACAGTAGTGGTCAGCCATAACCCTTCTATATTTCAATCTAGCTCACTAAAACTGCACTTAAATCCAATAACAATATTCACTAGTCAACAAGACTTCTTTCCATGCAAGAACCAGCTCAGTTTATTTCTTGCTCTGCCCATATTCCATACTGAGCTATATTCATGAAAATGATACCTACTTTGTCTGCTAGTCTATCAGTTGCCTTCTGTAGACTTACACCATCCCCCTGAAGTGCCTCATGACAAACCTCACCACATAGCTTCTGAATATCACTCTGAAGACTATACAAGTTGTTTAACAGGTCACATGCTCGTTTGACCTTTGTGACCTTACTGAGAGTGCCCTCTGGTGTGTATTGTTCCTGTAACTGTTGGATCATTTTCCAGAGGCCACCAGAACGTGTCTTGCGGGTCAGAGCAGTGAAGGCACCTACTGTTACAATGTCATAACACCCACCTAAAATATAGTGTAAACATTGTACAACTACTGTATTAATCCTATTAAATGCCCTGGGGCATTGCATTTTGCAAAATGGGCGGGGGGGGGGGGGGGGGGGGGGGGGGGGGGGTTTTAGTCTAAAGTGTAGTATACATGTATCTGTCACTGCCAAAATACCTATGACAAGCAATATTATGGTGACTGGTATACTTTCAAAGGAAGTTACTCTACTATTTTTCCTCCTTTCTCAGTAGAGGTCAACTATTAAAGGAAAGAATTTGCTCTTTTTGGAGCAAATTCTTTCCTTTAATAGAAGAC
Source organism: Ctena decussata (assembly GCA_963989385.1). Lineage (NCBI taxonomy): Eukaryota > Metazoa > Mollusca > Bivalvia > Lucinida > Lucinidae > Ctena > Ctena decussata. Next base: position 39,941,659 of record OZ022506.1, on the reverse strand, counting down.
CCCATTTTAAGGAGATACCTTAATCAGAGAAGCAAACAGGAATTCATGCAAGTTTACATAACATACTTTCCGCAAAAGAGGCAGGGGGCGTTTATTAGAGCAAGGATATTTATTAGGATTAATATGGTATTCTCTTAACTAAGAGTGGTAAGGGAAGTAAATACTTTGCAAAATAAGCCAATAGCCTCCCTTTGGTAAAAGTATTTTGTTCCCTTACCTATATTTGCAAGGAACAATTAAGCAATTTAACTAGGGCGAGTGGAAAGGGACCGTTGCAGTCATCTGTGGTGCCCCACACCTTGCAAGGTTATGGGATAGAATAAAATAGAATGAAACAGCAATTAAATCGCATCACTTTGTGATTATTCTAGCTCCGGCTTATAATGAGAAGAAAACAATCTCATTTTGCTAAACTGTAGAAGAGATGGCCAAAAACAATGGGAGATTTAAGTTCAGATATATCATTAACATTTTGAATTGGGACTATTTTCTCCCATTTACAGGTCCTTTATTGGATTTTGAGCCAAAATTGAGTTAACACTTAAAGCTCCAAAAATGAAAATAGAATGAAAAGCTATCTCATCCAGATCTACACTATCTGTTCTCTGGTCTATTTGAATTCTCAATACAAAGCTTGGAAGAAACAGTTTTGAAAATTTTGCAGATCATGTATATGTTGTCGTCTGCTCTTTTATGCTTTAACCATCAAAAGGAAATATGATGGCACTTACAGGCCCGGATCCAGACAACCACTCACTGGTGGGGCTCTGGATAACTGATGGGTGGTGGGGCTGGGAGGTGCCGAGATGTATAGGGTGGGGAGGGAGGAGGGTTTGAGGTATATATGACATAGTTAAGGATCAATTTGATGACAATTTTTGCAAATATATGTTGAGATATCTCATCAGAATCGCCTCACTGAGGCGATTCTAATGAGATGTCACAACATATATTTCAATTTAACTTGGCCAAGGTGGCGGGGCTCAAGCCCCAAAGCCCATCCCCTGGATCCGGGGCTGACTTACATTCACTAGTTGATTCATTCACAACTGACATTCTCTGTAGATGTAAATTTACAGGCACAAATTCCATCTCTTTATCTCCTTTCTTTGTACTTGGTTTAAAACTTGAACCTGCAAAAATGAATGATATAAATCTTTATAATAAATAGCAACAATTTTGAGGGGTCTGCATATTTGTGCTCACTGAACTGGTCTCTGATGTTTGCATTTAGTATAAGGTGCATTCACATAAACATTAAAAAAAAATATATCATATTCTCACTTGAATATTTGAATTTTTTTCTGTTGTACAATGTTTGCCAGCACATGATTGCAGACCACACTCTCACTATATGTAGTTTGATCTGGTCAATACAATTTTTCACATGCACTTTTGTCCCAACATTTGACTGACAGATGGAAATTTGCTTGTTATGATTATAAATGAGCCGCGACATGACAAAATCAACAAAGTGGCATGTGCGCCTAACAAAGACCCAGATCAGCCTGGGCATTCGCCCAATCTGATCATTGTCTCCACTGTCTGCATAAAGCGAGCTTAGACACTTTAAGCCCAAAACGAAGACTCTAGTCAGACTGGGCGGATTTCTAGGCTGATCTGAGCCTTTGCTGGGCAAACATGCCATTTTGTTGTTTTGTCATGTCACGGCTAAAATATACGCATACTAATAAATTTTACAGTGGGGTTTAAAAATTCATAAAATGAAAAAACATGTATGGGAAGTTACCATCATATGGTCGTAACCATGGCAACAAAACCTCCCCTATTGAAAAACTACAAAAATACAATATTGTTAAAAAAAAATTCATTTATTTCTATATGGTGTGATAAGAACAATTTCATACAGTCAGAATTGTTATTTTAATTTCACTCTTGTGTAAGCAATCAACAGATACTGTGAAAAAATTAATTTTAGGCCATTCAGGGGCACCAAAAGGGGCGAAAAGTGAAAATTTCAATACAAAACTCAATAATATCTCGTTTCATTTCTAGAAAAACAGCATTAACAACACTTAAATATGCTTAAAAGCTGTTCTGAATATATCATGCATTGTATTATGACACTATGTATGCTCTGAGGCCCTTTGTTTTACAGAAAAAGGGGCCCAGAAAGGGCTCAAAAATGGGGGAGGCAGGGGGGGGGATATAGAAAATGTGAAACATCTCTAAGACATTATGATGCAATCACATGTAACCGTTGCACTTATTGACAAAATCTTAAACTTTGCATATGAGAATACAGGATGAAACAAAATATGCTGTGAACAAACTAATGTTAGCCTCTAAGGGGGGGGGGGGGGGGGGGGGGGGGGGGGGGGGGGGTCCAAAGAAGAAAGAAGGGAAATTTCCACTCCACTCAAAACACACACAATTCTTATTTTACTTCTGAAATATATAAGCTGTGAGGCAGATATGGTTTTGTAGACCATCATTTTCTAAAAGCCCAGTATCTTAGAAGTATTTTGCAGCATGTTAGCCCTCTGGCGAATGGGGTGTTACGCTGTAACAGCCTGTTATAAACGTTACCCATTACAACAATAAAATAGCATAAAAATTATTGAAAATTATAAAACAAAATAGAAGTCATTTTCCTATGTTTAAAATTATACTAGATTCTAATAGAACAATCCAGTAGCTAAAAGTTATGATGTTTAAATTATCGCTTTAGCTTACATGGTGTAATATACGTGACATTTGTCTTTACACTCGATCAAAATTGCTATTTCCATCCAAAATACTTTCTTTTTTGTAAATTATTCCTTCCATATTGTACCATATATTTATTACTGTATTAAAGGCAATTTGTTCATCTTTTCAGATCCGAAAATTGTTTTATCCTATCTTATATATTTTGTGAGAAATATTATGTTGAACACAGTAACCCCTAACAAATGTTGCATATTACAGTTATCACTTGCGGTATAATTCAAGTGCTCGAATTACACTGTTGGTGATGAAAACAACAGAATAATGTAATATCGAATATGTCAGCCTATTAAAATAGCAAGGAACAGTGGCACAATGTTTTGGAAGCAGCTCACTCGGCCATAAAGATCGGTTATATACGTTACCTAAGACTGTTTTTTTATTAAAATCATATAAATTTTAGATAAAATCATTTTGTTTTCGTTGGTAGCAGTTTCTTCATAAAAGAATCTTTTAATATTAGAAAAAATACATTCTGGTTTATTCTTTATCATTAGCTATTTCTATTAGTAATGTGAATAGCATTAATGTATAAGATAGTTCATTATTATACCTCTAATCAGTTTTTTTTTTTCATTTTCACATAGAGACCAATAACAAATATAAGTCTGGCAGTTCTTGTGATATTTTGTGTACTTGGGCTTATCAACACTTTCATCCTTGATTAGTTTTAGGGATTCATGAGGAGTGTTTTATACGTGATTAAACACAGTATACTTTATATACTTCAAATTGTAATGTTTAGAAACGTGACATATTCTAAACATGCAAACCTGGTTTTGCTATTTACTTGGTTATTATATAAAAAATCAAAGTATTTTATAATGACATTTCTCGCCATCTTTCTTTTAGAATTTTTACAGTTGAGTTTGAAGGATGGTAACATTCGTGAAATTTTGTTATATAAAGCTGAAAAAATGCAAAAAGAGAGAGAAAAAAAAAACAACAAAAAAAAAAAAACAGGAAGGTGAAAAAAAAAAATAATAATAAAAAATAGAACTTCAGAGAAGATAAAGCCACTGTTTTTAAAAGCCAGCATTGATTTTGCATATAGGTCTCGAATAAAATGATATAAAATAAGTTTGATAACGTTAAAACTTGAGCGGAACTTGAGCAGTTTCGTCCTGTATCGTATAAAACTATAAAATAATCAGTAATCAACAATACAAATTGTGGTACAACTTGTTTATTGACAGGATTTGGGAAAGTTTTTACGTGCACACTAAAAAACTCTAAAGCAGAATAATAAATCTGAGGTTTGAAGACTCCAGCCAAAAACAGTTATGCATCAAAACTAACGTGAATACTTGCTGGTAGTGAATATTTACTTGTGTAAAACTATCGTGTATTTTACGTTACCAAGGAAAACAACATTGCTCAGTTTCAGTGAAAAAAAAACATACGTTTGAAAATGTTAAATGGTAGTGTTAATACGTTGCTTAATTAAGTTCATTTAACATGTAGTTCCTAACAATAATTTGTCAGCCAGGAGTTTGGGAGTATAGCATCAGAAACACTTAAGACATAAATAGAGAACTCGCAGCTTACGCATGATATAATAGCAATGTATAAGTGCTATGTTTAAGATAATCTATATTTCTATGCTTTTGTTTCTTGCTGTTTTAAGTCTGGCTATATTAAATCATCGCTTAACGAATCGATCTACAAAAGAACACATAGATATGTTTAGTTAGACAAAATATTGTTATTTTTCCAGGAACAGTGTAACAGTGAGCTTTAACAACTTAATGAAATGGAAAATTAAAATAACAAAGTATATTAATGTTGGTCATTGCTGTTCAGATATTTATGAGCAAATGTTAATTGTTCTCATTCAGAATGTACTCACCTACACTGGAGTTATACTTAGCAGCATAATAGTGAGAAAAAACAAAACAAAAAACGAGCAAGTAACGTACACAACTATTCATTGAGAGTTTATAAAATCTTCATTTTCAATTCCTTTGATTTCTGAACAGCAAATAATCAAACAATAGAGGAAGTGCATACCTATACATGCAAAGGAAGGGCTAACCTAAATAATTTACTGCATTTCATCTTCATGACTTTGTATAACCATATTGTTTAGCAATAAATATTGTTGTATATTGCGTATTCATGATATCATACTGCTAATCAAATCATTCTTGTCCAAGTATTTCAAATGCTGTTAGATAACACAGCATTTTGGCAGTATCCAAACAACAATTTAAGAAGCTAACATATTGAAAACGTCTGACTGAAAATTGTCTTTCGTAAGATCTTTAGTCATTGATAGTTACAACTAAATATTTGTATCAACAGAATGACAAATAGAACTCTAACAGGATGATGACAGAATGCTGTATGCGTTATAAACAATGTCCATTTCTGTAACCCTTAAATTTTCATATTGTTAATATGTTGCAATGTATTCGATGGGGGCTGTGTAAACAGATCACGTAGATAACAATTTAACAAGCAAGTTATGATCACAGGAGCCACACGTTTTCTAACCTATGCAAAGCCGTTGCTGTGCAAAGAGGCTGTTGGCTGAAGAAGCGACTGACAGCAAAGCAATAATGGTGTTAATGCCGGTCAACCGAGTTGATACTGCTTTTGATTGCCTCAACGGGCAGTCACAGTCACATATTTGTATGTAGGGCAATTCAATGGCTCAATCAACAGCACAGGTAGCAAAATTGATTTTATCCCTATTATGACTCTAAACATAAATAGTGATAGTTACATTATATATCAACTTATACTTATTTCATTTGATGCATAAAATTAAAATAATAGCATTTTTATGAAGTCACTTTTAAATGAAACTGAATAGAAGGCAAGGTCGAACTGCTTCAGCTGTAACGATCTATGTGCGTCTTGCTGAACCCTTGTGCACTTCAAAGAGCTAAATTTACCATCTGAATACTAGTGGTAAGCTAATGTTACAACAATGAATGCTTTATGCCGCCAGGGAACTAATATTGTGGTAACAGGTCACTCACAAAGCTTATCCTCAGACATATTACAAACATGTAACGTAATGTTACTGTTAGACTGCCTTTCAAATATACACTATCCGATTCTTTTTTTAAGTTTGAAAACACATAACATTGGTGTTTCTTCATATTTACATGTACAGCAGTGTCTACTTAAGACATACCATAATGCAGATAACATTGAAAGACTACAGCAGCTGATGTTAGGTTTCCTAGATTTTCTCATCATTTTGTAGGTTATATTCTTAAAAAAATGATACATTCTGTCCTAAATTAATATTTCAACTGCTAAGTGCTACCTAACTTATCTCAGCTGGGTATGATTCGAAGAAGAGTGATGGAGCATGTATACATTTCAGTCCACCAATTCAGCGATTTAGTCTCATTCTGTTTTTTATCATTTTTTTTCTTATTTTTGTTATGGTTATATACATTACATATTTATTGTGACTGCTGACTATTGTTGTAAGACTTTACTTTTTTATGTATTAGATTATTAAAATAGACATGTTTGTGATCTTAGCTTTCTCTACGCTTCAATTCTTACAATTTGCTCCTTATATTACATGTATATAGACATAGAAGGAAAAAACGTCCAATACAATGTTAGCTACGTTATACCGATTTTTCAATATATCTTTGACATGTCAATAACTTTGAAACAGCGATTTATGTACCAGCATACAAAACCCAACATTATTTAGGGTGAATACTTACACGTGTGTAACAATGCGTATTTTCAATTATAACGTGAATATATTAATATGGGTAGACGTAATTGACGTTGAAGTTAAACATTAATGCCCCAACGTACAGAGGGTAAACATAAGTCATTTTGTTTCTTATATAATGTAGTTTTATAAATAATTAGGATACAAAACTCCCCCTGGGGGTGTGGGGCGAGGGGTCTATGGCCAGCTCAAGGTCTACTAGCTGATGAAAGTGTTCAAAGAAACATGTACCATGTACACAAAAGATCTTTAGGGCTGCAACTATTTATTTGCGTTAATTTTCTAAGAGACGGTGAATTTGGTGGTATTGTAATGAACTATCTTATACATTAATGTTGTTTACATCACTACTAGTAATAGCTAATGATCAAAAACAAACCAGAATGTATGTTTCTTATACTCGAAGATTCTTTTATGAAGAAACTGCTAACAAAAGAAAACCAAACTGTTCTATCTTCAAATTATATGATTTTAAAGAAAAAAGTCACAGGCAACATTTATAAGCGACAGTTATGGCCAAGGGACTATCAGAAATAGTGATAGAGATGCGTTTAACATATTGTCCCACCCATAATTGCTGTTTCCATAGGCTGACAGAGGCAATTTACCTTATACTGTTTATTTTAAATTCCCATATTGTTATTCAAGCATTTGAATTATAAGGCAATAAATAATTACGATATGGAATATTTTGTAAGTGGGTACTGTGTTCAACAGCCCATTTCTCCCAAAGTATAAATGATATGACAATAATATCTGCTGAAGTGAAAAGATGAATAAGTTGCCTTTAAGACAGTAACAAAAGTAAGGTCTAATGCGGAAAAGAAAACTTACAAGAAGAAAATACTTTGAATGAAAACAGCAATTAATGGAGTGTTATTTATTTATCTATTTGCAAAGACAAATATCACGTATGTAAGGCCACATAAGCTAAAATGATCCTTAAAACATCACAAAGTGTAGCTACCGTATTCTTATGTTAGAACATATTATAATTTTATACGTGTGAATGTGATTTCCATGCTTTTGTAACTATCACTATTTTCATATTATATTTACCGTTTTAATGGGTAACGTTTTTTAACAAACTGTTACAGCATAGCGCTTCCATTGCCAGAGGGCTAAAATACAAAATACTTGTAAGACATTGGGCATTATGTAAATCATGATCTATAAACTTCCTACGGAGAGGGGTCGAGGAGGAGGTAACCATAGATGACTTGTGGCCCTGCAAGTGATAATTGAGATATGAAATATCTTCTAAGAGTGTAGTGTGTTCAACATCCTATTTCTCCCAAAGTATAAAAGTTAAGATAATAATATTGACTGATTCGAAAAGATAAATAAATTGCCTTTTAGACAGAAGCAAACCTATGGTCTAATACGGAAAGAAAAACCTTACAAGAATAAATCATTTTGGATGGAAACAGCAATTTTAATGAAGTGTAAAGACAAATGTAACGTATGTAACGCCATGTAAGCTAAAATGATCTTTCAAAGAGCATAATTTTTTAGCTACTGGATTCTCCTTATAGACCATATTATGATTTTAAACATGTGAATGTGACTTCCATACTTTTGTAAGTTTCAATAGTTTTATATTTTATTTAGGTTTTTGATGGGTAACGTTTGTAACATGCTGTTATTGCGTAACCCGACAATCGCCGGAGGGCTTACATGTTGCAAAATACTTGTAAGATGCTAGGCTTTAAGAAAACTGTAATCTACAGAACTCCCGCTAGGAGAAGTGGGTAGGTGGTAAACCATATTTGGATTGTTGCCTATTTTTGGCACAAAATATTTACCTGTTCGGGCCCCTAAAATGACCCTTAACACCTGCCCATCTGGGCCCACAATCAATAAACTGTAGTAAAGCAAAGACCGGACTAATAAATTGTGTTTATCTACTAACATATTGCAGTATTAAAGTGCTGTGGATGAACAAAGACTTATTTAAATGTGATTCTTCCACTTTTCGTTTTTAAAAGGGTAACATAATTGTTGCCATGGTAACGATAAGAAGATGGTAACTTCCCACACATGTTTTTCCATAATGTTAAACATGAAGTACCATTATTGACAGTGAATATGTGGAGATGTGTCAAAGTGCCCGCGGGGCTTTGGAATATTGGATAAAAAATGATGAAAAACGATGAATTTCAATATCTTGATACCCCACCCACCTTCGAAGCACAAGTGTGATTCTACAGTCAACTGAATTCGTTTTAGTAGCTCGCTATAGAATTCATCCTGAGTAATATTTGAAAGAACAATTTACGATTTACAATAAATATATAAAGTTTAGAAGATGTAATTGTGCAAAAATAGTCAATTTTCACTGATATTTTTAGAGTTTCAGGCCAAATATTATAAATCCCGTTACCATGGAAACGGGCCATAAAAAATAGGTAGTTGTATTTCAATATTTTCTTTTTAAGTGACAAGGAACATGCTCAGAAAGTTTCGTTAAAATCTGTGACTAGGCGTGAGCCACCATTATCCTTATGGAAAAGCATTACTCCCCAAGTTGAGTGGACTTTTGTTCAAAGATTCTGTGGACTTTGTCCAGTCAGACAAAGAATTTTTTTAACCAACGTTGGATAAGCAATATGACACAAAATTTTCTTAGTCTGAATATATCACTGATTAAGAGCCCTAGGGCTCTGGGGCTTCCTTCATCACATTGATTAGTCACCCACCGACCATAGTGTGAGTGAATGCTACATTCAAAATAAGTGTACCTGTATTGACTTGAAAGAGAATGTTCTCCTAGCAACTGTTTGCCTTATAAATTCTAAGGGGTACAGGGTTGAGGTTATCAAATGAACATGGGTGGACAATGTCCTGGGAGTCCATGGACAATGCCCAAAAGAGATGGGCAAAGGTCCAGGATTAAGTCTACTGATACATGTACCATGGCTCCCTAAACATTGTCCCTGGACTCCCTGGACATTGTGCACAGACTCCCAGTACAAAATCAGTGGATTCCTTAGACAATATCGAGTCAAGTGACAGGACAACTTCAGTCCATACCTTCACTGTATACCCCCGGCCAGCACCATGCCTAATAAAAACACACTTCATACAAAACTTTGAAGCAAATGTCAAATAACAGACAGTCAGATGGACAATCTATAACAAACCCCATGAAAGACCTACAAATACCAAAAGGTTTTATTAAAAATTTGCAATAAGCAAAATAATATACAAATTTCACACAAAATTTCAACACAAATTTACATAAACTCCTACGTCTGTGACCTTGACCTAAAGTCAGCAGCAGCATCCAGATAATGTTAACTTATCAGTTTGAACCTTTATGAGGACCTAGTAACTTAGCAATCTGGGAAGTCTTTGACAAATTTCCCCATTTATTACACTGGAGTGAGAGATGGAAAAAAGGAAAAATGGAAAAAAGAGCCAAAATAAATCTCAACGTCTTGGTTTTCTTTTCCACCATTCACTTGTTCATTTTCAAGACATATACAAACTTTGAAGGCTAAGGCTCTCACAGAAGCCGAGAAATCTGTGACAAAAAATTTAATTGGAGAGAAAGAGAAACTGGACAAACAAGGGGAATGATAAGCAGGAGGTTGATTCTCTCTAACACAATACAACTAGACATACCAAACGTTTATACTTCATTTCAAAATCCTAGCTGTAATGGTTCCTGAGAAATGTTTGGAAGAAACTGAACTGGAGAGGAAGAAAAAGACAAACAATGGTAATGATGAAAGGAGGAAGCTGATTCTCTCTTACACGGTACAATTAGTCATACCCAACGTTTGTACCAAATTTCAAAATCCTAGTTGTAGTGGTTCCTGAGAAATCTTTGACAGAAATTTAATTGGAGAGAAATTGGAGAGAAAGAAAAACTGGAAATACAAAAGGAATGATAACCTAGAGCAGGCTGATTCTCTCTTACACCTTACAACTGTCATAACCAACATTTGTACAAAGTTTTAAATAACTTTACTCTAGTAGATTTTGAGAAATCTTTGACAGAAGTTTAATTAGAGAGAAAGAAAAAAGGACAAACAAAAGGAATGATAAGCAGGTGGAGGCTGATTATCTCTTACATGATACAACTAGTCATACCTAATGTATGTACCAAATTTCAAAATCCTAGGTACAACTAGTCATATCCAACATTTGTAACAAATTTCAAAATCCTAGCTATAGTGGTTCCTGAGAAATCTTTGACAGAAAAATAGTTTACACACACACAAACATATAAATGGAAAAGACAACAACTATAGACCCCCTATATACTTTGTACACCGGGGGTTTAATAAAAAAAATGGCATACAATTCTGTTGGCAAACATTGCAGAACCTGTTCAGACAGCTCATATGAGCAGACCAGTCTGGGTCTACACTGTTTTGCTTGAACAGGCTGTTGAAATATATAGGGTAAAGAAAGTAGTTTCAGACAAAGAAATTTAATAAGTCTTTAATAGAATGAAAAGAAATGGTAAGAACTTGCTCTGCATAATTTTAAATAAACGTAAGCTTGATCAGCAAACAAAAAAAAAAGGTGAACATGCTGAGCAAAAAAAAAAACATCCAAGAAATGGTAGAAAAACAAATCTGAGAAGACTGAAAGCTATATGAGCCGCGACACGACAAAACCAACAATGTGGTTGTGCGCCCAGTGCAGACTCAGATCAGCCTGGAGATCTGCCCAGTTTGATCAGACTCTTCGTTAAGTGCTCAAATGGTAGCTAAGGGTCAAAGCTACCTCCATGCGGACAGCAAAGATTCTGATCAGACTGGGCGGATGCCCAGGCTGATCTGAGTCTGCGCTGGGTGCACAACCACATTGTTGGTTTTGTCGTGTCGCGGCTCATATCTGTACAGTCCAGGATCAAGTATTTCCACAAAATTACACTTCCCACTGATTTTAATGTGTACTGAAAATTATGCTTGACACTTCTGCCCAAATCATTCCTACTATTATAAAACTACATCTCAACATCAAAGTTCAACTCAAACTACTGCTATCTCAAAGTAAATTTTCTGGTTCTGGAAAATTACTTTGAGATACCAGTAGCTTGTGATAACAGGAGGTGAAATGTAGTGAAAAATAGGAAATGTGTCCAAAATAAACTCTTTGATGTAAAAGGGTATTTTGAGACATCAGTGTTTGATATAACACAGTCAGCTGTACTAAAAAAGAAACAAACTGAAATCTGCTGCAGTTGTGAACTGCACAGCATTAAATCTTACGAAAGACTTTTGTGACACTACTTTCTTAAGGACATTCTCAGTGCTCCAGATAAGAAGGGGTAACAGACATAATTCAGGGATAATTATCCATATTTCTCCATAACAACATATTTTGTGACCCATCATTAGAACCGTCTCATCGAGATGGTTCTAATGAGGGGTCAAAACATATGTTTTCGTTGAGAAATAAGAAAAATTATCTTCAAATTATCCTCAATAACCCCTCTTATCTGGAGCTCTGATTCTGATGTCTGTTATTTTCAAAACTAATATTAAATTTAGACAGCTGTATCTCTGACTTTATACATGTGCATAAAATTTATTCACTGCTTTGTTTATTGAACTTTCAAGTCAACATGAAAGCTTTATTCTAATGCTCTTATAAATATAACGCGACGTCTGATTGGATAACGTTAAAAATTTGCGACAGTATATTCTACGATATACTGTTGCAAATCCGATGTCATTATAAAACGTCGCTTCTCATTGGCTGACTTTCGGTTTTACGCTGATGAAAGCGCTTGCAATGGGTGCAAAGAAGTAAACTTTGAAAGGTGAAAATGTGAAAAAGTGCATTAGAATGGGGATAACTATGTTGAAAATTGTCATTTGGGGAGGTAAATCGTCGGTTTTATGGTCGCAAATTGCATTTTACGGCTCCGCTGGCGCGTCGCTGTAAAACGAAATTTCCGACCATAAAACCGACGATTAACCTCCCCAAATGACAATTTTGAATACAGTTATCCCCTAAATGAGTGCACTGCCAAAATCAATTTCCTTATACATGTGAAAATGCATTATGGCCAATGAGAAAATAATTTTGTGGGTACACTTTTAGGCCTCAGGTGCATTTATGCAACACACACTAGCTTACAAACACAAAGGACGGGATACCTTTATATCCAGTTAGAAAGCGGATATGTTGAGAATACAGGGATATACAACTAAGGCAGATGTCCATATACTCCAGACATGCAATGTTCCACACACCTGGAAGCTACCGTATAAACGATAAAAAATTAAAAAGGGGAGATAAGTAAGCAACAAATACAGAACATGAGGCAGAAATGTTATCCCTGCGGAAATAATAATGTTAAACAGAGCTAAGATAAATCAATTTTTGGGTGATGTAATGTTCCCTTTTCTTTATTATTTTAAGTATCAGTGCCCCAGATAAGAAGGGATAACAGGGATAATTAAGGGATAATTTTTTATATTTCTCCATAAAAACATAACTTGTGACCCCTCATTAGAACTGTCTCAGTGCAACGGTTCTAATGAGGGGTCACAACATATGTTGTCATTGAGAAATAAGTAAAATTATCTTTGACTTATCCTCAGTACCCCGTCTTATCTGGGGCTCTGTAATAAATACCCCTCCCCTGTTGTATGTTGACTGATCAAAATTGCATAAAGTCAGGAATAAAATTCTCAGATATAATACACCAAGACTATGCAGTTCAAGGTAATATGTTCCTCTTATAAACCTGAAGGTATTTCATCGAAACTGGTGGTGACACAAAGTGCAATGCATTCTGTTACATGTCATATTAAAAAAAATTTACTGAAAGCAATCTGGCAAGTTGTTGATTTGTTCCCCTTAAGGTCCTACATACCACATCATTCCCCCTCCCAAGTCCATCCCACCCCTTTTCTTTATAACACCCATGGGACATTTAACAGGAATTATAGAGCAAATGTACACTGTTGGCTCTCATTAGAATCTCCTCAATGAGGCAATTCTGGCTGTTGTGGTATCTATTTACCACAATGATTGTTGCATTCAAAGAAATCCCCAAAATAAGAACATTTTCATCCCCAAAGGTTGGTTTATCTCGTGCCCTGTTTTAGAAAAGAACTGTGATCAAAATCTATTATACTTGTGTAATCTCCTGTCATGCAACATTCCATATATTTGGAAGCTAGAAAGGAAAAGAATTAATAATACAAGAGGGCCATGGTGGCCCTGAATCGCTCACCTGAGCATTAATCAGTTCACTGGCTCTGGTGAAGATTTATAAGAGTTTTTACCATACTAACATTTGACCTAGTTTTTGACCCGACATGACCCAGTTTCAAACTTGGCCTGGATATTGTAAGAATAAACATTCTGACACAGTTTCATTGAGATTGGATTAAAACTGTGCCCTCTGGAGCGTATACAAGGTCGTTCTTATATTTGACCTAGTGACCAATGTTTTGACCCGACACGACCCAGTTTCAAACTTTACCTAGATTTCATTAAGATAAACATTCTGGCAGAGTTTCATGAAGATTGGATCAAAACTGTGCCCTCTAGGGTGTACACAAAGTTTTTCTAAGATTTGACCTTGAGCCGACGTGACTCAGTTTCATAGGGGGCTTAGATATATGGACAATAAACATTTTGACATAGTTTCATGAAGATTGGATCAAAACTATGCCTTCTAGTGCTTACACAACGTTTTTCTAAGATTTGACCTAGTGACCTAGTTTTTACCCGACATGACCTACTTTCAAACTTGGCCGAGAGTTACTGAAGATAAACATTCTGACAAAGTTTCATAAAGATTAGATCAAAACTGTGTCCTCTAGAGCGTACACAAGGTTTTTCTATGATTTGACCTAGTGACCTAGTTTTCGACCCAACATGACCCAGTTTCAAACTTGTCCTACATATTATGAGTATAAACATTCTGACAAAGTTTCATGAACTTTGAATCAAAACTGTGCCTTCTAGAGCGCACACAAGGTTTTTCTAAGATTTGACCTAGTGACCAAGTTTATGACTCGACATGACCCAGTTTCGAACTTGGCCTAGAGTTTATGGAAATAAACATTCTGACAATGTTTCATAAAGATTGGATCAAAACTGTGTCCTCTAGAGCGTACACAATGTTTTTCAATGATTTGACCTAGTGACCTAGTTTTTGACCCGACGTGACCCAGTTTCTAACTTGTTCTAGATATTATGAGGATAAACATTCTGACAAAGTTTCATGAAGATTGGATCAAAACTGTGCCTTCTAGAGCGCACACAAGGTTTTTCTAAGATTTGACCTAGTGACCAAGTTTATGACTCGACATGACCCAGTTTCGAACTTGGCCTAGAGTTTATGGAGATAAACATTCTGACAATGTTTCATAAAGATTGGATCAAAACTGTGTCCTCTAGAGCGTACACAAGGTTTTTCAATGATTTGACCTAGTGACCTAGTTTTTGACCCGACGTGACCCAGTTTCGAACTTGTTCTAGATATTATGAGGATAAACATTCTGACAAAGTTTCATGAACTTTGGATGAAAACTGTGCCTTCTAGAGCGTACACAAGGTTTTTCTAAGATTTGACCTACTGACCAAGTTTTTGACCCGACATGACCCAGTTTCAAACTTGTCCTACATATTTTGAGGATAAACATTCTGACAAAGTTTCATGAACTTTGGATGAAAACTGTGTCCTCTAGAGCGTACACAAGGTTTTTCTATGCTTTGACCTAGTGACCTAGTTTTTGACCCGACATGACCTACTTTCAAACTTGGCTGAGAGTTTATGGAAGTAAACATTCTGACAAAGCTTCATAAAGATTAGATCAAAACTGTGTCCTCTAGAGCGTACACAAGGTTTTTCTATGATTTGACCTAGTGACCTAGTTTTTGACCCGACATGACCCAGTTTCAAACTTGTCCTACATATTATAAGGATAATCATTCTGACAAAGTTTCATGAACTTTGGATCAAAACTGTGCCTTCTAAAGCGTACACAAGGTTTTTCTAAGATTTGACCTAGTGACCTAGTTTTCGACCCAACAAGACCCAGTTTCAAACTTGGCCTAGAGTTTATAGAGATAAACATTCTGACAATGTTTCATAAAGATTGGATCAAAACTGTGTCCTCTAGAGCATACACAAGGTTTTTTCTATGATTTGACCTAGTGACCTAGTTTTTGACCCAACGTGACCCAGTTTCAAACTTATCCTAGATATTATAAGGATAAACTTTCTGATTAAGTTTCATGAACTTTGGATCAAAACTGTGCCTTCTAGAGCGTACACAAGGTTTTTCAAAGATTTGACCTAGTGACCTAGTTTTTGATCCGACATGACCCAGTTTCGTACTTGGCCTAGAGTTTATGAAGATAAACATTCTGACAAAGTTTCATAAAGATTGGATCAAAACTGTGTCCTCTAGAGCGTACACAAGGTTTTTCTATGATTTGACCTAGTGACCTAGTTTTTGACCCGACATGACCCAGTTTCGAACTTGGCCTAGATACTATGAGAATAAACATTCTGACAAAGTTTCATGAACTTTGGATGAAAACTGTGCCCTCTAGAGCGTACACAAGGTTTTGCTAAGATTTGACCTAGTGACCTAGTTTTTGACCCGACATGACCCAGTTTCAAACTTGGCCTAGATTTAATGGAGATAAACATTCTGACAAAGTTTCATAAAGATTGGATCAAAATTGTGTCCTCTAGAGCGTACACAAGGTTTTTCTATGATTTGACCTAGTGACCTAGTTTTAGACCCGACGTGACCCAGTTTCGAACTTGTCCTAGATACTATGAGGATAAACATTCTGACAAAGTTTCATGAACTTTGGATGAAAACTGTGCCCTCTAGAGTGTACACAAGGTTTTTCTAAGATTTGACCTAGTGACCTAGTTTTTGACCCGACATGACCCAGTTTCGAACTTGGCCTAGATTTTATAAAGACTAACATTCTGACAAAGTTTCGTAAAGATTGGATCGAAACTGTGCCCGCTAGAGTGTACACAAGCAAAAGTTGACGGACGTCCGGACGGACGGACGTCCGGACGTCCGGACGGACGTACGACGGACGACGGACATCATGGTATCCCAAAAGCTCACCCTGAGCACTTCGTGCTCAGGCGAGCTAATTAGGGAAATGCAAAGGGGTGGGGTAAACATTACACACAATTCCAAACATAGCCAATCTATGAAAAGCTGAAACTGTCTCGGACTCTCAAAACTTTCATGAGTACTTTTGCTGATTCTTTATTATGTAAATAGCTGTTTTCAGATAAGATTTGAATTTATGCTAAATCTTAAAATAGTCTTAATACTAGCAATATGCTTAAATGGACCTGCGTTTCCTATCAGTATTCTGTGATAATTTACGCCAGGTTATCATCCAATATTAAACTTTTCACTTAATAACATAAATGTTTTATACACTACTTTCATAAAAAAATATATATTTATGCTGCCTCAATGTCTGTGATCAGTAACATTCAGTAATGAAACAATGCACCATATTTACCCACAATGTCCACAGAAATGGACTCTCTTTTCTTTAAATTTGATAAAGTTCATTTTATATTATCCTAGCATATTACATAAATATCTTCAAAATCAGAGCAGATCCTGATACGACTGCACCCAGAAGTGATCATATCTGGATATGTACACTGTCAGACCTAGCCCCGAGGTTATAAAACTTTTTTCATGCTCAACTCAGCTGAGCATGAAATTTTCTCTGCTAATAAATGTGAAAATGCCAACATTAGTTGGCAATTTCATATTCATAAGCAGAGAAAATTTCATACTCAGCTAAACTGAGCAAGAAAACAACTGTACTTATCAGTAATTTGCTATTTATCAGCAGGTAAAATATCATGCTCAGCTGAGTTGAGCACGAAAAAAGTTTTATAACCTCGGGGCCTAACCTTCTATTTGAATGTATAGGGTAAATATGGTGGCTGGTATCAATATGGTTAACAAACAAGGTGGATGTTAGTAACTGTCATACCTCTTACACAGTGCTAAATGACTTGTAAACTAAGTATTTGTGTATGAACTAGAAACATGGTAACTAAAAGGGCCCCGCCTTTATGAAACTATTGATGACATTTAAGTCGTATGTGCCCGACCAGAAATAACAATATCAGCGTTCCATTATCATGTTGTTCCTTCATATTAAATACGTTGTTTGAAATTAAGCCTCTGGAAGTGTCATTAAGATATGGGCAAAATACCCAATTATGATTGATTAAAGCATGGGCAACAACTCTGTGAGGCAGGAAACTGATGTTACCATTCTTGCATTCTGCACACCTTCAGATCATCTAATGATGCTTTATATTTGTACCAAGTTTTATAAAAATATCTTCAAAGGCTTTAAAGTTATACAGAAGACAAAATTTCCATACCTAAAATAACAAAGGGAAGGTGTAGTTATGGTTCTTTTTCTCTGCACATTGTCTGATGATGTTTATATTTGTACCAAGTTTTGTGAAAATATCTTAAACAGTTTTAAAATTAGAGAGCAAACAAGTTTTCTAGACTGTAAACTAGGAAGGAAAAAATTCTGTAAAAAATGTATATGGAGTTACAGTTCTTATTCTCTGCACATTGTCTGGTGATGCTTTATATTATGTACCAGTTTTATGAAAATATCATTGGTGGTTTTAAAGCTACAGAGCGGACCTGATTTCTATATTCAAAATTACATAGGGGCATAATTCAGTAAAAAAATGTAGACAGAGTTAGGATTCTTGTTCTCTGCTCATTACCTGATGATGCTTTACAATTGTACCAAGTTGTATGAAAATATCTCTAACCGTTTCAGAGTTAAAGAGCGGACAAGATTTCTGTACTCAAAATTACAAATGGGAATAATTCAGTAAATAATGTAGGCAGAGTTATGGTTCTTGTTCTCTGCTCATTACCAGATGATGCTTTACATTTGTACCAAGTCTCGTCAAAATATCTCTAACGGTTTCAGAGTTATGAACCGGACACAATTTCTGTACTCAAAATTACAAAGGGGCATAATTCAGTAAATAGTGTAGGCAGAGTTATGGTTCTTGTTCTCTGCACATTGACTGATGATGCTTTATATTTGTACCAAGTCTCGTGAAAAAATCTTTAAAGGTTTCAGAGTTATAGAGCTGACACAATTTCTGCACTCAAAATTTCAAAGGGGCATAATTCAGTAAATAATGTAAGCAGAGGTATGGTTCTTGTTCTCTGCACATCGACTGATGATGCTTTACATTTGTACCAAGTCTCAAGAAAATATCTTTAATAGTTTCAGAGTTATGGAGCGGACACGATTTCTGTACTCAAAACATCAAAGGGGCATAATTCAGTAAAAATTGTAGGCAGAGTTTTGGTTCTTGTTCTCTGCACATCGACTGATGATGATTTACATTTGTACCAAATCTCGTCAAAATATCTTTAACGGTTTCAGAGTTATGGAGCGGACAAGATTTCTGTACTCAAAATTACAAAGGGGCATAATTCAGTAAATAGTGTAGGCAGAGTTATGGTTCTTGTTCTCTGCACATCAACTGATAATGCTTTACATTTGTACCAAGTCTCATGAAAATATCTTTAATAGTTTCAGATTTATGGAGCGGACACGATTTCTGTACTCAAAATTTCAAAAGGGCATAATTCAGTAAAATTGTAGGCAGAGTTATGGTTCTTGTTCTCTGCACATCGTCTGATGATGCTTTACATTTGTATCAAGTCTCGTGAAAATATCTCTAACGGTTTTAGAGTTATTGAGCGGACACGAAATGATGACGGATGGACGGACAGACGGACGGACGGATGGACAGACGGACGGACAAGGTGATTACTATGGGGCCTCCGCAGACTTTGTCTGGCGGGGCCCTAATAACGGTTTCAGAGTTATGGAGCGGACAAGATTTCTGTACTCAAATTACAAAGGGGCATAATTCAGTAAATAGTGTAGGCAGAGTTATGGTTCTTGTTCTCTGCACATCAACTGATGATGCTTTACATTTGTACCAAGTCTCATGAAAATATCTTTAACAGTTTCAGAGTTATGGAGTGGACACAATTTCTGTACTCAAAATTTCAAAAGGGCATAATTCAGTAAAAATTGTAGGCAGAGTTATGGTTCTTGTTCTCTGCACATCGTCTGATGATGCTTTACATTTGTATCAAGTCTCGTGAAAATATCTCTAACGGTTTTAGAGTTATTGAGCGGACACGAAATGATGACGGATGGACGGACAGACGGACGGACGGACGGACAGACAGACAGACGGACGGACAAGGTGATTACTATAGGGCCTCCGCAGCTTGGAAGAAACATTTTATTAAACTTTGCAGATGCAAAATTTTATTCCTTTTTTAAGCTTTAACAGTTGAATTTGGAAAAGCCCTTTTTTAAATAGAGAACAGCCTGTAACAGCCTTGATTAAAATGTTGAACAGCCTCGAACACAATAACTTAAATGCTCACTGTGTATGAAGTATGTTTAATGTTTTAATATGATAACTACGTGATCTGCCATGCTTTACTGTGTGAGGGAGACCTTGATGACACGCCAGTAAATTAATGGCATCGGTATAATCTGAGACGGTAGCTGCGCGGAAATTTATGTCAGCAGCAACGTGACTCTCTAACAGTGCTGGAAGCTGAAAACAAAGAAATATTAGAAACTAAATGATAAATATATTCCAAGAAAGAAAATGATTAACTTCATCAGTCACCGTCAAGAGCCACTGAAAAAGAAGAAAGAAACCAGATTACTGCACAGCTGACGAAAATCTGGCAATTGATTGGATGACAGCAGTTATGAGATAACCTTCTAAAACTCCACTGAGCACTGGTTCCAGTTCTCAACAGAATTCAATATGGCTGCCACACACAGCCATTTTGTTTTTTCTTTTTGTTACTTTGGAACAAATTTTAGCATAAAGAGCAAATATCAATACTTGAATAGGATCCTTCCTAGGAGCATCAGTTTGGGGTCGACATCTTTGTATGAAAAGTAACTAACAAATATAATGACATCTTCAGTAGCAAAGGTTTGTGCCGATTTCTTGCGCTACATTTTTGAATGGAAGTCGGTCAAGTAATGAAAGAATCCCCAAGGCACTAAATCGATTAGATGGTTAGTTTCAGGCCATCTATGGATATATTTGGGGGTCAGTTTGATTTCAAAAAAGACCTGGCTCTGCTTCACCTTCAAAGAAAACACACGACCTTGATATTTCCATAGAGGCTCAGTCACTAACCATATAATTAAAGTGTATGCATACACCGCCATGTTTTTCCATCCATTTTTGAAAGGAAAACAACTTCTGTGACTTCCTGTTTGCTTCTCTTGATGACCAAGCCTCACAAAAACAGGACTACTCTTAAAAGAAACAATCTGCTCCTTGAGGCAGAGCAAATTCTTTCCTTCTCTCCTGAGTTAATCCCAAGTTTTAATGGTGGCAAAAATTGGCTGAGTCACTTCCCCTTAAGTGAACCTCTTTCCCTTAAAATCTATAATATTGACCACTCTCTTGACAAACTTTGAGAAGGTTGGTCTGCACACAAAAAGTTTGTATGTGTTTTATAGATTTCCTCTTGATGCATCTGTTATCATGATGTTGCATGCCTGACTTCAGTCATTATAGCCTGGTCCCGAGGTTATAATTAAAATCTCAAAAATTTCCTTCCAGAGCAGAGAATATATACAGAAGTAGGAACGTGGGCCAGACTACGTAGTTTCAGCTAATAAAGCCTCGTCAGTGACCCTGACAATATCTGGTGACGAAACCAGCTCGCAAGCAGCGAATCAGTGTGCTTTATTTTGAGTTTGAGATTATTCTCAAGTTTTATAACCTCGAACCCTGGAAATATCATTTTCTACTCAACTGTAATAATCTGGATATAAGTTGGGGCTTTTCTTCCTTGAGAATGACCCCTAATATCTAAATCAGTTGTGTGTGTTTCTGCTTGATGGGGATTTTGACTCAAAAATACCCTCAAAATCTAGAGCCATGATACAGATGGATCTAGATTTTTGGGGTTGTTAGGGATGAGAAAACCCACATCTAATAACCAAATAAATATGATAGCAAAACAATGTTGTAAATTTACCCTTGCTTTGTGAACAAAGTCATTGAACATAGTATCTCTAAGTATTTTTAACTTTTAGAAAAAAAAAAATTATATTAATATCCTGTAAGTGCCACAGTCAACTCAATGATGTTTAAATAAGCAAAAATACATACAACTAATTCAGTGGTCAGCTATATATATTTCTGTACAGGTTTGCAGCTTTCTTTCTGTCAACTGACCAAGATGGTATGAACAAAACAGAAGATCATTTTCATATTACATTCAGTAAGATATGGAGTATAAATGGACTAAAAATAATATTTCCAAATATACTATATACTTCCAGTATAAAGTTAAGCACATTTAGCATGCTATAATTAAATGAATTGAGACAAATTCATTATTTGAGATTACGTTTCTTTTTGATTATGCTAATTTTGCTCGCTACTTCACAAGCAATGAATGTGGATATGGTTTAAAACATGGAATGGAACAGCAGGGGTAATCTCCTCTACTTCTTCCCATGGATTTGGGATGGCACTCATGCAGGAAGCAATTTTGAGAGGAGCAAATTCTTTCCTGTAAGAGTACCATCCCAGGATCTGGAAGCAAATTCTAGCCAATGAAATACCAATTGTCTGGTCCATTCCATTTCAGGTTTTAAACTATGCAATGAATGCATGGCATAGGATAACCATGCTAGTATCCATAGCATACCCTTGCCGCATTTATTGATGCAACAGTGAAATCATACTGACACCACAATATCACAATGATGTCACCCAAATGAAACCCTCATGACATCATAATAACATCATTAACTGATCAACAGAAACTCACCTTGCCAAGGTCTTGTAATTGTGTTATTCTTGTTTTCTCTTCTTCTATATACAATTTTCTGAAAAATATGATGCAGAACACTATAAGAATTCAAGTGAATTACTGGAATAGAAAATATTACTATTGACCCAGAGCAGACAGCTCCTAGGAAGCACTATCCAAACAAGAAATGTTACAGCGTGTAACAAATGCCCCCGAAGGCCCCTAACACCAGGTATTTGACCCCTGACCTTTGACTGTGAACTTGACCTTGGTTATGGGAACCTAAATTTTGTGCATGACACAACTTACCATTTTGATTTACCTTTCTGTAAAATTTGATTGAATTTGCTTCAGCAGTTTTTAGAAATCTTGGTCACAAGATTTGTATGAGACAAACTTATGACCTTTGACTTTGACCTTGAGAACCTAAATTTTGTGCATGACACAACTTCTCATTTTGGTTTACCTGTCTGTAATTTGATTTAATTGGCTCCAGCAGTTTTTGAGATATCTTGGATACAAAATGTGTAGGAGACAAACTTATGATCTTTGATTGTGACCTTGACCTTGGTCATGGGAACCTAAATTCTGTGCATGACTAAACTTCTCATTTTGGTATATCTTTCTGTGAAATTTGATTCAATTCACTTCAGGGGTTTTTGAGTTATTGCGGACATACAAGACAAACTTATGACCTTTGATTGTGATCTTAACCTTGGTCATGGGAACCTAAATTTTGTGCATGACACACCTTCTCATTTTGGTCTACCTTTCTGTGAAATTTGGTTCAATTCACTTCAGGGTTTTTTAAATTATTTGCGGACACACGATTTGTAAGGGTCAAACCTATGAACTTTGATTGTGACCTTGGTCATAGGAACCTAAATTTTAAGCGCGACACACCATCTCATTATGGTTTACCTTTCTGTGAAATTTGATTCAATTCACTTCAGGGGTTTTTGAGTTATGGCGGTCACACGATTTGTAAGGGTCAAACCTATGACCTTTGATTGTGACCTTGACCTTGGTCAAAGGAGCCTAAATTTTGTGTGCAACACACCTTCTCAATTTGGTCTACCTTTCTGTGAGGTTTGATTAAATTCCCTTCAGCGGTTTTTGAGTTATGGCAGACACACGATTTGTAACAGACGGACAGATGGACAGAGGATGCGATTATAATATGCCACCCGAAGTACCTTCAGGGGCATAGAAATGACAAATCTCCAACCACTTGGGTAGCAAAGAGTAAAGTGGAATTGATTTAGTTTAAACTTAACTTCTTTGCACATATTGCATGATATTACAAAACATTCCAATTAAATGTAAAAAGAAGTACAATATAAAACAAATGTGATTCAGAAGGAAATCAGACTCATATTTATCTGTATTTGGAATTGTTTTATAAGCATACACATATATAGCCAGGTTTTATACAAATGATTCATTCCCCTTTACTTTGTCATGTATGTTTGCAAATTCAAACTGAACATGCCAAGACCACGTTTCTCTCTTTGAACAGTTAGCATTTGCCCAAAGACAGATCTTGTCATTATAGGGTTCATTACAGAATCTAAAGCACACTACACACTTTAAGTCATGTCATGTAAAAAGGCATCTACCCCATGGGTGAAAAGCAAAGACTCAGACCAGCTTGTGCCCTTGCAAAGATTAATCAGGGACATCACTTTTGCTATACTGAAGACTGATTATCATGTGCATTTGCAATCTTGGCCCAGTTGTTCCTAGCATTGTTAGTTTTAACAAAGTAATTAGTTAAGGATTCTTTATTAAAGTCACATAAAATTAAGTGTGCTAATATTTTTTGCTGAAAAAATGTGATCTTTTGGCAAAAAAATTGCAGTGTTTTGCACATAACACCTTAAAAATATAAAGCAACCAGGCCTGATCAGTCTTCCCTAATGCATGAATAATGGACACCGGCAAAGCTATTCAACATGAGCATTTACTAAGACCGATAAGGGATATTTGCTTTCTGACCGACTCAGATTTGCCTGTGCATTGGTGCAATCTGATCAGGCTTTCCTGTTGAAATGAACAATGTATGGACCCTGACAAATCTGTATTGCAAAAGTGAATTTCACCTTTGCTCTATCAATGAAAAACCTAAGGACCCTGAGTTCATATTTGCTATATAGACTTGCCAGGGTTTTTAAACAGTCTAAGGACTTGGCAATTCTATATTGTAAAAAGTTCACTTTTTCAGCATAGAACTGCAAGAGTCTATCAAGGGTTCATTACAGCAGAAAACCCTGATTGACCTTTGTAAGTACACATGCTGATGGAAGTCTTGATTGCTTGCACATGATGTAAGTTCACTTACAATAATTTTATAGGCACATCAAATGTAAATTTACTCTCTGCCATGTATTCATACACCAACAACTTTACGCCCTTGTTAGTGTCAAAGCGATACGTCCTGCTTGTAATGTTTTCACACAGCGGCCGTAATGTGTCAAGACGTTTAGATCTGCGCTGAGGTAAGGCAGAATTTCTTTGCTGATCAACTGCTAACAAAGCCTGAAATAACATAATTATTAGACTGAACAGAAAAGGTAAAGATCAGACTGTGTATAGTAAGGTGCAGGCTGATTTGAGTACAGTACATGTACAGCCCTTTATTATGCTATGTTTTGGGTCTACAGAAAGACACAGCAAACTGACCTACAAAGGAGTATAAAGAGAATGGCATAGGTCTACTCTTAAAGGAAAGAATTTGCTCCTGTTGGAGTAAATTCTTTCTTTTGAGAGTTGATCTGTATTAAGAAGGGAAGCAAACAAAAGAAAATGGCTGAACTGATTCCCCTGACTGTTAAAACATTATTTCATTAATCAGAAGTATTCCCACAATTTGAAACAGATATCTGGAACTAGTATGCCTTAAAATCAGCTACAGAACTAGAATCTGATATAGCTTTTATAGTACCAACACAGTATGATGTCACTGTACCAACGGCATCACGCCACATGACCTACTGTTGTTCATAGAAGTATGAACATTCTTTCTCTGAAATAGGTTCATCTAAATAAACTCAAAGGGAATGTAATTATATACAGTAGAACTTCAATGGCTCGAACCCTGATGGCTCGTTAGCCCTGCCTGACTAGACCTCTTTCCTTGGTCCCTAGACATCACTTTATATAGAAACTAGAAATGTTTTTCAGAGAAAAACTGATGTCCCCCCACCAGCCCATTTTCCATCCCCTATAATGAATTCCTCCTGTGACCTTGAAAATGAGGTCAAGGTCACCCGAATCTGATCAGCTCTTAAGCTAGTCCCAGTGATGTATTCATGCAAGTTTGGTGAAATTCCATCAATTGGTTCATGAGATATTATGGGTACAAGAAATTGCCATCTAAGTCCTCCAATGACCTTGAAAATGAGATCAAGGTTGCCAAAATCTAAATCAGCTCTTAAGCTAGTCCCAGTGATGTATCCAAGCAAGTTTGGTGAAATTCCATCCATTGGCTCATGAGATATTGTTGTAATAGGAAATTGTCATCTCAGTCCTTCAGTGACATTGAGAATGAGGTCAAGGTCATCAAAATCTAACCAGCTTATAAACATATCCCAATGATGTTATCATGCAAGTTTGGTGAAATTCCATCCATTGGTTCAGGAGATATAGTGGGTACAAGAAATTCTCATCTAAGTCCTTCAGTGACCTTGAAAATGAGGTCAAGGTCATCAAAATCTTATTAGTTCTTAAGCTAGTCCCAGTGATGTATCCAAGCAAGTTTGGTGACATTCCATCCATTGGCTCATTAGATATTGTGGTAATAGGAAATTGTCATCTCAGTCCTCCAGTGACCTTGAAAATGAGGTCAAGGTCATCAAAATCTAATCAGCTTTTAAACATGTCCCAATGATGTTATCAGGCAAGTTTGGTGAAATTCCATCCATTGGTTCAGAAGATATAGTGGGTACAAGAAATTGTCATCTAAGTCCTTCAGTGACCTTGAAAATGAGGTCAAATTCATCAAAATCTTATTAGCTCGTAAACTTGCTCCAATGATGTATCCATGCAAGTTTGATGAAATTCTATCCATTGGTTCAGAAGATATAGTGGGTACAAGAAATTATCATCTAAGTCCTCCAGTGACCTTGAAAATAAGGTCAAGGTCACTAAAATCTAATGAGCTCTTAAACTTGTCCCAATAATGTATCCATGCAAGTTTGGTGAAATTCCATCCATTGGTTTAGGAGATAACATGGGTACATGAAATTGTCATCTAACTCCTCAAGTGACCTTGAAAATGAGGTCAAGGTCACCAAAATCTAATCAGCTCTTAAACTTGTCCCTATGTCGTATCCATGATAGTTTGGTGAAATTCCATCCATTGGTTCAAGAGATATCACACACGCAAAGTGGAAACAATGAAATTGTCATCTAAGTCCTCCAGAGACCTTGAAAATGAGGTCAAGGTCACCAAAATCTAATCAGCTCTTAAACTTGTCCCTATGTCGTATCCATGCAAGTTTGGTGAAATTCCATCTATTAATTCAAGAGCTATCGCACACGCAAGAAACTGTCACGCCGACGCCGACGCTGACGCCGACGCCGGTGCCCGGGAACCGCACTGAAAACAATATGTCCCCCCTCACCTTTGGTGGGGGGACATAATTAACCCTGGATGGCTAGAACTACCCTTGGCTGGTACTAATTTTCATGGTCCCAAGCCAGTTCGAGCCAATGAAGTTCTACTGAATGTATAAAACTCACTGTGTCTCCTTGTATATCTACCATAGACGGATTGGTGTCATTCATCCAGGCCACTACTGACAATTCACCTACTCTGGAGGAGTCTGCACCACTAGGAATGAGATAATAGTTTGTTTAATACAGTTGTAGCAAAAGCTGAAGAGATGAGCTATGTCATAAGAAATGTCTTGAAGCATATATGCAATATGCTCAGAGGTGTTTCATGCTTCCCTTTCCATATACCATATCCAATTTTTTAAGAATTAAAGTTTAATTAATCAGCGTTCCTCGTGTGATGAAGCCAGTGGGCATAGCTAAAATTCCATGAAGCACAAAGCGCTTCTTGTAGAATTTTAGCAAAGATCACTGACTTCTTCACATGTTGGATGCTGAAAATTCAAATTTTCATTCTTTTATTTACACTTTATTTTTAGACCATTTCTGAGCCCTTTTCGTGGTAATTTTGTGTAGAATATGCAAAATATGGGGCAAAGAAAATTAGTTACGACATGACTGGCATTATGCAAACTGCCCCCATCATGATGTGGCATCAATGGAATGTTGCATGGACTAATCAGGATGTTTTTTTTATCTTGAACGTCGCTTGACGGCAGCATCACATTATCTATTATGGTTCATCAGGGGATGAAGCTAGTAGCTCTAAAAGGCTTACTAAAGAGAAGTCAGTGGCAAGTGTAAATATTGACTACTGAGGCAATAGACACGATGTGATGTCAGCCAGAGAATACCAATACTGACCGACATCATATAAAGATCATCTTTTCTTATTTCTCCCCCAAAATTCACATTGTAACCCCTCATTAGAACTGCCTTTACAAGGCAGTTCTTGTAAGGAGTCACAAAAAAAACTTATACTGTAAGCTCTCATTAGAACTGCCTCAACAAGGGGTATGTTTTTTTGTTTCACGGGGTATGAATAGAATCTATCTCATAACTATTCTCAAAACCCACTTCAACAGGACCATTCCAAGGCAGTGTGTATGCTGTGGGTTACTACTATAACTGTCACTCTGTGGGTGTATTTCAATTCTTGTAACGATGGTCCCCCCCCCCCCCCCCCCCCCCCCCCCCCCCCCCCCCCCCCCCCAACATATCCATTATCCATGGCCGCAAAATGGGGCACCATTTGTCTGTCTGTGTGTTTGTTGGCTCCCTATTTGTCCATGACTTTTTGTATATTATTTAGGATAGCTTCGGGAACATCTACAGGAACAGAGCTGACGTCTTGCATTTTCCCTTCTCTTGTTTTGCTTTGTGTGCCCTCTTCATTGTTTTCCTTTCCCAGTCAATGTCAAGGCAGGATATGGAAATGACTTCAGTGCTCAAGATAAGAAGGGGTAACAGGGATAATTTAGGGATAATTTTCCTTATTTTTCAATAAAAACATACATTGTGACCCCTCGTTAGAACTGTCTCGCCAAGACGGTTCTAATGAGTGGTCACAATGTATGTTTTCGTTAAGGAATAAGAAAAATTATCTCTGGTTTTCGTTAAAAAATAAGAAAAATTATCTCTGAATTATCCCTGTTACCCCTTCTTATCTGGAGCTCTGTTCAGAATTGTGCAGGTTTCTGATCATTGTCTTCTCATTTACTCTGTATTACGACTGTTTCCAGCTGACCAAGCAAGATTCTGGAATTCTCATACTGATCAAATAACAGACAAAGTTCTCAGGCTCTAACTGTAAAAGAAGGACCTACTTACGCCAAAACCATGTTCAGTTTCATGTCTGTACTCATCAGTAGATCTTTTAAGGTAAATATCACCTGACCAATCTGAGACATCTGAAAAATATTATGCAACAAGATTTTAACCCTTAAAGTGCCAAAAATGCAGACCACAAAATTTACATCCGCAATATTTCAAAAAATGTTTCAACTAAGCTATACCATACTGAGAATTCAAAGATTAGAGGGCCAACAGCGTAGATCCAGATAAGATAGCTCATTAGGAGCTGCCTCATCTGGACCTATGCTGTTTGCAAATTGAATTATTTTCTTTTTCAGAGCTTGAAAAGTTAATGGAAATCATATCCCAAAACTATGCCCAGTAATCATGTTAATTAAAATGAAATGATTGCAGTGGACTACATTTTGAAGCCTTTGTGGTAAATCTAAATGCAATATGTTTCACCTATTTCCATTTTTTTTCTAATTCTGACATAAAGAGAGCACAATCAGGTTAATATCATCTAATGGTAATTCTTGTCCAATAGTTAAACACACTGTCTGCAATAACTAAACCAGTATAAACCTGTAGCCTAGTATCCCAAAATCACTAATATTAATAAGCATGAGTCTCAAGCACATCTACACACATCTATACAGGTTCTTTTTTTCTTTTTCTTTCTTTTTAAATCCATCTGAACTCACAATTATTGAAATCTTACTTGTTTAATACACAGAAAATTTACTTTGTAACAAAATAAGCTGACATGATGGTCTGTTGGTTCACTGTTGACAAAATTACGAAAGACTTACTGTCCCAGTCATTCTTTCCTTCACATTGTATACTGTGACCTTGACTCTGGTACAAGGTTCAAGGCCATTGGCATCACCAAATCCTATAGTCTTCAGAAACAGAGGGTTGTTATTTTTCTACAACAGAAAGGAGAAAACACTTATCCAGTTCTGATTTTAGTATTAATTTCAAAATAGGGTGTTTATCTTTCATAATCTGCAATTACATGTGCATCAAAATCTTTTAACCCATTGCATTCTGGGTATTTTTTGTCGTCTGCTGAAATTGTCGTCTGCATCAAAAATCAAGAATATTTTGACAATATTGGTCTAGCTAACTCTTGTAGAAATGATGTTTAGGCAGCAAACAGTTTGGATCTCAGATCAGGCCCCACATTTGTGGGGCCTGATCTGGATCCAAACTGTTTGCCCAAATACCCCTAAAAGGTTATCCCGAATGGAATGGGATAAGAGTTGCTGTGATTTTACTGCTTTGTTAGTGGTCCTTCTAAAAGTCCCAAAGGGCCTTCATGCTAAAACCACTGATACAGAAAAAGCATAAACTATAAAGAAAATTTACTCTTGTTACAGTAGATATCATATGTAGATCTAGCTTCATCTTGTGTAACGAAAACATTGAAATTTTCACTTGGTCTTTGCACTCATGAAAATACCAATATTTAACCCTATTACACTCAGAACAGCCAAAACTCCATAGAGTTTTGGCCGTTCTGAGTGTAATAGGGTTAAACACACCTCATGATCTGGAGAGGAAAACAGGAAGTCATAAAAGTTACCCCCTTTGCAAAATATAATGGTATTACAAATAGCATACATACCTCAACCATTTCAGTATGATTATGTTGTAACCAGGTCTGCTGTTGAGGAGGAATAATGATGTATATGACAACAAATGGGTTTGGTGGCTGTCCATTGCTGTCATTGGGCAGGCCTGATATCGCTACAAGGCAAGAAAAAACAGACCATGTAAGCTGGGGTTTTGGGCATAATCCAAAGACATTTTTTCTTGTTTCTCAATAAAAATGCATGTTGTGACCCTTCAAAAAGCCGCCATGACTTAATGAGGCATTTCAAATGAGGGATCCCTAAATGTTTTATGGTGTATGAACAGGAATACTCAAAATTCCAAAATAGTAATAATTTACAAAACCACCCTTATCTGGACTTTTGAAATAGCCACAGGTAGCATTAACACAAGAGAAGCTATAAAACCATTCCTCCTTAAGAAATAATTTTTCCTTACCCGTGAATTACTGCTGATTAACACGTTGTTGAAGGGCAGATCAGGAAATAGTAATTCACAACAGCAAAGCCGTAGTGAATCAATATTCCTATCTGCCTGACAACACATGTTAATCAGTGATAATTTACCAATAAGGAACTAGAAACATGGTAACTAATAGGGCCCCGCCTTTATGAAACTGTTGAAACATTTAAGTCATAATTATGTGCCCAACCAGAAATAACAATACCAGCTTTCTGTTATCATGTTGTTCCTTCATATTCAATATGTTGTTTGAAATTAAGCCTCTGGAAGTGTCATCAAGATATGGGCAAAATACCAAATCACGATTGATTAAAACATGGGCAATAACTCTATGAAGCTGGAAACTGATGTTACCATTCTTGCATTCTGCACACCTTCAGCTCATCTGATAATGCTTTATATTTGTACCAAGTTTTATAAAAAATATCTTCAAAGGCTTTAAAGTTATAGAGTGGCCAAGATCCATACCTAAAATAACAAAGGGTTATAACTCTGTTAAAAATGAAGTTGTAGTTGTGGTTCTTTTTCTCTACACATTGTCCAATGATGTTTATATTTGTACAAAGTTTTGTGAAAATATCTTCAAAAATTTTAAAGTTAGAGGTTCAACATGTTTTCCAGACTGTCAACTAGAAAGGGGAATAATTTCGTAAAAAATGTAGATGAAGTTACAGTTCTTATTCTCTGCTCATTGTCTGATGATGCTTTATATTATGTACAAGTTCTATGAAAATATCTTTGATGCTTTAAAAGCTATACAGGGGACATGATTGCTATATTCAAAATTACAAAGGGGCATAATTCAGTAACAAGTGTAGGCAGAGTTAGGATTCTGGTTCTCTGCACATCGTCTGATGATGATTTACATTTGTACCAAGTCATGTGAAAATATCTCTAACAGTTTCAGAGTTAAAAAGCAGACACGATTTCTGCCCTCAAAATTTCAAAGGGGCATAATTCAGTAAAAAACATAGGCAGAGTTATGGTTCTTGTCATCTGCACATCGTCTGATGATGCTTTACATTTGTACCAAATCTCGTGAAAATATCTCTAACGGGTTCAGAGTTATGAAGCGGACATGATTTCTGTACTAAAAATTACAAAGGGGCATAATTCAGTAAATAATTTAGACAGAGTTATGGTTCTTGTTCTCTGCACATCATCTGGTGATGCTTTACATCTGTACCAAGTCTCGTGAAAATATCTCTGATGGTTTCAGAGTTATGAAGCGGACATGATTTCTGAACTCAAAACTACAAAGGGACATAATTCAATAAAAAATGTAAACAAAGTTATGGTTCTTGTTCTCTGCACATTGTCTGATGATGCTTTACATTTGTACCAAGTCTCGTGAAAATATCTCTAACGGTTTGAGAGTTATGAAGTGGACATGATTTCTGTACTCAAAATTACAAAGGGGCATCATAATTTTGGAAAAAATGTATGCAGAGTTATGGTTCATGTTCTCTGCACATCGTCTGATGATGCTTTACATTTGTACCAAGTCTCGTGAAAATATCTCTAACTGTTTCAGAGTTATGAAGCGGACATGATTTCTGTACTCAAAATTACAAAGGGGCATACAAAGGGGCATAATTCAGGAAAAAATGTAGGCAGAGTTGTGAATCATGTTCTCTGCACATCGCCTGATGATGCTTTACATTTGTACCAAGTTTCGTGAAAATATCTCTAACGGTTTCAGAGTTATGAAGCGGACATGATTTCTGTACTCAAAATTACAAAGGGGCATAATTCAGTAAAAAATGTAGGCAGAGTTATGGTTCTTGTTCTCTGCACATCGTATGATGATGCTTTACATTTGTACCAAGTCTCGTGAAAATATCTCTAACGGTTTCAGAGTTATTGAGCGGACACGAAATGATGACGGACGGACGGACGGACGGACGGACAGACGGACGGACAAGGTGATTACTATAGGGCCTCCGCAGACTTCGTCTGGCGGGGCCCTAACAATTATTCCAATTTTAACATTGCATAGAGTGAAAATCCAAGGATACTGCAACGTTTTCCTAAGGACTATTTTGAGGGGACTTCCACAGAAGTACATCCAACATCATCAAGGTGCAAAATTCCCACACTGTGATGTTAGCAACATGATGTATCACAAAATTTCACATGTCGCGGTTTCCTATATGCTCAAGGGAGAAAATGCTAATGTCACATTAGAATTGTTGGTCCTGTATTTAGGTTTGATTATACTGTATGCAAATGTTGCAAAAGAATACCATGCAGATATGTAATTTGGCCCTTTTGGCATGTAAGCATAGAAGCCCTAATCTTTAGAAGTACTTTCAGCTTACAGAGACAATTTTTCTTAAGATGAATATCTCCCATCTGATTTTCTTGTTTTTTCTCTCCTTATTAAAAATATTGTAATTGCACAACTATTCTGAGTGTATAAATGTTCAAATTCAACTCTGCTCAAAATCAAATTCTGCATATACATTGTACACATAATTTACAAAGCATTATAGAAACGCAAATGTTCATACTCATAACATATCCAAATTCTATAACTTGGTAACTTCATCCTTGCAAATGTATCAAAATATGATTATATTAAATTTTATTCCTACTGTTTAAGGCCCCTCAATGTTTAGCATGCTGCATTTTATATATCACACACAGTATTTAAAAACAGTGTGGGGCTTAAAATACTTAAAGCACCACAAATGAAAAAGATGAATTTGCATGCAGTATAGATCCAGATAAGGTGGCTAATCATGAGCTGCCACATCTGGATCTACTCTGTTTGCCATGTAGTCTCTGAATTCTGAATATTATATAAGTTGGATGAAACACTTTTTTAAATTTTGCAGACGTCTTATTTTTTGTGGGTTTTTTTTTTTCGCACTGTAAGAGGTTATTAGTGTAGCCACATTATCCAACAAGGGGATTTTTAAATGAAATGTCAAGCCCCAATTTCTGCGAAAACTAAAAATCATTTAACACATTTGGCATCTTATAAAACATGACAGCATGAAAGACTACAGCTAAGCCATAGATGGATGACTTGCATTTTTATGTCCTTTTCCAGAGCCCTAGATAAGAGGGAGTATTTGGTGATAATTAGGGATAATTTTTGTTAATTCTGGATAAAAACATATGTTGTGACCCCTCATCAGAACCGTCTCAACGAGACGGTTCAGATGAGGGGTCACAATATATAGTTTCGATGAGAAATAAGAAAAATTATCCCTAATTATCATCAAATACTCCCTCTTATCTAGAGCTCTGCTTTTCAACAGTATTCCAGATGACGGGAGGGTGATAATGAAAGGCTGTGTGCAATGGAAAAGTAAGGAGAAAAATTCTCAGGAACTGACACAATTCAATTCCAGATCCAACTCAAAACACCATGTGGGAAAGAGAGAAGACAAAACTAGTCATCACCAAAGACAACAGCAGCGGCAACCACGTGAACAGCCATTTCCCATGTAGGTGGTCAACTAACTAGCCTGAATATCACAAACAGTATATCAATAACAGACATAACAGCTAACAACACATAAAACAACCAAGAAGAACCAAAACAGAACTGCCGCCTTGAGCGCAATGGAACCCCGTTTAAAGTTGAAAAGACTTCTGCCTCCGGTGAAAATCAAACCCAGGACTGCTAGGTCAGCAGGCTAGCACTTATCCCGCAGAGCTACATTTTGCACAGGTCATGCTACATGTTAAATATAGGTAACTCACACAGACTCATCTCCATTGCGGGATCTTCAGTGGACTGGGCTGAAATACAAAATGTGCAATGAATAACATTCTAAAAGAGTGTGCCTATAGAAGCAATAGAAAAATTTTGTGTTTCATTCTGAAGAAATTAACTATTTCGGAAGATATGAGTCTAACTGCTGACATCACTGGCAACTACTGACAATTTTTGTGACATTTTGATGTCTTTCCTTGGCTTTAGATGGTGTAACATTTCTTTTTCACTACCGTATATCTTTGTCGGAAAAAACATCCATTTATCTGTGTTACAGTGACAAATATTGATTGGATCATGCACACACAGATGAAAAGGCTGGGAGTTTGAAGGGAAAGAATAATTTTTCAGTGTTTTTTAGTGTTCAAATCAAAACAGTTCACAGTTAGACAGTAAGTCATAATTAGACAACTTTTTCATGCTTTGTGCTCATGATAAGATCTACTTTACAACCTGCCTCCAAACATGAATTATTTTGATAATTCACTGCCAGAGCTGATTTATTTCTTAATTAACATACCGGACTGGTTTCAAATTAACATTCATTAAGTTGACCAAATTTTCATAAATAAAACAAAATGACTATTTTAATACAGCCCAAGAAAAGTAAATTCAGATCATCAAGCCAAGCTTGCATTACACTGGTAAACGTTGTAAGCTTGTACAAAGCATCGTCACAAAAAAGATATGAGCCGCGACACGACAAAACCAACAAAGTGGTTGTGCGTCCAGCGCATACTCAGATCAGCCTGGACATCCGTCCAGTCTGATCAGAGTCTTCCCTGTCCGCATGGAGGTAGCTTAGACCCGTAGCTACCATTTGAGCGCCTAGCGGACAGTCTGATCAGACTTGGTGGATGCTCAGGCTGATCTAAGTCTGCACTGGGTGCACAACCACTTTGTTGGTTTTCTCGTGTCGCGGCTCAATTATTATGAAGCATAACTTCATGTGTAGACCAAACTCTGGCTATGCAAGCTATAACCATCTCATATATAGTTTTTTCCCTTCTCCAGTCTACTCACTTATATATTACCACTGATTGTCAACACCAACAACAGCAGTGCGATGACCCACCTGAGCCTGTTTCATAATCCATCCCTGTATCAGATGGTAATGCCTGGCACAGAGGATCCTTTCCTGTCTTAGCCTGAACTTGTTCCCGTAGGCTCTGTAACTGCATTTTAAGGCATTCGTAACTAGCAACATGTAAAACTTGGATCCAGGAGTCACGCTCCTCCTCTGTTGCCGCAGAGAATGTGTAGGTCTGCTCATCTCCTTCATATACTGAATATAGCAGAAATATATAGCAGAACTTCATCAACTCACAGGGTATAAAAACTTACAGGCAATTTGCAAGTCCCAGTGCTCCAGATAAGGAGGGGTAACACAGATAATTTAGGGATAATTTTCCCTATTTCTGCATTAAATGTATGTTATGACCCTTTATTAGAACCGTCTCACTGAGACATATGTTTTTTCACTGAAAAATAAAAAAAATTAACTTAGAATTATCCTCAAAACCCCGTATCTGGAGCTCTGAACTGTCCTATGAATGGCATCCATTGGGCAAAAATTTCTATGAATGGCATTCTAGACAAAATTTGGGCGATAAATAAAAATGTTGGTTGTCTTAAGCCACTGTTGGTGGAATTTCACCACTTTTTCATGGAAAAGTGAGTGGGAGTGCTTATTAGAGAGGAGGTGTTTATTAAAAGAAATACTGTATTGACTCCTTGATACCTTAATAACTACTCTATTTCCTATTATCAGCATTCTTTTTTTTTCATCTTTGAATTTGGAAAAGTCTGTGTTTCCCATCAGACATCCAACAAAACTTTTGGATGAATGGATGTATGGATGGATGACTTGCCATATTACATCCTTTTCAACAGTATTTCAGTCATATCAGGGGGATGGGAGGAAGATGATGAAAGGCTGTGTACAATGGAACCTGGTTTACAACTGAAAAGATTTAATTCTCTGGGAATGGATCTCAGGCCTGCTAGATCAGTAGGCCAGTGCTCAACCCACCGAGCTACTGGGGCTCCAACAAAACTTTCGGCTGAAAGGAAAATAGTGCAGCGCTAAATCAGGCTGCTCTGTAGGAACAGTATGATCTGGGTCTACACTCTTTGTCTACGAAAGATTGTCCAAAGTAGTATTCTGAGCAAGTCAGGAGTTAACTCTTAAAAAGATAAGAATTGACTCCTCTAGGAGCAAATTCTTTCCTTTAAAGGTTGACCCCATTTAGAAAGTTTTTTTTGTCAAACTAAGCAAACAAACAGTCACAAAAGTTGTCCCCATTTGTAAAAATAGCTGAAAGACATGGAAGTATTCCCATACATAAACAATACAAACACCATAACTAAAATCATAAGAAAATGCCCACTTTCCATTCTCAATCTTTTACCTAATCGTGAGCTTTGTAATACCTATGACAAATGAAAAGTGAGTCTGTTCGTTCAGGTCCAGTTCCACAGCACAGCGCTCCATCACCAATAAACCAGCAGGTTCAGATTTCTGAAAATGGAGAAAATAAATTCTCATAGAGAAATGGGAAATAGCAGATTTATATTGACAAGAAATCCTTGTATTTCTTTGCTAGGAACGTAATATACCTTATTAATCCTATTTAACACCCCAAGTATTCCCTTTTACAAAGGGGGAGGAGGGGAGCACTTTAACAGTCTTGATCTCTACTATTTAGCCTCCCTTCTCAATAGGGGTCAACTCTCTATGGAAAGAATTGTGCTACTCTAGGAGCAAATTCTTTCCTTTAAGAGTAAACCTCATGGAAGAGCTACTTCATCCAGCAAGCTGGAATTCATGCAAGTTAATATAACATTATTTTTGGAAAAGTGGCAAGGGGCATTTATAAGAGCAGGGATGTTTATTAGGATTAATATGGTAGGTTGAAAACTTCTGCTAGGTATTCTTTTCTCTGACTTTTCTTTTTAGCATTCTTTCTCTCTCATTTTCTGCAGCATAAAAATCCAACTGCAATGAATAGTTTTAACTTTCAACAAAAATATATGCGTACAATAAGTTGAGTCTGTAACAATTTGGTCATTTGACATAGCTTCAACTTATTGTACACATACATTATTTGATGAGAATATATTTGAAAATAAATCAAACCAAAAGAAACATCAACTTACTGCGTCTTTCCCTTTAAAGTAGAAGAAGAGGTTTCCTCTCAATCGACAGAATCTCTCCACCAGTGCTGAAAAAGAACATTGTAAAACAGGCTTGAAAATGGGCTATAAGCAAAGTTGTTGTTTCAAGTTTCAACACACTGCCTGAGCAAACAGTGCAGCCTCAGATCAGACTGAGCTGTCTGATCAGATTCTGCATGTAAGACCAGATCAGACTGCTCCAGCTTAAGGAGCAGTCTGACCAGATTCTGCATATTTGCCAACAGTTTCATAAAACACACCTTTATCACCATCACAACCTAGTAAATGGAAAGAGCATTGAGTTCATTGAAGACATGGTTCAGTGCCTGATCAAATACTGATCATAGTGTCTTTCATTTGAGCCGCAACACTACAAATATATGATCACTTTTCTGAGTCAAAGATGGTGTTTTGATATTCTTATCATATCATGACATATGTAATTGATTTTTCGCAAACACCCAACAGAGAAAAATTGATGCACTTACTATAAATAAATGGACATAATGTGTACAGTATCACAATTCAACAATCCTGTGAACTTACCTTCACCTTTCTTGAATAATTTATCTTGTTTTAGTTTCATGAACAGGCATCCTTCTTTTTCAAATCTGCTAGAATCCTGCTGTGCCAGCACTGCTAGCTCTCGACTGTTAAACCTCATATTCAGCGTTCAAGAGCTGCTATAGTGTTTGTTATCAGCAGTCTTCAATCTTCAATCTTCAGCCGTTACAGGCAGTACTGAACTCTTCTGTATATAGGCTCTTTGTATGATTTTGCACACTGGTAATTTTTCTCTATGTATTGTCACAACAATTATTTACCCCACCCACCTAACCAGGAAATTAAAGACACCCATCTCCACTATTTTTTTACATATCTGCAGTCTCGAGGAACAACAATCGAATTCGAAATGTTAGAGCTTAAGTTTCTGCCTCTCGACTAGGGGTTTTCACGTGTGTCAAACGAAAGAAGTGGGGGAAAAAGTCCAATTTTGTCAATTTTTCATCGATTCAGGTTATTTACTGTTCAATCGGATTTCCTTGGGTTTCGAGAGAGTAGCTGCCCTTTACCCGCCAAACTGTCATTTGGGTAATAAACACGACCCTGGAGCGGAGTGCGTGGCAAACGTAGTCTTGTGGTCTTGTTTTGTAGTTCCCAGGTTGGTGTTTGGCCTTGACGTTAAATTACTAAAAAAGAAAGATGTTGAAAATTTAGAAAAATTCCAGAGAAATGTCTAAAACAAATTCAGGGGTTACCTGATAACACCTCTAATTCTGCTTGTTTAGCTCTGTTAGGTATATTACCTTTAGTAATGGTGCTGCAAAAAAATCTTTTAAATTTGTTTGTAAGTATGATGAGAAACCCAAATTGTGTTGAATATCAAATAGCTCAAAGACAACTTGTCATGAGAGAATCACCTCAAAAGAGTATCTTCCTCTATATTAAGGGTATTTTAGAGGCATATGACTTGCCGTCAGTTTTTGAGCTGTTGAGCAATCCTCCTTCTGAGTCTGAGTGGAAGCATATACTAAACCACAGGATACATGATGCGGTGGAGTCGTCTTGGAAGGCAGATATTGGATGTAAGTCCTCTACAAAGTACATGAATCCTGGTGTTTTGAAGGTTGGTAGTTCTCATCATATATGGTCCACTGTGAGGAATAATGTGCACGATAGTAAACGGGCCCAAGTGAAATGTAAATTACTGACTGGAACAGATATCTTACAATCAAATCGAGCTACTTTCAATCAACACGCT
Source organism: Ctena decussata (assembly GCA_963989385.1). Classification (NCBI taxonomy): domain Eukaryota; kingdom Metazoa; phylum Mollusca; class Bivalvia; order Lucinida; family Lucinidae; genus Ctena; species Ctena decussata. The sequence continues at coordinate 39,902,192 of OZ022506.1, read as the reverse complement.
ATTGATCCAACTTGTAGACTTTGTTCAGCTGCTCCTGAGACTCGCCAGCATTTTGTGGGGGAATGTGTATTCTTCAAATCTGAAAGACAGGCTTACATAGAAAAGTTGTCTAAGAGCCAGTTCTTGACCAACGGGCATGTCCTACAGCTTCGGAACCCAGATTTTCTCACACAGTTGACATTAGACGTCACAGTAATTATTCCTTCGGAGGATCTTGGTCCTGGAGGGGTGGGAATGCTTGAATTATATTCACGGGAGTACATATTCACGATTCATGTCAGACGGATTATTGCACTGAGAGAGGTTTCGGGGAATTGAAAAAGAAAAGGAAAGATTCAGTGTTCACAGCAAAAGTTATAAACTGTAAATATGTTCAACAGCACATGTATATAAAACACCACCAATTGAGCTCTAAAGTCATAAGGCCAATATTTACCTCATCTGAGGGTGCTCCGAATAAACAAGCGGAGGGACATTAAAAAGACAGAACAGAACAGTAGCGTGCTAGAAGCTTGTCTCTCTCTCATCATGCGGTTACCTATCGGAGCGTGATGGTTTCACAGAGTTTCCTGGTCCTCCTGCACCTTCAACAACGGTATGTAGGTATAATCATTGACTCTTCGGGGATACTACCTACCTACCTACCTAGAGGCCATCCCAGGGGTAGGGCACCTGACTCTTAAGTCAGAGGTCCTGGGTTCGAATCCCGGTCTGGCCACATACTTTCGTTTCTCCTTCCGCTGATTCAAGAAGGACAGTTGTCAGTTACTGGCGAAAGTATGTGCACTTAGTACTGGTTAACCGCTTAGGAGGTCTAAGCCTGCCCAGGAATAGTGTGGTTAGGTTAACTGACCGTCCCGACATGACCTTAGTTGTTTACCGTGGACGTTAAGCATCAAATCAACCAACCAACCCAGGGGTTTTGGGGAGCTGGGGAGAAAGGCCATTTATTTTCAGGGAGCTGGGGAGCACTTGTAATTATTTTCAGGGAGCTGGGGAGCAAGCTCTTAATTTTAGGGAACTGGGGAGCACTGCCTGTCAGAATGCTATTTTAAAAGTTGTTATGGCTTCTGGGGGGACTGTTCCCCCAGACTTCCCCCTTTATACATACAAATTATTAAAAACATCTGTTACGTGCATCTGTTCGAGGGACACGACTTTCTAATTGGCATACGCAACCAGACACTTTGCAGAAACTTGACTGAAACAGAACCTGAATGTCCATTCTAAACATATTCTCTGTTATGAAAATTGTTTTGCAGGAAAGGCATGTGCAACATATGTTGTGCCTATTTAGAAAGATAGGGGGCCTCTTAGTATTGTCTGCTTGCAGAATATTTTGCTTTATCAATTAAGAGATCATTGCTTGCAGATCCTATACACCAGCCACAGAAATTTTCCCTTTTCCTCACGTCCTCTATGAAAATCAGATACGGAGTACTTAGTAAGACTGATTAAGAATTAGGATTTGTATTGGTCAATAGTTGGTGTGCTGTCATAGGTGTAAAAGCCCCACTGAAAGTCAGTAGGGGCTTCAAGTACCCAAAGCAAGCAAAGTTCTGGACCAAGTTGTACAAGCAAAGTTCTGGACCAAGCTGAACAAGCAAAGTTCTGGACCAAGTTTGCACAAGCAAAGTTCTGGACCAAAATAGCTAATAGAAAGTTGCACAAGCAAAGGAAGCAAAATCCTGAACCAAGGTGGAGTAGTGAAAGTATGTTTGCAGAGGATAATGCTATACAACTTGACATTTCCGTGAAGCTTCTGCTTTTCCAGCCTCATGGCAGCTGAAGTTTTCATCATTTTAGGTTGCTCTGGCAACAAGCCAAACAAGCAGCTTGCACAAAAAATATATTGATAGGGACTACTGAAGAAACATTTATTTATTATTATATTTGCAATACAAATGCTAGATGAGCAATAGTAACATAAATATTTTAGCGTTCCCGTTAAAGTCAATGACAACTTAAACTGCCATAGCAACCCAAGTACCATAGCAATTGACATGAAACAGAACTTATTGTTCCCCCATCCCACAGATGTTACATTTCGATTTGTCATTTGAAAAATAAAATAAAATAAATGGACGGCTGACAGACACTGGACCACAGCCCTATACTGGCTAACTTTTTACCAAAACAGTTGCAAATATATACTGTGTTGCAAAGAGACCGTTTTGTAAATTTCCTATTAAATAACGCCAATACGAGCATTTAAAAAGTGTGCACTTGTTTCACCTCTAAGTATATGATTTCTGTCTGCCTCTGAGAGCCATTTCATTATGTAAATTAATAAAACACAAAAATGTTGTGATTTTATAAGGAAAACATCCGAAATTTTAAAAACAAATTAACAGCAAAATGATGTCCAGTTTGCTGCAAGTGAAAACATGTAAAATTGACATCTGTATTCGTGCTGCTAGTTAGTAATTTTACTATTTCACATCAGTTAACACTGTCTGGTTGAATCTAGTCTAGCTTGTCCCATAACCTTGCGAGGTCGTTGGGCACCACAGATGACTTTACAGCAATATCTTTCCACCTAGTCATGTTTTCAGCTGCCCTAGTTGAGTTAGCAGTTAACCGTAAGAAAGAAAAAAATACTGCAGAATTTGCGTTTGCAGTAAAAGATAGTAAAATATGTATTCAGGAAGTGCATACTTTCTTTGGTCTCTGAGTATAGTTACTTCACCTAGTAACTGGCAGAAATTTCAAGCAATGTAACTCTGATCAACTGATGAAAAGTGTCGAACATTTTAGGGGGCACGCTTGAATATTTTTGGGGAGCTGGGAAGAAGCTTTATTATTTTTAGGGATCTGGGGAGCAGGGGCAAAATAATTTTAGGGAGCACGGGCAAATATTTTAAGGGAGCTGGGGAGATTTGGGTATTATTTTCAGGGAGCAAGGGAGCACTGACCCCCCTGGTCTGGCATCTATCTATCTATCTATCTATCTATCTATCACAGAGTTTCCTGGCTTTCCTGCACCTTCACCTTCACAATGGTATGTATGTCTAATCATTGACTCTTCTGGGGCCTGATTAGGCAGATACTATCTATCTATCTATCTAAATTACATTCCCTGCCCTGCCCTACCATATTTGCAGCATGTCTAGCTATCTTCCATATCATCTTAACCGCCAAGGAGGACTTCAGATGGTGCTCTGCCTTACCAAGAACTAAAAGGGGGTTAGTTGAACTTAAAAAGCAAATAAAAGGACAGTTGGTGAAATGAGTATACAGTCCGAAAAAGTGTTTATCTAGTTAAAAGATAAAACAGAATATAACAATTTAAGGGGATGAGTGGGCCACCTTGCAGATAGCCGTGTTGAACTGTGCCACGGTGGATAACAGTGGGCTGGTAAAGGATTCTAAGGATGGTGTTCGCGATAGGAATGAGGAATGAATAAAGACTGATATAAAATTCCACAAGTCATACCGTCGGCACCCCAAGGTTATTTTGTTTCGTTACACCCCCATACCTGGCCCCGAGGTTATAAAACTATTTTCGTGCTCAGCTCAGCTGAGCATGGAATTCTCTCTGCTGATAAATTCATAAGCAGAGAAAATATCAAACCCAGATAAACTGAGCAAGAATAGCAACTGTACTTATCAGTATGATTTGCTATTTATTAGTAGGTAAAATTTCATGCTCAGCTGAGTAGAGCATGAAAAGACCTTTATAACATTGGGGCCCGATATTTTAACAACAACCCTGGGCTTGCGTAGTCTGGTGTTGGACACATACTGTACCAGTCAGAAAACCATCTTGGCTTTCATTACACCATTGATGGTAAGTGATTACATCATTAAGAGTGACATTCTTTGCTCGCCGGGCCGTGTAGCGCAGTAGGTAGCGCGTCTGACTGAAGAGCCAGAGGTACCTGGTTCGATACCCGGTCCGGCCACTTACTTTCGCTTTCCCCTCCGCTGATTAAGAAGGTCAGTAACTGGCAAAAATATGTGCACTTAATACTGGTTAACCACTTAGGAGGTGTAAGCCTGCCCAGGAATAGTGTGACTAGGTTAACTGACCGTCCCGACATAACTAGGTTAATAGACCGTCCCGACATGACCGTCCCGACATAACTGTTTACCGTGGGCGTAAAACAAAACATCCCTTGCTTATGCCTTAATTGTATGGCAGGTGAACCCAGCTCACGTATAAGACGAGTTTAGCGGCGTGTGCAAGGCATTGCTAGGCCATCATAGGAAAGGGTGGGGCATGTCAGCAATGGTTTCATGCACTGGAGTCATGCAGAGTAGAAAAAGCATGAAGTCCAGTTCTGTCGTCAGGCATTATGGGGACCAGTCTAAACCTGGCCCCGAGGTTATAAAACTTTTTTCGTGCTCAACTCGGCTGAGCATGAAATTTTCTCTGCTGATAAATATGAAAATGCCAACTAATGTTGGCATTTTTATATTCATAAGCAGAGAAAATTTCATACTCAGCCAAACTGAGCAAGAAAACATCCGTACTTATCAGTAATTTGCTATTTATTAGCAGGTAAAATTTCATGCTCAACTCAGCTGAGCATGAAAAAAGTTTTATAACCTCGGACCCAGGCCAGGGTTTGTATAGTCATGTCCACCCTGGGTTCTCGGGTTTAACGTTCCGCCAACAAAAATGCCATACGGCGACGGGGCCTCAGTTTAAAGAGCGCGGCATGTCAGCAATGGAGTCTTGAATTAGATTAAAAACATGGGCGGTGGCTTCTGTCCGTCTTTCCATCTGTCCATGCGCACTTGGTTTCCGATCATTAAGTGGAGCAAATATTAATGGATTTTCTTCAAACTTGGTTTGTGGATAGGTTTAGGGAGTAGCTCGATAGGAATTGAAAATGGGCAACTATAATTAATTCTGACAGGGTTTGTTATTGTCGAAAAAGAGTTCTTTTACTATTTGGAATATCTTGGTGAAACTTCTCAGAAAGGATCGAAGTAAGGAAAGCTTTCTGTTACAATGAGTCTTCCGTCCACAAGGTTTATCTGCCTCTGCCGCTGGCCTGTAGTAAATATTTCAAATATTTTGGCGAAACTTCATGGTAATGATTGAAATAAGGCAAGATGAAGATGAATGTATAGACTGCAGCCATGGAATCCATGGCTGCAGTCCCGCTGTGGCTCTTTGAGACCATCGTTATGAAAATTGAAACAGCATAGATAAGGTATTTGTTACAATCTGAATTTTGTCTAACGGAATTCTCTCTACCATGGGGTTATATACCTGTCCAAAATGTGTTTTCGAGTTCCTTTACTGTTTAGAACACCTTTGTGAAACTGCCCCACGAGTACATCGATGTTGACCGTCTACGAGAATGTCTGTCAGCTAATCAAACATACGGTGCTACTCTGGACGATATCATGCGGTCAGGTGAGAAAATTGGGTCTCTTGATCTTTGCTTACGTGTATGAATTTTCAGTCCCAGGCGTACATCTTCATTCTTCAATCGATTTTCATCAAATTTTATGAGAAACCATTTTCGGTCTGTGCATTTGTCAATTTGTGTGTGGTTCCAGCTGTAGGGTCATCTAACTGCAGGTCATGATCGCATCTTTCAGAACTGTCAGAGCTATGGCCTTGTCTCGTCACCGATCTTGCGGCCATGCCTCGTGCGCAGACAGAAAAAGGGTGCACAAAAATACAAGTACTACTATCCAACTTAAAGACTGTAAGACCGCATAGTTTTTAATGCATTATAGTCATGTACATTTTAGCTCACCTGAGCCACAGGCTCCAGATAGGCAGGCTCCGTCGTCTGTCGTCGTCCGTCCGTCCGTCCACTTCAAATGACTTCTCCTCTGAAACCACTGGGCCAATTGTAACCAAATTTCATTTGTAGCCTCCTTGCATCTTAGGAACGAAAAGTTGTTAAAACGGTCTTGGTCACATGACCAACATGGCCGCCATGCCCATTTATGGTAAGAACCTTAAAAAATCTTCTCCAGAACCAATTGACCGATGGCCTTGAAACTTGGTATGTAGCATTGGTTGCTCCGGTACTATCAAGATTGTCCGAAATGATGACTTTGGGTTGACCTTGATCATTTTACGGCAAGGTCATACATGGGAAAATGCTAGAACATAAGATTTCATGGAAAGTTTTGAAGGCCTAAAAATTGGTAAATACAGTCATCTTAATGAGTGCATGAAGATTCATGAATACAAGAGGTCAAGGTCGTTCTTTGACCTTTGACCCTGAATTCTCATAGTTTGACAATTTCAAACGTCTGCTTAAAAGCCACTGAGCCAATTGTAACCAAATATCATATAGAGCCTTCAGGGGTTGAGGGAACGAAAATTTCTTCAAATGGCCTGGGTCACATGATCAACATGGCCGCCATGCCCATAGATGGTAAAAATCTTTAAAAATCTTCTCCAGAACCAACTGATCGATGGCCTTGAAACTTGGTATGTAGCATTGGGTACTCCAGTACTATCAAGATTGTTCAAATGATGACCTTGGGTTGACCTTGATCTGTTTTTACAGCAAGGTCAAATATGGAAAAATGCTAGAACATAAGGTTTCATTGGAAGTTTTGAAGATTTTGACCACTGGCACTTGACCAATAATGTGTATATATGTTTAACAGCGTTTCTATGAAAAAAAAAATATTTCCTTGCTAAAAAAATATATCTAAATGATATTTTTAGCAAGGAAATATGTATATTTTTTTCTTTGAAAGTCAAGTGCCAGTGGTATATACAGTCGTCTTCATGAGGCCATGAACAATTATGAGTACAAGAGGTCAAGGTCATTCTTTGACCGTTGACCCAGATTTCTCTTATTTTGACATTTTCAAACATTTCCTCAATAGACAAAGGGCCAATTGTAAACACATTTCATATAGAACCTCCAGGGGTTGATTGAACAAAAATTGTTCAAACGCTCCATGTCACATGACCAACATGGCCACCATACCCATTTATGGTATAAACCTTTAATATATTTTTCTTCTCCAGAACCAAAAACCTATGGCCTTGAAACTTGGTCAGTAGCATGGAGTACTAGAGTACTACCAAAACTGTTCAAATGATGACCTTGGATTTACTCTGACCTTTTTTTTGTGGCATGGTCAACTATGAGGAAATGCTAGAACATAAGATTTCATGGAAAGTTTTGAAGATTTTGGCCTAAAAATGGTATATTTGGTTGTCTTAATGAGTACATGAAAATTTATGAGTACAAGAGGTCATGGTCATTCTTTGACTTTTGACCCAAGACCATATTTGGACAATTTGAGACAAAAGAAAAAGCCACTTTGCCAATTGCTCAGATGAGCGATTCAGGGCCTCATGGCCCTCTTGTCAAAAGTATCCAAGACTTCTTCATGAAATGGTTGCAATACATAAAATTATTAAAATGTCTTCATTCATACTGTTCGAAAAACAAAGGAAAAGTAAAAGGATATGCAATGGCCGAGAACTAATATGAATAAAGAACTCTGAAAGATGATCAGTGTAGCTATCTAAGGCTTAAAGCACAAAACAATGCAAACCGTAGATTCAAATGAGGCGGTAATAATGAGCCGCCTCATCTGGATCTACACTATTTGCTGTCTGGCCTAGAATAGTTTCAATATGATTCAGCTTGGATAAAACACTTTCTGGAATAATTACAAACGTAAATTTTGTCACTTTCCGCTTAAAGGTATAGTTAGAAAATGTTTGTATATCTGCACTATTCGGGTAGGAGCGGTGTTCAGATATCGGGATTTTTTAAACAACAAGAAAATATGCTTTTTATTGTTTGTTTACTCTTTACAGGTCTGTAAAAATCTGTTAACTTTATTTTTCACATAAGATGGCTAATGTACAATCTTAATAAAGATGTTATGCAACTAAACTGGAGTTTGCAATATAAAAGTATCAAATAAAATGGTTGAAAACCAATAAATCTGTGGGAAACAAAATTAAATGAATGTAAAAACTCAAATATTGTTGGTTTATTTTGCTAAATAGACCTGAAGAAAAAAAACAACTATCAAACATAAAGAGCTTCCATACATGCCCAGTGCTCCAGATAAGAAGGGGTAACAGAGATAATTTAGGGATAATTAGCATTATTTCTCCACAAAAACATATTTTGTGACCCATCATTAGAACCGTCTCGTCGAGACGGTTCTAATGAGGGGTCACAACATATGTTTTCGTTGAGAAATAAGAAAAATTATCTTTTAATTATCCTCAATACCCCTTCTTATCTGGAGCTCTGATGCCAAGTCTCACTAACTGAAATAAAACTTGATTGTGTCCTCCTGGGAGGTGATCCCCATAAGATTTTTAAAATATCACTATTTTTTTCAGAATGCAGGTCTTATTCAGTGTTTCTTTAATCGCAGAATTGGATGAAATGCTCCATCAATTTTTACATTAAACACTGGCCAAGAACTGCGCTCTATATATTTTCTTTCCTGTATAAAACCACTCAAAAGGCTCTAAATCTGTTATAGAAAAAAATTAGTGATATATAATCATACGAAATCTCACTTTGCCGTTCTATTCGGCTATAAAACGGGATTTCACCTCGCTCTAAAATGACCTCATATATCTAAACCAGTCTTATGAAGTCCTGCTATAAGATGGTGTATTTTTTCCTTCCAGAAACAATCCCAAAAATCTAGATCCGTCTTATAAGACAGATCTAGACATTTGGGATTGTGTTGGAAGAGAAAAAACTCTGTCTTATAACTAAAGGAATATGGTAACTTCAAATATCACAGTCAGTGCTTCAGAACTTGCAATTAATTTCCTGGTATCAAACATTTTAATGTATCTGAGGCTTCTAAAATACTAACCTAACAATGCTCCAGACTTATGTTTGAAAATGACAGATATTTTTTCTGTTCTTATTCTCTGAACCTTAAATTATGGCCCTCATTTGAAACGCCTCAGCATAGGCCGACAACCCGTGTGTACGTATTCAGACAAGCGGAAGTGTATCTCACGGCACCTCGGCAAGGCATTTCAAATAAGAGGTCACAAAGCGTTTTGATAAGAAATACGACAAATGTAAGTCTGGAAATTATGCTCAAAACCTTTATCTGAAGCTCTTACACATTACAGTTGGCTTGAGGACAAGGCATCTCAGTTTGTTTTGTATGCTATATATACATTCTCGTAATGACGCATTTACGCAGAGTTCGAAAGGTTACCATACTGCATATAACACATTTTTGATCCTCATCCAATAAACATCTAACACTTAAAAAAATGTTCATGTTCCGTATGAGATTCACGATATAGCTACTAAAATGTCACCCACCAGATGGTAGCTGAAGATATTTTCGCAGTTGATTTAGATGTTGAAATGATTCCTATTCACAGCGGCCTGGAGGTATAAAGCCAGAACTCAGTTCTTTGTAAAGTGTATTATGTATGAATTGATGCAGATGAGCTAACTACAGTGTTTGCGGATACATGCTATACTTTGCACTTATTCATAAAAACCCGAGGTAGAATAGCTCTAATATAGAGCTGTGTAATGCAGGTCTTCCTCTCAGGGCCCTGAAATCTAAGAATTGCACAATTCTTAGAAAACGCATATCTAAAAACAGCTTTTCTGATCAACAGTCTCATGAGACCGTGTATTATGATATAAACACTCGATGATAATAGTCATTACAAAACTAAGACCGTTCGACCTGAAACAAAGTCAAATCATGTTCTATGAATTTTCATATGTGCCTTTCCTGTCTGACGTTTGCAGTTCAGTTCTACTGCAACAGACTTTGCAAGTATTTGCAAATGATGGCTTGCTCTTCAGTTTGCATTTCCAGAGTAAATTCACCCAACAGAACACACCATAAAGTAAAGAGTCTATATGTGTGTAAGTTCCGCTGTATGCCCAAAGTAAATTTCGTAGTAGACAGTTTGGCCAACGGTATGAAGAATATATAATATGGCAGGAAAGCCTATGTATTTCAAAGACGATAGAGGTCCTCGTTTTTTTTTTTTAAATATTTTTGACAATGCTACAGTTGGTTTGATTTCTACACTTGTAGTTGTATTCCTGCAGTATCAGATAGAATATATGAAAATAAACAACGTCAACGACACTAAGTGAAATGAGTTTGATTAATATATTGCAACAGTCATTATTTCTATGAATAGTAGTATTAAATTTTTTTCTATTTTTGTCCGTCTCCGTCGGCGAAACCTTTACTGATAAGAGGTCCATTTGCGTGAAGGTATACAGGTGGCCAAACGGGGCGCACGATCTTTTGTCCACGTGTTGTGTATTCCCTGAAAATCTCAAAGTTAAATTTGTCTCCAGCTTTGACATCCATTTTCAGCTCAAGTGGTGGATATTGCGTCACCATAAGCCAGCAGATGCGAGCAACCTTATGTAGATACTGATGTACCGCCGTGACGGCCATAATGTCCTCTGGTACCGTCTTGGATTGTTTCAGCAACGTCAACACCTCCTACAATATAAGATACTTCTATGTATAATGGAAAAGGGGCGAGGCACAAGTACAATAATACTCCTGATGACAGAAGTTGTGCTGAATATCATAGATCAATCTGAGGCAGTTTGTTTAAATGTATAGAGCTTCCCTTATAGACACGCATACAGTCACCCTAGTACTTTGCACAACTCGGTTACAAAATAGCTAAAATTCTTATCAAATGCAATTATTGTATGATTGAATCCAAAAAAAAAGCTCGAAGCTGCCTCCTCTATTTCTGTGTCCGAAGCAAACGTTAGGTAATGCATAAAAACATATCATCTGATGGCTAATGGGATTTACTAAAACTTTTCTACGTCATTTCGGATATTTGGATAATACATTTTTAGTGTGTTTTCGAATGTGTCTAATCGCATAAAAGAAGATATGCTGTATTCAATCTGTTGCAAACCATCAGTAACATGTCACTTGTTATATTTATTTGAGTCGTGAAACAAAACATGTATGAATTAGAAATTCTATTTCACATTATTTGATTCCACAACTCACATGAATATAACAAGTGAATATGTGTTTGCTCCAAGATTGGTTTTCTCATCACCTATCGGATATTATTTTAGGCCTGGACAGTCTACTCCAGGGACGGATATAAGCTTAGTAGTAAGCCACCAGCGCCGGCTGAGGCCAGAGAAAAAAGAAAGATGAAAGAAAACAGCACACTTACCGCCACAGCTGTCTTTGTAGCCTCAGCGGCTATCACTTTACGAAACTCCTTTATGTATGGTTCTATCTTTGTAGTTGGCTCAAATTCGTCCGTCTGCAATAGACAGCACAGTTTCAGAAACGAAATACATGTATTTGGTTTTAAGATAAAAAATGACGTAGTTTCAATGTTTCACATGCTGCATAAGCTACTAAACAAGTTGCAGAGACGGTATATTTTCAATCATAATTCAAGGTACTTTTTCTAATCTCTCAATTAAAAATCATGAGAACCACAGAGCTTTGAAACATGTTTTTGGCCCAAAATATATTCGGGAATTACTACATTTCTAAACTTTGGGATCAACTTGGCTTGCTTATCACAGCTCTCGCTGCAGTAGACATCTCTTTCCTGATGTCCGCGGCTGCAATCTTTCGTGCATTCATTGCATGAATTTGGAGCAAAAATAAACAAGACTATTTTTGTAAGCTACAAACATATGGTTACATGGGCGCATAATAACAAAGTTGTTACTCAGTACACTAGAACAGACAATATATTCTCTACTAAAGCTGACATATCAACATGAAAGATATTTATACTAAAGTTAACGTATCAACATGAAAGATATTTACAGCCCATTAATAAAACACTCTGCTGCAAGCAAAAATAGTAGGGTTCCTTTTGTAAAGACTATGTAAATTGCCTATAATGTATCTCTGTAAGGTTATAAGTCTGCAGAATCGATGCATGTTGATTACAGATAATATTCTATCCTAGCATCCTTTTGTAAATACTATGTACATTGTCAGCCTGGCCGCGTAGCGCAATCGGTAGGCCACCTACTCATAAGTCAAAGTCCTGGGTTCGATACCCGGTCTGGCCACACACTTTCGTTTCTCCTTCCGCTGATTCAAGAAGGGCAGTTGTCAGTTACTGGCAAAAGTATGTGCACTTAGTACTGGTTAACCGCTTAGGAGGTCTAAGCCTGCCCATGAATAGTCTGATTAGGTTAACTGGCCGTCCCGACATGACCATAGTTGTTTACCGTGGACGTAAAGCAACAAATCAATCAATGTACATTGTCCAAAACCTATCCTACGTAAGATTACAAGTCAGCACAAGCAATGCATGATAATTACAAACACTATTTTATCCTAGCATCTCACACCGCTTAAATGTGGTACAAAGGAAACAACTGAAGAGGACTTGCTTTGAAAAGACATACATGCATATCTTGTACAGCCTATCTACTTAAGGCTACTGACTGGTATACACCATAGATTTTCTTTTATGGAAATATTTTAAAGTGTGCATCTCAGAATAAGCGTCTACATTATTTACGTGAATGAAAACTTTGTAAAGCTTATGTACATTGTGTACAACCTAACCAAATATGATTACAAGTCAGCACAATCCATGCATGTTGACTACAGAAAATATTCTAATTCTAGAATCTCAAACTATGCGATCACACTGCTTACACTCGGTTTAAATAGGAAACTGAAAAAAAAGAAATGTTTAGGGCTTTACACATATTAGAGAGCTTATGAACTTGATGGTATTCTTGTCATATTTTATATTGTGCATCTCGAATGTAAGGGCAGAGCGCTTACTCTGCTTACAAATGAAAAGACCACCTTTTGTAAAGAATATGTGCATTGTCGCAACCTATCCACATAAGGTTACAAGAAGGCACTATCCATGCAGGCTGATTATAACTGTATATGTGTAAAGACCTCTACTGCTTACACTGGGAACGATGGGGGAAAAGGAGAGGAACAATTTTCAAAAAGCCATATACTTAAGGATTCAAACTGGCTCATGCCAAAGTTCTATTTTCTGCTAGTATTTTATATTGTGCATCTCAGGATATGTGTGTACAGTGCTTACACTGATTACAAGCGAAAAGGCTGCCTTATGTAAAGACTATGTATACAGTCTACAATATAGTCTACAATCTATCTGTATGAGGTAACAAGCCCGCACAATCCAGGCATGGTGATTACAGATAATGTTATTATCCTACATCTCAGACTATGTGATTACAACCTATCTACATAATGTTGCAAGTCGGACCTATCCATGCATTATATTCTCTTGACAATTTTTTCTAAAAAAGTATTCCTTACCCCAAAATCTAAATCTTCTGGAGGTTTTGATCCTTTAGCTGGGGCTTTCTTGTCAGATTTAGGTGCAGCCTGTGCTTGTGATGATTTCTTTTTATGAAACAGAAAAACAGTCCATTTCACAATTTGTAAGATTACACATAATTGCACAATTTATAATCTAAAGAGGCCGAGAAAATATGTATAATATATTTTGAGAAATGCTATGTAACAACGACAGCCACTACACATTGTAAGGAAATATATAATAAATAATGTTGCACTTATTGTATAGTTGATATTCCTTTGGAGCAATGAAAATGTAAAGTATACCATTTAGACCGCATAAGGGTTCCAATATGGCTCTACTGTTTGTTACCAGAGAGCAGAAAAAATGTATTAACACTATCACACTTATTTCTATTAAACTGAGTGCCCACTCTTGTTGTGACGGATTTTCATACACAGCATAACTGAACATTCGTTACTAGTAATCCTTGGGAACCTAGGTCACGGTAGGTACCCGTTTGACCACCCATGTGTCACTTAGCAATCCAAGGCCACGACAGTACGTGCGCTTATGAAGCAAATACTAATTCTCCATCCACATTTCTATGAATATGTCGGAAGTTATCTTAACCAAAGCATGTGTCATTACTACAATGCGACAGAACTCTTTTCTTAGGTTTATCAATCCATAGAATGGAAGTCGGTAAGTTGGGCACTTGAAACTGTGCTTGCTCCAAATCAAGACATCTTAGCCCAAATGCAACTTTCCAAAACTTTCAAGCAATTACCTTCATTCTTCTGGGTACAGCCTTCAAGTTCAGATTCTAGTGAACTTTTCAGCATGAACTTATTTTTTTTTTACATAGATGGCTGTTTGAGGTTCAAAGATTTTTCAAGCTATTTAAGAGCTTTTTGTTTCCTTGTGCTATTGGAGGCTAATCAACAGAATAACCATAACAAATTTATCAGATCCTTTATTCAAGGGACTTTTGCGTGACTGTACCATATAGTAAATATATACTGATGCCAAAAGAATAAGCAAGATGTTTCAGTCATTTCAATGATATAAAAGGAGGTAAGTCAACATGAGGTAAAATTCAAACTAATGGGAGCAGGTAGGTCTGAGCAAACAGTGCAGTCTGATCAGGGTCTACATTATTTGCCATTCTATCCTCATCTTTTGGATGCGTTTCTGCACTGTAAAACAAAACTGTCGGTCCCATTTCACAGACAATTACAGTAATTATTTTTAGTGACACAATTTTAAGACTTTTTTGGGAAACAAGAATTTTTAATTTATGAAGTTTACCGCTAATAGTAGCGTTGGAGTGGTGGCGACGTCCTCAAGCTGGTTGTACTGTTTCCTCGCAGCTTCCAGGCACAAATCGTGGCATTTCTGCAAAATTATAATACCATGTTATGATATTATGGACATGATCAAACTCGCCCCCTTCCCAGTTCGTAAAATCATAACCCTCATGATGTCAAAAACTACGTGGTAACACTGATCCTATAATGAGATAATGAACGGAATGTATTTCAAAGTACTCGTTTTTATGGTGTTAAATTCACTGTACGTTTACTGTATTTATATTTGAACCTGTTCTTTAACAATATAGTAACTCTTAGCATTGAATCATGCACTGACAAAAAACATCACCGACTACTATGAATTAAGGAAAATGGACAGTCGTTCATTTTAATGGCAAAACTATCGGATCAGGGGCCGTATTCATAAAGCCACTTAAGTGGTTGCTATGCGGTTGCTAAGGCTAAATATCTATAAAGGAGATTCCCTACAACTATGAAATCTGGTCTGGAGGAACAGTCTTTGTAAGACTGTTCCTCCAGAGCAAATTTCGTAGTTGTAGGGAATCTCCTTCAAAGAAATTTAGCCTTAGCAACAGCATAGCAACCACTTAAGTCGTTTTATGAATACGGCCCCTGACTCTCAGATTAATCAAAACAATAACCTGTAACATTGCATATAGCATGTCAATAGCTTCCTCGTCCTTTTTATTCTTTTCTTCCGTCAAAGCTTCGTAAGCATCTGTCCATTCATTGTCATAAACACCGTTCAACTCCTCCGCCAATTTCATTGGTCGATTAGGATCACTAAGTTCCGTGACGTCACTGTTTCCAGACTTCAACAATCGGGATGATAGTTCACTTATCCTATAATCAAACGAAATAGTTGTTGTTTTTAAATCCATTTCTGCATCACAACACACTTTAGACTAGAAATGGTTTTGATCTGTATCATTCGGCAGTTAGAACACACTGTTCTGTTCTGTTCTGTTCAATTCTCGTATCGACGTTACCCAAGTGGCTCAACGGTACGTAACCATAGTTGCACACACCTGGCGCCGGGTGTCCGTCCAATGTTAGAACACACTGCAGAGTTCTTGATATTAATTAAGGAATGAATTTCATTTTTCTGAGGTTTATCGAAGTGTAAACTACATTGGGTCACGTGCAAAGTGAATGAACCCCGAAGGAGTTCATGTAAACTTTGCTAGTGACCCAATGTAGTTTACATTTCGATAAATCTCAGAAAAATTAAGTTCATTGCTTATATTTACATTCATTTCAATTAAATCTTTCATGAAAAATCTTCTATAAGCGCTAAAATTGAAGCAGTAAAACATGTAAACGCAGTTTTTCTGCTAACAGCAGAACGGCATGCATGACGTCATGACGTTGCTGACGTCCAATCAGGTTGTACAGAGCTATTGTTTATCTTTACGTCACTGACGTCGCGTGTCTCAATGTAATTATTGGAATGTAAACTACATTACGTTCCATCGGTTTACTATAGGGCTTTTCAGTAAATACACCAAGTATGTAAATATATTAAAAAGTATCCATCTGTTCTCTGTATATTTTCATGCTGACAAGAAAACTTGGTGGCACTTTTGCTCCATCTATTATGGTGCTACTGGTAGAAAGGAAGCATCAAAATCATTTTATTTCAGCTACTGAACACATATTCCAACAGGATTATATAATTAAGAGTTTGTGTTGGATTTCATGAAAAAATAGGAAGTTACCGTTGACGTGACGTCACTTAAAAAGATATGTGCTAGTTTAGAAATGCTTTTTGAATACTGAGAAAACAGAATTTATTTCAGTTACATATGTTTTTTTGAATTGTTCATTATAAACAAACCAACCATGATGACCTACCAATAATCACTGTATAATGCAGTAAAGTCTACGGGAAAATATGTCTGTGGAAATTGAGCGTAAATGAAAGTGGTCAAAGTACCCAAATCATAAAGCGAACTAGTAAGGCATAATTGAGCCGCGACATGTCCAACAATGTGGCAATGTGTCATGTGCTGTTCAGACCATCCTTCTCATTTGGTATCATTTATACAGGGTAATCAGAGACCTCACTGTTGGCTCTTCGGCGTGGGTCACTTCCATAGATGGCTGATGTGACAAGCTAAGACTCTGATCAGACAGCACTTAAGTTCAGCCTCTAATAGAGCCTTTGCTTGACACCAATTCTACATTGTTGGAAATTACATGATGTGGCTCAAATAAGCATCGACAAGTGTACGAGCCTAAGAAAGTTACCGTGTCACTGGTTGGAGGTCAGTCGTGAATTGGATATGTCACGAGCGTAAAACGCGAGTGATATATTCACTGACGACTGCCTGTGAAAGTTACCGTGTCATTGCGCTCTCCTTTGCTTTCTTCTCCTCTTGCAGCTGTTGGTTCATGGTTGCGAGCTTCGTCTCATAATATTCCACTATCTGTTTTTGTTTACTATCACCATCGTCGTTAGCATAGTGTCTCTGTGAAGAGAACAAGTGTAATTTATCTTAAGAGATATATATTCAGGCCTTCGAAAAAAATCTACAGGGAAAAAAGAAAAGTTACCGGTATATGAAACATAACATTTGGTTACACCGGGACTTGAATTTTCAGAAGTTTAGATTCCAGAGCCCGCTCTTTTTGGAGTCCCTCACGAGCACAAGCGCTCAGTTTATAACACATAATTTTATAGGTGCGCACTTCTAAATTGCACATCTACAATGGCGCCAATTCGTAAGTTTTAGAACAGCATTGTAGAAAAGTCACTTCTATACAACAACAGTATTTTTTTCTGCGTTAAAAGTGGTCCAATCGGAACACCGCTCGGCCAGTTCCGTGAATCACGAAATTCGCCGAGCGGTGTTCTGACTGGAATTGGCCCCAATGTGCGCTTTGGTTAGTAGACGCAAGGACATAGTCAAGTCGCACTGTCCTCCTTCGTGTCTTAAATATGCAATAAGCCTAATAAATATGGGCCTTTCTCCTTTTCAACGAGTATAGCTCGGACCAAAGTTAAAGCTATATTTTCTTCAAATTTATCCTCAAGAATTTGCTCTAATTTCAGACCTGCATAAATTAGTCAAAGCTTTGTCATAGGCTCCAAAGAAACAACAAAGCATTGCAGGGGAACGGCTACTCAAGAGCATTCACTATAATTCTGATGTCGCATCATCTGAAATCTATTCTTTCATTATACATACAACAGTTTCTCCATCTAATGGTAGGCGGCATCCGCAAGACAGTTTTAATTTGGAACCCCAACATATGCTCTATGAAGAATTAAAACAATTAGCCGCGACACGACAAAACCAATGAAGTGGCATATGCGCCCAGCGAAGACCCAGGTCAGCCTGGGCATCCGCCCAGTCTAATCAGAGTCTTCGCTGTCGGCATGGAGGTAGCTTAGACCCTTAGCTACCACTTAAGCGCATAGCGGATGCCCAGGCTGACCTGACTCTTCGCTGGGCGCATATGCCACTTTGTTGGTTTGTCGTGTCGCGGATCAAATGGAAATAACTAGAAATGATCGTGGAAATTACACCAACTGACTAACAAGTGCACATATTTATATGACAAGGAAAAAAATTTGTTCCACCACAAGATCTGTCGCAAAACTTTAAAAGATTTTATTTTTGGCACAATCTAAACCGGCAACTGGCCGAGATCACCTCAACAAACCTGAGTATCCCCCATCCCCCATTATCATGCAATCGACAAACTCAAGAATTTTACAAGTGAAAGCAGGCCCAAGGCCTATATACTAGTTTTACAACAAAGGGCAAATTATGGATTTCAATAAATTAGCATACATACCCTAACTGAACTGATATAACCATATAATTTCTCATTGATGTCTATAAACACACTTTTGGCTCTTTGAGGGGGGTTGGTGAAGTACGGCATGTTATCTCGGATTTGCTTGAAACCGTTGCGGACATTAAGTAAGTTCATAGTCATCTCGTGAGTCTGTTCGCCGATCGATCTCACACTCAGCATCCAGTCACTCTGGGCCCCAGGTCCCGGCCCACCTGGCCCACCTCTTGTCGGTGCCTGCTTTTTTCCTGCCATCATTATCAGTTACCTGTAAAAGTACATCAAATTCAATATAAAACAAGCAAATTCGACGAATTTATGTCCCCCGCCTTGGAAACTAGGTCTCAACTGTATATACACTTAATGTTTGAGCTGGAAAAGCGGTTAAGTTAAAAATGTCAAAAAAGTAATAAAAAAATAATGTGAAGATTATATCCAAACCACATGCATATCTTCAGACCATGACCAAAATACCTGTGAAGTTTCAAAGGAATCAGCATAAAACTGTAGGAGGAGTTGCGCACACAAGGTACCCACTATCTAGTCACTATGATAGTAAAATCGCCTAAAAATGACTAAGTTCAACTTGTGGAAAAAGTGACAAAAATAATGTGAGGATTATATCCAAACCACATGCATATTTTCAGACCATGACCAAAACACCTGTGAAGTTTCAAAGGCATCGGCATAAAACTGTTGGAGGAGTTGCGCACACAAAGTACCCACTATCTAGTCACTTTGATAGTAAAAACGCCTAAAAAATGACTAAGTTCAACTTGTGGAAAAAGTGACAAAAAATAATCTCAGGATTATATCCAAACCACATGCGTATCTTCAGACCATGACAAAAACAGCTGTAAAGTTTCGAAAGAATCGGCATAAAACTGTAGGATGAGTTGCGCACACAAGGTACCTACTACTTTAGGGGGACGGAAGGACGGAAATAAGGACGGAAGGACGGACGGACGGAAGGACGGAAAGCCGAAAACTATGTCCCTCCGCTTTTCTTCGAAAAGGCGGGGGACAATAAAATGCACCAGTGACGAAAATAGCATAATTTGCAAACAGCGTAGATCCTGATGAGGCGGCTCTCTAGTCTTTGAATTCTCAATACGAAATGTCTTGGACAAGGCATTTTTTTAAATTTTTGCAGACGTAAATTTTGTCGTCTGCTTTTTGGCGCCAAAATGAAAACAGGTCTAATTGAATGTGCAACCCGCGTTGATCTAGATTAGGCGACTCATCATGAGCGGTCTCGTCTGGAGCTACAATCTTTTGAGAATTCAGTGCCATGCTTTCAAACACTACTTGGCAAACTATTAGGGCTAATACTACAAAATTTAAGCAAAAAATGGCTTTACGGGATTTATAAGCAAAATTACCTATACGAACATGCTATGTCTATTTGAAGGAGGCGACGGATATCATCAGAAAGAGAATTCCAAGCTCGGATAGTAGAGGGAATAAAAGAGTTAAAAGTATACTCCCATATTTTTTTTCACCATCTTTAAAATAATCAATATGACTAATTTCGTTAGATAATATATAATCATATGTAAAGCCATTGTAAAAGATTAGAAAAAGTGATTCAGTTTGATGCAGTTTTTAATTAAAATAAAGTATTGAGATTGAAAATGTAAATGAACACAATCGTCAGCCAATAGGAGAGTCGATACCACGCCCTACGGTCATATGACGACACCTAGGTATTTTTCTTATTCGTACACGCGCTAGTGACGTCAGAGCAAATTAATTCTGTCCAATGAGGCGATTTCGATAGCGGACCGCGATTTTACAAAATTTATTTTATTTCTTGAAATAAAGTTACTTCTCACAAAAAATGCTCTTAATAGTTATTGTCAAATGTATAAATGGGCCACTTCGGAGTTACTGTATAAATATTACACGAAATAGTTTTTGTAATAAAAAACAAGGGCGTAAATCTTTAAAGAAAATATTTGTATTCGCGTGGAATGTCTGGATATGATTCGCATTCCTAAGATTGTATGTGGTTGCGTGAACTAAGGGGGTAGAAGATCTCTGAGATAATTTGGCGTAAGTCCATTTATTATCTTGTAGAAAATGATCAGTTTGTGTTTATTCCTCCTGTTTTGCAAGGACTCCCAACCAATTCGTCAAATAGACGGTTGATGCTACAAAGTTTCGTAGCACCCGTTATGGTTTTGGCTGCTTCTACATGTATAGCCTCCAACAGCGTTTTGGCTTCCGTTGAAGAGTTATTCCAGACTGAATCACAGTATTCTAGGAGAGGTCGTATATTTGTTCCAGTGACTTTCTACTTACTTTAAACTTCAATGCCCGCATAAGGTTCCGCCTTATCCATGCTTGCCCACACATATTATCAACATGGTCAGACCAGGTACATGAACTAGAAAGTGTAAGACCTTAGTGTTTGTGAGTTTGGGTTTCTGAGAATATGTATAATTCATAGTTAACCCTTAAAGCGCCAAAAATGAAAAATTGTTGAATTTGCAAACAGTGTAGAACCAGATGAGGTGGTTACTGAGTTATAGGGCTCTAACCAGTCTCAGCGGATGAGGGTGCAGAGTATAATATGCCAATTTATTGTACGCATTTAATGTCCCCTTTCACTTGGCCAGTCATTTGTGTTCATTTTTGAGGGTTTATATTCATATTTGCTGCACCCAATTGTATATATGATTACTTGATAAAACTTTCAGCATTTCACGTCAGATTGTTTGTACCAAATTCGCATGCTTGCCTTTAAACTCTTATTATCACTACTCATCTTAGTTTTAACTTCTCTCATAATTCTTTTTCTATTCTTGATTCTTTGGTTGTCGGTGCCTTCTACAAACTTATGCATGATGGATATGAGGCCGATGCTTACAATATTTGTATCCTTTAATTTGCTTCCCAATGGGTAATACTTTAATAGCATGGAGAATCAGGATCGGCCTATTTCACAGTAGCACCTGTGTTTGTACGCCAAAATCAATTAGTTTGGGTATCAGACTCACTTATTTGTTCCTGTACTATCTTTTATTGCTTTGATCTGATTATTTTATTAGCAGGAGATATTGAAAGTAATCCTGGCCCGGTAACATCTTCTGATCATAGTCTCTCGATCATTCATTGTAATGTCCGTAGTATTCGAAACAAAATTGAATTTATTAAAAATAATTATGCAGATTTTGATATAATGTGTTTTACAGAGACCCATTTGGATGTTAACGTAACTTCAGATAGTATAATGATTCCTGACCGTTATGATGCTCCACTACGAAAAGATCGTACTAATCATGGCGGCGGTATTTTAATTTATTTGGCATCTAATTTAATATATAAAAGAAGAAATGATTTGGAACAGTTTTGGAATGAGAGCATCTGGGTAGAAGTCAAAACAAAACATGATGTCTATTGCCTAGGAGTATTCTATAGTCCGAAACGAGCAGATCAACAATTTTTTAACCAACTAAATCTTAATATTGAAAAAGCTTACGAAAATACAAAAATATAATAATCGTTGGTGACATGAATGAAGATTTATTAAATCCGAACATGTATAATTTACGAAATCTTCTTTTATTAAATTCTATGATAAATGTTATTTTCGAACCTACAAGACAACAGGCTATTATTCTGGACCCAATTATAATACCTGAAGACATGGAATACCTCGATTCCGGTATAATTGCAAATACAGTGGAAATTAGTGACCACCATGCCACTTATATTTTGCTTCCCTATCATTATGAAGTGCAGTCATCATTTGAAAGAAAGTATGGCTCTATAACAGGGCCAATTTCGATCTGTTAAGTCAGTATATTGATAGTTTTGACTGGACCTGTTTATCGTCAGGGACAGTAAATGATGCATGTAATTTGTTTACAAATAGATTTTTAGAATTTGTCGAAAAATGCATTCCATCTAAAGTAATTCTAGTTCGAAATGACGATAAACCGTGGTACGATTCTGAAATAAGAAAATATTTTAGAATAAGAGATCGTCTTAAAACCAAAGCCTCCAAAAGTAAAACTCCAAATGATTGGTCTAAATATAAACGTGCCCGCAACAAAGTTAACAATCTGAAAAAAACACGCTAAGGAGTTATTTTACAATAACTTGGAAAATATCCTGCTTGAAAATAGTTCGAATAATAAAAGAGATTATTGGCGAGTTATAAGATATTTTGTTAAAAATGATAATTCTAAATCATGTATACCACCTATGTGTAGCCCAGTCGACAATACATATAGTTATACAGATCACGACATAGCTGAAACTCTTAATTCTTTTTTTACATCAGTTTCAAAAGTTAACGATGAGAATGCTGTCCTACCTAATTTTACTACGAAAACTGATAGTATTTTGAACTCTGTTAATGTTACGGCTGACCAAGTCGAAGCGCTAATCAAAAGTTTAAATCTAAATAAAGCTAGTGGCCAAGACTTGATCAGCCATAAAATGTTGATAGGAGTAGCAAAGGCTGGTTCGAATCCATTAGCTATACTGTTTAATAGATCACTAGATGAATTTATTTTTCCAGATTCTTGGAAAATAGCTAATGTCATACCAATATACAAGAAGGGCTTAGCATCTGACCCTTCAAATTATAGACCAATTTCTTTATTGTGTTCCATAGGTAAGTTGTTGGAGCGATTGGTGTTTAAGGATATATATAACTATCTACATGAAAGTAATATCCTGTATAAATATCAGTCAGGGTTTGTACCCAACCACTCGACTACATTTCAGCTTATAGACATTTATCACCAAATACATGTATGTCGAACTTTCGATAATCACCAGTATTCATGCATGGTATTCTTTGATATATCAAAAGCTTTTGATAGGGTGTGGCATAAGGGTCTTTTGTTTAAATTAAAACAAAATGGTATTGATGGGAAACTATTATCATTGATTTCAAATTATTTGTCTAATAGAAAGCAGAAAGTAATAGTAAAATCAAGTTCTTCTTCTCTACAAGCAGTCACAGCAGGAGTACCTCAAGGATCTGTTTTAGGACCACTTTTGTTTTTAATATATGTAAATGACATTGCCGAGTCAGTCTTAAGTTTGACTAGGTTATTCGCCGACGACAGCTCTTTGTATTTTTCAGGATCTTCTTTGGACGATATTGAAGGAATTATGAATCATGACCTACGTATAGTATTTTCGTGGGCTTCTCAGTGGTTAGTGAATTTTAATCCGAATAAAACTGAGGCTATGCTTTTTACTCTTAGAAACGTCGATAATCCCCCATCTTTGATTTTTAATAACACCCCGATACAATTTGTTGATCATCATAAACATCTTGGAGTTACCTTTAGTTGTGATGGAAAATGGAATAAACATATTGAAAATATTCTACAGTCTGCTCTAAAAGTTATCGGTATAATGCGTAAATTAAAATATGAATTTAGTAGACTGGCTCTTAATCAAATATATATATCGTATGTTAGACCTATTTTTGAATATTCGTCCATTGTATGGGATAGTGCAAAGCGGATTTGTTAGAAAAGGCACAACATGAAGCAGCCAGAATTGTTACTGGATTGACTAGATCTGTGAGTTTGGATAACTTGTATAAAGAATGTCATTGGTCCTCGTTGGCAATTAGACGTAGATATCAAAAACTTAACTTTATGTATAAAGCAACAAACAATATGGTTCCTGAGTATATTTCTGATATAATTCCCCCCTATGTTAGAGATCAAATTAATTACCCGTTAAGAAACCGAAATGATCTAATAGTACCAAACAGCAGAACAGAAATATTTCGTAATTCATGTATTCCATCGTCTATCGATTTATGGAATTCACTCGATAATGACCTTAAAGAGATATATAACTTTGAAGGATTTAAAAAGAATTTAAAAGATATTTACCTTAATGTAACAAAAGTACCAAGTTATTATGTGTATGGAAATAGACTTTTAGCAGTATTGCACTCGCGGCTGAGAAATCAATGTAGCGATCTTAATTCTGATTTATACAATAATCATGTAATAAACGATCCATTTTGTGCATGTGCTGAAGAAATTGAAGACGCAGTTCATTTCTTTTTCGAATGTCAAAGATATGATGTACAAAGAGCTGTCCTGTTTAATTCAACGAGGAACTTTCACCCCCGTAGTATAAATGTCTTGTTATATGGAAATCCTGACTTATCTGATCAAGACAATCAAATAATTTTCGACGCTGTCCATTCATTTATTAAAAATTCGCGACGATTTTAAGTTTAATTTGTACTAGAAAAGAGCCCGCGCAAGCGCGGATATATTTCATGATGGCCTTAGGCCCAGGTGAAGATATGACCTTTACCATGAATACTCACTAAAGCTTCATTGGCCTAATTAGTTGTCTGCATCTACAAACTTTCAGGTAGCACACTGCATTGTTTCTAAAAAAATCAACTTTTTTCACTTTTTCCTATAGAAAAACCTAAGTGACTCAAAAGTTGACCTTGCCGTAAAACAGATCAAGGTCATTCCAGGGGCATCATTTATATAAATTTTGTTGAGCTTTTGAGTCCTTGATGCGACATGCTAAGTTTCAAGATCATAGGATTTGTGGTTCTGGGGGAGAATTAGTTGATTTGATGCTTAACGTCCACGGTAAACAGCTAAGGTCATGTCGGGACGGTCAGTTAAGCTAACCACACTATTCCGGGGCAGGCTTAGACCTCCTAAGCGGTTAACCAGTGCTATGTGCACATACTTTCGCCAGTAACTGACGACTGCCCTTCTTGAATAAGCGGAAGGAGAAACGAAAGTATGTGGCCAGACCGGGTTTCGAACCCAGGACCTCTGACTTATGAGTCCAGGTGCCCTACCGATTGCGCTAGCGGCCCGGCGTGGTTCTGGGGGAGAAGATTTTTTAATTTTTTTACCATAATAAATGTTTGCCATCTTGGTTATGTGACCTGTCCTGGGTATTTTTTTTTCTGGAAAAATTGGGTCCTGGAACGTTTTGGGGGAAAATATTCAAGCCCTCTGAAGACTAAAGGCTTATTTTGCTTCGTTGAATCATTGAAATTGATTTGTCTGCTTCGCTGGAAAAATGCCCTTTCTTACCTGGCGCATGTGTGTTAACCTTAGACATTTTTAATTTTTGTCTTTTCGAAAGTTCAGTTCAGTTTGAATTCTCCTAACGACGTTCCCCAAGTGGCTCAGCGGTACGTAACCATAGCCGCACACACTTGGCGCCGTGTGTCCGTCCAACTTTTCGAAAGACCATGTGCGTTGAGCTTTATTCTTCAACAGGCGAGTTCGATTGGCTACTCGTATTGACTATCGTTCTGGAAGAAAATGGGTCATTTCGAGCCAGGGCCGTCGGGACTATGACCATTTAGTTCTTCATCCGTTTAGACATATGAGCAAAAATACAAAAATAAATCGTTATTTATGGGGAATGACGTACGTTCATGGGTCGGATTTTTGCATTAGAACCTGCTAAATTTGGACTTGCTAAGCAGGGCGCCGATATAACGACGCAGAACCGAAACGACCGGATTAATTTAAAACGTGTATTCGAGTACACGATAATTTCACTCGAACGCACCCATTGTTGACAAAAAAAAATCGACCAATAGTCGAACTTTCTAGAAAAATACTTGGGAGAATTTAAAATGAAAGACGAATTTAATTCCCAAATTCTTTAAATCTACGTGAAACTAAAACACACGCTAACCGAAATTATCAATGATAGCAATATGCGAAAGAACCAGTATAGAAATTACGCTTGAAAATGCCACCAATTTTGCAGTTTATGCGTTACTTCGTTTATTTAGTATTATAGATATGCGAAGGTGTGAGGCTATGTACAAATACTTTTGCTACTGTTTTTCTTCATCTGTTTTGAAATCTTATATCACATGAAGGGCCTCGACGAACGAAGAATCTTCTTGTTTTCTTCTCTGTCCTTTGCCTCCTTCTTTCTTTCTCTCCTGGCTTACTAATAATTCTACATTGGCTGGTTATGTGCATGCAGGCGAGTGTTCTTTAACTTACTTTGTGATATGCAGTGGGCTTTTCTAATCATATCTATCTAGTGCTAAGCTGTCATGTATGTGTATTTATATGCTTTATGATTTGCACTGTAGGGGAAGGGCCGTAACTAATGTTGTGAGAACTTGTGGCCCGACCCCATTGCTGTATTTAGAAGCAATAAAATACGTTTAAACTAGATGAGGTGGTTCAAAATGAGCCACCTCATCTGGATCCACACTCTTTGCCCTATAGTCTTTGAATTCTCAATATGATATAGCTTGGACAAAACGTTTTTTTAAATTTCTGCAGACGTAAATTTTGTCGTCTGCTTTTTGGAACATTAAGGGTTAACGGAGGGTGCACCGGTGGCTCAGTTTTCCTCGAAATAACCATAGAAAATGTTTTGCCTGCATGAAACCTGACCAGCCATGTATCAGCCCAGCTGCCTATGGTGATCAAATCGGTATTGAGAATAGCAGCCTATGTTAAGGAAGAGTCCATGACAATGTATAAGCTGGTATCGTCAGCAAATAGGCGAATAGAGGCACCAATGTTTCTAACAATGTCATTTATAAATATAAGAAATAACATCGGTAGGGCGCCTGACTCATAAGTCAGAGATCCTGGGTTCGATACCCGGTCCGGCCACTTACTTTCATTTCTCCTTCCGCTGATTCAAGATTGGCAGTTGTCAGTTACTGGTGACAGTAAGTGCACTTATAGTACTGGTTAACCGCTTAGGAGGTCTAAGCCTGCCCAGGAATAGTGTGGTTAGGTTAACTGACCGTCCCGACATGACCTTAGCTGTTTACCGTTGACGTTAAACAATAACACGACGACAACAACAACAACAAAAGCTGCGGCCCAAGAATAGAGCCCTGTGGGACACCTGATTCAACAGAAGCCCAGTCAGATGCCTGGCCACCAACAACTACACGTTGTTTACGACCAGTCAGGTAACTGGAAAACCAACGGAGAACCTCGTCAGAACAGCCTGTTCCTGATAGTTTGTGGAGCAAACCCCTGTGCCAGACTCTGTTAAAGGCTTTACTAATGTCGCAAAAAAACTGCTCGAACTTCTTTACAAGTACTTACCGCTGGGGTCGCATTATAAACACATACAAGTGAGCGACTTTATGGATAGAAGGTTTATGATGAAAAGTTCATATGGGGGGAGGAGGGGGGGGGGGGGAGGGTAAAGCCCCCCAGAAGTCAAAAGCATTTTTCTCGAATCTAATAGTGTAAAGAGTGGATACTGAGAAAAAATAAGACGATGGTGAAAAATAGGGGCTTCTAAAGGGATTTCGCCTTTTTTGAGTGATATTTTAGGGTTTAAGGAGGACTCAAAACAGTGTTTTAGGAATTTTAAGGACGCTTGAAAGCCTGCAGTGCAGATCCAGATAGAGCAGCTCATGATGAGCCGCTTGATCTGGATCTACGCTGTTTGCAAATTCAACTATCTTCGTTTCTTGCGTTTTGTAAGTGTTATGGTTATTATAATTGCGAAATATTAAATAAAGGTGAAAATGTATGAAAAGAAAGTATTTTATTACAACTGAAATTTCCGAAAGTATCTTCACAGTATCCTACTTATATTTTAACAAGGTCACTGACTTGACTACGTTTCAATCATGAGTATCCAAGCGTATATGTCATTTTCATTCAGTTTATGTCATTTTTTAACCAAGATGCCAGTAAACACCTAGGGCCGATTGCTCAAAGCAAGTTTAAGCTAACCTCGAGTTTAATCCATACAAAATGTAAGGCTAACCTAGGGGTTAACTTTAACCAGCATTGTGCAATCGGCCCCAAGTGTCTCCCACAATAAAGTCACAGTCACGTAATCTGACAGAATGTCCGTAACGACCGAAAATACATACAAGTCCGACACAGTGTAGATCCAGATAAGACTGCCTTAAAAGCACTATTGTCATTATCATTCGGCATACTAGCTCTGACGTTTAACGGTTTGTCTTTGCAATTTCTCTTTATTTCCAACAGAATATTTCCCAGTATGATGAGCTTGACAACCATGTTCGTGAAATTTTTTTTGTTACTGTTTCGAGATATCAGTTCGCACCAATTAGGACCTCTGCTACAATGCTAAAAGTGCAGTCCGGATGAATGGCGCCCACAGGCCACAGTGACGGCAGCATGGGAGAATGGTTCAGAAAACAGTTGGAGTTAGGCAATGATGCCTTCTCTCACCCACCCTCTTCAATTTCTCTACATGATTATTTCGACTGCTCTGGAAGAACATGGTGGAACGGTTAGCAAAGGCGGCAGAAGTTTGCCGATGACACTGATGCTCTTGCTTAGGAACAGCGGGAACCAGAAATACTATAGCTCAAAGTCTCTGTAAATTCTGAACAAGGTATGAAATGGAAATAAGTTCTGAGAAGACCAAAATGATAACAAACAGTGACATGCATTATTTAGAGAGAGTTAAGGTAAAGAAGGAAAAAAAGGTGGAAACTGTAAAAGGCTTCAAATACCTTGGCACAGCTGCCTCAGATGAGAGCTCTAAGCCAGAGGTTCTCTCAAGGACTGCACTGCAGCCGCAAGACGAACCCTATTTGAAGAGATATCACTTGGATCAGCACTTCCTTGTCATATCCATATTAATTGAGCCGCGACACGACACAACCAAGGAAGTGGCAATGTGCTCCGCGAAGACTCAGATCAGCCTGTACATCTGCCCAGTCTAATCAAAGTCTTCTCTGTGCATTCAATGGGTAGCTAAGACTCTGAACTAAATCCATGCGGATATCGAAAACTCTGATCAGACTGGGCGGATGCCAAGGCTGATCTGAGTCCTCGCTGGGCGAACATGCCACTTTGTTGGTTTTGTCGTGTCGCGGCTCAATTTTCTGTGTACCTGTGGACCTCGACAGCATAGTTGGAGAAAATAATGCAGGCTTCTGATATGAGATGTTAACGAAAGTTACTGAGCATCGCGAACGATGACCACGTATATAACTGCTAGCAATGTGGATGTGCGTAGAAAGACTCCTGACTATTTTCACGAAACAGAAACGAAGGTCTCAAGGTCTTCTGGCTTCAAGGTCTTCTGGCTTAGCAAAGTAAATTCTACTGGACACAAAAAGAATATAATAAGGTAGACAGAAGAAGAGGGAGAGAGGACATAGGTGAACTTTGCCAGCATCAAAAAATACTTTACAGCATGTGCAATTTAGTGAAGCTCTGATCATGTCAGGCTGGTTAAGATTAATAACACTCAATCCGGCAGCCCCGGATCCAGGGGGTGGGCTTTGGGGCTTCAACCCCGCCATCTGGAATCTGATGACATTTTGAGGTAATTTACCCATGTGGTTAGACTAAAATATATGTTGTGACATCTCATTAGAATCGCCTCGGCAATTCAGTAGAATCGCCTCACCGGTGGTCTGGATCCGTGCCTGGTCCGCGCTGTCTGATCAGTCTTCCGTCTTCATGAATCAGCGTGAGGGGATGCGCTGGCAGCATGAAGTATTTGCCAGAGCTTTAGAACAGGGATAATCTAGGGATATTTTTCTTAGTTGCCATAAAAACATGTTGTTGTTACCCTATGGTGAGAGAGGCGCCGTGGTCGAGTGGTTAGAGACGCTCGGTTATGGTGCAGAAAGTCGCCGGAAGATCCTGAGATCGTGCCAGGGTTTCACCATCCGACGACTGGAAAACTCTCTCTGTTGACCCAGCAGTAAATGTGTACCTGCTTCGAATCAGGGAAGGATAAGGCAGCGGAAAGGAAATGGATGGGCTCCGTCGTTCATATGCGGTGTCCAAGACACAGCGGGCCTCTAACCCACTGTGCTCTAACCCCCTCTGCACCTACGGCTACTAGGCTATGGGAACCTTTACCTTTTACCATATGTTGTTGTTTACCCTATATCCTATATTTAGTAGGCTATATTACAACAGTTTCACCGGGACGGGACGGGACGGTATGTTCTAATAACGAGTGCCAACATATCTCTTCACTTAGAAATAAGAAAAAAATCTCTGAAATATCCATGCTACCCCTTCTTATCTGGAGTTCTGATTTGCTGTTCGAACTTAGCTGGATGGTCCCTTTTTCAGTGACTTTGGCGGGCACCCGATGTAGGCCCTAATAATTAGGCTAATTGGTGCGAAGTTGGTCGATCATTCGATCTACCCTATTGATGACTTATAGCCTCGCAACATTGTAAATAATGCCGGTACCCAGTGAGACAGAAGCGGGTCCTGACCATACCTTAATACTTAAGATTTCGAAATTCGAGTGGGTGGACACAGAAAATAATTGTAGTCACAACACAGCTTACCTGTTTACCTGAATAATACCTGTATAATTTTACAACACAGGTCGATCTTGTGCATATTTTATCATTGTGTTTGTTATACAGGTAAATTTATACACAAAAAATTCTTACCTTACGACTCCGTGTTGATCAACGTTAGTCCCTATTTTTTCGGATTCCAAAAATCTAGCCGATTTCGCAAAGAAAGATTGTTTTGCTCAAACAATATTGATATTGGTATGTGTAGAGAAGTACCCCTAAATCGGAAAAATACCCAACATGACCGGGCGTGTTGTGGTTTCCGAATCGATTGTGTAGTAATCAAAAGACCATAAAAGTGCATTTAAAACCGGCAACCAATAGTGTTGTCACAGTCGTTTCTCAGGTGTTACGAACGAAACGCCGGGTAGCATGTGTTTGATGTGCACGTTGCGCAGGTGTTACGCATACATTGCAAGAGGAAAGTCCTTTCTGGGGGTGGTTGGTTGCTGGTTGTTTTTGTTCCACGACCCTCTGAGACAATATTTCGTCTATATCGAGCCGTCTCTCAGACGGAGAAAGATGGGAGAGATTGGATAAACAAAAGAAAAAAATCCAAACGGCCGCCACCCGCACCTACTGCAAGCACAGTAGGCCTTTGCCCCTCTTAGCCAAAAAGGTAATATGTGAGTGAACTCCGAACTCCGACCAACAAGGCCGCTAAACGTTATTACGACGAAACGCTGGGTAACACTACAGAACAGTTCTCCGGACCCGGAGAGAGAGAAGAGAGAGAGAGTACGTCTATGTGAGTGAATTTCCCACCAACAAGGGTGTCATAATATGTGAGTGGTGCGCGAACCGTGCCACAAAAGGATCTCAGTTAAGAGTGCGCATGAGAACCGCGTATGCCTTATGATACCTATACCAGTCTGCACACCATGTCGCTTAAACATTTTGAGCTGCGAAGGCACTGCCTATATTCTTATGATATGCCCCTCTATGGCAGGCACAGTTCGAGTTCGCTGGCGCACCTCAAGTTCTGCACCGGAACCGGGCGTTGTGGCCAGACTGACCCAGACCAGTCTGCATTTATGCTTACTTTCATCAAGGTCTTCGCTATTTGCTGATCCCTTTCCAAGGGAAAATACTGCTTGGGCCACTTATACGGATGTAGTGGTAAATGTGGAAAGTAATGACTGCGCAGACTGGCGAAGCAGGTACAACTCAGTTGCCCGCTGAAGCCCAGGGGCCGTATTCATAAAACGACTTAAGTCGTTGCTATGCTGTTGCTAAGGGTAAATTTCTATGTAGGAGATTCCCTACAACTATGAAATTTGCTCTGGAGGAACAGTCTTACAAAGACTGTTCCTCCAGAGCAAATTTCATAGTTGTAGAGAATCTCCTTCATAGAAATGTCGCCTTAGCAACAGCATAGCAACCACTTAAGTCGTTTTATAAATACGGCCCCTGGATCATAACCGAAGCCTGGTGATGGACCCGCTTTATACGCCGTTAGGTGTTTAGACAGACATGCCGAGAACTGGCCCCTTGGTGCGGACAAAGGCGATGTCGGACGGGGTTGGGGACATTATTAGTCCAACACCAGACCTGAATTTCAGAAACAAAGTTTCTAATTGAAACATTGTTTCTAAGTATTTTCCGGCCCAGTCACTGGGCTAGGGAGATATAGGGCGGTATAATTTATTCGAGACGTGTGTATTTAAAGGTGTATAAGGGATACAGATTTCTTTTCAAAAATCAAACAGAACCATCCAAAATCGTCCCGAATCCCCGCCCCCCACCCCCAGTCTCACCAGAATGCTTTTTTTTTTCGACCCCCAGATAGTTGACAAAAAGTTTATGACCCCCTGACACAAAGTTTATGACCCCCTCCCCATCCCAGCTACCCTCCCCCCCCCCCCCCCCCCCCCCCACACACACACACACTCACACCATATTACCTATTTTATTAATCATGGTGATTAATTATCTGTTTAAACTTTGTCTGTATTTCTTGCACTTTCTTTTGCTTATGGCCATCCAGAAATCTGTTGTCAAATGCTCAATATGTTAACTGTTGATAATATCATTTGGGCTTCTGGGGTCTGGGGGGGCACAGCCCCCAGAAGCCACCGTGAGTAGTTTTTTGCTGATTTCAACGCACCTGGAGAGCTGATATCACGAACGCATGCATTAAATTTAAACTCCGTTCATTAATTCTGAAACTGGGTTTTTCGCTGCTCATACTTTTATAATCTAATCAATCCAGGTAAGACTGTGCATAGTGATAAAACTCGACTTCCGCCGATTTCTCATCAATGTGTCCTATGACTCTGTCCTTCGTAGGATGCTGGGCTAACCTGCACAAAACTGCAAAAGACAGATTTTCAACCCGCGACTAAGTCCATCGGACAGGTTGGAAACGCCTTTTAATACCATATAAAGTGGTCGCTATAAATAGTTTCGTGTACGGGTGGAGTTAGTATTCTAACACATGTTCTGCGCGTGCGAAATCAGTCAGCGTGACAACAAGCTTGTCATCCAGATAATTTGTTCTCGATTTGAAATTGATAACACCGCATAAATTCATACTGGACAAGGTTTTCAGCGTTTCATCATAGTATCGCCACCGGCAAACAACGTCTTAACGACGTCATATCAGCGTCAGTGCGACGTAACGATGTTCACTGGCTACATTTTAACGCAAATATTACAGCTTTCCGCAGTATGTAATAAAGTTCTTAAGTTCAAAAACATTTATTACCAATGTTGCGTTAAAACTGCAAAGTGAAATACAGGGACAAAAGGACCAAACCGTGCACCTCTAAAACTTATTCAGCTCCCCTTAATCAGTCTAATCCTCCTTCTAACCCCCCTCCCCCCACGCTCTAAAGAATAATCAAATAATTTCCCACACACAACTTTAAACTCCTCCCCTCAATTAGGCTACCATCCAGACTCCCACCTCTCGGCATGACCCCTTCCCAAACCTCCTTATTCAATCTACCCCCTCCAATAAATCACGGGAATAAGAAAAAAGTTCGGCTAATTTTCAAAGGCCCCATTGCTCTTAAAAATCAATGATAAAAAATGTATGAAAAATGTTTGTGGAGAGGTATCGCAGCAAGCTTATCACTACAGGTTCGTCATGGTAAATGACCGCTATTTTCCAGGTTTAATTATGTAAAACTTCCTTGAGTTTCATATAAAAATGTTTTAAAATGTTTCGAGTTTCATATAAAAATGTTTTAAAATTATTTGGGTCATTTTAGTCGGCAACCAAAATGAACTACTTTCGATTTCATAAACTTGAATTAATTGGTAAAAATACAATGTACAAGATTGGTGTCCCGTTCACTATCCCGTTTCTGTTTATCTTGAATCGCTCGACGGGAGCCAGAAAAGGAAATAGTCTTTAGTGAATAGCAAGTAACTACGTGAGCTACATTTTGCAGTTTTAGGATTTTAGGATTAAATATTAGATCCAGTTTCTTAACCTTATTTTGAATACTTGAATTTGTTTGTGTCATGTTTTCGCAGGAAACTATCAAAAGTAGTATAGATCTACATATAAACAACGGGACAGTTGTATCATCCGACTCAGAAGCGAATTTCAGGCCTATAAACATCCCTGCATTTATTTATTTATTTTCCTTCTATAAAGGTCTTCTTGCCTATATATATGTTCGTGGCGCAGGGTAGAGGTCGGAGTGGTAGAATCGAGGGAATAGTTTGTTGAAAAGAAGTGGTGGCTGGGGGAGTTGTAGGGTGTGTCTAGAGACTATGTTGGCGGACTGGGCACCACAGTTATTACCCAAATGACCAGCGTGATACCCACGTGGAATGTATCTGAATATGTATGACTTTAGGCTGTCAATTTTCATCAAATGGTCTTAGTTTGCGGACAGGTTTTTGAAAATTGCTGTTTCGTGCATGTAACTGCAGCATCAGGCGCCAGGCTAAGATACATTAGACCTTAATGAGAAATCGGCGGAAGTCGAGGTTTATCACTATGCATAGTCTTACGTGGATTCATTAGATTATAAAAGTATGAGCAGCAAAAAACCCAGTTTCAGAATTAATGAACGGAGTTTAATTGAGAACAAAATCACCTACTCGGCATATAGACTGTATGTGTACGTTCTACTAGCAAATTATTGAAAAGATGAAGCTGTCCAAGTTTTTGTGTGTGTATTTTCATAAATGGCAGTAAGTTTTGCGTTTGAAAGAAAGAATCTGAAATTTTAGGAGTAGTTTGGGTCTGGGGGTGGGGGTAAGCCTCCCCCAGAAGGTGTGACATTTTTAAAAATGACTGAGACTGATGGAAGAATTCTGATCCCCCCCCCCCCACACACACACACACACCAATATGCCCAAAAAATATATATATATGACCCCTCTGCTCCAAGGCATATTGATTTCCACCCCCAACCCCAGTACATCACCAACCCCCCCCCCCCCCCAAATTCAAGTTCATTCATTCAATATTTTGCTCCGTTTGTTTGGACTGATAGGGTTCATCAATAAGAACTGTACCTACACATAATTAGTACAGTGGGAACCCCCCCCCCCCCCCCCCCCCCCCCAAATTCAAGTTCATTCATTCAATATTTTGCTCCGTTTGTTTGGACTGATAGGGTTCATCAATAAGAACTGTACCTACACATAATTAGTACAGTGGGAAAACAATGCGATTTTGGTCCTACTCCATTTCCTGTCACAGTCCCCACCACCCACACATCCACAAATCCCGAGTGCGAATGAGAATCGGAAAAACCCAGCAAGTAAGAACACGTTCCTGGCTCTCGTCCTCTCTAAACGAGCTACATCCAAAGGACGGTAACCAACTGTGTAATTGACTCCGACACAGAGGCCACACATTCAAACCAGAATACAGGACGTTCTGGGTCTTCTTTCTGAAATGATTTTGGCAAAATCGATCACCAATGTCATTATCATACCAGGAGTAAAGATTTGGCGGTGTCAGAGTTGCCAACAACACGAAACTGTTACATTCCGGAGGTCATCAAACAGGAAGTGTGAATTGTGCTAGATTCTAATTTGAAAATGAAAGTAAACATCAAAATTATTCGTTTGTAAGAGAAAACGGCTCAAATTTGGAGAATACACGCATAATCTATGGCGGAAAATTGGACAAAGGTATCTGTTGTATAATCTGAAGTATTTTATTAAGATTAAATGTAGAAAATGATAACAAAGATAATAATAACAAAAACCTGACTATTCAAACTTGTTTTGATCGTACCTAATGAGTGCAAATTCCATTTCAAAACACAAACTTACACCAGAACCAGAATACATTTACACTCTGTCTCAGTTCCGTCCCACCCCCTGTCGAGCAGGGGTGGATGGGGGAGAGGGACAGGCAGGAATCCCTTGTCCCTTGTTTTTATCTGAATGATGTGAGCATGGCACATGCCTCTAACCCTCTAACGTTACTATGACACGAACCTTTATATAATTAAGGTCGATAGATGACCATTTTTGTGAATAAGATGTGTGTTTTCTTTGGCAATATCCGCATTCTTTCCCATTCACGGAATAAAGCACACGGGAAAGAATGAGGAACAGTATATACACACTCGCCTTTCTTAGTGTATTACTGCCGAAGGCAGTTACAGTTTATTCCGTGAAAGACGGGAAAGAAAGAGGATATAGCCTTTTCTTTAATACAGGCAGCCATGCTAAATTCCAAAGAGTGACGGGTCTAAACCGCAAGCATATGTGTGCCCTCCATTAGAACCGTCTCACCGAGACGTCACATAGGCATATACATACATGTAAGGAAAAAATATCTCTGAATTACCCCTTTTTGACTGAACCATGCTGTTTCAGAAAAAAAAAGAAACACAAAACAAACAAGTGAGTCATGAGCCATTACAAGAGCTGTCACACAAGGAAACATGCCTTGCATGTAATTATTAGATTGCTCTTCTACAACAACCCACTTTTGTTCAATGAACCATTCTATCCTTATCAAATGGATGACATCATTTGTTCATGAAGGGGTGTCAGGTCTAGTTTAGTTTTATCATTTTTATTTTATTTCAAGGAGAAACACACGTTTGTCATTTTTGTGGCGTCTGATCTGATTCTGCACTGTTAGCCTATGTCCTGTTTATTGGGGGCTCTGGGAACTGATGGGTTAATTGTCAGTGGGCTTCTGCGTGCTAAATGAAGTCGGACTCGCCTATGTCACCTCAGTTAAGCAGTCATCTATCTTTAGTGACAACCATGAAGCAAAATACAGTGCAAATGAATCTTTGTCAAGGGTCCATGTTTCCTAGGCAGCCAGTTTTTGTATCCCCTTGCCCTACACATTATGAATGACTGCCTGTCAATCCTGGGTTATTTGCTAATATGTTCGCCCTTATCCACCAGTGAGAGACAGGCCCTTTTCGGTGCTATGCCATACTCTGGCCAAAGAATTCAAAGGCCCTGACCCACTGACATACTAATAGTTCTTTTGCATAAACTGTTGAACCTGGCGAAGACGATCAGCATGTCTCGGCGTCATGCCTGTATGGTGGTAACAGCGGCTCGCCCGCAGTTCATCATAGTATACCTGTTTGGCCAGTATTGTCTGTGTTTTAGAAAAAAATAAAAAATAACAACAACAAAAAAAAAAAAACCTTCATTAGAACCGCTCGCGAGGCGGTTCTAATCATTGATCATCACGTACATGTTCGTTTAGAAATAAAAAAAATATCACAGAATTGTAATTTAAAAAATCGCCTTATACCATACTTGTCAGGAAATGCGAAGTGTAGCATGAGCTACCCTTATACCACTTTTCTCGGAAAATGCGAACTTTTGCTTGAACTCTCTCGGAAAATGCGAACTTTTGCTTGAACTCTCTCCCCTTATACCACACTTCTCAAGAATTGCGAAGTTTTGCATGAACTGTCTCCCCTTATATCACACTTCACAAGAATTGCGAACTTTTGCATGATCTGTCTCCGCTTATACCACTCTTCGCAAAAATGCGAAGTTTGCATGCCCTGTCTCCCTTTATACCGCACTTCTCAAGAAATACGAAGTTTAGCTTGAACTGTCTCCCTTTATACCGCACTTCTCAGGAAATGTGAACTTTTGCTGGAACTGTCTCCTTTTATACCGCACTTCTCAGGAAATGTGAACTTTTGCTTGAACTGTCTCCCTTTACACCGCACTTCTCAAGAAATGCGAACTTTAGCTTGAACTGTCTCCCTTTATACCGCACTTCTCAGGAAATGTGAACTTTTGCTTGAATTGTCTCCACTTACACCATACTTCTCAGGAAATATGAATTATGAACCTCTGCTTGAACTATCTCCCCTTATACCACACACTTCTCAGGAAATACGCTCTTTTGCTTGAACCGTCTCTCCTTATACCACACTTCTCCGGAAATGCGAACTTTGAATTTTCCTGTTATATGCATGGGCTTAGTCTGGTAATAATGACATACGCAAGTGGGTTAGAGTAATAGAATCTGTTGTGGGTTGAGACAGAGGCAAGAAAATCTCAGGGTAGTTTTCACATTATTTAGATCGAAATAATAAAAAAACAGTCATGAGATTTCTTTGTCGAGACCTAAACCCCATCACTGATTATTTTTCACACCATTCATATTTTGTAAAACAGAATATTCATTGATTTTTTTAATTCTTGTTGTGGCAATTCCAATAAACTTCAAGCTAATTTTCTTTTGATAGTTCTGTCATGTAAATTTCACATTGTGCAGTAATTTTTCATGACTGGCAGCTAATCAGAAATTTACAATTACATTTCCTTTACATCACTGGCTGTCAGTTTCATATTCTTCATGCAATTTACATGACAGGTAGCAAGAAGATTTGTTGAAACCAAGTGTGTTACATGATTGGGCTCTACTATTTAAGGAATGAATGTTATTTTTTCATCGTTTACTGAAGTATAAACTACATCGGGTCACGAGCAAAGTAAGTGAACCCCGAAGGGGTTTACGTAAACTTTGCTCATGACCCGATGTAGTTTATACTTCAGTAAACGTTTAAAAATAACATTCATCCCTTATATTTATATTATTAAACGATGCTTTTGATCAATAAAAAGGTAAACAAAAATAAGAAATACATGTATAAGAATCGTTTTAAAAACATTGCCGGTCGAATTTTGCAAAAGTTTGGAACAGCCGCATTGTCACTGCCTACCAGTAAATTCCACCTCCTGTTGTAGATTTCACGTGCAAGTAGGCGTAGCGAGCTGTCACTCAATGTTTACCAGCCATTCAAGTACATGGCATGTTGTAGATTTCACGTGCTAGTTAGTGAGATGAGCTGTCACTTTAAAGCGCGTGACACAATGTAATTATTGACTTGTAAACAAAATTGACTCCCGCATCACTTAATTGGGTTAACAGAGAGCTCTGCACTGAAAATGTAAATATAGAACAATGATTGACATATCGAGACAGCTTTCTGAGCCTATGCCGAGACAGCAGGCCGAGATAGAAAAAATTCAGACAGCTTTAGAAAGGGATTTTCTTGTCAAATGAGTGAGAACATGTATTAGCTGCCTGTACGATCGACAAGCCTACCGTCCATGCAGGCGGACAAACCATGCCCTAGCTCGGACTTACCTGATATTATCCGGAGCTCAGATTAAGGTGAATGAGTATACCTATATGTTTTTTCTGCCTTTTTGGCCATTTTTTTTTTTCAGTGGAAAACTACTTTTATGACGTTCTGTTTACTTCCCGGGCCAGCGAAACGCTTCTAAAAGGGGTCTACTCCTAAAGGAAAGATTTTGCTCCTGGAGAGAAATTCTTTTTTAGAGTTGGTCCCAAATGAGAAGGAAGGTAAAAATGGTAGGGTTGCTTCCCCGGAAATTACATACATTCATCTCAAAGCATTTCTTCTTTCGTTTGCAGGGTGCACATGGCGGAGGGCATGGGGACAAAGGACATGACGGGAAACATTCCGGAGAGGGCGGTAAATCCTGTTGTGATAAGCTGGTTGTTGCGGCCATTGACTTTGGTACGACGTACAGTGGCTACGCATTCTCTTTCAAACACGAATACGAAAAAGAGTGTACGAAAGTTTCTTCCAACAACTGGACAGCTGGTTCCCGAGCCCTGGTTTCCCTGAAGACTCCGACTACTCTTCTCCTCAGGCCAGATAAAACGTTTGAGGCGTTCGGTTACGAGGCAGAAGACAGATACGCCGACTTGGCCCTGGACGAGGAACATGGTGACTGGTACTACTTCCGACGATTTAAGATGATGTTGTTTGAAAAGATAGTACGTAGTTATCTAGTTGTTTGCTATTCTAACTAAGACCTTTATACACATGTATATTTTGCTTGCATTATCATAATCGCCAAACTAGCATATTTTATTAGACTTTCCTCAACCAAGATAAACGGTTTAGTGCTTCAGATAGCGTAAATGCTACATGCTTGTTTTTGGTGCCTTGACCAGGATATGTTTTCTATACCTATTTTGTATCATTAATCTGGATTTTATATTGCATGGTTAGACACGTTCATTTATGAGGTACCATGTGAATCAGCCCTCGTCTGCCCAAACCAAACTGTTTATGTGCTATATAGAATATCTTGTGGGTCTTTAAGAATTAAAAAATTATCTTTTTTATCAACGCATTTTATGCCAAACTTCATGGCGAAACACATTATATATATAGTCCTTTCTTTATATTTAGTATAAATGATCAAAGGAACTGTGCGTTTACCAATTTGTGCACGGTATCTAGCAACAATAATATTACATAATATGTAAAAGTGAAAGTTTAACTACAAATATCTTATAAAATGTCAATAATAGTTGACGGGCAGTTTCTTTTCTAAACAGTTAGCAGTGAATAAGTAAGATAAAGAATACTGCCTTTTAATAACTGTTTTGGGTGTTGCATTGTTATATGAAACTACTGAAGAGGATCTCTATCATCTTTAGGCTTATGATTCATGTGAAAATATAGTCGACATAAAATTCTTGATATTGCTTCAGATAGGATTACCATGATATTTCAATGCTTTGTAGGGTCTCAAAAGAAATCTTGAGATACAAGATGACAAGGGTAGGAAGATGAATGCCCTGACGGTATTTACCATGTCTATCAAGTACCTTAAAGAACATCTCTTGAACACCCTTGGTAACAGGGCTTCAGGGGTCACGGAGAAGGATGTTCACTGGGTATTGACAGTTCCGGCCATATGGAATGACAACGCTAAACAGTTCATGCGAGAAGCAGCAGAGAAGGTAAAAAAAAAAAAAACACTTTCTTTCTCTCCCCTCTGGGTATTGGGATGGCTGCGATATAATATGTGTCAGATGCGCTTTCGATTTGATATCAGGCTGATAGACATGACATAGAAGTAGCTTACCGTATTAATCCTATTTTAAAATGCTCAGGGGGCATTGTATTTTACGAAAGGGGGGGGGGGGGGGGGCGTTATTTAGAACCTTAATTGTAGTATATCAGCCACTTCCAAAAGACCTCTAATAAACAGGGTATACTTTCAGAGGAAGTAACTCTTCTGATATTGCCCCCCTTCTCAGTGGGGTGGGGTCATCTCTTAAAGATTTTGCCATATGAAGTTATCACAGAAAGATTTTGCTCCTATAGGAGCAAAATTCTTTCCTTTAAGAGTAAACCCAATTTCAAACAGCTACCTCATCCAGAAAAGTACATGTAATAGAAACGGATGCAAGTTAATGTAAAATTATCTTAGGAAAAGTAGCAGGGGGCATTGATTAGAGCAGGGGCATTTAATAGGATTAATACGGTATGTGTCTGTACAAATTTTGTACCTGTTGACAGACACGATTTAATAATCAAAGCTTTGGTTGATTTTAAGGTGAGTTTCTGATGAATAACTCTGAGAAAATATTCGATCATTCTTCAGATAATTGTATGTTTAGGCAATAGAACCACACTGCAAGAATTAGCATCCGTAATTCATAACATATTTTGACAGAAATAGAAAAAATGGAACCAGAGTTTCCATCAAAACTCAGCCTTAAACTTAAGCTACATATAGTGTTTTTCTTATAGTTTTAATGGCTGCACGAAAACGAATTTATAAGGATCTGTCTTTTAATTTGAGATTTTCAAAATTTAAGATTCCAAAAGTAGGATCAGTCTTATATTTTCAGACATGATAAAACTTTATGTTGTCTTTGAACATTTGCAGGCTGGTATAAATGGCAAGGACCTTTCTATAGCCTTAGAACCGGAAGCTGCGTCAGTGTATTGTATGCGGCTTCCAGTTGACATGTTGGCCGGTGCAGAGTCAATTAAAAGTGGATCTGTAGTTGGTCCTTTCTCACAGGGAGTGAAGTATATGGTTGTTGACATTGGGGGTAAGTCCATATCAAATTTTCGCATTTTCATCATGCCTTATTATACCGCGCCAAACTTTCATCCCTGGTTAACTACATATATGTATATACAAAGGCTGTTACCGAATGAAAAAAGTCCTAGTTCCCAAACGACTTGGTCATCGTGGCTAAACAAATTTGTGTAGCCACGATTACCACTTGTTTTGGAACTATGACTCGTTTTCGTGTTGTAACAGCCTCATTTTCGTTTTGTAACAACCTTAGAAACATAGTTAGTCAGGTGTGGCTTTAGTGTTTTCACGTTGGTATGTTTTCACGTTGAATATCCGAGTGTCTGTCAGTCGTCATATACACTTGTCCGTCCGCACTTCATTTTTGTTCGGTAATTTGAGTATTTAATCATAGAATTAATTCAGATTGTACTTATACATTTGTACTAAGACTGTCTCACTTGGGATTGTTTGTGGGCACATTTAGATAAATTCCGACAGAGTTATGGCGCTTGT
This sequence comes from Ctena decussata, assembly GCA_963989385.1. NCBI lineage: Eukaryota > Metazoa > Mollusca > Bivalvia > Lucinida > Lucinidae > Ctena > Ctena decussata. The sequence continues at coordinate 39,859,738 of OZ022506.1, read as the reverse complement.
TTAATGTCCAAAAAGTGGGTTGAGTCCGTTAGTTCTTTTATTATTTGGAGTATCATAGTGAACCATCACAGAAATGATCAAAGTAACAAAGGTTTTCTGTTACCATAGGAATTTTGTGGCCCGGGGTTATTTGTTCCTGCCTTGGTTCTGTATACTCATATAAAACCATGTTGTGAGCAATTATTCTGAATGATAAGTGTGATAAAAACAAATGATCAGTGTAAATGATCAGTGTAATAAAAATCTTCTGTTATGTTTAAAACTTTGCCCTGTGTTGAATATCTGCCCTTCCTCAAGGGCTACCTACATGCATAAAATGATGGTAAAATCTATATTAAATCGTAATTTAAGAGCTTTTTTCTGCATCTTAACGCTAACAAGAAATAAAACACTTATTTTTGGCGGTTACTGAATTTTGGCGATATTGGCGGTCAGGGCAAAGAGCACTAAAATATAAGTCCGCCAATGTTACATACATTAAATACATATACATATGCACAGCATAACGGAGGGTCAGGTGAAGAGGAGTATTTGATGAGTATTTTAGATTTTCTATACCTTTCATTGTGGCACTCATTAGAATCTGGTGTATGGTTCAAGTTAAGTGAAGAGGCATTTGACCTGACTTCGGTAATGCCATTATTTGGGCTCTCTATACTTGAGCCGCAACGGGACAAAACCAACAAAGTGGCATGTGCGCCCAGCGGCGACTCAGATCAGCCTGGGCATCCGCCAAGTCTCATCAGAGTCTTTGCTGTGCGCTTAAAGGGTACCGAAGACTCAAAGCTAGCTCCATTTGGTGACAGCGAAGACTGTTCAGACAGGGCGGATGCCCAGGCTTTTCTGAGTCTTCGGTGGGCACACATGCCACTTCGTTGGTTTTCTCCTGTGGCGGCTCAGATAATTATGTGCATACTTCCAGGTGGTACAGTTGACATCACTGTTCATGAAGTTTTGGAGAAAGAAACTTTACGTGAAGTCCATAAAGCAAGTGGAGGGGCTTGGGGCGGTACCAGGGTGGACGAGGCTTTCAAAGACTTTTTCATTAAAATAGTCGGCCCGAAGGTGATGAGAAAGTTTGAACTTGATTGTACATCAGATTATATTGATATGTTTCGAGAATTTGAAACCAAGAAACGTAATATAAAGCAGGACCAAACGGGAAAAGTGACATTTAAGATTCCAATAAGACTTGCGGAATTGTTTGAAGAATTAGAGGGGGAGAGAATCAAAGCGAAACTGGAGAAAGTTAATGAGTACAAGGGTAGGGTCACCTGGGTAGGAGACAAACTTAGGATTGAAGCAGATGTGATGAAATCTCTGTTTAATGAATCCTGTGGTAGCATCATTAAACATGTTGATGACTTGTTGAGAGATAAAGCAAGTGAAGGAACGAATACCATTGTTCTCGTGGGAGGTTTCTCTGAAAGTACTCTGTTGCAAGAAGCCTTCAGAAGAAATTTCAAGCAGAAAAGATTGATCATTCCAGAGGAGGCTGGATTGGCTGTTTTGAAAGGGGCGGTGATGTTTGGACATAACCCTTTAACTATTATATCTAGGGTGGCTAGATATTCATATGGTGTTAGAGTATATAGGGATTTCAAAGATGGAGAGCATCCAGTAAATAAGAAAATGAATGTTGACGGAGTAGTCAAGTGCAAGGACATTTTCGGCATGCATGTGAAGAAAGGTGACGAGTTAAAAGTAGGTGAAGTTCAGTCGAAGCAAAGATACACGCCGTTAGAGGCGGATCAGACTTCTTTAGTCCTGGATTTCTATACATCAACGGAAGAAGATCCAAAATTTATTACTGACGTTACCAGTCAGTTTATTGGTCAACTTGAAGTTCAGTGTCCTGATCTCAGAGGTGGAAAGGAGCGAGGTATTTGGGTGGAGATTACCTTCAGTGGGACTGAAATAATAGTCGCAGGGAGAGTAGAAAAGACAAACAAAGTAACCCAAACAAAATTTAATTGCCTTGGGTGATCCTTGGGATAATCTTCATGTGCCAAAAACACACTAATTCGTTTCCTGACGCAAGTGATCCATTATTCTTGTTGTTGTTTTTGTAAACAGAAAACTAAACTGCTCAAACGTTTTGAAAACTGTAGGTGTTAATCCTAATAAAAAGTATATGTTGACAGAGATACGGGGCGTGGGAGGAGGGGGTAGGATTTCAAAAAGTTTTGAGCCTCACACAGAAAGAGCAAGATATTTGGATCCATCTAGTTTGCCAGTCATTGATACCCCCTAACCAGCCCTTCACAACATCAGTCAGCTCATCATCCTCCTCAAATCTCTGGCCCCGAATGTGTTTTTTAGCTCACCTGAGCCGAAGGCTCACAAGGTGAGCTTATAGTATAGGCTTGGTCCGTCGTCCGTCCTGCGTCGTACGTCGTACGTCCACACTTTTAAGCATTAATATCTGCTAAAGTAGCTGGCCAATCTTAATCAAATTTTATGTGTAGCATTGTTTGGGTGCGGGGATTGATTGCATATAGTTTTGGGACAGATTGGTTTAAAACTAATAATAATAATAATAATAAAGTCTTTATTTCAAGAGGATGACATACTTAGTAAAACATACTAATCTCACATATGGTCCTCATAAAACATAAATACAAATTAAACAATCATATTTACATATAATACACCATTAAAATGTCTGGGAGACCTAAGAGACTGTATATGCAAAGAATGATTTGGTAAAAAAATTAAATTCTACTTGCGTAAAGATTCATTATGAATTAAATCGCTATGTAAAATGACTCACTAAAATGTTTAAGAACATGTTCCTTACATAAAAATGACATACTGACTGTTTAAGCCATAGGCATGTCATTAGATTGACTTCATTAAAACATTATAAAATAAAGTACAATATATGAATTGAACTAGCTGAAACAGGTGAGTAAAACAATAAAGTTATCAAGAACATTAAACACGGTGTAGTAGTTAATCTCATGGGTCAGCAATTTGATTTGTGGTTACCATGGCAACAAAAAGGTCCTATAGACTTATAATGGAGAAAATGTTGTCCGGGCCCGAGCTTCTTCAATTTTGATCGCAACTTCTTGTTACTTGCAGGTATCTAGGACAGCCAAAACATCTCGGACCAGTTTGAATTTGGGCCAGGTTGGATGATTCTTTTCAGAGTTACTTGCCCTTGAGGAATAAAATATTTCCCCATAGACTTATAATAGTGGAAATGTTGTCCGGGCCCTAGCTTCTTCATTTACGATTGCAACTCCTTGAAACTTGCTGGTATCCAAGACAGCCAAAACATCTCGGACCAGTTCGAATTTGGGCCAGGCTGGATCATTCTTTTCAGAGTTACTTGCCCTTGAGCGATGAAATATTTTCCCATAGACTTATAATGGGGAAAATGTTGTCGGGGCTCTAGCTTCTTCATTTTTGATCGCAACTTCTTGTAACTTGCAGATATCTAGGACAGTCAAAACATCTCGGACCAATTCGAATTTGGGCGAGGTTGGATCATTCTTTTCAGAGTTACTTGCCCTTAAGTGATAAAATATTTTCCCATAGACTTATAATGGGGAAAATGTTGTCCGGGCCCTAGCTTCTTCATTTACGATCGCAACTCCTTGAAACTTGCTGGTATCCAAGACAGCCAAAACATCTCGGACCATTTCGAACTTGGGCCAAGCTGGATCATTCTTTTCAGAGTTACTTGCCCTTGAACGATAAAATATTTTCCCATCCACATATAATGGGGAAAATGTTGTCAGGGCTATAGCTCCTTCATTTTTTATCGCAGCTCCTTGAAACTTGCAGGTATCCAGGACAGCCAAAACATCTCAGACCTTTTCTACTGTGGGCCAGGTTGGATTATTATCCCCTCGCACAACGAAGGTATGGAGGGGATATAGGGTCTGTCCCGTACGTATGTATGTATTTACATATGTTAACCTTTTGTCATCGCTCTACATGTAGCTATCTCATTTATTAACCAATTTTGATGTAACTTTACACAAGTATTGGGTATGACATTACCTCGAACAAGTTCACGTTTCAGCATGATGGGGTCAAGGTCAAGATCAGAGTGGCTATTTTTAGCAAAAACTTTGTCATCACTCTAGCGTCTTCATTTGTGGACCGATTTCGATTTAACTTCACACAAGTGATTAGTATGGCAATATCTTGGACAAGTTCGTTTTTCAGCATTCTGGGGCAAGGTCAAGGTCACAATGGCTATTTTTAGAAAAATTTTGTCATCGCTGAAGCGCCTTGATTTGTGGACCAAATTTGATTTAATTTCACACAAATGTTTAGTATGACAATATCTTGAAAAAGTTCGCATTTCAGTGCCCTAAGGTCAATGTCAAGGTCACAGTGGCTATTTCTAGAAAAAAAACTTTGTCATCGCTCTGGTGCCTTCATTTATGGACCGATTTAGATTGTACTTCACACAAGTGATAAGTATGAAAATATCTTTGACAAGAACGCGTTTCAGCATTCTGGGGTCAAGGTCAAGGTCACAGTGGTTATTTTTAGAAAAACTTTGTCATCGCTTTAGCGCCTTCATTTGTGGACCGAATTTAATTTTATTAGTATGACAATATCTTAGACAAATTTAAAGAGTAACTAAACTTCAGGAACTGACTGAATCAGATCCCAAACCCGCATTCTACGGTCAAGGTCACAGTTGCTGTTTTTAGAAAAAACTTTGTCGTCCCTCTGGCGACTTCATTTATGGACCGATTTTGATTTAACTTCACACTAATGTTTAGTATGACAATATCTTGAACAAGTTTGCGTTTCAGCGTTTTAAGGTCAAGGTCACAGTTGCTATTTTTAGAAAAACTTTGTCATTCCTCTGGCAACTTCATTTATGGACCGATTTTGATTTAACTTCACACAAATATTTAGTATGACAATATCTTTGACAAGTTCTCATTTCAGCATTCTAGGACTAAGTCAAGGTCACAGGGGCTATTTTTACTGTCAGTGCAATTATCTCACCTTCCTCGTAAGCTTATTCTGTGACGAACAGGTAGGCCTAATTTTTCAATTACACCGCATGTGTGGCCCGCAAAGTTTCCTTTTCTTTGATCAGCAACGACTAAAACAAGTTGCAGATTGTGATGAAACAATATTCTCATATAATATGTACTTGATATTGGTTTGCATAAGAATACGCAGAATTTAGAGTATAAATATTTAGATGTTTCTGAGGACGCCGTCAAGTACATTTAAATAGACTACTACTGACGACTCTATGATATTTCACTATGATGGCAGTCTAGCACTGTTCAAGTTCGGTTAAATGATATGTAAATTATATAAACGTTTATCACATAAACAAGAACCGTTACCGTTTATCCGTGTTCACGTAGAAGCCCTAGGTGTAAGTAGCGGCACTATTCAGATGAAAGCGGTGCAGGTCAAAAATTAGAAAATCTTAGAACAATCTTGTGTACACTCTAGAGGGCACTGTTTTTATCCAATTCATGAAACTTAGTCAGACTGTTTATTTTTATGAAATCTAGGGCAGGTTTGTAAGTGGGTCATGTCATGTCAAAAACTAGGTCACTAAATCAGATATGAGAAAAAGCTTGAGTACACTCTAGAGGGCACAGTTTTGGTCCAATCTTTGTTCAGAATGTTTATCTCAGTATACTTTAGGACAAGGTGCTCCAATGACTTCCTTTATTAACCAGCTTTGTTACCAGTATAACTTCACAGCTATATTGGATTTGTTTGACATCAAAATCTGCACTCTTCTAAAACCACTGGTTTAAAATTTGTAACAAATTAGTGAAGTGACAAAATGTGTCTGTTGACAGTAAGATGTCAGGTGAGCTACAGGACCATTGGTCCTCTTGTTTCAGCATGGGAAAGAGGTGAAAGTCGCTGGGGCTAGGTCTGGAGAATAGGATGGGTGAGGGAGGAGTTCGTAGCTACGCTCGCGCACAGCTTCCATTCCAGCTCTGGTGGTGTGGACTGACGCGTTGTTCTGGTGAAGCAGAATCTCACTGGGGGCATGTCTCTTTCAAAAAGTGTTGTGACAAAATAGTTGCAGCCAGCAATATGGAATCATGGAATCAGTAGCTAAGACAATGATGTACATCAGGTGTGGTGCACTGTACTATCCAGATGGAAAAATGTATGAGGCTGAAGACTTTTTGATATCCCCTGGTATAGGCAAATCATTACACATTGTCAGACATCGTTCTCTGTCTGGCGAGGCGTTGTTGGCACTGGCAGAATTAGATATGTGTGGGTGTTTGGCCAAATTTTCTGATTTGCCTTTATTTGCCTTTATTTGTCTTTATTTGTCATTGTGGCTGTAAATCTTCACCAATTTATGCAAAGTAGACTCTTCCGTCTTTGTATATTGGTATTTTGGGCCTGAGTCCCATTTGCCATTCACAGGGTGTCAGTTTATGGTTATATGTGTGTGTATATAAATTTTTTTTGAGTATCATGATGTGTCCTTTTGCGTTTGCAAACAATGCAGGCCCTGTTCAGACGCCGCGTTTTGCGGCGTCTGATCTGGGTCTGTACTGTTTACGCATGAATGGGTTAAGATTATTGTGCGGTGGGTGCTATGAAGATGAGCTGAAGAAAGTGCACACAGTAATAACCTATAGTGTGCATTGTCTAGCTACTTGTTAATATAGCTGTATATTTATACTATATTAATCCTAATAAATGTCCCCGCTCTAATAAACTCCCCTTCCCCATTTTTCCGAAACAATGTTTTATTGATTGGCTAAAATCTCAAAATTCCAAGCATAAAATCTTTTGATATAGATTTTCATCTCATCATAGTTCATGAGGTATTTCCTGCAAATTATCAGGTATATGCGCAACAAGAAATTAGCTATTATTAACCCATGGTTAAAATCATTTAATCCATATAAACGCACTGTTGATCCAGAAAGAGAGCGAGCCACAGACGGACCCGGTGCCAGTAGGAGTGTGCAGCTATTGGTTACGTTCCGTTGAGCCTCCTGGGGAACATTGTTATGAAAATTGGAACAACACAACAGAGAGCCTGCTGTGATAGTTGCTTGCTACTTCCCAATGGTGGTTTTTATCCCCGACCGAGAGGTTCGGGGGATATAGCGATGAGCCTGGCGTCCGTCTGTCCGTCCGTCCGTAAACATTTTCTTGTCCGCGCTATATCTTGAATACCCTTTGGAATATTTTCATGATACTTCACAGTTATGTAGAACAGGTCATGACGATGTGTCGCGTACAAAAATGGTAACTCTTGCTATTGTACTTTTTTAATTATCTCCCCTTTGGTGATTTTTTGGCAGATTTGTGTCCGCTCTGTAACTTGAATACCCTTTGGAATATTTTCATGATACTTCACAGAAATGTAGAACAGGTCATGATGATGTGTTGCGAACAAGAATGACAACTCTTGCTTTCTTACTGTTTGAGTTAGTTCCCCTTGATAGTTTTTGGTGTGATTTTTTGGTAGATTTGTGTCCGCTCTATAACTTGAATACCCATTGGAATATTCTCATGATACTTTACAGATATGTAGAACAGGTCGTGACGGTGTGTCGCGAACAAGAATGACAACTCTTGCTTTCCTACTTCTTCAGTTATTTCCCCTTGATCATTTTGGGTATGATTTCCTGACCGTTCTGTAACTTGAATACCTTTTGGAATATTTTCATGATACTTCACAGATATGTAGAACAGGTCATGACGATGTGTCGCGAACAAGAATGACAACTCCTGCTTTCTTACTTTTTGAGTTATTTCCCCTTGAAGGTTTTAGGTGTGATTTCGTGTCCACTCTATAACTTGAATACCTTTGGAATATTTTCATGATACTCCACAGATATGTAGAACAGGTCATGATGATGTGTCGCGAACAAGAATGACCACTCTTGCTTGTTTACTTTTGAAGTTATTTCCCTTTGATGATTTTAGGTGTCCTCTCCATAGCTTGAATACCTTTGAAATATTTTCATGATACTTCACAGATATGCAGAACAGGTCATGACAATTTGTCTCATACATGAACGATAACTCTTGCTTTTATACTTTGTGAGTTATTTCCCTTTGGTAGTTTGAGCTGCTGTTTGAGTCTCTGCTCCATATCTGTATAACTCAGACCAGCTCCAGAATTTGAATAACCGTGTACCTTTTAGAATATTGACGATCATACTGTGATATTTTATCAGTGTTCCTAACTCTCTCTGACCCCTCCACGTTCCCGTGCCCCCTACCGCCCCCCCCCCCCCCCCCAAAAAAATATTTTTTTTTTCCAGATTTGGATTCTTTGTCCAAATTCACTTACTAGAGAGCTCAAAATTAGGTTTGTAGGGCTTGTACTTTAGAAGTTATTCACACATTTTGAAAGTTGAATGTATTGTATGCTATACATTTGTGTATATGGTGGCTGTTTGAGATATTACCTCTTTTTAGCAGTCAAGCATACTGTTTTAGTCTGAGTGTTAGATAATCATGCATCTGTTAACAGTTAATGCCAATCAGAAGCATAAAAGAACAACAATATATTACTAATATGTGTTTTGAAGTGCACCCTTTTTATCAAGGCCCATGGGGGTCTTCGGTCGGGGGATTTGCCATCTCCTCTGATGGCTATTTTTATTGGCGGGACGAGGACAGACGCTGTGCCTGTGGGTTTGCTCATGGTTTCGTGCGCGGCTGAGCCCATCGCTATGAGCACTGGATTAAGAATAAGACAAGCATAAGATGTGTCTTACTTTTTTGCACTTTCTCTTTTGCATCTACGGTTGGCATCGTCACACTGATGAACTTGTAGTTATGATAATTGATAGCTAAAACACTTAAGATAATTACCATACATGTATTTGTTTTAAAATGAAACGGTTTTTAATGCACTAATGCGTCCAAGAGATGCAGATGGAATAGTATACAGTGTAGACCATAATCAATCTGCTCCTTTGGAGCAGTCTGATTAGCGACACGTGTCATCCGTCTGTTGGCCACAAGGCGTGGAGCGAAGTCTCAGCCGTTTGTCTTGTGCTAACATTTCGGGCTTAAAACAGATAGACTACTTATTTGTCTGAAACAAAAGGATTAGTTTGACTGACGAGGGAGGGGCATGACGTCAAGTGATCAGAGACGCTCGGTGATATAGCAGAAGGTCGAGAGTTCAAATCGCCGTTGGCCAGCTGGCGATTGGAAAACTAGTGATCAGAGACGCTCGGTGATATAGCAGAAGGTCGAGAGTTCAAATCGCCGTTGGCCAGCTGGCGATTGGAAAACTCATTGGAAAACTTTGTTAGCCTATAGCAGTAAATGGGTACCTTTCCTAACTAGAGAAGGATGAGGGGATGGGCTCCGTCGTTCGCATGCTATGCCCAACCTGGATACGGTAGACCTCTAACCTCCACTTCCAAGCTACGGGAGACCTTTTTTTGATGAGAAAAGCTGTCAAAGACACTTTTTTATTTACTCCCATTTGCTCTAAAGAACGTGTGAATTCACATTTTAAGAAAAATAATGTTTGCCCCCGTCTGTTCTTAAGTATGAGAGATTTCGCCATTTGAAGAAAAAAATTAAAGAAGTACACTTGGCAATGCAAAGAAGATGGGGTGCACTGGCGTTTTAGGGTTGTCTGTTCTTTGAAAACTATGCCGGCAAATTTTAAAACAATTAACAATTACTGCTAATAGTGGTTCTGCTTTATATTTGAAGTTCATTTTGGTGTCAGATGTCACTCTGAACTCATAATTCAGAAGTCGTGGGTTCAAATCCGGCCAAATCATTCACTTTGTTTGCAAAAATATCACTGAACTCATCATTCAGGGGTTGTTGGTTCGAATTTGGCTCTTCTCGAGTCATTGGCCAGCGCACCTGATACCCAAGCTCAGCGCACCTGATACCCAGGGTCTGTATTGATTGGCATAACAACTTGGTTCCGGTCATGACCAGCAAGGACAGGTACATGTACAGTTGCTGCTCATCTGCTGAGCCCAGCTTTAAAATTGTTGTAACCTTGTAATTGATTAAGGGGTGTCTTTAGAAAATGTGCCTCAAGTCAAATATAAAGTGGGTGCATCCACAGTATGGTTAAGGCTTTTACAGACTCGGTGCCAAGAGAAGCAGCCATGGATATGTTCCGCTGGGCCTCTTGGGGACCACCGTTCCGAGATTGGGAACAACAACAGTTTTTCCAGGTAATGGCGGGATATGCGGAGTCACTGTGTGCTTTTAGGCAAGGTTCTCGCAGGACGCCATTCGTTTGCTCATGTTGGGATTTTGTATATACATAATTTATGCAGAAAATAAATGAATAAATATGAATTTATTTACAGTCCAGTTTTACATTTACTGCTTTAGTATTTTACAGTGAATACATTTTCAGGGGAGGGAAGCTAAGTCCACAAGATGGAGGTGTACCCATACACCTTAAAAACTTGTAAATTGTCTGAGAGACACAATTAGGATGTGCATTCAACTCTATAAGCGCCAAAAAGCAGACGACAAAATATACGTCTGCAAAATTTCAAAAAAATGTTTTGTCCAAACTATATTGTATTGAGAATTCAAAGACTACAGGGCAAACAGTGTAGATCTGGACTAGGCGGCTCATTATGAGCCGCCTCTTCAGGATCTACGCTGTTTGCAAGTTCAGCAATTTTCATCTCCGGCGCTTAAAGTGTTATTAAATGTCTACTAGTAAGACCCTTTATGACAAACGTCAGCAAATTAGTAAACACCGTCAAAGATAGTCACTCATATTATGCCGTTGACAGTTTCGCCTAACACCGGCGAGCCGGTGTTAAGTCATATTCTGCCGTTGACAGCTTCGTTTAACACCGGCGAGAGCCGGTGTTAAGTCATATTCTGCCGTTGACAGTTTCGCCTAACACCGGTGAGCCGGTGTTAAGCGAAGCTGTCAACGACAGAAAACGATGTTTGTCGGTTTAACGCCGGCGTTGATCGATTTTTTTTCAGTGGCAGAATAAATGGTTTGTCGGTGATTGCCGATGTTTGCCCTATACATGTATATGTCATTATTGTTCTCAGTTAAGAAGGCTTCCTTGTGTCCTCAAGTATCTTCTCAGGATTTTTTTTATAAAACTGTTCACCCAAGCGAGAATCGCTGGGTGATTATCCAGACTATACTAGTCGTCCTTTGTGCTGCCCTCGAAAATGAAATTTCGATACTCATTTTCAAGGTAGATGATTTTCAAGCATTTGAAAGTTCGAAATATTATGTCTGCTCCCAAAAGCGTCCGCTACATCTAATACAGGCTTGGCAAATTCAGCGATGCAAAGTCTGATCGGATTTGCAGCATCAACATAATTCCGTGACGTTTTCTCCCGAAACCGTAGCAATACATGTAGTATCCAGTTATTTGAATTATTTGAACCACTTTTATCACATTATGCCTGGAAAGCATCTTGCTAATAAGGTCCTCTGATTAGCAAACAGTAAGGAAGTGAACCTAACATCATGTGTACTACCTTTCGGTTACCGATAGCACACAAACCAAGTCAGACCGACAGTTGACACTATTGCCAGGAATCGGAAAGATGGCCCCCGAAAAGCAAAGCAAATGCACGTTTGTTTCGCTCAAAGCGTATTATTAGTCTGGTCAGCAAACCAATACACTCCAAATCTCTTTGAGAGTTATGGCTGGATCAAGCATGCAGGAAATTTGAGAAAACGGCTCTTAACGCGTTTAGCGTGTTCTGTCTGTTGGATCTTTTCCGTTTGATTGTCCTCACTTCCGGCCAGTTCACTTCCGTTGGAGGCGCTTTGATCTGATCGCGCGCCAAGGCTTCATATGTATGAGGTTGAAAAAGTAAATTGCCATTTGCTTCTCTCTGAACCCTCAAAGAGCGTGGCTGGTCATTATGTTTGTCTCTCAGTAGACTCCCGATCTGTGAAATAAAACGAATTCATGCCAATAAGCCATGTTACATGTGCAGGGGGTGATCTGAAAATATCGGACATTGCCATAAAGCTGAGATTTTTAACCAGCACTGAAGTTATTCAAATAAAAGAAAGCGCACCAAATACCATTTTGATTTAATTAATTAGAAAAATTTTAACGCTGTCTACATAGCTTTACTTGGGTTAAACATATTTTATTTGAAGCTGAAGCATACATGGGGTAAATACAATAATACACTAGAATTGTTTTCCTACGAAAAAACAGATGTCTCCCCCCTTTTTGATGTCAAAAGGATCAGTCATTAAGACGCCAAGGGAAAAACAATATGTTTCCCTACCCTGAAGCAGGGATTCATAATAAGTAAAAAGTATAAATGCAAGAGTTATAGTTGTTATGCTCTGCATGTCATGTAATGTTGACTGATATTCATATTTAGTTTTTGTCAAAAAATATAAATGCAAGAGTTACAGTGCTCTGCACGTCGTCTATTTATATGTTGACTGATATTTGTATGAAGTTTCATGAATATAGCTTAAACGGTTTTCAAGTTATAGAGCTTAGACGATTGAGACACCATTTTGTGAATGACAAAGTTCCAAGGGAAATAACTCAAATAGTATAAATGCTGTGCTCTGCAGGTTGTCTAGTGTTGGCTGACATTTGTATGAAGTTTCGTGAATATAGCTTGTCTGGTTTTCAAGTAATAAAGCGATTGAGACACGATTTTGTGACTGACAAAGGTCCAAGGGAAATAACTCAAGAAGTATAAATGCAAGAGTTATGGTTCTTGCACTATGCAATTCTTCTAATGTTGATTGATATTTGTATGAAGTTTCGTGAATATAGTTTGAATGGTTTTCAAGTTATAGAGCAGACACAACTGAGACACGATTTTGTGACTGACAAAGTTCTATGGGAAATAACTCAAATAGTATAAATGCTAAAGTTATGGTTCTTGCATTCTGCATGTCGTCTGATGTTGATTGATATTTGTATGAACTTTCATGAATATAGCTTGAATGGTTTTAAAGTTATAGACGGACTCAACTGAGACGCAATTTTGTGATGGACAAAGTTCCAAGGGAAATAACTCAAAAAGTATAAACGCCAGAGTGCATTCTGCACGTCGTCTGATGTTGACTGATATTTGTATGAACTTTCATGAATATAGCTTGAATGGTTCTAAAGTTATAGACGGACTTGACTGAGACGCAATTTTGTGATGGACAAAGTTCCAAGGGAAATAACTCAAAAAGTATAAATGCCAGAGTTACGATTTGTGCACTCTGCACATCTCCTCATGTTGATTGATATTTGTATGAAGTTTCGTGAATAAAGCTTGAGCAGTTTTCAAATTACAGAGCGGACACAATTGAAACACAATTTTGTGATGGACTAAGTTCCAAGGGAAATAACTCAAAAACTATAAATGCCAGAGTTACCATTCTTGCACTCTGCACGTCGTCTCATGTTGATTGATATTTATATGAAGTTTCGCGAATATAGCTTGAGCGGTTTTCAAGTTATAGAACGGACACGATTGAAACACAATTTTGTGATGGACTAAGTTCCAAGGGAAATAACTCAAAAAGTATAAATGCCAGAGTTACCATTCTTGCACTCTGCACGTCGTCTCATGTTGATTGATATTTATATGAAGTTTCGCGAATATAGCTTGAGCGGTTTTCAAGTTATAGAACGGACACGATTGAAACACAATTTTGTGATGGACTAAGTTTCAAGGGAAATAACTCAAAAAGTATAAATGCCAGAGTTACCATTCTTGCACTCTGCACGTCGTCTCATGTTGATTGATATTTATATGAAGTTTCGCGAATATAGCTTGAGAGGTTTTCAAGTTATAGAACGGACACGATTGAAACACAATTTTGTGGTGGACTAAGTTCCAAGGGAAATAACTCAAAAAGTATAAATGCCAGAGTTACCATTCTTGCACTCTGCACGTCGTCTCATGTTGATTGATATTTATATGAAGTTTCGCGAATATACCTTGAGCGGTTTTCAAGTTATAGAACGGACACGATTTGTGACAGACAGACGGACAGACAGACAGACGGACAGACGGACGGACAGACGGACAGACGCCCGGGGAAAAACAATATGTCTCCCGACCCTGAAGGGGGGAGACATAATAAATGAAATCAGTTAAAATAGGATCCAGAAGAAAGCTTTACTTTACGTCTTAAGAATACCATTACACAATATGCATCAAATTATATTTGTCTCGCACAGTATTGAATTGAGTTCTGTAGGTTTCTTCTACATCTTCTGCGCACTCTCCCTAATACTGAGAACAGTGAAGAAGGTTTTTGACCCGAATGATACGGTTCATCGAATTATTTTAAAACAATATACCAATGGCGTCAGTACGACGTATTTCGACGTCATGTGCCTGTTGGGGATGGATACGTACCTGCAACAAGAAGGTCCATCGCACTGCTAGTAGCAAAAGCGTGTACGCTGTGATGATGAGAATAATGTGGGAGTAGCGGCGATTCAGATTCATCTCGGGGTTCGGAGACGGGCAGCTGGAAGAAAATACGATAAATATTTTACATCGACTCCACTGAAACTACGTTTCATTTCTCTATAACAAGAAAGAAAAACTTAGATCTTAGTAGCGTCCCGTGTGCGATCCCCAATAAAATATTAAGCCACATCACAACCATGTGGCATTGGTGACAAGCAAAGACTCAGTCTGCTCAGAGCCTTTGCTTGTCACCTCAGAGGTGATGTTTCTGATATGATGCGACTGTTGCGTGACAAAACTGCCACATTGTTGGAAGTCACATGATGTGGCTCTTAAATAATGTTTGCCGCTTTACGAGATTTACCGACAGGGTTTCTGGGTATGCAACGATGGTTAAACCCCGCCTGCCACGGAATAGAGCCTGACGTAAGAGTGTATAAAAGAAATGGTAACACTTTTAGTTAAACATTGAAAAAGTTTCAAATTCAAACAAGTCTTAGCTTCAGTGAGCGATGAAAAGACAGTTGTTTGTTGCCAGTGAGAATATGCCAGGATGCTTGTCTTGAAAATGTAAAAAGCCGCTTATGCGGATATGCATGTGTAATCTGCGATTGGCGGTATACTGTAGCCTACTTGGGGATCCCGGTATACGGGACAGAGCAAATTACTAAGGTGGTAAAAAGCACATATGTGGTGAACAAATTTAAACAGCATCGACTCACATCAGTTTGTTGAACGGTTGGAAAGAAAATGAAGATAAAGGAAGCTACGTATAAATCGTGCTAGTATTGAACACCTTTTTTTTCATTTTGCATATTCTCCCGTTTCTAAAGGCTGTATACGAAAGAACAGGAAGGGCTACTGTTGCCATCCTGGCATCGGCATATGCGTCAACATCCACACTGGATGTTATGGTTAAAGTTTTTTTTATAGATATATGATGGGCGAAGGGCTGTCAGGCGAGTTACCTCGTACATATTTTAACCCTTAAATGCCCATTAAACATGGCATACCGTGCAGTCACAGATCAAATGCAGAGTCATGACCCCGGCTTTTAACTGTATACCTACCTTAAAATTTAATCCTGATAAAGAAACATTCCATATAGTGTACAAAATTATTAAACTGACACATAAGCTATCAAGGCATGGAGAAATCACAGACTGCCAAAATGAAAGTATATTAAAAAGCGGAAATAAAATCAGTTTCCTTGTGAGGGACAGTTTATCCCCTGGCTACTTGAGACGTTTTTCAAATTAGACAGGTGATATAGATGAAAAGTAATGTTAGCCCTGCGATGACCTGTCAAAGTATGTATCATTATGCTAATGTCTGGAAGAAACGATCAGTGAAATTGCCAGTCTTAAACATCATGGATAACTTTTCATGCCACCTTTAAAAATCGATAATCGAAATCCGGGAATCGAACAATACACTAAGAGATATCGGGACAACCATCTTTTGCTTCTAACTGTTTTTTCTTCATAGTCACATTCATTTTTTTTCCGCGTTCATTTTGAAAACCGCATTTTATTTCGAACAGCCTAGTATATTTTTTTGAAAGATCCCATAAGTTATGCCATAAGAAATACCGCGGTCATTTTTAGTTTAAGTTGACTTCCCTAAAAATGTATAGAATATATACTGTATTGTAAATCATGACGTTTGTACTGCGTTGATCAAAGTTTTTGCCTAAATATTTCTCTTTTCTTCATAAAATGATCATTTTCCGTGTTCAATAAATACAGTAATTCAGAATTTCGGTAATGTTTTTTTTAATTCAAAGAAGATAAAAGAAAAGGTGAGGTCATTTTTACATTTTCGATTAGCAGCCTTCTTTTCTATTTTGGCCGCAAATGGATATCCAATTGGATACGTTTATGAAGAAAAGAGAAATATTTAGGCAAAAACTTTGATCAACGCAGTACAAACGTCATGATTTACAATACAGTATATACGAGGGGCGTTCGAAAAATAATGCAAATGACGTAATTTCTCGGTAACCAATATAAAACAGAACTTCTGATTGCAAAAACACATAAAGGTATATTATGCGTAGGAAAGTCTGCAAACACGGCGTATTCTTTTGAAAAGGGCGCATTTTTATCTTCTTTGAAAGAGGTATACCCTAAAGGCACTGCAGAATTTTAGTTTAGTAGGCCGTAATTTATATATCGTCAGTCTTTGATTTGTTTTTATTTTTGCTACTTAAAGACAATACCCAGGCAATGTTGTCCTGTAAATATCGCGGAAATTATTTTTAATCTGGGTTCCATACTGGCCCCGGAATATGGATTATGTAGTAGCAAATTCCCCATTTCTACAAAAAATTAAATGATTTTGTAATGAAAACAAGTGTATTAGCATTCAAAATCTGGTCAGCAAGAGCATTTACATGGGTCAACGAAAACCTGTCAATAAATTCAAATTAATGCCAAAAACGAAGCCTCTGCAATCTTTTAAAAATGACGTTAACATATATTTCAACAACGTCATAGGAACTGCGCATTGCTTTCCCAGGGATAAATCGATAACAGTTGCCACCCTTCTAACTTTTGTATGAATATTGTAGGCAACGATGGACAAGCAACTGACAAAGATAAATTTTGTATTTGCAATGATATTTGACTTGAATAACTAACATGGAAAAGATTTTACATATGAAATTAGCCCAGTGGTAAGAATGGGGCCTAATAAAATGCGTTGTAAGTCAATATAGTGGCAAGGTGTCTTTGTATGTACAGCGTTTGGTATCATTGTAAAGACAAAATGTAGTGTTTTCAGCATATGCATAGCATTTGTACCCAGTTTTCCCCTAAACAAAGTTATGAGGCCATTTGCATTACTTTTCGAACGCCCCTCGTTGTTACAACTTCAGTTCGGTATTAGTGCGTGCGTCTGTGCGTTAGTGCGCCCGTCCGGATTGGATTTGTCCAGGCCATAACTTCTGCATTTGCAGATGGATTTCAAAATAATTTGGCACAATTGTTCTCCTTGATAAGTAGAAGTGCCATTTGAAACATTTATTCAGGTAGGTCCAAGGTCAAGGTCACACTTGAAGGTCAAATGATAAAATGGCCATGTGCGTTCGTCCGGATTGGACTTTTCCGGGCCATAACTTCTGCATTTGCAGATGGATTTCAAAATTAATTTGGCACAATTGCTCTCCTTGATAAGTAGAAATGCCATTTGAAACATTTATTCAGGTAGGTCCAAGGTCAAAGCCACACTTGAAGGTCAAATGATAAAATAGCCATAAATGGAGCTTATCCGAGCCATTACTTCTACATTTATGCATGGATTTCAAAATGATTGGTCACAATTGCTCTCCTTGATGAGTGGAAGTGCCATTTGAAACATTTATTCGGGTAGGTCCAAGGTCAAGGTCACACTTGAAGGTCAAATGATAAAATGGCCATAAATTGAGCTTGTCCAAGCCATTACTTCTACATTTATGCATGGATTTCAAAATAATTTGACAGAATTGTTCTCCTTGATGAGTCAAAGTGCCATTTGAAACATTTATTCAGGTAACTCCAAGGTCAAGGTCACACTTGAAGGTCAAATGATAAAATGGCCATAAATTGAGCTTGTCCGAGCCATTACTTCTACATTTATGCATGGATTTCAAAATAATTTGACAGAATTGCTCTCCTTGATGAGTCAAAGTGCCATTTGAAACATTTGTTCAGGTAGGTCCAAGGTCAAGGTCACTCTTGAAGGTCAAATGATAAACTGGTCATAAATTGAGCTAGTCAGAGCCATTACATCTACATTTATGCATTGATTTCAAAATAGTTTTGTACATTTGTTCTCCTTGATGAGTAGAAGTGCCATTTGAAACATTTGTTCAGGAAGGTCAAGGTCGCACTTGAAGGGCAAATGATAAAATCGTCATAAGTTGAGCTTGTCTCAGCCTTTATTCTACATTTACGCATGGATTTCAAAATAATTTTGCATAATTGTTCTTCTTGATAAGGGGGCGTTTACACGAGCAAAGTTTCTATGTCACAGAAACTTTAACAAAGAAAGTATGACAAACATTTTGCGTTTACACGGAGCAAATTATTTGTTAAAGAAAATGTGCCATAGAATCTTTGTCACATAAACTTTGGCAAAGAAATATTCGCTGCAGTGTTCACACGACCAAATATTATTCATCAAAGTTACCTGAAGCGATGAAACAAAATCTTTGTCACATTTTCCACGATTGTAGCAATGTTCTTTGTTACATAATCTTTAGCAAAGTTCTCCGTTTACACGGACGAATTTAATTTATCGAAGTAACTTTACCATATATATTTGTCAAAGAAACATTGTCATATTTCGGCATTTACACGAGCAAATTTTTCTATGACAAACCTACTTTGTCATAGAAACTTTGGTCGTGTAAACACGCCCTAAGTGGAAGTGTCAAGTGAAGTATTTGTTATGCTATGTCCAAGGTCAAGGTCACACTTGAAGGTCAGATAATATAATTTTCATAAATAGAGCTTGTCTAGGTCATCACTTCTACATATTTTCCTTTGTGAAAATGTAAAAAAGAAGAAGAAATGTGCTGTCTAAACATAATGTTGTTTGGCTTCTTTCTAGAGTGAAATAGTAACTTAGTTTTGACATAAATATAGGTCACTATCTATACAGCAGGCTCGACAAGGTGTCCCTGGACAACCTTCTAGTTTCTTATCCTTTTTGGTATGTTAACCAAAATTTTCTCAGGAACTGTAATTGAAGCTGGAATCTTCAAACTGGCTATACATATGCACAATGACAATGAGTTGGATTGAGAGTCGGGCTCATTGCTTTATTCTTCCCTTTATTTGTCCATTTTTCTGTCTTTTCAAGGTAAATTTGTGTCAAGAGTTTTCTCAGGAACTGTGCAAGCTAGAATCGTCAAACTTGGTTTACATATGGAGAATGAGTGATTGTATCGAGGGACTGAGACTCAGGCTCATGACTCTTATTCTTCTATTTTATCCATTTTTCTATCTTTTCCCTTTTTTTTGCAAGTTAAAATTGAAAATTTGTGTCAGTTTTCTCAGGATCTACTTAAGCTGGAATCTTCAAATTGAGTATACATATACACGATGAACTGTCGTATTGTATAATTGAAAACTGGGCTCATTTGTTCATTCTCCCCTTTATTTGTCCATTTTCTGTCTTTTCAAGACATGTTTGTGTCAGTTTTCTCAGGAACTGTGCAAGCTAGAATCTTCAAACTTGGTAAAAATATGGGGCTATTGGTATTTTGCGGAACGTAACCGCCCATAAATGGTTAAAATAAAAAAAAAATAATCTTTTCCCGAACCAACTGACTGATTGCCTTAAAAGTTGGTATGTAGCATCGGGTAGATAAGTTTTGCCAAGATTGTTCAAATGATAACCTTGGTTTGACCTTAGCCTGTTTCACGACAAGGTCAAATTTGCTTTTTGATGCTTTTATATGGGAAATCATAAGAACATAAGATTTCACGGTAATTATTGAAGATGTTGGCCTAAGAATTAGTATATACATTCAACTTAACGAGAACATGAAGATTTGTGAGTATAAGAGGTCAAGGTAATTCTCAGAATGACCTTGACCTCTTATACTCACAAATCTTCAAGTTGATATCTGACCCAGGTCTTTCATATTTCAATAATTTCAAGTCTCCTCAAAACCCACTGGACCGATTGTAAACAATATTTATATAGTGCCTCCAGGGATTGCGCTCAAATGGTCAAGGTCACATGACAAACATGGCCACCCTGCCCAAATATGGTAAAAACCTTTACAAATTTTATTCTCCAGGATCAATTAATGATGCCCCATCGGATGGCCTTGAAATTTGGTATGTAGGATCAGGTACTAACAAGATTGTTCAAATGATGACAAAAGGTTGACCTTCAACTTTTTCACTGTAGTGCTTTTACGTAAAAAAAACTGCTAGAACATAAGATTTCATGGAAATTGTTGAAGATTTTGGCCTGTAAATTGGTACATAGTCATCTTAATGAGTACATAAAGATCTGTGAGTACAAGAAGTCAAGGTCATTCTTTCACCTTTGACCCAGGTCTTTCATATTTCAACACTTTAAAACATCTCCTCAGAAGCCAATGGGCCAGTTGTAACCAAATTTCTTACAGAGCCTCCAGGGCTTGAGGGAACAAAAAACTGTTCAAACAATCCAGGTCACATGACCAACATGGTGCCACGCCCAGTTGCCCATGTATGGTAAAAGCCTTCAAAAATCTTATTCCCTAGAAACAATTGGCCAATGGCCTTGAACCCTGGTATATTGCATCAGGTACACAAGTTCTATCAAGAGTATTCAAATGATGACCTTGGGTTGACCTTGACCTTTTTTATGACAAGGTCAGATTTGCTTTCTGGTGGTTTTACATGAGAAACGGCTTACAGGTAAAAGTAAGAGTTCATTTAACTTGTAGAAGATTTTGGTGCAAAAAGTTGATAAGTACAGTCAACTAAATGAGTACATGAACATTTTTGAGTACTAGAGGTCAAGGTCATTCTTTGACCTTTAACCAATGTTTGATATTTTGGCAGTTTCAAACTGTAAGATTTGTTCAAATGATGACCCTAGTTTGATCTTGTACCTTTTTACTCAGGTGAGCGATTCAGGGCTCCATGCCCCTCTTATTCTTCCTTTTACTCATTTTCTCAAAAGCTGTCTGCTGGTTAGCTAGATACAATATTGATTGCTCTTTTTACTTGACAGTGCATTACTAAAGCAGCACAGTGGGACTATAGTCAGATCCTCTAACAGTTTTAGTTTTCCACTGGCTCTATTAGGCCAGCTGTGTTAGAATGGAGATTGTTGACTGCTCCTATCGTATATTCTTAATCCTTATAGTGCCTAAGAAGCAGATTATTTATGTCTGCAAACTTTCAAAAAAAAATGTTTCATCCAAGGTATATTGTATTAAGAATTCAAAAGACAGAGGGCAAAAAAATCTTGATCCAGGTGAGAGGGCTCAATATAAGCCGCCTTATCTGGAGCTATGCTGTTGTTTTTTTTTTGACGGACACACGGCGCCAAGTGTGTGCAACTATGGTTACGTACCGTTGAGCCACCCGGGTAACGTCGATACGAGAATTGAACTGAACTAAAATCTATGCTGTTTGCAAATTCAACTATTTTGGTAACTTAGGTATTAACAAAGTTTGCCCAAGCCTACTGAAGCTAAAATCACAAATCAAGATGCTGCAGTGACCAGAATACGTCATCTTGCACTTTCATAAATGGGAACCAATAATTTATTCCATAATAACATATGACGTACATAAAAAGCAACAAGTGAGTCAGTTTTGTCCACTTGTGCTTGTTTAGCGAGGCCACAGTCCCTGGGCTCAGACTACTTTCCATCATTATTTTTGTTTCTTCAGTAAAGGACGTGTCTGGTTTATAGAGCATGTGCCGTGATGTCACAGGCCAGGTATTGATCTAGTTCTGCAGAGTTATTAGTCTGTAAGTGTTATGGAGACAAATAATTAAAATCCAAAATATGCACATTTAGCAGCCAAAATGATTGAAATTCTGTCAAACTAGAACTGTCGGAGAATCCGACAGTGCTTTAATCAAATGGTGCTATTTTTGTTACATAAAGTATAGAGAGAACGCATTGTCAACATATATACAAAATATCAATAAATCCCTTTCTATGTAATATTTCACACAGACAGATAAAAAAATTAATAAATACATGTAAGACTTTATCAATCTGTATACCAAATGGTAAAATTCAAACTTGAGGGGATGCTGTGAAATTTGTTACGAAAAATTGCATTATTCAAAGTAAGGAGAGAAAGAAAAATTGGAAAAATATCGGGAAGAATAAGCAGGAGAAGGCTGGTTCTCTATCCCACAATACCTCAATTATCATCAACCTGCAAAAAAAATATCGCTACTCTAACTTGCAATGGCTGCTTATAAACCGTTGACAAAAAAGTCATTATTTAAAGTATGGAGAGAAAGGAAATTGGACAAATACAAGAAAGAATAAGCCAGAGACGGCTGGTATGCAATCCTGTGAAACAATAAGTCGTTATCTATTGGTATACCAAATATTAACATTATGCCTACAAGGGTTAATGTGAAATCTTTCATGAAAAACTGCATTATTCAGTGTGAAGAGAGAAAAAAAAATAGAACAAATACAGGGAATATGACAGATAATGGGTTGAATCCCACTATACAATAAGTTATTAACAAACTGTACACCAAATATGAACATTGTACCTTGAAGAGTTGCTGTGAAATCTTTTATGAAAATTGCATTATTCAATGTAAAGAGAGAAGGAAAACCAGACAAATACAGGGATGTATAAGCAGAAGAATGGCTGGTTCTCAATCCCACAATACAATAAGTTGTCATTAACCTGCATACCAAGTATGACTACTCTAGCTTGCATGGTTGCATAAAACTCTTTGATGAAAATTTTCATTATTCAAAGCATGGAAAGAAAGAAAATCAGACAAATATAGGGAAGAATAAGCAAGAGAAGGCTGGTTCTAAATCCCAAAATACAACACATCATCACCAACCTGTATACCAAATCTGACCACTTTATCTAGCATGGTTGTGGAGACATCTTTGACGAAAAAATTCATTATACAAAGTATGGAAAGAAAGAAAATTGGACAAATAAAGGGAAGAATAAGCAGGCGAGGCTGGTTTGCAATCCCACGATACAACACATCATCACCAACCTGTATACCAAATCTGACTACTTTATCTTGTATGGTTGTGGAGAAATCTTTGACAAAAAATTTTATTATTCAAAGTATGGAAAGAAAGAAAATTGGACAAATAAAGGGAAAAATAAGCAGGCAAGGCTGGTTTGCAATCCCACGATACAACACATCATCACCAACCTGTATACCAAAGCTGACCACTTTATCTTGCATAGTTGTGGAGAAATCTTGGACGAAAAATTTCATTGTTCAAAGTATGGAAAGAAAGAAAATAGACAAATAAAGGGAAGAATAAGCAAGCGAAAGCTGGTTTGCAATCCCATAATACAACACATCATCACCAACCTGTATACCAAATATGACCATTCAGTCTTGCATGGTTGTGGAGAAATCTTTGATGAAAAATTTCATTATTCAAAGTATGGAAAGAAAGAAAATCGGACAAATAAAGGGAAGAATAAGCAGAAGGCTGGTTTGCAATCCCACGATACAACACATCATCACCAACATGTACATCAAACAAATATGACCATTTTAGCTTGCATGGTTGTGGAGAAATCTTTGACGAAAAATTAAAAGGGGACGGACGGAAGGACGAATGGAGGGACGGACGGACAGATGTAAACCAGTATACCCCCCACTTTGAAAGTGGAGGTATAATAATAATGACAGAATGGCATAACACAATTCAATGTGTTAGTTTTTTAGTTATATTTTTGAGATAACTAGAACTGTCGGAGAACCTGACTATAACACCCCCCCCCCCCTTAAGTGCTTTAATCAAATAGTGTTATTTTCGTTACATTACACTGTAAGTATAGAGAGAGAGAACACATTGTCAACAAGTATACCAAATATTGATAAATATCTTTCTATGTATATGTAATACGAAATAAAATGTTTCACATTTACAGATAGAAAAATTAATAAATACATGTAAGACATAAGTCTTTATCAATCTGTATACCAAATATGAAGATTCAAACTAGAAAGGATGCTGTGAAATTTATTACAAAAAATTGCATTATTCTAAGTAAGGAGAGAAAGAACAAGAGCTGTCGCCTGACAGCATAGCTCGCCTGAATTGGTGCTTGCTCATCACACAGCCGCTATGGTTGTGTGGACTGCTATGCATAACACTTCATGCAAGCATGTCCACAATGAAAACACATTTATAAACAAAAGCTATCTCAGAAATAAGTCTTAAAATAAAATTAAAATAAAAAAAAAAATGCAATGAAATTTCAAAGTCCATGAGCTTGAGGTAAAAAAACTGACGGGTGGGGGAGGGGGGGGGGGGGGGGGGGGGGGGAGGGGGCTAGGATGTATCAAATCTAACATCAGTCCAAGTATTAGTATCAACTGAGTCCATCATCGTGGCACTGTGAAATTATGTCTTCATAAATATAAAACTTTAACCAAAATCTTTAAGACAAAATTCTAAGTCGATCAAGGTCATCCAGTGGGGTAAGTATAAGGTGTTTTGTAAAAACTCAAAAAAGAGTCTAACATCAGTTAAAGTATAAACTAAATCTCTGCCAAGCATTATGAATCAGTTTGCAATTACCAAACTTTGAAAAAGACAAAAATTTCCTAAGTCCCTGACCTTGACTCGAGATCACTGAGCGAGGTTGGGGGAGTACTCTGTAGATCTAACTACAGTGCAAATATAAAAAGAATTCATCTATGGGTTCAGGAGATATGTGTCTTTAAAAAACTTTAACCAAAACATCCAATCAATAAAAAGACAATATTCTAAGTCCATGACCTTGACATCAAGGTCACAGAGGGGGGTGAGGGTAGTACCTTTGAAAACTTTAGACCAATATCTAACTTTAGTGTAAGTATCAAAGGAATCCATCCATGGGTTAAGGAGATATTGGGCTTAATAAAACTTCAACCAAAACATCGTCCAAAAAAACTACAAATTTTCTAAGTCCATGACCTTGACATCAAGGTCACAGAGTGGGAAGGGGGTGGTACCCAGTTAAACCTTAGACCAATATCTAACTACAGTGCAAGTATCAAAAGAATCCATGCATGGGTTAAGGAGATATAGGTCTTTAAAAAACTTTAACCAAAACATCCAATCCGAACGCCGACGCGGACGCTGACGCGGCGCAGACGCCGTGGTGACAACAATAGCTCTTCCTGAACTTTCGTTCAGGCGAGCTAAAAACTGGAAAAATATCGGAAAGAATAAGCAGGAGAAGGCTGAAACTCAATCCCACAATACAACAGTTATCATCAACCTGCAAACTAAATATCCCTCCTCTAACTTGCAATGGCTGCTTAGAAACCTTTGACAAAAAAGTCGTTCTTCAAAATATGGAGAGAAACAAAATAGGACAAATACAAGGAGGAATATGCCAGATACGGCTGGTTTGCAATCCCACGATACAATAAGTTGTGATCAATCTGTATACCAAATATGAACATTCTACTTTGAAGGGTTACTATGAAATCTTTTACAAAAAATTGCATGATTCAATGTAAAGAGAGAAAGAAAATAAAACAAATACTTGGAAGAATACGCCAGATACAGCAGGGTTGAATCCCACTATACAATAAGTCGTTTACAATCTGTACACAAAATATAAACATTCTACCTTGAAGGGTTGCTCAATGCTGTGAAATCTTTTACAAAAAATTGCATTATTCAATGTAAAGAGAGAAAGAAAATCAGACAAATAAAGGGATGTATATGTGGAAGACGGCTGGTTCTCAATCCCACACTATAATAAGTTGTCATTAACCTGCATACCAAGTATGACTACTCTAGCTTGCATGATTGCACAAAAATATTTGACGAAAAACTGCATTATTCAAAGTATGGAAAGAAAGAAAATCAGACAAATACAGGGAAGAATAAGCAGGAGAAGGCTGGTTCTCAATCCCACAAGACAACACATCGTCATCAACCAGTATGCCAAATAAGACCATTCTAGCTTGTATGGTTGTGGAGAAATCTTTGACGAAGAATTTGATTAAAAGGGGATGGACGGAAGAACAGACGGAGGGACGGGAAGAATAAGCAGGAGAAGGCTGGTTCTCAATCCCACGATACAACATATCGTCATCAACCTGTATGCCAAATATGACCATTCTAGCTTGTATGGTTGTGGAGAAATCTTTGACGAAGAATTTGATTAAAATGGAACGGACGGAAGGACGGACGGAGGGACCGACAGAAGGACGGACGGAAGGACGGACAGACAGATGTAAACCAGTACAGTATACCACCCACTTTTTCAAAGCAGGGGTATAAATACATATATGTCCTAAAAGTACTACAATTTTATTCAAGTACCTTGCAAACACCATTGTCAAATTTTGTAAAATTTTGTACAATTTAGAAAATATCAGTAAGATTTTGCTTTAACATGCAGCTATGTCACAGGTTAAAACTGCCAAAATATCCACTGTCTTTTTTTTCTTAATACACCCCACAGTATCCCCGTGGTAAGACAGACAACTCTGTATTGAGCAGGGGTGAGACTTCACCAGATTTTGCACTATAACAAAGTCAGGGAAGACAAAATAATAAGTCCTATAACATGTACATATATTTGCTCATAATTTAATTACTACAATATTTATAAATAGTTCCTTGACATTTTACACACTAAATACATATCAAAGGAATGCCATTTTACAACCATGCAATAGCTCATTTTTGTTTCATGCCTCCTGTGGATTCTTTTTCTTTTCTTTTTTTCTTTTTTTTTCATGGCAAATCCAGCTTTGGAAGCCAGAAATCTGGAGAAAGCTTCTTTTTGTAGCTTAAAAGTATGATCCTAATATTCTTATTAATCAGAGCACAGATTCAGAGAGAATGGTCCTAAAATCTTTGAAAGAAAGAAAATTCTAATTACATCAGCTGTGACATAGGAAATGCATCTTACTATAAAAATTCTATGTATTGGGACCGATAGGTCTGATCAAACAATGCAGACACAGATCAGACTGCTTCTTTGTCTTTCCAGGGGCCGTATTCATAAAGCCACTTAAGTCGTTGCTATGCGGTTGCTAAGGCTAAATATCTGTAAAGGAGATTCCCTACAACTATGAAATTTGGTCTGGAGGAACAGTCTTTGTAAGACTGTTCCTCCAGAGCAAATTTCATAGTTGTAGGGAATCTCCTTCCAAGAAATTTAGTCTTAGCAACAGCATAGCAACCACTTAAGTCGTTTTATGAATACGGCCCCAGAGCCTACACTGTTTGCCATTTCACTTTGGACAAAAAAAAATATGGACGGAATGTTAAAATACATGTATAGCAAACAAATCATTAAATAGTCCTAGCAAACAAAGCATGTTCCTATTTCATGAACAAACTACTCCTACACATCATCCAGTGTGAAAATATGGTCAGACATGTACATTGAGATTATCCTCTGAAGCTGCAAAAAATGTATATTCATGGCTGCTTCACCAGTATCACGGTACTGCCTGTTGGAAATCAGCTTAACCCTTACAGCGCCGAAAATGAAAACTGTTGAATTGGCAGACAGTGTAGATTCAGATGAGGTGGCTCATAATGAGCCACCTCATCTGAATCTACACTGTTTGCCCTCTAGTGTTTGAATTCTCAATATGATATTGCTTGGACGAGACATTTTTTGAAATTCTGCAGACGTAAATTTTGTCATCTGCTTTTTGGCGCATTAAGGGTTAATTAAAATAACTGACACCCAAGGCAAACTATGAATTTTGTCCCCAGAGTAAATCTGGAGCAGGAAAAAAACAGCTTATAGCCAAATTAATATGGCAGCTGAAGCAAATGAATGTGGTATAGTATTTCAGTCTCTTCAAGCTGATGAAAGAAAATTAATGAGAGACTGCATGCGATGGAAGCCTGTTTACAGTTAGGCAGCGGGACTTGAACCCAGTCTGCTAGCTGTGTAGGCCAGGGCTTAAATAAACAAAGCTACCGCGTCTCTGAGCAGACTGCTATGATACTACAGGTTGATCTTAATTTTCACTATTCCACTATGCTTGAAAGCACACATTCACGTTGACACAGGTCAGTAACACTTCTACAGCTAGGACACAGTATTGAGATTATATAATATGGATTTGAGATTAAGAGCTAAGAAAGCTTGTTCATTGTTACAGCCTCGTAGCAATTCTTGTATAATTCCAGTGATTGTGTAGACTTCAAAGTATCTCTTGTTTGGTCTGCAAATAAACAGGGAAAAAAGTAGTAATGTAGTACATAGATGTCTCTGCACACTGCATAATGGTGAAATTCATAGAAATGACGTTAACATGCAACTATGGTCAGTTCCATCTTCAATGCCTTTCTATTATATATTTTAAATCCTCTGTCCTCACTAATCCCACAGTCACACACACTGCTGTCCCACAAATAGCCACATCTTACAATGGCCAATTTTTATGCCACCCCAAGACAGTGTTTGCAGAAAGATTATATACACTGCATTTTCCAACAAATAGTACTCTTTGAAAGCTTAGATTTGAGCTGCGTGACATGCAAAAAGCTTATAAGCCGTGACCCAACAAGACCAACAAAGTGGCATGTGTGCCAAGCAAAGACTCAGATCAGACTACGTATCTGCATAGTCTGCTCAGAGTATTCGCTGTCAGCATGGCGGTAGCTAAAGACCCTTGGCTACCCTTTAAAAGAACAGCGAAGACTCTAATCAGACTGGGCAGATTCCCAGGCGGATCTGAGTATTAGCTGGGATCTGAGTCTTAGCCGGACCACCATACCACTTTGTTGGTTTTGTCATGTCAGGTATGCAAATATCATGACTATCAGTCTGTCCATCTGTGCAGTCTATCTACACCTTTACTCTGTACATACTTGGTGTGAAGCACCAGCAATCATTTATTAAAACTGCAGATATACAGGATGGTCTGAAGCATTGTTTTTCACATATAATTTACCATAAATACATGCACACTAAGATAGAGAAAATCTTTGCTCCAGGATATGTACAACAAGAAAATAAAAGATTACTAGTAAACAGTTATCAAACCTTAGTTTGGAGAGTTTCTGGAGTACAATGCTCAGTCTTTCTAGCAATTTGTTGTCTTGTCGTGGTGCTCTCAGGACCATAGCAACAGTGCGGAACCATGTCTCGTTACTACAGCTCTCCAGGAAAGAAGTTAGGAAAGGTGAATCTGATGACATTTGGAGAAATATATCCATTGCTGGTCCCATAAATGGCTAAAATGAGAAATAGAAATATATTATGAATTTTTTGCATTATTTCTAACTGAGGAAACTCAGTGAGAGATAATTTTCATTTAAAGAAAATGTTCCTCAGAGGTAATTTCCTGTTAAAGAAACTGTTTCCTCAGTCATTTGTAAATTTTCTTTTAAAGGAAATACTTCCTCAGTTACAGATAATGCAAATTCATTATTCTTTGCTTGCCAAATTGTTTATGAGGATTAAGTCTGCGTTAATAATGCATCAGCAACAATGCAAAAACTCAAGTCCTTGCAATCTTGAGTTTTACAAATGATTATACAGAGAATATGCAAAGCATACAAATCTAAGGCAGCCCTGACGCAGGTTAATGAATAGACTGGCTCAAGTGAAAGAGAAGTAGTTTTGCTTTTCACGGGTGCTGCTAACCATGAAAATTAAAAATCGCGAAAATTAATGTTTATGTTTTGGACCCTTAACCTCGAAAATTTGAACCCGCAAAAATTACCACGTATACAGTAAATGATGGAAAACAAGACCTGTCACAGGGCCAGGAAAGCTCGCCTGACAGCGCCTTGCCCATCACATAAAAAACTTTAACGTAAAACTTTAACATTATGCTAACGCTGACGCCACCGCCAACGCCAACGCCGCCGCTGACGGCGGGGGTAGTGCAATAGCTCTTCCTGAACTTTGTTCAGGCGAGCTAAAAAGGTAACAGTATCTACATGTAGGAAAGTACAAGTACCTTATTAACAGGTTTAAGATACTGCAGAACGACTGTGGTGCCTTGGTAATACAGGAATAATTCCTTGGCCACGTCTGACTTGAGATCAGCTTTGAGAACATCAAACACATGGGCTAGTAAATCAACTGAAAGAGAATATAAGAACTATATCTCAGGATAGGATACCTCACCTGAGCTCCAGTTACCCATCACACAAAAAAAATTTAACATAAGGTGAGCTGCAACACAACAAAACCAACAAAGTGGTTGTGCGCCCAGTGTAGACTCAGATCAGCCTGGGCATCCGCCCAGTCCGATCTAACTCTTCACTAAGCGCTTAAAGGGTAGCTAAGGGTCTAAGCTACCTCTATGCGGAAAGCGAAGACTCTGAAAAAACTGGGCGGATGTCGAGGCTGATCTGAGTCTGCGCTGGGTGCACAACCACTTTGTTGGTTTTGTCGTATAGCAGATCAAATAACTCGATATCATAGCTCACCTGCACTCCGGTCACCCATCACGTAAAATAACTTAAACGAAAGACTATCAAAATTGCAAATACCAACCCCAACACCATCACACAGATCATAAGGGAAGTGCCATACCAATTTCTGTGCTTTATACAAGCAACCAACGCATCCATTCAGTCTGAAAAGCATCAGTCTTCCTACGGATCTCAAAATTTGATGTGAATGTTGTAAACTCTGGCAAGACTGACTGAGTAGGTACATCTGAGTTTGATGTTTACTGTGGTTTAACGCTCATTTACTGTAATGGCATAATAGCATCATAACAAGTACCATTAAAATCACCCTCTACTATATGAGCAAAGACACAAGAAAACCAACAAAGTGGCATATGCTCCCAGCAAAGACTCAGATTAGCCTGGGCAGCCACCCAGTCTGATCAGAGTCTTCACTGTCTGCATGGAGCTAGCTTAGACCCTTAGCTACCTTTTAAGTGCATAGTGAAGACTCTGATCAGCCTGGGAATCAGCCTGGGTGGATGTGCAGCTGAGGTGTGTCTTCGCTGGGAGAACATGCCACTTTGTTGGTTTTCTCGTGTTGTGGCTCAAATACTGATCAACAAGGACCTAAGATAGGGTTTGTAGAATAATGAGCAACACAAGCAGACAGACATTAAAGTAGAGTTGAGGAAGACAAATAATCCTAAACATGAAATTGTCATCAAACTGCAACTTTTCTCAGGAACTCTATTTCATAAATACTGCCAAAACATCTACTGATAAACACTGACCTTGAGATAAGGTTCGAAGAATAATGAGAGCTGCCAGGAGACGGACATGTAAATTGGGACTGCGGAAATATACACCATCTTTGGTCTTTTCTTGTTTGACAGGTGACAGTGGAATGTCAGACACAGAGTAGGGGTCACTGTCATAAAACTTCACTGTCTTGGAGCGATACAATTCTTCTCCTAGTCTTCGGAATGTAGATGATAAGTTTGTTTTCTGAAAAAGATTTCATGATACTTGCAGTGTATGGGTACACCTTCATGTTTTTTCTGCGTTTTTTATAAAAGGGGGACAACTATTGTGACTTCCTGTTTGCTTCTCTTGGCAACGTTGCCCTTACCAAATGGAGTCTACTCTTAAAAGAAAGATTTTCTCAAAGAGAAGCAAATTCTTTCCTTTAAGAGTAGATCCCAATTGAAAAGGCAAAAATGAAAAAGACAGATGCTGCCCCTAAAAGTGTATCCATTCACCTTCAAAATGGTAGACTGTTCAGTTTGAAGTTTTCCTTTTGGAACAATTATCATTGTTGAATTTAATGTCACTGTAAATTCTACCAAAATGTGCAATTTATAAAACTATAACATAACATCCTTCCAGTTCTTATAATCTAATATTAAAGTTTCTTTTGGTATCTTTAAGAACTAATATCAAAAATGCAGTCATACTGCAAACTGTATTAAGTACTTCCCTCCATTAAGCAACCATTTGATATCCACCTTGGGTTTGTTCAAGCAGCCCGGGTAGCTCAGTAGGTTAAGTGCTGGCCTGCTGATCTATCCGTCCCGGATCTGAGCCCTGTAGGCTGGAATCTTTTCAATCATAAATGGGGTTCCATTGCACCCAGCCTTTTAATATCACTCACCCATCACTCTGATATGATTGAAAAACTGTTAAAAAAGGATATAAAATCGCAAGTCATCCATCCACCTTGGGTTTGTTCAATATGAACATGGCTTTTTTCCAGTGTTTGTATACTTTCTTAAACTTTCGTATACTTTCTTATACCTGAAAATGACTTACTTGTTGTCCCTGTGTTTGTTCAACATGAACCAGTGACCAGTAGATAAACTGAAGACATGGTAAACATAATTTAAGGTTCTGTCCTGGGTATTCCTTCAGCATTTCAACAAGGGATGGTAAAATCTGCAACAAAAATAATTCATTATAAACAGTCAAAGGTAAGGATTTTGCAAACAGTCCAGACCCTAATCACACTCTTCCGTTTTTTCTAAGTAATAAGTTTGCCCAAAATTTCAAGAGCCATAATTTTGGGGGTAAAATAAGACATCTACATTTCTACCTAGGCCATGCATATATATATTCACAAACACACACATTTTGACACTGCTATATTCTCTTCTTTAGGGTGGGTTTATTCAAACATTTTAGACAGAACAGTGGTAACTAGTAAATACAGTCAAACCTCTATAATTCGAACTGACAGGGACCTCACTATTTCCCTTTCCCGTTCATTTCCTGAATTTGTAATTACGGCAGTTTTCAGACAGTCCAATATTTTATTTCTCTATGCTTACTGACGTTCACGGATTTACAAATCAATCAAAAGAAAATCAGAATGTAGAATAATTAACATTACATACAGGGAACATCCACGACCATTTAATATCGCGAGACCATCCCTCGTGTTTGGCACATGTACATGTGTATTGTCCAAAAGCAGCACAGCTGCCGAACATTTTCTCAGCTCTGCAAATCAACTGTTTATGACAATGCAGCGCCGGCGAAGATCAAAGCATTACTGAACGCAAACAGGCTAGCTTGTTTCTATCTCGGACTTAACTGTACTTTCACTTTCTGTTTATGTTTCTGAGAACTGGGCTACTTTCGTTTTCAGAAAAACGTCTCAAACCGGTCATCTGAGCCGTGTCATGGAAAATGTTCCTCAGACATTTCGGAGTCAATGTATTTGGGAACAACGAATAGTCAAACCAGCCTGTCAGTCTGCACAGTGTAGCTAGAGACTCTGTTTAGTGCCATGTGCAAACCATATGATCTGTGCGCAAACCAAACCTAAGTTCGGATGCGCATGCTAATCTGAGCCTTTGCTGGTTACAAAAACCATCACATTTAGCCTTTAAATTTACAAACTTCAAACAAGCTAATCCCCTTCCATTATGCAATTAGACAGACACCTTTTGCTCAACAGAAATTAATGACTTAAGCAATCAAAACGTTAGTGGTCGTGAAGCGATAATTACCAATACAGGTGGCAGTGATGACCTGAGGCTGTAAATATTTATCTCATCGATGACAATAAGTGTTATTTTCCGACATGAAATTGGAGCATGAATTTTGATTTCAAATAATAGAGGGACTTTTATAGTGATTTTACTCCATTGGGACCCTTCCTTTCGAAAAATCGGACTTTTCGAATAATTGAAATTAGAATTTGCAGAAATGTTTTTGCATAGAATTAATGGGCTTACGATCAGGACTGTGTTTCAATTTCGAAAAATCCGGTAGTTTTGAAAAATCGGTGTTTGAACTACCGAGATTCGACTGTACATTATATTTTGACATGTAAACTTCCTCTACTAAGCAAACAACCTATTAACAAGTCAAAATCTTATATCCCAAGTACATTTAGCATTTTTTGTTTAAACTGAGATATATATAATGCAAGCACCTGCCTACCCCATGTGGTGCCTGATATGGACATGCTCCCAGAAGCCATATCGGGGGCTTCATTTAGAAGTAATTTGAACAACAAACACTCGCCTTAAAGACAGGACTTCTCTGAAGGGGTGTCTGACTCCCAGCACATAGCAATGTTACCTGTACAGGTAAAGGTGTGAAAAATTCTTCAACCAACCAGTGGACCAGAATAAACAGTTATGATGATTTTACTGGCTGACTGTTGGTGAGGACACTATGTGATCAAGAGACAGAATGACACTGTAGATGTTAATCATCCCTATATAGTACCATCCCTGTGTTTAAGCCATGCCATTTGTGCTTTTTCCTTGTGTGTTTGCTTAAGATGGGTGTTATGGCAGCAATTCTCAATTTAATGGGGATCAAGAAGTACCTTTAAAACTTTTTCCTGAACAAATTCCTGTGTAGCAACTCTGTCGACTGGCTTTAGAATATTATCAATAGTTGTATATCTGAGCTGAGAATCAGAGAGCCAGTCAAGTAGAGTTGACATTACATCATAGGTTGTGGATACCACCTAGAATACAAGAAAAAGACACTGAAATGTAGTGGCAGCATTGTATCTGAATTAAACAGTCACAGGTACATGATTTAAGATAAGCAACCGAGTGGTATAAAGGCACTGCAACAAATAATTGGTTAATATTATTATTCTAACAAGGTGCACCTAGCACCCAGGATAGTGCAGGATGTTGCTTATGTGAGACCACAATCTATAGAGAAATAAGAAAAAAAAATATTGCTTATATCGAAACTACAACTTAGTTACCTCTAAATACTTTGCATCACATGTATATGTACCTTTTGTGATTTGGTCTGTTTCTGCTTGTCATCACCAGAAGCATGAACATCTGCATTTTGTTTCTGTTTTGGTACAGCAGCAGACGGCATTTGTGGCAAGTCAGCCTCTCTCTGGCGATTGTCAAAATCCTGCTTTCTCTGTTAAAAAATATGAAACTTTTAGAAATATGAATTTCTAGAAGGAAGCAAATTCTTTCTGTCAAGGGTAGTCCCCAATAAAAAGGATGCAAACACCTGGCAAACAAGTGGCATGATCATCTGCATTTTGTTTGTTTTGGTACAGCGACAGACCACATCTGCGCAAAGTCAGCCTCTCTTTGATGAATATCGAAATCTTGCTTTCTCTTAGAACAAATAAATACTTCTTTGTAAATAAGGTGACTGGATACACCTCCGAAGGAGATAACTCTGACCCGGAGGTCCTTATTTCCCTTCTCACATGGGTTACTGTAAAAGGATGGATAGATGACTTGTGATCTTACCTCCTTTTGAATGGTATTACAGTCATATCAAGATGATAGGAGGTTGATACTGAAAAGGTGTGTGCAATGGAACTCTATTTACAGCTGAAAATATTTCCCTGTCTTTCCCTGACCATGGGAACCCTGTTAAAGTGCAGACTCCATTTTGGAAAGGCTATGCTGTCCAACAAAGCAAACAGGTCACAAAAGTTGTTTCCTTTTGTAAAGATGTGGGAAAACATAAAGGTGCACCAACACACTATAACAGTTTTTAAAATGGACTTCCTCAATTTCTAATCTGGATGTCTCTATTTTGCCCCTCCAGTCACACTGTATCAATGCTGGTCCAGAGCAGACATTCATCAGACTGCTTGGTCCAAAATGCTGCTCACAGATTCCTGACAGACTTAGTCAGGTAGATATGGTATTGTTTTGTTACTTTTGTATTACCTGTAGGTTAGTAAGTCGAGCCTGGACACTTAGTGACTGTTTCTCTAGTTTTTCATGCTGACTTTTCAGGGTCTCAAGCTGTAAAAGAAAGACAAAAGCATATAATCAAGCAGCCATTTTTGGGCCATGCAAGGAATTCTTTACCTGCTTTAGAAAATGCTTAGGAACAGCATTAAAATGAAACTATATGCTTTTTGAGTATAGTCTGGGAATAGTTTTTGTTTCTCCACACAACATGTTCTGACCCCTTCATTAAAACATCTCAGGAAGGCAGTTCTAATGAGGTGCATTTTATTTTAAATGAAATGAATAGAAAAATGTTGCAGAATTATTAAACCCTACACAAGCTTTGACAATAAGTATGATCAATCCCTTCTCCCTCAAATCCCACTTCCCCACCCCTCCAGTTCCATAACATCAAAATCGTATTGGTTACACATATAGATGTTGAGATCATCAGTGCTACAGGTATCGATCGAGAGGTAAGAGGGATAATTCTGGGATAATTATACTTACTTCTCAACAAAACAATATGTTGTGATCCCATCCTCATTAGAACCGCCTATGCAAGATGATACTAATGAGGGTTACAACATATTGTTTTCTGAAGAAATATGAAAAAGGGAAAAGATCCCTAAATTATCCCTGACACCCCTTCTTATCTAAACTACTACACCTCAATGGTCAAGCCTCCATTATTCACAAGGAATACAACTTTAACAGAACACTATTCGCTACCCTGGGAGGAAAATCCTTTTGTAAATGAATGCTTCTCTCTGAGACCACTCTGTACCCTTTAAAAGCTGTCCTATGTGAAAAGGGACAGAAATGCTTTCAGAAAAATTATCTCCCTTCGGGCATGTCCATACTCCTTAATGCAACAAGATTTTACTAACCTCTTTCTTCTGTACATCATTTGCCATCTTCAAAGTGTCAAAATTGTCTTTGAGTCTCTTGTTCTCTTTTGTCTTTTCTTTTAATGCCAACTCTAGTTTAAACAACTCTGATTTGTGTTTCTAAATGGAAAATTAAATGAATTAATTAAGAGTAAGAGGGAACATTTTAGAATGTGTCAGCTATGTGAACTAGCCAAGACTCAAATGAGCATGGGCATTATTTTGACCAGTTTTTTTTATTTAAAACAGAGCTCAAGGTGGGGTGAATGGGTACAGTTTCAGGCTAAGCAAGTGTCATTTTCATTTTTGCTTCCTTTCTTAATGGAGTCAACTCATGAAGGAAAGAATTTGCTCCCCCTGGGAGCAAATTCTTTCCTTTAAGAGTAGATCCATTTTTTAAAGAGCTCCTTCATCCAGGGATGCAAACATTATTTTATCCAAAATTAACTTTTGTCATATTATGTTTTCTATATCCAATCAATTTATGCATCCATTTAAATACTCTGAACACCCATTCTTCTGACTAATACTTCATTATACCCAGTTACCAATTGCCTATTAATTTTTCATATTCAATTACCTATTACTTAATACATGCAAGGCCGCGTAGCGCAATAGGTAGGGCACCTGACTCATAAGTCAGAGGTCCTGGGTTCGAAACCCAGTCTTGCCAGATACTTTCGTTTCTCCTTCTGCTGATTCAAGAAGGGCAGTTGTCAGTTACTGGCGAAAGTATGTGCACTTAGTACTGGTTAACCGCTTAGGAGGTCTAAGCCTGCCCAGGAATAGTGTGGTTAGGTTAACTGACCGTCCCGACATGACCTTAGTTGTTTACCATGGACGTTAAGCAGCAAACCAATCAATCAATCAATCAATACAAGTAATTATTACTGTAATACTTAACCTCTTCCATTTCTTGTATTCTTCTTTTAACTTCCAGGTCTGTGATGGTTTTGAGGCTTTCTTGAGATATTGACAAAATACGCTCTCTTTCCTTCAGACCTTGCTCTCTATCATGTAGGACTCGATTTTCTTCCTGAAAATACCAGGTAACGCTCAAACATAATCAGCCCTGGTTATCATAATTTCATCAAAATGTATCAAAAATATGAGATCTGAGGATTATTGCAATCTTTTATTTTTGTTCCCAGAAAAAAAAGAGTTGAAAACTTATAGATATGAACAGGTTCATGGACATTATTGATCACTATTTTGTTGCCTTAAGTATTCTTAAGGATTTATTTCAGATCAGGGCCGTCGTCGGCTTTTGAAAAGTGGTATGGCCATGGAACGCCCCAAGTGCCAAAGGCGCGAGTGGGGAAGAGCTCGAGAGGGGGCATCCCCCTCTCGTAAGGGGGTTTCGGGGGACCTCCCCCGAGAAAATTTTTGAATTCAGGACGACTCTTTTCTCTTGTGAAACTCAATTGATTTTATGAGTGTTTACTTCCCACGAGAAAATTTATGAATTTAGGACGTCTCTAAAAGCGTTTCTAATGCATTTTCAGACAATTTTGCTTGCGAAACTCAATTTATTTATGAGTATTTGCTGTATTTCAAATGCTATCCCCAGCTTTAAAAGACTGCCAAAGGTGTTCCCTGAGTGACGAAGGCATGAGTGGGGGAGGGCACGAGAGGGAATATCCTTCTTCCCGTAAGGGGGTTCGGGGGCCTCCCCCGAGAAAATGTTTGAATTCAGGACGTCTCTAGAAGTGATTTTAATGCATTTTGAGACCAAGGCAAAGGAGGAATATCGGAAAAAAGTGGTCCGGTCAATACCATATTCGGCCGAATGAAAAAAGTGGTACTGCCAATACCATATTCGACCGAAAAAGTGGGGGAGAGTACGAGAGGGGTGTCCTTCCTCTGGTAAGGGGGGTTCGGGGAATCTCCTGCGAGAAAATTTTAGAAGCGATTTTAATGTATTTTGAGACCAAGGCAAAGAAGGAATGACGGAAAAAAGTGGTCCGGCTAATATCATATTCGACCTAATGAAAAAAAGTGGTACGGCTAATACCATATTCGGCCGAAAAAGTGGTCCGGCAATGGCCGGACCGGCCAGACCGCCGCCGACAGCCTTGCAGATCAGTATGCCAAGGGCAAACAGTGTTAGTGTTTTTGTTTGTTTTTTAGATCTGAGAGGGTGAATCTGAAAATACTTCCAAATATAAAAGAAGCAATGCCAGAACTGAGAAGAAAAACACAAGCTTCTAGAAGGTCTTGATACCAACAAGCAAAATAATTCTACTGCATTGAGGTAACTCTTTTTGTACTTACTTTGAGTTTTTCACTTATTAGTTCAAGTTCTTTGTAAATTTCTTTCAGGTTTCCTCTGCTCAAGTCAGGGGACTCTGAAACAGAAGCTACCGTGTGAGCTTTGGGGAGAAAAAATCTTTCAGTTTAATACAAAATGATAATAATTTTTGAATGAAATTTAAGAAATGGACACACTGATCATACCTAAACCTCTTAAGAAAAAGATTTCAAAAATCTGATTCAATGAAGCAGATGATGAAAACATATGAATTCAGTCTGACCCATTTTTTTGTATAGTATGACCTTCAAGAGATATATGTTAATGTCAGCCCAATGTCACAATACACTGGACAAAAGTTAACCCCTCTGCTGCCGACTGGTGAAAGGTAATACAGAATTGAGCTGCGATACGACAAAACCAACAATGTGGTTGTGCGCCCAGCCCTGGATTCAGATCAGCCTGGGCATCTGCTCAGTTTGATCAGACTCTTCGTTAAGTGCTCAAAGGGTAGCTAAGGGTCTAAGCTACCTCCATGTGGACAGCGAAGACTCTGATCAGACTGGGCGGATGCCCAGGCTGATCTGAGTCTGCGCTGGGCGCACAACCACACTGTTGGTTTTGTCGTGTCGTGGCTCATATGTCTGGCTTGCTAGTCACAGGCGAGACAAAAAGTGTAGACCCATATCAGACTGCTCTTTGGGAGCAAAGCAGAATATTCTATTACATGATTACAGAAAATCAGCTGGGCATTAAACATTTAAAGATAAGGTGACACTTTTCAAGTAATGGGCCTAAATTAAACCCTGAAAAACCTATACGAATGTTTGCATGTCTTCTTGAACTGTCAACAGAGCGCTAGATAAGAGGGGATATTTGGAGAAAATTAGAGATAATTTTGGTAATTTTCCATAAAGACATATGTTGTTACCCCTCATCTGAATTGTCTCGATGAGACGGTTCCTATGAGGGGTCATGACGTGGTTTCAATGAGAAAAAAATGAAATTACATGTATCTCTAATTATCATCAAATGCTCCCTCTCATCTACAGCTCTGTGTCAAAACTTAAGCAGGTTCTTGACCTTGGAATATCAGAGCTTGAAGCTATGCAGTTTTTCCTCACTTACTGTCATCCCTTTTATTTCCCTTTTTTCCATGGCCCTTTTGGGCTGGTTCTCTGTCCCTACTCCTCTCCGACTGCCGCCGAGGCTTACGTGACTTCGGTCTTGCGTCCAGGACTTTGTCTTGAAAATACAGATCTGACAGGGAGTCTGACTCTATTATCTGACCATGAGCCTCATCATCTGGCCCTTGTATAGGGGTCACAGTGGAATCTGTAGGGACAAAGCAAATACATTATCTCACCTCAAGACTAATCACAACTTCCAGATTAAGG
This sequence comes from Ctena decussata, assembly GCA_963989385.1. Lineage (NCBI taxonomy): Eukaryota > Metazoa > Mollusca > Bivalvia > Lucinida > Lucinidae > Ctena > Ctena decussata. The sequence continues at coordinate 39,819,575 of OZ022506.1, read as the reverse complement.
TAAAACGGTACAGTTTTGGGGAAGCAAATCTTCAAATTCTTTTTTCGTTCCCTTCTCAAAGGGGTCAGCTCTTAAAGAAAACAATTGCTCCTTTTGGCGCAAATTCATTTCTTCAAGAGTAGAATCCATTTTGGAAAGAGTTCTTCAGCCAGGGAAGCAAACAGAAAGTCACAAAAGTTGTTCTCCTTACTAACATTGGGGGGGGGGGGGGGGGGGAACATGGAGGTGTACCCATACACATAAGTATCATATTTCTAACCAAAACATGTTACTGAACCTCATCAGAATTGTTGTATAAATTATAACTATTGGGGCAAATTGGTCTTAGCAAAGCAGTACAGACCAAGATCAGACATCTCCTAAAGGGACAGTATGATCAGGATGTAAACTGTTTTCCATTCCATCCGTGTCATTTAGATGAATTACTGGACTGAAAAAACCAAGCTGTCCAATTTTTATTGCAGTTAGGCTTAGTACTATAAGTATCCCAATCTTTAGAATTTTACCACACCTTGCCATGTTTTACAAGATATGATATATCATATCTGGGTTTCACTAATAATGATACAAAATTTAAAATACTTCCATACACAGAGTTGACTGTTGATACTCAGTTTAGCAGTAGATAAGCAAACATCTGCTGACAAACTGTCAGCAGATGTTCCCTTTATCTACCGCTATAATGAGTACCTAAACAGTGCTACAATAATTTATCGATCCTCCATAAAAATTCTCACACTGGTGAGGTAGAATCACCATGAGATTTACATACCTATGTCACTGTCATCTGAATATTCCATGATCAAACATCTGTTTTGTAGTCAGCTACAGACTTAGTATCATGGATGAGCCTGGAAAAAAACCCAGGAACAATAGTTATAATCTGCTGAAGACTTCTAGATCATTAGAATATAATCCTTAAAGTATCAATAGAAAACTTAGAAAACTTGAGATTTTACATCTTTTTCACCAGTATTTCAGTAATATCAGGATGATGGGAGAGTGATAAAAAAACTAGATGGCAAACTGGGCCAAAAATAAAATATTTAATCTTTCCCCTTACGCGACCGACCGTAAAAAATCGTAGCGACCGGAAATATTTTTTTCCGATTTCAAATTTTTTTTTTTTTTTCTACCTTTGTGCCGAGGCGAGTACCGAAAATCTGGGTCGTCAGAGCTGTAGATAAAGGTGTTTCTAACGAAAAACGCTTGCAGTCCCAAACTAATGAGTCAAGAATAGGCTACTCCCACTAAAACAGGATTATCCATCATAAAAAACGAACGGCATCGTCTTTTTAACTATGTTTGGAGACAAAAGAAGCAGTCCGGAATAGCCAAACAAAAATGTGATAAGACTGGCAAAAGATCAAAGGATTTCAGTCATCTTTTGAAGTCACTGGCTGCCGCTCAACGCACATGCCGGTAGGTTTTATGTAGAGTAACCTGGAGCTGAAAATTTCGGTGTCGGGCAAAAACAATGGGTCATTCTTTGATACAGAGCGGCATGCGAGAATTGTTGAGCAACGAAATTGCATTCCGGGTATTGTTATTTTCAATTTGTCTTTTTCTGAAATACACAGAGACTGTTCAAAAAAGTAAAATCGGATTTGAAGTTATTAGACTAGCGAAAATCGCATAAAATTATGCTTTAAAGGCTACATTTTTAGGGTACTTTACGACGTGTGCATATAGGGAAAACGCAGATAAGCATGTGTATTGGCTAAGTCTGATCAGAGTCATCTCTGTCTGGACAAACAATTCATCTAGTATTAGGTTGAAAACTATTTCGATTATTAGGAAACGCAAATGGCTGAAATCTCATTTTGCCGACGCTTATCAAAACGTCTGCAGTGAGCAGACAGATATTGTGCCAAATGGGTCCAACGGAACGCGAACGCGCAGAAAATATTCGCTTTTCTAATTGTAAAAGTTTCCATAATCCAAAGATCAAAGTTGTGAACAGGAAACACCAGTCGCATTGCATTACTGCGCAGGCTGATCGGGGCATATGGTATAAGGTACCTTTCCCTGTCTGACGGTTTTATATGACACGTGTCCAGTTCAATGCGGCGTTCTTTGATGTCTGATCAACATAACCACGTGCAGGTGGTTACCGTATTTAAACAAGAGGGCCATGAGGCCCTGAATCGCTCACCTGGGCAATTGGCAAGGTGGCTTTTTCTTATCATGTCTGAAATTGTCAAAATATGAGTCTTGGGTCAAAAGTCAAAGAATGACCATGACCGCTTGTACTCATAAATCTTCATGTACTCATTAAGACAACCATATATACCATTCTTAGGCCAAACTCTTCAAAACTTTCCACAAAATCTTATGTTCTAGCATTTTCCCATATTTGACCATGCCGCAAAAAGGTCAAGGTAAACCCAAGGTCACAATTTGAACAGTCTTGGTGGTACTCTAGTACTCCATGCTACTTACCAAGTCTCTAGGCCATAGGTGTATTGGTTCTGGAGAAGAAAAATATTAAAGAATTTTACCATATATGGGCGTGGTGGCCATGTTGGTCATGTGACCTGGACCATTTGAACAAATTTTTATTCAATCAACCCCTGGAGGCTCTATATGAAATGTGTTTACAATCGGCCCTTTGGCTTTTGAGGAAATGGTTAAAAATGTCAAAATATGAGCGATGATGATCAAAGGTCAAGAAATGACCTTGACCTCTTGTACTCATAATTCTTCATGACCTTATTAAGACAACTGTATAGACCAATTTTTAGGCCTAAATCTTCAAAACTTTCCATGAAATCTTATGTTCTAGCATTTTCCCATATTCGACCTTGCTGTAAAAAAAGTCAAGGTCAACACAAGGTCATAATTTGAACAATCTTGATATTACTCAAGTACCCAATGCTACATACCAAGTCTCAAGGCCATCGGTCAATTGGTTCTGGAGAAGAAGATTTTTAAATGTTTTTACCATATATGGGCCTAGTGGCCATGTTGGTCATGTGACCAGGACCGTTAGAAAATTTCTTCATTCCCTCAACCCCTGGAGGCTCTATATAAAATTTGGTCACAATTGGCCTGGTGGTTTTTGAGGAGATTGTTTGAAATTGTCAAAATTTGAGAGTTCTGGGTCAAAGGTCAAAGAATGACCTTGACCTCTTGTACTCCCAAACCTTCATGTACTCATTAAGATGACTGTATATACCAATTTTTAGGCCAAAATCTTCAAAACTTATCATGAAATCTCATGTTCTAGCATTTTCCCATATTTGACCTTGCCGTAAAAAAGGTCAAGGTCAACACAAGGTCATAATTTGAACAATCTTGATAGTACTCAAGTACCCAATGCTACATACCAAGTCTCAAGGCCATCGGTCAACTGGTTCTGGAGAAGAAGATTTTTAAACGTTTTTACCATATATGGGCGTGGTGGCCATGTTGGTCATGTGACCTGGACCATGTAAATAAATTTTTGTTCCCTCAACCCCTGAAGGCTCTATATGAAGTTTGGTTTCAATTGGCCCAGTGGCTTTTGAGGAGACTGTTAGAACTTATCAAAATATGAGAGTTCAGGGTCAAAGGTCAAAGAATGACCTTGACCTCTTGTACTCGTAAATCTTCATGTAGTCATTAAGATGACTGTAGATACCAATTTTTAGCCCAAAATCTTCAACAGTTTCCAAGATATCTTATGTTGTAGCATTTTGCCATATAAAAGCATAAGGAAGCAAATTTGACCTTACCGTAAAAAAGGTCAAGGTCAACCCAAGGTCATAATTTGAACAATCTTGGTAGTACTCGCGTACCCGATGCTACATATCAAGTTTCAAGGCCATAGGCCTATTGGTTCTGGAGAAGAAGATTTTTTCAGGTTTTTACCATATATGGGCATGGCGGCCATGTTGGTCATGTGACCAGGACCGTTTGAACAACTTTTCGTTCCTAAGGTCCCATGAGGCTCTATATGAAATTTGGTTACAATTGGCCCAGCGGTTTCAGAGGAGAAGTCATTTGAAATTGTTGACGGACGGACGACGACGGACGACGGAGCCTTACCATCCTATAAGCTCCCCCGGAGCCGCTGGCTCAGGTGAGCTAAAAAAAACTACTACCGTCTTTACACTCCGTTATAGCGTATTCCCTGATGAGAATGCGTAACTAGCAATGACCATAATTAATGTTTGCATGTTGTTTTGAGACAGATTGACCCGTTCACCCTAATTAACTCATCTTACGGAGATTTGGGTTGTTCCATTATCTAAAACAGGGTATGTGACAAAGGTGTATAGACGACGATGCAACGAGAATGTGTTTAGTTCCGGTGCATCCGATCCCATATTTGCTAACAAGGCAGCCTCGTCGGGGTCACACTGTTCTTATCGTAAAACTTGAATGAACGTGTTATATACTGTTCTTGGCTATATGGCCAACATTAAAGAAGGAATGCGACGGACTTTATAAAAAATCTGAGTACCAGTTTGGACTGTCACCTCATATCTACACTGCTTGATTAAACAAATACGTAAGTAACCAGAATTGACCATGATCAGAATGTGCATTACACATGTCCCCGATATGGCACGTTCACACTTACATCTAATTATGAGTGTGTGTTGTGTGTCTTATACTTCCATGCCCCACGCACCTCAGCGGAACGTATCCGTAGTCGCAGTAACGGGGCGCCATTCGCCCGTCCCTATTTAATTATAAAAACTGCATCGTCTATTTTTATAGGACTTATATGCAAGTAATTTTGAAAACACTCCTACGTCTTAATTTGGGACGGAAAAACAATCAGATGAAGCGGCTCGAGTGAGGCGTTAGCATCTTCCCGCTTATAAAGATTATCTGGAGCTCTGACTTTTCCGGGAAAAAAAATAAAATCCCGACCGACCTACCCAACATTGAGAAAAAGGGTCGGGTAAGGGGAAACAAGCATATTTCTAAGGATGGCCCTGAAGAGCCATATAAAGTGGTTCATTATGAGCTGCCTCATCTGGATCTTCACTGTTTGCTAATTCAACTATTTTCAATTTTGCCACCTTCAGTATAAAGGTCTACTAGAAATGAAAATCACTACCTTAGCCTCACTACCATTGGTATAAAATGGCCATTTTATGTAACAACATCATTTCTAATGGTCTACTGGCAAATACTGTCAAACATCATTGTCTGATTTTTCTTCATTTTAACACTGTGAGACACAGACAAAGCTGCATTCTGCCAATGCCCTATTTGTTTCATACTGACTGTTGCAAAAGAAGATGCAATGGCAGCAGTGTTCTCCCCAGAAATTTCAGAAGGCATGTCGCTTTCAGCACAAAAATCAGATTTTGACTTGTTGTTCAATTTTTAAAATCCTACTTAAGCAATAATTTGCCAAAATTAGCCTACATTTACATTATAAATGATCTATTGATGATCCTTAATGCATTTAAAATAACTTTACTGGCTAAAAAATGAAAATACTAGCACTTCAATAAATTTTCATTGGAAATTAAGGCATGTTGCAAAGGTAGTTTGAAGAGGAAGGCATGTTGCAAGCGACATGCCTTAATGGTCTGGGGAGATCCCTGGCAGAAAACAATTTGATGACACTTGACAATGTACTTGAAAATGGTTGTTTGGGCTCTGATTCTGAAGGAAGGAGATAACTCCTTTTTAAGCCTGACATTGTTTGAAATCTTTTTTTTTGTTGTTGTTGTTTATGTTTTGCAGTATTTCACAATTTGCATGTATTTGTGATTACATGTCTAAAAATTAGGGCTGGGTACCACGGAAAATAATGTACCACGGTATACCACATTTTTTCATCAAATAGGGCGGTACATACCACAGTATACCTTGACTGCCATTCTGTTGTTGTTCTACTTTCGGTTTTGTTTCACAACCGTCATTTGGACTGTTAAATTTCAAGTGCCACCACCTGCGCACTTCACAGCACAGTCACAGGCTCTACAGATGGCTACATTCTGCTCGATACTACCATTGGAGTTCTTTTTCAACCCAAAGTGATGCCAAATGTGTGCCTTTCCTCGCGGATTTTTCACAACGCTGTTGCTGTCCGCCATCTTGAGATGCTTTAGTGCGCAGATGCAGAACGCATGTGGTGGAATACTTTTACATATTTTTACAGAAATATTAATACAAACACCAGAATTTAACCTTTTACTGATACTTTTCGTTGTTTTTATGTTCTGAAAATAAAATTAATTCTTTTCTTGCCGAATTAAGGATATGGATGAACTCGGCAATTTCCGTGTAAATCTTGGTCACGAAGTCAGCCGAAGTACCAGTACAGCCCAAAAGTACCCCAGTTTGTACCACCGGGACTAAATATCGGGGTTCACCGCACACCTCTGCTAAAACTGTAACATAAAACTACCAATTCTTGGACATTTCTTACACTTACATGTAAACTTGTTCATAGAAAAAATCACTGTCTCAGGCTACTTTCCGGGCTCTGCCAGGGGTGACATTGGTGATTTTGCCAACAGTGCCATTGGTTGTCAATGGTACCATTGGTAACCGTAGAACCCGGAACAGTATCGGCAACCAATGGTGCCATCGAGACAGTGTAAATTTGTAGACCCAATGATACCATTGGTAGAGCCAATGACGACGCACTAGCCGTGACGATGCACACTGGTGCGGTTCTCCTTTGAAGGCGGTTTCGAACAAGAACAATGGCACCAACAGCACCACTGAAGAGCCAATATTTTCTGTAATTAAAATTTTTTAGTTTTTTTTCTAATTTGCATTCATCATTGTGGAAAAAAAATTCTCCTCTATCAAATAGTCATGAGACTCCTGACATTACGTTCTGCGGTAGCTGATTCTAAGGCCCTATTTTTGTAGACCTGTCTACTCTCTCAACCTTTAGCGTTTATGATCAGTGACCTAGAAATACAGTGACTCACGTCAACACCTTTCGGTCAAAAGAGGCGTGTCGCGCCTGCGACTGTAGCACCTCCTACCGGAGCGCCACTGTTAAAACAAGCTGAACTAGAAAATTGTGTCTGTAAGACACAGATGATGCCCCCGTGCTGTGCCTGTCCCCCACTTCCTCTTTTCTCCCACTACCCCCTCCCCCACTTTTGTATCTCAAAAAGGCAAGTGCATATCTTTAATATGTTGGTAATATCTGTGAAAGGTCTCAAAGATTGTTTTGAAGCTGTTAACATTATTGAATATACAAACTTTTTATCCTGTATTGCGTAGGAACTGTGGAAGGAATTAATTATGCAATGTTGTCATGTTGTATTAGCCAAAACTGAAAAATTGCTAAGTTTGAAAAGGCCTTGATTTTTTTTTTTCAAATCTTTTTTCCTCTTGAAAAAGACACATGCATATCTTCAATATGTCTGGAACACCTGCGCTAAATATAAAACTGACAGCTTATAAACCTTGGGACAGTTTGATTATCCAAACTTGCCATCCTGAATTAGCCAGAACCTGTAAATTTTCAAAGTTTAAAAAGCTTGTAATTGTGTCAAAAATAAATTTTTTCTCTTCAAAAAGGCATATGCACATCTTCAATATGACTGTAAAATATACGGGAAGTTTCAAATGGATTAGTAATAAACTGTGGAAGGAGTTGATTATACGATTTTGTCATTCGGTAATAGTCAAAACCCCAAAAATTTCTAAGTTTATAAAAGGCTGTAGTTTTGTCTAAAATTATCTTTTTCTCCTCAAAAAGCATATGCATATCTTCAATATGTCTGAAACAAATGAGGAAAGTTTTAAATTGATAGCGTAAAAACTGTATGAGGAGTTGATTATACAAACTTGCCATTCTGTAATAGCCAGAACCTCTTAAAAAATCTAAGTCCGTAAAGGCCCTAACTTTGTCAAAAATGATTTTTTTCTCTTCAAAAAGGGAGGTGCACATCTTCAATATGTCTGGAACAACTGTGCAAAGTTTTAAATTGATAGCTTAAAAACTGTTTGAGGAGTTGATTATACAAACTAGCCATTCTGTATTAGCCAGAACCTGTAAAATTTTCTAAGTCTGTAAAGGCTGTAATTTTGTCAAAAATGATTTTTTCTCTTCAAAAAGGGAGGTGCACATCTTCAATATATCTGAAACAACTGTGCAAAGTTTTAAATTGATAGCTTAAAAACTTTGGGAGGAGTTGATTATACAAACTTGCCATTCTGTATTAGACAGAACCTGTAAAATTTTCGAAGTCCGCAAAGGCCGTAATTTTGTCAAAAATGCTTTTTTCCTCTTCAAAAAGGCAGGTGCACATCTTCAGTATGCCTGCAACATTTGTGCAAAGTTTCAGATTGATTGCTTAAAAACTGTAGGAGGAGTTGATTATACAGACTCTTTTTTAGGCGCGACGGACGGACAGACAGACGGACGGACGGACGGACGGACGGACAGGGGTAAAACATAATGCCCCCTGACTATCGTCACGGGGGCATAAAAAGTTTGAATTTCTGTCAAAAGTTAACGGCGTGCATCGCCCATTTTATCGGTGTTTTCATACTGAAATTATTATTCAGCGATAAGGTAAGCTTTGAATTTCATAATGATGTATTAGAATATAAGTTTTGAGATAATTTTGTTTGGTTTTGGAGTTCATTTTTAACAATGTAAACTGAGAAACTTTGGTCACTCGAAACAAAATGGCGAGGACAGCGTAAAAACCATCACTTCTCTATGATGTACTTCATCGTTAATAAGGTTTGAGGTAATATTTTAGAATTAGAAAACGAAAGGAGAAGGACCAAAGTATTGTTTGATATCATTTTCATGACAATTATTTACTATTTTGATGGTCTTATGACAGTGTAGAAATAGGCTTATTTTGTGAAAGTAGCGAAAACCGGCAAATCAGGATTTCAAAACCCCACTCCCCCGTTTTTGAATAAGGCTCCCAAAATAACTATTTTTGAGCCCCGCAGTGATATTTTTCATAAAGTTACATGCCTTACAAATTGTTTGATTGCTATTTCATGCAATTTCGTGCAGATTTAATGGGTCAAAATAATCATGATATAGAACTTGTTTTTCACAGTTTTTGCCATACAACAAGGAGTTCAGAGGGTTATTTAGTTATGCATTGAAGAATTTGTAAGCGACCAAAGTTTCTTATTTCACATCAATAAAATTAACTCCAAAACCAAGCAAAATCAGCACAATACTTATATTCTAATACAACATAAAAAAATCAAAGCTTACCTTAACGTTGAATAATAATTTGATTATGTAAACATTAATGAAATGGGCGATTCACGTCTGACAGAAATTCCAACTTCCTCAGCTTGTTTAAATCTATGTCACTGACTTACTTCAATTTTCACTGCATGCATTTTCTCCTTAGTAAGAGAGAGTCAAGATCACAATCCTCATCCAAATGCAAAATAAAATAAAAGTTTCCCGAATTGATATTGAAAAGCCCGCAAACCCATTTTTCGTTGTTTTTTTTCTTCTACGTACAGTAAAACTACCGAATAAAAACTCAGCAAGTTTGGTATCAAAATTTCGGAAATTAAGTACACAGTTGAACACAAACTTTGTAAGAACACATTATTATTAAGTACACAGTTGAACACAAACTTTGTAAGAACACATTATTTATACAGATAAAATAAAACAATGATAATATTAAAAGAAGTCTTGATGCAAAATAAGCGATCGATAGAATTATCAACATTTTCTAGCCACTCACCTATTCAGCGGCGCGACAAGCGTCAATTGGAAAAATACCTATGGTCAATCACCCAGTTATCGGTGGTTATCAGTTATCGGTGCAATCAGAAATAATCCAAATTTTTTGAGTGCAGTTTGGTTTTCTTCCACTATAATAGATATAAACATGAACAAGAAACTCCTGCTTTATTTCAAACTAAAAACTCGTTGAAAGTAAGGTACGTAATGGTGATGGATGTTTCAGACCAAGAACATAAATATTTACCATTCTAAACAAATCCAAGCAATCATAAATTTCATTTATCTACAAACAAACATGAACCTAGCATTGTGATGCTTAAATTCGTCTGCTGCAAACCCAGTTTCCCTAAACTAGAGGCCATGTTACGTCATAATATGGCAATAAACGGTGCTACCATAAGGTCTTAGCATGGATAATTAGTCTGTATATACTACTGCACCGATAACTGGTACACCAGTCATCCGGAGTCGGATGTACCCCAGAATATAATGTCTTCTCTGTTTATGTATTAAAAGTCATCGGCGGCTATAATTTAGCTGATAAATGTAAAGACAACACCCAACTAATTTCTGTGAAGCTTTCATTTTCATACTTTGTTATTATTCAAAAGTTAGATTGCAAGTGAAGTGTAAGACCACCGATAACTGGTAAATCGTGCATATATTTAACTGGAGATGCGAGTCACTCTATATCGGTCACTGTTATGATGGATTCACTAAATCACCATATTGAATGACGCAATTTTCCCACAACGCTAACTTTGCCCACGCCCTACGGTGTCTGTAGTAAAGGATCGAGGCAACAAGTAAGAAATAATGTGAGAAATGAGAAGAAACATGTTCAAACTTGTGTAAAATTTCTAAAGTGCAGAAAAGCAAGCTTTAAAAAAAGCTATTCGTGTTTAACAAAAAAAAATGATGAGAATAAAAAACAGCCTTATTTTGAGACATCGACTTACAATGGTTTTGTATGTCAGAAAATATCAGGACTGCACAAACTCAGAAAATTTGTCCCTTTCATTTGCATCCACCATTTTGAAAGTTGGAGGGAAGTCACATGATAGTATGACATCCAATGATCTATAATGGACCAAAACGGACTAAACCTAATCGACCTCAAGGATAGCACCAGCAGCCTGACCAGTGAGCCTGACTGTCTATTTGGCTATTTGTTATTCACCCATCCATCATCCATCCATCCAACCATTCATTCGTCCATCCATCCATCCACTCAACTGTCTGTCAATCCATCTATATGTTAATCCATCCATCCATCCATCCACTCAACCGTCTGTTAATCTATCTAAATGTTAATCCATCCATCCATCCATCCATCCATCCATCCATCCATCCATCCATCCATCCATCCATCCACCCATCCATCCATCCATCCATCCATCCATCCACTCAACCGTCTGTTAATCTATCTAAATGTTAATCCATCCATCCATCCATCCATCCACTCAACCGTCAGTCCATCCATCCATCCGTCCATTTGTTCATATAGTCATCCATCTATCGATATATTTCATCCATCCATCCATCCATCCAGCCAGCCAGCCAGCCAGCCAGCCAGCCAGCCAGCAAGCCATCCAATCAGCCACTAATCCATCCAGCCAGTCAGTCAGTCAGCCAGGCATCCATCCAGGCATCCATCCATCCATCCATCCATCCATCTATCTATCCATCCATTCATCCATCCATCCATCCATCCATCCATCTGAAGTCATAGGGCCCAAAATCGGCACTACTTTCCACCCCTTAGCATTTGTTGCCTCCTATAAAACATTGGTAACAATGAGTAACAAGGGTTACATTATGTATCATATTATGATATGGAGGAAGCAAATAAATGGAATATTAAATAATCGGTGCAAAATTTGACTCGCCTGAAGTTTATGGAGAGTAAGGTGAGTTTTGGTAAACCTTATTTTTTCTGAGCAATTCAAGATTGTAATTCGATACGAAATAAAGTTTATAATATTGATGTTATATGACAAACTACGTGCAAGGCGGTTTACACTGTTGACAGATTTGTTTTTTCCTCTTCTACTGCAATGAGACAGGCCTCAGATTAATTTACGACACTGTCCTAAATCTACTGCAGGATAATCTGTTGTGGAAGGTCGCCGCCTGACCATCGATGTCTATGGTCAGGCTCATCGTGGTCAAGCTAGTGGTTTCCTTTTGCTCTGGCGTCGGATTGCATAAGGTCCACAACTTTGCTGCAGAATTTGAGCCGCAACACGACAAAACCAGCCAAGTGACATGTGCACCCAGCGAAGACTCAGATCAGCCTAGACTTCTGCTCAGTCTGATCAAACTATTCTCTGTAGGCTTAAATGGTAGCTCAGGGTCTAATCTAGCTCCATGCGGACAGCATAGACTCTGATCAGCCTGGGTAAGTCTGAATCTTAGGTAAGTGCACATGCCACTATGGTGGTTTTGTCATGTCGCGGCTCAATTCATATGTTTTACTATGATATTTTACTGATGAGTTGGAAGCCTATACGCAGACGACTACTAATTCGAGTCTTCTGTGATTGCAAAACCCTTTTGATATTATTGATTGGCGGCTTCAAGATAGAAAAAAGAATGTGAACAGTCAGAGAAGGCTCGGAGTAACCAACCACCTACTTTTTAGAGCTGCACCAGAAGGGAGTGCGAAGTATGCCCATTAAACTATTTTTTAACCCCAGAAGCTTTTACTAGTTAGATCCAAGTTGAAAACTTCTTGTAAGGATCCTGGTGTATTTTTTTTTTGTTGGCATTGAGGTCACCTGTATATAACTGTCCACTTTGCTTCTTGATTTGTTGTTGGTAAAAATATATGTATTATGTATTTTTAATTTTTCTGATGTTTATTGTTTTCATGTACAGTTCCTCTGTGTTGGACTCTCTGTGTCTGTTGTCGAGTATGAGCTGTTTCGTATAGTCGTTTGCAGTTTCCCTTCTCCTTCTTTCAGTCTATTGGATGGGCTGTGCTTTGTAGTTATAGCCTTTCCTGGGTGTCAGTATAATGAATATTATGCTTATCACTTCAAACTTTCTTTTTTTATGAAAATTACAACGACAACAAAGGACATTTTGCATAATTTTATTTCGCCTATCCTGTATACCTGCTGTGCATTATTGTGACTACCTTTTACTGACTCGCAAACTTGTGCTACTTTGTGGTGTCTGGCAAAATTAAATTTGCTTTATCACAGAGTTAATACCGAACAAAATATTTTTAATTTTCTGCATATAGTGTTTGTCTGATTGACTGCAGCCAAGAGCTGTGGTCTTTCCTCAGCTGAGCCTTGACAGAGCGGACTTGAAAGACTGACATTAAACTAGTTAGACTTTGAATTATTGTACAGTAGTGTATCGGAACCATTCAACAGCTTTGTTTTATAACGTCCCTTATATGGCTACGTCTCTGGCACATCCGCTAACCAGAGACGTAGTCATATAATTTCGATTGGTGTGGCAAGATTGAGCCAAAGGCAACCGGCCTCGCGAGTGGGGTCCGGGGGCATGCCCCCACTGTAAAATCTTGAAAAATCAGCGAGATTTTAAGCATTATTGTGCATTTTTCGGGCCTAATTTATTTTTGAACTTAAACCATATTTTAAACAAACGCGAGCACAAGTGCTGTTGGGGCGAGGGGTCATGCTAACTGATCTCTAACACCACTGTGACTTTTCCATTGCGCTTTTGAAAACATTTTCTTTCACTGCCGTCCACCTATGCCTATGCATGAATTTGTCAATTTGCTTTTAATTTCAGCCATCAATGTAGCTTTTGAAGAGATGAACTCTTTTAAATTTCAGATATTTGGAAGATTATACTCATGGAGTAACAAGTTGCAATGAAGAAACCATCTATTATCCTAGTATTATCTTTGACAGACATTTGTCAACATGCTAGATCATGTTAAGTTGTATTCTCAGAGCTCCAGATAAAAGGGGGTATTGAGGATGATTCAAAGATATTTCTTTTTATTTCTCAACGAAAACGTATGTTGTGACCCCTCATTAGAACCGTCTCGGCGAGACGGTTCTAATGATGGGCCACAAGATATGTTTTTGTGGAGAAATAATGATAATTACCCCTAAATTATCTCTGTTACCCCTTCTTATCTGCAGCATTGATTTTTATCGTAAAGAATAGTAGAAGCAATATAAACTTCTGAATTCAATCTCTTGCTGAACAGGTCTATTTGACCGCAACATTGGCTAAACATTGTATTATTTGGGAGACAATCTATTCTGCGAAGTACATGTCTCCACAAAACCTTAAGAACAGCAGTCACGCTGACGGAGATTTGAAGCTTCCAGGCCATAGAAGAGCATCATAGGCACATGTGGAAAGTTGCAGTGTGGTTTCGTCAAGAATTTCCATATGCTCCAGCCGCAAACATTGCTCTTCTACCAACTTACCAGGCTGTATTTATTTTACTTATGTCAGCTAAACATTTAGAGGCCTTGTCTATGTCTGAGTTAACTGTTGCTATAAAATTGGTATATTTTCACACCATCCTGGACGAAAGATTCGTATGTATGTGTTTTTTAATTCTCCTAGCGACTCCCCCCCCCCCCCCCCCCCCCCCCCCCACACACACACACATCAACTCAGCTGAACGGATCCATAGCCGCAGTTACGGGACGCTGAGTGTCTGTCCATTGTTGCCTATCGTGCGTCTGATTCGTCCGTCAGTCCTGCTTATGAAGGCCCTAGGCTGCTTCACAAACAGTTATCTTTGTATCAATGCTACGGCTAATACCAGGATTCTTGCGGGGTTTAGGCTGACCGCATTGGACTGTTTTAATTCCATTTCGGTTAGTTTGTATTCGGTTCGTAAATTATTACCGCCGCTTACAGCTTTCAGAAAACGTAAATAAAAACATCTGAGAGAGGTTTTCATTTTCTTTGCAAGAACATTCTTTCAGTTAAGAGTTATTAACGAAAGGTGTCATCTTGCAAAATGCTTTCCATAGCAAGTGTTATTGCCCATCTGACAAACAGGGGCCGTTTGGTTCCCTCTGGTAAGTTCAAAATGAACAAAAATGCAGCATAAAAATTACCAGATTACTTTCATTTGAGCAATAAATGTATGATTTAGTGTAAAGTTGTTAACATATATTTTATTTCAATTTTATACAAGTTATGCACAAGTTACAAATAGTATATAATAGCAAAATTTAAAGGATCTAAACGGAAGACAAGGGCTTATTTATTTCATCTGAAATACATGATTTGCTGCAGTGATCAGGGCCCTGTTGTTCATAGCATCATTAGCCTAACAAGCTCGTTAAGAAGTCATCTGGTAAAGTGTTGTATGTCTGTATAATCAAATGCCCTGATATTTTTTTTGAAAAATTTTGAGAAGCCTTCTCATGTTTTTTCAACAAAAAATGTTGGCGTATTTAACATATTCACGTTTGAAATTTTAACGAAACGTTAACTAACGATGTGGTTAGTTTTGAACAAATGGCTCCAGATGTTTCTCTTTAAATAAATGGCTGATGGAATAAGTAAATATCCATTGTCATTGCAGGTGGGGCTTGTATCACTCTTTTCAAGGTTTACATCTTAATTTGGTTTTGTAATAGTATTTATAGGCACTAAACACTGTTTATACACTCAAAAAGAGTATGGTATAAACCCCTGTGGCTTCAATGGTCAGTTCATTGAACATAATTTGAATTTAAAGCTCACCTACCACAGGCACCTGGTGCATTGTTTTGATTGAAAACATTAGAATTTGTGTAAATGAGAGATAAAAGTAAGACTTAAAAAAGTAATATACCCTGATCAGACTGCCCCAGTAGGAGCAGTCTGATCTGGGTCTACACTGTTTCTCAGACTTATATATCCTGATACTTAGAAATTTTGCAGTAGTTTTCTTGTACATACAGTCAACTCTCGATATCTCAAACACTGATATCTCAAAGTACCCTCTTATTTCAAAGACTATATTTTGGACACATTTTCTATTTTTATTAACATTTCGACTCCTTTTACCTCAAACTACTGATATCTCAAAGTAAATTTTCTGGTAACCAGAAAATGTACTATGAGGTATTAGTAGTTTGGGATGAATATCGATTTTGAGATATCGAGAGTTGACTCTATTTCTGTTGCAGGTCAGCTTGGTCAGCATGGTAGATTGAAGACAACCCTGAGAAACTCTGGCCAGTTGTTAGAGATGGTGAAGTCTGTTATACCACCCCTGGAGTACTCATCTCATAAAGGAGATTCTGGAAGGATAGGCATTATTGGGGGCTGCCAGGAGTAAGGAACTTTGGCGAGACTTTAAAATCTGCAAGCCTGGAAAATTCTTAAAACTGTCACTCATCTAACATTACTAGTCCTATTAAATGGTGCTCTTGGATTCAAACATCATCATTTTTATTCAGGATTTACATTTTTATTTATAGACCAAATCCATCGCACTATGCAACATAAAGGTCAGGCTCAAAGAAAAAAAAAAAAAAAAAAGAAGAAGCAAAATGGGCTCTTTTGTAAGCTGAAGTACCTACATCACCAACTGTATCAATAATTTAATGAATTTTTTATTCAGAATAAATCAGAATTTTTACTCATCCTTCAGCATGAAGCACAGACAAGTGGAATTTATAAAAATGGGGAAGGATAAGAAAGGACCTGTGATCAGAACAGCTACTTTTTATAGTGTGTACATGATATAATTTCTCGTTTCTTCTTTAAATTTGTCTTTTTGTAGATACACTGGGGCTCCATACTTTGCAGCAATTACTGCTTTGAAAGTGGTAAGTGTTTCATATAAAGCCTTATAAAGCAATAACATATTATAGAAGGCAAAACAAAGAACACGCTCCTCTTTCCTCCACTGTATATATCCAGCTATAAGGAGAAGAGTTTTCCTTCCATTATTACCCCAGATGTGTAAATCAGTCTTCTGTAATTCATCTATTAGAAGTTTTGTCTTCCAAAACAATTAAACAAATCTAGATCCTGGACTTAGATTTTTGGGATTGTAAATCCCTGTCTTATAACTGAAGAGAGAGGGTAATTTCTTCTGTGTATAAAGTATTAAATGTGCTGGTTTGTATTCTTGTATTGATGCTTCTTGTATAACAATATCTACTCATAGTTCTTACATTTTCAAAAGGGGCTGTAAAGAGGCTGTAAAGATGGCAACCAGAAGTATCAGTGCTTCAGATAAGAAAGGGCAACTGGGATGATTTAAGGATCATTTTCCATATTTCTCCATAAAAAAACCCATATGTTGTGACCCCTCATATGAACCGTTGCACCAAGACAGTTTTAATGAGAGGCCACGTTATGTTTTCATTGAGAAATAAGAAAAATTATCATTGAATTATATCTAGTACTGTCTGTTATCCAGAGCTCAAAGATTGGAGACAGTTTTCTGAACCACTCTTAAAATATTTTTCTGCTGATTTTCAGGGTGCTGACCTATCCCATGTCTTCTGTACAAAGGATTCAGCCACTGTAATAAAGTCTTACAGCCCAGAGCTTATTGTACATCCCATTCTGTAAGTAGAAAATAATAATAATAAAAAAAAACTAATACATGTACACCAATCTAAGCCCAGTTGTTCAAACAAATGATGTTGTTAGTTAACAAGTTGTTAAATTTTCAGTCATACTGCATGCAAAAACACTGTCTTTTTGCCAAAAAATGTGAGGAGCTTTTGCATTGTAGAATCATACACTGGTTTGAGCCTTTGCTACTGGGTAATAGACACAAATTAGGGTGACGCAGCTCAAATCACAATGAGTAGCAGCTCCTATAACTCACATTATTATTTTTGTGTGGTACAGTGGACCCTCTTTACAACGCCAGCATTTGCTCACAAAAATTTTGATGTTAAACTGAATTTGCTGTTGTAAAGAATGCATATTTAGAACAATTAAGCCATTCCATGCAAATCAAAATGATGTTATAAATAATTTTGCTGTTGTAATGAGTGCCGTTGTAAAGAGGATTGACTGTATTTACTTATGACCCCCCCCCCTCCCCATCCCCCCAGCAAAGGTGAAAAAGACATATTGTTTTTTGGTGCAGAACTCAGGTGGGGGCTTGGAGGGTTGGCATTGGCATCCATGTGAGTACTTGTTAGGGCCCCGCCAGACAAAGTCTGCAAGGCCCTATAGTAATCACCTTGTCCGTCCGTCTGTCCGTCCGTCCGTCCGTCCGTCCGTCATCGTTTCGTGTCCGCTCAATAACTCTAAAACTGTTACAGATATTTTCACGAGACTTGATACAAATGTACAGCATCATCAGACGATGTGCAGAGAACAAGAACCATAACTCTGCCTACAATTTTTACTGAATTATGCCCCTTTGAAATTTTGAGTACAGAAATCGTGTCCGCTCCATAACTCTGAAATCGTTAAAGATATTTTCAGGAGACTTAGTACAAATGTAAAGCATCATCAGACAATGTGCAGAGAACAAGAACCATAACTCTGCCTACAATTTTTACTGAATTATGCCCCTTTGAAATTTTGAGTACAGAAATCATGTCCGCTCAATAACTCTGAAACCGTTAAAGATATTTATACAAGACTTGGTACAAATGTAAAACATCATCAGACGATGTGCAGAGAACAAGAACCATAACTCTGCCTACAATTTTTACTGAATTATGCCCCTTTGAAATTTGGAGTACAGAAATCATGTCCGCTCCATAACTCTGAAACCATTAAAGATATTTTCACGAGACTTGGTACAAATGTAAAGCATCATCAGACGATGTGCAGAGAACAAGAACCATAACTCTGCCTACAATTTTTACTGAATTACACCCCTTTGAAATTTTGAGTACAGAAAGAGCGTCTGCTTCATAACTCTGAAATCATTAAAGATATTTTCACGAGACGTGATACAAATGTAAAGCATCATCAGATGATGTGCAGAGAACAAGAACCATACCTCTGCCTACATTATTTACTGATTTATGCCACTTTGAAATTTTGAGTGCAGAAATTGTGTCCGCTCTATAACTCTGAAACCTTTATAGATATTTTCACGAGACTTAGTACAAATGTAAAGCATCATCAGTGAATATGCAGAGAACAAGAACCATAACTCTGCCTACACTATTTACTGAATTATGCCGCTTCGTAATTTTGAGTTCATAACTCTGAAACCGTTAGAGATATTTTCAGGAGACTTGGTACAAATGTAAAGCATCATTAGACGATGTGCGGAGAACAAGAACCGTAACTCTGCCTACATTATTTACTGAATTATGCCCATTTGTAATTTTGAGTACAGAAATCTTGTCCGCTCTTTAACACTGAAACGGTTTGAGATACTTTCACAAGACTTGGTACAAATGTAAAGCATCATCAGGTAATGAGCAGAGAACAAGAATCCTAACTCTGTCTACATTTTTTACTGAATTATGCCCCTTTGTAATTTTAAATATAGAAATCAGGTCTGCTCTATAGCTTTAAAACCACCAATGATATGTTCATAAAACTTGCACATAATATAAAGCATCATCAGACAATGTGCAGAGAATAAGAACTGTAACTCCATCTACAATCTTTACAGAATTTTTCCCCTTGCTAGTTTACAGTCTAGAAAATGTGTTTGCTCTCTGACTAAAACTGTTTAAGATATTTTCACAAAACTTGGTACAAATATAAACATCATCAGACAATATGCAGAGAAAAAGAACCATAACTACACCTTCCCTTTGTTATTTTAGGTATGGAAATCTTGTCCTCTGTATAACTTTAAAGCCTTTGAAGATATTTTTATAAAACTTGGTACAAATACATGTATAAAGCATCATTAGATGATCTGAAGGTGTGCAGAATGCAAGAATGGCAACATCAGTTTCCTCCCTCACAGAGTTGTTGCCCATGCTTTAATCAATCATAATTGTGTATTTTGCCCATATCTTAATGACACTGCCAGAGGCTTAATTTCAAACAACATATTTAATATGAAGGAACAACATGATAATAAAAGGCTGGTATTGTTATTTCTAGTCGGGCACATACGACTTAAATGTCATCAATAGTTTCATAAAGGCGGGGCCCTTTTAGTTACCATGTTTCTAGTCTACATAATATTTCATGAGCCTGTGGAAGAATTTTTGCAGAACTTGAATGAACAACCTAAGAGGCTGATTATGTTTGAGTACTAACATTAAGCATATGGCTAAGGTCCCTTTTCACATAATGCCAATCATCTGTTGATGGGCCATAAATATTTGTATTTATATTGCTGTTGTTATGGTCCCTCTTTAGAACTCTGTCATGGTGGCAGTCCAAATTAGGAGCCACAGTCAGAGCCCCAGATAATAATTAAGGGATAATTTTCCATATTTCTCAACCAAAACATACGTTGTGATCATTAGAACAGTCACATTGAGACTGTTCTAATGAGGGGTCACAACATATGATTTTGTTGAGAAATAAAAAAAATATCTCAGAATTATCCTCAAAACACCATATTATCTGGAGCACTGCAAGGTAATGTTGTTTGCTAGTATTGCTGATATGCTTAATATGTATGTTTTCTTCAGTGATACCTCTTATGATGCTGCTGCTGAGATCTCAGAATGGTTGCCACGGTTACATGCTGTTGTTGTAGGACCAGGTTTAGGAAGATCAGAAAAAGTCATACATAACACCAAGGTCAGTTGAGATTTTAGCATGTCAAAAGCTCCACACAGTCTTGTCAATGATTACCATAACTTTCCTAAAATGGAACAGTTTGTGTTTTCATTGCGGTAACGCATCCAGATGATGCAGATGGAATGGCAAACAGTGTGGACCCTGATCAGACTGTTTTTAGCTCACCTGAGCCGAAGGCTCACAGGTGAGCTTATAGTATAGGCAGGCATCCGTCGTCCGTCGTCCCTCCGTCTACATTTTCAAACGACATCTCCTCTGAAACTACAATGCTCATTGTTACCAAATTTCATATGTAGCATCTGTAGGCAGGGGGAACCAATAATACTGTTTTTTATCCAAATCGCTTCAGAACTTTGGTTGCTATGCCAACTTAAAGTTTCCATTGACTTGTATGGGAAAAATTGAAAATTTGCATTTATTGCTATTTCTCTGCAGATAATTTGATAAATCTTTTACAGAAATGTTCTTTGAGTAGCTCTCTATCAGCCACATGAAATTTATGTTAATTGCACAATTTGGCTGGTTGCCATGGCAACCGAATGGTTAAAAATAGAAAAAATATTCAAAAATCATCTCCCCAGAAACTATGCAACCAATAAAGCTCAAACTTCACAGAAAGGATCTTGGCACTACCCTCTATTAAAATACTTTTTTTCTTGGCAATTGCTCCAGCAGTTTGGTTGCAATGGCAACTTAAATTTGCCATTGGCTTATAATGGGAAAATGGAAAATTTGCATTTATTGCTATGTCACTGCAGATTTTTTGACAAAACTTTCAAAATGTATGCCATGAAACTTGGTACATGCATACATCTGGAAGAGTAGATCTCAAAGCCATCATCAATATTGAGTCTTGACCTACATTTTACGGTTGACTGACTTTGCAATTTTTTGTCGAGTTTTTGCGTTTAGGTCATTTTCTCAGAAACTGTAAGGGCTAGAGCCATGAAACTTGGTACATGCATACATCTGGATGAGGAGATCTCAAAGCCATCATCAATACTGAGTCCTGACCTACATTTTACAGTTGACTGACTTCGTAATTTTTTGTTTGAGTTTTTGCCTTTAGGTCATTTTCTCAAGAACTATAAGGGCTAGAGCCATGAAACTTGGACATGCATACATCTGGAAGAGTAGATCTCAAAGCCATCATCACTATTGAGTCTTGACCTACATTTAACGGTTGACTGACTTTGCAATTTTTTGTCCATTTCTCAGAAACTATATAGCTAGAGCCATGAAACTTGGTACATGCATACATCTGGAAGAGTAGATCTGAAAGCCATCATCAATTCTGAGTCTTGACCTACATTTTACGGTTGACTGACTTCGCAATTTTTTGTCAAGTTTTTGCGTTTAGGTCATTTTCTCAGAAGCTAAAAGGGCTAGAGCCATGAAACTTGGTACATGCATACATCTGGATGAGGAGATCTCAAAGCCATCATCAATACTGAGTCTTGACCTACATTTTACAGTTGACTGACTTCGCAATTTTTTGTCGAGTTTTTGCGTTAAGGTCATTTTGTCAGAAACTAAAAGAGCTAGAGCCATGAAACTTGGGTCATGCATTCATCTGGAAGAGAAGAGCTCACAGAGTCCTAGATAAGATGGGTATTTGATGATAATTGAGGGATAATTTTTTTTATTTCTCATAGAAACCATATGTTGTGACCCCTCATCTGAACCGTCTCATCGAGACGGTTCAGATGGGGGGGTCACAACATATGTTTTATCCAGAATTTACAAAAATTATCCCTAATTATCACCAATTACTCCCTCTTATCTAGGGCTTTGAAAGTCATCATCAATATTGAATCTTTACCAACATTTTACGGTTGACTGACTTTTGCAATTTTTTTTTTCAAGTTATCGCGTTTAGGTCATTTTCTCAGAGACTGTAAGGGCTAGAGCCAAGAAACTTTGTTCATGCATACATCTTTGCAGATTTACCTTTGTTTTGTGACAAAGCGCCAGTAGGTGAGACACTGCATCCCGCAGAATTCTTGTGAGTAGCAATATTTGCCTCGGCACCTGCATACGGAGTTTTTATCTCTCAGTTAGTCCACTATGCTAGAGCCTGTTTCAGATACCAAGACTTTGTTGATAGAGGGAAGCTACTCACCACATAATTGTTGTCACAGGATTTAAACAGAGCGTAGCTTATATCAACACTTAGGGGACGAGTCATTTATAAACAGGTGGGGGGGCCGGGTACATTTTCATATGATTGACCAAACTTTTTACGACCCCCCCAGTCTCACCAGAATTTTTTTTCCGACCCCCCCAGACTGATGACAAAAAAGTTTATGACCCCCCCTACCCCACCCCACATCCCTGCTACCCTTCACACACACACCATATTACCTCTTTTGTGTCAGACGGATCTCAATCAAAACCTGTATGAAACATAAAGAACATTTACTTATTCTGACATGTTAATTTATTATGCAGATTAATGGTTTGTTTAAATTTTGTCTGCAATTCTTTCCAAGCCTTATACTTGTAGGCATCTTGAAAACTGTTGTTGAATGCTCAATAAACTGTTAATAATAATAATGGGAGGCGGGGATGTGGAGGCACAGCCCCCTGAATGCACAGCCGCTTTGCTGATGACAAGCTGGTATTACAAACACAGGCATTAAATGTAATTGAGAATAAAATCATCTGTATACTGTTCTACTAGCAAGCTAATAAGAATATCTGTTGACAGAAGCTGGCCCAAATTTTTGTGTGTCATTCCCATAAATGCTCTTATGTTTTTAAAGTGAAAAGAATAGTCTGAAATATTAAGAGTAATGGGGGGTCTGGGGGGCGAACCCCCCCAGAAGCTGAGACATTTTTTAAAAATGTAGACCGATGAAAGAATTCTGACCCCCCCAATATGCCTAATAAAATATATGACCCCCCCTACTCCATGACTTTTTAGCTCGCCTGAACGAAAGTTCAGGAAGAGCTATTGTTGTCACCACGGCGTCCGCGTCAGCGTCAGCGTCAGCGTCCGCGTCAGCGTCCGGATTGGATGTTTTGGTTAAAGTTTTTTAAAGACCTATATCTCCCTAACCCATGGATGGATTCTTTTGATACTTGCACTGTAGTTAGATATTGGTCCAAAGTTTAACATGGTACCACCCCCACCCCATTCCTTGACCTTGATGTCAAGGTCATAGACTTAGAAAATTGGGAGTTTTTTGGGACTGGATGTTTTGGTTAAAGTTTTCTAAAGCCCAGTATCTCCTTAACCCATAGATGGATTCCTTTGATACTTGCACTATAGTTAGATATTGGTCCAAAGTTTTCCAAGGTACCACCACCACCCCCCTCAGTGACCTTGATGTCAAGGTCATGGACTTAGAAAATTGTCTTTTTATTGATTGGATGTTTTGGTTAAAGTTTTTTAATGACACATATCTCCTGAACCCATAGATGAATTCTTTTTATATTTGCACTGTAGTTAGATATTAGTCCAAAGTTTTACAGAGTACTACCCCAGCCCTGCTCGGTGACCTTGATGTCAAGGTCACGGACTTAGGAAATTTGGTCTTTATTAAAGTTTTCTAATTGCGTACTGATTCATAATGCTTGGCAGAGATTTAGTGTTACGAAATGGATCCGATCGTCGACTATGTCGTCGAAGTTATTTTTTTCAATCAGTTATTCTTTCAATCAGTAGGGCTACAGTTTTTAGGGCAACTGTGGTAATAAACATTTACGGAAATTGTGGCTACGTTATGCATGGGTTGTTTGTGAATACCTCTCGTGGACAGCGTATTGCATGATTTTAAGGTGAATACCTGCACGAGTCTTTTGATTGTGGACAGCGTGTTGCATGATTTTAATGTGAATACCTGCACGAGTCCCATGATTTAAATGTGAGACGCATACTATTTATACGCCTATCTTTTATTGAAAAGTTAGACGTGGCTGTTTAATTCTTATACTGAGGATGTTATATTGTTGTGTGCCCAGATTCTGAGTTTAGACCAGAACGGTAAGGTTTTATTATATTTATTTTAGAATTGTTTGGCTAAGAATGAAAAATGTGACTTCTGATTGATATGGTATGACTATATGTGTCGACTGATTTGATTTTGTTGGCAGTGATCAGGCTGCGCATATGTCGACCAATTTTGTTTATACTGACCATGCTGCGCATGGTATTTGTATATTAGGAAGTTTTGTAAATTACGGAGATAGTTTATATCACTGATGTTGGTTGCAATGATGTGCGTCTATTTGTCGTCCAGTGACGTCAGTTGCATTCATGTTATTCATGTGACGTCAGTTGCATTCATGTTATTGCGACGTCAGCACTTTTTATATTAGTTTCACGTATACGTGGCCTATAGAAGTAGATTGATTTGTAATGGAACTAATTTATATACTCGTGACGTCAATTGACGCCATAGCATGCACCGCATTAAGGGTTTTTTCCATAAGTTATAATGGTAACATTTGGTCATCATGCGTTTGATTTGCCTTCATTAGGCGGCGTCATATGGTATAACATCATTGATGTCATGATGTCAGATCAAACGTTATGATCCCAAATGTGTTAGAAACGCTTATTCAGTTATTATATTCTATGGCAAATGGTATTACGCTTAGTTTAAAGGAATGAATTAATACATATGAGAGTTAAATTTTTGGTAAATCAATTTAATGTAGATAGGTTATTGTCTAGATTACTCATGTTTTATGTGGGATATGTCATGGTAATACCTGTTGACGTCAGTATACTTCTCGACAATGTTTGGCGTCAGATCCTTCGACGCACATGCGTGGTAGGATCTACGTTTCTTCATTGGCGGAAGTAGTAAGCACAACTTTGGCTTTACATCGTGAGCGCGAGTTGTGTCTAGTGACACGGCTGGCGTGTGCACATTATGCTCGGCATTCGCCGAGGGCGTTGTATGGTATTTCCAAGACAGGCCCAAGTCTTACGTATTGTTATTATGTAGTTACAATGTATTAAGTGTAAGTTCATTATTTTTAGGCACATCAAGTCCGGCAGTCAGCTGTTAGGGCTTAGAGCCACGTCTCACCTGGAGATGCGATATACGTCTCCAGGTTAATACCAACCCGGGTAGAGGCAGTTACAACGCCGTTTGTGCATGGTTCCTAAGCAGAGGCGGGAAGCACAAAATGTAGGCGGAAGTGGTTAGCACAGTTTTGCCAGATTCTGTGATAAGATCTGAAGGTCACATCAAGTGTGGGACAGTGTTCGTCCACTAAGGTGTTTTAATATATATAGACTGGTCCCTGGTACGATCCAGGGAGCGACCAGTATATAATCGTGCACGTGTTAATAAGAGTTGGTGTTCCTCATGATATATGGACTGGCCCATGACATGATCCAGGGAACGACGAATTGAAGTCTACCAACATAAGGCCTTGTTTTTTTCTATGAGCTCAAACTAACGTTTTTGTTCTTTGTGTTTTCCTTTAGTTCATGGCGCTGAGCCGAGTACGGTGTTGACGTCAGACGGTAATCTATTTGCGTATTGTACGCAAATCGATTACAGATTTGAAACAAACACCTTACTTGGGCCAGCGACATGAACTAATATGTGTTGTATATTATTGTAATTGTGACAGTTGTAAATTGTATTGTTGTATATAGAATTTACATTATATATAAACTTCAAAAATTCTAACGTTGTTAGGGTTTCCTTGTTAGCGTATTACACTAGTAGATAACCCTTTAACCGGAAGTCACCCTCCGCCGTCCTGGCGACGCATAAGGCTCTACACCCGTGTCGACCGTGTGTAAAACCTTCTGCGTAACATTTAGTTTACACTTGAACTGATGTTAGACACTTTTTTGAGTTTTTACAAAACACTATATACTTACCCGACAAGATGACCTTGATGTCAAGGTCATGGACTTTGAGTTTTGTCTTAAAGATTTTGATTAGTATTATATTAATGAAGACATAATTTCACAGTGCCACAATGGACTCAGTTGATACTAATACTTGGACTGATGTTAGATAACGGTTAAAGGCTTTGAATACATCGTAGCCCTGCCCTCCTCCCCCCTACCCCTTAGTTCTTTGACCTCAAGCTCATGGACTGTGAAATTTCATGTGGATTTTTTTTTTATTTTAAAACATTTCTGAGATAGCTTTTGTTTATAAATGTGTTGTCATTATGGACATGCTTGCCTGAAGTTTTATACATAGCAGTCCACACCACCATAGCGTGTGATGGGCAAGCACCTATTCAGGCGAGCTATGCTGTCAGGCGACAGCTCTTGTTTATTTCTGACCCCCCCCTGCACATCACCAAAAAAAAATCCGACCCCCCCTAAATGTACCCGGCCCCCCCACCTGGTAATAAATGACTCGTCCCTAGATAGTTCTATTTGAGTCAGGACCTTGTTGATCCTTGCAATATGGCCTTTTCTAAACTGATTTTCAGTTTGATGGCCACAGCTGAAACATAGTATGGCCTTTCATTTACTGACTTATCCTACAGATACATAGGTATTGTGGGTGTAGTATAAATAGGCAGGTGATGCTTACTACTTGCGAGCATGTCATCACTCCTGTTCGGGGGGTCCATGGGTCCATATCTGTTTATCTTAATAAATATTTCGGATTTGTCAATACTTCTATGGCTTAATAGTTAGGACATGATTTGGGTACTTTGATCACTTTTACCTTTACCTTGTACCTTGAAACTAACATGGACAGGAACCAGACTGTTTAGATCTTGTGCAAAAATTCATCATGAAAATTCATCATATTTTTTCCTCTGAATGAGTTTTCTGTGTTTATTTCAGCAAGTGATAGAGCAAGTCAAAGAAAGAAAGCTTCCTATAGTTATAGATGCTGTAAGTTTCTATTTTTGCCTAAATATTAATCCATTTTAGACCTGATACCCATTTTGGGGACATATGCATATAGTGCAGACCCAGTTCAGATGCAGCAAAATGCGGCATCTGATCAGGGTCTACACTGTTTCCTTACAGGAATTTTATAAGCAAAATGAAGTAAAAGTGAAAACTTTCACCAGTGACTCCTAAAACTGGAAATGGACTCACCCAAATAAGGATTGACAAGTCCACTGGTCAAAAAAGGATTAAGACAGTTTAACCAGTTACTGAAATTATCATAAAATTTGAATAAGCTGATTTTAGTTTTAACGTGTCTGAGTACACCTTCATGTTTTTCCTCATTTTTACAAAGGGAAACAACTTCTGTGACTTCCTGTTTGCTTCCCTGGATAAAGAAGCCCTTTCTGAAATAGGGTCTGTCTGACAGGAATGAATTTGCTTTTTGAGGAGAAAATTCGTTCCTTTAAGAGTTGACCCCGTTGGGAAGGGGACAAAAATGAAATCCCCTGAATTCACCTTAAACTAAAAAAAATATCGTAGCCAGTGCTGCAGCAAAATAATCCAACAATTTTAAAGGAATGTACCTTGGGTACCATTTGTTTGATTTTGACAGGTTTTCGGGATATCAATAGCTTTTGAATACCTTTTAAATGTAAAGCATAGATTTTATATTTGTATGGTATACCCTAGTACAGACTATACCAGGATAGGCAAGTAGCATATGTCTAATGAGCTCATGGGATAGGACATACCTTTCATATTATTATACATGTACATATAATTCACAGGAATGCCCAGTCTAAAGAAAGGTTTCTTTTAAAATCATGTTTGTAGGATGGCCTGTATCTTGTAACCCAGTACCCAGAGGTGATCAAGAACTATGAGAGAGCCATTCTTACGCCAAATGTGGTTGAGTTCAGCAGACTCTATGAAAAAGTGGTGAGTTTAAAATGTTATACCTTTGAAATTTGTGTTCAAGAAGCAGAAACAAGGGGAACAAATTAAGCATAACATTGTATTGGATTAAACACTGTTGCTTCCCTTGGTATACATTGCACACTATAGTAGTGGATTAGGTTTGATGTAAAGGGGGTTCACACAACTTTTCATTATCCCTCTGCCATCATCCTTATATGACTGAAATACTGAAAAAGACTAAAATTACAAGCTGTCCATCTATCAAGATTAGTCTTATCTGATCTAAGTCTACACTGCAAGCTCAGGCACTTGTGTCCCAACATTTAGTGTAATAAAGGAATCTTAAACTGCTATGATCAAACTGGTGAAGTAAGTCAATTTTTAGCTCGCCTGAACGAAAGTTCAGGAAGAGCTATTGTTGTCACCACGGCGTCGGCGTCCGCGTCAGTGTCCGCGTCCGCGTCCGCGTGAGCGTCGGCGTTCGGATTGGATGTTTTGGTTAAAGTTTTTTAAAGACCTATATCTCCTTAACCCATGGATGGATTCTTTTGATACTTGCACAGTAGTTAGATATTGGTCTAAGGTTTAACAGGGTACCACCCCCACCCCACTCCGTGACCTTGATGTCAAGGTCATGGACTTAGAAAAATTGTAGTTTTTTGGACTGGATGTTTTGGTTAAAGTTTTATAAAGCCCAATATCTCCTTAACCCATGGATGGATTCCTTTGATACTTACACTAAAGTTAGATATTGGCCTAAAGTTTTCAAAGGTACTACCCCCACCCCCCTCTGTGACCTTGATGTCAAGGTCATGGACTTAGAATATTGTCTTTTTATTGATTGGATGTTTTTGGTTTAAGTTTTTTAAAGACACATATCTCCTGAACCCATAGATGAATTCTTTTTATATTTGCACTGTAGTTAGATCTACAGAGTACTCCCTCAACCCCGCTCAGTGATCTTGAGTCAAGGTCAAGGACTTAGGAAATTTTTGTCTTTTTTAAAGTTTTGTAATTGCAAACTGATTCATAATGCTTTGCAGAGATTTAGTTTATACTTTAACTGATGTTAGACTCTTTTTTGAGTTTTTACAAAACACCTTATACTTACCCCACTGGATGACCTTGAAGTCAAGGTCATCGACTTAGAATTTTGTCTTAAAGATTTTGGTTAAAGTTTTATATTTATGAAGACATAATTTCACAGTGCCACGATGATGGACTCAGTTGATACTAATACTTGGACTGATGTTAGATAATGGTTCAGGGTTTTGATACATCCTAGCCCCCTCCCCCCCTCTCCCCAACCCGTCAGTTTTTTTACCTCAAGCTCATAGACTTTGAAATTTCATTTCATTTTTTTATTTTAATTTTATTTTAAGACTTATTTCTGAGATAGCTTTTGTTTATAAATGTGTTTTCATTATGGACATGCTTGCATGAAGTGTTATGCATAGCAGTCCACACCACCATAGCGGCTGTGTGATGAGCAAGCACCAATTCAGGTGAGCTATGCTGTCAGGCGACAGCTCTTGTTATGAAGGCTATTTGATTGAGACCTATACCCTAGCATAATGAGAAAAGTTTCAAAACCCTAGCCTGATCCAAAAAGTTTCAGAAGATGAAAATGCATTTTCCAAATAGTTAATGATCAACATTCCAGAAAAATGCCAAATTATTTATGAAAGTGTCAACCACATTTTTCATATGATGATCATCAGATTAGCATAATTTTGACCTGAACACACATTAAGGTAGCATTTTAGACTTAATTGAGGCATGACACGAGGAAACCAACAAAGTGGCATGTGCACCCAGCAAAGACTCAGATCAGCCTGGGCATCTTCCCAGTCTGATTTTAGTTCTTGCTGTCCGCATGGAATTAGCTTAGACCCTTTGCGACAGTTTAAGCACAAAGCGATCACTCTGATCAGACTGGGCAGATGCCAAGGCTGATCTAAGTCTGCACGAGGGGCACATAACACTTTGTTGGTTTGGCGTGTCGCGGCTCATATTTTGTCAAAATTGGACAAATCAAGGCTGTTTATAATATGGAAGGTCAGCACAGTAGACCAAAACGAAGATGAAAGAAATAGAGAAAGTCTGTGTGAGGAGATTGTGTGGCATATTAATTTTGTCAGCTAATGTAGGCAAAGGGAGACTATAAAAATGAACCTTATTTCTCAGTTAATGCAGTCATCCATGCATCTGTCCATCCCTCCATCCAAAGAGCTTCCATAGTTCAGGTGGTAAAGAGCTGGGGCCGTATTCATAAAACGACTTAAGTGGTTGCTATGCTGTTGCTAAGGCTAAATTTCTTTGAAGGAGATTCCCTACAACTATGAAATTTGCTCTGGAGGAACAGTCTTACAAAGACTGTTCCTCCAGAGCAAATTTCATAGTTGTAGGGAATCTCCTTTATAGATATTTAGCCTTAGCAACCGCATAGCAACGACTTAAGTGGCTTTATGAATACGGCCCCAGGCCTGGGAAGCTAATATTGTAGGTTTAGATCCCACATGAGGCAGACTTATTAGAGTGAGAAAGGATTCTATTGCCTTTCATTATCACTTTTCCATCTGACTGAAATACAGTTGAAAGAGCCGTAAAACCACAAGTCAGTCATTTATTAATCCATATGTTCACATCTGTGGTGCCCAATGACCTTGCAAGGTTATGGGAAAAGGTACAATAGAATAGGAGCAGTCTGATGGAACTGCACTGTTTGGTCAAACCTATCTGTCAGAATACTTAGAATTATTACGGTACTTTACATAATTTTATATTCTCTTTATTCCGCAGATTGGTGAGAAGCCCATATCTGAGGAGCCAGTAGTCAGTGTAAGATCTCTGTGTGAGAAGATGGGCCATGTGACTATTGTATGCAAGGGAGAGAATGACATTATCTCAAATGGCACTCAGGGTAGGCAATTTTTCAGTTACCATAAAAATTGTAAAAATTGGGACACCTAAAATAATTACTGTAAATGTCCTAAACTGGAACAGTTTGGTTTTACAATGCAGTAATTCATCTAAAAGTTCCAGATGGCTTGGCAGACAGTGTAGATTCTGATCAGAGAGCTCATGCAGACTGATCTGGGTCTGCACTCTTTGTTCAGAGGTCCAAATATTTAGTGTTTTAACAGTAGATCAGTGAATGGATCAGGTCAGTTCTGTTTCAATATTTGGGGCCATTACAATATTAGCAATTTGGATTATTAGGCTAAGGGGGAATATGGCATCGTTTGATTGGAGGGCAAGTGGTCATCAGCCGCTATTAAGCTTTCACCATAAACTGTCCTTATCTGGCAGGCCGCATGCCTTTCTGTGTTGGTTTGTGTCCCAGCAGGCCCCTAACTGTCAGTCGTTGTAGGTCTGCACATTTTCCAATCATCTAAGACAAACAAAGTCACCCTCCAATCAGTTGGTAATCCTAGTTTATCTCCCTTTAATCACTCTTTGGTTGATTTATTGCCTCACCTCTGTGGCCAAGAGTTTTAAATTCTCTCATAAAGCTATTGTTCATTGACATTTGTTTAAATATTACCCCCACTTGACCCTCTCAGATTCTTTACTTTATGATTTTCACAAGAAATTGTTAATTTAAGCCATATTGAGAGTTTAGAAAATTACCATGCTTTAATTAGGAATTTCAGTAATTTGGGAGGCATTTTTTTGTTTACTGGCAGACTCCTAAAATTTGGGTTTGTATAAATTGATTTGATGACCATAATATATTCTATGTTTGAAAAATTTAGTTTCTGATATTCCTCACATCAAACTACTCAACTATTGTCCTAAATTATAACCAGCCTCATCCCCAGAGAGTGATTTGGTGTGTGTAGTGTGTGTGTACGGTGTGGGGTGGTTGGGGGGAGGGGGTGTAGGAGAAGGGAGTAGAGTGGAGAGGATTGGGTGTGTATGCACACTTTTTTGTCATATCTGAACTTATTGTTGCTTCCCAGGTCCAAGAAGCCCTTCTGAAACTGGTTCAACTCTTAAAGGGAAGAAGAATTTGCTCCACTCCACTAGGGGAGCAAATTCTTGCCTTTAAGAGTAGACCCCCATTGAAAAGGGATGCAAAATTGAATATGACAGAGTTACTAGCCCAAACAGTGCACCCATTCACTTTAAAAATAAACAAATAGATAAATTGACTATAATATAAAACACCTTAAGAAATTAGACACACCAATAAGCCTATGAAGTTAGGCATACCATCTGCTCTATTTTAGGGTAAAACTGAAATCATAAGATAGAAAATGAAATTGACATGAGATTGCAGCTATTAAAAGCTCAGAAAAGTGAAAATTACATGACATTTGGTCATTAATCATCATTATACGGTCAGCTGTCAGTGCACACACTGTTGTCACTTTCACTAGACTAAAGAAGATCAGTTTCATTTTAATGAGGTTTTGCCTTTTTTGGCGGAATTATATTTGTATAAGGACTGATTTTAGTGAACTGCTTAGCATGCAGAGTTGAATTATTAATTTTGTGCTGTATCAAGAAAAGTCCAAAAACCTGCAAATTGTACCCCGCTTCTGGACAGAAGCCCAAAGGAACCCCCCCCCCCCCCCCCCCCGACACACACACACACACAAACACACTAACCCACCCCATCCTCACCCATACAAAAAAGTGGCCGTAAGGCATCACCTTGTACAGTCAAATCTGCTTGTAAGATCACCGCTATTATGAGGTCACCTCTTTTTACCAGTCACACCTGCTTTTAAGGTCACC
Source organism: Ctena decussata (assembly GCA_963989385.1). Classification (NCBI taxonomy): domain Eukaryota; kingdom Metazoa; phylum Mollusca; class Bivalvia; order Lucinida; family Lucinidae; genus Ctena; species Ctena decussata. Next base: position 39,786,765 of record OZ022506.1, on the reverse strand, counting down.
TCTGTTATGGGGTCACCTGTCTTTAGCAGCCACTTTTATAAGATTCATAAAACCAAAAGAAAGAGCAAATCAGTATTAACTCTTTAAGCGTCAAAAAGCAGACAACAAAATTTAGGTCTGCAAATTTCAAAAAATGTCTTGTCCAATATATATCATATTGAGAATTCAGAGACTATAAGGCAAACAGTGTAGATCTAGATGAGGCGGCTCATCATGAGCTGCCTCATCAGGATCTACTCTGTTTGCAAATTCAGCTTGTGCTTAAAGTGTTACGGTGCAACCTGTCTTTTTTATCAGCCATTTTCCTGTGACATCTAAGGATTTCTTTATAAAACAATTTAAAATCTCATAAATAAGAATAAAGCCGGTTTAAGTGAACCATATGGCAGCAATCACTGTTAGAACAATTAAAAAGAGATAATTCCATGATAGACACAGCTTGATCCTAACTGTTTAATTGTTCCCTGATAACTTTGTAAACCTGCAACTGTAAATCTTTCTTCCTGGCACTAGAATGCCCAGATAACAGGTTGATTACTCTGAAGTACCCCACCCCTGTCTCTGATTCCTTTTAAATATTCTCATAACCCCTGTAGATTTTGAGTGCTTTAAAAGAAATTTTAAAATGCCTTGAAACTGGCACTGCCATTTTTGACAAAGTCCATGAAAGAAAAAAAGTATATGACTTAAAGTGCCAAATGCCAAAAATTATGTCTGCAAAATTAAATTTGCAGAGATAAATTTTGTGTCTGCCTTTTGTGGTGCTTTAGGTGCTAATTTCATCAAGGTGTTTTGTGAAAACTTTATGCTTACAAAATTTAATTGTATAGATCTGCAGTCTGTCAACACAGAGGTTACAGAGCTCCATATATACCATATTTATCCTATCAAATGCCCTGGGGGCATTGCATTTTAGGGGGCGTTATTTAGAGCCTAAATTTTAGTTATGCAGCCACTTCAAAAATGCCTCTAATAAACAATATTAATGGTGAGTGGGTATACTTTCAGAGGAAGTAACTCTATTATTTTTGCCTCCCTTCTCAGTGGTGGTGGGGTCAACTCTTAAAGGAAGAATTTCTTTCCTTTAAGAGTTGACCCCTTTCAAAGAGCTACCTCATCCAGAGAAGTAAATGGGAATTCATAGCAAATTAATATAACATATTTTTGGAAAAGAAGCAGGGGGCGTGTATTAGAGAGGGGGCATTTATTAGGATTAATACAGGGGGGGGGGGGATGGGGAGTTTGAGATAATTTTCTATATTTCCTAATGAAACACATTTCGACCTCTCATTAGAACTGTCTTGATGAGAGGTCACAACCTGTTTCTGAGGTTAAAAATGTAAAATTAATAAATTGATGTTTGTCTCTTCAGTATTTGGCAGGTATGGAAATAGCATTTTGTCTTTTCATAGGAGAGAAGAAGATTTTTGCAGCTCTGTCAGCATTTATCAGATTGATATCAGTGTAAATCCAAGAGATATCAGTGTAAATCAGATAGCTGCATTACACAAACAGTTAGCTATGATATCCATCACACTCTAGCTCATTACCTGTCAAAGCTTACAAGAGTTTAGAATGGCTTATCAGATACTGTGATAAAATAACTAGCTAACTGTAAAATGTATGATAACCTCCAACATTGATGCCAGTTTTGATTTGGAGGGATGGTCTATTTGATAGAAATTGCTGGTATCAAATTGTTACAGTCATATTGCTGAATCATTTAATTTTCAAGCTTGTGGGCCTGAAAAATATGCAGCCCAGCACAAGTGAGAAAACTTACTGTATAAGAATTCATTATACAGTCAACTATTGATATTTCGAACACTGATATCTCTAGGTAACTCTTATATCAAAGAATATAGTTTGGACATATTTGCAATTACAGTGTATTTACATTTCATCTCCTTTTATCTCAAACTACTGATATCTCAAAGTGAATTTTCTGGGACCAGAAAATGTACTTTGAGATATTAGTTGTTTGGGATAAAGTTCGACTTAGAGACATCAAGAGTTGACTGTATATTTACTTACCCAGACATAGTGTATTGTTTGTACAATTTACCTAATGGCTATTACAGATAAAATTACCTTCCTGGGCAGGACCAGGGGCCGTATTCATAAAGCCACTTAAGTCGTTGCTATGCGGTTGCTAAGGCTAAATATCTATAAAGGAGATTCCCTACAGCTATGAAATTTGGTCTGGAGGAACAGTCTGTAAGACTGTTCCTTCAGACCAAATTTCATAGTTGTAGGGAATCTCCTTCAAAGAAATTTAGCCTTAGCAACAGCATAGCAACCACTTGTCGTTTTATGAATATTGCCCATGAACTTCTTGTGAGGGGTACCACCAAGGAAATTTCAGTTACTGTTATAATGAGAAATGGTAGTGTTTCAAACTCTTCAACCCCCACCACAAAAAATTCAACTAGTTTCTGGTGTTGTAACAGGATGTACTTTTTCTGGAAAAGCCCTGAAAGAAGCACAAAAAGGCCACTTAATATATATGTCCCATTAGTAGAGGTTCATTACACAGTATTCTGATTTATGAGGCTGCTTAAGAAAGGTAGCCCATTAATAACAGGTTTTTAGGAGTGAAAAAGCCTGTTTTGAAAACCTTTCCACAGTGTCAATTCTGATACCAGTCCACAACTAATGTCTTGGGTACAGAATAGAATAAAACAAAACTTTATTCATGTAGGTAAAACATGTCAGGTCACAGGCAAGTGGCACTGGATTTGGGGGACTTAAAAGATACTGTCTTACAATTCCATAACCTGAAGTAAAGTACTGGATAATTTACTTGCTGTCATCTGCTTTCTTCCAGTATTGGTATGTTGTGGTGAGGGGAGTGCAAGAAGATGTGGAGGCCAAGGTGACTTGTTGTCAGGATCAATGGGTACATTCTCCTACTGGGCTCATAGTATTACAGACAGTTCCTCCAAAGTCATAAAGTAAGAGATTTTTATTTTTTCAGCAAAGGGCTAGAAAATAAAACAAAATGATAAGCTGCACCAGTTTAATATGAGTTGTGATGATGAACCAACAAAGTGGCATGTTTGCCCAGTGAAGACTCAGATCAGCCTGGGCATCTGCCCAGTCTGATCAGAGTCTTTGCTCTGCACCGAAAGGGTGGCTATGGGTCTAAGCTGGCTTCATGCGGACAACAAAGACTGTGATCAGACAGAGGGGCTGCCCAGGCTGAATCTTCGCTAGGCACACCTGCCACTTTGTTGGGTTTTTCTTGCTGTGGCTCGTATTAATTTTAATCGCCAAAACTAGAGTTTAGGCTATTATCTGAAGATAAGTCTGGGACAATTTTTGTTTCTCCATAAAAACATGATGTATCCCCTCATTAGAACTACTAGTGAGGTGGTTCTAATGAGGGATCACAACATTGTTATGTTTTAATACAGAATCAATAAAGATTATTCCAGAATTTCAGCAACCAATCCTTGTAACTCTAGGGCCTCTATGTATGTAGAAAGGGTCCATATGAGCTTAAAACTGTTTTTCTCTGATATTCTGACCCATAGCTGATTGCTTTGTAGCTATTTCTGCATCAGTCCAGTTTTTGCTGCATACAAGGCTTTGTATGAAATTTTTTTGGCAAGTCTTTATACAATTGATGAAATATTGTAAAGAAGTCAGAAAATATTACAGCATGTGAATAGTATCCACAGCAAAAGTGGTCCAATACAAAACTGACATAGTGTAAACACGAAAGGGAAGAGTCTGGAATCAGATGAGCAAGGTAGGTTACTGTTGCCATGGCTTCCAGGGTCTTGGGATGGTGCTCTTGCAAGAAAGAATTGGCTCCCTGAGTAGCTGAAATTCTTTCCTTTAAGAGTGCCATGGTAAATCAGTGGAATAAAGAGGAGGACATTGCTTTCCATTCCATTCCATTCCAGTCGATGCTTTAAACTATGTCTGCAAAACCTCAGGAGACATTTTGTCAGTGAGAAAACAAGAAATGTTTGCAACAAGAAAACAATTTTGTGGTATAAAAGAGGTCATTGCTGCATCTGTAAAGGATTCAGCAAATGTTCTTGAAACCACCCTAACGCATCTTAAAAGCAGACAAAATCTGTGTCTGCAAAATTAAAAAAAAGTTTTGCCCTGTAGTCTTTGAATTCTCAATATAATATAGCTTATATTATATTGAGAATTCAAAGACTACAGGGCATACAGTGTAGATTCACATGAGGAGGCTCATTATGAGCCCCCCTCATGTGGATCTACACTGTTTGCAAAGGGAACCATTTTTAGCTCGCTTGAACGAAAGTTCAGGAAGAGCTATTGTTGTCACCTTGGCGTCGGCGTCCGCGTCCACGTCAGCGTTGGCGTCCGGATTGGATGTTTTGGTTAAACTTTTTTAAAGACCTATATCTCCCTAGCCCATGGACGGATTCTTTTGATACTTGCACTGTAGTTAGATATTGGTCCAAAGTTTAACAGGGTACCACCCCTACCCCACTTCGTGACCTTGATGTCAAGGTCATGGACTTAGAAAATTGGGAGTTTTTTGGACTGGATGTTTTGGTTAAAGTTTTATAAAGCCCAATATCTCCTTAACCCATGGATGGATTCCTTTGATACTTGCACTATAGTTAGATATTGGTTCAAAGTTTTCCAAGGTACTACCGCCACCCCCTTCTGTGACCTTGATGTCAAGGTCATGGACTTAGAAAATTGTCTTTTTATTGATTGGATGTTTTGGTTAAAGTTTTTTAAAGACACATATCTCCTGAACCCATAGATGAATTCTTTAAATATTTGCACTGTAGTTATATGTTAGTCCAAAGTTTTATTTAGTACATCCCCAACCCCGCTCAGTGACCTTGATGTCAAGGTCAGGGACTTAGGAAATTTGGTCTTTGTTAAAGTGTTCTAATTGCATACTGATCCATAATGCTTGACAGAGATTTAGTTTACACTTGAACTGACGTTAGACACTTTTGAGTTTTTACAAACCCCACTGGATGACCTTGAAGTCAAGGTTATCAACTTTGAATTTTGTCTTCAAGATTTTGGTTAAAGTTATATATTTATGAAGACATAATTTCACAGTGCCACAATGGACTCAGTTGATACTAATACTTGGACTGATATTGGATAATGGTTCAAGGTTTTGATACACCCTAGCCCCCCCCCCCCCCCCCCCCCCCCCCACCCCTTACCCCTCTACCCCTTAGTTCTTTGTCCTCAAGCTCATGGACTTTGAAATTTCATGTGGATTTTTTTTTTTTAATTTTATTTTCAGACTTATTTCTGAGATAGCTTTTGTTTATAAATGTGTTGTCATTATGGACATGCTTGTCTGAAGTTTTATGCCTAGCAGTCCACACCACCATAGCAACTGTGTGATGGGCAAGCACTTATTCAGGCGAGCTATGCTGTCAGGCGACAGCTCTTGTCATTTTTAGCGTGACTTTGCGAAGCAAAGACAGGCTTATTTATGCTTACAGTGTTAAGTGCCATCTTTTAGCATTCTGCCAAGATACATTTCTAAAGAGTAAACAGAATTCAGTCATTGTTTTGTTTGTCTTTAATTAATAGAATTTGTTTCCCCCATATCTTTATTGAAAGGCATTATTTGCTTTGTAGTCTGGCAGTTTCTGCTGTGGGCAAACACAATATCATGACTGGGCATACATACATGACCAAAAATGATACACTCTAGCAGTTTGGGAAGACCTAGAGACCCATTAGCTCTGTGGGTTTAGCACTGACCTGCTTAGCTTGCGGCCTGATTTTGATGCACCCATTTTTAGCTCACCTGAGCCGAAAGGCTCAAAGGTGAGCTTTTAGTATGGCAATGCTCCGTAGTCCGTCCGTCGTCCGTCCACCATTTTCAAAGGTCTTCTTCTCCAAAACCGCTTGGCCGATCAAAGCCAAATTTTATTTGGAGCCTCCATGGGTTGGGGGAACGAAAGTTTGTTCGGGGTATCTGGGTCATATGACCAAGATGGCCGCCACACCTGTATATGGTAAACACCCTTCAAAAATCTTCTTCTCCAGAACCAAAAGGCCTATGACATTGAAACTTGGTATGTAGCATCGGGCATGTGGGCCCATCATAATTTATACAAATCATGACCTTGCGTTGACCTTGACCTAATTTACGGCATGGTCAACTTTGGTACATTAGGCTTTTATATGGGAAAACGCTTAAACAGTGGATTTCTCATTAACTAAGTATAAGTATAAGTACAATACTTCGTATACATGGTCGAATAAATGACCAGATGAAAATATTATGTCACTAAAGGTCAAGGTCATGATACAACAATGATACACTCTAGCAGTTTGGGAAGACCCAGAGACCCATTAGCTCTGTGGGTTTAGCACTGACCTGCTAAGCTTGCGGCCTGATTTTGGTGCACCCATTTTTACGCCTTAAATTGTGAATGTAAGCTTCAGCTTTGCTGAAAGGCATCTGAGTTTGCAAACATTGCTCTGACAATATTGTTTGTGGGAGGAGAAATAAATGATTATTTAGTATTTCTGACAGATTCTCAGAATTTTGTCAGATTACAAATGGTCACTCATTTATTAACTAGCCTCTGTCAGTTTGTATATGGAAGCTTTTGGAAAACTACTAGTGAAAAGGAGGCTTATTGTGATTGTTACAGAACTAAGCTGAACTTTATTACATATTTCACAACAGGCCACACACAGGAGGCATAAAAGAATACAAGTTAGCATTACTACAGCTATGCAGTAGGCAAGCTTATTACTTGATTCTGAGCTGTTGATCCATGTCAAAGTCATAGGTGGGGACTTTTCTTAAAGAAAAATAGAAGTATTCAATATTTCTCTCTTACCACTTAAAGATAGATGAATTTGCAAACAGGATAGGTCCAGATGAGGTGGCTCAAAATGAGCCACCTCATTTGGATCTTTGCTGTTTGTCCTCTAGTCTTTGATTCTCAAAAAGATGTAAATTTTGTTATCTTCTGTGTTGGTGCTTTAAGGATTAAGACGAAGCTGGTCAGACTCTATACAGGTCACAAGTGGAACAAGGTTGTATCATAGATGGAGGGATGACTTGCAATTTTACGTCCTTTACAACAGTATTTCAGTCATATCAGGAATGAGAAGATGATAATGAAAGGCTCTGTGCAATGTAACCCTGTTTACAGTTGAAAAGATTTCCACCTCCAGGGGGAATCCAACCCAGAACCACTGGATCAGCAAGCCAGCACTTAACCCACTGAGCTACTTAAGGTTGTAGCAATATAAAAAGATAGTAATTATTATGAACAGAACAGAACAGAACAAAACTTTATTGCATATAAAACTCAGGCCACACATGGGTGCCATAAGAGAATGCACAAACATGTATACAAATATATAGCATATAAAAAAAGACATATTCAAGCATGACATACATAGATGGAAAGGAAGAGAAACAAACAACCTTAATTAGCACTTGAAAACTTCTTCATTATAATTTCTACAAAATTGGATAATTTGATGAGAAGTTTAACATTTTCAGTAGATAATAGTTCCTTAAATTAACATGAGCAAGCAATTGAGATTCAGATTAGCCTGGTCATTCTTAGAAACTGCCAATGTAAAGCGTGCAGTATATATGAATCTTTTGGAATCATTGAATCAGTGAAGTGAACTGCTGCCAGTTGCTCAGATTTCACTGATACACAGGCTGATATGGATCCTTTATTGTGTCCAAAGAGTATACTGGATGGCCATGGCCCATCATTTGATGCCCAGTGTTTTCTCTTGAGAACTTTCCAATATTTCCATCTGTGACAGGGGTGATATATGATCATATATATGACTGATATGTATTTATACTTCAGGGCTCCAGGTTAGCCAAACGTTGGAGGCAAATTTTTCTTATTTCTGAAATGAACATATTATGTTGTGTTATCTCATTATAATGGCCTCTGTCAGGCCATTATAAAGAGATGCCACCACATATGTCTTAATGGAGAAAGAAGATGAAGCAAAAAAAATTTGATCTCCAAATTTTTCTTAATATGGGGCTCTTGTGATATGAGTGATGTGTTTATATTTATCATAGTATGGAACTTTTAACTTGGTTCATCCATTAATTCTACTGGCCCAGTCTTTGATGGATGGCTATATACTTGACCATACTCCAAGGAATTTTTCACTTTCCTACCATTTTCTCCAGTCCATAACCAACAGATGGTATGACCGAGCTTGAACATCAGGTTGTATTTTTATCCTGATATTCAGAACCAGTTTGAGGTTAAATCATTACCAGCCCACAAATTTGTGACCTGGGATGGTACAAAGCCTGTACATCCCTTTAGGATATCGGGATATCAGATTTGAGGAGCACACTGTATTTAGTACCCTTCCAGTATAAGGCATGCAGGTTTTGGCGACAAACGTTTATAATATTCTGCACTAGAATTTGACCATACAAGGAAAGCAGTTAATCATGGTCTGAAACATTTCCGGCTCAGCAGCACCGGACATGAATATTCAAGATTAAATTATGAAATCTGAAATTACCATAATTACAATATTGGGACACCTCAATCCATTAGCATATCCTAAAATTTAAATATGCTAATTTTACTTTTTAGGCATTGTGTCAAAAGTTGCTGGTAAATGACAAACAGTGTAGACCGAGATCAGACTGCTCCATTTGGAGCAGTCTGATCATGATCTACACTGTTTGCGAAGGCACTTGTGCCCCAATATTTAGGATAATTACAATTCTGAATCTGCAATTATTATTGAGATGAATATGAATAATGAAAGGTCCCTGGTCAGTGCCTGATAGGCAAGGATAGTAATTAACATCATCTTGGGCCAGTGATAGCAGGACGATGATGGATTGGAACTATTTGGAGTTACCCCTCCCACCACGCTGGTGGCTCCAGCAAGCATACAGTCGTGAAATTAAACACGCCTTGGTTGACCCCAGTGGTCAGTATTGACATTCTGTATTACCTCTAATAGAGGCACCGGAAGATTTTCATTTGAAAGTATATGTACCGTAATAGACCCAGCAGGCACATGACATCAAAATTACATCGCATTGACGTCAGTACGATGTCATTTCAACGTCATATGCATGCAGGGCTTGATCTATTCATATAGTTCATTGCACGACCCAAGTAGCCCAGGTAGCTTAGTGGGTTAAGCGCTGGGCTGCTAAGCTAGCAGTCTGTTTCAACTGTAAACAGGGTTTCATTGCACACAGCCTTTCATTATCACCCTTTCGTCATCCTGATATGTCTGAAATACTGTTGATAAGGATGTAAAATAATAAGGCATTCATGGCTCTATGAAATTGAAATATTTTTGTTTGGGATACAGATTATACAAGTCGCAAGTCGCAAGACTTTCTTCTGAATCCCTTTCAAACTACTGTAAAATAGGTTATCTTATTGTGAATTTGTATTGTTTTATATATGTACAGTAATTTGAATAAAATATTGTTTACACTAAATATTTTTGTCATGTAAAGGTGTTGTCTGTGAATATGGTGTCTGCCGGAATCTCTTGAAGCTTCTTTGCATCTGCTACTTACTTTAAACGAGAAATGGAGTTTTCCAGTAAAATGTGTGTTTATTAGAGAAAATACTAGAAACTGACAAGACAAAGTGTTCAAAGAGGAGGGTGGTTTGATGGTGATAAATGAATGATAAATGACTCGGAATATGATCAGTTTGACCACAGTTACTAATAACATGGACTGATCCTTTTAATCAAGCTGGAACATTAAATTTTTCGGTTCTGATGATGTGTAATTTGCAGTTTCATGGACTTAGCATGCAAGTTGAGGAGCCAGTCAAGTGATTGGTCAAACTGCCCCATTTTAGGAGATTCTAATGCACTAATGTCAAGAGTATTAGCATCTGCAAACAGTCAGACCCATTTCAGAAGTCACAATATGCAGTGTCTGATCAGGGTCAACACTGCTTACAGAAATTTCTATGCAAAATACAATAAAAGTGAAATTCATCAGAAATCACTAAAACTAGAAAAAAAAAACTCATCCCAGAAATAAGGATGACAAGTCCACTGGTCTAAAAAGCACTGAATGTTTGAAAGTATTTTTAATGGCAAAATTTAAAAAATTATTAGTGATTTCACTTCACTGTTGAGAGGATGAGGGAGGTTTAACAGCTAATGGTGTGCGATGGGATCAGGAAAGTTAAAGATCTTAAATGTAGCACATTCATCCAAAAACACATAATTTATATTGCACAAAAACATAAAAAAATGAGGATGGGAAGGAGGGGGGGGGGGAAGTAAAGAGCAATGTAAGAAATATAAGTGTATGATAATAAGCTGTAAGGCTGAGATTATAACTAAATCCATCATTGCTCAAATCAGATAGTTTTAAAGTAAAATAAATCATGTTCATGATAATGATACCATGAAAGATCGAGAGAATAATTAATGTTATTTTAAAAGACAATTATTTGTATAAATGGTTTCAATCCATTTTCATTTATGTGTATGAATGGCTTTAATTTTTGCAGCATTTAAAGTGGTCAAGATAATGTGATAGTTGCATGCAGCAGGTGATCACAGGAAGTATGATGGATTGTGGGTAATAACAGAGTGTGGTCAGCAACTGGTCAGCCATTTTGAACATGATGAATTGCTCTGTGGCATGGCCAATTGTTGATTCTGGCTATTGATGGCTGGTGGCCTTCATCAAAAGGCTACTTCACGTAAAAATGGGTTTCATCACCAATATAAACAGCAAAGACCAGAATTTAGGCTGTGCTCTCACAGTCTGAAAAGGGACATAACTCTTTGTAAGTGCAGGCTCTCGTAGTTCATGTTAAATCTGTATGGTGAAAAATGAAGACCTGTTTAGACTATGGAGGTGCAAATTCACTGTTTGCATATACAGTAGAACTTCAATGACTCAAACCCTGATGGCTCGTTAACCCTGCCTGGCTAGAACTCTTTCCTAGGTCCCCAGAGGTCACTTTATATGGAAACTAACTCTGGATGGCTAGAGCTACCCTTGGCTGGAACTAATTTTCATGGTCCCAAGCCAGTTCAATCCAATTAAGTTCTACTGTTGTGCATAAAATGCATACCCTCTTGGTAATATTTTTGGTTGGTTGATTTGATGCTTAACGTCCACGGTAAACAACTAAGGTCATGTCGGGACGGTCAGTTAACCTAACCACACTATTCCTGGGCCGGCTTAGACCTCCTAAACGGTTAACCAGTACTAAGTGCACATACTTTCGCCAGTAACTGACAACTGCCCTTCTTGAATCAGCGGAAGAAGAAACGAAAGTATGTGGCCAGACCGGGATTCGAACCCAGGACCTCTGACTTACGAGTCAGGTGCCCTACCGATTGCGCTACCCGGCCCTGCTCTCTTGGTAATATGACGAGCAGTCTTTGATCTCTAATTTCCATTCTCCAGTAGTATCGTCCTTTGGTTATGTTTGGCTACAAGTGTACTTAACTCTTTAAGCACCAAAGAGCAGACGACAAAACTTACGTCTGCAAAAATTAAAAAAATGCCTTGTCCAAGACATTTCATATTGAAAGTTTAAAGACTAGGGGGCAAACAGTGTAGATCCACATGAGGCGGCTCATTATGTTTGCAAATTTTGCTAATTTCCTCACTGGGGCTTGTTGGGAAAAAAAAATAGATTGAAGTAAAAAAGTTAGCTAAGAAGACTCTTTTTCTTTTACCCATAAAAACAATTGTTTGCACTGTGGCGATGGAGACATTGGCCACTTTGTGGCAATTTCTTGTTAACTTTGAAGTAAATGTTTTCTGTTTGAATTTGGCTTTATTATGATACTAAATTGACAAGCTAAGCATTACAGAGTGTTGTCCATCCTAAAGGTTAAATCCTAATCATCAGTCTTCATAAGTCTGTCTCGGGATCATATCCCCTTACATCCTCTATTACTGTACCTCTGATCCTACTAAGGGCAGTCTGCAGGCCCTAATTTATCTTAGTCAATTATAAACTGTCATTATCCGCTGCCCTTTGTGGGATTAATAACCAGAAGATTTTGTTTGTCACGAAATCAAATAAATATGAAAAATCACACAGATTTGCACAGCAATCTTCATTTATCTTGATTTTTCTGGTCAGCGTGTTTTCGATTTGGCAAACTTCCGAAGAATAACAGTTTACTGCTTAATGATTATTTGTTGGACATTTAATTTAACATGATTTTGGTGCACAAATGTTGTTTCTAGAGTCTAAAGGCAGGTTTACTGGTGACACATGTTGCATGACACGTCATGCAACCAGTTACCATATTTATCCTAATAAACACCCCTGCTATAATAAATACCCCTGCCTCTTTTCCGAAAATAATGTCATATCAACTTGCATGAATTCCTGTTTGCAGCTCTGGATAAGGTAGCTCTTTGAAATTCAATCTACTCAGAAAGAAAAGAATTTGCTCCTATCCTTTTTGATTTGGCAAACTGAAGATGTTTGGAAGAATAATAGTTGCTATCACATTTATTGCATGAAGATTAATTATTTGTTGGACATTCAATTTAACATGATTTTGGTGCACAAATGTTGTCTCACACCATTAATATGTTCAAGTTTTATTTTCACGTGTATTTACAAATCTGCCCACAGTATATATAGTGTCAACTTCTGTGCTATGAATTGAAGAAGACACTAACAATTTGGTTGGATAAAGAAATCATCTAAATAAATGAATTTGCACCATTGCCGTAGAAATTTGTCAACAGACCAGCTTAATATTATTTTTAGGGATGAATGTGTTATCGTGTGACATTTCTTTAGATTAGAATATGATTTTAATGACAATACTATCAATTAAGCATCAGCAGTGAGTGGACAATTAACAGGCAGAATTTCTAATTAAGGGACCCTCATCTTTTGACCAGTGGCTCGTGACTGTTACAGTGTTCCATTGACAGCTCCACTGTTTCCTTAGAGCATATGGGTGTTATTGTTGACAAGCTTTTGAGAGGGGCTGGTGGTCAAGGTGTCGGGAGCATGCAACTTTGTCCCTAGGGATGGCCACTGTAATATTACTGACTTGAATTCAATTCAAACACAATTTCTTTCTAGAGCCATAGTTTGGATGAACATCACATCTAATGAGGCCTGTTGTGACTAAACCTCTCTACAGGCCTTATGCTCATTGCACTGGCCAGTTGCATGCACAGTTTGACTAGGGCATGCACTGTATGCTTAATAATTCATAAAGCATACAGTGCAAGCCCTGACCAAACTCTGTATGCAACTAAATGTAAGTTGAATGTATGAGGCTGGCTGGGATTAATGCATTATCATTCAGTCATATTGTGGCCTCTCATTTAACCACCCCAGTAAGTGCTGTTGAAGCAAGGATTTAACAGCCATATTAGAATGGTAAAACTGTCATTTTTGGCAGGTGCACCTAACCAGGTTCGATCATCTGCCCCAGTCGTCTTTTGGTTTCGTTCTTGTAGTTTGCAGAAAAAAAAGGAAAGAAAAAATAACTGTATAATGCTGTTTGGTGCCAACATAGCCCCAGTTTGTGGTGGGTTTTGTTGATAATTCCAAGATGGTTTCAAAATATAAGCTGCAGTCCCTCATTAGAACTGTCTCATTGAAGCAATTCTAATGAGTGATCATGAAATTATATTTTTATGGGCAAGTAAGAAAAACTTTTGCGGAATAATCATCAAAATTAACCACTCTTAACTTGAGCTCCTCAGCTATTAAATTTGTTTTAAAATTTTTCAGATTTTAAGAAAAAAGAAAGTTAAAGAGCAAGTCTGACAAGTATTTGTTGAAAGAGATTTTCTAAATCAGTTACACAAAATTGATTTCACAAACAGAAAAACAAAAAAGTGAACGCCAAAATCACCCTACACATTGCGACAGACCTGTAAGAGCCAGTAGTGTAGATCCAGTCTGATCCCTGCTCAGGGTCTGCACTGCTTTCTATTCCACCTACTATTTTTCTATAGTACTGTGTATAGTAAAATTAGCTTGTTCAAATTTTGAACACAGCACCGAAAAGGAAAATAGTTGAATTCGCAAACAGCATAGATCCTGATGAGGCGGCTCATAATGAGCCGCCTCATTTGGATCTACACTGTTTGCCCTCTAGTCTTTGCATTCTCAGTATGATACAGCTTGGACAAAATATTTTTTATTGAAATTTTGCGGACATGAATTTTATTGACTGCTCTTTTGATGCTGTAAGGGTTAGAATAATTAATACATGTAACTTATTAATTTATTCCAATATTTAGTGAAACTATGGTAGAAATTGCAAAAACATAAGTACTTTAGAAAAGAGATGGTTGTTAACAGTTGTTCTAAATTGTTTCCATAGATGTGATATTTTTTTCGGAAATGAGTTGTAAAATTAAGATATTATCGTAGATTGCTAATTATTGCTTGCAAAAGAAGGGATTTGTCATGTGGTTGGCTTCCTTGCTACAGCAAGTCCCAGGGGCCCAGGATGGTGTTGGTACAAGGTTAAACTCTATGGACCTATTATTCAGTGGTTCAGGGTTTGAGTCTAGCCCAGGTCATGATTTGTCTTTTGCCTCTGGATTATTTCAACTTACCCATCATCCATTTATTCCTTTGGACCAAAATAACTAAAATACTGTTGAAAGCACAAGCCATGCTCACCCAGTGTTGTCAACCTATAATATTTTAAAATTACTAGCTTCAAATGAAGCAATTAAAGCTTAGGTGAATGGTTATATTAGGTAGCCATAGATAGTATTTCAACATTATAAAAGATTATAAGACATTATCATGGAAAAAATGTTTAATAGAATAACTAAAAATCTGTTTTATGACAATTTATCTCCAGGTGATGGCAACCGAAATCTTATAAGTGTACCATAATTTTAGTATGATAATATTGTCTGTTTCAAGATGGATTAGTTTTAAGCTATTTTATAACCATTTAAGTTGGGACCTGTAATTTAGACCCCTGGATAAATTTAGTTTCAATTTTAGCAGCTATGATAAATGTTTCTAATAATACGATATGGATATAAATTAAATCTTTTAGTAAATAGCAACGGAAATAGTCCACAGAATAATTAGAGGGCACCTAGCTATCCCATCTTTCTTAAAGATCATCCACATGGCCTGAACAGTCAGTACTCCAGTATATAGCTAGCTTGATAGTTTCTTCTTAAAATAGCATGGCATGTATTTTAATTAACATTTTGTAGAACTGTACTTCATGAAATTTTCTGTGACCGACTTCCAGTAGGATTTGGTTGGTTGGTTGATTTGATGCTTAACGTCCACGGTAAACAACTAAGGTCATGTCGGGACGGTCAGTTAACCTAACCACACTATTCCTGGGCAGGCTTAGACCTCCTAAGCGGTTAAACAGTACTAAGTGCACATGCTTTCGCCAGTAACTGACAACTGCCCTTCTTGAATCAGCGGAAGGAGAAATGAAAGTATGTGGCCAGACCGGGATTCGAACCCAGGACCTCTGACTTACGAGTCAGGTGCCCTACCGATTGCGCTACCCGGCCCGGCTCCAGTAGGATGTTTATTTGTTGTGCTGGACAACAAAGCCCTTCAAGAATAGGGTCTGCTCATACAGGAAAGAATTTGCTCTTTAAAAGCAAATTTTTTTCCTTAAGGAGTTGACCCCCCCCCCCAAAGGGAGGCAGAAATGAAAAATGCAGAGTTACTTCCCTGGAAAGTGTAGCCATTCACTTATCTATAAATTCTTTCAAATAGAATTTTACAATGTATCTACACAGAAAATAACTTTCAATTTAATCTAACAAAAAAAAAAAAAAAAAACATCATTAAAAACAGTCCACAGTTAATCATTTCAAAGGTGGGACTGACATTTCAATTTATGCTGCTACATCCAAGAATCTGGAAAGGCAGTTAATTTCCTGTTTATAAATTTCTTTCTGCCCAGACTCAAACATACTTCTGTTTTGTTTTTTCATCTTTTCCCCCATTAGTCTTTGTCTCATAGTTTCAGTGGAGCATTTGGCAGCTTCTGTTTTCTAAGTTGGCTAATGTTTTAATTACCCTGGAAGCAGTCTGAGAAAATGCTGGAACCTGATTGGTTGATTTATGACAGACTGGCTTTGATACTTACCATGTGATTGCATAATATTAATGGACTGGTTTTAATGGAAATTCCATGCTAACAATGTTCTGTACTGATCTTTTTCATTTCTTTTGGGATTTGAGAACTTGGTTGTTAAGACTGTAACTTGTTTAGTAAAGGGCTGAGGGATTTGCTAGTGACTCCTACATGATCCCCAAGCAGGATGCCTGGCATATTGTGGGTGCAAAGCATGACAAAAACTTGGCAAATAAAGTAATTAGTAAGTTCAAGGAGCTGCTGTGGGGATATAATGTTATCCATCATACAATCATTTTATTTTTTCTGCAAGAAATTCCCACCAACATTAGCTCTTTAAGCACCAAAAAGCAGACAGCAAAATTTACGTCTGCAAAAATTTAAAAAATGCCTTGTCCAAGACATTTCAAATTGAGAATTCAAAGA
The DNA here is from genome assembly GCA_963989385.1 of Ctena decussata. NCBI lineage: Eukaryota > Metazoa > Mollusca > Bivalvia > Lucinida > Lucinidae > Ctena > Ctena decussata. The sequence goes on along the minus strand of OZ022506.1, from coordinate 39,770,268 downwards.
CTAAAAGGCAGACAGTGTAGATCTAGATGAGGCAGCTCATTATGAGCTGCCACATCAGGATGTATGTTGTTTGCAAATTATGCTATTTTTCTTCAGAAGGACTCTTTACCTAATAGTAGGAGAAACTGAGGTTTTATAAAACATACAGATCTAGATCAGTCTGTGCATGCAGGAGCAGATTCATTTACTCAGGAACACTGATGAGGCAGAGGATGTATACCATAATTGAGCCACAACAGGAGAGGTTCTGCACCCAGCGCTGACTCAAATCAGCATGGGCATCTGTCCAGTTGGACCAGAGTCTTTGCTGTCAGCATGGAGGTAGCTCAGACCCTAAACTATCCTTTAAGCACTTAGCAAAGAGTCTGATCAGACCGGGCAGATGCCCAGGCTGATCTGAGCCTGTGCTGGGTGCACAACCACTTTGTTGGTTTTCTCCCGTTGTGGCTCATATTTGTTTGGCTCATAATGAGCTGCCTCATCTGTATATACACTGTTTGTCCTCTATATATAGTCTTTGAAATCTCAAAATATGAAACTTTTTTTTTACCTACGCTATTTATTCTAGCAGTTAGTTAAACCACAGCATGAAATAGAGTGAAAATACATGCCCACTTTTGCTGTATGTCTCCATAGTGTTTTGAAATTTTGCAGATGTAAACTTTGTCCTCTGCTGTTTTGCCATTGTAATGGTACTAAAGATTGTATTTTTCTTTGGTTCTTGGTTATGGTTCAAGCATCAGAAAAAGTCATTATATGTTTTGGAACTTGATCGTAATTGTGTGGCGGCTGTTAGTGGCAATCATAGACGTGAGGAAAATCAATCAGCGGTGAAGAATTACTTGAAGCAACTGTGAGATTCCCAAACAGCGGCAATTTCACCTAAAACTATTAGCTTTTTAACTAGGATGTAAATTGGTCTGCAAGCTCATTTGTTTTCATGCATATTTCTGATTTTTTCATGTCATTTTGAGGGTGTTAAGCTAGAACTGGTTCCCTGACTAAAGGCTTTCAAATCTTTAAGCCCCAGTGACGAAATTAGCAAAATTTGCAAACAGCGTAGATCCTGATGAGGCGGCTCATAATGAGCCGCCTCATCTAGATCTACACTGTTTGCCCTTTAGTCTTTGAATTCTCAACATGATATGTCTTGGACCGAGTAGGCATTTTTTAAAATTTTTGCAGACGTAAATTTTGTCGACTGCTTTTTGGTGCTTAAAGAGTTAAGTGTTTTAAGTCAAGGCTCCAGATACTTGGGTTTTGATGAGACTGTATAGATAATAGAAACCAAGATATGTATACTTTCGCAACTGGAATTTACGCTTTTTGAAATGTTGCAGACGTAAATTCTGTCATCTGCTTTTTGGCATTTTAAGGATTCCAAAAAATCTAAAATCCAACTTATGTAGGCTTCAAATGCTTGATGATGACTTCATTACTAACAAATTTTATGAAGGGTACTCATTGGTGATATATTGTCATCTATGTCTTTTGATATCATCTAAAGATTCACTGTAGATAGTAAGATAATACCCCTGCTGTATGGTTGATACCTGGTTAGAAATGATTGATAGCTGGGTGGGGTCAGAGGTCATGGGCAAACCAGGTGTTCTTGTCCCAGGCGGTACATCTTCATGTCATACCTGTACATTGTTACCCCGAATAAAATCAAATCGTAACAGAAGCATAATGTGAGTAAATACCTTGACAAAGGCCGGAAAGTGACATTGATATAATAATGGTTTTGAAAGAAGAAAATGAAAAAAGTAGTATAGCAAATAAAAAAGGAGAGTAAACTTTGTTATGCTTCTTTGAAATTTTATCTGATTTGAACGGGTTTGCTCATGACTGATGAACATAACTTGTCGTTTTAATTATGACTGCTTAACTCTTTAAGCACCAAAAAGCAGACAAAATTTACATCTGCAAAAATTTAAAAAAAAAGCCTTATCCAAGACATTTCATATTGAGAATTCAAAGACAAGAGGGCAAACAGTGTAGATCTACATGAGGCAGCTCATTATGAGCCGCTGGGCACACATGGCCCTTTGTTGGTTTTGTCATGTCACAGCCCATATAATCCTGCCATTATCCTGTTAAAAAATGCATACAAAGAGTCAGATAGTAGTAAAAAAAAGTCTTCATTCTGCAGATCTAATTTTCCCAGGTTAATAAAAGACTTCCAGTATAATGGTGCCAAAAAAATAGCACAGCATGAACATAATTAAGATCCTTATTATTTCTTAGCAGGGTACAATACTACTTTACATCAGTTTATGTTTTAAACATCAGTTAAGTGGTACATTCCGAGTGTGTCTGGCTATTAGTTTAGCATTCTCTCTAGATACTGGGCACACCAAGTATGACAAAAATCTGCTGAAACTAGTAGTTGGGAATCATTGTAAAGGAAAACACATGACAAACGGAATTGAAGACGGTGATATAATAAGTAAAGTAAATCCAGAATCAAAGGGGGTAGACATGACTGGTAACAAATATAATTAGCAAAGACAGTTAACAAACTCTGTGCATTAAATAAATATTCACTGTATTCCCTTTGTATACAAGTTAATTGTCGATTATAAAAATCCCTCCCTAATCCTTGAGAAACCAAGTGATGCAACAGTTTTAGCATTCTTTTTGCTATCAGGTGAACTACTTTATCAGTAGAAGAAACTCCCCCCCCCCCCCCCCCCCCGATCGGGAATCAGTGACCTTTGGTGAACTTTGAGAATTTGACAGGTCAATGTTACTAAAATTAGTAAATTGTCACTCGATCGGGAATATTTCAGTCATTTTTATAGTGCCCTCACAAAACTAAAAAAATGTGTCACAGTTTTCGCTTAATCTGCATGAAACTTTACCAACTTAAAGATGAATGATATATCTAGATTTCTACCGCGCAGAATTTTTTTAAAGTTCTTAATTTGAAAGTTATTGAATTATGAAAATATGAAATTTTTAAAAATAATTCTGATTCCCGATGGGGGACTGAAAATGTTTAAGATGCCTGATCGGGAAACATTTAACAACATCTAAACTCAGTGTTCCTAATCGGGAGCATTTCGCAGAATATTTTCATTTCACCTTAAAATATAGGCATTCAGTACCAACAAAATGTGATGAAAATGCAATGAGCATTTTGATTCTGTCAAGCCATCTTAAGTCCTATCAAGGCAAAAATATTTCTTCATCTTGTTGGTGCTTCTGATTTGTCAAAAAAAGTGAAACAAAGGTTACAGATGCTCATAATATAATGAATGTTGACTATTAGTGCTTCCCGTTATGAAACCACAAATTCCTGTTTAGGAACAGTTTGAGAACAGATTCTTTTTAAGTGGTCACTTCTCAAGGTGTAAAACATTGCTAACTAGAGCAAATGAGTAGGGGCTAACGTAACCCCCGGCAAGCACCACTGTCTAATAAAAGCAAAGCTTTAAAGCAAATGTTTACAAACAGACAGGCGGACAAGCCACATTGTGTAACAAACCCAGTGAAAGGCCTATAGACAAAATGTGGCATTTAACGAAAACTTGCATGAGCAAAATCTGTTTCAATCAAGAAGTAAACCTAGAAGCATTGCAAAATGATCTATTCAAGTATATTCAAAATATAAGCATAAAATACAACATAATACAAAACTTTAACGCAAATGGTATACAAATTCCTAAGTCTGTGGCTTTGACCTTGTTTCAGCAGCAGCATCCAGATGATGTAAACTTATATGTACATATCTATCCTGTACTAACACTAAGAACATGTGAACAAGTAACAGTTAAGTCTTTCAGAAAAACAGAGCAAAAGCAGAAACTTAACCCAAGACGCAGCTATTGTACAAATTTCAAAGTCTGTGACCTTGACATCAGGCCAGCAGCAGCATCCATATATAGCAAATTAATCAGTTTTCATCCTCTACTAAAATAATAAGCATCTATGAACAAGTTCCAGTTAACAGAAGCAAAATAAAAAACTTAACGCAAAACTTTAACGCAAATGTTAACTTACCTACGGACGGATCATTGGACAGACAGAAAGACGGGCGAACAGATGAACGGAGGGAAAGACAAAAACTATATACCCCTCGACATACTTCGTATGCCGAGGGTATAAAGAACAACGTGGTTGGTCGTTTTTTAAATAAAAGCACGTGGAACTGCTTGTTTTCATCAGGAATGGGATACTGATGATCAGAAAATCATTAAGGTGGTCATAATCACTGATTTGGGACAAAGACAAACATCTGCATAAAACGCTGAAAATACAACTGAACTTCCCAAAACTTAGCAGATGCCTGCTTTATGTTGTTTCTAATAATTTAGAATCCCAAAATGCAGGATTTGTTGGTGTTAAAAAGTGTTTTTAAGAGGAAAGATCAAAGGGTAATTTTCTGCGCAGAAATCTAAAAAAAATAATATCGTTACTGAAAAGATACTTAGTGCTGAGAATATCTTATTGCATTTCGGAGAGCGGTCTAGCAATTATTTTTTCCAACTCTTTCACACATTATCAGGCTGAGCAGATAAAAAAAGACGTAGCCTGTGTCCAATTTTTTTTGTCATAACACACAGGTGAGACTATTTTAACAAAGTTGAACAATTTCGTTTACGCTCTTGTCATAGTGTCAGTAATGTATTATTTATATTGTAGGTGTTATATAGGTACCTACCCTATATTTAATGAATGCGTCCAGTGTACATTTACAGTCAAACCTGTCTTAAGGGGTCACTGTATTAAGGGGTCACCTGTCTTTAGCAGCCACTTTTTGGGGGTCTCTTAGACCAAAATACAGTGCAAATGAACCTGTATTAAGGGGTCACCTGTCTTAAGCAGCCAATTTTAGTGGGTCCCATGGGGTGACCCCTCAAGACAGGTTTGACTGTATCTTGTACGTGGTTGAACATGGAAGAAAAAGCGACTGTTTTATCTGGTCTACCTTACAATTTGAGAAAGCGTTGGAACAAACAATTGCTAGGACGCTCTCCATAATGAATAACGTACCTTCAGCGCTACATAAATTTTAAATAACGATGTTATTTTTTTAGATTTCTGCGCAGAAAACTACCCTTTGATCTTTCCTTATAAAACATCTTTTTAAGCAGCATGTACCTCTATTTTGTATTCTAAATACTAATTAAATGCTAACTTTCAGGGAGATACCTTATTGTTTTATGGTTATTTGCAGATTTTTGCATTTACCATAAATCACCACCTTAATCGAAGTTTAATTGGGAAATCTATTCTAGGAACACTAGACAAGATTGTTAAAAATGACAAGCATACTGCAAAAGTGTTTATTGTAAAGGCTGTGTTGACTACCGGTATGTAACTGCCAATTGTACAGGGTGTGGTAAAAGTAAAGCCAAAGTAATACAAATAGAAGTCTTCGTGCCTTTGCAAACTGCAGAGTCACAGACTAACGCTTCCATAGAGGGATTTTAGAAGGTATACATCAAGAGTCTTAATTCTCTGTTTAATCTCGTTAGTGATTTTTTTTTCATTTTGTAATTCTAGGCATGTAATTAAACAGAGTGAAAATATTTCTGGATAAGAAGTTACAACTGAGTTTTGCTACAGTGTACATGTCAGTTGAGTGATAAATTCAGAAACTGACTGAATCAGATCCCAAACCTTATCCCAAACATCAAAAAGGGAAAGATTGACATATACACGCAAACAGACAACAAAATCACAGGTGATAAGCCGAGTGAGCAACTCTTTCCCAAACAGGTGGCAACTCAGTTACATTGTACCTTTAGTGAACTGAATAATTTAGACCTACAGAATAGTTAAGATGAAATCATTATAAGCCAACCAGTGCCGAACACAAAACATGTGTAACCGCAACGAAGGGACCGGCTTGGGGCGGTCAATAGCTCTAGCAGACTTCAATTTTTAAGTCCCAAGTTCACTGATGTAACAATTAGTCAATCTCTTTTCAATCTATTAATGCGCTTTGCTGTGATAAGAGCTGTCTGTGTTCCCTAAATAGCATAAACAAACAAACAAAAAAAAAACAATAACATTGGAATTAATCAACCTGTACACTTGGCTAAGATAATCCATGCTCAGTGGCTTACTCTTCCTTTTTCATTTAAATCAATAGATTATTTAATAACAATAGGTATATGACAGCTGGACTGGTACTGTGTGATATCACTTTGATGACTGTTAGGATGCTATTGACGACTTTGATTGCAGCTGAAGCCTTTATGTGGTCACAAACAATTTCGTCGCTGTCTAAGGTCGGAGTTAAGTTAACAGCATAGAAATAACTGTGAATTACATGGGCTAAACTTGCGTTTAGATGTCTGTACTTTTTACATTTTATGAAACCTCTTTACACCATAATTTATCCTTTGTAGCTTATACATATGAAGAAAAAAGACTAACCTATGCCCTCGGTAGTGGAGGAAGGGAAAATATTGTGAACAACTGTGCAGAAGTAGGCTCTATCTATAAAAGTATTGACTTGCTTCAATCTCTAAATATAGATGTCTTTCTGAAGAAACAAAACAAAGTTCTACTGTCTTTATTGAATGGAGTAAAAGACAATACGGGACCAGACCAGTTACTGGCAAAGTGTGTCGCAATCCAACAAGTCTACAGTTTGAGGTCTCCTTCTTCAGTAGCACCAGTATCTTTTACTAAAATGTGCTGCAATATCAGGCTTCTCAAAGTCCAGTTTGCATTGACAGGAATGGAATGGTAGGACCTTGTGGAAGTTACCCAACAGTGTCAATTTGGTTGGATTCACAAAGTACACAAGCTATATCATTCCCTTTATCTGACTGCCAACTAGCCTTTGATAATGACCAAGTTGATTCCCGATCAGGCATCATAAACATTTTCAGTCCCCAATCGGGAATCAGAATTATTTTTTTAAAAATCATGTATTCATAATTCAATAACTTCCAAATTAAGAATTTTAAAAAAATTCTGCATGGTAGAAATCTAGATATATCATTCATCTTTAAGTTGGTAAAGTTTCATGCAGATTAAGTTAAAACTGTGACACATTTTTTTAGTTTTGTGAGGGCACTATAAAAATGACTGAAATATTCCCGATCGAGTGACAATTTACTAATTTTAGTAACATTGACCTGTCAAATTCTCAAAGTTCACCAAAGGTCATTGATTCCCGATCGATCGGGGGAGTTTCTTCTACTGTTTATAGAGCTTTTTAGAACCACCAGAGTCTTCTGGCATTACTAAGGACTACCTTATCTGCCATTAGACCAGCAATTTCTTTGCACATTGGCGGATATTAAAATAAACTTGTTAGAATAAGAGAGTGAGCTCAGCTTGGGTTTAATGTTCCACCAACTCATAGGTCATACAGGTTTAAAGTCTCATTTGAATAACTGGAAAAGTTGAAGATCCATTCTAATGCACTTACAAATATAATGTGACGTCTGATTGGATAACGTTAAAAATTTGCGACAGTATATTCTGCGATATACTGTCGCAAACCCGACGTCATTAAGTAACGTCGTTTCTCATTGGTTGACGTTTCGTTTTACGTTGCTGACAGCGCTTGAAATGGGTGCAAACTATTACATTATGAAAGGTGAAAATGTGGAAAAGTGCATTAGAATGGGGATAACTGTATTGAAAATTGTCATTTGGGGAGGTAAATCATCGGTTTTATGGTCGCAAATTGCGTTTTATGGCTCTGCTGGCGCGTCACCGTAAAACGAAATTTCCGACCATAAAACCGATGATTTACCTCCCCAAATGACAATTTTCAAGACAGTTATCCCCAAAATCTGTGATCCTTGGCCAGGTAGTCTGCTGCTTAAACCACTACAAAACCACCACTCCTAAGATTGTTTGAATTTTAAGAGGTTAAATTCTTATTTATATATCTATTGTTTCCTCTAGAAAATATGTTTGTGGCTACAGAATACCTCATGTTTCATCTAGATGATAGCTTGTTTCTTCAAGGTTATATGTAAATGGCCACAGATAAGATAAGGTTCCATCAAGATAATAGCTTGTTTCAAAAATGTTACATGTTTGTGATCACAGATAACCATGTTTGATCAAGATAATAGCTTGTTTCTTCAAGGAAATTAAGGTTTCCTCTAGAAAATAAGTTTGTGGCTACAGAATACCTCACGTTTCATCAAGATAATAGCTTGTTTTTTTTTCAGGTTCTATGTATGTGACCACAGATAGCATAAGGTTCCATCAAGATAATAGCTTGTTTCATAAAATATTACATGTTTGTGATCACACAGATGACCTCATGTTTGATCAAGATAATAGCTTGTTTCTTCAAGGTATTATCTTTGTGACCACAAATAACATAAGGTTCCATCAAGATAATAGTTTGTTTCATAAAATGTTACATGTTTGTGATCACAGATAACCTCATGTTTGATCAAGGTAATAGATTTTTCTCAAGGTTTTTTGTTTGTGACTATAGATAACATCAGGTTCCATCAATATAATTGATTGTTTCCCCAAGGTAATATGTTGTGGCCACAGATAACATAAGGTTCCATTGAGGTAATAGCTTGTTTCATGAAATGTTACATGTTTATGATCACACAGATAACATCATGTTCCATCAAAATAATAGCATGTTTCATCAAGGTAATATGTTTATGGCTAAAGATAACTTCAGGTTCCTTCAAGGTATTAACTTGTTTCCTCAAGGTAATATGTTTGTTGCTACAGGTAATTTTAAGTTCCATCAAGACAATAGCTTGTTTCCTCAAGGTCATGTTTGTGACCACAGATAACCTCATGTTGGATCAAGATCAAAGCTTTTTCCTGAAGGTTATTTGTTTGTGACCATAGATAACATCAGGTTCCATCAAGTTAATCGCTTGTTTCCTCAAGTTTATATGTTTGTGACCACAGATAACATCAGTTCCATCAGGATAATAGTGTGTTTAAATGAAATGTTATGTGTTAATGGCCACAGGTAACATCAAGCTCCATGAAGATAAAATCATGTTTCCTCACAACTTAATATCCATCAAAAAATATCTTGTGTCTGCAAGTACTATGATTATGGCCATAGATAACATCAGGTTCTGTAAAAAAATATCTTGTTCTCAAGAAAATATGTTCATGGCATCAGATAGCCTCATGTTTCATCAGGATAATAGCTTGTTTCCTCACAGAAGATACTATCAAGATAATAGCTTATTTCATAAAATGTTACATGTTTTCAACCACGGATTTTCTCATGTTCCATCAAGATAATAGCTTGTTCCTTCAAAGTAATATGTTTCTGGTGATAGATAACATCAGGTTTCTTCAAGGTATTAGCTTGTTTTCTCAAGCTTATATGCTTGTGCCCACAGGTACCTTCATGTTCCATAAAGATAATGGCTTGGTTCCTCTAGGTTATGTTTGTGACCACAGGCTACCACAAGTTCCATCAAGATAATAGCTTTTTTTCTAAAGGTAATTTGTGACCATAAATAGCATCAAGATAATAGCTTGTTTCCTCCAGGTTGTTTGTTTGGTTTGTAACCACATATAACACCAGGTTCCTGCAAGATAATAGCTTGTTTAATTAAATGTAAAATGTTTATGGCCACAGATAAAATTAAGTTCCATCAAGATAAAGCTTGGTTTTCTCAAGGTTATGTTCAGTCAAGAAACAGTTCTTAGAAACTATCTTGAGTCCTTAAGGTAATATGATTGTGGCCACGTATAACACTTCATTCCATTTAGATAATTAATAGCTTGTTTCCTCAAGATGAAATGTTTGTGACTACAGATAACACTGGGTTACATCAAGATAATAGCTTGTTTCTTCAAGGTAATGTGTTGCAATAGCTTGTTTTCTCAAGCTTAAATGTTGCTGACCAGAGATGACACCAGGTACCATTAAAATAATAGCTTGTTTTCTCAAGGAAATCTTCCATCAACATAATTTCTTGCATCCTCAAGGTAATATGATTGTGGTTACCACTTGCATCATGTTCCCTCAAGTTAAAAGCTGCCACCTCAAGGTTATATGTTTGTTGCTACAGATAACATCATGTTCCCTCAAGATTATATCTTGTTTCCTTATGGTTATATATTTGTAGCCAAAGATAAGATAATGTTTCTGTAAGAAATTATCATGCTCTACAAGATAACATGTTATTGTAACAGATAGCATCATGTAGCCACAAGAAGATATCATAATCCTCAAGATAACATTTTGTTGCAATAGATAACACTGGTTTCCCCAAGAACATATCTTGTTTTCTCCTGAAATGTATTAGGCCACAAAAAGCTCCCTCAAGATAATACCTTGTTTTCTGTCAAGGTAATTTGTTGAGGCCTTAAGATTAATTAATGAAACTATTATTCCCTTTTTAGATCAGAATGCTCTCTCAGGAAAGTATCTTTAACCTCAAGATAATATATTGTTGCTACAGAGCTTTAGGCTCCATCAAGAAAATATCTTGTTTTTCTCATTCACAGTTCCCTGAAAGAAATATCTTGCCCCAAGATAATATGTTGTGGCAACAGAACATCAGGCTCCCTCAAGAAAATATCATTTCCTCATGAAATATGTCGAGGCAAAAGATAACACCATGTGCCCTCAAGATAATATTTTGTTTTCCTAAGATAATGTGTTGAGGCCTAAAAGTAAATTGAAAAAAAGTGTCCCTTTTCCCTGTGTTGGAGGTGAAAGGGGGTGGGGAGGAGGTCTCAGGAGAAAGTCTCTTCCATCTTTCAGATCTAGAGCTGTTCAGATCTTATCTTATCTGATCAATTTTGTTCATTGATTAATTTGGTATCCTGGTGAGGCACTTCATGTAGAGATTTACCTCAGTTGACCTCCTGGCAGCAGCCTTACTTTGGTTTATCTTTCAGGGAGGTCATGGGAGGTTGGATTAGTTCTGTGGATGAGGTGGACTCTTTGATGTGCAGTTGGTTATTTATTTTGAAATGAAATCTTACATTTGGCATTACCAGTTAATTTCATGTAAATAAACAATATATGGTGGGTATTTAAAGCCAGAAAGCAGGTATAAAATTCCCAAGGCATGTGAGACTTATTAGCAAACTGTTTTATGAGTCTGGAGGCTTTGGTGAACCATAAACATCCAGCCAAGAGTAATCTGCCCAGGATAAGACTTAAAAAAAAAGGGGAGGAGAAATAATTTTGGCTTCACATGAATGAAATTAAATTCTTCAAGTTGAGTGTCTGTATCAAACTGATGCTGAGCTGTAATAAATGAGCTTAGAAATTTCATTTCATTAATCTTATGATATTAAGATCTGTTAGAAAGCAGCATGATGTCTGAGTATTGCAGTACATGTACTGCAGTATCATTGTCAGTTTTTCCCAGAGTTTAGGCCTTTGAAGCACCAGAAATGAAAATAGTTGAATTTGCAAACAGCATAGATCTGGATGAGGCAGCTCATAATGAGCTGCCTCATCCTGATCTACACTGTTTGCCCTCTATAGTCTTTGAATTCCAAGTATCAAACAGCCTGGACAAAACCTTTTCTTTTTAATTTTGCAGACATATATTTTTTCTATACTTTTTGGGAACTTAAAGGGCTAATGAAGAGTAAAATGGTATATATACTGAACAAAAATAAAAACTTGACGGTTTTTATTTCTTAATTCCGACCAAGCTAGCAAATTTGTAATGTATATATGGATTTTTTCGAGTTGGACAGACGTCTGATTACTTAAGTCATGAAAAATTATTGGTAAATTTTTGTCGTGTCCGGAGTTATCTACTTTAATCCTAATTTAATAATTTAGAACAGAACTTTAATTTGCGCATGCGCAGAAGGAAGTTATCTTGTGCGCAATAAACAATAGTTCCAGTACGCACAGAAAACACTTTAAACGCTTATGTTCATTGTAACCACAACCTGAAAATAACGTTTAAAGTTTCAAAACTTTCAGATTATCTCCCTTTGAATTAAACAGATAGAGATTTTTGAGATGCCATATCTTCCATACCAATGCGTCTTTTTTGTTATTTTCTTCGAGATTTGTTTGACTGTCTTGCAAACTCAATGTCTTTATTACTGAATTTAATTGAAAGCCATTTCTTAAACTGCCATAAAGACTTTAACGTGTAATGGGAATTCCATTGAGACTGAATTTCTGACTTCATAGTGGTTTGGACTGAGGTTTTTCGTCTGGTCCTCACGGCCTCCCACTTGACCGTGCATCGGCATAATTTTAGCTTATGAGTCCATACAGATTGGATTTAATAATGGAATGGCATGCCAACAGAATTATTAACAGTGAAGCAGATTTTAACAATTTTAAATTCGGTAATTGTTTGGTTTTGAGCATAGAAAACAGAAAAGTACCCCTGTGACGTTTACAATAGCCTCAGTTCTGCTGTATCTAAAGAATCTTGAATTTTGTGTGACTATGATATTACAGAATGATTACTTTTTCTTAAATTAAAAGAATTTCCATGTTTCACTTTTTCCCGACTCCCGTAGGATGCAAAAAAGCGACTGTCAAGTTTTTATTTTTGCTAAGTATATAAGAGAGGCACATGTTTGAGTGGTTAGAGATGCAGAAGAAGGTTGTGGGTTTAAATCATTGTTTGGAAAGCTGGGGAACTGAAACCTTACAGTAGTCTCTCAAACCAACTGTAAACGGATACCTTTTCAAGTTAGGGAAGGATAAGGCATAAAAAAGAGAGGGAATTATTGGGCTCCTTCTTTCATTTGCTGTGGCCAAGATAAAGTAGGGATCTTCCCCCCCCCCCCTCCCCTTTCCCATAGGGACAGTGGAGTTTATAGACCCCCACAATAGTGGGGTCTATAACCCCCGCTGTCCCTATGGGAAACCTGAAATACTTGTACCTTGTGTTAACCAAACTTTAATATTGGACTTTAATAATGTTTTTTAGCTCACCTGAGCACAAAGTGCTCAGGGTGAGCTTTTAGGATACTGTGATGTCCGTCGTACGTGTGGACGTCCGTCCGTCCGGACGTCCGTCAACTTTTGCTTGTGTACACTCTAGAGGGCACAGTTTTGATCCAATCTTCATAAAACTTTGTCAGAATGATTATCTTCATAAAATCTAAGCCGAGTTCGAAACGGGGTCATGTCGGGTCAAAAACTAGGTCACTAGGTCAAATATTAGAAAAACCTTGTGTACGCTCTAGAGGTCACAGTTTTGATTCAATCTTCATGAAACTTTGTCAGAATGTTTATCCTCACAATCTCCAGGCCAAGTTCGAAACTGGGACATGTTGGGTCAAAAACTAGGTCACTAGGTCAAATATTAGAAAAACCTTGTGTACGCTCTAGAGGTCACAGTTTTGATCCAATCTTCATGAAACTTTGTCAGAATGTTTATCCTCACAATATCCAGGCCAAGTTCGAAACTCGGTCATGTCGGATCAAAAACTAGGTCGCTAGGTCAAATATTATAAAAACCTTGTGTACGCTCTAGAGGTCACAGTTTTGATTCAATCTTCATGAAACTTTGTCAAAATGTTTATCCTCACAATCTCCAGGCCAAGTTTGAAACTGGGACATGTCGGGTCAAAAACTAGGTCACTAGGTTAAATATTAGAAAAACCTTGTGTACGCTCTAGAGGTCCCAGTTTTGATCCAATCTTCATGAAACTTTGTCAGAATGTTTATCCTCACAATATCCAGGACAAGCTTGAAACTGGGTCATGTTGGGTCAAAAACTAGGTCACTAGGTCCAATATTAGAAAAACCTTGTGTATGCTCTAGAGGTCACAGTTTTGGTTCAATCTTCATGAAACTTTGTCAGAATGTTTATCCTCACAATATCCAGGCCAAGTTCGAAACTTGGTCATGTCGGGTCAAAAACTAGGTCACTAGGTCAAATATTAGAAAAACCTTGTGTACGCTCTAGATGTTTACAGTTTTGATCGAATCTTCATGTAACTTTGTCAGAATGTTTATCCTCACAATATCCAGGTCATGTTTGAAACTGGGTCATGTCGGGTCAAAAACTAGGTCACTAGGTCAAATATTAGAAAAATCTTGTGTATGCTCTAGAGGTCATAGTTTTGATCCAATCTTCATGAAACTTTGTCAGTATTGTTTTCTCCATAAAATCTAGGCCAAGTTTGAGACGGGGTCATGTCAGGTCAAAAAATAGGTCACTAGGTCAAATATTAGAAAAAACTTGTGTACACTCTAGAGGTCACTGTTTTGATCTAATCTTCATGAAACTTTGTCAGAATGTTTATCCTCACAATATAGAGGCCAAATTTGAAACTGGTCATATTGGGTCAAAAACTAGGTCACTAGGTCAAATACTAGAAAAACTTTGTGTATGCTCTAGAGGTCACAGTTTTGATCCAATCTTCATGAAACTTTGTCAGAATGTTTATCCTCACAATATCCAGGACAAGTTTGAAACTGGGTCATGTGGGATCAAAAACTAGGTCACTAGGTCAAATATTTGAAAAACCTTGTGTACGCTCTAGAGGTCCCAGTTTTGATCCAATCTTCATGAAACTGTCAGAATGTTTATCCTTACAATTTCCAGGCCAAGTTTGAAACTGGGTCATGTCGGGTCAAAAACTAGGTCACTAGCTCAAATCTAAGGATAACCTTGTGTACCCTTTAGAGGACACAGTTTTGATTCAATCTTTTTGAAACTATGTCAGAATGTTTATCATCACAATATCTTGGGGAACTTTGACAGTAGGTCATGTCGGGTCAAAAACTAGGTCGCTGAGTCAATTATAAGAACAACCTTGTGTACACTCCAGAGGGCACAGATTTGATCCAATCTTCATGATACTATGTCAGAATTTTTATCTTCACAATATGCAGGCCAAGTTTGAAACTGGGTCATGTTGGGTCAAAAACTAGGTCACTAGGTCAAATCTTAGAAAAACTTTGTGTACACCCTAGAGGGCTCTGTTTTGATCCAGTCTTCATGAAGCTCTGTCAGAATGTTTATCTTTATGGAATCTAGGACAAGTTTGAAACTGGGTCAAATTGGGTCAAAAATATGGTCACAGGGTCAAATATAAGAACGACCTTGTACGCTCTAGAGGGCACAGTTTTGATCCAATCTTAATGAAACTTTGTCAGAATGTTTATCCTCACAATATCCAGGTCAAGTATGAAACTGGGTTATGTCGGGTCAAAAGTAGGTGACTAGGTCAAATATTAGAAAAACATTGTGTACGCTCTAGCGGGCACATTTTTGATCCAAACCTAATGAAACTGTGTCAGAATGTTTATCCACACAATATCTAGGATAAATTTGAAACTGGGTCAAGTCGGGTCAAAAACTAGGTCGCTAGGTTAAATCTTAGAATAACCTTGTGTATGCTTTGGAGGGCACAGTTTTGATCCAATCTTTTTGATACTCTGTCAGAATGTTTATCGTCACAAGATCTAGGCCAAGTTTGAAAGTAGGTCATGGTGGGTCAAAAACTAGGTCACTAGGTCAAATATATAAAGACCTTGTGTACGCTGTAGAGGGCACAGTTTTGATCCAATCTTCATGAAACTTTGTCAGAATCTTTATCCTTACAATATCCAGGCCAGGTTTGAAACTGGGTCATGTTGGGTCAAAAACTAGGTCACTAGGACAAATCTTAGAAAAACTTTGTGTACACCCTAGAGGGCACAGTTTTGATCCAATCTTCATGAATCTTTGTCAGAATGTTTATCTCCTTAAAATCTAGGTCAGGTTTGAAACTGAGTCATGTCAGTCAAAAACTAGGTCACTCGGTCAAATCTTAATAAAGTTATGCTGCAAGAATCAGAACTAACATTGCAATGATGCCAGCCACAAACTCCTTGGAATACATTAATTTCACCACAGAGAGATAATGATGCTACCCTTCTATCATCTGTGTTCGCCTAGTTCAGTCCAGTTCAAATCCATCAAAGGGACTAATCATGAACGGGTACTTTTCGGGGAAGCGACTCTGCCATTTTTAGCTCACCTGAGCCTTACAGTATTGGTGTTAGCTGCCTCTGTCATCCATCCATAAACATTTTCAAACATCTCTGAAACCACTGGGCAGACTAAACTCAAATTTCATATGGAGCCTGCATGGGTCAAAGGATTGAAAGTTCTTCAAATGATCTTGGTCATATGACCAAGGTGGCCCCCATTCCCATGTATGGTAAAAACTCTTATAAATCTTCACCAGAGCCAGTGAACTGATTAATGCTCAGGTGAGCGATTCAGGGCCACCATGGCCCTCTTGTTTCATGAATGCAAGTTTAAAGGTTATAGTAAGCTAAAAGGTTATAGATGATTTTGGTTCCGATTTATGTGTTCCAAATAAACCAGACTTCCTGAAGATGAAAAAATACGTAGGTAATTAGACCAAGATGGTTTAATTACTTTTGGAGGTTTTTATTTTAAATATGAGGAAGTCAGGAATTAAAACTGCACCATCTAACATCAATAAAATCATTTTATTCTGCTACAAAACTTTTTTTTATTTTTTTTATGTTGTTACCATAGTTACCAGAATATTGGGACACCTTAACTTACTACCATAGTTTCTCAAAATTTTGAACAGGTAGGACTAACTTATTGGGGTATGTCTAAAAATTGCTGATGAAATGGCAAACAGTGTAGACCCTGATCAGACTGCTCCTGCGGAGCAGTCTGTTCAGGGTCTACACTGTTTGCTTGGAAACTTTGGTTCCAATTTTAGGGTAATTACAAAAGGTAGATCTTTCATCTGGAATCACTCCGCCTCTTTGCATTTGGAGTGAAGCTGTTGCATAATAAAAGAGATATGTTGAACTTCAGAATAATGAGGCTGTATTGGAAAAAGCATCTCTAATTTTGCTCACATTCTGTCATTTGGACTTCTGTCCTTGATTTGCTTGTTTGCTTTGAGGGCCAAAAATTCGTAATAAAGATCCAGCTTGTGTCTTGTATCTTGATATTTCTTCTAGTAAACGCTTTGCAGCTCTGCAATGGCCCAGTCCAAAAATGGCATTTTGAAAACAAAAGCTGGGCAGTAAATGACAAACTTTTGTGGTCTTGGTGGAATTTCAGCCACAGCTTTCATAGAAAAAGAATGGGTATGTGTTTGAAGAAATATAATTTATACCCACCAGCAAGTGTTCAGACCAGGTTGGACATCCTTGCAGTATGGTCAGAACATTGATGTTGACATACAAAACATGGTGTTTACATAGACACAAAAAGAAATATGCAGCAAGCAAGGAGGCTCCTGATCAGACAGTTTTGGCCTTTTGTTGATGACATGTAAGTTGTTTGGGTTGCAGTAAATTTGCATCATTGCAGTTGAATACTCTTTCATATGACAGATAAAGGAGTCATTTTTCTTTGGTTTGTCATATGTAAAAACATGTCATGATTGATTGTATATTTTTCTAAGAACAAAAACTCTCAGACTGTTGTTTTCTTTCTCTCTTTGATTGAAAGAATCAACAGGATCTGGTATTTATTGCATGCAGCAAGTTATGCCATCTATACTGGGTTTGGAAGTCTTGACTGGAACAGCCCTCATCAATCACAAGGCCCTGTCATTAACATGTCAAAACAATAAGTTGATGATGATGTCCTCCCTGAATATCTTTATCATTAATAAGCACTGGCTGGTCATGCAGGAAGTGCCATCAACCAGTATCTAGAAGTTTAGTCAGATTGTGGAGTTTTTGGATGGTTACTCTGTTGCTAGTCATAGTGGGCCCCTTGTACTTAATGTTCATTTTCCTGGTACTCCAGCTTGCTGTACCCAGAATCAGAAACAATACTTTTTCAGGTTTCTGTTCATTGTTTTAAACTAATCAGATATATTGAAGTCATGCAAACCTGTGAACCATAGCATCAGCAAAGGTTGGATGGTTAAAACCGCCCCGGTCAATTCTCCGAAAGTGGTCAGTACTGGTCAGTACTTGTGGACTGAATTTTTTTTTTTTTTTGGTGGTTGATCTGTCTTTTATTTTCTTTGGTCATTTGGTCAGATTGTGGAGTTGTTGGGTAGTTAGTTGGTCAGGTATTTGGTCAACTGATTAGTCTGGTTTTGTAGCTTCAAAAACTATTGCTTCTAATAGTCTCTTTCCAAGTTTTAGTGTACTAAGTCCAGGACATTTTTCTCTATGAGACTTTGGTCACCAAACCAGAATTACAGTTGGTACACCTAGCCAAACACTCTTTAGTTGTGGTAATTTGCTGTTTAGCATCTTTTCTGGTGCCATCCCCTGAATAAACACACTACAGGAGCCTGCTGATGGATGCTTGTTATGTTTTATCCTCCTCTGAAGTGACAAAGTCATTATTCTAATATATCACTGTTTCTTAACTGGATTTTATTTGATGTTCAGCTCTTATTATTTCATTATGGATTGCTGCCCAGTGTTTTGCCATTATTATATCCTCCTATCAAAGATGGTGAGGGAGCATATTGGTTTCGATGCGGATGGTATTGGTTTCCACAGCATACAAGAAAGTGTCATGCCATTTGTGGATGCAGAAAGTTTCTGCATCCACAAATGGCATGACAGTTTCTTGTATGTTTGATACCAGAATCTCTAATGAACCATCTTGGCTTGCTAAGTCCAACTGGTTCCTTATGCAAGCAAGGAACGATGTGGACTTTGTACCCATGGCTTGCATCAGATGCTCTTGAACCAAAAGGTGGATTTTTAACAAACTTGCAGGGATATATCATTGGGAAAGTTCTAGAGCTGATTAGATTATAGTGACCTTGACCTCATGTTCAAGGTCACAGGCAGTCTTAGATATGTTAAATGTTCACTAGAAGTTTGATATCTTTTGAACTTTTTGGTGGATTTCAACCAAACTTGCATAGATATGTCGTTGTTTTGTGACCTTAACTTCAAGGTCATTTAAAAGATATTCAACAAACCAGTGCATTCCCCTACTGTCATTATTCTGAAAACTGGTTATGGCATGTTGACCTTGAAAATGGAGCCAAATATTGGCATCCAAATCTAACCAAAGGAAGAACTCTTAATTTATTATCTACCAAGTCAGGTTAAAAATTGTCCAAGAGATGTCCTCATATAATTTTTGAAATGGGTCACTGAAATACATGTATACCAGCTCTTAAGCTTGTCCCAATGACTAATCCATGCAAGTAGCAGGGAAAGCCACTTTCTGGTTCAAGGTTCAAGGGATATTGTGCATACAAATTTTGACCAGACCTGATAGCTAGTACAAAGCAAACATTTCTCCACTCCATTACTTTTAAGCATTCCACAGCATATCACTTACTGAACAGAACAGAACAGAACAAACCTTGATGCCAAGAAAGAAAGGAGCAGATTAGGTTGAATAAAATGTCATAATGCTCAGCCAATTTTCCGATTGGCAAGCTGTCTGGAGCAAATATGAAAAACTCATTTGCACAAGGAAATATATTTCTGAAGTGGGGAATAATATGATATTGCCTCATAAACCCTTGAAAAAACTTTTCTTAAAATAAAAATGTAGGGTAAGCTTAAAGTCTTAATAATTTGTAATGTCTACCTGGGTCCAGTTTTTCAAAACTGACAGCGTCATTAGTTAAGAGACGTTAAAATTTCAAACATTAATATCTCAAATCAGCTAATATTTTTGTAGTAAAATGTGAGAAGCTTTTGCAGTGCAAAAGCTTCTCACATATTTTCATCAAAACATATCAGTACACTTGGCTATAAAGTCGAAAAACACTAACAAGTTGACCTCTTAACAAGCTTGTTAGGCTCACAAATCTTTGAAAAACTGGGCCCTGTAATTAAAAAAAAAAAAACACTTTAAGTCTAAGTCTTGAATGGGCTGCACTGAGACTGTTTCTGTTATTCTTCCCAAAATAAATCATGACACTCTGCATATGTGCAGCAGATGCATGGAAATAGAACCTGAAAGAGTTGTCTATTTATTTTGGATTAAAGAAATCATAATTTCAATTTAGACGTTTGTAGCCAGTATTTCCCTCAAGAATTAATTACAGAAACATGCCTAAGCACTTAAAAAGTGATTCAAAACAGATGAGAAGGCTTCTCAAATGCCTTTTCGGTTTGGCATGATGTGAAATCTGGACTGGACTCTGCCATTTGGATTGTGTCAAGCCTGTGCTCTGGATTTTTATTTTAGACTGTGCAATCCAAAATCTAAATCAGGAGTCCAGGTTTGACACAATTCAAAGTCCAGTCCATGTTTTACCATAGCAAAAGGAGCTCAGGTAGCTCATTGTGTTATGCCCTGGCCTGCAAAGTTAGTGGTATGAGTTTGACTCTGGCTGGAGGCAGAAATCTTTTCAACCATAAATGGGATATCATTGCATACAGCCCTTCATTATCAGCCTACCATCATCCTGATTTGATTGAAATGCTATTGAAAAAGGACATAAAATTGTAAGTCATCAGTCCATCCAAAGCAAGCCAAAGCCCAGAGTCCAAAGTCCAGAGTCCAAGTTCAGTCCAGGATTTACATTATGCTGTTTGGCTCTGCAACTGTTTTCTGGAATTCCTGCTTTCGTCTGTTTCATCCCTGAAGTGCAAGTGGTAGCAATCAGCATTTAAATGGGGATGTTGTTTTTAGCAGCAGTTTATTTTTGTTTTGGGAGGTCCGTTTCACTGATATATGAGAGGCATAGAGGAACAAAAAATTTAGGTGTACAGGGGTAAAAAGTATTGATAATAATATTTATTATTTTTTGTTTTTTGTGTGGAATGTATTGCACATTGTAGTTACAAAGCTTATCTTCCATGTGTAACTCCCTGACTCTTTGATAATTTATTTTTGATTTCTTAAAAAAAAAAAAAAGACTTAGCAAGGCCATTTCTGTGTTTTTCCTACAATTTAAATATTTATTGAAAAAGAACATGCACATGCATAAACAAATAATATATTCCTGAAATTTCTCAGTTTCTCACTCTTCTCTGGACCTCTGTATATCTGTATATTGTTCCACAGAAAATAAGCTCTTAAATGGCTGAAATTGTTTTTCTGAAAAAAAAAAAAAAAAAAATTGCTGCCAAAGTTATGCTGTGCTTGCAAATACTTTACAGGTACTATAGAGGGGTGGGGTGGTGTTGAGGGGAGGGGCAGGGTGGATGGGAGTGTGTGTGTGTGTGTGTGTGGGGGGGGGGGGGGGGTGATGGGGTTGCAGATTTAATATTTTACTGCTGTTGAAACTGCTATCCAGCACTTTCATAACCAGTAATGAATTCCAAAAGTGACTATTTTTTTGTCCAGAAATGTCATGGCAATGATACAAGTTATGATTTTATATTTAGCTCTTCTTGGCATTCTAAGAGCCATTAAGTACATTATTTTCATTAAATAGTCTATTTTTTATGTTCAAAACTATGTAAACGTATACAACAGTCAGAAGTTGTTATAATGAGTTATATTTTTTCAGCCATCTTAATTACCAGAATATAGTTTTGGCTGTGAGAATTTTCTTCACATCTTTAACATTGCCATGAGCTTATGAGCCTGTTACATCATTTAACAAATAACAAGATGTAATATTATAGTAATTGATGAATTCTCCATTCCCATGGAGGAACTTTTTAATTCCCACTGAGCTTGATAACTTTCTCTTTATGAAAGATTGTTTCTGGAGAGAAGAAACCCTTAGCAGCCATCAGAAGAGTTTCAACAGCACTCGGTAATGGTTCACCATTAACCCATTGCATTCTGGGTATTTTTTGTCATCTGGTGAAATTGTTGTCTGCATCAAAAATCAAGAATATTTTGACAATATTGGTCTAACTAACTCTTGTAGACACGATGTCTAGGCAGCAAACAATTTGGATCTCAGATCAGGCCCCACATTTGTGGGGCCTGATCTGGATCCAAACTGTATGCCCAGATACCCATAAAGGGGTATCCCGAATGGAATGGGTTAAAAGGGCCAAAAAATGAAAATATTAAAGCTGCAAACAGCCTAGATCCAGCTGAGGCACCTCAGTTGGATCTACACTACACTGTTTGCCCTCTAGTCTTTCAATTCTCTATATGAATATGGCTTGGTTGAAACAGTTTTTGAAATTTTGCAGATGTAGATTTTTTTGTAAATGTTTGATACCCCTCTTTCACTACACAGTTGTGATGAAAATAAAACCAAAATGCTTTAAAGTATAGTTATTACCACCTTTCTACTTCTTCTGGTAATGCACTTGGCTTTCTTCATGGCTATGACATCACTTGTTCAAAACTTATCCACTTGGTATCAAACTTTCTCTTTGACAGCTGACTAATCAGACTTATCACCAGAAGATATATTCTATTCTATTCTGTAACCTTGCAAGGTTGTTGGGGTACCACAGCTGACTTTGCAACAATTCCTTTCCATTTAGTCCTGTTTTCAGCTGCTCTAAATGTGCTGGCCACCCCTGTCCACTTGTTGATATTGTCTATTCATCTGTCTACCTCTTCTTCTTTTCCCTTTCACTGTGCCCTGTAGAATCATCTTTGCTAAACCAGAAGACCTTGAGATGTGGCCAAACCCCATAGTTTCTGTTCCTTGACCAAGGTTAGGAGTTTGTCATATTCTCCAATGGCTGCTTGCATCTTTATCCGTTATGACTGGTCCGTGTACTAGATGTTCAATAACCTTCAATAGCATCTCTTCTCAAAGGCCTGCATTCTTTTCCCTAACTCTTCAAGAAGATAGGGTTCCTTTTACCATGATATGATGCAAGCATGTTCTTTTATCCTGAGAATCAGTAGTACACATGCAAGGCAGTGAAATGAAGTTTGACAAATTGAGACATAAGTTGTTGGCTTATCAAGATGTAGATGTGTAGTTTATCTACTGATGATCTTTACAGCAATTACATCTTGTTTTCACCCCTACCCTGGGGTCAACTACAGATACCCATCTACTGCTACCTAATATATCATATAAGGTTTTGTAAAGGTAGATGAGTGAGTAAACAAATGCAAGATAAACCAATAGGGGTTTCAGTAGCAGGGGTTAAACGTTGCCATTCTCTGCAAAGTGGTGTAGAAAAATGAGAATTTTTGCCCGCTTGCGGAGAGCGAGACATAGTTGTTACAATGTCAGTTCGGTGTATGTCCGTGCGTGCGTTAGTGCGTGCGTTAGTGCGTGCGTGCGTGCGTTAGTGCGTGCGTGCGTCCGTCCGGATTTGTCCGGGCCATAACTTCTACATTTATGGATGGATTTCAAAATAATTTGGCACAATTGTTCTCCTTGATGAGTAGAAGTGCCTTTTGAAACATTTGTTCAGGTAGGTCCAAGGTCAAGGTCACACTTGAAGGTCAAATGATAAAATGGCCATAAATTGAGCTTGTCCGGGCCATAACTTCTACATTTATGGATGGATTTCAAAATAATTTGGCACAATTGTTCTCCTTGATGAGTAGAAGTGCCTTTTGAAACGTTTGTTCTGGTAGGTCCTAGGTCAAAGTCACACTTGAAGGTCAAATGATAAAATGGCCATAAATTGAGCTTGTCCGGGCCATAACTTCTACATTTATGGATGGATTTCAAAATAATTTGGCACAATTGTTCTCCTTGATGAGTAGAAGTGCTTTTTGAAAGATTTGTTCAGGTAGGTCCAAGGTCAAGGTCACACTTGAAGGTCAAATGATTAAATGGCCATAAATTGAGCTTGTCCGAGCCATTACTTCTACATTAATTGATGGATTTCAAAATAATTTGGCACAATTGTTCTCCTTGATGAATAGAAGTGCCATTTGAAACATTTGTTCAGGTAGGTCCAAGGTCAAGGTCACATTTGAAGGTCAAATTATAAAATGGCCATAAATTGAGCTTGTCCGAGCCATTACTTCTACATTTATGGATGGATTTCAAAATAATTTGGCACAATTGTTCTCCTTGATGTTTAAAAGTGCCATTTTGAAAATTTATTCAGGTAGGTCCAAGGTCAAGGTCACACATGAAGGTCAAATGATAAAATGGCCATAATTTGAGCTTGTCTGAGCCATAACTTCAACATTTACAAATGGATTTCAAAATAATTTGGCACAATTGTTCTCCTTGATGAGAAGAAGTGCAGTTTGGAACATTTGTTCTAGAAGGTCCAAAGTCAAGGTCACACTTGAAGGTCAAATGATTAAATGGTCATAAATTGAGCTTGTCCGAGCCATTACTTCTACATTTACGGATGGATTTCAAAATAATTTGGCACAATTGTTCTTCTTGATGAGTGGAAGTGTCAAGTGACATATGTGTTTGGGTAGGTCCAAGGTCAAGGTCACACTTGAAGGTCAGATATTGTAACTGTCATAAATTGAGCTTGCCTGGGTCATCACTTCTACTTATTTTCCTTTGTGAAAATTTGGAGGAAAAAAAGAAGAAAATGCTGGCTAAGCATGATGTTTTTTGGCTTCTTTCTAGAGTGAAGCAGTTACTTAGTCTTGACATACTTATAGGTCACTAAAGCAAACAGCGGGCTCGACCAGTTGTCCCTGGACAACCTTCTAGTTAGAGAGAAAAAGTTGCAGTATTTTTAGCTCGCCTGAGCACGAAGTGCTCAGGATGAGCTTTTGGGATACCCTGATGTCCGTCGTCCGTCGTACGTCCGGACGTCCGGACGTCCGTCCGTCAACTTTTGCTTGTGTACACTCTAGCGGGCACAGTTTTGATCCAATCTTTCTGAAACTTTGTCAGAATGTTTATCTCCATAAAATCTAGGCCAAGTTCGAAACTGGGTCATGTCGGGTCAAAAACTAGGTCACTAGGTCAAATCTTAGAAAAACCTTGTGTACACTCTAGAAGGCACAGTTTTCATCCAAAGGTCATGAAACTTTGTCAGAATGTTTATCTTTATAATATCTAGGACAAGTTCGAAACTGGGTCACGTTGGATCAAAAACTAGGTCACTAGGTCAAATCTTAGAAAAACCTTGTGTACGCTCTAGAAGGCACAGTTTTCATCCAAAGTTCATGAAACTTAGTCAGAATGTTTATCCTCATAATATCTAGGACAAGTTTGAAATTGGGTCACGTCGGGTCAAAAACTAGGTCACTAGGTCAAATCATAGAAAAACCTTGTGTACGCTCTAGAGGACACAGTTTTGATCCAATCTATATGAAACATTGTCAAAATATATATCTCCATAAACTCTAGGCCAAGTTCGAAACTGGGTCATGTTGGGTCAAAAACTAGGTCACTAGGTCAAATCTTAGAAAAACCTTGTGTACACTCTAGAAGGCACAGTTTTCATTCAAAGTTCATGAAACTTTGTCAGAATGTTTATCTTTATAATATCTAGGACAAGTTCGAAACTGGGTCACGTCGGGTCAAAAACTAGGTCACTAGGTCAAATCTTAGAAAAACCTTGTGTAAGCTCTAGAAGGCGCAGTTTTCATCCAAAGTTCATGAAACTTTGTCAGAATGTTTTTCCTCATAATATCTAGGACAAGTTTGAAACTGGGTCACGTCGGGTCAAAAACTAGGTCACTAGGTCAAATCATAGAAAAACCTTGTGTACGCTCTAGAGGACACAGTTTTGATCCAATCTATATGAAACGTTGTCAGAATATATATCTCCATAAACTCTAGGCCAAGTTCAAAACTGGGTCATGTTGGGCCAAAAACTAGGTCACTAGGTCAAATCTTAGAAAAACCTTGTGTACACTCTAGAAGGCACAGTTTTCATCCAAAGTTCATGAAAGTTTGTCAGAATGTTTATCTTTATAATATCTAGGACAAGTACGAAACTGGGTCATGTTGGGTCAAAAACTAGGTCACTAGGTCAAATCATAGAAAAACATTGTGTACGCTCTAGAGGACACAGTTTTGATCCAATCTTTATAAAACATTGTCAGAATGTTTATCTCCATAAACTCTAGGCCAAGTTTGAAATTGGGTCATGTCGGGTCAAAAACTAGGTCACTATGTCAAATCTTAGAAAAACCTTGTGTACACTCTAGAAGGCACAGTTTTCATCCAAAGTTCATGAAACTTTGTCAGAATGTTTATCTTTATAATATCTAGGTTAAGTTTGAAACTGGGTCACGTCGGGTCAAAAACTAGGTCACTAGGTCAAATCATAGAAAAACCTTGTGTACGCTCTAGAGGACACAGTTTTGATCCAATCTATATGAAACGTTGTCAGAATATATATCTCTATAAACTCTAAGCCAAGTTCGAAAATGGGTCATGTCGGGTCAAAAACTAGGTCACTAGGTCAAATCTTAGAAATACCTTGTGTACACTCTAGAAGGCACAGTTTTCATCCAAAGTTCATGAAACTTTGTCAGAATGTTTATCTTTATAATATCTAGGACAAGTACGAAACTGGGTCATGTTGGGTCAAAAACTAGGTCACTTGGTCAAATCTTAGAAAAACCTTGTGTATGCTCTAGA
Organism: Ctena decussata; assembly: GCA_963989385.1. NCBI lineage: Eukaryota > Metazoa > Mollusca > Bivalvia > Lucinida > Lucinidae > Ctena > Ctena decussata. Next base: position 39,744,012 of record OZ022506.1, on the reverse strand, counting down.
AGGCACAGTTTTCATCCAAAGTTCATGAAACTTAGTCAGAATGTTTACCCTCATAATATCTAGGACAAGTTTGAAACTGGGTCACGTCGGGTCAAAAACTAGGTCACTAGGTCAAATCATAGAAAAACCTTGTGTACGCTCTAGAGGACACAGTTTTGATCCAATCTATATGAAACGTTGTCAGAATATATATCTCCATAAACTCTAGGCCAAGTTCAAAACTGGGTCATGTTGGGCCAAAAACTAGGTCACTAGGTCAAATCTTAGAAAAACCTTGTGTACACTCTAGAAGGCACAGTTTTCATCCAAAGTTCATGAAAGTTTGTCAGAATGTTTATCTTTATAATATCTAGGACAAGTACGAAACTGGGTCATGTTGGGTCAAAAACTAGGTCACTAGGTCAAATCATAGAAAAACATTGTGTACGCTCTAGAGGACACAGTTTTGATCCAATCTTTATAAAACATTGTCAGAATATATATCTCCATAAACTCTAGGCCAAGTTTGAAATTGGGTCATGTCGGGTCAAAAACTAGGTCACTATGTCAAATCTTAGAAAAACCTTGTGTACACTCTAGAAGGCACAGTTTTCATCCAAAGTTCATGAAACTTTGTCAGAATGTTTATCTTTATAATATCTAGGTTAAGTTTGAAACTGGGTCACGTCGGGTCAAAAACTAGGTCACTAGGTCAAATCATAGAAAAACCTTGTGTACGCTCTAGAGGACACAGTTTTGATCCAATCTATATGAAACGTTGTCAGAATATATATCTCCATAAACTCTAAGCCAAGTTCGAAAATGGGTCATGTCGGGTCAAAAACTAGGTCACTAGGTCAAATCTTAGAAATACCTTGTGTACACTCTAGAAGGCACAGTTTTCATCCAAAGTTCATGAAACTTTGTCAGAATGTTTATCTTTATAATATCTAGGACAAGTACGAAACTGGGTCATGTTGGGTCAAAAACTAGGTCACTTGGTCAAATCTTAGAAAAACCTTGTGTATGCTCTAGAAGGCACAGTTTTCATCCAAAGTTCATGAAACTTAGTCAGAATGTTTACCCTCATAATATCTAGGACAAGTTTGAAACTGGGTCACGTCGGGTCAAAACCTAGGTCACTAGGTCAAATCATAGAAAAACCTTGTGTACGCTCTAGAGGACACAGTTTTGATCCAATCTATATGAAACATTGTCAGAATATATATCTCTATAATCTCTAGGCCAGGTTAGAAACTGGGTCATGTAGGGTCAAAAACTAGGTCACTAGGTCAAATCTTAGAAAAACCTTGTGTACACTCGAGAAGGCACAGTTTTCATCCAAAGTTCATGAAAGTTTGTCAGAATGTTTATCTTTATAATATCTAGGACAAGTACGAAACTGGGTCATGTTGGGTCAAAAACTAGGTCACTAGGTCAAATATTAGAAAAACAATGTGTACGCTCTAGAGGACACAGTTTTGATCCAATCTTTATAAAACATTGTCAGAATGTTTATCTCCATAAACTCTAGGCCAAGTTCGAAATTGGGTCATGTCGGGTCAAAAACTAGGTCACTAGGTCAAATCTTAGAAAAACCTTGTGTACGCTGTAGAAGGCACAGTTTCGATCCAAAGTTCATGAAACTTTATCAGAATGTTTATCCTCATAATATGAAGGACAAATTTGAAACTGGGTCATGTAGGATCAAAAACTAGGTCACTTGGTCAAATCATAGAAAAACCGTTTGTATGCTCTAGAGGACACAGTTTTGATCCAATCTTTATGAAACTTTGTCAGAATGTTTATCTCCATAAACTCTAGGCCAAGTTTGAAAGTAGGTCATGTCAGGTCAAAAACTAGGTCACTAGGTCAAATATAAGAACGACCTTGTATACGCTCCAGAGGGCACAGTTTTGATCCAATCTCAATGAAACTTTGTCAGAATGTTTATTCTTACAATATCTGGTTTGAAACTGGGTCATGTCGGGTCAAAAGCTAGGTCACTAGGTCAAATTTAAATTAAGTTATGTTGCAAGTATCAGAACTAACATTGCAATGATGCCAGCCACAAACTCCTTGGAATACATTAGTTTCACCACAGTGAGATAATGATGCTACCATTCTATCATCTGTGTTTGCCTAGTTAAGTCTAGTTGAAATCCATCAAAGGAACTCAACATGAACGGGAACTTTTCGGAGAAGCGACTCTGCCATTTTCAGCTCACCTGATGGAGCCTTACAGTATTGGTGTTAGCTGCCTCTTTCATCCATCCATAAACATTTTCAAACATCTCTGAAACCACTGGGCAGATCAAATTTCATATGGAGCCTGCACATGGGTCAAAGGATTGAAAGTTCTTCAAATGATCTTGGTCCCATGACTAAGGTGGCCGCCATTCCCATGTATGGTAAAAACTCTTATAAATCTTCACCAGAGCCAGTGAACTGATTAATGCTCAGGTGAGCGATTCAGGGCCACCATGGCCCTCTTGTTGTTTCATTGAGGTTACAAAATATTTTACACCAAACAGATGAGATAAAATATAAATTGGACAGAATTGATTTCTGTCAGACTGCAGACAGAGATACTACTGGCTTAGCAAACTGTCAGGTATAGACATGACCAAAATCTAGCTTTAGCAGATCAAAAGTTTAACTCTTTAAGCACCAAAAAGCAGATGACAAAATTTACGTCTGCAAAAATTCAAAAAATGCCTTGTCCAAGACATTTCATATTGAGAAATCAAAGACTAGAGGGCAAACAGTGTAGATCCACATGAGACGGCTCATTATGAGCCTCCTCATCAGGATCTACGCTGTTTGCAAATTATGCTTTTTTCGTCACTATGATGGTGCTTAAAATGCTAACCAACTGACACAATGTTACATACTGGTAAGTGTCTGACTTGCTGACTGCGAGTTTGCGCAACTGATATACTGAATATTGATGGGTGGGTGAAATTGAGTTTTACATCCCTTTCAACAGTATTTTAGTCATAGGATGATAAAGAAAGGCTGTGTGCAAATGAACTGTGTACTCTGTGCAGTACTTCACCATTCTGTTAACTGTGCTACTGAGGCTCAAGACATATTGTAACCAAGATGCAGACTGCAGTTAATGGGCTGACTTATTTCTCTGAGACAGATTGACTTTCTATCTTTTAAACAGATATTTTGTTCATTTCTGCATATTGGAAAATAGTTCCAGTTTTCCTCTGGATAATGAAGTTTCTGTTAATACCTAGTCTTTAAGGAATAAATAACTAGACAGGCATGCAACATGATAGTAGAACCGATTCTGCAAATTTCCTCGGGCTAAAACATGATGCCAGCATGGAGTTCTTGTCTGCTTCAAATTTGAAACTAATGACCATTTCCTCAGTATCATATTGAATAAGGGTCCATCTGCAGTTTTTCTTAAGGTCATCATCAAATCACTGTAATGAGATTTTTGATAGTCTTTTTGTCAGCTGCATCATGAGAAAGCCTGTGGTAACATCATATGCAAACTGGGCATGCCCGGAACAACTTCCTGTGTTTGTCGTCTGCTCAGGGCATGTAAATAAAAAAATATAGATATACGGGATATTGTGCTGGCAAACTTAAAATGTTTTGACCAGCTTTCATGTATGTGCAGGCTGGTCTCAGTATGTGCATTTTGCATTATGCCAGCAGCAGACGCATTTTCTCGTAATACTGCTCATTTAATCAAAAGACACTTCTTCATTACCACCTTTGGGCAATGGGAAATATTTTTGTAATTATTTTAGCTACAAGTCCAGATTAAAGCAACAATGGTTTTGCCATTTTATTAAGTTCCAAGTACGAGAAAATGGCTGTAATTATTGTCCATGATTGGTGTCGAAGCATGCAGTGTAGCAGTCTTTTTTCCAAAACAAAATACCGCTTTATGTCTCCATGTGAGTATTTGTATGCAATGTCTCAAGTTCTTGTTCAAAAGTTTTACCTTCTGCAATTAGGCTGAGATCCCAGCAAATGCAAGTTTTACCTTCTGCAATTAGGCTGAGATCCCAGCAAATGCAAGTTTTACCTTCTGCAATTAGACTGAGGTCCCAGCAAATGCAAGTTTTACCTTCTGCAATTAGGCTGAGGTCCCAGCAAATGTGCAATTAGGCTGAGGTCCCAACAAATGCAAGTTTTACCTTCTGCAATTAGACTGAGGTCCCAGCAAATGCAAGTTTTACCTTCTGCAATTAGGCTGAGGTCCCAGCAAATGCAAGTTTTACCTTCTGCAATTAGACTGAGGTCCCAGCAAATGCAAGTTTTACCTTCTGCAATTAGGCTGAGGTCCCAGCAAATGCAAGTTTTACCTTCTGCAATTAGGCTGAGGTCCCAGCAAATGCAAGTTTTACCTTCTGCAATTAGGCTGAGGTCCCAGCAAATGCAAGTTACCATAAAGCATGTTTCATTGTTCTCAAATGGTTCTTGTCTGCCCTCAGACAATTGTTGTCTGCACGTGGAATCTGCATCTGCTTATGGTTTGAAAGGTCAGAAAATCACCTAAGTTTACTGGAAGCTAAAATTGATGCAATAGGTGCCAAAGACATGCCAAAGAAAGCTTGGCAACATTCAGTTTGCCATTCTCATAAAGCGGCCAAATATTGATGCAGCAGATATTTTAACCCTCACACTGCTAGAAAAATAATTCACCTGGCCCTAAACTAGGGGGTAGGGGTATCTCAGAAGCCATAACTTCCATAAACTCTGATCGATTTGCTTGAAATTTTCATTCAATAACACCGATATGTGCGCTGCCATTTCTGGAAGTTATCAAGGTCACGTGACCTGCCATATTTGGATGTCACATGATACACTGGGAACCGACATAGTCACTTAAAAAAAAAAAGAAAAAAGAATGCAAGATACATACATGTGATGAACTCTTGAGGACCATGTGGGAGATCTGGATTTCATTTCAGGGAGATTGAGTTCCCCATCAGGGAGACTTTTTGACGGCAACTTTGACGCGTTGTTTCGAGTACTTCACTACTTCACTGGTTTTTTTTTGTTTTTTTTTTTTTTGGGGGGGGGGGGGGGGGGGGGGTTGGTGGTAGTGGTGGGGGGGGGGGGAGGGTTCTTGTTTTAAAATAAAACAACATGAACTAAAGTACAGCTGTAAATTTGTTTAACTTCTTTACTTTTGAGTTACCCAATACTTCAAATATAACCTCAAAAGTATGCCATTTCAGTGCAGTAACACTACCATCCTAAGTTTAATTTACAGTGTACAGTTAGTGCTGACCATTCCATTGCTAAATTGCAGAAAAAAAAAAGAAGAAAAAAATAAACAATCTGATTATCTGGCATTCTCAAACCATCACCCCTCCCCACTTTTCCCTAACCCTCAATATAAACATCCAAAATTGCATCTTGCATGATGGGTCCGATTTGCTCCAGTTATTTTGATGAAAGCTGATACTTGTTAAAAACTCAAAATCTGTTTATCTCAAAACCGAGTTACATTCTACACTTTGATGAACGTACCTGTCATTAGAGCTGTCTATTTTCGTTGAATATTAGATTAAGAACAAATATAGCTGCATATTTGGGTCAGTAAACTCGTAGAATGGCATATTTCTGTCTCAGTCAGATGCTGAAGATCGCGGATTTCCCATATTTCATTTATAAATTCACACTGGTTTTCATTTCACATACGATGCATCTGAATTGGCGGGAAACGCGGGAAACTATTCTTAAAGTGAACGAACCGACTTAAATAACTGGCACCCGTGGTGATTTCATGAAAGTATGATCTGATCAGCCTGCGCAAATTTTGCATGATCGATATTTATAATGACTGTACATTACGTATCTGACATGTTTACTGGAAAAAATCGATATCGAATCATTGTCAATTGGCGGCACTTTCATCTATTGCATTCGTGCAAATCAATGACATAAACAATGACCGATGCATAAAGCCGTGGCGCAATAAAAGTCATTTGCTCTCGGTAAAAGTTACCTGCTATTACAGTTAGAACAGGTACCTTTACTGGTGTGCTAGCCAATTTAACACCTCGCTGCGTTTGATCAGCGAATACCCCTTGGAATGACACGTCCTATATTGCACCCTGTTAGGTAATTAGGTCACGGACAGTTAATCCTTTTGACAGCCGCCGGGTGAGTAGTTACCGCAAAATGAACGGTTCAGAAAAAAATTATGACAGGAAAATTCAGCATCCGGGAGATTTTGAATACTTTCCGGGAGCGCGGGAGATGGGCTCCATTTCCGGGAGACTCCCGGATGATCCGGGAGACATCACATGTATGAAGATATTAGCGCCAGTTATATGCTCTGTATGACAAAAGTGATTGCTTGTCTGAGGACTGGTGTTATTGCTGAATATCTATCAAGAAAGAAAGTTTGGAAGGATAAAGTCTAGTTTTCAGAAAATCGAGATCAACTAAGTAGGGGTAGCCACCTGAAAAGCTGATGTTGAAAATATCATATATTTTTGACGTTTTCTCAGAGTTTTTAAGTCAACAAATCAGTTAGGTGGGTAAAAGCTTGCTCTAGTAGAATGCAGATTCCCTCCTGCATAGGACAACCGCAAGTGATGGGGTGTACATGTACTTGATGTCTAGTGTGCCTGACAGGCTCTCAAAGTGACCTACCCCCCAAGGGCGACTATAGTCAACTTTAGCAGGGTAAGGGTTAAAAGTGTTACAGTATTTCTGTTAGTATGATGTATGAATGCTTAATAGACCACAGTCTCCACTGTGTCTGTAATGTAATATTATTTACTCGCAAAAATCATGGTTTCTTGTTTCTTCTCAGTATTTATTGAATTTGCAAATATTTATTGAATAAAAATTGCATGTCACTTGTTATAGGCCATTTGCTGTCTATAAAACAGGTCATTTTGCTAAATATCTCCAAAACGACCACAGCTATCACTGTGAAGTAAAGCGCATCTTTAATGTCTATCTTATACATAACTAATCTATATTTTTCCTCAAAATTATATTTTGAAACTAAAAAGTTTCTTTTGAAAACTGCCCATTTTTAGAAGATATTTTAACTGTATTTTACAAGGGAGTAAGTTTATTTATGTAACAGCCTTAGAGTGGTCAATATTTACCTATGTCAATTGTTGGTTAATTGTACAGAGTTACTCAATGGCACCTGTATACCTGTTAATCTTTTCATCTGAGTAAAAATGAAATTCACTTGTCTATTGGTTGCGAAGAAAACTGATTGGTGATGAATAGGATTAATTCATCTATAGAAATATCTCTTGATTGTGATGCATATATGGGCATTGCTTATAGCTATTACATTAGATTATTGTACTCCCCCTTATTTAAGCTGAAAATTCTGTAAATTTTTGTACAGGATTGAATAGACAAAAGCAAAAAATTGACATGATAAAATTCTGAAAGTCATTTTCCAGTTATGTATTAGTTTGACAATACCAGTGGAGAAAAAAAAATAATTTTATCACCAATAATAAAAGAGAAAATCTGCAAAATGACCTGTTTTATAGACAGCAAATAGCCTATAAATGACTTTAGCAATTTATATGTCTTCTGCTTCTTGTAAGGTGATACAGCAGTCCATTAATTATTAACTATCATTTAATGTATTTAACATTAAACTCTGGACTTTTCAGGGGTCACATTACCCCACCCACTCTTTGTCCAGTAAACTGACCCATGTAAGGGGAAAGTTGACTCTTGTTGTCCCACATCATTAAAACCAAATAGAAATATAAGAGGGGCCAAGGGAACTGACTATTAATTAGCATATGAATAATAACACTAAATAGTGTAATGAAAGAACATGTCTCAACTCGGAGTCTCATTAAAAACACATTTAGTAGCATTTGATGTGTTCTTGGGACTTCTAATTTTGTTTCTCTGCTTTAAAATCATATCTTTTAACTCTTTAAGTGCCAAAAAGCAGACGCCAAATTTTATGTCTGCAAAATTTCATAAATCTGTTTTGTCCAAGCAATATCACATTCAGAATTCAAAGGCTAGAGGGCAAACAGTATAGATCTATTTGCAGCCTCATCAGGATTTACGCTGTTTGCAAATATAATTATTTTCGTCTATGGTAATTAAAGTGTTAAATGATCTTGTAGAAATTTTGAATTGATAGGGATGCTTAGTCCCAGCTCGATTTACATTTTGCCATAATATTATTATTTTCCTGCAATGGAATAGTCCAAACACAGAGGTAGAAGAATTAGAGGGCCATAATTTAAAGCACGGAATGGAGTGGAGTGGAATAAATTGATGGACTTGCAGGGATAAATAATGTCATCTGCTTTTTTTGCACTGTACGGCTTAAGTTTGTTTCAGAGTGAAGGTACAGAAAAATAACTTTATCCTCTATTTCCCTCTTTACTCTTTTAATGAGTTTTGTGTTAATAAATTCTGGTGATGCAGAAATGTCTTTAAGTTTGCACCCTCCTTGTTTAAACTGATTTATTGGATTATCAGCTAGGGAAGAAATAAAAGCCAATTGAGCCGAAACTGTTCAAAGATTCCTTGGGAAACTCTAGCTCTTCATAGATGCTCCTCACATGCTGAAGTGATCACTTAATTTTTAGAAAGATAATTGAAAGAGACAGTAGCGGTCTAAGGCAATAATGGCAGATTGATTCATGGCCGCTACTGGTGCTTATTGTCAAACTGGGAAGAACTAAAACGCAACTCTGTAGGTTTAGTTACAGATTTTATGCCACTTTTTCAAACCTGCAGAGAATTATAAATGTATTTTAGTGTTATTTTGAGGTTACATGTGGTTTTTCATTTCCCCTTTTTAAGACCGTAATATTTATTACTTATTTTACTGTTAAACAGTCTGCAAAATGTCAGAGCCTGTAGTCAGGAACAGCTTCTACAGACTTTGTCCAATTGTTCTGGTAAACAATATGTGAACATATTTTGAATATTTTATTTTATTACTTCCAAAATAAAGCACATTGCCAAGGGTAAAGAAATGAATGAAAAGCTTCCAAGCTGAAGTGGTGGTCAGTAAGGCTGTGATTAAATTTGAGAAGAAACATCCTGGCCAGGAGATGGGCAGTGATTAAACTTTGGAGGACAGACCCTAGATAGGAGGTAGGCAATGAGAATGAGCTTGAGAAGAACACTTTCTGGCCTAAGGCAGCAGGCAGTGATTGAACTGAAGAAGAAACACCTTGGCTTAGAGCAAGGCAGTGATTGAACTGAAGAAGAGTATGCTGTGGCTAGGGGACAAACACTCACTGTGATGAAACTTGAGAAGTGTATGTTCTGGCTAGGGCTAGGACTAGTAGTGATTGATTTTGATAAAATTATGCTCTGGCTAAGAGGTAGGCAGTGTATGAACTTGAGAGGAAAACATTCTTCTCTAAAGTTCGAACATTGCCCACCTCCTAGCCAGGATGTGTCTTGTTAAGTTCAATCACTGTCTAACCTCTAGCCAAATATACTCTTCTCAAGTTCAATCACTCCCAACCTCCTTGCTTTTCAAGTTTAATCACTGTTTACCTCAGATACAGATTGTCATCTTCTCAAGTTCAACCACTGCCAACCAATCTATTAGGAACATTTATTTCTCAAAATTAGTCACTGACTGCCTTCTAGCCAGAGTGTGTATGTGTGCAAGTTCAATTACTGCCTACCTCCCAGCCTTAGCTAAAATACTTTTTATCCAATCACTGCTTACTGCCCTAACCCAGACTCTAGATAGGAGGTAGGCAATGAGAATGAGCTTGAGAAGAACACACTCTGTCTTGGCAGTAGGCAGTTGTTGAACTGGAGAAGAGTATGCTCTGGGTAGGAGATGATTGAATTTGAGAAGACTATGTTTTTGCTAGGAGATGGGCACATTATGATTGAACTTTAAAAGAGTATGCCCTGGTCAGGACTTGTGCACTGGTTGAATTTTAAAACAGAATGCTCTGGCTTGGAGGTCCTGTCATTGTTAAACTGGAGAAGAGTATGCTCTGGCTAGGAGGTGGGCAGCAATTGAACTTGAGAAATGTATGCTCTAGCGAGGATGTGGGCAATGATTGAGCTTGAGAAGAGCATACTATGGGCATGAGGTGGGTGGTGATTTAACTTGAGAAGGGCATGCTCTGGCTGTTAGTTCTGTTATTATGTCCCCCCACCAAAGGTGAGTGAGGACATATTGTTTTCAGTGCCGATCCCGGGCGTCGGCGTCAGCGTCAGCATGACAGTTTCTTGCAAGCACGATATCTCTTGAACCAATTGATACAATTTCACCAAACTTGCATGGATACATCATGGGGACAAGTTTAAGAGCTGATTAGATTTTGGTGACCTTGACCTCATTTTCAAGGTCACTGGAGGACTTAGATGATAATTTCATGTACCCACTTTGCGTGCACGATACCTCTTGAACCAATGGATGGAATTTCACTAAACTTGCAATGATACATCATTGGGACAAGTTTAAGAGCTGTTAAGATTTTGGTGACCTTGACCTCATTTTCAAGGTCAATGGAGGACTTAGATGAGAATTTCTTGTACCCACTATATCTCCTGTACCAATGGATGGAATTTCAATAAACTTGCATGGATACATCATTGTGACAAGTATAAGAGCTGATTAGATTTTGGTGACCTTGACCTCATTTTCAAGGTCACTGGAGGACTTAGATGAGAATTCCTTGTACCCTCTTTATCCCCTGAACCAATGTATGAAATTTCACCAAACTTGCATGGATACATCATTGGGGCATGCTTAAAAGCTGAATAGACAAGTTTAAGAGCTGTTAAGATTTTGGTGACTTTGACCTCATTTTCAAGGTCACTGGAGGACTGAGATGACAATTTCCTATTATGACAATATTTCATGAGCTGATGGATGGAATTTCACCAAACTTGCTTGGATACATCACTTGGACTAGCTTAAGAGCTGATTAGATTTTGGTGACCTTGGCCTTATTTTCAAGGTCACTGGAGGACTTAGATGGCAGTTTCTTATACCCTTAATATCTCATGAACCAATTGATGGAATTTAACCAAACTTGCATGGATACATCATTGGGACTAACTTAAGAGCTGGTCAGATTCTGATGACCTTGACCTCATTTTCAATGTCCCAGGAGGACTTAGATATGTGAAAATTTCACAGAAGTTGATATATCTCATTAGCCTTTGGCTTGATTTCCACTTTACTTTCATAGATACACTTTTGGGACTATCTCAAGAGTTTACTGTGTTTTGATTACCTTGACCCCATTTTCAAGGTCAAAAGCTAACTTAAAAATGCTTATTTTTCTCTTAAAAATTAGTTATATCTTGATCCAGTTGACAGATATTCATCAGACTTGCAGGAATATATTGTTGTGACAGGTTTAAGACATGTTTAGTATTTGGTGACCTTGACCCATTTTTCAAGGACATAGTCATATATGTAGGATATCTTTAGAACCAGTGGATGGATTTTCTCCAAACTTGCCTAGATAGTTTACTTTAACGATCTTTATATTCATTATAGCAGATGGGAAATGGGCTGGTGGGGGGACATCAGTTTTTCTCTGAAAAACATTTCTAGTTGAACTTGAGAAGAGAATGCTCGACTAGGAGATGGGCAGTGATTGAATTTGAGAAGAGCATTATGTGGGTAGGAGATGGGTAGTGATTGAACTTGAGAAGAGCATGTTCTGTTAGTAGTTATTTAATTGAAGATGTTAGTAGTTCTGTTATTGAAGTTATTAGAGTATGCTTTGACTGAGGGGTGGGCAGTGATTGAATTTGAGAAGAGTGTGCTAGGGCTAGGACTCTGACGGGCAGTAATTGAACTTGATTATAACATGCTCTGGCTAGGAAATTGGCAGTGATTGGACTTGTGAAGAGTGTATGCTTTTGCTAGGAGGTAGGTGGTAATTGAACTTTAGAAGAGTATGCTCTGGCTAGGGTTAGGCAGACCATTAGTAGACTGCACCTGCCATAAACAGTCTTAATTGGCATTAGGGTGGCTTCACAGCTAAAGAATTATTTGGTGGTTTGAACTTTGAAAATTTTAAGATGTTTGTTAGAAATTAAAATTATGGGAAAGCACAATCTGGAACTGTTTTGACATTGGCAGCTTAGAGAAACTTGCACAGTATGTGCACTGATTATATAACTATGATTGCTATAAACTTCATCTGTTTGAAATTTTGTTCCTTCCTTATTCCAGATTTACAGCAAAAGCTACATTATGTTGGAACATGTTAATCTTCACCCTTCTATTTCCTGTAATGGACTCTGCCATATACCAGTTTGGAAAATCCATTATCCTACCAGGGGATGTTTTTATCAAAATGTTTGCTAAATGGCAAACAGTGCAGATCCTGATCGGACTGCTCCTAGGAGCAGTCTGATCAGGATCTACACTGTTTGTTCTTGTATTTTTGTTCCAGTACTTAGGATTTTTCAGGAAATGATTCCATAAATTAGAAGATGCTGCCACAAATTAGAACACATAAAATATAGAAAACATTAGCTATAAAATATGTTTTAATAGATCACTAAAAACTAAAGGTTTGTTTATAATGGAATGCTTCAAGGTAGCATGTGTAGTCTCTGATGTTTATGTTAACTTCCTGGAGTAGTCAATTTCTTCTCTGGAAAGCATTTCCTGTGCTCTTTTATTTGTCAGTTTGTTTGTCTAAGCTGGCGTTAGGAAGAATTGGAACCATGTGAAATTCAGATGAATCATACAAAATATACATGTATTGCACAAAAACTGGCTTTGATCTTTATGAATATTTTAAGACAGAGCTGGAAACTGAAATGCCTGATATTGAAAGAAGAGTAGATTTAATTAATGACTAAGGATGACTTTTAGATAGTAGGGGGAAATCGCCTGGAGAATGGTCAGTTATTACTGTTAAAATATCAGACTTTGAATTAAAAGAATGGGCTCAAGATAAAAATGGTAGTATTCATTATATGCCAACAGCTATGCCGGCCAGCTAGCCTGCTGTGAATCAATAGGTCAGTTTACCTTATTCAACGAATTTACAAAATTTTTGCCTGTTTTGTCAATGTAATACAGGTGAGGAGTCAAGAACTTAAAACAGACCATCACAGGGTCACAGGGTATAATCGATTCCGCCAATTTTCGCTTCCTGCAGAGACTGTCCATCATATTTGGCTTCCGCCAAGACTGTCCGCGAACTCTTGCTTCCTGCAGAGACAACTGTCCTCGAGGAATGGCTTCCTGCCGAGACTGTCCACGTGACTCTGCTTCCTGCCGAGAGCCTCGGCAGGAAGCAGAATCACGCGGACAGTCTCTGCAGGAAGCCATTTATCATGTACAGAAGTCTCGGCAGGAAGCAAGAGTTCGCGGACAGTCTCGGCGGAAGCCAGATATGATGTACAGTCTCTGCAGGAAGCGAAAATTGGCGGAATCGATTATACCCTGTGAGGGTGAGTAATACCATTTTGCCTACCTGTGCTATTGTCCTGACTGAGAGCTGGTGCTATACAAAGTGGCTGTTGACTAAGAATTTGGGCGTAAGCATAATAAAAGATTAGCACTAACTGTAAATGATACTATGGTAATATAGCTGTCTACCAAGCTGATACTGCTGTCGATTATCTTGGCTGACAGTCATTTTTGCATGAATGGTATTTGACTCTGTCTATAGCTGGTATTGCCCCTGTGTGCCTACTACTTGACTTTAGGGCTGATTCAGCATCACTTTGACCCTACTTTCTATACTCTGTACCAAGTCAATTTCAAAATATTATGATTTATATTGTTTTCAGTAATATTTCATCTTTATAATTATACAGATAGTACCATGTCTACTGAACAAAATGAAGATGTTTGACCATTAGTGTTATTGATGTGTGGGTATTAATATCAGGGACAAGACATTTGACAGTCCAATAATTAGCTTTGGTAGATAGTTATCAGCTATCGCACCTATAATGACTGTCGTCCCTGGGGCCAACACACCGACCTTTGCAAGAAGAGGTATAAAGCGTCATGCCATAAAATCTGCCAGACAGTTGACCTTGTAAGCCAGTAAATCACATATTGCCCAGAGAACATGTAATTATTTTGATTAGTCTTATCAAAATTTGTTAAAATTCACAGAGGACTTAGTTGGCGAAATTGTTCAAGATTTGCTTTGGTGAAAGGGGAACAGGTTACAAGTTTTTGATGTGCTAAATACAATACTCTACTGAAAATTTCAACATTTCTTATTTAGTATTAGAATTATACAAACTGTGTTAAACCTTTACAAACTTTTAGCTTGATACAGGGCTGTGACTTTCTAAAGCTGCTATGACATTATTTGATGAAGAACTTTTGATAGGCCTTGTATTTCCAAATGTACTTCCAGAATTTTTGAGGTAATGAGACTTTAGTCTCACAAACATGATGGTTAAAAAGGGATAATTTAAAGAAATTTAATGACTGCACTGTCCCTTAGTACAAAAACTCTGTTCATTCCTTAGAAGAGGGCAGTAACTGTCATTTTGCACTCAGGGACCAAGTTACTGTCATATCACAGTGGAGCCATTATTGCACCTTGCAAGACCCCAGGTTACTGACTGAATTGTGTTGCCATGGTTGTGCCTTCCACTTCTAGAGAACTGCAAATTTAAGTACTGTGAATTTATTTCATACCTGTGCAGGAATGGCTCCATAACTTTAGATCTTGTCAGATTTACTAAAACATAAGACACAGACAGATGTAAACCTAAATTTGTTATTTTGCTCCCATTCAAGATTTGCTATCATTCAGTATGAATGTACTGGTCTTTAAATATTTTAATTTGCTGGAAGTGTGTGTATATTTATATTGAGGGGACAGGAGTAGGGAGTCTGCATAAAGTTCTCATCAAACAGCCCCAAATAGGACAAACTGAAATTTAGAAAATACCAGGGTTAATTCAAGTTAACCCTTAAAGCTCCAAAAATGGCTCATGATGAGCCACCTCATCTGAATCTACACTGTTTGCCCTCCAGTGTTCGAATTCTCAATATGATATCGCTTGGACAAAACATTTTTTGAAATTCTGCAGACGTAAATTTTGTCGTCTGCGTTTTGGCGCATTAAGGGTTAATAGTTATTATATTGAATGTTAGGCTGAAGAGTCTGATATTTATTGAGTTCATTTTAACAATTTCCATACTTTTAGCTAGGTTTCAAGTATTTCAAGTTCACAATCCATTTAAATCATTTTCAAATACTTGAAAACCTTAAAAGCCATGGACTTTTATTCTCTGTACATTGTATCTTTGATAGTGTACCTACAATACCTCAGTATATTTTCTTCTACGTCTGGCTAATGACGCGTTGTCACTGATTGTATTCCCGATCCTGCCACTTGCCCAATCAGTTTCACGACACACTCTATAATTACACCCCATCACTCTGGCCGACACCATACCAAAGCGTATACACACCGCACACCAGTCATATAACTGACCAATAATTACGGGGTTGTAATTTTTCACCCTTTATTCCCTCCATCACCCGGCAAGCAGTTTATGAATGTTATCAAACACTGGAACTCGTCAAATTATCAGTTTCACAGTTTTGGTAATTTAAATTCTTAATTCACAATTTTCTGATTTTTATTAGCGCAGGTCATTGGGCAAAATGATTGGCGTTCTTGTAATTATAAGCAGATCATGGTGTTATGGCAGTAACGCTGGTCATTCCAAAATTGGACTTGATTACTGTCGGTAATGCAAAAAATAATGAAATATTCATTGTATCAATGAATAACGAATTCTAAAGAACATCTGTAATGGGTCTTGTTACATGTCAGTTAGCAATTTTTAATTAGTTAAAAAATTATCAGAAAAAAAATCCAGAAGAAAGACAACAATGATCCACAACACGAGAAACCCAACAAAGTGGCTGTGCACCAAGCGCAGACTCAGATCAGCCTAGGCATCCACGCAGTCTGATCAGACTCTTTGCTAAGCTCTTTTAAGGGTAGCTAAGGGTCTAAGCTACCTGAAAGTGGACAGCAAAGGCTCTGATCAGACTGGGCGGATGCCCAGGCTGATTGGAGTCTGTGCTGGGTGCACAACCACTTTGTTGTGTTTTTCTCATGTTGCAGCTCAATTAATACAGATCCAGTTGGAATGATGACTATAGTAGTAGTGAGTTGGTCAAAACGAATATCCTGGAGGAGGACTGCCACGAGAGTATCATATCCACATGAAGCTTATAATCCAGAGACTGTCTTGGTCTCTCTTTGGTCTGTGAGGTTCTGCATTGGTCCTGTTGGCTGTGCATACTTCATGCCTGTTAGTAGTGTTGACTTTTCTTGCAGCAGTGGTGTCTGTAATAATGGAGCCATGTTGCAGTAAGGAAGCAAAGAAGTAGCTCCAATAGCATCTCTTATAAGAAGTACCTCCAATAGCATCTCTTATAAGAAGTAGCTCCAATAGCATCTCTTATAAGAAGTAGCTCCAATAGCATCTCTTATAAGAAGTACCTCCAATAGCATCTCTTATAAGAAGTACCTCCAATAGCATCTCTTATAAGAAGTACCTCCAATAGCATCTCTTATAAGAAGTACCTCCAATAGCATCTCTTATAAGAAGTACCTCCAATAGCATCTCTTATAAGAAGTACCTCCAATAGCATCTCTTATAAGAAGTAGCTCCAATAGCATCTCTTATAAGAAGTAGCTCCAATAGCATCTCTTATAACATAAGTAGCTCCAATAGCATCTCTTATAAGAGGTACCTCCAATAGCATCTCTTATAAGAAGAAGCTCCAATAGCATCTCTTATAAGAAGTACCTCCAATAGCATCTCTTATAAGAAGTACCCCTAATAGCATCTCTTATAAGAAGTACCTCCAATAGCATCTCTGATAAGAAGTACCTCCAATAGCATCTCTTATAAGAAGTAGCTCCAATAGCATCTCTTATAACATAAGAAGTAGCTCCAATAGGATCTCTTATAAGAAGGAGCTCCAATAGCATCTCTTATAAGAAGTACCTCCAATAGCATCTCTTATAAGAAATAGCTCCAATAGCAGCTCTTATAAGAAGTACCTCTAATAGCATCTCTTATAAGAAGAAGCTCCAGAAGCAGCTCTTATAAGAAGTACCTCTAATAGCATCTCTTATAAGAAGAAGCTCCAATAGCATCTCTTATAAGAAGTACCTCCAATAGCATCTTTTATAAGAGGTACCTCCAATAGCATCTCTTATAAGAAGTAGCTCCAATAGCATCTCTTATAAGAGGTACCTCCAATAGCATCTCTTATAAGAAATACCTCCAATAGCATCTCTTATAAGAAGTACCTCTAATAGCATCTCTTATAAGAAGAAGCTCCAATAGCATCTCTTATGAGAAGTACCTCCAATAGCATCTCTTATAAGAGGTACCTCCAATAGCAGCTCTTATGAGAAATAGCTCCTATAGCATCTCTTATCAGAAGTAGCTCCAATAGCATCTCTTATAAGAAGTAGCTCCAATAGCATCTCTTATAACATAAGAAGTAGCTCCAATAGGATCTCTTATAAGAAGGAGCTCCAATAGCATCTCTTATAAGAAGTACCTCCAATAGCATCTCTTATAAGAAATAGCTCCAATAGCAGCTCTTATAAGAAGTACCTCTAATAGCATCTCTTATAAGAAGAAGCTCCAATAGCATCTCTTATAAGAAGTACCTCTAATAGCATCTCTTATAAGAAGAAGCTCCAATAGCATCTCTTATAAGAAGTACCTCCAATAGCATCTCTTATAAGAGGTACCTCCAATAGCATCTCTTATAAGAAGTACCCCCAATAGCATCTCTTATAAGAAGTACCTCCAATAGCATCTCTTATAAGAAGTACCTCCAATAGCATCTCTTATAAGAAATAGCTCCAATAGCAGCTCTTATAAGAAGTAGCTCCAATAGCATCTCTTATAAGAAGTAGCTGCAATAGCATCTCCTATAAGAAGTAGCTCCAATAGCATCTCTTATAAGAAGTACCTCCAATAGCATCTCTTATAAGAAGTACCTCCAATAGCATCTCTTATAAGAAGTACCTCCAATAGCATCTCTTATAAGAAGTACCTCCAATAGCATCTCTTATAAGAGGTACCTCCAATAGCATCTCTTATAAGAAGTACCCCCAATAGCATCTCTTATAAGAAGTACCTCCAATAGCATCTCTTATAAGAAGTACCTCCAATAGCATCTCTTATAAGAAATAGCTCCAATAGCAGCTCTTATAAGAAGTAGCTCCAATAGCATCTCTTATAAGAAGTAGCTGCAATAGCATCTCCTATAAAAAGTAGCTCAAATAGCATCTCTTATAAGAAGTAGCTCCAATAGCATCTCCTATAAGAAGTAGCTCCAATAGCATCTCTTATAACATAAGAAGTATCTCCAATAGCATCTCTCATAAGAAGGAGCTCCAATAGCATCTCTTATAAGAAGTACCTCCAATAGCATCTCTTATAACATAAGAAGTAGCTCCAATAGCATCTCTCATAAGAAGGAGCTCCAATAGCATCTCTTATAAGAAGTACCTCCAATAGCATCTCTTATAACATAAGAAGTAGCTCCAATAGCATCTCTTATAAGAAGTAGCTCCAATAGCATCTCTTATAAGAAGTAGCTCCAATAGCATCTCTTATAAGAAGGAGCTCCAATAGCATCTCTTATAAGAAGTACCTCCAATAGCATCTCTTATAAGAAGTACCTCCAATAGCATCTCTTATAAGAAGTACCTCCAATAGCATCTCTTATAAGAAGGAGCTCCAATAGCATCTCTTATAAGAAGTACCTCCAATAGCATCTCTTATAAGAAGTACCTCCAATAGCATCTCTTATAACATAAGAAGTAGCTCCAATAGCATCTCTTATAAGAGGTACCTCCAATAGCATCTCTTCTAACATAAGAAGTAGCTCCAATAGCATCTCTTATAAGAAGTACCTCCAATAGCATCTCTTATAAGAAGGAGCTCCAATAGCATCTCTTATAAGAAGTAGCTCCAATAGGATCTCTTATAAGAAGTACCTCCAATAGCATCTCTTATAACATAAGAAGTAGCTCCAATAGCATCTCTTATAAGAGGTACCTCCAATAGCATCTCTTATAAGAAGAAGCTCCAATAGCATCTCTTATAAGAAGTACCTCCAATAGCATCTCTTATAAGAAGTAGCTCCAATAGCATCTCCTATAAGAAGTACCTCCAAATAGCATCTCTTATAAGAAGTAGCTCCAATAGCATCTCTTATAAGAAGTACCTCCAATAGCATCTCTTATAAGAAGTACCTCCAATAGCATCTCTTATAACATAAGAAGTAGCTCCAATAGCATCTCTTATAAGAGGTACCTCCAATAGCATCTCTTATAAGAAGAAGCTCCAATAGCATCTCTTATAAGAAGTACCTCCAATAGCATCTCTTATAAGAAGTAGCTCCAATAGCATCTCCTATAAGAAGTACCTCCAATAGCATCTCTTATAAGAAGTACCTCCAATAGCATCTCTTATAAGAAGTACCTCCAATAGCATCTCTTGTAAGAAGTAGCTCCAATAGCATCTCTTAGAAGAAGTACCTCCAATAGCATCTCTTATAAGAAGTACCTCCAATAGCATCTCTTATAAGAAGTACCTCCAATGGCATCTCTTATAAGAAGTACCTCCCATAGCATCTCTTATAAGAAGTACCTCCAATAGCATCTCTTATAAGAAGTACCTCCAATAGCATCTCTTATAAGAAGTAGCTCCAATAGCATCTCTTATAAGAAGTAGCTCCAATAGCATCTCTTATAAGAAGTTCCTCCAATAGCATCTCTTATAAGAAGTTCCTCCCATAGCATCTCTTATAAGAAGTACCTCCAATAGCATCTCTTATAAGAAGTTCCTCCAATAGCATCTCTTATAAAGAAGTAGCTCCAATAGCAGCTCTTATAACATAAGTAGCTCCAATAGCATCTCTTATAAGAAGTAGCTCCAATAGCATCTCTTATAAGAAGTACCTCCAATAGCATCTCTTGTAAGAAGTACCTCCAATAGCATCTCTTATAAGAAGTACCTCCAATAGCATCTCTTATAAGAAGTACCTCCAATAGCAGCTCTTATAAGAAGTACCTCCAATAGCATCTCTTATGCTGAATGGGAAATCTCAATGTACAACCTGTTTCTTGTAAAACTGTTCCTTGCATGCATTTTTCTGCTGAATGGGAAGCACTGGTACTGTTTGGTGATGTGAATCAATGTGATGATGATTCTTGTTCTATTTGACGAGGAGCCTCTGTTGATGATACTTGGAGGCTGCCCTCGTTGATGATGCTGGAGGCTGCCTGAATGGATTTACAGGCTCCTATGTCTATGGTGCTTTCTCAGGCATTTCCATCCCAGCAATTCAAACCAATTAAAGTTGTTGGTTGGTTGATTTGATGCTTAACGTCCACGGTAAACAACTAAGATCATGTCGGGACAGTCAGTTAATCTAACCACACTATTCCTGGGCAGGCTTAGACCTCCTAAGCGGTTAACCAGTACTAAGTGCACATACTTTCGCCAGTAACTGACAACTGCCCCTCTTGAATCAGCGGAAGGAGAAACGAAAGTATGTGGCCAGACCGGGATTCGAACCCAGGACCTCTGACTTATGAGTCAGGTGCCCTACCGATTGCGCTACCCGGCCCGGCACCAATTAAGGTGAGTGGGTCACACTTTCAGGAAAAGCAACTCTATTTGAGCCTTGACACAACAAAACCAACAAGTGGCATGTGTGCCCAACGAAGACTCAGATCAGCCTGAAGCATCTGCCTTCTCGATAAGAGTCTTTGCTGTGCACTTAAAGGGTAGCTCAGGCCCGGAGGTTATAAAACTGTTTTCGTGCTCAACTCAGCTGAGCATGAAATTTCCTCTGCTGATAAATATGAAAATGCCAACTAATGTTGGCATTTTCATATTCATGAGCAGAGAAAATTTCATACTCAGCAAAACTGAGCAAGTAAACAACTGTACTTATCAGCAATTTGCTATCTATAAGCAGGTAAAATTTCATGCTCAGCTGAGTTGAGCATGAAAAAAGTTTTATAACCTCGGGGCCAGGGTCTGCTACCTCCATGCCGAAGGGCTTCTTTACTTTGCGTAGGGAAGCAAACAGGATGTCACAAAAGTTGATTTCCTGTATAAAAATTGACAAAACAGTGGAGGTGTAGCTGTTGAGAAAATAATAAACTCACAAAATAAACTGTATACTTTAACAATGTTAAATGAAGTTGTTTGCAACATTTGCAAAAGGTGCTATAAATTTGCATGAAAAGAAAATAAGAGATATTGATTTAGAGAGTAATCTCCCCATATTTGTCGTTAATCTTGGGGCATCTTAACACTATTGCAAATCCTTTGAGGACATTTTCAGTTTACAAATTCGGACAGGTTCACTTATTCTTCAAGGGTGTTGTCAACAAGACCTTTGCCCAAATCGCAATCAGTGGGGACCCAGATCAGGCTGCTCAAAGAGCAGTCTGATCTGGGTCCGCACTCTTTGCTCAGCAGACGTTCTTGCCGGAGTATTTTCGGTAACTAGGATATTCCACAAGTATGATAATCTGTTTAACTCCTGAATAAATAATTGTGCAAGAAATTATCATGAAGGGTAGACAAGATTCATTTGCTTCTGACATCGCCCAAAAATAACAAATAAGGTTGAGGAAGACATTGGATACATTACAAAGAAAACATGTTAAAATACTCAGATGTCTAAACATGGATCTTAGAAAAATATTTGTATTTTGTATGACCATTTAGCCCACCAATCATTATCGTTATCCATCTTGTTCTCGGGGTTGACATGTGACAGTGTGTGCAGTAACCTGAGCAGAGGACACTCTTTGAAAAGTCGACAAAGTCACAGTAACAAAAGCAGTGGGTGGGGCGATGGTGTCCTCTCGATTTTGGTGTTCCTAGATCTTTAGGATGGGGTACTTAATCATGATGAATGCAGCGCTGTTGTAACACAACATTAAAATGTAATTTAACTTTAAAATTTACGAGGTTATAAAGTAAAGCTACAATAGCAGAAAACTTCAACAATATGCCTGATTTCTTTGTCTGTTTGAAAATCATTAATAAACCTTTTGAGATTCTGTAGTTTTTCCGGAGCTGCTGCTCTCATGGTTGAAAGTCTGTTTAAAATTCTAAATACCAAAATAATAGTCGGAATTGATCAAAATTTGAAAGAAAATCAACCAGAAATGACTCATTTAAAATCCCATTAAAATGCCAGCGTCTTTGTGAAAAGCTACAATTTTTTGTTCATCAGCCATGATTTTCATCTCGTTTTATTTTTAGAAAGATTTTTAGTTTTCTTTAAAAGTGGGTTTATAATTTTATTGCTTGGATATCCTTGTCTGTTTTCTCTGTACTTTCTTTTTATTTTATGGTCATTTGTGGTTATTTCTGAAATATATAATCATTATCAAATAAAGATGGTTGGACAAATTATGTTTTTTTAAGAGTGATTTAAGCCAAAACATCTAGTCCTACCATCACACAGTTTAGTTATGGGAATATTAGTCTTGAATACTTTCACAGCAACAGGATAGATCATGCTCTACCATTGTAACAAGGGGAGACAACTTTGGTGACTTAGTAGTCAAGGAACTCATTCAATTTCTGTCACAAGTGGTTGGGGAATGATCTGTTCTCTCCAGTTCTTCAGAAATTAGTGTATCAGAGTGTCTGAGCTATGGTGGAGCAAAATGCAGATGAGTTTGCCATTCTATCTTTTTATTCCGAATGTGAAGGCCATCAAGCTTTGCCAGCTGCTTGTGGTGGTATGGTGAATTTGTAGGTGGTGGATTATACCATTATTTCTCCTTTGAATTCAGAGATGTTGTCAAACCTAATCAGTAATTCACAGGTAGTATTTTTGTTAAGCCCAGCTTGCCGCCCATAATCTCATTACCATCGTTATTAGAACCTATTTATAGCGTATTTAGCCTAAGGTTCCGACAGCTTCTCCGCGCAAACAGTGTAGACCCAGATCATACTGCTCCTCATGAGGAGCAGTCTGATCTAGATCCACACTGTTTGCCAACTGTGTTTATTAAAATATAATATTTAAACAAAAACAGATTTTAAAAAAATCTGAAATCAAGAGTTCATAAGGGTAATGAGTGAGGTGTTCCAACTATTTATGAAAAAGTCAGTAACATACAAAATCATATTGATCATGGTGATTAAATTCTATTCAGAAGTTGCCATTTTATTGAAACTTTGCTTGTCGTGGAATTACCTTCATTATGTTCCGTCATGGCTGATAACGTGTGATATTCATATGGTAATGCGCGAGACGCTGGTTGAATGGCTACTGTAGCAAGTCTTAGCCTGACTTTTTCATAATTAATCATTTGGGAAACATCAGTGAAAAAATAGTAAGAAACTAAAAACTTGTGCGTATGTATTTTGGTGTGTGTGTGTGTGTGTGGGGGGGGGGGGGGGGGGGGGGGTTGCTGAGGCTGTACTTAGGGCCTTACAATACCACTCCCACCCACCTGTAGGCTGAACAAGTGAACACTTAAAGTGCTAAAAATGAAAATAGTTCAATTTGCCAACAGCTTCTTAGCAGTCTGATCCGAGTCTGCACTGTTTAGGCTAGTATAATATGGTTTCAATGAAGCCATCAGCTGCAGGTACTATTTAGAATGTGTTTAATGTCGACCTTTATTAATATGATAATATAGCCTTCATGGTTCAAAACATGCACAAATATTTAATAAATGTCACATCTAAGAGATGCATCTTTATTGGAGCGGCGACACGAGAAAACCAACAAAGTGGCATGTGCGTCCGCGAAGACTCAGATCAGCCTGGGAATCTGCCCAGTCTGATCACATTCTTCACTGTTCGCATGGAGCTAGCTTAGACCCTTAACTACCCTTTGAGCGTATAGTGAAAAATCTGATTAGAACCGCCTAGTCTGATTTGAGTCTGCCGTGGGCGCACATGCCACTTCGTTGGTTTTCTCATGTTGCGGCACATATGTAAAATTTAATGTTTCATAAGAAATTAAAGGAAAGGAGTTTTCTTATCAACAAAGCCGGACTATTAAAGACACCTGACAATTCTTTTAAGATTTTCTACATGTCTAATCTGGGTCTGCTCTGCATGCTCATGCTCTGCATGCTCTGCATGTCCCAATACTTAGAATTTTTATGGTAATTTTGGTAAATTTGATGTCTTTATCGAAACCATATCATGCTAGGTCAGTAAGGTGAGAAGCATTTTATTTTATTGTAAATCATAAAATTTCTATGCTATTGAACTCATAAAATAAGCTGCGTCATGATAAAACCAACAAAGTGGTTGTGCGCCCAGCGCAGATTCAGATCAGCCTGGGCATCGACCCAGTCTGATCAGAGTCTTCGCTGTCCCCATGGAGGTAGAGACCCTTTGCTACCCTTTAAGCCCTTAGCGAAGAGTCTGATCAGACTAGGCAGATGCCCAGGCTGATCTGATTTTCGCTGGGTGCATAACCACTTTGTTGGTTTTGTCGTGTCGTGGCTCATTAATATGAAATACTGTGAGTACTATTGAAATGTACAAAATTTACACCTGCAAAACTAACACATAAAAAATGGCTTGTCATTCACAATTTGACATTAAAATGATTCGTTCTAACATGAAAGCCACATCTTAATCAAACAACATGGATGAACAAATAGCATAGACCTATATCAGTCTCACTGCTGGCATACTGAATCTTTAGGACACTTAAATTTGAATCTGTATATTACTCTTTCGGTCAGACTCTATGTTCTTTTGCAGGGGATCATAGGGTCTGTAAGCCAGAATACACTTAATTTCACCACCATGCAAACATGTAGATCCAGATGTGGTGGCTCTAGTTTTCCAATTCTCAGTATCATTTACCTTATTTGATGATTCTTTTTTTTTAGCTTCGTGCTCAGGGTGAGCTTTTGGGATACAATGATGTCCGTCGTCCGTCGTACGTGTGTCAGGACGTCCGGACTTCAGGACGGACGTCCGTCAACTTTTGCTTGTGTACACTCTAGAGGGCACAGTTTTGATCCAATCTTTATGAAACTTTGTCAGAATGTAAGTCTTTATAAAATCTAGGTCAAGTTCGAAACTGGGTCATGTCGGGTCAAAAACTAGGTCACTAGGTCAAATCTTAGAAATACCTTGTGTACACTCTAGAGGGCACAGTTTTCATCCAAAGGTCATGAAACTTTGTCAGAATGTTTATCCTCATAATATCTAGGACAAGTTTGAAACTGGGTCACGTCCGGTCAGAAACTAGGTCACTAGGTCAAATCTTAGAAAAACCTTGTGTACGCTCTAGAAGACATAGTTTTGATCCAAAGGTCATGAAACTTTGTCAGAATGTTTATCTTTATAATATCTAGGACAAGTTTGAAACTGGGTCACGTTGGGTCAAAAACTAGGTCACTAGGTCAAATCATAGAAAAACCTCGTGTACGCTCTAGAAAACATAGTTTTGATCCAATCTTTATGAAACTTTGTCAGAATGTTTATCTCCATAAACTCTAGGCCAAGTTTGAAACTGGGTCATGTCGGGTCAAAAACTAGGTCACTAGGTCAAATCTTAGAAAAACCTTGTGTTCACTGTAGAAGGCACAGTTTTGATTTAAAGTTCATGAAATGTTGTCAGAATGTTTATCCTTATAATATCTAGAACAAATTTGAAACTGGGTCATGTCGGGTCAAAAACTAGCTCACAAGGTCAAATCATAGAAAACCTTATGTACACTCTAGAGGACACAGTTTTGATTCAATCTTTATGAAACTTTGTCAGAATGTTTATCTCCATAAACTCTAGGCTAAGTTTAAAACTGGGTCATGTCGGGTCAAAAACTAGGTCACTAGGTCAAATCTTAGAATAACCTTGTGTAGGCTCTTGAAGGCACAGTTTTGATCCAAAATTCATGAAACTTTGTCAGAATATTTATCCTCATAATATGTAGGACAAGTTTGAAACTGGGTCATGTCGGGTCAAAAACTAGCTCACTAGGTCAAATCATAGAAAAACCTTGTGTACGCTCTAGAGGACACAGTTTTGCTCCAATCTTTATGAAACTTGGTCAGAATGTTTATCTCGATAAACTCTAAGCCAGGTTTGAAACTGGGTCATGTCGGGTCAAAAACTAGGTCACTAGGTCAAAGCTTAGAAAAACCTTGTGTACGCTCTAGAAGGCACAGTTTTGATCCAAAGTTCATGAAACTTTGTCAGAATGTTTATCCTCATAATATCTAAGTCAAATTTGAAACTGGGCCATGTCAGATCAAAAACTAGGTCACTAGGTCAGATATTAGAAAAACCTTGCATACACACTAGAAGGCATAGTTTTGATCCAATCTTCATGAAACTATGTCAAAATGTTTATTGTCCATATATCTAAGCCCCCTATGAAACTGAGTCACGTTGGGTAAATCTTAGAAAAAACTTTGTGTTCACAGAGGGCACAGTTTTGATCCAATCTTCATGAAACTCTGTCAGAATGTATATCTTTATGAAATCTAGGTAAAGTTTGAAACTGGGTCACGTCGGGTCAAAAACTAGGTCACTAGGTCAAATATAAGAACGACCTTGTATACTCTCCAGAGGGCACAATTTTGATCCAATCTCAATGAAACTTTTTATTCTGACAATATCCAGGCCAAGTTTGAAACTGGGTCATGTCGGGTCAAAAAATAGGTCAAATATTAGGAAACCTTGTGTACGCTCTAGAGGTCACAGTTTTGATCCAAACCTAATGAAATTTTGTCAGAATGTTTATCCTCACAATATCTAGGCCAAATTTGAAACTGGGTCATGTCGGGTCAAAAACTAGGTCAGATCTTAGAATAAACTTGTGTACGCTCTAGATGACACAGTTTTGATCCAATCTTTTTTAAACTTTGTCAGAATGTTTATCATCACAATATTTAGGCCAAGTTTGAAAGTAGATCATATAGGGTCAAAAACAGGGTCACTAGGTCAGATATAAGAATGATCTTGTGTACACTCTAGAGGGCACAGTTTTGATCCAATCTTCATGAACCTTTGTCAGAATGTTTATCCTCACAATATTCAGGCCAAGTTTGAAACTGGGTCATGTCAGATCAAAAACTAGGTCACTAGGTCACATCTTAGAAAAAATTTGTGCGCACCCTAGAGGGCACAGTTTTGATCCAATCTTCATGAAACTATGTCAGAATGTTTATCTCCATAAAATCTAGGTCAAGTTTGAAACTGGGTCATGTCGGATCATGGTCAAATCTAAATTAAGTTATGCTGCAAGAATCAGAACTAACATTGCAATGATGCCAGCCACAAACTCCTTGGAATTCATTAGTTTCACCACAGTGAGATAATGATGTTACCATTCTATCATCTGTGTTTGCCTAATTCAGTCTAGTTCAAATCCATCAAAGGAACTCAACATGAACGGGAACTTTTCGGAGAAGCGACTCTGCCATTTTCAGCTCACCTGAGCCTTACAGTATTTGTGTTAGCTGCCTCTGTCATCCATCCATAAACATTTTCAAACATCTCTGAAACCACTGGGCAGACTAAACTCAAATTTCATATGGAGCCTGCACATGGGTCAAAGGATTGAAAGTTCTTCAAATGATCTTGGTCACATGACCAAGGTGGCCGCCATTCCCGTGTATGATAAAAACTCTTATAAATCTTCACCAGAGTCAGTGAACTGAGTAATGCTCAGGTGAGCGATTCAGGGCCACCATGGCCCTCTTGTTAATTTTGTAGATGTAAATTTTTTTCAGCAGCATTGTTTGCTCAAACTGTCCCAGTAATAGAGTGAATGTGAGTGAACTTTTGTTTAACATTCCACCAGCCCATAGGCCATACAGAGAATGGGACTTTGATTTAAAGTCTGATACGAAAGACAAAAGACTGGAGAAGCAGGGGGTCCAACCTGCAACTCCTGGATTCACACCGGGTAGGTAGCAATCAAAAAGGCTCATGCAATCGACAAACACAGATCAAAAACTGTTAGAAACAGCATTTTCGATTGCAAATTGGCGACAGTTTGCAATAGAAAACGCTGTTTCTAGAGGTTTTTCATCTGCGTTATTCGATAGTTAAGAGTGTTTTTGATTGCCGCCTATCCGGTGTGGGATTGGTAGTCTCAATACTTAGAATTTTTACTGTATATATATATTTTTTTATGCTTCTTAAAACAATGAATATATAAAGATCATGTATAATAATTCCAAAATGTATCATCAGGCCACACTCAAGAAGGCTATTAAGGAACTCTAAAAGGCAGGAAAGGCAATATACAGTATAAGCCAGCGTGTAATGTCTCCGCCAAGTGCGTGGCCATGCAATCAAACTGTACAAACATGCAATCTTAATGCATTCTGCTGTCAGAGCAATAACAGTGATTACTGAAATTTTATTGCTGTAAGGGAGTGAAGTATGGGGACAGACTCACATGAGCAAACAGTGCGGATCCAGATCAGACTGCTCCTGAGGAGTAGTCTGATCAGGATCTACACTGTTTGCTAAAAGTGTTATTAAAGTTCTTATTTCAGGAATCAAGATTTGTCCAAAATTTGAAGATGGACAAGATCACTATTGAAGTGGGTGGGGTGTTTGAATATTTTCGGGTAAATAAGGTAGCAAGATTTCATGGTTTCTTATGGATCATAAACCAGTTGCAGAAGAAGAGAATTGAGATTGAGTTTCAGCACTAGCAGAAATCAGGAAATGAGTTGGCATTATGCCTGGTAATGGTGTGACACTGAATGACAGCCATTGAAAGCAAATATTTGGCATTTAGAAGAAAATGGAATCAGATTAGAACCAGCTCTGAGTCTAAGGAGTCCAACGTTCTGGGTAGTTATGGTGCAGCTGCTAATCATGTGACAGGTATTGACAGGGAGGAAGCTCTTAGCACAGTGCTAAAAATGATTTCTCCTCTGACAGTTTTCTTTGGAATCAACTGATATGAGCATGACAGCATATTTTTAAAGTTAAAAAAAAAATATTCCAAAAAAAGAGCGGGAGACTGGTACATTTTGTGCAAGTCTCTGACATCCCCTGTACTTGACCATCACAGTCTAATCATAACGACTGATGTTTGTACAACCAGGATGCTCAAATTGTGTCCTAGACAAAAAAGATACTGATCCCAACCAAATTAATGCTTAAAGTGCCAAAAATTTATGTCCCCAAATTTCAAAGAATGTTTCATCCAGTCTACCTAATATATTATATTGACAGTTCAACGACTAGAGTGCAAACAGTGTAGATCCAGATGAGGTGGCTCTTTATGAGCCACCTCATCTGGATCCACACTGTTTGCAAGTTCAACTACATGTATTTTCAATTCTTTTTGTACTGCAAGCTTTAAATTGATACTGTATCAATTGAAAGAAATTTTCAGCTGTAAAAAGGACAAGATCAAATAGTAATTGAGAACTGTTTAAATAATATTTTGTGGATAATTTCATTGAAGAAGCCTCTTACACCCTCTTATCAATTTAGAAGTAATATTAGCTCAAACTAAAACTCTGTGACATCAAAAGTCGTTAATATGTTCTTCACAGTCAATATTTGTGATAATTACAGTGAAAAGTCCACACAAAAAACTAGCAAATGGTTACAAAAATACAATAAATGAAAAAAAATGAACAATTAGTTCTTTTACCACATCTTTTGAACTTAAAAGGGGACCAACATCAGAGTCTATTGTGACTGATGTACACAAGTGTCATTTAGTGTTTTTGAAACTTTTCAAAAAATCTTCATATCATTCTTTGCAGCTGTTCATGCTTCAGCTTTAAAAAGCAAATAACCTCAAAGACACAGTTTGACCTTAATCACAGGGTATAATCGATTCCGCCAATTTTCGCTTCCTGCAGAGACTGTCCGTCATATTTGGCTTCCACCGAGACTGTCCGCAAACTCTTGCTTCCTGCAGAGACAACTGTCCTCGAGGAATGGCTTCCTGCCGAGACTGTCCGCGTGACTCTGCTTCCTGCAGAGAGCCTCTGCAGGAAGCAGAATCACGCGGACAGTCTCTGCAGGAAGCCATTTATCATGTACAGAAGTCTCGGCAGGAAGCAAGAGTTCGCGGACAGTCTCGGCAAAAGCCAGATATGATGTACAGTCTCTGCAGGAAGCGAAAATTGGCGGAATCGATTATACCCTGTGTTAATTGTGAGCTTGAAACCTGTTTTTGGGACACATGCAAACAGTGCAAACCCAGTTCAGATGCCAAAGAAAGTGGTGTCTAAAAAGGGTCAACACTGTTTGCATACAGGAATAATAAAAAATTCTATGGAAAATACAGTGAAAGTGAAAACATTTGCTAGAAGCCCCTAAAACTTGAAATGGACTCATCCAAATAATACGAATGGACAAGTCCACTAGCCAAAAAAGGGTTAAAGGAAGATGCCTCAAAGAGACAGTAATAGGCATTGATACAAGAAAGGCAGACTAAAACATTATACCAAAATATTGCTTGCATAGTGACAAACAGTAATATTGATAATAATAACATTAATAATAATCAAGATTTTATTTTCAGTTGTCAAAGACTTAGCTGATGGAGCAGAACCTGATAACGCTGTTCCATGTTAAGTTTGATCTGACTGGGGTCTGCTCTGTTTTGCTCGGGCACATCTGTTTTAGTATTGAAAATCTTTACAGAATTTCATTTTAATGATTATACAACTTAATCATCAACTTCAGGATTCTTGAATTTCAATATTAAAAATTCAAGATTTTATAAAATGACAGAAAGATAGATTTCATTTGTTGATAACTTTGTAGAACCTGTATGGAATAAATGTGTTCATTGACACATTGAAAATGATACAATTTTATAAAAAGTCATCATACACACATGCATTGAAATTGATTGATTGTCATAATTTCCCTCACTTTTCTTAAGGTGAATTGATACACTTTCAGGGGAAGCAACTCTGCTAGTCTCATTTTTGCTTCCCTTCTCAAAGAGAATCAACTCTTAAAGGAAAGAATTTGCTCCTCTTGGAGCAAATTCTTTCCTTTCAGAGTTGACTTCATTTTGGAAGGGCTGACTCTTCCAAGGAAGCAAACAGGAAGTCACAAAAATTGTTCCCCTTTGTAATATTTGTGGAAAAACACCATACAACTTAAATGTCAGATGTCTCTGAGATGGTTGTGTTTTCAAGGAGAAACGCTACTGTGTTTTCTTAATAAAGAAACGCGCCACACTACCATTATAAAATTCAAGGGTGCTCCCTTTTAGCCTTTTTTTGTGAGTGTGTGTGTGGAGGGGGGGGGGGGTGAGGGAGGGAGAAGGGAGGGGGTGTTGTCTTGCTGTTAAACAGGGGAATTAAAGGAGTGTGGTTTTTGAGGGATAACAGTTGTCCTGTTGGTGAGAGATGGACAGGAAAAGAGCTGGCATTTAGGCTTATGACAGAAGTAGGTTGGAATCAACCATAATAGTAAAGGCACACCCTAACCCATGTACAAAATGCTCTGTGCTCTTATTAGGAATAATATGGTACCTTTTCTGAAGGTACAGCTCAGATATGATATTGAATATGATCCAGGTACACATGGTTGCTTTGAAAATGGTGATTTTGGGCAAAAGATGCGTGGTAATTGATCACCCTTGGCATGTGTGAGGCATTTAGTATCAAAATTGATGGAAAAGAAGAAAAAGAAACAGTACATTCATTTCTTTGTCTAAATTCTTATTAAACCATGAGGCCACATTTAAAATATTTTTAATGGCAAAAGAAAAAGATTGAATTAGGGCCGTTTTCAGTTTTTCCAAATTGATAATGTCTAAACCATCTTGACAAGGCAGTTCTAAATGAGGGGTGACAACATATGCTTTGTATATACCCAATCAGACAAAAAATAGTGAGATATGCAACATGATGCAGAGCTGCAGGTAAGTTTGGATTTTAATGAAAATTCCAAGATAATTTTTCTTATTTCTGATCAAAAACAATTGTGACCCCTTATTAGATCCTTTTTGGCATGGCAGTTCTAAATGAGGGGTCACAACACATGCTTTTATGGAGAAATTACTGTAAATTACCCCTAAATTATCTCTGTTACCCTTACTTGTCCAGGTCATGGAGCACTGAACACTGCACTCCATACTGTTAATACAGTAGAGCTTCAATGGCTCGAACCCTGATGACTCGTTAACCCTGCCTGACCAGAACTCTCTCCTTTTGTCCCTAGAGGTCACTTTATATAGAAATAACCCTGAATGGCTAGAACTACCCTTGGCTGGAACTAATTTTCATGGTCCCAACCCTGTTCAAGCCAATGAAGTTCTACTGTTCGTGTATGTCTGTAATAATAAAGAGGAGGCCACGTATCTAGTGACCAAGAAAAAAAAGTTGAGGGGAAAATTGGTTTTGGCCTTGTCTGTCTATCTAACCATCTTTCAGTTACTCAAAAAATTAGCAGATGTGAAACAGAAGTACTGCTGAAGAAAGCATATCTATAATATGTGAATATTTTTGGTCAAGACCATGTTGTGGATGCCCAGATTAGCTTCTTAGAATATTTTAGAAATATTTGAATGAAATATGTGCCTTTTCCAACTTAGTCATGCTCTGTTGGAGCAACCTTTTTAACAAAATACCGTAATCGACCCATTTACCGCACCGTGCGCTTAACTTTTTCAAAATTGCAACAAAAAGATGTGGTTAAAATGTATTTAATAACCACATACTCAGAACAATGAAATGCAGGGTGACTAGAAAGAGGCAACATGGGTAGGACTGGAAATACTTTGTGTTTCTACTTTTCATGAGTTCCCTGTTAATTATTGGGTTTTGTGAGAGTTTCAAAGAAAAAGCAGTGTGCGCTTGTGCAGTTTGTCTGGAAATGGCCTTGGTGTGCGGTTATAGGGGCATGTGCGGTAAATGGGTCGATTACGGTATCTGAAAAAATGCTTCAGCTAAAATCTTTATATTTGGCATACAGTTACAGACTGGTAGGTTATCCTGGTCACAGGCACCAAAATATATCATGTATCATAGGGCCCTAGAGGGTTTAGGTATCTTCATACATTATTTTCCATAATAAATGCACTAGGCATAGTTGCTTTAGGTCAGAGATGAGCCCTATTTTGATAAATTCCATCGTAAATCTCATGGTGTGTTTATTTAAGGCTGCCAGCTGTGATCTAATATGGCAAAACACAGAAGATAGGGGATATATTGCATATTCATTGATCAGTTTTGTTAAATTTTCTTTTGTTTTATTATAGCCACATTATTTTCATATCAATTTTTGTAATATCTGCAACATAAAACTACCTCTTTTGTGTCATTAAGTTAACAAGTAAGTGAGTTGGGTGAGGTGGATGGGGTTGGGGATTGAGGAATGAGAATGGGGGTGGGGGGGGGGGGGAGCCAGCATGACCATATAAGGAATAATTGATATATGCAGCTAGATACTACAGCACAATGTTTGATTGACAGTTATGCTCAAACTCTTTACTTTTAGTCACTTCCTTCAAAATCTAATGACCAGTTTGTGTTGATATTAACCATCTGGTCAAGAGCCCTATCCCTATGGGGTTCTTGTCTAGGTCATTATTTCACATTTGAGGGTCAGAGGTCACATATTGACCATTTCACACTACAGTAGTTACTGTTCCTTGACCAACTATGGCAAGTTTTAATCAAAACTTTCATTAATTTGGAGCTACAAATTAGCCAATTTTGGAGGTCATTTTTGCAACATTTTTTTTTATTTTCTTTGTTAAACCATAGTTTAACATGTTATTGGACTTCAAAAGAATTACAAAACTGAGACTGTAATGAAATACCACAACATGTAATTCTTACAAAAATAGAGTGAGGAAACTTCAAATTTTGTTCCAAACTATTGTCTCCATTATTCTGAAGCTCAGATTATTAGGAATTTTGGCTGTTTTCCTTTCTGACAGCTCCAATAATCTTTATGCTCATGTATTTCCATTACTAAGATTAGATGGGTGGACATAAAGAGAGGCAATATCATGAGAGTGGTCAATAGCTTTGCCCGGTCAATTCCCAGTACACCCATTGATGACACTGTTGTTTGAACAAGCTTATAAGTCATGTAGCTGCCTTCTGGAGTTTGGCAAATACAGAGAGTATTTTGTGAAATCTCCTTGACTGTTTTTATTCACCCATAGTAAGCCAGTGTTGATGTTGCCGCCTATGTCTATGGTATGCAATACATTTTCTTGTACTTTTGTATGCCATACAAAAGTACAAGAAAATGTGTTGCATACCACTGACATAGGCATCAACATTGACCCCATTTTACCACAAATGATCAAGTTTTCCTTTAACTTCACATTACATGTAATGTACTCCTGCAAATGTCTCTATTTTTGCATGTTCTTTCTATTGGGACTGTTTTGGTTTTGGATTTATAAGCAACTTCTCGAATTGGCTTACCAAGTAATGGCCATTTGACTGACAACTAAAATTTTTTCGCTCCCTAAATCAAATCTGTGCAGCAGAGGTATGTAGATAAGTCTTGGGACAAACCTTGCTACCGAGCAATCGGGGTGCCTCAAATACATGTATTGGCAAGATTCTTGAATTCCCAAGACAGTAGATTCGCAAATGTTAGCATAAATAAAAACTCTTGCAAATAAGAAGCACTTAACAATTTGAAATATGAGTTCCAGCAAGCTATATTCGGTGCAGAGACAGAGCTTGAGCCTATTTGTCCATTAGAGAATATAATCAAGTTAAAACTTTCAGTGTTTTTGCAAATAACCAGACATGCAAACCTCAGTGTTTTTTGCGAACAACCAGGCATGCAGTGCTCTTACAGATAACCAGACAAGCAAACCAGTGATTTTGCAGACAACCAGACAAGTTAACTTTGGGGCTTTTTGCAGACAGCCAGACAAGTTAACTTTGGGGCTTTTTGCAGACAGCCAGACAAGTTAACTTTTATTAGTTTGCAGACTACAACACATGAAACTTCTGTGCTTATACAGAAAACCAGGTAATCAAACCAGTGTTTTTGAAGATAAACAGACAAGCAAACTTTTGTGTTTTTGCACAAACCAGATTTCATTGTTTTTGCAGATTTCCAGATAAGAGAACTTCAGTGATTTTGCAGATAACCAGAGAAGCAAACATCAATGTTTTTGCAGATAACCAGACACGCAAAGTTCAGTGTTCATGCACACAACCAGACAAGCAAACATTTAAGTGTTTTTGCAGATAACTAGCCAAGCAAACTTCAGTGTTTTTTGTAGACAACCAGACAAGCAAACTTCATTGTTTTCTGCAAACAACCAGACATGCAAACTGTAGGCATTTTTTTCAGATAACCAGACATGCAAACCTCAGTGCTGATATTGATAACCAATCAAACTTTCAATGTTTTTGCTGACAGCCACCAATGCAAACTTCAGTGCTTTTACAGAAAACCAGAGAAGCAAACTTCAGTGTTTTTGCAGATAACTAGACATGCAAACCTCAGTGTATTGCAGACAGCCAGGCATGCAGACTAAAGTACTTTCACAGATAACCAGATATGCAAACTTCAGTGTTTTTTGCAGATAACCAGACAAGCAAATATCAGTGTTTTAGCAGATACCCTGATAAGCAAACTTCTGTGTTTTGCAGATAACAGGATAAGCAAACATTCATGTTTTTGCAGATAACCTGATAAGCACACTTCAGTGCTTCCACTGATAACCAAAGAACCAAACCCTTGTGTTTTGACAGATAACTAAACAAGCAAAGTTCAGTGTTTTGCAGATAACTAGACAAGCAAATTTTAAGTTTTATTTATTTTTTTCTTGCAGACAGGCAGGCATGCAAACTTCAGTGCTTTTACAGATGACCTGATTAGCTAACTCAGCCAGATAAGCAAACACCAACCAGATAAGCAAATACAGTGTTTTTTGCAGATAGCAAGACAAGAAAAATACAGTGTTTTTGCAGACATCCAGACATGAAAAATTAGTGCTAAACAGATTGCTGGATAAGCAGTGATTTGCAGACAACAGACATGCAAACTACCATGCTTTCACAGATTACCAGATTAGCAAATTTCTGTGTTTTTCAAAATAACCAGATGAGCAAAATTTATGTATTTTTCAGATAACCAGACAAGCAGACTTTTAGTGTTTTTGCATACAACCAGACATGCAATCTTCAGTGCTTTAACATATAATAAGATAGGCAAATCTCTGTGTTTTTGCAGACATTCAGAGATGCAAACTCCCGTGCTTGTTAGCTCACCTGAGCCTATGGCTCAGGGTGAGCTATTGTGATCACCCAGTGTCCGTCGTGCGTCGTCCGTCGTCAACAATTTGCTTTAAATGACATCTTCTCTGAAACCACCAGGCCTAGGGCTTTGATATTTGGTATGAGGCATTGTCTAGTGGACCTCTACCAAGTTTGTTCAAATGGTGGCCCCAGGGTCCAAAATGGCCCTGGGGCAGGGGGTCTTGTGTTCGAAACTAAAATACACTTAAAAATCTTCTTCTCCAGAACTGCTTGGCTCAGATGCTTGAAATTTGGTTAGTAGCATTTCTCAGTGGTCCTCTACCAAGTTTGTTCAAATGCTGGCCCCAGGGTCCAAAATGGCCCCAGGGCAGGTAGTTTTGGGTTCGAAATAAGAATATACTTAAAAATCTTCTTCTCCAGAACTGCATGGCTCAGATGCTTGAAATTTGGTATGTAGCATTGCCTAGTTGTCCTCTACTAAGTTTGTTAAAATGGTGGCCCCAGGTTCCAAAATGGCCCCGGGTCAAGGAGTCACAGGTTTGAACCATAGAAATACATAGAAAAATTTTCAAAAATCGTCTTCTTCAGAACTGCTTTGCTCAGATGCTTGAAATTTGGTACGTAGCATTGCCTAGTGGTCCTTTACTAAGTTTGTTCAAATGATGGCCCCAGGGTCCAAAATTACCCCACCCCAGGGGGTCCTGGGTTTGAACAATAGAAATACATAGAACAATATTCAGAATCTTCTTCTTCAGAACCGCAGTGCTCAGATGCTTGAAATTTGGTATGTAGCATTGCCTAATAGTCCTTTACCAAGTTTGATCAAATGGAGGCCCCAAGATCCAAAATGGCCTTGGCATGGAGTCAAAGGTGCGAACCATAGAAATGCATAGAAAAATATTCAAAAACCCTCTTCTTCAGAACCGCAAGGCTTTGATGCTTGAAATTTGGTATGATGCATTGCCTAGAAGTCCTTAACCAAGTTTGTTCAAATAGTGGCTCCAGGCTTAAAAATGGCCTTGCGGCAGGGAGTCCTAGCTTTGAACCATAGAAATAACTAGAAAAATATTTAAAAATCTTCTTCTTCAGAACCACTTGGCTCAGATGCTTGAAATTTGGTATTTGGCATTGCCTAGTAGTCTTTTACCAAGTTTGTTCAAATGATGGCCCCAAGGTAAATAATGGCCCTGCCCCAGGGAGTCCTGGGTTTGAACCATAACAATACATAGAAAAATAATCAAAAATCTTGTTCTTCAGAACTGCTTGGCTCAGATACTCAGAAATTTAGTATGTAGCATTGCCTAGTGGTCCTTTACCAAGATTATTCAAATGATGGCCCCAGGGTCCAAAATGGCCTAACCCCAGGGGGTCCAGGGTTTGAACCATAGCAATACATAGAAAAATATTAAAAAATCTCCTTCTTCAGAACCATTTGGAAATGGTTGCAAACTATCAGGTTTGTTCAAATGGTGACCCTAGTTTGACCTTTAACCTTTTTGCTCAGGTGAGCGATTCAGGGCCTCTTGGCCCTCTTGTTTCAAACAACCAGTTAAACAAACTTCAGTGCTCTTATAGATAACCAGACAAGCAAACTTCTATGTTTTACAGATGACCAGAGAAGCAGTTATCAGTGTTTTTGCAGATTACCAGACAAGCTAAATTCAGTGCTCATTCACATAACAAGACAAGCAAACTTAAGTGCTTTTACAGATAAATCAGACAGGTAGATTTCAGTGATATTGCAGATAACCAGATAAGCAAACATCAATGTTTTTGCAGATAACCAGATAAGTAAACTTCATTGCTTTCACAGATAACCAGATAAGCAAACCTGAGTGTCTTGACAGATAGATAATCAGACATGTAAACATCAGTGCTTTTACAGAGAACCAGACAAGCAGACTTCAGTGCTTTTACAGATATCAAGACAAGCAAACTTCAGTATTTTTGCTGATGATCAGACAAGCAAACTTAAGTGTTTTGCTGAAAACTAGAGAAGCAAATTTCAGTGTTTTTGCAGACAACCAGACATGCAGACCATAGTGTTTAACAGATAATCAGACAAGCAAACTTCAGTGTTTTCCAGATCAAGACAAGTAAACTTCAGTGTTCTGCAGATATCCAGACAAGCAACCTTCAGGGTTCATTTCCACAGATAACCAAACAAACAAAGCCTTATTGTTTTTATAGATAACCAGACAAACAAACTTCAGTATTTAATGTTCTTTCAGATAGCCAGATAAGCAGACATCTGTGTTTATACAGATAACCAGATAATCAGACTTCAGTGTTTTTACAGATAACCAGAGAAGCAAACTTCAGTGTGATAAACAGACAAGCAAACTTTAGTGTTTTGCAGATAACCAGACAAGCAAACTTCAGTGTTTTAACAGATAACGAGAGACACAAACTTCAGTGTTTGAACAGATAACCAGAAAAGCAAAATTCAGTGTTTTAACAGATAACCAGACAAACAAACCTTAATGTTTTTTTTACAGATAACCAGAGAAACAAACTTCAGTGGTTTAACAGATAACCAGACAAGCAAACTTCAGTGTTTTTACAGATAACCAGACATGTAGATTCAGTGTTTTTACATATAACCAGATGAGCAGACATCAGTGTTTTTACAGATAACCAGATAAGCAGACTAGTCTTTCGTGTTTTAATAGATAACCAGAGAAGCAAACTTCAGTGTAAATAAACAGACAAGCAAACTTCAGTGTTTTGCAGATAACCAAACAAGCAAAATTCAGTGGTTTCAACAGATAACCAGACAAGCAAACTCCAGTGTTTTTACAGATAACCAGACAAGCAAACTTCAGTGTTTTTACAGACAACCAGATGAGCAAAATTCAGTCTTTTAACAGATAACCAGACAAGCAAAATTCAGTGTTTGTACAGAAAACCAGATAAGCAGACTTCAGTGTTTTTAACAGATAACCAGAAAAGAAAACTTCAGTGAAGATAACCAGACAAGCAAAGTTTAGTTTTGTGCAGATAACATGACTCTTTTGCATCTAACCAGGCAAGCTTAATTTAGTTCATTGCAAATAACTAGACAAGGACTATTTAGTGCATATGAGAGAACCAGGCAAGTTAACTTCAGTGCATTTGCAAATAATTTAGACAGCACAAGCTAGTGCTTTTGCAGACAACTTAACTGAATTTTCTGAACAGACTACAGTAGAACTTAAGTGGCTCTAACCATGATAGCTTGTTTACCCTGCCTAGCTAGAAATGGTTCTTGGGTCCATAGAGATCAGTTTATATAGAAACTAGCCCTGGATGGCTGGAACTACCTTTGGCTGGAACTAATTTTCTTGGTTCCAAGCCTGTTTCAGCTGTAAAATATTCACAACTTTTGATAGTGTAAAGATTTCAAGGACTTTTCTAGCATTATTTTTTTTGCAAAATTCAAACAGAATATGTACTATACCAAAATTATGAACTTCCAGCAACCTGAAATGGTTTGGGAGGAGAATATGTATGGCATTTGCTGACTGAGAGGATTAATTAATTGACTGTCAATCAGAGAGACACTTTAGGGTAACAATATAGCATGCTTGGATGATAGTAAACAATTAATGCTGATGCTGCTGCATGGCATAAATGCCAAAAGAGAGCATTGTTACTCAAATTAATCTTCAAAGTATCATATGCCTTCAGTAGTATTCAGTCAGATGGATGATTGGATGACTTGCAATCTTACATCCTTTTCAATAGTATTTCAGGCAATTTTACATACTTTTCAATAGTATTTCAGGGATATTAAGACGATACTGGGCAGATATTGAAAGGCTGTGTGCAATGGAATTCCATATGGGATTCAAACTGGCCAGGGTTTAACCCACTGAGCTACTGGGCTCCTCATTCAGAAAGATAATCCATGCACAGACGTATTTATTTCTCTCCTACTTGGGGGCTACAGTTAAAGTAACCCCCTGCCTCCATTTTCCATTTTCAAGTGATGCCAGATTTATTTTGAATCTATAAATGGGTATGGAAAATCAGAAAAAAGTCAGGTAAAAGTAGGGGAACTGAGTTGCAGACCTGCAAGTTATGATCCAGCAGCAAGACTTGAATCCAGAATGACTATGCAATAAATCGGACAAATATCTTAGATTTTTCTTATGACTTTTGTTTTGTGTAAGAAAAAATTAAATTCTTTAAACCTTATTTCAGTGGAAGAATATGTTGGTACAGAAAAATCCATATGTTCTTTGTTGTAAACTTGAAAAATAAAGTAACTTCTTTTTACTCCATTAGGTGGTGATTTTCCATGGGACTACATTTTAATCAATGTGGCTTTAATTAGCCCTACCCCATGTTTGTTTTTCTTTGTACCCCTACTGCAAGTTTGATTATTTTCTTTATTTTTTCACCTTTGAGGAAAGTAATCACTGTTATTAAAACTCTTGGCAAAGTCACCAGAATTATCTTAAGTATTGGGGCACTTTAAACAGTTGCCTGAATCATCATAAAATTTGAATAATTTGAATTTAATATTATACTGCAAAAATGCTAAGTATTAAGACAGATAGAGCAAACAGTGCAGACCCAGATCAGACCAATCTGAGCAAACTATGCAGACCCAGATCAGACTTCTCATGGAGCAGTCTGATCAGGGCCAACACTGTTTGCCATTCCAACTACATCTTTGCATTATTGCATTGTAAAACCAAAATGTTCCATTTTTAAGACCATTCAGTCTATCACTCTCCCCTTTATTTACTTCCAAATCGTGGAAGTAATTATGTGTATTTGATATGTGTGCTTATCAGATTTTAACAGCTGTTTGCTGGAGAAAGTGAAGTACTGCATTATGGTGATTTTTTTTTAATTTTTATGGTAAAAGAAATCACTGGTCAAAAGGCAAATAGTGCAGTGCAGACTCTGATTAGACTGTTTATCTAG
Organism: Ctena decussata; assembly: GCA_963989385.1. Lineage (NCBI taxonomy): Eukaryota > Metazoa > Mollusca > Bivalvia > Lucinida > Lucinidae > Ctena > Ctena decussata. The sequence goes on along the minus strand of OZ022506.1, from coordinate 39,702,929 downwards.
CAGCAGTCTTATTTGGGTTTACATTTTCGCTTTGGAAATATTTCCCAGTATTTTGGATCATTATGGTTAAACAACACTGCAGAAAATTTTCTGTAAAGCTGAGCAGGTTTTTCTATTCTCATCAATTATTAACTGGCTGATAATCAGACCGCACAGTAGCTCTGTATCCAATGAAATTAAACTGTGTGTTGGTCATGTGACTTTGATGGACAGGGAGGTGGATCTTATCTTACACTATCAGTGAATGTACTGAAATCGTAGTTTTTGGCAGTGTTTTGGCAGTGTTTTGATTTCGCAAGATTTTGTGACAATATTTGTTACTTTGTAAATTGGATTATTGTGAGTAAATAAAAGTGGACTGATATTGATCAAGGGTAGATAACTGATTTCATTGATGGTAAGAGTTGTAGTAAACTTTTTGTTATCATTATTTTCTGTTAATAGCTCGATTATTGATAATTTGGGAATCAAGAGAAATTTAGAATTTTGCAAATCGTATCTTCCTTTAGTGGCTTATGAATTTTGTAAATATTTTTATGTATCTTTCTATATGTATAAAATATGTTTGTTGTGGAAGAGCAAGGGGATGAGAGATCAGAGGTGGGTCCCAGCACAGCAAACTGAAGTCAGTGTGACGTTATCATGGCGCATTGATGTCAATATGACATCATTTTTGATGTCAATATGACATCATTTTGACATCATGTGCCTGCTGGGTGGAATTGAATGAAAGCGGGAGACATCACAATGGAGAAGTTAGGTGTGTGTGTTGTGTGTGTGTGTGTGTGTGTGTGTGGGGGGGGGGGGGGGGAGGGGGGGGAGAGCGCCTGGTCTGGAGGATGGGGTGAGTAACTGGGGATTCTTTTGCTGGCATTTATCAGGAATCACTGTTTGTTTTACAAAATGGATATTTACTACTGCTAAATGTGCATACACTTTTGCACTGTTTCAGTAAATAAATTTTTACCAGTCAGAACTTTTTCCAGTCTGTACCATTTCAATAAATCATAGACTTTACCAGACTGAACTTTCAGTCAGCTTTATGCCTTCAGAACTTTGAGTTAGCCTTGTGCAGGTCTTAGTGAGTATGCTTCCAGTTTGAATTTTCAGTCAGTTTTTTGTCCATTCAGAACTTTCAGTCAGCTTCCTGTCAGTCTGAATTTTTAGTTAGCTTTTGCCATTCTGAGTCTGTTTTTTGCTAGCTTTAAGTCAGATTTCACCAGTCTGAAATCAGAATTATCAGTCAGCTGCTTCTTGGAATCTAAACGTCAGTCATCTTGTCACATCTTTTTGCCAGTCAGAACTTTTATAAAAAATTATAGTGAGATTTCTGTCGATCTGAACATTGTCAGAATTCTGTCAACTTTGTACCAGTCCCAATATTTCGTCAGAACTTTCAGTCAGAGTCATCTTTCTTCTACCTGAATGAATTTTAATTTACCAAAAGCCAGTACTGAATTTTCAGTCAGCAGTCTGCATCTAAACGTTAGTCAGCTCTTTGCAAATTTTTAACTTCCCGTCAGCTCTCACCAAAACTTTTTTGCCAGTCTTCCCTCTAGATTGTTTCAGTTCTGTTTCACAAATTGGGATACATTTTTCTGAAATTGTTACACAATTACAGATTCTTTTAGAGTTTTGTGCTCTGAAAAACTAAGCATTAGATTTACAGTGTTTGAGCTTGCTAAAAGGCAGCAAAAGTAAGTAGTTTGATACATTAGATTTACAGTGTTTGAGCTTGCTAAAAGGCAGCAAAAAGTAAGTAGTTTGATACATTAGATTTACAGTGTTTGAGCTTGCTAAAAGGCAGCAAAAGTAAGTAGTTTGATACATTAGATTTACAGTGTTTGAGCTTGCTAAAAGGCAGCAAAAGTAAGTGGTTTGATACATTAGATTTACAGTGTTTGAGCTTGCTAAAAGGCAGCAAAAAGTAAGTAGTTTGATATATTAGATTTACAGTGTTTGAGCTTGCTAAAAGGCAGCAAAAGTAAGTAGTTTGATACATTAGATTTACAGTGTTTGAGCTTGCTAAAAGGCAGCAAAAAGTAAGTAGTTTGATACATTAGATTTACAGTGTTTGAGCTTGCTAAAAGGCAGCAAAAAGTAAGTAGTTTGATACATTAGATTTACAGTGTTTGAGCTTGCTAAAAGGCAGCAAAAAGTAAGTAGTTTGATACATTAGATTTACAGTGTTTGAGCTTGCTAAAAGGCAGCAAAAGTAAGTAGTTTGATACATTAGATTTACAGTATTTGAGCTTGCTAAAAGGCAGCAAAAGTAAGTAGTTTGATACATTAGATTTACAGTGTTTGAGCTTGCTAAAAGGCAGCAAAAGTAAGTAGTTTGATACATTAGATTTACAGTGTTTGAGCTTGCTAAAAGGCAGCAAAAAGTAAGTAGTTTGATACATTAGATTTACAGTGTTTGAGCTTGCTAAAAGGCAGCAAAAAGTAAGTAGTTTGATACATTAGATTTACAGTGTTTGAGCTTGCTAAAAGGCAGCAAAAAGTAAGTAGTTTGATACATTAGATTTACAGTGTTTGAGCTTGCTAAAAGGCAGCAAAAGTAAGTAGTTTGATACATTAGATTTACAGTGTTTGAGCTTGCTAAAAGGCAGCAAAAAGTAAGTAGTTTGATATATCAGATTTACAGTGTTTGAGCTTGCTAAAAGGCAGCAAAAGTAAGTAGTTTGATACATTAGATTTACAGTGTTTGAGCTTGCTAAAAGGCAGCAAAAGTAAGTAGTTTGATACATTAGATTTACAGTGTTTGAGCTTGCTAAAAGGCAGCAAAAGTAAGTAGTTTGATACATTAGATTTACAGTGTTTGAGCTTGCTAAAAGGCAGCAAAAAGTAAGTAGTTTGATACATTAGATTTACAGTGTTTGAGCTTGCTAAAAGGCAGCAAAAGTAAGTAGTTTGATACATTAGATTTACAGTGTTTGAGCTTGCTAAAAGGCAGCAAAAGTAAGTAGTTTGATACATTAGATTTACAGTGTTTGAGCTTGCTAAAAGGCAGCAAAAGTAAGTAGTTTGATACATTAGATTTACAGTGTTTTAGCTTGCTAAAAGGCAGCAAAAAGTAAGTAGTTTGATACATTAGATTTACAGTGTTTGAGCTTGCTAAAAGGCAGCAAAAAGTAAGTAGTTTGATACATTAGATTTACACTGTTTACCACTCATTTTTCTCTTCCTGTAAAAAAGATGGAGCATTGGCTGGTCGAAAAAATACAGTAGATAGTTTCCAGGAACATTCTGAAATTAAAAGTTAGCCTTGCAAAATTATCATGGTTTAAGCATGGAAGCAAAATCAGCATCAAGAGTAGCATGTGAAAATTATGCAGCCAGCTATAATTTGTTTCTTTTTGTACGTAAAAGAATCTTTCGAAATCAAATTTATTGAAAGTTAAAGATATTTAATTGTTTTCTGAAGTTAAATATGAGATTGAACAATAATGAATAAATGAATATTCCTTACTTAATTATTGCTGTATGAAAAAATAATATTGGTATTATTTTCAGAATTTTGTCTCCAATTTAGATAACCTGATATTGATTTCATAAGCAGTGTGGAAGACAAAATTAGGTTGCTTTCATTAATTTGGCTGTACATGGTTAATATGAACACGGAGCCCCGGTTAAAAAATTTTGGAGGGAAAAACAAAATATTTTTCTTATTTCTCCATTAAACATATGTTTGAGTTCACATCAGAAATGCCTATTTGAGTCATTTCTGATGAGGACCCACAACATATGTTTTAAATAAAAAGCCAAATTTTTATGGTCCATAATTTTGCTTATTTGGAGCTCAGGTGGGGAACGATCAATAATTTGTCATTTGGTGTCTTCTAGGTGTCATCGGCTTACACCTTGGAATATCATGTAGATGGCTTTTTTCATTTCCGCCACCTTGATTAGGTATTGTTCGGTCGTAATAACATCAATATGATGAAACAATTCAATAATAGCAAATAATGTAATATTAATATAGACAACAGAAGAAAATAATTCACAAATATCTGCCGATGTTTCAAACGTGGATGGATGGACAACATGCGATTTTATGTCCTCTTCAACAGTATTGCAGTCATATCAGGACAGTAGCCGGAAGGCTCTGTGAAACTCCAGTTATGGTTGAAAAGATTATTGCCTTCAGTAGGAAAGGAATCGAGTCCAGATTGCATGATGATTGTAAAATTATTGTGGATACTATATAAATTCAGTCACAGAAAACACTTTGATAGTATTTTTTTTCAATATTGTTGAAAAGTAATTTTAGATGTAAAGATATATATATATATTGATGTATATCATCAACTCTGCCAAATACTTTACCTTCCAGTAAAGCCGAAATTTGAGCATGATGCCTATGGTGGGAATATGAACTGCTGAAGGAGCAGTTGCCACCTGCATGTGGCCTGACATGTATTACTTAAATAGATATTTCTTTTCAGGTAGATTGTAACTAACTGGCTGATTTTTGCAGCCAGATCTGGGCCTTGTCACAAATAAAATTATTATGTTTTGATATTTCCTCAACTATAATGGTAAAAAAAAAAAATGTAAATTTTAATGAGTCTTGTACCAACAAACTTAACATAAACTGTAGGTGTCTGTTTTGATGTTCTAGCTGTCAATTAATATAAATTGTAACATCATTCTATCTTCATTACCTATGTGTAATATACATTAGCTGTCAATCACTGGGTGACAACATTGACAACTGAACATCTCCATTAAATAATTAAAATCTTTATTCCCCTGCTTCATTAACATTTTATTTACATCTGGGGCTGCTTGTTCAAAACTAATAAGATATGCCAATAATTTTTGCTGAAAAAATGTGAGAAGCTTTTGCACTGCAAAAGCTTCTCACATTTTATCAACAAAAATATCAGTGTATTTGATTATTAAGTTGTAAAACACTTAACAAGTTGACCTCTTAACGAGCTTGTTAGGCTAGCAATGCTTTGAACAACTGGGCCCAGAACTCCAGATAAGATGGGGAGTCTGTGTACCTCAGAGGGTTAAGTGCTGGCCTGCTATGCAATTTTGCGGTCTCAGCTTCAATTTCTGCTGAAGGCAGAAATCTTTTCAACTATAAACAGGATTCCATTGCACATAATCTACCATTATCACCCTCTCACCATCTTGATATTACTGAAATACTGTTTAAAAGGATGTAAAATGGCAGGTCATCCATCCATCCAGGTAAGGGTGAGGTTTAATGATAATTCAGGAATATTTTTTGTTATTTCTCCACACAAAAAAAAAAAAAAATTGAATTTTGACCCCTCTCTAAAACTGCCTATCATAAAACATTATGTTCTGGCCCCTCAGTAGAACTGTCTCTCACACATTTTACGTTATGGCCGTCACTAGAACTGATGCCATTTTGGCCCCTCACTAGATTGCCCCTCATAAACATGATCTAGCCCCTCACTAGACCTGTCTGAGGCAGGCTCTGGCCCCTCACTCAAAGTACCCTCATAAACTTATGATCTGGTCACTCACTAGAACCACCTGAAGCAAGTACTGTTCCTCATAAAAAAACTTGTTCTGGCCCCTCACTAGTGCTGCCTGAGGCAGGTTTTGGCCCTTCACTATAACTGCCCCTCATACAAACTTCAGTTCTGGCCCCTCACCAGAAGTGCAAGGGAGGGGCATTTCTGTTGAGGGCTCAGAACACAAGCCTCCAAAATGTCCAAAGCCCACCATAATTATATGGAGCTCTTTAGATAATTAAGTCTTTATTCTTAGCTTCATTAACATTTAGTAAGAAATAATTAATATTCATAAAAAATTTTCCTTCCTCATAATCTTAGTAGTTAATTTGAATAAATCAATTTACTTTCTTTATAAGTCAACTTTTATTGGCAAGGGTGTAACTTTTGCCTTCATTTATAAAATATTGCTGTGACCTCCATGTAAAAGACTAAAAGCACTTTGATCGTCTATAGAGGAATGTTGGGCTGCAGAGCAAGATGTTGTTTAGCCCTGAGCTACAGTAGTCTTTTTTGGTTTGCTCATGTTTGCATAATATGGAGACTCCTAATGACCAACATTGTTTTAACTACTAAGCCCAAATTTGACAGCATTATCATGGAGCATTGCTCAGTTTGGCTTAACATGGCCTTATGGTGATTTGGTATTTAGGGGCAGCAACTCTCCCATTTTCATTATTGTCTCCCTGGTGAAAGTAAATGTTTCCCATAGCCTAGTGGTCCGTTGGGGCAGTGGTCCGTAGAGGCCAACAGTGATTGTTCTATGACTGTCAGCATATGAAAGGCAGAGTCCTGGTCCCTCTCTTTTTGCAGCCTAATACTTCCTTGATTGCAAAAGGTACCTGTTTGCTGCCGGGTCACCAGAAGGAGTTTTCCAGTTGCCGCCCAAACCAAGATTCAACTTGCAACCTTCTACACCATAACAGAGTCACTCTAACCATCGCATAATTTTATGTCACAACTAAATAACAAAATACCATGTGACCACCATAGCCAAGCAAATTCTGTTTCTTTGTCTGACATAACTATATGGCTGACCATCTCATTGTCAGTCATGGTCATGTAAAATGTTTCATGGTAATATAGGAATGGTTCTCCAATTCAGTCAGTTTCATATAGTCCAACTATGTCAGGTGTGTGTATTTTTTCGGAATACAATGTAATTGCAAGTGTAATTTATCCATATTCGGCATGTGCCAAGTTCACCAAATTTGCTCTCTAATGGGAGCAATTAGGGCTCATTAGGTAGGGGACATTGTATGGTAGGTTGTCAAATTGCCAGGTGAAAATTACTACGGTATTTGACACATGCAGAGGTAGGTTTGTGGTTTCGGTTCTTGGGTTCAGCTAGTATGTTTATTATCCCCCGCCAAAGGCGGAGGGATATAGTTTTGTCCATGTCCGTCCTTCCATCCGTCTGTCCATCTGTGGCCATAACTAAGTAACCATTGAAGGGAATTTCATGAAACTTAAAGTAAATGTGTATCACTATAACACAATATTGCACATAAACTTTTGTCAGAATCGTATGAGTAGTGCATGAGTTAGTGCCCTTGAATCAATTTATAATTGACAGATTCAGCCATAACTTAGTATTCAGTAAATGGAATTCTACAAAACTTATACTAAGTATGTATTACCATAACAGGGTGGTGCCTGTCAAATTTGTTATACTTGCTTCAGTAGTGTTAGAGTTAATGCCCTTGAATTACTTTAAAATAAACAAATTTAGTCATAACTGAATAACCAATGAATGAAATTTCATGAAACTTATAACAATTATCTATTGTCATAAAATGGCAGTGCACATCAAGTTTGGTCATGATAGCATCAGTAATGCAGGAGTTATTGCCCTTGATTTGATTCAAAATACACAAATTAGACATAACTCAGGCACCATTGAATAAAATTTCTTGAAGCTGGATATAAATATGTATCACCATAGGGCTGTGATGCAGAGGCAAGTTGTTTTGAATGGCCTCACTTATACCGGGGTTATTGCCCTTGAAGGATTTACAATCAACAGGTTCAGTCGTAGCTAAGTAACCAGTGAATGAAATTTTATCAAACTTAAATAAGCCATAAACACACGGGGTAGGCGGCAATCAAAAACGCTCATGCAATCAACAAACTTGGATCAAAAATCATGAGAAACAGCGTTTTGGATTGCAAATTATCGCCAATTTGCAATCGAAAATGCTGTTTCTGATGGGTTTTTTATCCGCGTTGCGACAATTTGCAATCAAAAACGCTGTTTCTAATGGTTTTTGATCTGCGTTAATCGATTGGTAAGAGCGTTTTCAATTGCTCCCTTCCCGGTGTGATAAACAAAGCAGCCATTTCAGTGGGGGTTATAAATTCAATGAATTTGCTTGTTAAGGACAACTTTTGGAATGAAATAGAATTACTTAACTCTCAACAGCCTTGAAAAAAACTATTTTTTTTCCTCCATTAATTTTTCAGTGCTGCAGTAAAATCCAGCTTACCCAATCAGTGTCTCCAAATATGACAAAAAATTTTATAGACAGTTTTCATAATATAAAATCTTGAAATATTGTTTTCCTTACATTTATGGTCAACCTTCATCTGGCTGTCTCCTGTTACTAATTGCCATTGACACCAGTTGCTGTAACTGTCCTGAAATGTCAAAAGCAGACGGCAAATTTTACGTCTGCAGAATTTAAAAAAAAAATTATGTCCAAGCTATTTCATATTTGAAAGTCAAAGACTAGAGGGCAAACAGTATAGGTCCAGATGAAGCCAGCAGCCAGCTGGAAGCCAGTTTGTTTGGCTCTATGCTGGTAGCAAATTCAACTACATGTACAATGTCATGTATTTTCATTTTGGTACTATGTTAACAAAACTTAGTAAATTTATGTCCAAGAATGATGGCTTAATGGCAAACAGTGCAGACCCAGATCAGACTCAGGAGCAGTCTGATCAGGGTCTACACTGTTTGGCTCATTCACTTCTGTCCCAAATTTTACTGTTAATTTGGTTCTTGTATCTAATTAATTCTAATTAGTCATAATGATTGCATTATAGTATCTACATAGACACAAGTCTCTGTATATGTCTTATGAATCATTTATAAAGTAGACATATAAATTGACAATAAGTTGACAGTTTGTTATGTTATGATCTTACAAAATCATACAAACTAATGTAAACAGGCTCCCGATTTTATAACATCTTTATTGTTTCCGTATTTGTTTGGTGTTTCGTTATTGTTAGTTGACAGAGTTTGGTGTTCTGGGTGTAGTTTGTTTCCGAAGTTTTTCACTTACTTTGTCTAACTTGTTGATAGCAGTCTTGGAATGGGCTTGCGGCAATAAGAATTTAGTACACCTTTGCCTATGCAGAAGAGTGCATATGCCATAACATTGGGTTTTGTAGTTTGAGTATCCATTAGGATCAAATTTATTGTTAGTGTTCACAACATCCCTGCTTGTGTCCATGATTAAATTAACATACTTTAACAGTTGCATTCAGCTCAGAGAAATTGTCCCATTTGTTGCACTATAATATCTTCTGACAATTCTTGCTTAGAAATTGGTTTTGCCATACCGCAATTATCTTCTTAGAAATTTGTTGTGCCATGCTGTGATTATCTTCTTAGAAATTGGTTCTACCATACTGTGATTGTCTTCTTAGAAATTGGGTCAGCCATTCTACAGAGGTTTTTCAAATAACAGTATACATGCATGCATTTACCATGACAGGCAGGTGGACTTCTCTGCAATGAATAATTTTTAGTTGCTGTAGCTTAAGTCCACATCACTGAAATCTGTTTTATCTGCATTGCTGCTTTGCATTAACCTGAGTCTGCTGTCTTTATTTCTCAGATGCATTCCTTAATGCTTTCAGAGGATCTTTCTTCAAAATTTATTTTATCATCGTCAGTGCTTTTTCTATAACACTTAACTCCATAATAACTTTTATTTCATTGATTACACCAAACTCTATGTTGTCTCCGTCAATCACTATTTCTTCTTCCTTCAGTTCACTTAACTTTGCTGCTACATGCTTGTTCTTGGTTATTTTCTGATTTTGCTGTCTTATTTCCTCATTTTCATCACCAGAGTCGCAGCTGTGTCTTTGTATTTCATTATTGTAACTTTCTGTAATTCATATTCGTAACTTTCTGTTTTCATTCAAAGTAATGACTCAGATCTTCTTTAACGGATTACTCTTAAAGCACCAAAAATGCAGACCACATAACTTAAGTACACAAAATTTCAAAACATGTTTCATCCAAGCTACATTGTAACTAGATTTTAAAGACTAGGGGGCATTAACAGTGTAGATCCAGATGAGGCAGCTCATAATGAGTCATAATGAGCTGCCTCATCTGGACCTACTCTGTTTGCAAACTCTACTAAATATCATTTTTGGCGCTTCCAGTTTTGGTGTGTTAATTTTGCTCTGATTTTAGTATGTGATTTCCCTTCTTTGTTGTGAAAATGAAAGTTTAATACAAGCATTGTTGAGTTTTTGATACCAGAAACTCAATCCAGACACAGTGTTAGATAATGAAGGGTTAGGCCACCTGAATCTGTCGTAAATTTCAACTAATCATTACCTGTCAGCCCTTGTATCTTATGATCCTCGGCGTATACAAGGGTCCTGGCTCAGTCACGAAGGCAGTTGCGCTTGAGTGTCGGCTGTTTAGTTATTCATTCCTTGCAATTATGAATTTATACTCATTAATCGGTTAGTTTATGATGTTTTGGTTCATGGTTTTTATTGTCAAACTTTTCAGTGATTTTGTTGCATCAGGCCATACTGGCTTAACTTTGAAAATCTACTGGCGTTCAAGAAAAATATTTTGCAATTGCATACAGCTATGGCTCTTTTGAATTATTAAGGAATTAAAGAATTAAAAACTATAAGTTCTGCAACTATCTGAGGATGTAGAAAAATATATCTGGCAAAGAGTACAAACTCTGATCAGTTTACACCAATGCAAAAGTTGATCTGGGTCATTGTTGTTTCACACGTCCTTTTCTCATGGTTTTCTCTTTTGTAATGCACTACTAGTCTCAACAGAACAAGTTATGCTCATATAATTCGGAAGATATATTGTGACAGCGAAGTCAATTTCGTCCGACCTTCCAGTACATATTAGGAGTAATTGATCAAGTATTGATGATTCACTTTTCTTACGGCCTTGATTGACTAGTTTGGCCGCATTTCAACTAAAGTCATTTACTACATTGTCGGTCAGCTTTTGGTTAGAGTCCCATATTGTGTGGTGTTTACCGGTACATGGTGCTGTTTCACAAAGAGCATGTTTCTTATACATCCTCTTTTCTTTCAGATGTATCATTAACACCTTGAGCACCATGCAGTGACGAAAATAGCAGAATTCGCAAACAGCGTAGATCTTGATGAGGCGGCTCATTTTGAGCCGCCTCATCTAGATCTACACTGTTTGCCCACTAGTCTTTGATATCTCAATGTGAAATGTCTTGGACAAGGCATTTTTTTTAATTTTTGCAGACATAAATTTTGTTGTCTGCTTTTTGGTGCTTAAAGAGTTAATAGATAGCAATTTTAAGATAATTTCAATCATATAGAGCCAGTGAGAGGATGTATAAGAGGTAGTTTTGACTTTGAGATCATATTATATACTCTTCTTGATATTTCTGTTTGTGGTCCTAGGTCTGTTATATCCTTTTAGCTTTCATGTACAACAATCCTAGAAGAGCTGTTGTCATATTCACAAGGATCTGAGGGTTTTGGTTCAAATTTTTCAACACAGCAATATTAGGCAAGCTATACCACCATGTGACAGCTCTAGTTGTTCTAGCAGATTGGTTGCTACTTAACTTCAGACCTCACAGGATGACCTTAGTGATAACATCAAGCAGAAATTTGGTGAAGTCTTTCTGGACTATATTGAATTTTTTGCACAATTACTCTTAGTACTAGATTCTTGGACATTATAAACCATTGCCACTTTGAAGTCTTAGGAAGTAAAAAGTAAACTTATAAGCTGGTAGAATGCAAACAGCACAGACCCTGATCAGACTGCTCAGAGAGCAGTCTGATCAGGGTCTGCTCTGTTTGTTTAAGGCCATTTGTCCCATTATTTAGAATCGCTTCTGTTTTGTGGACACCAATCAAAATTCTATTGTTTGCACTTTTGAAATCGCTAGATGATTGTTCAGAACACTACTGGTTTCGTTTACTACAATGAAACTCGTAATTTTACCAACTAGCTGAACAAATTACTGTTTTTATCGATAGTTGTATCATGCGAGCTGTCAATAAGTTCCATGTATGAAATAGTTGATAATTAGAGACCTCGTATATCTGATGTATATTACAAAGGTTTCGCAGAAGGTCACATGACTTAATTAACCAATCATGTCAGTTGAATTCAATTATCAAAACACTTTAGGAAAATTGCTCCAATTTTGTATTTTAGTGAAGTACATTATTTCCCTTTCTTACAAAATTGAACCAATTTTGACCATGCAGAATGCTTGTCACTTTTTGACAAAAACTGTCCGATGTCTTTTTTTATTATTGCAAAAATTGCTATAACCCACTTAGACAAATACTGTATGGGCATAAGATCAACATAACAATATAATTATCCTTATTTTCTGAGAAACTACTGTTTGCAATGTTGAACTTGACAGCTTATTGTTTTCCTAAAAAAAAATATGTATGACTATTGAAATGGACTCCAAGTAGAATCTCACTTGGATTGATCACTGATTGCTTCAGGATAGTGTACGCTAGCTGTCTCTTGGATAAAATGCTGACTTTGACTTTCCTGCTTTTTTCAGTGAAAAAAAAAAGCAAAAAAGAAGAAAAAAAGAACAGAACGTGAAGCATCAATTTTATTTTAATTTTATTTTGATTGGCACAATAATTATTGTAAAATTGTTATAATAATTAATACAGTCTAGGATTTACAGGTCAGCATTCTGTTAAAAAAGAAGTAAAATAAAATCATGCAAATTGTATTTTTACAGAAATGTTGATGTTGCATGTGAGTTTGAATATTTTACCCAGATATTGGAAACCTGTCAATACATTTTGTATTTGAGTGAAGCCAATACTTGCAAAAAGAGAGTTTGGGCGCTGCTAGAAACTGCATGTGCATGAGGGCAGTCAGTATTAGCCATCATTTTGGACCTAAAGATAGCAAGGCTCATACATGGTCTTTGTGAACAGCAAAGACTTGGACAAGACTGCACATCCGTGGTCAGAGTCTTTGCCGTTCACATGATGCACAAACCTTCCTTTTTGCGTGTCATGGTACATTAAGCACGATGTTTGCAGATCACAACTCCTTTCTGTTCATTGCTAACCAGCACTTCTCTAATTTCCTGTACATGCCATGTTTTCGATCTTCCGAAATTCTGGTCTGCTTAAAATTCTGGTCTGCCTCTGTTCCTGTTAATTGGTCTGGGCAAGGTAAAGGCACCATAGGGCAAGTGTCAGTCAAGCCGAAGCTTAGCTCAAACAGGGTGTATTTGTTTCTGTTCTGTTTTCGGCTTAGCCCATTTATTTAACAGTTGATTGATTGATTGTTTAGGATTTAACGGCCCTTTGAGACAGTATTTCAGTCTATATCGGGCCGCCTCCCAGAGAAAAGGAGAAAGAAAAGAGAAATGATAGATGAGAGAAAAAATATAAACAACCCCCACCCGCACCTACTGCAAGCACAGTAGGCCCTTGCCCTACTATTATCCAAAGCAGTACGACGACCCGGCACTGAAAGTTACTCGCAGCGCCATCGCTCTACCCGACCACCCCCTGATTTTACAGAGTAAAGAGACAGAATCGAATGGCTTAGTTAACCCTTAAAGCACCTTAAAAGCAGACGACAAAATTTGCATCTGGAAAATTTACAAAAAATGTCCATGCTAAATCATATTAAGGATTCAAAAACTCACAGGAGGGCAAACAGTGTAGATCAAGATGAGGCGGCTCATTATGAGCCGCCTCATCTGGATCTGTGCTGTTTGCAAATTCAGTTTTTTTTCATTTTTGGCGTTGTTAGTACTAAACTATCATTTTTTCAGGCTCTAATAATTGGCATCACTCAAAATGCACTCACATATTTAGCCAGAAATATTCAGAATTTTCTTAGAACATAAAAGAGGTTTGGCAGTTCTAATCCATGGATTAATTTGCTTCCCCTCTGATGTTTGCAAAAAGAACATGAAGATTAGCCCAAACAACTTGATAGCCCTGGATGTTAATCTCCTGTTAATCTCTGTAAAACATAAGGGAACTCTGAGGTCAGCTCATGGTCCAGCCTTAAGTATCAGATTTGGAAAAAAACTCTTTTATGAGGGGTAGGGTTAGGCTTTAAGGGGTTAAGGTCTTAATATGTTATTCTTTTGAGAAGAAATAAAATGAAATTACTTGGGAATATGATAGCTATAGTGTTTGGTCAGTTGAACATAAAAGAGAAACTTTAACTCTTTAAGTGCCAAAAAGCAGATGACAAAATTTACGTCTGCAAAAATTAAAGAAATGCCTTGTCCAAGGACATTTCATATTGAGAATTCAAAGACTAGAGGGCAAACAGTGTAGATCTAGATGAGCCGCCTCATCAGGATCTACGCTATTTGCAGATTTTGCTATTTTCGTCACTGGGGCTTAAAGTGTTAAAGCATTTATAATTCCATTAAATGTTTTGGGGAGAATTTTTCATATTAACACAAGAGCATGAAAATCTGTAATGTTGTAGCCCCTCAGTAAGACGCTCCTTAAAGGGGGTCACAATTAACATATTTGAAGTCTGATAAACATTGTTTCAGTCATTTACAAATTCTGATGAAGACCAAATGAGCAGTAATTCAGTCATTTAAAGCCAGTGCAGGTATGGATAATGATGATGAGGATAAAATAACCCAGAATCTAGAGAAGAACTATGACCTTGGTAGGATTTGAACCATTGACCTCTGGATTATAATTAAGTCCAAGACCTGGTTGTTCAAAACTAACAGTGCAATTAGCTAACGAGCAATTACATTTCAAACATATGATGTGTAAAAATATTAGCACATGAGCTTAATGCTAAGAAGACTTAACAATTTCATGAGTAACAGCCTCATTAAGCTTACAATGCTTTGAACAACTGGGTCCTGATCTAAAAGGTTTCCTTTGCAAGAATGTGAAGTAATTTTCCTTGTGACGAAAGTTTGGATTCTCAGGGGCTAAATGCCACAAATAACAAGTGTCAGCCTCGACACTGCAGGTCTCTTGTGTTTACAAGATTGATAGATTTTAAATATTCGCTCGATAATTATCATTAGCCTTTTAAGTGAAATATCTTTTATTTCAACTTGTGCATTTGCTGTCATGCCTATGAAGTGTCCTGGTGTGTACAGAGTCACCATTTACTGATTGGCTGCGTATTGTTACGATATTTGCTCTGTGTCATCGACTGATGTGGGGACCCCTACAAGAGTGAATGATCATATTGATGAGCACACATTCAGCTGTCACCGCGAGATTTTTATTGAAGTTTATACAACTTCGGTGGTGTTAAATTAGTGTTCTATTAAATTCTCACTCACACTTTCAATTTGTGAATTAGTTTGAACAGACTTAACTACTCTAGGCATTTATGCCGGTCATGTCACTCGGATGTTTGACATTCACATCGAAACGTTGCCAACAAAAGCTTGAAATTTTAATTTCGAAGCATCTTTAGAAAATAAGGATTCTAATTGTGTGAAATAGGATTTTAAAGATGTACAAATCAAGAAACATTTTTAACCACAAAACAGGTGTGTGAAATTTACATTTTTATGAGAAACTTGATTTAGGGTTTGGCTCAAATATAAAACATAAAATAGGGTAGGTGAGGGGTTTGTGGTTGGGGTATATCCCTTCCAACAGTATTCCAGGCATTTCAGGCAGGTAGGGAAATACAATAAGCAAGGTTTGTAGAAGAATTCTGTTTTGGGCATGACTTAAAACTCAAAAGTCTTTATTCAAACCCTGAAACTCCTGTACATTCGAAAATCAAAAGTAGAGATATGAAGCCTATCTTAACCCTTAGACTGCTAAGCGCGACTATAGTCGTGCTCGAGGGGTAGGTCACTTTGAGAGCATGTCAGGCACACTAGACATCAAGTACTCCCCATCATTTGCGGTTGTCCTATGCAGGAGGGAATCTGCTTTCTACTAGAGCAAGGTTTTACCCACCTAATTGATTTGTTGACCTTTAAAACTCGGAGAAAACGTAAAAAATTTATGGTATTTTCAACATCAGCTTTTCAGGTGGCTACCCCTACTTACTTGATCCCGATTTTCTGACAACTAGACTTCATCCTTCCAAACTTTCTCTCTTGATAAATATTCAGCAATAACTCCGGCCCTCAGACAAGCAATTACTTTTGTCATACAAAGCATATCATTGGCGCTAATATCTTGTACTATTTTTTTTTTTTTTTTTTTTTTTTTAAGTGTCTACATCGGTTCCCGCTGATATCATGTGACACCAAATATGGCAGGTCACGTGACCTTGGTAACTTCCGGAAAATGGAGGCTCACACATCGGCCATATTGAGTGAAATTTTCAAACAAATCGACCAGAGTGTGTGCAAGTTATGGCCTCTGAGATACCCCTACCCCCATTTTAGGGTCAGGTGAATTATTTTTTCAGCAGTCTAAGGGTTAACAGAAGGTAGTGCGAAAAATCAGACATGTCAATTTCACCTGAATTTCACTTTTTTAGGTCTATTGGGGCCAGAAATGGGCAAATTTGAAAATTTATTTTTTCTTCTGTTAACCCTTAGACTGCTAAGCGCGACTATAGTCGTGCTCGAGGGGTAGGTCACTTTGAGAGCATGTCAGGCACACTAGACATCAAGTACTCCCCATCATTTGCGGTTGTCCTATGCAGGAGGGAATCTGCTTTCTACTAGAGCAAGGTTTTACCCACCTAATTGATTTGTTGACCTTTAAAACTCGGAGAAAACGTAAAAAATTTATGGTATTTTCAACATCAGCTTTTCAGGTGGCTACCCCTACTTACTTGATCCCGATTTTCTGACAACTAGACTTCATCCTTCCAAACTTTCTCTCTTGATAAATATTCAGCAATAACTCCGGCCCTCAGACAAGCAATTACTTTTGTCATACAAAGCATATCATTGGCGCTAATATCTTGTACTATTTTTTTTTTTTTTTTTTTTTTTTAAGTGTCTACATCGGTTCCCGCTGATATCATGTGACACCAAATATGGCAGGTCACGTGACCTTGGTAACTTCCGGAAAATGGAGGCTCACACATCGGCCATATTGAGTGAAATTTTCAAACAAATCGACCAGAGTGTGTGCAAGTTATGGCCTCTGAGATACCCCTACCCCCATTTTAGGGTCAGGTGAATTATTTTTTCAGCAGTCTAAGGGTTAACATACGCAAGCGATGAATGCTCCAGTCAGCCTGCATTGGAGTTATTAAGGAAACTTCTTTCTTTTTCCCAACTGTGATATGATCAATAATAATAATAGGCAAATTAGAAACTAATAGGGATAAAGATCATCTTAGCCATCAAGACAGAAACGGATAAAGCACAACCAGGGTTTTATCAAAGAGTTCAATAAAACATCTCACACCTATAACATAAGAACTGTGAGAAAAAACATCTTAGAATCAGAAAATAAGCTGTTTTCCACTGTCCCTTGATACAACTAGGCTGATTAGGCGGACAAGTTCATTAGGTTGAGCTTATAGATTTAACCATATAATCCAGTACAAAACATGGGTCTATGGGGAAACATTGGAAATGTCTGTAAGCATACAATTAACATGGCGAAGAATTTTATCTGTATTTTCTCTGATTTTGCCATCTAGTTCATCAAAGTGGTCTGTATTTACAGGGAAACATGCTTTGTTTTTGACTTGCCTGTGACTAGCAGAATTAACACTTTAAGCACCAGTGACAAAAATAGCAGAATTTGCAAACAGCGTAGATCCTGATGAGGCGGCTCATTATGAGCCGCCTCATCAGGATCTACGCTGTTTATCTAGATCTACACTGTTTGGCATCTAGTTTTTTGAATTTTCAATATGATATAGCTTGGATGAAACATATTTTGAAATTTTTGCAGACATAAATTTTGTTGTCTGCCTTTTGGTGCTTAAAGGGTTAAGCAAGATATTTATTACTATTCAGGTGTTGTTGGCATTGTCGGCATAAAGTTTTGTCGAGTTTTCAGGTTTAGCTCTGTTTTGTGATAGTGCTCTGACAGGGGAGACACGGTATTACGTGGACTTCTTATTAGAACTGGAGTCTGAGTAAAAAATTTTTTGAGTTTTGAGTCAACTTTTTCGAGTTTCGATCTCAAATCAGGATTTTGAGTTTGCATTAGGCTGCACTAACTTGCGGAATTGTCTGGGAATCCAGACCGCAATTTGAGGCAATTCTTATTTCATTTCTTTATTAAGTGGAAAGAAGTGACAACTTCTTTAGAAGCTTCCTCAATTGATTCTTTTCCAATCTTCTCAATATTCATGTCAGCATTGGCAAAGTTATTGACGATTTGCATGCAGACCGCCGTCCTCGTCGTAAATTGTTGGACACTTTCTATTCATGTTTTGGACTGTTTTGTCTTAGAATTTGGACCAAGCTCATTTGCCTGCTAAGGAATGGTTTAGAAATTGTTGGCAAACAGTGTAGACCCTGATCAGACTGCTCCTTAGGAGCAGTCTGATCTGGGTCAACACTGTTTGCTCAGAGCTCTGTCCCAATATTGATAGACTTTCCAATAATCACTTTTTCTATAAGAAACTTATTCTTATTGGGCAAACCATTTACAAATGAATCGGATTCTGATCATTTTCCATTCTGTTTGTTTTTTGTGGAACAGTTCTTAACACCTGTTTGGATCTTGATAGGAATCAGTAGGGGGTGGGGTATATCATGTCTAGATCAGTTGAAGCAGCTTCAGCTTTTACAAGATAAGCTTGCCTCTGTAGAGTTGATTGACTTGTAATTGCTAATGAGAAAAGAGGATTCTCTATCAATTTGTTATGAAGAAAAATAGTGAAAGGTTAGAATTACTTTACATTGGATTGGCACTGTGCTTTCTTTGCATGTAAAAGATGTTTTTATTTAGTTCTTTATTCTCATACCTATACCTATATCCTTGTTTAATTCATGAACTTATGGGTTGTGCCAATTCTGTTGAGCATCTGAGCGTGGCCAAGTGGTTAGCCCTTCTGACTTTGGATCATGTGGTCGCAGGTTCGAGTCTCACTGAGAGGGAGATGCTGTCCCAGCTGAAACAGTACTTCATTGCACAGAGGGCTTCATTTAACTAAAACCTCTGAAACATGTACATCCAGCCATCAGTGATTATAATAAAGCCAGTGCATATTCAGATTATTCCTGGAATCTCCGCTTGGACTCAAAATGTATGCCCATTTTATACCTCATATCAGTACTCATAAGTGACAATTGCCTCACAAGATGGCTGAACCAAGCTGACAAGGGAGGTAAATCTGGCTTGTGTAGAAACTGCCCGCTTATTTGCAGTTAGCAGTTTGTAAGAAGCATTGAGGAAATGGAACTTAGTTTATTTAGGACCATTCATGCCGATAATTATTTAGTATAAAATAATAGCAAATTGATAAATGTTAAATTGCTGCAGTAAGCAAGTACTGTTACCAATTGGTGCATGTGCTTTTTTTTCAGATTTTTCAAGACCTCCTTATTTCAACTTTCTCATGCTCAGCTGTGTGTTTTAATGCAATTAATGTGGAAGAACCAGAAATCAAAGCTGTGTTAATTAACCGTAATCTGTGATGTTGGCGTCTTGGGGGTATTGATTCAGTTAACTTGCTGTATAACTGCTGAAACTTGACATTTCTTCGATATAAAGTATTCCCCACCCACCCCTTTATATGGTGTTCTTAAAGAACTTTTTCAGTTACTAATCAAGTTTTCCTGAAAATGACCGTATTTGCCCTGAATAATTGAACACCAGTTATTTCTTAAGTAGATTTTGGCATACTTGGGTTTGGAAAAGTCCATTAGTCCAATGAAGGGGTGCTTTGTAAATTAGTCAGCAAACAGTGCAGACCCTGATCAGACTGCTGCAAGGAGCAGTCTGATCAGGGTCTGCACTGTTTGCTCAAACATGACTGTCCAAATCTTTAGGATAAATACGGTAATGAGATGTATAATAAATTTCAATTTGTTTAAAATTCTAAGACATAACCCAGAGTTCTGGTGTAATTATCCCCTCACACCACGAAGTGGTGAGGGGATATAGGTTTTGTCCCGTACGTAAGTACGTACGTAAGTACGTACGTACGTACGTACGTACGTACGTACATACGTACGTACGTACGTACGTACGTATGTTCACCTTTTGTCATCGCTCTAGCACTTACATTTCTCAACGGATTTTGAAATAACTTCACACAAGTGTAGGGCATGACAATATCTCGAGCAAGTTCGACTTTCGGGGTGCTGCGCCCAAGGTCAAGGTCACTGTGGCTATTTTTAGAAAAACTTTGTCAGCGCTCTAGCGCCTACATTTCTCAATGGATTTTGAAATAACTTCACACAAATGTAGGGCATGACAATATCTCGAGCAAGTTCGACTTTCAGGGTGCTGCGCCCAAGGTCAAGGTCACTGCTGCTATTTTTAGAAAAACTTTGTCATTGCTCTAGCGCCTACATTTCTCAACAAATTTTGAAATAACTTTACACAAACGTAGGGCATGACAATATCTCGAGCAAGTTCGACTTTCAGGATGCTGCGCCCAAGGTCAAGGTCACTGTGGCTATTTTGAGGAAAACTTTGTCATCGCTCTAGCGCCTACATTTCTCAACGGATTTTGAAATAACTTCACACAAACGTAGGGCATGACAATATCTCGAGCAAGTTTGACTTTTATGTTGCTGCGCCCAAGGTCAAGGTCACTGTTGCTATTTTTAGAAAAACTTTGTCATCACTCTAGCGCCTTCATTTCTCAACGGATTTTGAAATAACTTCACACAAATGTAGGGCATGACAATATCTTGAGCAAATTTGACTTTCAGGGTGCTGTGCCCAAGGTCAAGGTCACTGTGGCTATTTTTAGAAAAACTTTGTCATCGCTCTAGTGCCTACATTTCTCAACGGATTTTGAAGTAACTTCACACAAATGTAGGGCATGACAATATCTCGAGCAAGATCGACTTTAAGGGTGCTGCGCCCAAGGTCAAGGTCACTGTGGCTATTTTTAGAAAAACTTTGTCATCGCTCTAGCGCCTACATTTCTCAACGGATTTTAAAATAACTTCACACAAATGTAGGGCATGACAATATCTCGAGCAAGTTCGACTTTCAGGGTTCTGCGCCCAAGGTCAAGGTCACTGTTGCGTTTTTTAGAAAAACTTTGTCAGCGCTCTAGTGCCTATATTTCTCAATGGATTTTGAAATAACTTCACACAAATGTAGGGCATGACAATATCTCGAGCAAGTTCCACTTTCGAATGCTGCGCTTAAAAGGTCAAGGTCACTGTTGCTATTTTTAGAAAAACTTTGTCATCACTCTAGTGCCTACATTTCTCCATGGATTTTAAAATAACTTCACACAAATGTAGGGTATGACAATATCTCGAGCAAGTTCGACTTTCAGGGTGCTGCGCCCAAGGTCAAGGTCACTGTGGCAATTTTTAGAAAAACTTTGTCATCACTCTAGCGCCTACATTTCTCAACGGATTTTGAAATAACTTCACACAAACGTAGGGCATGACAATATCTCGAGCAAGTTTGACTTTTACGTTGCTGCGCCCAAGGTCAAGGTCACTGTTGCTATTTTTAGAAAAACTTTGTCATCACTCTAGCGCCTTCATTTCTCAACGGATTTTGAAATAACTTCACACAAATGTAGGGCATGACAATATCTTGAGCAAATTTGACTTTCAGGGTGCTGCGCCCAAGGTCAAGGTCACTGTGGCTATTTTTAGAAAAACTTTGTCATCGCTCTAGTGCCTACATTTCTCAACGGATTTTGAAGTAACTTCACACAAATGTAGGGCATGACAATATCTCGAGCAAGATCGACTTTAAGGGTGCTGCGCTTAAAAGGTCAAGGTCACTGTGGCTATTTTTAGAAAAACTTTGTCATCGCTCTAGCGCCTACATTTCTCAACGGATTTTAAAATAACTTCACACAAATGTAGGGCATGACAATATCTCGAGCAAGTTCGACTTTCAGGGTTCTGCGCCCAAGGTCAAGGTCACTGTTGCGTTTTTTAGAAAAACTTTGTCAGCGCTCTAGTGCCTATATTTCTCAATGGATTTTGAAATAACTTCACACAAATGTAGGGCATGACAATATCTCGAGCAAGTTCCACTTTCGAATGCTGCGCTTAAAAGGTCAAGGTCACTGTTGCTATTTTTAGAAAAACTTTGTCATCACTCTAGTGCCTACATTTCTCCATGGATTTTAAAATAACTTCACACAAATGTAGGGTATGACAATATCTCGAGCAAGTAGTCTTGTGTGAGGGGATTTGTATCGCCTGCGATGCCTTGTTAGTTTTGATTTGAGTCAATTTCAGGATTCCAGTCAAACATGGTTTTGGTTAGAGAGTGTTTAATGGAGATTGACTGATGGCCTGGCTTTTAATTTGCATGCCTTAAAATCTGGAGTATTGAGATATAAATAAAAAAAGAGCAGTCTTTTCAGAGTAGTATTTCATGCGATAAAATGTGCGGTTTCGCATTTTTTTAAAGAGTACACTTTCAGGAGATTAGCAGGTCTGCCTTTATTTTTGCATCCCTTCTAAATGAATGGAAAGAGTTTGCTCCCCGAGGAGCAAGTTTTACATTTAAGATTATAGAACCATTTTGGAAGAAGAAGCAAACAGGAAGTCGCAAAAGTTGATCTCCTTGATAAAACTGAACCTGGCACTGTAACCATATAAAGTGAGACTGGTACAAAAGACATTCTGTAATACACCATATAAAGTGAGACTGGTACAAAAGACATTCTGTAATACACCATATAAAGTGGGACTGGTACAAAAGACATTCTGTAATTCACCATATAAAGTGAGACTGGTACAAAAGACATTCTGTAATACACCATATAAAGTGAGACTGGTACAAAAGACATTCTGTAATACACCATATAAAGTGAGACTGGTACAAAAGACATTCTGTAATTCACCATATAAAGTGAGACTGGTACAAAAGATATTCTGTAATACACCATATAAAGTGCAGGCCCGGTTCGAGACCACCACATACTGGTGGGGCTGGGGGTGTCGATATGTATTTGGGAAGGGGGGGGGGGGGGGGGGGGGGGGGGTTGAAAATGACATAATAAAAGATAAATTTGATGAGATTTTTTTTGATAAAGTCTTTTTTTGCCTTGAAATATATGTTGTGATATCACATAAGAATCGCCTCGCCGAGGCGATTCTAATGAGATGTTACAACATAAATTTTAATCTAGCCATACCCAAGTGGCGGGGCTGAAGCCCCAAAGCCCACCCCCTGGATCCGGGGCTGAAAGTGAGACCATACACCATATAAAGTGAGACTGGCACAAAAGACATTCTGTAATTCACCATATAAAGTGAGACTGGTAAAATAGACATTCTGTAATACACCATATAAAGTGAGCCTGGTACAAATGATATTCTGTAATTCACCATTTAAAGTGAGACTGGCACAAAAGACATTCTGTAATACACCATATAAAGTGAGACTGGTACAAACGACATTCTGTAATACACCATATAAAGTGAGACTGGCACAAAAGACATTCTGTAATACACCATATAAAGTGAGACTGGTACAAAAGATATTCTGTAATACATTTGTCTATTCTCCTTTAACACTTTAAGCACCAGTTAGTGACGAAAATAGCATAATTTGCAAACAGCGTAAATCCTGATGAGGCGGCTCATGTAGATCTACACTGTTTGTCCTCTAGTTTTTGAATTCTCAATATTATGAAATGTCTTGGACAAGGCATTTTTTTTAATTTTTGCAGACGTAAATTTTGTCATCTGCTTTTTGGTGCTTAAAGAGTTAAAGTACTTGTTCCTGATTGCAAACTGAGTAATCAGACGGAAAAAGCAAAATATTCAGAAGTAAGAGACTTGTATAAGACTACAAAAACTCTTTAAAGATCCTGTAAGCAGAATTTTACATTTTCATGCCAGAAACTATCATAGTATTACAAGCTCATGGTCCTTTAAAAAAAAAAGAAATAGGATAAAATAATGAGATTGTAAAAGTTTCCAAAAAGGCAAAACAAAGTGAGGATTTTGTCTCACTTACTGAGGCTTGGCATGTATGCCATCTGTTGTTATTAAAATTAATTAACAATTAAACGTTTTCTGAGTGTATGTATTTTAGTGGAAGAGTCTCCTGGGGCTTGTTGCAATATGCATTTGTTATGCCATTACTTTGCATTGTGTGCAGCAAAAAAAAATACTATAAAACTGGCAAGTAAAAATGATCAGAATTTTTTTACCTTTTATAAAAAAAAAAAATACAAATATGCAGTAAAGAAAATTGCTAGCCAAAATAGATTTTTGGGAGAAAACATTATTACCCCTGTAGTTATCAAGAAGAATTCAAGAACTGTTCTACAACAAGTTCTTAAGAGTTCTTGAGCAATAAATGGCCGCTTCTAAAACTCCCAAGTTCTAGTTCAAGAGCTTGGGAGTTGTAGAAGTGGCCATTTATAGTTCAAGAACTGTTTAAGAACTTGTTCTGTCGGTTCATGAACTAGCAGCCATATATAGTTCAAGAACTTGTTCCAGAACAGTTCTTGAACTCTAAATGGCCAGTTCTAGAACTTGCAAGTTCTTGAACAAGTTCAAGAACTTTTGCTCTTGGACAGTTCGAGAACAAATTATAAGTTCTTGAACTTTATTGGCAGGGGTATTAATACTTATTGTTGTGTTTTCAGTAGCCATTTCTTATAGACTGAACTTGCCTCAACTGTGAAATATATGATAGAAAATTGTTGAAAATTTTAGTAGCAGCTGTGTTATTTCAATATTTGATAGTATGATTTATCATAAATGAATATCAATTAAAGGTAATTTATAGGTAATAATGAGTTCAACAGTTTTCACCCTGACCTTTTAAATATTTACATTAGTCTTCATATGTAAGATATGTTATGAAACTGGAATTTACATCCGTCAGTGGCTTGAGCACAGGGTATAATCGATTCCGCCAATTTTCGCTTCCTGCAGAGACTGTCGGTCATATTTGGCTTCTGCTGAGACTGTCTGCTATCTCTTGCTTCCTGCAGAGACTACTGTCCTCGAAAATTGGCTTCCTGCCGAGACTGTCCGCATGACTCCGCTTCCTGCTGAGAGCCTCGGCAGCAAGCAGAATCACGCGGACAGTCTCTGCAGGAAGCCATTTATCATGTACAGAAGTCTCGGCAGGAAGCAAGAGTTCGCAGGCAGTCTCAGCGGAAGCCAAATATGATGTACAGTCTCTGCAGGAAGCGAAAATTGGCGGAATCGATTATACCCTGTGTTGAGTGTTCTGAATGATGTCAGGAAGACCATCTGAAGATGGCAAAATGATGTCAGTTCATGTCCCACAGAACCGTAATATAAAAACCGAGGAACATACTTATTGATGTCACCAGCTGGTTTGAAAATTTAATAGAAACCCCAGAAGTGCTAAAATTATGCATTTTAACAGGTTCTAACTTTAGAAATAAATGTTGTAAATCTGTGATTTTGCTTTTTCTTACATACCTTTTGATTAAATCAAAAGGTATGTAAGAAAAAGTAAAATCAAAAGAAAAAGAAAGAAAAAGTATCTATCATAATTATGAAGTATCTATATGTGACACACCTTCTCATTATGCTTAATCTTTCAAGAAAAAGTATCTATCATGCAAGAAAAAGTATCTATCATGGGTGTAAAGTGCCAATAGCAAAATTATGTCCCTTGGGATCACTATGTAGCATCACTTGGCAAGCCTTGTGATGCCAAACAGTGACTGTCCACACCTCATACCCATCAAAGATACTTACATGTCTAATACAGTTTTTATCTACTGTTGGCAATCAATGCTGACCCTGTCAGACTGGTCCTGTAGAAGCGGTCTGATACAGGTCAACCCTGCTGAGGCTGTTCTCTGAATATTTACAGTAGATATTTCTTTATAGTAACGTTACTTTATATTTTCCTTGTTGCTTCTTTTTTCACAGTTCTGCGATACCAATATTGCATTTCTGCAATTCCGATTTGTCCGTTTATCGGAATGTCATCCTAAATGCATGTACATTCAATCTCCGCTATCAGTAATGTAATAATGTCTGGCCGTAATTGGTACAAATTGTCTAAGATTGATTATGGAAATATTTATTTTGGTCTCGTTATACCCCCGGCATACGAAGTATGTCGAGGGGTATATAGCTTTTGTCTTTCCGTCCGTTCGTCCGTTCGTCCGTCTTTCCGTCTGTCCGTTAGTCCGTCAGTCCGTCCATCCGTCCGTCCGTACGTAAGTTAACATTTGCGTTAAAGTTTTGCGTTAAGTTTTTTATTCTGTTTCTGTTAACAAGAACTTGTTCATAGATGTTTATTATTTTATTAGAGGATGGATGCTGATTAATTTGCATCGTCTAGATGCTGCTACTGCTGTCCTAAGGTCAAGGTCACAGACGTAGAAATTTGTACAATAGCTGCGTTAAAGTTTTGTGTTAAGTTTTTTTGGTATGCTTCTTTTATCATGACCTTGTTCAATGATGCTTAATGTTTTAGCTGAGGATGGATACTAATTAGTTTGCATCATCTACATGCTGCTGCTGTCCTAAGGTCATGGTCACAGACTTTGAAGTTAGTACAATAGCATTAACATTTGCGTTAAAGTTTTGTGTTAAGTTTTTTTCATTTCCTTCAATTCTCCAGACCTTGTTCAATGGCGCTTAGTATTTTAGCTGAGGATGGATACTTATTAGTTTGCATCATCTACATGCAGCTACTGATGTCCTAAGGTCAAGGTCACAGACATTGAAATTTGTACAATAGCTGCGTTAAAGTTTTGCGTTAAGTTTCTGTTTTTGCTCTGTCTTTCTGAAAGCCTTTACTGGAACTTGTTCTTATGTGCTTAATGTTACTACAGGAGAGATACATATTAGTTTGCATCATCTGGATACTGCTGCTGACCTAAGGTCAAGGTCAGATACGTAGGAATTTGTGTACCATTGTGGTTTGTTAAGTTGTACTTTTTGCTTACCGTATATTTCAGTATACTTGATTGGAACTTTTTGCTTTGTTAGTAGGTTTACTGCTAGGTGGAAACTGATCAGTTCAAATCATTTGGATGCTGCTGCTGACTTTAGGTCAAGGTCACAGACATTAAAGTTTTATGTAAATTTGTGTTTAAATTTTATGTTAAATTTGTATATTCTTTTTTTTTATTGCAAATTTTCAATGGAACCCTTTGGTATTTGTCTATAGTCCTTTCACTGGGTATGTTATAGAATGTCCATCTGTCTGTCTGTCTGTTTGGTAACATATGCTTTAATATTAGGCGGTGGCACTGGCCGGGGGTATACGTGAGCCCTTGCTCACTTGCTCTAGTTTTGTCTCCCACGATAAATCGATTGAACGCAATTACGGCAACTCTTCATACTGAACTCTTGATCTTCGGTGATTTGAATAAATTTAGAAATCATTGTAGACTCCTTTGATTGAGTTATCTGCCCTTACATTTTGAAAGAAAGCATAATTTTCTCATTTTTTTCTCTCTGATTGAGTATGAATGGACAATTAGAGTAATTTAGGTATTCAACTAATGAGGAAATTAGATAACTACTGATTCTACTACTAAATTCAGATTGATTCGAATTCCTTTTTCGCCTAAAATCTGAAAAGCATTATAGAGCTTCAAGGCAGCCTCTGTCTAGTCAGTAAGCCAGTGTGTATTATTCAGAATGGATGCGCATTTAATGGGCCGAAAATGAAGAACGTTGAATTTGCAAACAGCCTTAATCCAGATGAGGTGGCTCATAATGAGCTGCCTCATCTGGGTCTACAGTGTTTGCCCTCTGGTCTAAGAATTCTCGATTTGATATCTTCATCTTCAGCTTCCAAAAAGGTGCTGGGCCCAATCTTGAGCATAGTCACACTGTGAAAACTGAACATTTGTGAAGGAAGGTTCTATGTGCAGGTAAAAACCAGGATAGAAACATCAGTTTGTGGTTATAGCTCGGACCAAACATTTTTACGAAGTTTTGACAAATGTAAATTTTGTCGTCTGCTTTTTTTGCGCTTTTAAGTTTTAATTATTTCTCTTTTCAGTGACTCTCTGGCAGTGTACGGGCCAACTATATGTGCAGCATACGCAGCCTGTTTGTTAACAAGGGAGTGTAACAGAAGAGCTTATGCCAAAAATCGCCGTTCCATGACAACATCTGATATGGTTGAATGTATTCAGGAGTCTTTTGAGTGTCTGTTTGATTAAAATCATTTCATCTTCATAATCAGGTAAGCAAGAGTTGTCTTCTCTTTCTCTTTTGCATATTATTCAAATGACATGCTTGTCAATTGCAGTTGTCCACTGTGTTTGAGTTCTGCATAAGCTGGTGCAAGAAGGCATGTCCAGTCTCCAATCTTCTTGAATGTACTCAGTTGAACCAAGTCTGCTATTTTCATTTCATGATTCCAATAAAACTTTTTTGGAAATTCCAGTAAGGTGGGCTACTGATGAAGATTTTGAAATACAGTCAACTCTCGATATCTCAAACACTGATATCTCAGAATATCACATATGCCAAAGAATACTACTTTTATTAACATTTCAACTACTGTTATCTCAAACTACTGATATCTCAAAGTAAATTTTCTGGAACCAGAAAATTTACATTGAGATATCAGTTTCGGCTTTGAGATATTGAGAGTTGAGTCTGTACTTCTTCATTGATTAAGCAAAATGACAGACACCATCACACATCACTTTAATAAAATAAATAAATAAATAAAAGAGATGAAAATAAATAAAAGTGATAAAAATATTACAAGAGTCAATGTCATCTGGAATAGATACAAATATTTGGGGTCAAACCAGCATTGATCCAGAATAAGCTCCAGTTACTGACAGTCATATGCAAATACTTCTATTTAAAGCAAATCATATAAATGCTGCACCCAGTATAATTAAAATTTTTCCTCTGTCTGAAAGAGTCAACCTGACTGTTCACTTAAAATAAACTTTCTCTCACTTCCCAAGAATAATACTGACACTGTCTCAGGAATAATTACTGAGATATTTAAACAAAGATTGGCTGATAAAGATCTGGTGGTTTCTGACCTGTAATCAGTCAGTCTAAAAGATGAACATCAACAAACAATTGAACATGGTTGATTAAGAAAGTTTTTTTTTGCCCTTACAATGTTGTCTGGAGATAATAAAGAATTTGACTGGCAGGTCTTGTTCATGTTAAAAAAGTATATGAATTAGAGACAGTGACAATATCGACAAATATGTCAAAAATACAATGTCTGAAATAACCATAAATAATGAGACACTGCAAGAGACTTTTCCAGTAACAGATTTGAAGTAGTCTATCAGGCTTAATGGGAACTGTTAGCAGACAATGCAGACTTGGTCAGACTGCTTCTAAGGAGCAGTCTGATCAAGGTCTACACTGCTATTCAAGCACTTCTGTCCAAATTTTCAGGATAATAGTGTTACTAATCAGAAGTATGTGGTAGGTCACTCCATATAAGACAGGCAGAAAACTACTTTCTCTTTCTAGTAATTTAAAAAATAAAATAAAATAAAATAAATGGATAAATAAAATACTTTAAATTTTTTTTTTTTTTTATCAAATTTTCAGTTAATCTATTAAAGAGTCACCTGGAAGTACAATAAAACACAATGTAATCAAATTGGAAAATACAGTTTGGATCTGCCAGTTAGAAAACAATCTTTCTGTTTATCTTGATTTTCAAACCCAGGAGTCGGTTTACTTTTCTGTCTAATTCTAAATTTAAACTTTTATTGGTTTTCTTAATTTCTTAAGTTTGTTTGATTGTATCGTTAATGTCATTTATTCTGTTAATGGCTATTACTTTACTTTGATTTTTAAAGAAAAATCTATTAGAATGTCAAAAATCCATGACAGTTTGTTTTGATCCAATAGTTATGATTTGGTTTCAGTACACCTGCAGGCAGGCATTAAACAATTTTAATGTGTTAACTTGTTTCTTCTAGCTATGGAACAGAACTACAAATTCTCTTATTTGTTTTGATCAGTGGACAATATTTGTACATGACTTGTAGACCCTGGGGACTCAACTTCTGTTTGCTTACACCTATAACTACATCAAAGAAAATAAGCACTTTGAAGTTTTATAAAAAGATGACAATATTATGCAATATTTGAATTAATATTCAATAAGATGATACTTAAATATCCTTATAAATTTGGATAATGACCATTTTATTGCAGCTGGTTGCAATTGTTGTCAATGAATGATGCATTATTTGCACTTTTAGCAGTCCTGTATTGTAATACTTAAAAATTATTTACCTATACCAAAACACAATTGAAAGAGTAGAAAAGGATCTAACATTAAGTTAATTTCTTTTTTAATGGTTTGAAAACCAGTCCCCATGAAGCAATATTGAAATTGTAGTAGTTTTATAATAGTTTTGTCCTGAAATACACATTTAAATTTATTCTGTCTTGAAATCATTTCAAGATGAAAATGAATATTGCTACTTCTAAATTCAAGTCCTTGAATCCATTTAATAAATCTTGATTACTGTGATGCTGATCAAAGAGGGGTTGACAAGGATTCCCAGTGGAGTACTACAGGGAGTTGTTGTTGCTCCTTTGTTATTTGATTGGATTATTTCTTGGTCATTTCTTGCATTAGGCCATCATAATATTTTATTGAAACTTGTGGAAGTGTATGATTTGATCTTCCGCTTCTCTGGCAATGAATCTTGGTTTAGCAACCTTTCTAATGAGAGGAGAAATACAAGAATATGGCCAAATTGTAGCAAGCTGATCACACTAAAAGCACTACAATAGAATGTACATGGACAAAAGGTGACAACTGGTGCCAACAAAAAAAGATGGAAAACTTAAAAACATGCACTTATCAGAGAAAGTTTAAGCTTTGTGATATTATTAATTGAATTGTCTCAGCTTTTTCTTCCAGACTGACTTATTAGATACAGCAGATGAATGGGATGAATGGAAACTTAATTTAATAGAATATGCTGTTTCTGATGTGACTTTTTAGACATTTGTCCATCTTGTTCTTCAGAATTGATTCTCTTATCATTAGATGTGAGTGTGTTAGTGTGTCATGCATAAATAGTAAAGAGAAAATTATTTTTTATTTAGATTCTTAGAACATGATATAATATCAGGAGTCTCCAGTGTTATATACATGTACAATGTAGTGTGTATCATCGGATCATTGTCATTGAAAAATAAAAGATTAAAAAAAAATGAAAATAAAATATCTTGGCAATCTTAGAAGTTTTGAATTTCCTAATAATGACTTGCAGAATTCCTGCAAGAGTAGTTGTAGAAATCAATTTATATCAATCTGCTAAAATATGATTCAGATATGGATTTATATCACATGTTGCGGTGTCAAATTTCATATTTCATTAATGCATTCACTAAAGAGTCTTATTTGTTGTAAAAAAAATGCATTATATGTTGGTTGTAACACAAATTAAAAAAGTGAGCTAAAATGATGTTTTCTTTGTTTGATTTTATTTTCTTACACTAAACAAAATCACTGAGTGTACCTGTACAATTCTAGGGTTACCAAATTCTGTTCTTGAAGAGTTGATTGCATTACGGAATGCCTATGTTAACCAGAGCAGTTTAAAGGATGGATGACTTGCCACTTTACATCCTTTTCAACAGCATTTCAGAAATTTTCATTCATGTCAGGATGATAGGATGGTGATAATGAAAGGCTGTGTGCAATGGAACTCTCTAGAGTTAAAAAGATCTCTACTTCCAGGCGGAATCAAATCTGAACTGCAAGATCAGCAGGCCAGCCAGTAGCTACTGGGGCTCCTTCTCCATGTCTGTCTGTCTGTCTGTTCATATGTCCTTAATCCTCCATTCATCCATCTTTTCACTAACCATTGAACAGAATTCCATGAAACATGAAATAGATCATCAAAATGTGGTGGCGCACATCAAGTTTTATCAGAATGGCATCAGTAGTGCAAGAGTTATTGCCCTGGAATCAATTTGAAATTATCAACAAATTGAGCCATATTAAGTAACCAACAAACAGAATTTCATTAAGATTTAAATAAATATGTATCACTATAACCTGGTGATACAGGTTAAATTTTGTCAGAATGGGATATGTAGTACATGAGTTGTCGTCCTTGAATTGATTTAAAATTAATAAATTTAGCCATAACTAAGTATTCATGACCAAAATTTCATAAAACTTAAAGTCATTATGTATCATTATAAGGCAATGCTCCACATCAGATTTTGTTAAAATGGCTTCAGTAATGCAGGAGTTATTGACCTTGAATCAATTTAAAATCAACAAACTGAGCAATGATTAAGAACAGCAGTGACCAGAATTTCATGGAACTTCAATTTAGTACGTATCATCATAGCATGGTAGCACGTATCAGGTTTTGTCAGAATTGCATTATTTATGCAAGAGTTATTGCCCTTGAATTGATGTAAAATCTACAAATTGCCCATAACTGAGGTTCTATGAATGAAGTTTCATGAAACTAAAGTATGTATCATGATATTGCCTTGATGCACATGCAGGTTTGTCAGAATAGCTTCACTAATGCATGAGTTATTGCCCTTGAATTATATTAAAATCCACAAGTTTAGTCATCACTTAATCACTAGTTAACAAAATTTAATGAAACTTGAAACAAGTCATAAACAAATCAGAGCCACTTCACCAGGGCACGGGATATGAAATTCAAATATTTGCTCTTTTTCATCGATCAAAAGCACAGAAAAAAACATTTATAGATGCTTTTGGGTTTTGCTCTCTCTGTACATGCTTTATTATACCCCCGACATACAAAGTATGTCGAGGGTTATATAGTTTTCATCTTTCCGTCCGTTCGTCCATTTGTCCGTCTGTCCGTCCGTCCGTCTGTCCGTTAACATTTTTGTGTTAAAGTTTTGCGTTAAGTTTTTTTCTTTGCTTATATTTCCAATATCCTTTGATGGAACCTTTTGGTATGTGACTAGGTATACTTCTGGGTTCATGTAGAATAGCTGACATCATCTGGATGCTGCTGCTGACCCAAGGTCAAGGTCACAGACTTAAACATTTGCGTTAAAGTTGCGTTAAGTTTATATTCTTCTTTTATATTTCCAATATCCTTTGATGGATCCTTACGATATTTGGCTAGGTTTACCTTTAGGTTCACACAGAGTAGTTGACATCATGTGGATGCTGCTGCTTACCAAAGGTCAAGGTCACAGACTTGTATATTTGCGTTAAAGTTTTGTGTTAAGTTTATAAACCTTGCTTATATTCCCAACATCCTTTGATGAAACCTTTTGATACATGACTAGGTTTACTTCTTTGTTCCTGCAGAATAGTTGACATCATCTGGATGCTGCAGCTGACCTAAGGTCAAGGTCAAAGACTTAAACGTTTGCTTTAAAGTTTTGTGTTAAGTTTATATTCTTCTTTTATACTTCCAATATCCTTTGATGGAACCTTTTGATATTTGACTAGGTTTACTTGTAGGTTCATAGCTGCTTACCAAAGGTCAAGGTCACATACTTGTATATTTGCGTAAAAGTTTTACATTGAGTTTATATTCTTTATTTTGATGGAACTATTTTATAGGTGACAAAGACCCTGTATAAGATTGGTTTTATTAGGCGGTGGTTTCTTAAGGCGGTGGTTTCAGTAGGTGATGGCGCTGGTCGGGGGTATACGTGAGCCCCTGCTCACTTGCTCTAGTTTATTTAGTTCTACTATTTTTCTGTTATGAGAATTGAAACAACAACAACATTACTAGGATGCTAGTTTACTTGTATAACAAGATTATCTCCCTGTACATTCAGGCACCAAATAAGATTAAATTATTATCTTATCAGACACTAGTTTATATTTATCAATCTTCAAGTTTTTCTAGTTCTAATTTTATTCCCATTTCAAGCAACTAGACAGTTAGGCTGCTCTATAACAGAATTAAAGTGGTTTATCGATACCCCACCCATCTAAGGAAAATAGATATGCTTTCAAGGGAAGCAACTCTCCCAGTTTCATATTTGCCTCACTTCTTAATAGGGTCCAACTCTTAAAGAAAGGAATTAGCTCCTATAGGTGCAAATTCTTTCTTTTAAGAGTAGACCCCATGTAAGAAGGTCTTTGTTGTCTAGGAAAGCAAACAGGAAGTCAAAAATGTTGTTTCCCTTCGTAAAAATGCCATAAAAATATGGATGTGTATCCATACACCTTAAAGGATGACAATCCCCTTTGACCAAGGCAGGTAGCATTTTCAACAGAGGATTAAGTAGTGGCATTCAAAGTTATTCTGAAAATAGGTTTCAGTACCCATAACCTTGTCCAGGTTCTCATGCAGTTCACTGTTTAGGGTATTGGTACCATTTCTTTCCTCTCAAACTCAAACTCTCAAACAATTATATCAAAATGGTACTATTAAATTAAGTTTTCTACTCAGCAGTAGTATGTTGTTAGATTTGACTTTGAGACATCATTTCAAACCAATTAAGAAATATTACTTTACTTATTTGTATTGTTTAATATTAAACAAAGTTATACATAGTTCATGTCCCTGTACAGCTCCTAGGAGAAGTTGAAACTCAGTCACATACTCTTTTGGATATTTTTTCCAATATTCTTCAACAAGATTTTTCATTAGATCATTAGATTAGTTACTGATAATGATATAATCTTGCATTTTATCTTTTTATGATAGCACTGAGAAAAGGACTTAGAAAATTAGCAACCTTTATTACAGTTATGTCATGTTACTTTTTCCAAAGGGGATTTGAGTAAATCCAATTCCAAAATTGTCCTTATAGTTATACTTTGAATACACAAACCAAGTTTCCTTCCATTAAAGATTTTCTGTTCTGAGAAGGTGAAGTGGGTTATTATTTGTTAGGATAGTGGAAGGTTTGTTCATATATGGTTGTTTTTCCCAGACTTATGTGTTTTTATCCCAGCATTTTTATTTGGATTTAGAACAAAGTCCTGTTTCTATTGTCTTGTGTTTTTATTTTTAACGCCAGGATAGACTTGTTTATTTTGCTGAAAAGTGTTTTTTTAATGGACTTACATACCTTTAGAAGTTATTACTAGGAGAACTTCACTTAAAATGTTTTGTAATTCACTATCCAAATATTGAAGATAAAAATTTCAGTTAATGTAGGTAGCTCTCTTTCTAACATAGACTGAAAATCTTACTTTCTATATCTTTCTGGTACCTCCCACATCTGATGGTCCAAACGGAACACTAATTACGCATTATGACTTGCAGTGATTGCCTCAGTCATGATTGTTAAACACAATTTTCTTTTTTGAGTTTAGTTATTTGTTAGTTTAACTCTTAAGCTGAATTTTCAAACAGTATAGATCCAGATTAGGGGGCTCATAATGAGCTGCCTCATCTGGATCAACACTTTTTGCACTCCTGTCATTGAATGGTTAATTATGATCTAGCTTAGAAGAAACTTTTTTGAAATTTTGTTGACATCCATACTGTCGCTCTGTTCATTATGTTTTGGCATAATGCCTATATCAAAATTATGAATTTCTTACCAACTACATATTTGCGCCTTAATTGGTGTTACCGTCAGTATTCAAACATGAAAGTACCGAAATGAGGTTGCATCAAGATAACATACAGTGCATGACTGACATACTAAAACATTAGTGTGACGTATACAGGATGGAATAATGAGTTCCAGGCCATCTGCGTAACATGTAACATTGCAAGGACCGTAAATGCACATCAGTCAAACATTCAAACAATCAGAATGCCAGAAACTCTGTAATGGCTATCTATACATACATGTACATTTTGTACTTTAATTATTTTCTTTTTAAAGTAAACAAAATTAGTTTTAAGATAATCAGATCTAGGCCTCAAGTCTTTTTCGATAGTCTTTAATGGACATGGGGTCGTGGACAACAGTAGAAAAGGTTTTAATTAGTAGGAGTATCTATTAGTGGTCACTGAGCCGAGTAACCACTGCATGTGCTTGTCGCCAAACATGAAAGTGATATGTTTTACGCAGCTTTGTTCTGATTGGACGGACTGTTAATTGACTTTGATTGGATGAGTCATAGGCAACCTCAAACAGATAATAATTTTGCACTTTATGTTTATAATAACTTTATTTCAAAATAAATTGTTTCAGTATCTCATTATATAGTTTTGTTTATTTTTCATATCATTGTAAATTACATACTGTCCCTTTTTAACCAGATAAGCAATAGTTTTTGCTTTGATCATGAATTATTAACAGTACATGCCCTTTCACATGCCAGAAAAACAATACCGCAATGTCTGAGATAACTCTTGCTTATCGGCTTTTAGACAGTGACTCAAAATAAGTCCCAAGGTCCACGGCTATTCACCCGATTGTTCGCTTGTCTTTCTGTTATTGTTCGAATATAATAATTTCCGATCTATTAGTTCTTTAATTATGTTCTATTGGAATGTTTGTATTCAGGCTTTCTGCTAGTTTAAATTTAAATTTTGTTCCATATGTGGAGAGAAAAAGATTTTCATGAAAAAATTATTTTTGTTGTTGATTTTGTTTTCTCAGAATAAAAATGCAAAAATAGGAAAGAATGGATTACTTAAGAAATAAAATTTTGTGTTCAAAGGAAATTTATTCTAAAACAGGAACAAAGGTAAAATATTTAAATGATGTAGTTCAGTTTCTGATTTTACTTTGAGAAAATTACAGACATGGAAAATTGTGTATCACAAATATTTTTAGTTCTAGTTCTTGAGAATAGTGTTGTTATATATAGTTCTTTTTAGGAGGACATGCAATATACATTTATTTTAACCATGTATGTTTATTGCCATCTTTAGGTTTTAAACAGTTTATGGGTTTTACATTTTAGCCTATCATTTGCTAAATAGAATTACTGAAATTTGTGAAAGAAAAAAATTCAAATATTTTAATGTACCATAATTTTTTTCTGCACTGTTTGCTCATAGGTAGATTCACTTGGGTTTCACATTTTGCCAACACTTAGGTCATATAGAAGGAGCTATAGTCATACCTGTGACTGCCAGGGTGGTAGTCATATGGCATGAACTGCTACACAACTGCTGCCCCTACAGTAAGCAACTGACAGTTTCTTTTTTGTCTGTCTCCTCAACAGTGGTCAACTTTTAAAGGAAAGAGTTGCTGTATCTGGACCAAATTCTATCTTTTAATAGCAAGCACAAAGTCACAGTTGGTTGGTTGGTTGATTTGATGCTTAACGTCCACGGTAAACAACTAAGGTCATGTCGGGACGGTCAAAGTCACAGTAGTTAATACCTTTAGTAAAAATGGCAGAAATTCATAGAGGTGTACCCATACACCTTAGACGTAAATGCAGTCGCAACTCTTGATATCTAGAAGTCAATGTTCGACTCAAACTACTGATATCTAAAAGTAAATTTTCTGTGACCAGAAAATTTACTTTGAGATATCAGTAGTTTGAGATAACAGGAGTTGAAATGTAAATGAAAATTGGGAAATACATGTATGTCCAAAATTTATTCTTTGATACAAAAGGGAACTTTGAGATATCTGTGTTCGAGATATCGAGAGTTGACTGTAAATGGTTTGAACACAGTTCATCCTTCCCATTATTAAAGGGGCAAGCAATACATTTTGCATGTCCAGTAATGACAGATGATTGGTTATTGTGTCAGTTGGTGCTAAGGTACATCTCCATTTTTATGGCCCATTAAGTAGGTTGTAGTAGTCAAGTACTAATGGATTTCCCTGATACTTTGGTCATATACCAGAGAGCATTTCTATGTTACTGGTCAGCAGGTTACATACAACATGTAATTCATATTTTTGAACGCATTATTTATTACTTTTGCTCTCTGATTATTTGGCCATCTTATTTGTTTTGGAAACAGACATTTCTACAGCTTTGAATTTTTGCATCTCGCCTGAGACTGTCAGGAGCAGGGCATTATGGTATTGCTTTTCCAGCAGAAATGGTGGCATCATAGGTGTAAACTTATATCTGAGTTTCCTGGTTTAGATGTGTCTGTAATATAGGTCTGCTCTTGAAGGAAAATTTTGTCGTTGGAGAACAAATCCTTCCTGCAAGAGTTGAACCCCATTGAGAAGGGAGGCAAAAATGTTAGTCTCAGAGATGCTTCCTCTAAAAGTGTGGCCCTTCCCTCATCTTATATTAAGCTCTTAGGGTTACCCTGAAAGCACCCAAAAATTAATGTCTGCAAACTTTCAAAAAATGTTTTACATTGAGAATTCAGAGACTAAACAGCAAACAGTGTAGATCCAGATGAGGCGGCACATTATGAG
This sequence comes from Ctena decussata, assembly GCA_963989385.1. NCBI lineage: Eukaryota > Metazoa > Mollusca > Bivalvia > Lucinida > Lucinidae > Ctena > Ctena decussata. The sequence continues at coordinate 39,664,921 of OZ022506.1, read as the reverse complement.
CTGCCTCATCTGGATCTACCCTGTTTGCAAATTCAACTGAGCATTACGGTTAAGGTGTCCAGAAACATAGGTTTGACAATGTAGTTTCAATGATGTCAGAGATTGATACAAACAAGACAGGTAGTTTTGAAAGTGGGTCTGAGTCAAGCCATCAGAGAGGGTGGCAAAAAGATGGAGTGTGTCATGTGGGTTGTCTCCATCTTGTTTGTTTTTGGAATACCATCATGACAGGCTGTGTTGTCATCTAGAGACACAGTTATAATAATATAGCAAAATTTACATGTGATTTCTAATGGATCATGGCTAATCGATGTCTCAGATTTTTCTGGAAACTTAACTTCTGTTCAATACAAATTTGTTTGATTTTGATATGGAATTTTATATTGGTACAATGGGTGAGTGCTGAACACTTGTAGCTAACAATATGAAGACATCACTGTAATGAACATTTTCATATTCTGCTTTAGACCATAGCATGTTTCTTGATGTTTGTTTGAAATCAACAACTCATTCTGGAGGCTCAGACTAAATCTTCTGTCAGACAGAAAAAGAAGTGACTTTTGAAAAGCTGCAAAAGTGCATTTAGTATATTTTTAGAACTCTCCCTGTGAAATTCAAACTTGGCAGGATGGTTTCATCAATAATTTGGTAGCCAACTTTTTGAAGTTTTTGGAGTCAACAATTAAATTGTCTTGCAGATTCTCATCAGAAACTGCTTTATCCCCTTGATTGCTGTAATGACCCTCAATGTATAGTTAGTAGTGCCTGTTCAAATAGCTTAGACCCAGATCAGACTGCTCCTAAGGGAGCAGTCTGATCTGGGTCTTTGCTGTTTGACATGCGGGCAGCGCTCCAGATGGTAAAAATCCAATTTTCAAAATTTTGAGACATTGACATATTTATAGGGTGTCCCAACAGTTCCAGCAAATTTAGTTCTTTATATCCTTGATTATGAGTTCTTAACGATTATTGGACTGAATTATTAATCAGGGTTGTTCAAGAAGGCAACAGATTGGCAAGATTAGGTGGAATACAGTGAATAATTCACAGATTTATATTGGCAGTTAATGAAACAGTGGTGATCTAAGCAACATACTAAGGATTGAGTGAATATGATACTTGGACTCAGGAGAACCATAAAATTTAGCTTCTTTAACTGACCATTAAAAAGTATGATGTAGTTGATCCAGTTCTTCAAGTTTGGTCACAATCAAGTCGTTGATATGGTCAAATAGAGTTCTTTAACTGACCTTTTAATGGTCAGATAGATTTCTGTGGAACTGACCTTTAAAAGGTAGAAGATGGAAATCTATAAGTGTTGTTAAACGCAGATCTTTTAAACATGGGCAGTTTTGTAACTGACCTTGAAATGGTCAGATGGAGCTCTGTGTATTACCGACCATTAATTAATGTTAATGGGTCAGATAGTGTTATTTAACAGTTTACTGACGATTAAAAGTATGGTCAGCTACAGGTCTTTGACTGCCATTACAGTTTGGTCTGATAGAACCATTTAACTGTCCATTAAAACTGTTTTCATAGTGCCGTTGAAAGCAAGATCTGGATAGAGTTCTATAACTGAATGTATGTGGTAAGCCTTACCATGAAAAGTTTAATGCTCAGGTCCCAGTGTTCAAAGCATCGTTAGCCTAATGAGCTCATTAATAGGTTAACCTGTTACATGTTTTATGACTCTCTAACTAAATACAGCGATATTTTTTGTTGAAAAAATGTTGGCATATTTGAGATATTAATGTTTGAAATTTTAACAGAACGTTAACTAACAATGTTGTTAGTTTTGAACAACCGGGGCCCAGATGTAGCTTTTTAACTGACCACTAAACATGTATTATATACTGAAATGAATTATGGTTTAACATTAGAAAAAAAAGGACAACAAACAATATTAAACATAAAACAAATAAATTGTGGATCAGTGGATTGTGAAAAAGGGTGCTTCAAGAGAGATCATTGAGTCAGGAATAGCTGAAGTTGGTAAATGTAGGAGGTAATTAAACTGTAACATTACACATTTCTTGGGCTTCATGACTGTGAGTAAATTCCACTCCTGTCTTTTTTTATATATATATTATTAATTTTTCTGAGATTCAGTCTGCTGATAAATATGGGATTATATTCATTATAAATAAATTAGATACTAAGTATAAAATATAGTCACTGATCAGCATCTGATAGGATTTATTAATTTCATGCATCGGTGCACAATATATTTGTCAGTATCGATCAGGATATTATAATTTTATGATAGAATATCTTTTACTTACTAAAGCTAAAACACTATGAAAATTGTACGCTACAATCTTAAAATATAGTAATGCATTCTGCCATGTGACTAAATCTAAAGTAATATATATAATGTGTATTGAGATTGACGGCTTTTAGATCAAGAGGTGTGAAATGTATATCGAAGTTTGTCCCTGGTACTGGAGACGACTATATAATTAAATATTTCTACGCTAAAATTATGGGCAATAATGTATTTTGAACAACATTGTAAAGTGGGGGTTTAATGCTATAATCGTAAAAAGTGTGAGTCATATGTTATGGTTATAACTTTTCATACCGATAGGCTACATTCTAGCTGTTAATAAATACAAGAAAAAAAAAAAAAAAAAAAAAGGAAGAATTTGAAATAAAGTATATTTACATATTTACTATTACAACTGTTACATATCAACCATGCAATTTTTCCCCCTGCAAGCAAATTTTATTGCCTTAGCCCTTACCCTGCTATTTAGTGTCCAAAAGTGATTTTTGGCCTGTACTTTCTTTAATTTCTCTTTGAAATAGCTTGTCAAACTTCACAGAAATGACTTTTGTAAGTTAGCTATCTGTAACAGAATTTGGTCTGATAGGGTTATCTTCCTCTGCCATGGGGCTATTGTAACCTGTCCAAAAGGTGGTTTTGGCATGTTGTTTGTTTACTTTGAGAAACTTCACAGAAATTATTGAAATAAAGTAAGCTTACTGTTACAGTTTTTGTCAGACTTTGGCAGAATTATCTGCCCTTGCCACAGGGCTACATATGTGCCAGAAAGGTAACTTTTGGATTGTTGTTTGTTTACTGTTTAGAATACACAGAAATGATGGAAGTAGGGTAAGCTTACTGTTACAATAAGAATTATGTCTGACAGGGTTATCTGCCCCCTGCCACAGAGCTCTATACATGTCCAAATAGTGGAATTGGTCTGTACTTCCTTTACTGTTTGGAATAAATGATCTAAGTGAGGTGAGCTTTCTGTTACAAATAGAATTTTGTCAAATTGGGCTGTAGAAAGAAAAGAATAGAGAAATGATTGCAAAAAAAATGGGTTGCAGTAATGGAGTATTATGTTATGTTGCAGTGTTCCATTTTCATGATAGATGTATCTGCTTCTAAATTTGGACTACTTTATAGTGACAGTCTTATTAGGGTCTACTATCATACTCTGTTTGCTTTATCATTTTGTCTGAATGGAAGTTAAGAGACATTTCTAAGCCAAGTTGTAAACTCAGAAAATGTGCTTTTTAATTATGGCAAAAAAATGCAACATCATTAAGTGCAGAATGTAAATTATGACTGCTTAATATGTGCTTACTATAGGTCGGTCGCGCTATAGTGGCAATGTTTTGTTTACATTTTTAATGTCAACAGTACCTGAACTATCATTACGGTGCAGTTCATGTAACTTCTTGATCTTTGGTTATAATGGAACATTACGGTTAACTGGCAGTTCTAAATTATCTAAATGACACTTTTTGAAAGCTTAAAGACAGGAACTGTCTCTAGTTTAAGAATGTCATTGATGACAAAACTGATAGTAACAAAATTCTTCAAATTTATTTTTTCATTCCCGTGAGTTGGATAAGCTGAACTCTGCTATATAGCCAATCAATCACCAAATCAAAATAAACACAAAATAATAACATTGCCAACTTATCGCGGCCGGACTATAATCTTGTCAAATTTACCATTCACTACCAGTATGTAACTGGATAGTAAATGATATGGTCATATCAGTGTTCCGTTTCATGGTTTAATAACAGATATGGAAATGTAATGCTTTTTAATTTCATAATATTATGAATTATGACGTACATTGACTAACATAGCTTACAATGGAAATCATATAATAGTTTGCGGCATGTACAATGTAGAATTTGAATTTTGCAAAACATTGCAGTGTTGCAAAAAAATATATATATATAATAATGATAGATAAAAAAAACAGTGTCAAAACATCTAATAGTTTGCTTGCTTTGCCCTCCCTTTTTCTCCCCTTATCACTTGCCCCTACCCCTAATACACACAGCACCCTGGTATCATAATGATGCAAAATTTTAGGTGGGATTTTAACTGATTCTTTTATACAGAGACATAAAATTTGACTGTGTAGTGTAGATTGTGAGATGATTTTAAAGCTTTGTAAAAAAAAATTTGGACAGTTTATTCTTTAATGTGATAGTCTGTTCATTTATAATCTCTTTCATTTTTCTGTGAATTTAATATTAATTTTCTTTGTAATATAGAGTTCAAACTACACTATAGTTGCCAGAATTTTGGCACATCCTTATACCCAGTTTATGTAAATATCCGTAAATTTGAACAAGTTCATTTTTTGCTATCAGACAGAGCATCAAATACTTCCTAGGGAATGGCAAAAGTGCAGACCCTGATCAGACTCAGAGCAGTCTGATCAGGGTCTGCACTGTTTGCTCATGCTCTTCTGTCCCAGTATTTCGGCAACGAAAAAATTCTTAAAAAAATATGCACTTTGTGCCCCTGTAAATAAAGTCATCAAAAATGAGTAGTGTGTCATTACTTGAGCCCACATTTTCTTTGCTGTTTGGAATTGCCGCAATTTCGGTTAAATTTTGCGCTCCGCTGGAGCAATTGGTTATACTTAAAAAAGATTTTTATATCAACATATTGTGCGGATAAGTCTTTAATTGTCGTAAGTGTGTCTGGCGGTACTTTGGATTGCTATTTGGAACACGTGGATTTTTGGCCCTTTCTGTAAGACACAATTTTCTTATGGTACAGCTTTTCAAAAAATTTCCATATGGCATAGAAACATGCCTGTTTAATTGTAAGTTTTATTCAGTCAGCGAAAGAAATAATTCGTGCCTATGAATTTCATTTATGATTTACAGACTGTCATTATTAATATTTTTGATTCTCAAATGAATGTTTTACAAATTTTATGATTTTTTTTTCAATACATTAGCTCCTGTTGGGTTTTCAATTTGGAGTTCCGATATTTTGTTTGTTTTTCCCTTTATAAAGTGTGGGGTTCTGAACAGTGTGTAAACATTCCATGTTGGTTAAGATCTCTGCTTATTTTTTTTTTCACTAAAGTAATTAGACAAAATACTGGGACACATTTGTTAACCTAGAATTTAAAAATTTCAATTTTGTCAAATTTTAAAATTTTGTCAAAAACATCTTTGTGGAAATTAAACAAAAAAACAATGTAGACCCTGATTAGACTGCTCTCTAGGAGCAGTCTGATCAGGATCTACACTGTTTTCTGAGCCACCTGATATTTTGGGCAAAATACAACATTTTATTGACATGAATTTTATTACAAGGCGCATTGTCGAGGACACTCAATGATGTCGCTATTTGTCAATATTAGCACAGCAGTTTCCATGAGGTATTGTTGAACAAGATGATGCGAGTCATTTTACAGAAAAACTTGAATGGCAAACAATTTGTACAAGGGGCTCTAAGGTGTGAATCAATTCCCATTTTATATATTTAATTATCGATACAAGTACTTATTCAGCCGAGCTCGTAAATGCTTGCAAACAGAAACGTGAAAGAAAAAAAGAAACTTTAAACCGCATTCCATGTGACAGGAAAAGCAGAATACCATGCAGATCTGCAAATCATGCAAGTATTTTATATAGAGGATCTTACACTCGTGGTCATTTCATATGAAATTTATGAAACGAGCCTTCGGCGAGTTTCATAAATTTCATATGAAATGACCACGAGTGTACGATTCTGTTCATCATATGACCCTTTAAAATAGGATTATAATGCCTTCAAACTGAACATTATCTACATCTACATCTACCAATTAAGTGCATGGCCAATATTTCAATAAGAAAACGCATTGCTGACGTGGACGTTGTCAAAACGTTACTTGTACGCGCCAAAATGTTATTACACATGTGGTCATACAATTTTTATAACACCACGTTATCCACCAAATAACAGTGACGTTATATGATAAATAATTTTTCCACACCTCGAAACTTGCCCATATGACCTCCTCATTTCAGCTTTTCTAACAGTGCACAGGCAGGCAAGACTCAGCCTTTGTAGGAATTCTTGTTCTTGCTTTCTGCATGCTCAGTGAACACATATTTTTGTGATTCATTGAGGGTCTGACCACTACTCATGTTACTTTCCAGTAGTATAATGTCAGCACAAAATAACTTACTATAATTGGTCAGTGAAGAGACCAGTAAACTGTCCGGTGTCAGGGTCATTCTTGTTCTTCTTACCTTTATTTTATTTGGTGTAATTATCACCTATGTCCAGTGTGACAAGATTTATGAGCGATTGGTGTGTGGTTGGACAGATTTCAACTAAGACTTGTAGTTTTGTCTGGTTTGGGTCATGTTGTTAGGGTCCAGATAGTCTGTTGTGGTTCATATACTGTGTATTACAGAACCTTTGGAGTCCTTTGTCTGTCTTTCACCCAGTCAGCCCATGGGCTAGAAGTTGTTCTGGAAATTGGCTGTACTTGCGATCAGTTTGCAAATGAATGGAAGTGACTGCACTGAAGAGCCAAAGGAACTTGAGAAAAATACCTGCATGTGGTATAACTGGCGGTAGCTGCTGCAGCTCTGTGGACACTCTGAGCTTGGATTTTGTGATTGTTGTTGGTTTGAAACTTGGAAAAATCATGCCAAAAATTCAAATAAATAGTAATAATGACTCTTTTGCTTAGTATTTTTTATTAAGCACAAGGTAGTTGAACAAAGGACAGGTCAGCCCTTTTTCAGCATAATGTTACATATCCTTAAGAATATTGCCTGAGGTGTGATATGCAGTCTGAGATAGATGCTGAGGGTAGTTGAACTTCTTGTTATATCCCAATACTGTCATGACTCAAAATTTGTTGAAGGTGGCATTATACCCACAACACCCAGCACAATCTCATAAAACTACAAAATAATATGTTTCTCATGGGCAGCTAATGTATGGCTTGTACAATGTGTAGATTGCCTGGTGATCATTTGCTAATGAATGCTCACTTCAGATTCAAGAGGTGACCCTCGCTACCTGAATTATTTCGAAAATAAATTGACTGATAAATGCTCAATCAAATTATCACCTAGGTGAGAATGTCTGACTGGCAGAGACTAGCGTGAATATTGCGAGGTCACAACTATCGGAATTGTGTGACAGGTCTCGTAGGGTTGTTTGATGGTCATTCTTTGGTAGTAGTACATTTTTTGGTGATTTCAGATCAGTATCTCAGAAAGACATTATCCTTTATCTGCATACGAAAGTAGTGTAATAGAAGTGATTTGTCACCCTGTGTCTGGTTGATAATGCTGCAAGGGTGTCTCGTACATGTGACATTTTTTTGGACGTACACTGAGATGTGTATCTCAAAATTTCTTGATGCAAATTGCTGTGTATTTTGTGATGTATCTGTAGATATGAGACAGAAAAAAATAGGTAAATACTGAAAATACTAGATTTCAATTAAAGATCAATGAAAATTTGATAGTTTTTCTTCTGAAGAAGGGATATCAAAAAGATGAAAATGGATATTAACTCTAATATTTTGATATGACAAAAATGACTAACAATCAAAATATGAAGTTAAATTTAACTTAAGGAAGACGAATACTGAATAGAAATATTGGCGGGGCATTCAAACCATTATACCATCTAAATAACCCAAAGAGCTATAAAACATTTGGGTAAGAAAAAAACAATTTTCACCGTTTTGTTTTCCTAAAAAACAATTTTTTGTATTTCTACATATTATTTTTAAACATTTTCCATTAAAATTCATATCTCTAGCACATGAATGCACTTTCATTTCAGCAAATCATATAATCTGTAATATATGATATTTGAAACAAACTGATAACAAAAAATTGCAGTTTTCTTGTTAATAAGTATATTTTTACATTCTTTGAAAAAATGCAAGAAAATTGAATTTCATGAAAAACGTCATGAAAAATATTATCAATCGATGAGGCATGCTTATGCGTATTATTTTAGTAAAACTTATGTCGTATGTTAAAGAATAAAACAAAAAAACAAACATTTCACCGTTTTGTTTCCTAGAAAAACAATGTTTAAGTTCAAAATATCCCCAAAACAGACTGCCCAAATTCTGCACCTGCTGCAAGCACAGCCAGTCCTTGCCCTATTATTTATTTTCCTGTTATTCGGTTCTACCATAGAGTAATGTCGACAAAAATGCGCAGATGGAATGGAAACTGTGAAGATCTTGATCATTCTGGTTCCTAAGGAACAGTCTGATCTCAGTTTTCACTGTTTGTACAGACCTATGTGCCCGAAAACTTAGGATCTTTACGGTAGATATTGTAAGTGTATATTATAACTGTATTTACTCCACAGTTAGTCGATTTGATGATGAACAATAACTCTGTTTGTTTTTTAAACAAGCAAGAACAGAGTTCTTCTGGGATCATCCACCTTAATGTTATTTTTGTCAATTTCTTATTGATAAAGTTCTTAATTTTGGCTGCTTTGTTGAAAGTAAGAGCTATATATGTGTAGTTATTGTCTTTTGATCATAAGTTAAATTTTTTTTTTAAACAAATATTGTAAGGGTCTATCTGCCTGCGTCTGTGTGTCTTGCTGTTGTTGTTGTTGTTGTTGAGGGGTAGGGAGTGAGGAGGGGGTGTCAGTGAGATGAAGGGGATTATTGGTGTAACACAAATAAACATGGTACATACAAAAACATTAACAAGATGAAATAGGCAACATATGGTGGGATAACTGTCTTTAATTTTTGCATGTCCATAATTTGAATGCTTAGCATGTCCAAGGTCCATTACATATTGAACTTTTGGGCTGAGGTGACAAAATTCTGTGTGACTTCTTGTCGTTATGCCCTTCAATAATTTTTGGGTAAATTGAATTAAAAGTTGTAATATGCAAACAGATGTTAAGAAGAAAGGATTTGGCAAGAATGACAGTAATGGTTGCTTGATGTAATAGTACCTACAGTACAGAAATAATACTTTGATCTCTATTGATTTTAATAATTTATTGCAATTTTACCTAAATATTGGGACAAAAGTATCAGAACAAACAGTGGAGATCCAGATCAGACTGCTTCTTGAGGAGCAGTCTGATCTGGGTCTGCACTGTTTCCATTCCTCTCTTTCGGAGAGCTCCTCAGAATCAGCTTGGTCAGACTATACAGGAAAACGTCACTTTTCATGTGAGGTTGTCTCAATATTTGAGGCAAGAACATATTGTTAATTGAGTAGATTTCTAATTAAATAATGATACTTTCTCCCTTGAAGTAAGTAGTCCACTCTTTGTTCGTACGTTACCCCCACCTGCACAATTTGACAAGGAAAGTTTCTGCCCCTTTAATTCATTGAGCAGACTTGATTCAGGGGATATACAAGAAAAGTTGTACCTGTATTCGCCACAGGGTATAATCGATTCCGCTAATTTTCGCTTCCTGCAGAGACTGTACATCATATTTGGCTTCCGCCGAAACTGTCCGTGAACTCTTGCTTCCTGCAGAGACGACTGTCCTCTAGAAATGGCTCCCTGCCGAGACTGTCCGCGTGATTCTGCTTCCTGCCGAGAGCCTCGACAGGAAGCAGAATCACACGGACAGTCTCTGCAGGAAGCCATTTATCATGTACAGAAGTCTCGGCAGGAAGCAAGAGTTCGCGGACAGTCTCAGCGGAAGCCAATATGACGGACAGTCTCTGCAGGAAGCGAAAATTAGCGGAATCGATTATACCCTGTGTTCGCTGGCAAACTGGATTTTTCTCAGCCTAGCGAGCCTTATCTGAAGGTTAGTTGACTGTGTCTGTGGTATATTTGAGTCAGCTTACTAGCCGAATCTGAATCTACACTCTTTGCCCAGTCACTTTTCTGTTGGAATCTTTCTTTTGATCAAGTTTTCATTTTTTTTATGCCTGTGACCTGCAAAAGTGAGAAAAAGGGTTTTATTTTTCTCGCGTCTAAGGTATATAATTTGAGCCACGACACGACAAAACCAACAAAGTGGCATGTGCACCAGCCAAGACTCAGATCAGCCTGGGCATCTGCCCAGTCTGATCAGAATCTTCGCTGTGGGCTTAGAGGGCAGCTAAGGGTCTAAGCTACCTCCATGCAGACAGTCAAGACTCCGATCAGAATCAGCGGATGTCCAGGCTGATCTAAAATTTTGCTGGGCACACATACCACTTTGTTGGTTTTGTTGTGTCGCCGCTCATTTGAAGTTTTCATGTTTAGCTCTGTTTTGTGACAATGTGGAGACAGGTGGGACACAACACTATGTGGAATTCTTGTTTATATTGATCAGGATGTTCCAAGTATTATGGCCTATTAAGACTATCCATGTCTGAATATTTTTATCACTATAAGGGGCAGATAATCCTAGTAACTAATACCAGAGTTGTGCTTTTTAAAATCCCTTCATATTTGCCAAAGGCTTTGATGGTAAAGTAGACAAGTTAAGCTTCTTATGTTCTAGTGGTGACTTGATGATATTAAATTAATGGCATTATATCCATTTGTTTGTATTGGCCTAATTAAAGCTCACTGTTTATAGTAATTTAATGACCAAGCTTCTTGTTTTAGAGACTTCTAAATGTATGATAGAATATCTCTCCTTTCATGAAAAGAAAAGGTCTGTGGTCTCACTGTTCACTGGTCAGCAGGTACATCAAGTCAAGGTGATTGGATACTCACCTTGTTTTTATCTGCAATTTGTATGAAGGGAAAGAACTTTTGTAACTTCCTGTCCACTTCTGTGGACAACAAAGCCATTTTAAACATGGGACAACTGTTAAAGGAAAGAACTCACTGAGGGAGAAATCATTTCGTTTAAGAGAAGCTTCAAATGAAATGTCATACAATTTCTTCTGAATGAGAATTACCTCCTCTTGAAGAGTTTGCATTGTTCTTAACAGAATTAATTTCATGTGATTCTGATTTTGTCAAAGATTACGATTTTTAAAATGTTAAATGTATTTAACTTGTGATAGTTTCAACTTCAAAAAAAAAACAAACAAAAAAAAACAACGTCTTGCAGTGGCACTATTGGAGCAAGTCCATGCCGCCGTGGAGACGTTAAACACCAGGGCCCAGGTGTTCAAAACTAACGACATCATTAGTTAACGTAACGTTAAAATTTCAAACGTTAATATCACAAAAACATGTATGCCAATATTTTTTGTTGTAAAAATGTGAGAAGCTTTTGCATTGCAAAAGCTTCTCACATATTTTCAACATAAAATATCAGTGTATTTGGCTATAAAGTCACAAAACACATAACAAGTTGACCTCGTAACGAGCTCGTTAGGCTAACGATGCTTTGAACAACTGGGCCCTGTACTTAAAGAATTGAACTTAAAAAAAAAAAGTTTAAAAATGGGTCAGTGGGTGGGGTAGTGTGGGTGGAGTGATTAAGGCAGAAATAAATCAGCACTCTCAAGCTTGTTCATTTACAAAAGTGATATATGTTAAGTAATGTAGAAGATGGTCACTTAGCTTTGGTTGTCCTCAAATGATTTATTTGACAAGAATAAAACATGGTCATGTTTATGGTGACAATTAGTGATTTACGTGACATTGAAACCTGTGGTCACTTTCGTCCATATATTTTTCCGTTACAACGCCACACATGTTGTTTGGTGATTAAAGGTAATGAGTAGTATGGTGTAACATTGACAATATTCCCATAAAACTGTCAATTTTCAATCGGAAAACAAGGCAATTGAGTAGTTGTGCAAATCTGTTATGGTCGGGACATGCCTTGAGCCCACCATTATGGCTGTTACCTTGTCATATAACTATTAATAATAACTTTGATATGCCGAAAGCTTGTGCATCCTTGGTTTGTAAAGATGAATACCGTAATCGACCTTATTAGCGCCCTGTGCGTTTAACTTTTTCAAAATGGCGGCAAATACTTGTAGTAAACTTTCTTTCTTATTAGCGCACATTTTAATAGGTTATTATATATTGAAAGGAACAAATTTAAAGGTAAAGCATCAGAGAAAAGCTGCTTAAAGGCAGCTTTTCTCTGATGCTTAACCTTTAAATTCATAGAGAAGCTTTAGAAATAAAAAAATAATATATTCTGTTGCATTTTCAGCTCCTGTAAACAAGCAAACAAAGGAATAAACCAGTAAAAAATATGTGCATTTATAGTCGTATGTCTCACAAATTGCCATGGTGTGCGCTTATAGGGGCATGTGCGCTAATTAGGTAGAATACGGTACTTATATACGGTAACTATGTTTACTATTGGGTCACCTTAATTAAATAATTACTGTAATTATCCTGAAATCTAAAAAGTGATTTTAAATTCTCCCTATATTTAAATACATGTATTTTTGGTGAAATGGTAAATAGGAGCAGTCTGATCTGAGTATGCACTGTTTGCTCAGGCATTTAGGGTTATTACGATAATAACAATTTGCCGTTGGACGTTTTTTGGGGTGGACAAAATGCTGATTAAGGAGAATCGAAATTAAATAGGTCATAATTAATTGTCTTTGTTAATATTAATCTTCGCAATTAATATAAGGTGTGTCGCTAGAAAAATGGTGCTTTAGGGAACAGTGACCCATTGTAGGTCTGCTGAGTCAGGTATGGTGATTGGAGAGTAATGTCCCAGCAGTCAGTGGCTTGAGCCCTTAGAAAATTAAGAAATCTCTGGCTGTTTGTGGGTTTCTGTGAACATTCTGAGATAATTATTATTAATTCTCCATGAAAACATATGTTGTGGCCCCAGAATTTTATGAAATCAAACCTTTGTGAATAAATCTCATCAGCCTTGAATCTTTCTCTCAGTCATCTGTCTTTCTTTGTTTATCCATCCATTCTTCCATCTGTCAAGACTTAAACAGTTTAGTAACAGATACATGTAATACATCAAAAACTAGGACAACAACTTTTACTATACATTTAACTTAAAGCTTGGACAAAATTAAACACTTGAGAGCAAAAGTTGCAGATCTCGATTAGAGCCCTCAACAGAGCAGTCTGATCAGGATCTGCACCATTTGCCAACAGTTTTATAAAACATCCCTTGACAGGACCATTAAGGTAAAATGGTACATTTTCAGGGGAAGCAACTCTATCATTATCATTTTTGCCTCCCTTCTGAAATGGGGTCAGCTCTTAAAAGGAAAGAATTTGCTCCTAAAGCAAATTCTTTCCTGTTAAGAGCTGACCCTATTGTAGAAGGGCTTTGTCATCCAGGGGTGCAAACAGAGAGTCACAGAAGTAGTTTCCCTTTTTAAAAATGGCAGAAAAAACATGAAAATGTACCATACAGCCTTTGCACATGGGCATTCAATTAGATTTAATTGAATTCAAATCTGTGCGAAGTCCACTAAATTAGTTAAATTACTTTATAATTTTGGTCATTTTGAAAAAAAAAATAAAAAAAAAAATTGAGGACATTCAATATTTATGGCTATTTGAACTTGAAGTACATGCCGCAAAGTATGCAGCACTGAGTGAAGAGTAAAAAGATAGGCAATGATCGGGAATTCATACAATCAAATGCAATCAAATCCTATAAAAATATGTTTTGAAGTTCCCAAACAATGTAGACCCTGATCAGACTGCTCTTTTGGAGCAGTCTGAATTGGGTCCACATTGTTTGCTATTGTACAGTAGGCAACTTGACAATACACCTCCAATTTATCAATGTTATTACCCAATGTTATTAATACAGTCTTTAATCAAAAGGCTACCGGTGGTTTCCTGCGCATGACTCTGTTATATGGCAACTAACAGTGACGGTTCTATGTGGTGGTGATAGCCGTCCAGGGGTGTCGGACATGGTGACATAGTGTTAGTTTAGTATATCTCTCCCCTGATTAAGTACCTTTTAATATGGTTCCTTACATGCCCTGTCAACCTTAAATATTTATCAAAACCCCAACCATTTCTTTGAGTCAACAATCCTTGAATACAAACAAGTCCATAACACAGGGTATAATCTATTCCGCCAATTTTCGCTTCCTGCAGAGACTGTACATCATATTTGGCTTCCACCGAGACTGTCCACGAACTCTTGCTTCCTGCAGAGACTTCTGTACCTGATAAATGGCTTCCTGCAGAGACTGTCCGCGTGATTCTGCTTCCTGCTGAGGCTCTCGGCAGGAAGCAGAATCATGTGGACAGTCTCTGCAGGAAGCCAATCATCATGTACAAAAGTCTTGGCAGGAAGCAAAAGTTCGTGTACAGTCTCGGTGGAAGCCAAATATGATATACAGTCTCTGCAGGAAGCGAAAATTGGCGGAATCGATTATACCCTGTGTTATGGACTTGTTTGTATTCAAGGATTGTTGACTCAAAGAAATGGTTGGGGTTTTGATAAATATTTACGGTTGACAGGGCATGTAAGGAACCATATTAAAAGGTACTTAATCAGGGGAGAGATATACTAAACTAACACTATGTCACCATGTCCGACACCCCTGGACGGCTATCACCACCACATAGAACCGTCACTGTTAGTCGCCATATAACAGAGTCATGCGCAGGAAACCACCGGTAGCCTTTTGATTAAAGACTGTATTAATAACATTGGGTAATAACATTGATAAATTGGAGGTGTATTGTCAAGTTGCCTACTGTACAATAGCAAACAATGTGGACCCAATTCAGACTGCTCCAAAAGAGCAGTCTGATCAGGGTCTACATTGTTTGGGAACTTCAAAACATATTTTTATAGGATTTGATTGCATTTGATTGTATGAATTCCCGATCATTGCCTATCTTTTTACTCTTCACTCAGTGCTGCATACTTTGCGGCATGTACTTCAAGTTCAAATAGCCATAAATATTGAATGTCCTCAATTTTTTTTTTTTTTTTTTTTTTTCAAAATGACCAAAATTATAAAGTAATTTAACTAATTTAGTGGACTTCGCACAGATTTGAATTCAATTAAATCTAATTGAATGCCCATGTAAACATATAATTTCGTCGATTTCACCGCAAGTGGGATCAACACGGACGTACCTGTCAATAACTGTGAGTCCAAGTAGAATGTACTTAATCAGACGTACAACATCGAGCATGTGTATGAAGCATTTCAAAACCACTCAAACTTGAAATTTAGTGGAAAGAACTGTTTCAAAATTTGTTCTAGACATGTCACACATGGTCTTTTTGTGAAAAGAATTATTTCTTAAAAAGTTGTCGATTTGAGAATATGGCCGTGACTTTCCACAACTTACAAGAGTCCCCGCTGCTGTTGACCACTCAAGTTATGCCTCATTTCACACCAGAGCGGGCTGTGACAAGAGGAATTGTGACAAACTCTTCAAACAAAACAGCAAATCATCAAGTTCAAATAAAATCTGCTGCACCAAAAAAGGTGAAATTAAAGAAGAATGTTGCAGCCAAGATTGTCATATTTGAGACTTCTTTTGAAGACAATATTTTGACCACTTCAGTAACAAAAGGATACCAGGAGTCAAAAAAAAAAAAAAAAAAAAAAAAAAAACAGGTTGTTTTATGAATCAGAATTTTTCCTTGCATATATACTGAGGATTAGAAATTGGATGGATGGATGAGATATGATGGAATTTTGGATTATGAAAGGACGGTAATCACCTATTGCACTCTAGAATGGATACGTAAATGATTTAAGATTTTATATCTTTTTTAACAGTATTTCAGTCATATCAGGACTTGTGATCATGAAAGGCTGTGTGCAGTGGAACCCTGTTTACGGTTGGAAAGATTTCCCCCTCCAGCTGGTCTTGAACCCAGGACTGCTAGATCAGTAGGCCCTATAGCACAGGGTATAATCGATTCCGCCAATTTTCGCTTCCTGCAGAGACTGTCCGTCATATTTGGCTTCCGCCAAGACTGTCCACGAACTCTTGCTTCCTGCAGAGACTACTGTCCTCGAAAAATGGCTTCCTGCCGAGACTGTCCACGTGATTTTGCTTCCTGCCGAGAGCCTCGGCAGGAAGCAGAATCACGCGCACAGTCTCGGCAGGAAGCCATTTATCATGTACAGAAGTCTCGGTAGGAAGCAAGAGTTCGCGGACAGTCTCGGCGGAAGCCAAATATGATGAACAGTCTCTGCAGGAAGCGAAAACTGGCCGAATCGTTTATACCCTGCGTATAGCTACAGTGCTTAACCTAATGCGCTGTAACTGGGGCTCCAGCATTCTAGAATGAAATTGACAGTTAAACATGAGTCATGCTCATTTCACTGTCACCAGTTTACTGAAAGGAAATAAGTAGGAATCCTGTCAAATTAGGAATGTTTGCACCTCCAATCTTGAATATTGTATCCTATCTTAGTCCGCTTTCATCCGTACATATGTCAGCTGATAATCTTCATGATGATATTTGTTGAGGGCTGTCACCAGCCAGTTATAATTTCTTATTGAGCTGTAGAGATTTTAGGTTAATCCCTATGTCTACTCCTACTCTAATGTTAATAGATCTTCAGGTATTTAAGAAATGGTGATATAGCTCTTCAATTCAGAAAAAAAAAAAAAAAATACATTTAAATATATGAATTAATAAGTAAATATAAAGTAGTTTGATTGGAGTGGGAACTGTGATGATGCAATGTCAAATTTTGATTTCTCCTGGATTTTTTATTGTCTTTGACGCTATTTAATTTTCTGAATTGTTTTATGTTTTAATATCATTTTTAGTTTTTTGGAATAAAAATGAAAAGATGGTTCAGAATGAATTAAGTTAGTATAATTTTTTTTTTTCAAAATAAAAATGAAAAGATGGTACAAAACGAACGGCTTTGCTTTGTAGTAACGTAAAGTACTTTAAATGGTCCCAAAAGATTGGCAATACAATGAATGAGAATAAAGACAAAGTGAAAGACAGAGCAAAGAGGATGAGAGAATTTTGGAATCTATTTCTGTATTTTTATTTTTTCATATGAACATATATTGTGGCTCTTAGAAATGCTTCACTGAGGTAGATCTAATTGTAGGACCACAACATGAGTTTTAAATATAAGTTATAGTCTCCTCATAAGAACCGCCTCACTCATGAGGTACTTGTAGTTCATAAAGGGCTAGAACATGGTTCTAATATATGTTATGGTTCCTCATTAGAACTGCCTTAGTGAGGCAGTTCTAATGAGGGGCCACAACATATTTTGGAGATCTCAGAAATAGCAGCAATATCCCGCTGTATCTGAACCTGGACCTATTATAAATAACAAAGCTACTGTCACGCTTACTTCTAGTCGCACCTCAAGGCTGCTGACATGTGCCATTGAGTGAGAAATCGTGAAACAAATGTAACAAATATACCTCAGATTCTAAATGAAATTTCAATACCTGTCAAGATGTTAATAAGTTTTCAAAAGCTTCATGGATATGTTTTGTTAGCAGGAACAATATGCTAGGGTAGCTAGGGCAGTACATCTGTTTTCTCACCTTCACACAAAAGAGCTGGGTGGGGTCCAAGTAGGTATTGTGTCTAAGCAGCGAGGAGCGATCATATGGCATTGTTGCCTTTATCATTTTACCAAGTATGTTAATATGGGTCCTGCTGTTCTGCTAGACACCTTGATAATTAAATAAAAAAGGAGCTTTTCAACATAAATTAGGGCATTATTAGAAATGTTGTTTAATTCTAAAGCCCACTAATGTCTTTAATTGGTATAGCTAACTTCATTGTATTTTTCTTTAATAACTGTTAGGAATATTTTGTTATTCTGAGGTAGGATCTATATAAATTGATTACTATGTGGTTATAATTCTGAGGTAGCATTTTAATGTGTGGAAAAAGAAAATAAATTCAAAAGAAAATAAATTTATATTCAAAATACTTGTATATGAGAAAATAAAAACGACAGAATTACTTCACCTGAAAGTGAATCCAGTCACCTTAAACTTGAAAAAAAAAAGGTTTAATGATTTCACTCCTTTTGACAGAATTGGAAAAAAATATAGCAGTAAATAATTTTGTATTGGAACTTTCAAGTGCAAAATATAAGTACACAAACAAAATCTGAAGAATAGGTTATAATAACCATGACTGATTTTTTTTTATTAGCCCATTTAGTTATAAATCATAATTTTATTGACCTCACAAATTTATGAACTGAATCTCACTTTGAAATGAATAACAAAGTAAAATATTGCTAAATTGTTCAAGATACAAATCTGTCCTTGAATGGTAAAAATCCTTAGAATTTGGACTTAAAATTCTTATGATGAAAGCAAAAGAATTGCAGTAAATTGGTCAATCTGTCAACAATCACTCCATAACAGTAAAGGTGAGATGATTTCACCTGAATTCACCTGTGATGTAGATTACAGGTGAAATGAACAGCTCTACATGTACATTGTTCACTAGTGATATGATTTCTTAGGTAATTAACTCCCATAAAGCTACTGGTGTCATACTTGTAGGCTTTGTTTGTTCAAGCCACACTTTCGAATGATAATATTTTTACAAGAAGTGTGGTTGTAATTTCTTTTAATTTATGGATGATTTTAACTGATCAGCAAAATATGGTAAATAGACTTATCACACAATTTGTTTATCTGATCTTATTATTGTTATCATTATTATATTACAGGTGTATTGCTTTTAATTGATAACAGTTCTGAAGGCTTATGATTATTAAACAGGAGCCCTGGTACTTGATGCCAGGAGGTGCATCAGTTCCATTGGGCCTCCTGGAAACATCAAGAGAATCACAGGGTATAATCGATTCCGCCAATTTTCGCTTCCTGCAGAGACTGTCCGTCATATTTGGCTTCCGCCGAGACTGTCCACAAACTCTTGCTTCCTGCAGAGACTACTGACCTCGAAAAATTGCTTCCTGCCGAGACTGTCCGCGTGATTCTGCTCCCTGTCAAGAGCCTCAGCAGGAAGCAGAATCACGCGGACAGTCTCGGCAGGAAGCAATTTATCATGTACAGAAGTCTCGGCAGGAAGCAAGAGTTCGCGGACAGTCTCGGCAGAAGCCAAATATGATGTACAGTCTCTGCAGGAAGCGAAAATTAGCGTAATCGATTATACCCTGTGAGAATAGGAACAACAAAAACATGGTAGCTCACTGGGTTTGGCACTGGCCAAATAAGCTAGCAAGTCTGTTTGAATCCCAATAGAGGGGGAATTCTTTTCAACCATAAACAGGGTTCCACTGCACACAGCCTTTCATTGTCATCCTTCCACCAGCTCTATATAGCTGAAATACTGCTGAAAGGTAAAAAAAAAATGCAAGACATCCAGCTATAGATAGCCATGAAATAGATACATGTATAATTATGGAACAGAACATTTTGAGATGATGATCGAGTGCATGAAAGGCATACAGATCAGGCTGTTTCTATAGAAAGGCAGTTTGATCAGGAGCTGAACTATGCAGAAAATATAGTAAAACCACTTCCCTCAAATTTGATGATACTTTAATTTACAGTCATCATTGACATCTCAATATTTTGAATAATTGTACTGAGAATATTAATAATCGAGCCATATATATTACACCACCATATTTCTTTCTGCCATTTTTACAAAGGGAGACAGCTCATGTGACTTCCTACATGTACTTGCCCTCCTTGAAAATGTAGCCCTTTTGAAATTGGATCTACTCTAAAGAGAAAGAATTTGCTCCTAGAGTTGAGTCCTGTTGAGAAGAGAGACAGAAATGGCAGAGATGCTTCTCCTAAAAGTGTAACCATTCACCTTTTTGAAAACTTTGGTGATGATAAAAAGTGTAACCATACACCTTTTTGAAAACTTTGGTGATGATAAAAAGTAACCATTCACCTTTTTGAAAACTTTGGTGATGATAATTAAGTGTAACCATTCACCTTTTTGAAAACTTTGGTGATGATAATTAAGTGTAACCATTCACCTTTTTGAAAACTTTGGTGATGATAATTTCTGTTCAGTGAGTATAAAAACATACTGTCACAATTTTCCGTTATTAGAACCGTACCTCAGTGGCTATAATAAAAGGCCACCACATTCTGTTATTAGAACCACCTCAGTGGCTATTACAAAAGGCCACAACATTAATATAGCACTGTGCAACACCCTACATTCTTGGGGCACCAATAAGCTTGGTTTACATGGCAACACATGTAGCATGTCATGCAACATATGTTGCCATGAAAACCCACCTTTAAATTTCATTTTGATACGCATATTCACCGATAGCAGTTACCCCTATTTCCCCGCAAATTTTGGAGTCGTTTTGGTCCAAAGTTCGCGGGGAAATAGGGGTAACTGCTATCAGTGAATATGTGGTAAGTATATCCTATTAAAACACATTTTAATTTTAATCATAAAAATGAAATTTTGAGGAAAGAAAAAAAAATGCCTGTCTTGTCTGTGAATTCCAATTGGTAACAGTAACTGCCAGCATGTGTATTTTTCTTCTAAATGCCATTATTTCATGTAATGATATCCTGACATTAAGAAGTATAAGATTAGGAATGGCAAATAAGAGAAATATAGAAATGCCGTACAAAACTATTACAGGGAAAGGCTAATGATCTTCACCTACTAATAGCCTTGGTTGACTTTCTAAGGCAGTATAATTAATTTACCTGTAAAGTGTTCCTACCTGTACTGCCCACTGTGTACATTACCTGTTCAGGCTGGTCCGTGATTGGTCAGATTTACCTGTCAGTCAAAATCAGTGGTCACTCACTTTGGACAGGTAATTATCACTGTGGTCTTGGGATTCTAGCAGGAGTTGGTGACAGTTTTTTTCGAAACCAGTGATTTTATCTAGGAAAAATCAGAGATGTGGATTTTAAATAATATGGTTTGTTTCTTGTTTCTTAGATAGATATATTGAAAAGATAGAAATGATACAAAGTAGAGAAATGATATTTGTTAATTGACTGATTATGGTGCAGTGAGCAGAAGAGCAGATAGGGGGTATTGAGGATAATTCAAAGATAATTTTTCTTGTTTCTCAATGAAAACATATGTTGTGACCCCTCATTAGAACCGTCTCAACGAGACGGTTCTAATGAGGGGTCACAAAATATGTTTTTATGGAGAAATATGAATAATTATCCCTAAATTATCTCTGTTACCCCTTCTTATCTGGAGCACTTGAGCAGGTGAGAAAATGAACATGCATTGTAGATTACAATATTACTCTTACTACTGGGACATCTTTTAAGGTGTATGCGTGCACTTTCAGGGCCAGCAGCTCTGCCATTTTGATGTTTACCACTCTTCATGGGGGTCAGCACAAAGAGTAACAGTTGACCTCCATCAAGGGAGGTCAACATCAAAATGACAGCACTCTTCCAGGAAAGAGTTTGCTCCCCCTACCTTAGGAGCAAATTCTTTGCCCCTAAGAATTGCGACCCATCAAGAAGGGAGGCAAAAGTGTAAATGGTAGAGTTGAATCCCCTGAATGTGAATTCAATCACCTTAAAGCAGTAGAACAGTATGAGAAAGATGGATTTGCGATTTTGCATCCTTTTCAGCAGTATTTCAGTCATATCAGGACAATGGGCGGTGCACTGTGCAGTGATTTAAAAGATTCCGGCAGACAGCGGGGCTCAAACCCAGGACTGTTAGATCAGCAAGCCAGCGCTCAACCTACTGAGCTACCGTGGCTCCTTTGGAAGAAAAAAGCATGTTAAAATAGCTATCCAAAACACTGATACCCTCTGTGTTCTAAAACTTGTGATATCTATAATGTGCTTAAGTATTGGGACACGTAAAATCATTAGTTTTCCATTTGTCCCAAATGGAAAATTAATGATTTTTAGGTGTCCCAATATTTAAGCACATAAGGGTAATATTATTAGATGGTATATATGTCAAAAACGTCTTGGTAAACAATTCAGATCCAATTCAGACTGCTCCCCATCTGACTGCTTGGAAGTAACTTAACATAACAGTCTGCAGTGTTTCATAAGAGAAACAATCTGGTAAGACTCAGCACTGACTGTTTGCCATCCAGAGGGAAATTTAAAGTAGTTCTTTTCATATTCACACATGCTTAACTATGTTTCCAAGGCTGTTACGAAACAAAAAAGAGTCATAGTTCCAGAACTACTGTGTCATGGTGGCTAAACAACTTCGTTTAGCCATAGTGACCAGGTTGTTTGGGAACTTTCGTTTGGTAACAGTGCATGTATAATTGTATATACATAGTTAACCAGGAGTGATTTTCAAAGAAGGGAAAGTCTGATATAAAAATTAGAGCTATATTACCATAGTGACTTTCTTTTCTGTTTTCAGATTCTGCTTCCTGTGTGTCTTGATGTGTAAATGAACTTCACTGCAATCAGATCATCATACCTCATACAGTTAACCTCAAACAAGTGACAGTGAGAATTTGCCGCCAGCACAAGCCTTATTCCAGTTCTGAATCAGTACAGTCAAATTTTCTGAGGAGAAAAAATCAGGATATAAAAGTACATATTCAAGTGATTTCAGCCAACAAGTTTGTTTGGAATAAACAAGTGATATTATAGAGACCATAGACTGGAATATGATTAAGAAAGAAAGACCACTGACTTTGGAATTAACATTGTATTTTTAGAACTTTTAGGAAATGTGAATTTTAAAGGGAAGCTAAGTTTCGAAAAGCTATGTGAGCAGTTTGTTCACGTAGAAGAATCATATTAATAGTAAAATAAGAGTTTGAATGGAACTATAGACTTTACAAATACCTCTTTTAGAGGACTTATAAAAATCAGAATGAGGCTAGAATCTAAGTTTGTTTTACCAGTTTTTGTGTTTGTATCTGTTATTTCTTGGATTACGTCTCAAGAAAGTGTTGTTTCGTACAGTGTGCAGGAAGAGCAAGATGCCTTGACCAAGGTTGGAAACATTGCCTCAAGCAGTTCGTTGTATCAAAATGTGACAACAGAAGTTTTTGATCAGTTGAGTTTTCAGATTCTGACCCAAGGAAATCAGGATGCGTCTTATTTCACAATTGATGAAACAGTTAGTACACTTTTGACTGCAAGCAAGCTTAACCGTGAGGAAATTTGTCCGGATATGAGTACTTGTCTTCTTGAATTTAGTGTGGCTGTTTATATCAAAGACAGAGAAACAGAAGTTGTTGATCTGTATAAAATTATTGGAGTTGAAGTTAGTCTAGAGGATATTAACGACAATCCACCAGAATTTCCTAGAAAATATGAAACAATTCCTATTTCTGAAAACTCACCAGTAGGTGCTGAATATTTCCTTAGAGGTGCCACAGATTTAGATACTGGGGTCGGTAACTCAGTTCAGACCTACATAATGGAACCAGAAAATGAAATGTTTGGTTTAAAAGTCCTAGAAAACAATGATGACTCAACAGATTTAAATATTGTTGTCCAATACCCATTAGACAGAGAAAGTCGTCATGAGTATCAGTTGGTAATATATGCAGTTGACGGTGGTTCTCCAATTCGAACAGGATCAGTTAATGTTAACATCTCAATTACTGACCAAAATGATAATGCTCCAGTGTTTTTGGACAAAGAATATAACATCACTGTGCAAGAAAATACTCCTGTTAATACTTCCATTCTTGTTGTGACAGCAACAGATGCTGATTCTGGAGACAATGGACTAGTTTCTTATCAGTTTAGTAGCAGAACTTCAAGCAAAATCACTGAAGTTTTTGCAATAAATAGAACAACAGGTGAAATAACTTTACTGAGTACCCTAGACTATGAGGAAAGTGCACAGAAGGCTAGAACATTCCAAATTGAGGCTTTAGATAATGCATCTCCACCCAAGTCTGCCAAAGTAAAAGTCGCTGTAAATATTGCTGATATCAATGACAATTATCCACAAATAAATATCAATCTTCCGCCAGGGGGCACTGCAATTTCAGAGGCTGCTGAAAGGGGAAGTTTTGTAGCTCATGTTGCTGTGTTCGATCTTGATGCGGGTGTAAATGGAGAGATCAGGTGTGAAATTCAGGGAAATGACTTTCAACTTGAAGACTTTAAGATAGAGAATAATTACAAAGTTGTGCTCAACAAACAGATAGATCATGAAGAAATGGAAATGTATGAGGTGAAAATAGACTGCGAAGATGGTGGCAGTCCACCAAAAAGTAACACAACTAGTTTCACTGTCATTGTGGAAGATATTAATGATAATCCACCAGTGTTTAGTAAACAGGTTTATGAATTGACAATTCAAGAGGAAACTCATACAAGCACAACAATCCAGGTCACTGCTACTGATGCTGACAGTGGGAATAATGGTAAAATTACATATGGTCTCCTTGGTGCAGACCCTGAAAAATTCTTTATCAACACTAGATCAGGACTGATAATCACTCATGATGCATTTGATCGTGAGCAAACTCCAAACATAATGTTCAAAGTGTTAGCTTGGGATGCAGGTGCAGAACCTGAGACAGCTACAGCAACTGTTTTAATCAATATTACAGATATCAATGATAACGCTCCAGTTTTCCCCTCCCACCCTGTTCATCTTGAAATTATGGAAAACGATCCAACTTCATTTGCTGTACTTTCGGTCACTGACCCTGATTTCGGTCCAAATGGACAGTTTACTCTGCATTTCCCACAAAATGACTACCTCGAAAAATATTTCAAGTTTCATCCTGATACAGGAAAGATATCAGCCCTGCAGGGTATTGACAGAGAGGAGATACCATACTTCAGCTTCTGGGTTACGGCGGTAGATAAGGGCATCCCACAGATGTCAAGTTCCGCTGAAGTGATACTGACTATCAAGGATGACAATGATAACATTCCCGCGATCACCTATCCTCACAATTTCAACAAGACCTGCAGAATTACTATCGCAGCACCTGTCGGGCTGCTTATCACGATGGTTCAGGCTACAGATAGTGACGAAGGAAAGAATGCACAATTGTTATATTTCATAGATAGTGGCGACCCTCGAGGACTATTTAAAATGAATGTCAGTACTGGTAGAATCAGTGTAGCTAGAAAGATGGAGGAAAAAGATGCAGATGAATACAATTTGGAAATTGCTGTAAGAGATAATGGGGATATACAAAGAACTTCTTGGGCTAACCTTAGAATTATTGTTGAACCGACAAATGCTACAATTCTTGGGAGACCTGAAGAGGAGGGTAAAACAAACATCATGATTGTGGTGATTTTTGTGATCATAACTGTTGTTTTGTCAGTAGCTATCATTGCCATTATCTTTGTCATTCGTCACATAGACAGAAGAAACAGAGCATCAGCGGTGCCAAAAATAGACGAAAACAGATATTATGATGCTGCTCCTAGGGCAGATGAAAGTATGTCAGCTTCATCTAACATGTCAAAGGACTCTGACACAGAATTGTTAAAAAAGCGGGCCAAAAAAGAAGTGAGTTTCTCCATTAACGGAGATGGAGATACTATCAACAATTCCAGTCTTACCAACGTGACCTCATTCTCGACTGTAAAGACAATGCCATCATATATGTCTATGGATTATAAACCAGAGGTAATGATGCAAATTTTAAGATTTTCAGAGCTCTAGATAAGAATGGGGGTGGGTAGGAGGGGCTGGATAATAATTCTGGGATAGTTTCTAATTCTGCATTTAAAGCTTTTGTAAACTCACTGACTCTGATTAGAATGGCCTTTGTGAAGCATTTCTGATAAGAGTAGTGGCATTGGTAATAACCATAAGTAGAATCTAAGCAAGATGAGGCTTTCTCAACAGGGCTCAACACATAGGAAGTCTATTTGTAATAAACGTATCATCAAAAACGACACTTATCTAGAGCTCTGCATTAAGATGTTTTATACACCATCATGTTTTTCTTCTATTTTTAAAAAGGGGAAAAACTTTTGTGACTTCCTGTTACTTCCCAGTATGACAAAGCCCTTCTAAAATGGGGTCTTCTCTTAAAGGAAAGAATTTGCTTCTGTGGAAGCAAATTATTTCCTTTCAGAGTTGACCCATATTGAGAAGGGAGGCAAAAATGTAAATGACAGGATTGCTGCCCCTGAAAGTATACTCATTCATTGTAAGTAAAACTGCTGAGTTGGTGGTAAAAAAAAAAAGATTCTGGTCAATTCGAATTTATTTTATAATTCCACTTAAACATGGTGGAAATGGGATAGCTCTATGTAATGATTTAAAAGTCCTACAGGTTGAATCACAGAACCAAAGTGTCTTCAAAAAAAGCAAATATTTACATACAGATTTTGGAAAAATGACTCAGGATTTACCACTTTCTCTTATAGGAAGGATTATTTTTTTCTGACATTGATATTACGGCTTTGGTATAAACTGTTGGAGGGAGGAAAAGCTAATCTGTCCAGCCCACTTGATATTGTAAAACATTGTAAGTTTATTATCTGAGTAGCGGGACAAAATGTCTGTTTGTTCAAAGTATCCGAAGTAATTGATATAAAATAGTTTGGCATGGGGGCAGGTGAAAAAAGTATTGTATTTGACATTGATACCAAACATAAATATTTTCGTATTTATCCATACTAGGGGACCCAAAGCTATTAAGACAATCTTCTTCGTATTGTAAATTACCCGCAATAATCTGTTGGACAGAGTTGGACAAAGTCGCGAGATAAAAGAACGTCCTTGCTGCAGGATATTTGTTTAATGTTTTAAGTTACGTTGTGAGTAAAAGTTTGTTACGATTTAAGAGGTTTTAAATTGTCCGCCGCCTGAGGGACTACTTTTGTCATTGTGCGTATCTTTGATCTCATGTTGTAAAACAATCATTCTAGCAAGATTTCACAACATGATAATGCTAATAATAATTTATATGTTATGGAAACTGACCCTAATGTTTTATCAATGAGGGGCATTTGGATAAAAGGTACCACACAGTGTCCGAAAACAGCCAAGACTAAGATCAGCCTGTGCACCTGCAGGTGCACAGGCTGATCGTAGTCATTGCTGTTTTTCATATAAACTCCTCAGTGTCTAAAGACTATCAACGCAAATATAAAATACTGTGATCAGACTGTGCAGTGTGCAGTGAGACAGTTTGATCTCGAGACATCTGTTCTACCTAAGGCCTGTTTTCTGTTTAATGTGGTTCACATATCCTTTAAGATCTGGTAATAAAACACTTTTCTTGCTATATTAGGCATGTAAACTACTTCCTTTTAGTGTTTGGCTGTGTTTCTTTGTCACACAAAATATATCAAAGTGAAAAATCAAATTTTTCAAATGAACTCTTTGAAACAATACTTCTGAAAGACTTTGTTAAGAAAAAAATATTTTTGAAAATGTTCATTGCATAACAGTTACTGTGAAAGAAGTCACCTGGCATATGGCCATATATGGTACCCTACTTGTTATTGATATTCAGACACTAAATCATTTCATTAATGGACTCTCCCATCATTCAGTTTGGACAAGCCCATTTTTTCTCTACCAGGGAATGCTCTAGTTACAGAACTATTGCTTTTGATAGGTCCCATATCATGCTTCAACAAAGGGCAAAACAGAAAAGACTGATCTCATGAAAAAAAAAAAAAAAAATGAAAAAAAAGGCAGTTTCAAAGCCGTTATGTTTTAAATATTAGATTTTGTAGCAGTACTTAACAAAAAATTTATATACGACATAGGAACTATAACATATCAACATGCCAGATTCGCCCTTGTGCAGTAATAATCTTGTGAGAGCCTATAGTTGTAGTAACAGATTCTCAAATTGGCCAGTTCTGTTACTGTAATCTTAAAAAATGCATGTCTGTAACAGTTAAAGACTGGCACTGTGGATACAGATTTTCCCATGCATGGGAAATCTGTACCCAGAGTGGCAGTCTATATACTGCTTCTCTGCATTACCAGTGTTATTATTGTAATCATACATGCCTGGTACATTTTTCCCTTTTCACAAGTCGTAAAAAGATCTTTTTAAAGTCTTTTCATTGTCATATGAGTGCCTTAAAGATTTACAAGAATATTTTATGGCCATTTTATTTCATATTTGTAGGCCTTAAGACTCTAACACAGACTTGTTTATTGTTGCTTGGAGTTGAAATGTGATTGTGTGAACAAATTTATACGAAAATGTCAATAGTTTTGAGTAAATGTTTAAGATTTGAAATTGCTACTATATAAATCAAGTTTGTAATAAGAAGAGCACTTGAAATCCTTGTAATATCAATTCCTAAATGGCAGGTTTATCTACTTTATCACAAACCAATGGATTTGTGATACCATTTAAAATTTGCCAGATTTGTAAATATTACATCAAAGTGGTTTAACTGAATATTACTATGGTAGCTTCAAGAGTGGTGTTTAAGCCTCCAGCCCGCCCAGAAACATTTCCAAATTTAAAATTTGGTAAACCAGCTGACAGTGGTTTTAGGCCACCAAGCCTGTTATCGGTAACTAGTAAAACTTTTAGAACCATGCAAAAAACATGTAAGCACCATTATATCAGGTTTTCATGTAAAAAAAGAAAAAAAAAGAAGGTATATGTTTACATACCAGAAAAGAAATGTAAAAAAAATAAATAAATAAACTTGCAAACATGAACAAAAAGGGTTACAGTTTTACCACAGGACATATAGATTGACGGAAAGATCGAATGGCCGACAGAATGTAAACCAGTCTCAAAGCAGGGTTACAACATATCAACACAAATCTTGATTTGTGAGGGTTGGGGCAAATGAACAGAACTAAGCTGATTTGAAAACAAAATTCAAACTTGGGTCCATTATGACCATTATTTGGTTATGCAAATGTTTAAATTGAAAATGGGCCCTATACTTTCGAAAAGTCAATGTTTGAAGTATGTATTTAGCAGTGTTTAACTTAGAGACTCACACGTGAGTGTTTGTTTTTGGAGAAGATTTTCCTGTTTGTTTTAATAAAAATCAACCTGTTCATTTCTAAACTGTTTGTAAATCCACTCAAATCGGCAGTCCCTGCACGCCAAAATGTACTTAAAAATTTTACGATTGTTTGAATACCGACAAATTTTAATAATGCTTGAATTTGAATGGAGATTTGGCAAATATCGTGGTATTAAAACAATCAGTGTCAGTTGATGAAAATGTAAAGGTAAATGAAATCAACGAGAATATGAAGGGTCTTATCCTTATTACTGGTATATGCAAAATCACATAACAAATACAAGGTAGTGGGCAAAAACTTAAAAGTTTGAAATTGGCTCCTTGGAGTCTCCTTCTGAAGTTTGACAGGACTTCTGGATGCATATATAGAGAGAATTTACACTTGAATTTAAGTGTATAAACTTACTATCATATTTATTTGACCACAAATTGGGGCTTTTTCCTCCCAATAAAACTAGAAATATCTTAAAAGAAGAATCTACATTTTGGAATTGATTTGAAAGGGGTTGGGGGGAATTAAAACATCTCTTAGCAGAAGTAACTGGACCCAAGTCACATTAGTATTGTACAATAGATTGGGTTTGCATCGTTAATGATGTGACCCCTCATTAGAACTGTCTCATACAGACAGTTCTAATGAGGAGTCACAACATATGTTTATACAGAAATTGAACGGAAATTATCCATTATTATAATCAAATGCACTTCTTCTTTTGTGACGTCTGGCACTGTGAATCTGTTGTGTTCTGTTTCAATTCTTGTAACCATGTTCCCCAAGTGGCCCAGCAGTATGTAACCATAGTTGCATACACCTGGTGCCAAGTGTCCGTCCATGATGCTGTGCTTGAGCCTGTAAAAGGTATTTATATGAGTCTAAATTTTTGTCTTTAACTTTCAGGATAGTCAAAACAGTACCTGGCTTGGTAGTGGCAACACAACATCGACAGATTCCAAATTTGGGTCGTACGGCGAGAAAGAGATTTCTAGTTTAACAGATAGTCAGCTTCATCATGCTATACACCAGCTACAGCAAGATCCAGCACACCAACTTTGGTTACAACCAGTGAAAGAAGAAGAGGTAGTTATCTCCCTTGTAATGAAATGGTTTTTCAGGATTATCTCCCATTAAATGAGCTGTAGATAAGAGGGGGTATTGATGGGAATTCAAAGATGGATGGATGATGGATGAGTTGATGGTTTTACATCCTTTTCAATAGTATTTCAGTCAAATTAGGATGATGGTAGGATGATTATGAAGGGCTCTGAGCGGTGAAGCGCTGTTTAGATTCATAAATAATCTCAACTCCAGCAGGCCTCGAACCAGTGACCCTGTGATCCTAAGTCAGGAATACTAAAGCACATCAGTCTGTGTAGGAGCCCCGGTAGCTCAGTGGGTTAAGTGCTGGCCTACTGATCTAGCAGACCGGGTTCGAGGCCTGCTTGAGGCGAGAATCTTTCCTTCTGTAAACGGGGTTCCATTGCACACAGCCTTTCATTATCACTGTCCCATCGTCCTGATATAACTGAAATACTGTTGAAAAGGATGTAAAATCGCAAGTCATCCATCAACTATAAAATGGATTTGTCCTATCCAAAACTTTGGACGTATACACAATACTTTTAACATTTGGTCGCTTTTGAACTTGTCATATATAGAAACGTTTTATATTGTTGACGTTTAGACGCTGTATGCCCTTACCAGGGTTGAGCGTCTATAAATAATCTAACATTCATTCATTCATTTCTATCCAAAACAATCTCAAAGATCTAGATCCATCTTATAAGATGGATCTAGATCTTTGGGGATTGTTTTGGAAGGGAAAAATCCTGTGTTATAATCGAAGAAATATGGTAAATCATGGATATTAATAAAGATATGAGCCGTGAGAAAACCAACAATGTGGTTGTGCGCCCAGCACAGACTCAGATCAGCCTGGGCATTCGCCCAGTCTGATCAGAGTCTTGGCTGTCTGCATGGAGGTAGCTTGGACCCTTAGCTACCCTTTAAGCGCTTAGCGAAGAGTCTGATTAGACTGGGCGGATGCCCAGGCTGAGCTGAGTCTGTGCTGAGCGCACAACCACATTGTTGGTTTTGTCGTGTCGCGGCTCACATTAATAATTGCTTTAAGCCAGTAAAAAAAAAACCTGTATAAACTTGAAACCAGAAAGTATCCATCTTATCACATAAAAAGATTGACTTTTTGCTTTCGGACCTTTAAACTATAAATTTTCATTTATTTTATGGAGATAAAATATAGAAAACCAATTGTTTTGGTGTAAAAGTCAAACGTTTTTCTTTGAAACTGCAGCCGAAATGTTCGGTGATTGAAGGTTTAACGATCGTCATGTGAAAGTAATGATGATTAAGGCATAAGATATGATCTATGTACGATTTATTGCGCAGAGTTGAAAGTTGACAGAAGAACCAAAAAAAAAATAAATAAAAAAAATAAAGGGATTTCTTACCATAAAAGGGTTTAAATTATATAGCCAAAAATACAAATAAATGCTGTTGATTCATATTAATAAAATCATTGGTTTGTAACACAACTTTGAGTAACAGGTTAAATATTGTTCTTTGAGGTATGGAGATTAGTATGAAATTAATAATATACTGTGAAACTTACGGTATTATCATGCTTTCACTGAGCAAAGGTGTGCTTTTGTGATAAACTTTCTGTGCATCTGGGCTCATGTTCACATGCATTACCTAGTGCATGAAGTTCACTTTCTCAGGAATCCCAATGCCTTCACTTAGAAGATAATGCAAACACCCAAACAGGGACTTTAGTTGGATAAGGCAGATATTTTCCCTCCTAAAAAAATTTCTAAGGTTTAGAATTTTTGAGGAGTGGGAGTGGAGGTGTGTGTTTATTGAAAATTTCTATACATTCTTCCTAAAAACATACATATGTTGTGGCTCATCATTAGTACATACCTCAGGTAGGCAGTTCTAACAGTGGGCAACACAACATATGTTGTGGACTATCATTAGAAGTGACTACTTCGGGGAGGCAGTTCTTACCATGGGCCACACAACATTATGTTTGCTGCATAAGCCTTCATAAGACCTTGTGGTCAAGTGGTGCTTATGAGGGGCCTCATTATGTTTTGCTGGAGAAACGAGAAAATGGTCCAACGGCCATCAGGTAAACTTCTGAAAATTTTGCAGCCTTTTGATTTAATTGTACTATGATCATTATTTAACAGGCACGAAAACTAATGACAGCATTAAAAAAGGCAGACGACAATCACAGTCAGACGTCTGCTGAGACAGGAACCAGTGACAGTGGTCGGGGAGGCAGTGAGGAGGATATAAATAGTAACAGAGGCCACACGCTAAGTGATTCAGGTTGGTATAATCATCACAAAGAAATAAGATCACTTTTAAAGCAAAAACATACAGATGGAAAAGGCATGCTACATAAACATGATTGGGGGCCTCTTTTTAATATAAACATGAGCAAAACATACAAGAATTCCATTGATATTAATTAAGTTGTAAGAGGCTATGATTTAAGGGGGAAAAAGTTAAAATATATATATATATATAAAATACATAAAGGGGCTGGAATGTTCCCAGCATGAGCAAACAGTGTTTATACAGGGATCCAAAAGATTTAGTGAAGTTGGGTATATTGTCAACTTGCTATTTTCTGTAAAACAATTGGCCCTGTTCTGCAGAAACAAATAATTGCTTCAGCCCTAGCCCTAACCCTGAAGTAAATGGAAAATCAATGGTTTTTAGGTGTCCCAATATTTAAGCACATTAGGTTAAAATCATATGCTCTGAATGAGTTTGTATCGTGATCAATATTTTTGCGATATTTCAACTCTTTAAGCCCCAGTGACGAAATTACATGTAGCTAAATTTGCAAACAGCGTAGATCCTGATGAGGTGGCTCATAATGAGCCGCCTCATATAGATCTACACTGTTTGCCCTATAGTCTTTGAATTCTCAATATGAAATGTCTTGGACAAGGCATTTTATTAATTTTTGCAGACGTAAATTTTGTCATCTGCTTTTTGGTGCTTAAAGAGTTTAGATCATTTTCCACCAGAAGATCTGTAGTTGCCCCTCATTGGAACTTCTACAATTTTGAAGCAGTTATAATGAGAGACACATCCCATTTACATAAATAATCGCTTTAAACTATTGTCAACAAAAATTAAAATATCTTAATGAGTAGTGAAAACATTGTTTGAAACTACTTATTTGGCTTTTTACAGTCTGTCATCATTGCTATGTATAGCATTAAACATGGGGTAAGTCTGTGTTGGCAGTTTGTTGTTGCCCCTGGCTTACTATGTGTGACCCCTTACATTACCCCACCCGCTCCTGGCACTGTAGAGCAGATGAGAAAATAATAATTACAGGCTTTATAGTGCTTTAATTTTAACACTAACTCAAGCGAAGTTCTGTTTTAACAGATGTTTTGTTCTGTGAAATAAAATGCATGGTATGGTAGCTCCTTTTGGACTTATTTAACCCTTTGCTTGTATAAAAAAAAAATTGTCTGTTATGTTGGAAAGCTTGTATTTCTGGCTGCATTGTTGTTTAGAGGAAATGTTTAGAGTAAGATGTGCCGTTAAAGGTAGGTTCCTGTAATTTGGAATGCATCATAATTTCCATGATCTTTCATCCAAGTTGTTGGAAAGCACTTATAACAAGAGTTGTCAGACGACAACAAAGCACGCCTTATGGGTGCCTGACTCTCACAGTCACAAAGACCTACAAATATATCAGGTCATCTGCAGTGTCAGACTGAGCCATTATCCCAGGTATATGATGAATACATACTAAATACACCTAAAATATGAAGCAAAAGCACTGAATGATTAAATTTATGTCTGAGTGACCTCAAATTCCCAAAGAAGATGTTAATCTATAAATAGTTTTGGAGACACAAGGCAAAATCAATGAACCATGAAATATAGGTCACAGTGATCTATAAATAATATGAGGTTATTCTCCATGTCAGACTGATCCACTATGCCAGATATGTTGTTAATCCATCAAAAAGTGCTTGAAATATAAGACCAAATCACTGGACCATGAACAAAGGTCAAGGGCACAGGAGTCTGCATGGTAGCTTTGCAGCTGCTGCAATTATAGGGATATGCTATTTGACCAAGTATCAAGTCTCTTCTGTCAAAGGTTTCATCAAAACTAAAAAAAATTGCCTTAAAAACAGTGCCACACAGCAAAGTCAGTCAACCGTAACATATAGGTCAAGGACATACAATTGTGTCATGCAGCTGCTGCAGTCATATGGATGTATATATGTACCAATTATGATGATTGTAGCTGCTGTAGTTTGTAAGATACAGTGTTGAACATCAAGTTAAACGCAATTGTTAACATTGGTTAACCTGATCACGGACGCTGACGAGGACGCTGACGCTAACGCAGACGCTAACGCTAACGCATGCTCGGACTACGACGCCGGGGGTATAGCATAAGCTCTCCTTTGCTTCGTAAAGGCACGCTAAAAAGGGAATGAATAAGTTTCACTACAAAGATATTGTTTTGCAAGGGATTTCCTCACTCTGCTTCGCACACCAGTTAGCGCTATTTTTAGTTCGCGCCAAAAATAGATAACGCTGCTGACGTCATGCTGCATTGCATTTTGGGATAGTTTAACCCATCCGCCATGCAGGACGTCTAGAAGAGCTCATGGCAAGAGAAAATTGACCTTTGGAGAATGGCATCAGAAATCGCGCACTAATAAACATAGTTATTTTTAGAACTGGAATTCCAACGAATGAAAATAAACCAAAAGGGAAAACGACTATTTTCCTCAACATCTGACGATTTTCTCAGTAGCAACAAATTCAGAAAAATAAGAAAATTCAATACTACTCAGAAAAAGACGAAATTATTTTTGTGAACATAATTGTTATCGCTAGTCCAGGAACCTACCTTTAATTACTAAAATCATTATTGTTTATTGTGTAGCATTTATGCATTCAAATAAAAGATTAAAGAGGTTTCTTCATACCTGCCATTATATATGAACCCTCTATATAAGACATACTGCAAATTTTGATGGAAGATTTTACAGACTTTTGAGACTTCCATAAAACCTCCTGTAGACCAGTTTCTATCATAACTTTTCCTTCTTTATTAATATTGAAGAAATCAAACACCTGGGCCCAGTTGTTCAAAGCACCGTTAAGCTAATGAGCTCGTTAAGAGGTCAACTGTAAAGTGTTTTATGACTTTATGACCAAATACACTGATATATTTTGTTGAGAAACAGTGAGAAGCTTTTGCAATGCAAAAGCTTCTCACCTTTTATCAACAGAAAATATTGGCATATTTGTGATATTAACATTTGAAATTTTAACGAAACGTTAACTAACGACATTGTTAGTTTTGAACAACTGGGCTCTGTTAGATAATTTTTCATGTTAAAAAGTGACAATGAAGAAAGCTTAGAAAATTTTCATATGTTCTGAGTAAATGCTGAAAAATTGTATAGCTGTCTTGTTTTCCATTTCAGAAGAAAACAGAAGCTTCTATACTGATAATCGCAAAAGAAGTGGGACAAAACCCATGCCCCGCCGTCTCCCACCACCAATTCCTACGGACAACAGTTACCAAAGAAACATTAGTTTTAGTGACGACAGTGTAAACGCAAATACAACTGTAGCAAGTTATAAGAAAGCTGCCCTTAAAAGTCCCTCCTTGTCAGAGTTTAAAACTCCTATGAAAACTGGGAATCTATTTTTTATAAGTGGAAGGTCACAAGGTGATATGTTCTTGAACTCACAAATGACTACGCCAGGCATGCCCTATTCTGTTGGAGACATTGATGATGTCAGTGAAATGGCAACTTGTCGAGATGATGCAAGTACGACAACATCAGGGAGTTATACCATAAATCCGGAAGATCTGTGTAATGAAATAGATGAGTTATTCTTCAAAGATGTTATTGTATAGCAGTGACAGATATCTGTTACTGGCATATGCACAATTTGCGTATGCATATGCCAGTTTGGAACTATTTTGTACGAACAAATAAACAATGACTTGGTGCTACTGCAATATTAGGTCACATGACTTGATATTGACCAATGAGGTTGTGAATAACAGTTGCAATCTGCCTCATTGCTTTGTCCCTCAGGAAGCGACACAAGTGTTCATTTTCTGTCTCACTTTTTGGTGTACTAATACACTGTTCTGCAGTTGGTATGAAACAACAAATTTGATTGGTTGAATTATTGTGATATTAGTTGTACAGATAGCCAATCGGGTTTGCTGTCTCATATCCATTTATTTGAGATCTCACACATGACTTTGTAAGGCTGATATGTGAAAACATGTCAAACTTAGATTCTAACCTATCTGATTTTTATATTTCCATAAAATTTATTGCCTTTTATATGCAAAAGTAAAGACTTACTGTTTCAAGTAAAAAATTCAAATTTTATTGAAATCATGTTGACATGGTGCAATTGTGTTTCATTGTAACTTGTATGAGGTCTGTGACACAAAACTGATATGTGCTATATTTATTACATAAAAGTGAGGTGGGGTAATCATGTGTTTGTTTAAAATCAGGTTTTCTTACATTGTGATGCATAATTGATGTAAAATTTGAAGTTTTATATGAACAAAAACAGATTCCTGAGTGAAAGTATATATGAAGAAAAAGGTCTTTTTGGGGGTAAAAGATTTTAAAGGGAGATCTCTTCAGAGGAAAGGAAACAAAAAAGACAGTAATACTGAACAAAATTAAATGCTAATTTTTTGGTCAGCTCTGTGTGGAATAATTGGACAAGGAACTGCCATTTTGGGTTAAAGGTGAAAGTACATGTATACTGAGTTTCCATCAAAATTAAATGTAGGTTGTATTCTAAATAAAAATCTGTCTGAATTAGAAATAATTTTAAATATTGATTTACCCCACCCACTTGTCCATCTGTGTTGTGTGTCTGTCTTAATATTGTACAGTAAGATTATAATTGTACAGCCTAGCTGTGTATATGTGTATATGTATATATGCAGGAAGCATCATGCAAAGAAAAAAAAACTCTGAAAATTGTATGATTTTGAAAAGCTCTTATCCCAATAACTGTTGTGTATCAAAACTTCTAAAAATTAAACATTTTGGTGTATGTTTCAAGAAATTATAGTAAAAGTCTAACTAAAATGTTACATGAAAGAAAATTTTGAATGAAAAGTTGATCTAGCAAAATTTTTAGAAGACTTTCTGGAGATTTTCTGGTTACATTGAAAAATGAGCTTTCTTCTGTTTCCTTAAAACATGTTGTGGCCCGTTGTTAGAACCGCCTCACCTTGGTGAGGAGGTTTTGATGAGGGACCACAACATAAATTTCCATGGAAAACTTGCAAATTTCCCAAAAATTGTTAAAAACACCCCATACCTGAACCTTTGGGACTCTTTTTTTTAGTAATTTGGTTTTACTTTTACCATCATATATTTTTGATAAATAAATTCATCAAAGGCAAAATTTGTGTATTTGTTTATATGTTATTTGTTTCTTTTATTTGTTCACCACACTAACCCACTCACCATCATTCTCATCATGAACAAAATTACCATAGAGTATTGCTGTACAACATAATTATGGTATGAATGTTATGAGGCAAATGTTTTCAAAACTTAAGCGTGCAGTTGTTCTGCTTTTCATAATATCAAAATTTAAAGTAATGAAAATGTAGTTTGGAATTTTAGAAATCAATATTTTGAATAGCCACTGTGCTGATGTAATTTCAGAATTTTTTTGGACAATAACAATAAATGTTTTAATTTTTAAGTCATTTATCATTACCTTTTGGAGAAAAAGTCAATTTTTCAAGTTATTCAGCTTTTCATTGCAGTTACAGTTTTTATCACTCAGGAAAACTGAACTAGTATGATTTAGCTAATTTCACAGAGAAAAAGTAGTTGGATTTTACATGGAATTATATATCTATCTTTTAGCACATTTTTTTTATACATTTTAAAGATCTTCAGAAAAGAAATAAAAGAGCGATTCACCAGTTTGTTGTCATCTTATCATAGTCACTTGTTATCTACATGAAAAATATTCGGTTTATCTCCCATCACAAATGAAAAAAGGTGGAGTAATGCATTTTAAAGGGGGATAATTTATGACAAATACTTTCGCCATTTACAGAGTGACTTGAGTCTTTCTGTAAATGATACAAGTATTTGTCATCAGAATAGCTATCATTTGATAAATAGTTTTAACTTCCCAGATGAAAAAATGCCCCTCTTTGTAAAACTGATTACTTCCCTTTCAAAAATTGATCAAGGGAGGTTATAAATATTTTTCATTGTTCACTATTGTGTTGTAGTTGTCACAATTAACAGAAAGCAAAATCTTTCAAAACAGGCAGGAGCCAAAAATTGGTTCTGCAGACATATTTCAAAAATCTATAATTATCAATGGAAGATAATATGGAAATGGCTGTGTCTCTTAATAAAACGTAATTCCTTTTCACTGAGCTCCATATAGCAGAAGTATTTGATTCTAGTTCTAAGATATTTTTTCTTTGTTCTTCATGAGAACTTATGTTGTGGAACCATCTCTAGAATCATCAAAAGGGGACGGATCCCTTCTCAAAAGGGGTCAACTCTTTAAGGAAAGAATTTGCTCCACTAGGAGCAAATTCTTTTCCTGTAAGAGTAGACCCCTTTTTGGAAGTGTTTTCAAAAACGGAGAAAAAATATGCACATCTGAATGATTCGATTCAAAGGAGATGCCGCACCTTAAGTTTTTCTAGAGGAGTAAGAAAAATGTCTTCAAACCAGCATGACATACTTCCATTTTTTGGGGACCTATAATTTTTGTTTTACATTTTCTGCAGTGTAGTTGGAGAAAGTTTGAAAAATCATCAGTAATAAAGCCGAGAGTAGCTATTCTTTCTGTCGGATATTTCATTCTTACATTGAAAGAAAAAAAAAAATAACAAAAGACAAAGAAAATGAATTCTTTGTTTATCAATTGGTTATTTACATGTTTTGGTATAGTATTTCACTTTTAACATTTTCAAAGACTTTTATTATAAACAAATTCCAGCTGAATAAAAAGGCCATTTTATTTAGGACATATTTTCAAGAATTCAATCTGTTTAAAATGCTGCAAAATGTCATTCATTTTCAAAACTTGAATGTGCATTATTTTAATGGACAAACACTGCAAAATTGTTTCTCTCGTAAGAAAAAAATAAAAAATGACACAAATGATTTTGTAACCAACAATTTTGAATGAACTTTTTACTTTTATATTGTTGTCTTATTTGTATTTTACTGTTTTGAAAGAATGTTTAAAGCATGATAGTCAAATCACATTGTTGAATTCACAAACTGTATAAAAAAAGAGTGTAAATACTCAAAAAAGAGGATCTTAAGATCCCAAATAAAGAGAAAAAGTATTAAAATGCCAATTCAAAACTGACTTGATTTTGTTTCTGACTCCAGATAGCCCCATGGCCACAGTTTCTTAATACAGAATCACTCCAGTGGGGCAGATTTTGGTTTGGCTTTAAGATGTACGGATACACTCATATGTTTTACGACCATTTTTACAAAGGGAAATCACTTTTATGGCTTCCTGTTTGCTTCCCTGGGTGTTGATCCCCTTCCAAAAGGGGTCTATTCTTAAAGGAAAGAATTTGCTCCTACAGGAGCAAATTCTTTCCTTTAAAAGTTGACCCCAATTGACAAGGGAGGTAAAAAAGAAAATGGAAGAGTTGCATTCCCTGAAAGTGTACCCATTCACCTTTACTCTGCCCATTTCGCAAACAGTGCAAACCTACATCAGACCACAGGTGCTAGTATTCTACTGGAGTTTATCTCAAACCACCCCAAAACAATCATAGAGATCCAACATCTAAAAGTATGCAACATTATTAAAGGCTTTCTACATGCATTCTATGCTACTTCTGTTAAAGGCTACCTACAAATTCTCAATGCAACTACTGTTAAATGCTGTCTACAAGCATAGAATGCAACCACTTTTAACAGGCTCTCTACAAGCATTCGCTGGGCTGCGTAGCGCAGTTGGTAGCGTGTCTGACTCGAGCTAGAGGTCCTGGGTTCGAAACCCGGTCCGGCCACATACTTTCGTTTCTCCTTCCGCTGATTCAAGAAGGGCAGTTGTCAGTTAGTGGCAAAAGTATGTGCAATTAGTACTGGTTAATGCTTAGGAGGTCTATCTCTATTGTGGTTACGGAAACTGACTGTCCCGACATGACCATAGCTGTTTACCGAGGACATAAAACAAGAAAACAACAACAAGCATTCTCTACAACCACTAGAAGGCTAGCATAGAATTAAAGTACAAATGTGGTATTGATGGCTCCATACAAGCATTCTCTGCAACCACTATTGAAGGCTGTCTACAAGCATTCTCTTCATCTGCAATTTAAGGCTTCTATACAAGCACAGAATGCAACTACTAATAATAAATTATGTCTGCAAGCATAGAATTCAACCACTTTTACAAAGGCCCTCTACAAGCATTCTGTGCAACCACAATCAGGCTTCCTATACAAGCATAGGATGCAACCACTATTCAAGACCCTCTACAAGCACTCTGCAACCATAATAAGGCTACCTATACAAGCATAGAATGCAACCACTATTCAAGGCCATCTACAAGCACTCTGTGCAACCACAATCAGGCTTCCTATACAAGCATAGAAAGCAACCACTATTCAAGGCCCTCTACAAGCACTCTGCAACCATAATAAGGCTACCTATACAAGCATAGAATGCAACCACTATTCAAGGCCATCTACAAGCACTCTGTGCAACCACAATCAGGCTTCCTATACAAGCATAGAATGCAACCACTATTCAAGACCCTCTACAAGCACTCTGCAACCATAATAAGGCTACCTATACAAGCATAGAATGCAACCACTATTCAAGGCCATCTACAAGCACTCTGTGCAACCACAATCAGGCTTCCTATACAAGCATAGAATGCAACCACTATTCAAGACCCTCTACAAGCACTCTGCAACCATAATAAGGCTACCTATACAAGCATAGAATGCAACCACTATTCAAGGCCATCTACAAGCACTCTGTGCAACCACAATCAGGCTTCCTATACAAGCATAGAATGCAACCACTATTCAAGACCCTCTACAAGCACTCTGCAACCATAATAAGGCTACCTATACAAGCATAGAATGCAACCACTATTCAAGGCCATCTACAAGCACTCTGTGCAACCACAATCAGGCTTCCTATACAAGCATAGAATGCAACCACTATTCAAGGCCCTCTACAAGCACTCTGTGCAACCACAAAGGCTTCCTATACAAGCATAGAATGCAACCACTATTTAAGGCCCTCTACAAGCACTCTGCAACCATAATAAGGCTACCTATACAAGCATAGAATGCAACCACTATTCAAGACCCTCTACAAGCACTCTGCAACCATAATAAGGCTACCTATACAAGCATAGAATGCAACCACTATTCAAGGCCCTCTACAAGCACTCTGCAACCATAATAAGGCTACCTATACAAGCATAGAATGCAACCACTATTCAAGGCCCTCTACAAGCACTCTGCAACCATAATAAGGCTACCTATACAAGCATAGAATGCAACCACTATTCAATTCCCTCTACAAGCACTCTGCAACCACAATAAGGCTACCTATACAAGCATAGAATGCAACCACTATTCAAGGCCCTCTACAAGCACTCTGCAACCACAATAAGGCTACCTATACAAGCATAGAATGCAACCACTATTCAAGGTTCTCTACAAGCACACTGTGCAACCACAAAGGTTTCCTATACAAGCATAGAATGCAACCACTATTAAAGGCCCTCTACAAGCATTATGTGCAACCATAAAGGCTTCCTTTACAAGCATAGAATGACAATCTATTAAAGGCTCTCTACAAGCATAGAATGCAACCACTACTAAAGGCCCTCTACAAGCATTCTGTGCAACCATAAAGGCTTCCTATACAAGCATAGAATGACAATACTATTAAAGGCTCTCTACAAGTATAGAATGCAACCACTATTAAAGGCCCTCTACAAGCATTCTGTGCAACCATAAAG
This sequence comes from Ctena decussata, assembly GCA_963989385.1. NCBI lineage: Eukaryota > Metazoa > Mollusca > Bivalvia > Lucinida > Lucinidae > Ctena > Ctena decussata. The sequence continues at coordinate 39,622,856 of OZ022506.1, read as the reverse complement.
GCATCCTTTGCAAGCACAGAATGACAATACTATTCAAGGCCCTCTACAAGCATAGAAAGCAACCATTATTAAAGGCCCTCTACAAGCATTCTATGCTACTACAATTAAAGGCTTCCTATACAAGCATAGAATGCAACCACTATTCAAGGCTCTCTACAAGCATAGAATGCAACCACTATTAAAGGCCCTCCACAAGCATTCTGTGTACCCATAAAGGCTGCCTATGCAAGCACAGAATGACAATACTATTAAAAGCCCTCTACAAGCATAGAAAGCAACCACTATTAAAGGCCCTCTACAAGCATTCTGTGCTACTACAAGCATAGAATGCAACCACTATTGAATGCTGTTTAGCTTTAATATTAAAGGCCCTCTACATGCATAGACTGCAATCACAAAAAGCTCTGCATGCATAGATTGCAACTTCTATTAAAAGTAGAATGCAACCACTGGTTAAAGGCTCTCTACAAGCATATTACAGGCTTTGTAGCATAGAGTGCCTCTGTTATTAAGGTTGTTCACAAACATTCTGTGCACAGAGCCTTTAATTGTCATTGCATGTAGATGTTTGATTTTTGGGCTGGTTTGAGGCCAACTCTGGTACAATGGTAGCATCTTTGAATCAAACTGCAATCATGATTTGTAAACCACTTGTTGAGACTTAAAGTGCAGAAGATTTCATAAAGAAAATTCACCAGGTTAAGGTCAATAAATAGCTTTTCAACGGAAGCAACTGCCTTTTTCATTTTTGCCTCGCTTCTCAATGGAAGTTGAAACTCTTACAGGAGAGAGTTTGCTCATAAACTTATTTGGGAAGGGCCTTAATGTCTAGGGAAGCAAACAGGACTCACAAGTTGTCTCCCTTTGTAAAAATAGTGAGAAAACAGGGGATGTGTACCCATACACTAAGAAATTTAGATTGACTGTAGGGCACTTTGATTCACATTCTCTGCATCACCCCATGAAAAGGGCTATGAAATGGGTTTCTCTTCTCTAGAATGACCCCAAACTAAATCAGTCTATAAGATGTTTTTTTCACTTCCAAAACAACCTCAAAAATCTAGATCCATTTAGATCATTCAAAGGGTGTCTGGTTAATTTCATTTTTAAAAGTTTTTTCTTTTTTTTTTTTTAAAGAGAAGTACCTATTTTTGGTATGCAAACAGTGTAAACCCTGATCTAATCTGGGTTTACACTATTTGCATACCAAAAATAGGTTCTTCTCTTTAAAAAAAAATTAATTAGTTGAGTCTGCACTGTTTGCAAATATCCTTTTTATGGGACACTAGGTATAAATGAAGAATAACCCTGCTTCTGATATTAAACCTCTACAGAAGAGGTATTTACAAGCATGCAGACCCAGAACAGATGGCTCAGGTTCTGCACCGTGTGCCTTTATCACAGCTCTTCAAAGGGAAAGGTAGACTATTTATTGAAATACATGTACATCTATGTTCTGTAGATTATGACTTCTATATTTATATATGGGGAAGAATAATCCAAATTTCATAAGATTAAGTAAGAATAATGCTTGACTTGTAAGTATTTATCCTTGAATCCTAACAGATTGCTAGGCTTCTCATAGTAGAGACTCCTTTGCGCAATGTGCCTCTTTAATAGCAGTCTGTTTAACGCAATACTGTAGTAAGGGAAATAACTCTTGCAGGTCTTCCTTCACTTATTAAGAAAGACAACTAATCACATTATTATATGTTTGTCCACCTCTTATTTAGTCCCTTGTCTGCTATGGCTCTATATTTGGTTGGTTGATTTGATGCTTAACGTCCACGGTAAACAACTAAGGTCATGTCGGGACGGTCAGTTAACCTAACCACACTATTCCTGGGCAGGCTTAGACCTCCTAAGCGGTTAACCAGTACTAAGTGCACATACTTTCGCCAGTAACTGACAACTGCCCTTCTTGAATCAGCAGAAGGAGAAACGAAAGTATGTGGCCAGACCGGGATTCAAACCCAGGACCTCTGGCTTAAGAGTCAGGTTCCCTACCGATTGCGCTACCCGGCCCGGCTATGGCTCTATAATGTTTCACTATAGTATATGCACAAAGTGTATGTGTGAGTGTGACCTTGACCTTTTAGCTAGCAACATAATTCTTGCACGCGATCGCGACACAGTTTTGTCGTGCTGATCATTTTTACCAAATAATTTTGAAAACCCACTATAAGGAACAAAAAAAGGGGCCAGACTCAGACATGTCCTCACTATAGTCCATGCACAAAGTTTAAGTGAGCAGTGTGTGACCTTGACCTTTCAGCTAGCTACAAAATTCTTGCACACGACATCATCTTGTCATGATGATCATTTGTGCCAAATAATTCTCAAATCCCACCGTGCAGGACAAAGTTATGGGCCAGACACGATTCTGGAACACACACACACACGCACAGGGTTAACTCTATATGCCCACTATATGCCCACCGCCATTTCATGACTATGCCAGCACAAGGGGGTTGAAGACCAGACCAGGTGAAGATAGATTGTCGGGTGCCCCAGTGACCTTGAGAGATGTCATAAGAATTATTCTTGAGTTGCGCTTACTCTTACTTACTGGATATGAACTCAAATATGCAGTGACTCCTCAGACCAGCCAATGCATCTGCACAGTTTGGTCAAAGTCTTTGCTGTCATTGAGAAAATGACAGAGTTGCTCATGGGGAGCAACTCTGCCGTTTTCGGTTCGCTTCCCTTCTCAAACAGGTCAGCTCTAAAAAGAATTTGTGCCACTTACTCTAACTTGAAGCCATTTCTTTTAGAGTTGACCTCAATTTAGAAGAGCTTTGTTGTACTGGGAATCAAACAGGAATTAACAAAAGTTGTTGTATCCCTTTGCAAAATGGCAATATGAACATGATGTACACTTACACTTTAGTCCTACAGGTTGTACATACACAAAGTATTACTATTAAGATAGCTGTACCTTAATAATTTTGTTATAAGACAGGATTTTTCCCTCCAGAATCCACCTAAATATGTAAAACAGTCTTCTGTAATTCTGCTTTAAGATGTTTCACATGCCGAGTGGTCATGGTCGGGCAATGGTGCTGGGTAATTTTCAGTGCCAGGTTGTCCTACTAATTTGGATAATAGGGCAAGGGCCTACTGTGCTTGCAGTAGGTGCGAGTGGGGGTTGTTTGGATATTTTTTCTCTCCCCTTTCCTATCTCTTTTCTTTCTCCCTCTCTCTGGCAGCCAGCTTGATATAGACTGAAATACTGTCTCAAAATTACTCGATATGAGCGCCATGGTCGAGTGGTTAAGAGTTGCTCAATTAGAGTGCAGAAGGTTGCAAGTTTGAATCCTGAGTCCTGACTAGAGAATGTCTCTGTCAGCTCGGCAGAAAATGGGAACCTTTTAAAAATCAGAGAAGAATAAGGCAGCAAAAGGAGAGGAAGGGGCTCGGCCTTTCATTTGCTGTGCCCAAAATACAGTGGGGCTCAAACCCCCACTGCCCCTATGGCCACTAGGCTATAGGAAACCTTTACCTTTACCTACTGCCTCAAAGAGCCAAGGTGGTGATAATCACTGATTTGGGACAAAGACAAAAATCTGCATAAAATACTCAAAATAACACTGATCTTTCCAAAACTTAGCCGATGCCTTCTTTATGTTGTTTCTCATAATTTAGAATCCCAAAATGCAGCATTTGTTAAAGTTAAAAAGTGTTTTTATACGAGAAGATCAAAGGGAAATTTTCCGCGAATAAATCTGAAAAAATAAAAGCATTATTGAAAATATAGTTAGTGCTCAGAGTACCTTGTTGCATAATGGAGAGCGTCCTAGCAATTATTTTTTCCAACTCTTTCACACATTATCAGGCTGAGCAGATGAAAAAAGATGCAGTCTGTGTCCAAATTTTTTTGTCAAAACACACAGGTGAGACAGGTGATACTATTTTAACAAGGTTGAACAATTTCATCTACACACCACTGATCATGTCAGTAATGTATTATTTATATAGTAGGTGTTAACATAGGTATGCTTGCCTACCCTAAATTTAATAAATGCATCCAGTGTACATTTACTTTGTATATGTTTAACATTTGAGAAAAAGCTACCGTTTTCATCTGGTCTACATTACAATTCGAGAAAGAGTTGGAATAAATAATTGCTAGGACGCTCTTCATTATGCAATAATGCACTTTCAGCACTACGTAAATTTTCAATAACGATATTATTTTTTCAGATTTATTCGCAGAAAATTACCCTTTGATCTTTCCTTATAAAACACTTTTTTTAAGCAGCATGTACGTCTATTTTGTATTCTAAACTGTAAAGAACAACAAATATAAGAAGTCTGCTAACTTTAAGGGAGATACGTTACTTTTTTATGGTTTTATGCAGATTTTTACATTTACCATAAATCACCACCTTAAACCCAAACCAACCAACCAATCCAAAACAATCTCAAAAATCTAGAGTTGTCTTATAAGATAGATCTTGATTGTTTGTGAAATTCTTGAGAAAAAACCTTATAACTGAATAAAAATGGTAATATAAAAAGTGCTTCTGAATGGCATACAGTGTCCATCCAGATCAGATTACACAGACTAGGACATCTGATCTGATCTGAGTCTAAATTGTTTGCAAGTGCCCCTATATGACAATATATGAACTGTGACACAAGAAAACTAACATTGTGGTTGTGCGCCAAGCGCGGACTCAGATCAGCCTGGGTATCCACCCAGTCTGATAAGACTATTCTCTGTCCACATGAGGCTTGCTTAGACTCCTACCTACCCTTTAAGTGCACAGCGAGGACTTTGATCAGACTGGGCAGATGTGAGTTTACGCTGGGTGCACAGCCACATAGTTGGTTTTGTCGTGCAAGAGCTCATTAGACAAGAGCTGTCTCATTTGCTACTTGATGGTTGTCAAAGAGAAGAAACTAACTCCAGATGAAATGTCATTTTTAATTAGCAATCTCTTGTTTAAATGCAAACTATAAAACCATGAATTTTATAGCAAACACACATAGTATCACATATCAACAGATCTCTCTTTAATGTCTCCCATGAATACACCTTTTTCTGCCATTTTTACAAAGGGAAATAACTTTTGTGACTTCTTGTTTGCTTCTCTGAATGAATAGCTCTACCAAAATGGGGTCTACTCTTAAAGGAAAGAATTTGCTCCTTTAGAAGCAATGAAAATGAAAATGGCAAGAGTTGCTTCCCCAGCTTAATAAAGTAAACCAATTTGAGCTGGAGACAATAACAATCCTTTTGAAAGACAGAATAGCTAGCCTAAACTCTCTCTTGCCCATGATATAAAAAAAACAAGAACTTAAACTTAAAAGTTTTGATACCATACACAAGATAATTTTCGTGGTGTTCCATTTTTCTTGTTTTTTATATGGTCACTTTCAAACCTCAAATATTTAAATGGCGAAATATTTTCCTGTTTCAAAAAAAACAAAGTATTTTCTGTAGACATAGTGTCCATATATTTTGTTTCTGTTTGCTTTGGTAGTTGCAGGTACTTTTCACTTGAGCCAGTTCTTAACTTGTGGCGGCTATGCCACAGGTTAATGAACAAACTGGCTCAAGAGAAATGGAAGCAATTTTACTTTTTGCACATGTTGCTCACTGGGAAAATTAAATTCGTGGAAATTAATGTTTGACCCTAAATCACAAAAATTTGAGCCGGCAAAAATTACTGCATATACTGTATGACACTGACATTGATGGCAGGATGAATGCCTCAGCTCTTTCTGTACTTTGCACAAGTGAGCTTAAAAAATGGTTTACTGCATGTTACCAACTTTTTGATGTGTGAATTTTTTATTCCACATTTGTATTGACTACTTGTTGAAAACACATAATGCTGAGACTTTTATGTTTCAGGCCTGAAACTCATACTAAAGACATCTAAGGTTTTGGCATGCAAATTAAAGTTATTGTTTGGTATATTAAAGGCAAATGCTGTAATCCAGCTTTTATCTGCTTGTCCAAATTTGAAGAAAGAAGAGATCATTACAAAAGTGACAGAGAGTTAACATGTTTACTGTTCATTCATTGATTATTGCAACAGCACAAAAAAACAACTGTTTAAGCAAAAAATCAAAATGCATGAAAACTGACCCAGCTGGCACACAACATCATAATGACGTCATACTGACACTGATGCGATGTAATGACATCACATCAACATCAGTGCAATGCATTTCGACGTCATGATGTCATATGCCCCCTGGGGACTTATTAAGCCTGAAACCAAAGTTTCAAGTTCTACGATAAATGGTTACACTTTCAGGAAAAGCAACTCTACCATTTTCTGTTTTGCTTCCCTTTGACATGAGGCTCAACTCTTAAAAGAAAGAAACTGCTCCCAGAGGAGCAACTTCTTTACATTTAGAGAAAACTCCATTTTCGAAGGCATTTAGCAGGGCTTTGTTGTCCAGGGATGCAAACAGGAAGTCACAAAAGCTGAGGCCCTCAAAAACAATTGTTAAACAGGAGGACCATGAGGCCCTGAATCGCTCACCCGAGTAAAAAGGTCGAAGGTAAAAACTAGGGTTATCATTTGAATAAAATATGAGAGACATTAATTAAAGGTCAAAGAATGCCCTTGACCTCTATTGCTAAAAGATGTTCTTGTACTCATCTATTTGACTGTATTTACTAACTTTTTCACCAAAATCTTCTACAAGTTCCATGAACTTGTATATTCAAGCATTTTCACATATAAAAGCACCATAAAAGCAAAAATTTGACCTTACTGTAAAAAATGTAAAAGTCAATCGAAGGTCATCATTTGAACAATCTTGGCCCAAAATCTTTAAAACTTTCCATGAAATCCAATGTTCTAGCATTTTGGTATATTTGGCCTTGCCATAAAAAGGATCAAGGTCATCCTAAGGTCATCATTTGAACATTCTTGGTAGTACTTGAGTGCCTAATGCTACATGCCAAGTTTTAAGACAATCGGTCAATTGGTTCTGGAGGAGAAGATTTTTAAAAGCTTTTACCACATATGGGCATCGCGGCCATGCTGGTCATCTGACCTGGACCATTTGAACAAAATTTCGTTCCCTCAGCCCCTGGAGGCTCTATATGAAATTTGGTTACAACTCACTCAGTGCCTTTTAAGGAGATGTTTGAAATTGTCAAACTGGACCTTGATCTCTTGTACTCATAACTGTTCATGTACTCATTTAGATGACTGTATATACCAATTTTCAGGCCAAAAACTTTAAAATTTTCCATGGAATCCTTTGTTCTTGCATTTTCCCATATTTGACCTTGCTGTAAAAAAGGTCAAGGTCTACCCAAGGTCATCATTTGAACAATCGTGGTAGTACTTGAATACCTGATACTAAATAGCAAGTTTCAAGGCTATGGGTCAGTTGGTTCTGAAAAAATAGATGTTTGAAGCTTTTTACCATACATCAGCATGGTGGCCATGTTTGCCATGTGACCTGCACTGTTTTAACAAATTTTTGTTCCGTCAGCCCCTGGAGGCTTTGTATGAAATTTGGTTACAATTGGCCCAGTTCCTTGTGAGGAGATGTTTGAAATTGTCAAAATATTAGTGACCAGGGTCGAAAGTCAAAGAATGACCTTGACTTGTTGTTCTCACATCTTCATACACTCATTTAGATGACTGTATGTACCAATTGTTAGCCAAAAATCTTCAACAATGACTGTATGTACCAATTGTTAGCCAAAAATCTTCAACAATTCCCATGAAAATTTATGTTCTAGCATTTTCCCACATAAAAAGCACCAAAAAGCAAATTTAACCTTGCCGTAAAAAAGGTCATGGTCAACCAAAGGTCATCATGTGATAATCCTTGGTAGTACTCATGTATCTGATGCTACATACCAAGTTTCAAGGCAATCTGTCCATTGGTTCTACAGAAGAAGATTTTTATAGGTTTTTACCATATATGGGCATGGCCGCCATGCTGGTCATGTGACCAGGATTGTTTGAACAAAATTTTGTTTCCATGAGCCCTGGAGTCTACATATGAAATTTGGATATAATTGGCCAAGTGGTTTCAGATAAGAAGTTGTTTGAAACTGTGGACAGACGATGATGATGGATGACAGAGCCTGCCTATCCTATAAGCTCCTTCAGAGCCTTTGGCTCAGGTGAGCTAAAAACATGGCATGTACTGATACAGATTAATGCAAAAAATATGGTGAGAACTGAATAATTCAATTTAACCACACATAGACTATCCCCTGAAAACATTCAACAGAGATTCAGTCTACTATATATCTTTAGATTTTGCCAAAAATACTGAAAAAAAAAGTCAATTAAAATTTGACAAACTTTGAACACATTTGTATGTACAAGCATAAAGTAATCTTCATAAATGGCACATTTTCTCTACGTAACAAACACTGTTGAATGTATTTACTGTAATTGTACCAATTTTCACAATATTCTAATATTCACGATTTTTGTTTAATTAAAATGCACAAGGGTAATACCCAGATACATGATGCTTTTACCAAGAAATAAAGAAAAGATATATAAAAACGGTGAATTTAGAATCTGTGAAAAAGTCTAAATAAAAAAAAATGCAAATTTTTGTCCTTGCAAAAATACATACAATTACAGTATATCATATTGAGCAAATACATATATATATACACAAGAATTTACCTTAAAAATACTGTACCTATTTTACAAACTATCACAGACATTGCTATTTCAACTATGTATTCAGTTTTTCTTGACAAAACAGCAGTAAGGTAGATCACTCAGGTCTTGAAATATCTGTTTCCCTTCTCATAGGGTTTACTCTTAAGGGAAAGAGTTTGCTTCCCTCTTTCTCATAGGGGGTCACACTTAAAGAATTTGCTTCCCTCTTTCTCATAGGGGGTCATGTCACACTTAAAGAATTTGCTTCCCTCTTTCTCACAGGGGTCACACTTAAGGAATTTGCTTCCCTCTTTCTCATAGGGGGTCACACTTAAGAAATTTGCTTCCCTCTTTATCATAGGGGGTCACACTTAAAGAGTTTGCTTCCCTCTTTCTCATAGGGGTCACACTTAAAGAACTTGCTTCCCTCTTTCTCATAGGGGGTCATGTCACACTTAAAGAATTTGCTTCCCTCTTTCTCATAGGGGTCACACTTAAGGAATTTGCTTCCCTCTTTCTCATAGGGGGTCACACTTAAAGAGTTTGCTTCCCTCTTTATCATAGGGGGTCACACTTAAAGAGTTTGCTTCCCTCTTTCTCATAGGGGGTCACACTTAAGGAATTTGCTTCCCTCTTTATCATAGGGGGTCACACTTAAAGAGTTTGCTTCCCTCTTTCTCATAGGGGTCACACTTAAAGAACTTGCTTCCCTCTTTCTCATAGGGGGTCATGTCACACTTAAAGAATTTGCTTCCCTCTTTCTCACAGGGGTCACACTTAAGGAATTTGCTTCCCTCTTTCTCATAGGGGGTCACACTTAAGAAATTTGCTTCCCTCTTTATCATAGGGGGTCACACTTAAAGAGTTTGCTTCCCTCTTTCTCATAGGGGTCACACTTAAAGAACTTGCTTCCCTCTTTCTCACAGGGGGTCATTTAAAGGAAACAGTCTGGTTCCCTCTTTTCATGGAGGAAAACCTTAAAGGAAAGAATCAGCTTCTGCAACAGGAAAGAACTTGCTCAGCTTGTCTCACAGTGGGTACAATTATAGGAAAGAAACTGTCCTTCTCATATGGGGTACACTTGCATCTGGGAGCAAATTCTTTCCTTTAAAAGTGTAGCCCTTATGCAAAAGGGTTCAAATCTCAATGAAACAGGATACTCTAGTTCAGTGATCTCCCTTTGAAACGGGAAATAAAACCGTTTCGTCTCATAGTGCTCCTCTTTGAGGTATATTTTCTGACCTGCCGCTAGTCAAATTTAGTTTTTCAAAACAAAAATAACAGTCAACTGTATAGGGGAGAGTCGGGTAACTTCGGTCAGCAGGTAAATTCGGACAGTGACATTGTTTCCTTTATATGTCAGTTGTTTGGAACTAAAACAAAAATAACTGGCCAAACAGTGAAAATCCTGATGAGACGGCTCATTATGAGCTGTCTCGTCTGGATTTTCACAGTTTGAAATTGTATGTCCGAATTTACCCCCATGTCCGAAGTTACCCGACTCTTCCCTATTTCAAATATCCCAGTTTTAGAGCTCCAGAGTGATAGCTAATCCCATCAATGGAAGTTGAGCAATGTGAAGCTCCCTTGACCAACAACATCACAGAATCACAGCCATGGAAACTGCAGCAAGCTGAAAAAAAAGACAAGAAATTTCAATGGTTACTACAGCACACCGGGTAGGCGGCAATCAAAAACGCTCTTAACAATCGATGAACGCAGATCAAAAACCGTTAGAAACAGCGTTTTCAATTGCAAATTGTCGGCAATTTGCAATCGAAAACGCTGTTTCTAATGTTTTTTGATCCGCGTTCGTCGACTACATGAGCGTTTTCGATTGCCTCCTACCCAGTGTGTACAGCCAACCCTCATTATAACGGCACTAATTACTACAGCAAAATTCTTTATAATGCATTTTGTTATGCACCGAATGGTTACATTGCTCTAAATATGTATTCTTTACAACAGCAAATTCAGTTTAACAGCAAAATGTTTGGGAACAAATGCTGTCGATGTAAAGAAGGTCCACTGTATAAAAAGCTATTTACATTAAATTTAGTGAGTACAAGAAACTGTCATACCAACCACGATGTTGACAAAAATTAACAGGTTCTACATCAAAACCGATCTGTCCCCCATTATCTTTTATGTGTGTGTGTGTGTGTGTGTGTGGGTGGGGGGGGAGGGGGGGGCATGATTAGTTGGGTAAGTGTGAAGGCGGCTGAGTGAAGGAGGCTGAGTACATGGTCATTATCCTCTGTATCCTCTGGAACAAGGCAGGAACAGTCAAAAGTAGTAGAACATCAGTCTAACCGAAACTCTGACCGTTTACAGAGATTTTCAGGAAACTTTACAGCGACTAAGGACGATCCCCTGGTTGGTCAATATCTTCCCTGGCAGCACTTACTATATTTACCCTAAATATTCACGCGTAAGGTGAATCAGTACACTTTCAGGGGAAGCAACTCTGACATTGTCATTTTAATTCCCTTCTCAATGGGGGTCTACTCTTAAAGGACTAGGAGCAAATTCTTTCCTTTAAGAGTAGACCACATTTAAGAAGAGTTTTTTTTATCCAGGAAAGCAAACAGGGAGTCAAATAAGTTGTTTCCCTTCATAAAAATGGCAGAAAAATATGGAGATGTACCCACTCACCTTGAATTTCTGAGCATTCATAGAAGGGCAAAAAAAAATATGCTTGCTTTGAAAATACTTCTCTGGATTATTATTACAAAGAAAGGTTAGCCTAACAGTGGTGGCCTTCAAGGGAGGTTTAACTTTACTTGTTATATACCTAATGAGACTTTACTATAGAAAACAGCCATGTTGTAATTGACAGCATTTTACGTTTTCAATTGAATAGCTGCCACAGGGTTTCAACACTGTTAAAACATGGGTGCGCCAGGGTTTAGACACCATTAAAGCCCGCTTTCGTGTTGTCTGCAGAGCTCTGGAATCAAGATGGTGTCCGTAAGAAAGTATATAACAATGATGATAAAACATTCTTTTCCTGTGTTTTAACATTTGCCCAAGCCCTTTTGTATTAACATGTTGCAGCCCTCACTGCTGCGAGGTTTGGGCTGAAACACATTAATACACTCAGGCTTGGCAAACGTTAAAGCAGGGAATCTTTTATCCTCTTATTAAAACATGACTTATGGGATAGAATAGAATAGAATAGAATAGAACTCTTACCAAACATATGGATTTGCAAACTTGTACAGCCATCAAATATTTCCAGGGAATGTTTGTTTTTCATTAATGCTGCATGTTGTCGGAATTAAACTACTAGTTGCTGATGGAAAATGGCAAAGCACAGACTGGTTAGACTCTACCACAGCTGTCTACAGCACTTGGATGCTACGTACATATCACAGGACTAGGCTGAAATTAAAAGCACAAATACTTTATTCACCATATTAAGCCAATTTCACGACTGGCAAATGTGCAATTCCATTCCCACCTGAAGAAAACAGCAAAAATCTTCTATACATCAAAATTACGGTAACTCATTTTTTATTATAATTTTGGTTGTGTAATCAGAGTTTGATATAAAGGGAGGCAGGGTGGTCGAGTGATAAGTGATACAAAATCTCTAGATTCAGAGAAGAGACATCGACTTTTTAGCTCACCTGTCAAGGTGAGCTTATAGTATAGCCATGGTCCGTCGTCCGTCATTGTCGGCGGCGTCGTCGGCGTCGTCCACACTTTTAAACATCTTCTCCTCAGAAACCACTGGGCCGTTTGAAGCCAGATTTCATATGGAGCCTTAACAGGATGGGGGAAAGAAAGTTTATATATTTGGTCGAGGTCACATGACCAAGATGGCCGCCATGCCCATATATGGTAAAAACCTGAAATATTTCTTCTCCAGAACCACTGGGTCGATTGCCTTGAAACTTGGTATGTAGCATCTTGGACTCCAGTACTACAAAGTTTATATAAATGATGACCTTGGGTTGACCTTGACCTATTTTATGGCAAGGTCAAATTTGGTCCCTTAGGCTTTTAAATGGGAAAATCTGAAAAAGTACATTTTTCTGTTGCTGTTGTGCTCTCTGATATGGAAATGTAGTCATTTTCAACACCTATGGATATTAGAGGTCAAGGTCATTTAGTGACCTTGACTAAAGGTCATTTGTCCATTGGGTGTCAACATTTTCAAACAGCTTCTCCTCAGAAACCACTGGGCCGATTGAAGCTAAATTTCATATGGAGCCTTAACAGATGGGGGAACGAAAGTTTATATATTTGGTTGAGGTCACATGACCAAGATGGCCGCCATGCCCATATATGGTAAAAACCTTAAAAAATCTTCTTCTCCAGAACCACTGGGTCGATTGCCTTGAAACTTGGTATGTAGCATCTTGGACTCCAGTTCTACAAAGTTTATATAAATGATGACCTTGGGTTGACCTTGACCTATTTTATGGCAAGGTCAAATTTAGTCCCTTAGGCTTTTAAATGGGAAAATCTGAAAAAGTACATTTTTCTGTTGCTGTTGTGCTCTGTGATACGGAAATGTAGTCAATTTCAACACTTATGGATATTAGAGGTCAAGGTCATTTAGTGACCTTGACTAAAGGTCATTTGTCCATTGGGTGTCAACATTTTCAAACATCTTCTCCTCAGAAACCACTGGGCCGATTGAAGCCAAATTTCATATGGAGCCTTAACAGGATGGGGGAAAGAAAGTTTATATATTTGGTCGAGGTCACATGACCAAGATGGCCGCCATGCCCATATATGGTAAAAACCTGAAATATTTCTTCTCCAGAACCACTGGGTCGATTGCCTTGAAACTTGGTATGTAGCATCTTGGACTCCAGTACTACAAAGTTTATATAAATGATGACCTTGGGTTGACCTTGACCTATTTTATGGCAAGGTCAAATTTGGTCCCTTAGGCTTTTAAATGGGATAAACTGAAAAAGTACATTTTTCTGTTGCTGTTGTGCTCTCTGATATGGAAATGTAGTCATTTTCAACACCTATGGATATTAGAGGTCAAGGTCATTTAGTGACCTTGACTAAAGGTCATTTGTCCATTGGGTGTCAACATCTTCAAACAGCTTCTCCTCAGAAACCACTGGGCCGATTGAAGCTAAATTTCATATGGAGCCTTAACAGGATGGGGGAACGAAAGTTTATATATTTGGTTGAGGTCACATGACCAAGATGGCCCCCATGCTCATATATGGTAAAAACCTTAAAAAATCTTCTTCTCCAGAACCACTGGGTCGATTGCCTTGAAACTTGGTATGTAGCATCTTGGACTCCAGTTCTACAAAGTTTATATAAATGATGACCTTGGGTTGACCTTGACCTATTTTATGGCAAGGTCAAATTTGGTCCCTTAGGCTTTTAAATGGGAAAATCTGAAAAAGTACATTTTTCTGTTGCTGTTGTGCTCTCTGATATGGAAATGTAGTCATTTTCAACACCTATGGATATTAGAGGTCAAGGTCATTTAGTGACCTTGACTAAAGGTCATTTGTCCATCGGGTGTCAACATTTTCAAATATCTTCTCCTCAGAAACCATTGAAGCCAAATTTCATATAGAATCTTAACAGGATAGGAGAACGAAAGTTTATATATTTGGTCGAGGTCACATGACCAAGATGGCTGCCATGCCCATATATGGTAAAAACCTTAAAAAATCTTCTTCTCCAGAACCACTGGGCAGATTGCCTTGAAACTTGGTATGTAGCATCTTGGACTCCAGTTCTACAAAGTTTATATAAAAGATGACCTTAGGTTGACCCTGACCTATTTTACCGAGAGGTCAAATTTGGTCCCTTAGACTTTTGAATGGGAACATCTGAAAAAGTGCATTTTTCTGTTGCTATTGTGCTCTGTGATATGGAAATCCAGTCATCGTCAGCCATTATGAATACTTAAGGTCAAGGTCATTGTTGTCTTCGTCTGTGGTCAACATTTTCAAAGGACTTCTCTTCAGAAATCACTGGGCTGATTGAAGCCAAATTTCATACAGAGCCTTAACAGGATAAAGAAACAAAAGTTTATAAAATTTTTATCGAGGTCACATGACCAAGATGGCTGCCATGCCCACATATGGTAGAAACCTTAAAAGTCTTCTTCTCCAGACCCACTGGGCTGATTGCCTTGAAACTTGGTATGTAGCATCATGGACTCTAGTACTACAAAGTTTATATAAATGATGACCTTGGGTTGACACTGACCTATTTTATGGCAAGGTCAATTTGGTCCCTTAGGCTTTTGAATGGAAAAAGATGAAAAAGTGCATTTTTCTGTTGCTATTGAGCTCTGTGATATGGAAATGCAGTCAATTTCAACATCTATGAATACTAGAGGTCAAGGTCATTTAGTGAGTTTATAGAAGTGGCTGTAGTAGAAGAGTTTACACACTCACCATCCAATCCTATAGAATTGCAGCCTTGGTATTAGCCTACCTGAGCCAAAAGCTTACATTTTGGCCACTTGACCTGAGCATATTCTGGCAGGTGAGCGATCGTTGCCCTTGGGCGACTTGTTTTTTTTGTGTGTTATGAATAAGGTCCATAGTGTCCATCATTTATCATTAATTTTCTGAAGCTAGCTTTCCTTCTGCTTTTGGGAGCAGACACTGAGGTGAATAGATATATTTCAGGGGAAGCAACTGCTGTTTTCATTTTTGTCTCGCTTCTCAACAGGGGTCTATTCTTAAAGGAAATAATTTGCTTCTCTAGAAGCAAATTCTTTCCTTAAAGAGTAGACCCCAGTTTTGAAGAGCTTCACTGCCCAAGGAAGCAAACAGGAAGTCACATGAGTAGTCTGTCTTTGAAAAAATGACAGCGTACCTATATATATAATCTTTAAGGTACATGCCATTACATGTCCACCTTTATGCATTTTGATAATTCTTACCTTGAGCAACAGGCAAACAACTACACATACAAGTCCTTGGCGAATACTTCATATCTAGGGCTCTGTGAAATCTCATCCAAAGTGAGGCTGTAACTCCCTGAGGTTGTCGTACTTTCATCAGGTGAGCTTAAGCTTTTTGTGAATTCCAATGGGTAGCTACGATGTTGATTAAAATTTAACATTTTCCTACTGCTTTCTATAAATTTTGTTTGCCCTTGAGTATTATTTTTGTTTGCAAGAACAGAGTAGCTAGGTAACACACTGTTGCTATGTTTATTGTCATGGTAACTGAGATTATCAACAGAATGTCTGAGATCTTCCGGCTGAAGTCTTAATCTACTATTTTCAAGGTCAAGGTCAATACTACTAGGTCTCTGATATTTATGGTGAGGGTGAGTGAGATCAACATGATTAAAGTCTGTGAATGATGATGACATTGTACTTGACCTTCCACTTGACTGAGAATTTTCAAGGTCATCACTAAACATCACACGCTTAGGAACTCTCCTGACTTTTGACAGCTCTTTCCTTTCAGCAGTTTTAAATGTGGGAAAGTTTGTGACAAGTTTAGGAGTAAATAAAATATCTGAGTTAGTGTTGCTATGACTACCATCTGATGATTGCACTAAATTTTCTGGTGACAGAACTAAACTATGACTTAGGTCACTAGGTGCTAAGTTGCCATGGAAACAAGTTGGTGACACAGAATTATTCTCCCCATTAGCTACATCTGAAAACAAAATAATTTTTAAAGTATAAAAACAGATTGTTTAGAGTTTTGAGAATAAATCATTTGTTTAAGAACTTTGTTTTCTGATCATGTGAATGCTACTTCAAGACTCACTGTTGCATGAGCAATTGCATTCACAGCATACCCATGCTGGCATACACAGCATATCGTTGTGGCTATGGTTTATGCCACCTCATATTGATGTCAACCTGACATCAATAGTTCCCCTTCCAAAATTACCCTGAATATGTAAATCAGTCTTGTATAATTCAGTTACAAAAAATAGTTTTTTTTTTTCTCTAATGTATTCTTTTATCAAAAATGAATATAAATGATAAGACACCTTCAGTCATGTGTTTACTGTAAATACTCTAATCAGCCTGAACATTTGTTTTATGTGAGCTGAGTTTTTACTTTTAGTTTTAATTTGTTCAAATTTGGGTTATCTATAGTAGTTTGTTAAATTCTCAATATTTAGAATGGTTATAAGGAAGGATTTTTAAAATCTTTGCACAAGAAAACAACTTCCTAGATTTCCTGCAGCTGGTCAATGAAGCTCTTCCAGCATGGAAACTACTCTTAAAGATAAGAATTTGCTCCTTAAAGGAGCAAAACTCTTTCCTTCAAGAGAAGTTCCTATAAATTGGGAGAGAAATTCTTCATAACCTCTCTTGCATGTTTCTCATTACTTCCCTTCTCATTTCCCTGAAGACACCAGCTCAAAACTACAGAAAGAAGCAATAGTTATGAGCCGCGACATGAGAAAAACCAACAAAGTGGCATGCATGCCCAGCCAAGACTCAAATCAGCCTGTACACCTGCCCAGTCTGTTCAGAGTCTTCTTTGTCTGCATGGAGCTAGCCTAAACCCTTGGCTACCCTCTGAGTGCAAAGCAAAGATTCTGATCAGATTGGGCCAATGCCCAGGCTGATCTGAGTCTTCACTGGGTGCAAATGCCACTTTGTTGATTTTCTCCTGTCACGGCTCAATTATAATTCAATGCTACAAGAAAGCAAGAGACTGAAAAAAGCCCACACACCAGTAGTATCTAACACTGGAAGCTCTGAGAGACTGTTCATGTCTACGTCACTGCCACCCTGTCCGCTATCCCTGGTTCCCATCTCGCCAGAATTGTCACTGTTAGTTTCATCAGCTTTCTTGGTAATATCATAGCCAAACTGAAAAATTGAGCTAACCTATGTATGGTTCCATGAATAAAATCAAATGAATGCTAAAATTTACCAAGTATGAAAACATTTACTATGTATGAAAAGATTTTACCAAACCAGCATAGATCTAACAAACAATCTAACAAACAAATCTAAAGAATAAACAAATCAAAAGAAAAACTGCATGAAAATTGATAGAAAACAAACCTTTAAAAAGCATTTACGATCATATCCATGTATGTCTTGCCTGAATAAAAGAATCACAAAAATAAGCATATTAGAATGGTATAAAGTGGAGATGAATGGCTAAGACTGACAGGGACAATCTCCACTTCATTCCAATATAAATCTGAGGTGGTACTCTTACAGAAAATTATTTGCTCCCACCAGGCAGCAAATTTTTTCCGTTTAGGAGTACCATCTCAGGCATTGAAAGCAAGATGAAGCCAGTCGAATGAACATTATATGGTCTATTTCATTCCCGCCTACCGGTACACCATTCCAGGCTTCGTATGAACTGCAGCATGCAGCACAATTGCTCATGAAGAGCAGTTATGTAATAGTTATACCATGGCTTGTCTGCCTGTGTGAGGAGATAATCCATGAACATTAGCGAGTGGATTATCTCCTGTACAGGTGGACAAACGATGATATAACTATTCTATACCACCCTTGCTCATCGCAAAATATTTTGTGCTAAGTTGGCAGTTTCTGGCAAGGGAGGTACAAATGCAAATTAGTCTGTGCATCTTTGCAGTCCAGTTAGAACTCCATTTTGTGTCACATGGAGCAGTGACCTCTTCTGATTAGGATCTGCACAGTTTGCTCAAACACTGGATGATTATCTAGGATAACTTTTCAAGTCAGAAAATTAAGCAGGCTGCAAAGATACTCTTTTAAATTCTGTCACTTTACCACACACCTAGACATTATCATTTTGAAAATAACAAACAAACAGAAATTTAGAACAATAATTATCGGTATCTTTACAAGTCAGTCCAAGTTCTAATTTCGACAGTGTGCGTTAAACAATAAAATAATGAGGTATAATTTTCTTCACTGTAAATAGATCCTTAAAATAAGTCACCTAGAAACTCGTGAAATAAAGATAGCATCGAAAATATCACTACCGTCTATAATCATACTTTAACGTGCAAAGGAAGCGGATACCAAGTTACTTTTAATTGAACCCCAATTAGCTGAGTTAATAATTGAAACTCCTCTTAATTGCAACTCTACTTGTGTCTTTCCGAACTAGTTTGATCTTTTTATAATTGCCATGTCTTTCTTACTATTCTCTTTGACGCATTTCTTGATGACAGCGTTTCATGCTATATTTACATCAATGAGAATGACAAAGTGTCAGAGAGCTCCATATATATATAAGTGTTTTTGTTTTTTTTAAAGATGACTCTGAAATGACTTTGTTTCTCTCCAATATCCACAAATTATCTGTTGTAACCCTTCATTAGAATTGCCTCAGTGAAGCAGCACACATCACCTTAAGTTTTATGACGAGTCTCAAAAGTATCTTGAAAAAAAAATCTTGAGTCATTAAACCTGCACATTTATCCAAAGCCTACAAAAAAATATACCATAATTATGTTTAATTATCCCTTATCTGTGCATGTAAGAACATTACTGAAGCTTCTAACAAACACTGTCATTTTTCTAAAAAACGAAATCTGAGTGACTCAGCTATTATATGAGTCATGCTTTGGAATAAAAATATGTGCTTGGAGCTCGAGATTCTCTCCAAAATCCTTTTGCCAGTTTTTGAAAGCAGTATAACCACTTTAATGAGTTTTGCTTTAAACCTTTTTTAGTCATATTTTTGGTTTAAAAAAATTTGTTAAATTTTTTTTTTAAACCAAAAGTAAATGAGCTGCGACACAAGGAAATGAACAAAGTGGTTGTGCGGCCAGCTCAGACTCAAATTAGCCTGGGCATCTGCCTAGTCTGATCAGAGTCTTCGCTGTCCGCATGGAGGTAGATAAGACCCTTAGATACCCTTTAAGTGCATAACAAAGAGTCTGATCAGACCGGGTGGATGCCCAGGCTGGTATGAGTCTGTGCTGGGCGCACAACCACTTTGTCGGTTCTCTTGTGTTGCGGCTCAAATGCTTTTAAAAAAATACTTACATCTCTAACTTGCTGTAGATACATCTGATCGTCCACCTGTCTGTCTATGGATGACATGGTTGTATTATGTATGGAACTGTTTTCATCCAACTGACCCTTCAAGCTACTCCCTAAACTCTTTTCTAATCCATCAGACCCCTTGGAAGATGTTGATGATGATGAGGAATCTATCAGTTTTGTGTCCACTTTGCCTGACTCAATAATTATGTCAGAAGAATTGCTGCCAAATTTGTTTCTATTAAACAGGCAGATTTTGATAATTCCAGCAAGCATGAAGATAGACAATACCACAGTCACCACAATTATCACAATAACAATCCACAAGTTGAGCTGAGCACCAGCAGTGACTGGTTCCACATCTCCTTCCACAATGTGAAGGTTGATGGTTTCCCATGATGACAAAGGTGGGTCACCCCTATCAGTCACTCTGATCACAAGGCTATATACAGAACCAATATCTGCCCTTGTCAGAGTATTATTTATAAAAACTTGACCAGTGTGTCTTTCAATGTAGAAAGAAAAGCTGGAATTATCTTGATCAATTTGATAGAAAACTTCAGAATTTTTACCAGCATCAGCATCTCGAGCATCAACAGTGAAAACAACTGAATCCTTCTCAAGAGAATAAGGAACAAGTCTTATATTATCAGGCGCTTTTGGATATACAATGTCTGGTTTATTGTCATTAATATCATTAACATATACAATTACAACAGCTGAGCTGGTTTTACCTCCAAGATCATTTGCTTTGATAATAAACTCATGGAAAGCTTTTTGGTCTCTGTCTAGGGATTTTTTCTGAATGACTGTTACTGTATTACTGTCAATTTGATCAAAAGAAAAGAACTCCAGGTCTGTAGGAAAAGAAAGAACCACTGTTCCATTGTCTCCATTATCTGGGTCACTCACAGAAATGTTTCCCACTGGTGTACCTTTTGGCTCATTTTCGACAATGTTAAACTGGAATGGGTCTGAAACAAATATAGGAGCATTATCATTCTGATCCAAGATTTTAAGAACAATGGAGCCAATTGTTGTCCTTGGTGGATTCCCTTGGTCTGAAGCTAAAACTCGAAAGACCAGTTCTGGACCATGAGTTTCTCTGTCTAGAGTAACATTTGCTGTTATGATTCCAGTAAAAGCATCAATGAGAAACAAGTGTTCCACCTCTTCATGAATGGCATATCTAACTTGACCATTTTTTCCACTGTCCAAATCAGTTGCCATGACTCCCATAACAGATGCTCCAATTTTATTATTCTCCTCAACACTGGCTCTATATATGCTTTGTGTAAATTTTGGTTCATTGTCGTTTTTATCATCAACATGTACAATAAAGGTTGTGCTGTTTTGTTTAGAAGGGGTTCCATTATCCATACAAGTAACATTAACAAGATGACTTGTGGCAGTTTCATGATCAAGAGCTTTGTTTACAACAATCTTATAGTTAACTGTCAGTCCAACCCTCTCTAGTTTAAAATGATCATCCAAAACTTGACAGTTCACGAGACCAAAATCACCACTATCAGCATCAGTTACTGCCATAAGAGCCACCAAAGTATCATTTTCAGCTAATTCTGACAATAAGAAACCTCCAGGCAGCTGATTTATATTAATCTGAGGATAGTTATCATTTTGATCTAATATTTTAACATAAACCTCTACATCAGCAACCTTAGATGACACTCCATGATCAAATGCCTGAATTGTGAAATTAATTTCCTGGTTTTGTTCATAGTCAATAATGTCTGCAACTGTTATTTCACCCGTTGTGTCATTAATATGAAAGAGTTTTTTAACTTTATCAGCTACTCTGTTTTTAAATCTGTAAGATACTTTTCCATTGTCCCCACTGTCTAGATCTTTTGCATAAACAAGAGCAACAGTGGAATTAATGGAAGCATTCTCTTCAATTATGCTGCTGTAACTGTCTTGAGCAAACTCTGGATAATTATCATTTGTGTCTAAAACATGAATATAAACAGTTAATGTTCCAGTTAATTTGGGGTCACCACCGTCAATTGCTAACACAGTAAACTTGTGGACACCTAGAGTTTCTCTGTCTAAAGAATTTTTAAGTTTTATCTTAAATTCTTTATATCCTGAGCTTTCGAAAGTTTCTACCTCAAAATAGTTATTTGAGGGTAACAATTTGTAAGTCTGTATAGAGTAGTCCCCTCTGTCCATATCTTCAGCTGCAGACACAAAAATTTCTGTACCATTTAAAGTGGATTCATCTACACCTAATGTCAAATTTTTAGTTCCGAAAGATGGTGTGTTATCATTTTCATCTAATAATTCAACTAGAACTTCAATAAGCATTGGATTTTCTGGATCCTCTAAATCATATACAGCCACATTAAAATCAAGAATACATTCTAAAGCACATTCCAGAAAACCTTCCCGATCCAGTTTTGTTTTTGTCCAAAGAATACTAGTGTTGCGTTCAATCGTAAAAAGCTGAGCATATTTATTTCCAGTGTTTGTGAGTATTTGAAATTGTAGCTTTTGGAACCTTTCATTTGAGATCTCAGTAAACAGTCCACTCTTCAAAGCAACACTGCCAATGAATGTTTTAGGTGGTAGTTCTTCTCGAAGGTCAAAGGTTACTGTTGCATCCTGGGCAGAGATATATCCCATCATGACTTGCAGGAACACAAACAGCCCAAAAGAGGAGACAGCCATCTTGTCTGCATCTGAAGGTCAACTAAGTCATGGAGCCATGGTTAAAGGTGAGCAGAAGGTCCATATCCCAATAGCCAAGCCTGGAATAAATAAATACAATATTTACAGTTAACAAGTGGACCCATTTCTGAAAAGTAAACTTTCTCCTTTGAATTTTTTTTTAAATATACACTCAACTCCCAATATCTCGAACATTGACATCTCACAATATCTTCTTAATCAAAGAATATATTTCCTTTTTTTATTTACATTTCAACACCTGTTATCTCAAAGTAAATTTTCTGGTACCAGAAAATTTACTTTGAGATATCAGTAGTTTGGGCTGAAATTTGACTTCGAGATATCGAAAGTTGACTGTATAATGAATTTGAATTCTGGAAAAGGGGGTCTCATCTGTCTGTGTACTGTCATAAACAAGAACTAAACCAAAAACTCATCCAAAGTTTATGCCTACAAAAGCACCGTATGTCTGGCTTCTGCTAGCACTGATAAAAGCAATGAAAAACAGTGTAGATGTTACCTAATTGCTCATTAGGAGCAGTCAGATCACGGTCTATACTAGCTGTTTCAATAACCCTCAGGACAAAATTAATATCCAACATTGAGTAAAGGCAAAGTTTTCAGAAGACAAACGAAACTGCTGAAATGAGCTTCAAACTTGTTCCATAAAATGCATGTGCATGCATTTCTAAAGGTACAAGAAGAAATAAACATTAGTGCATGACTGCATATACATGTTATTCCACTAAATGCAATTAGAGCTAATTAGGATGAGAAGAAAAATATTTTGTTTATCTTTCTTCTTGGTAAAAAGCTAATTTGTACACCTGCATCAACAATGGCATTTTTTTTGTAAGTTAGAGAAATCTATGCACAAAGATAGAAATAAAAACAAAACTGCATCTCACTGTTAATCCAACTTCTAAAACAAGGCAAAACTTACAACTTATGAATTATTTTCACAAATATGTTGTTTTACTCTTTAATAATATTACCACAGTACAACTCTGTGACATACTGTACCTTTGTTAAAAATTTAAAATTTCTCAGATTTAAATATTCATATTGCTAAGATGTTTACTGTCCTACTAAAGTACTTGATGTCAGTTCATAGCATACAAAACCAAATCAAAATGCAAAATAAATCTGCAACTTGGAGCCATCATCAAATCTAGACAAGATACCAGTCTCGGTGAATCCACTGAGCAAATATTTGATCCAAATCTTGAGAAAATAGGCCTTAGCAGAACAGGTATGACTCAGATCAGCATGCACACTGACACAGTCTGGTCAGACGGATGGATGGATATGACATGGTTTTACAGCCTTTTTAACAGTGTTTCAGCCATATCGAGCCAATGGATTGAATGGAAGGGTGATAATCAAATTTTAAAGCAGTGTGGAACGGAGCAGGGGCCCTTCAGTTAAAAACAATTCCACCTCCAGCAGGACTTGAACCTAGACCACTAGACAGTTTGTTTACTATTTTAACCATTTACAATACAGAGGATCTTACACGAGTGGTCATTTCATATAAATTTATGAAACAAGCTTTCGGTGAGTTTCATAAATTTTTATATGAAATGACCACTCATATAAGATTCTGTTTATCATATGACCCTTTAAAATGGGATTTTAACACCTTTAAATGGAATGTTATTTCAATAAGAAAATGAATTGTTGACATGGACGTTGTCAATTACGTTACATGTACGCGCCAAAGTGTTATTACATGTGCGGTCATACGATTTTTAGGACACAACGTTATCTGCTGAATAACAGCGACGTCATATGATAAAAAGATTTTCTAGTTCTGTCTACATTTTTAAGCAAACAGGAAAAACTCTGATAAGTGTGCAGGCTGATCCGACTCTTCTCTGTTTTCACAGACTCTCAAAGCCTCTTTACTAAAGAGTCTACTCATTTATCAATTTTAAAATACCCGCTAATGCATCCATTTCTAAATACCCTGGGAAAAAACTTAGGTAATCAATATTCATCTATTCATCAATTAATTAAAATCTTGTTATGCACTCGAGTCTGTAAATGTGTCATTTTTAGTTTTTTATTTTACGGAAATCATGTCTTTCAAAAATTAATTCAGAATCCCTTAAATCACTACTTATGGATTACTGTGAAACCAACTTGTTTTGGAAGGCTAAAAAGTTCACAGAACAAAAATCTAAGTTCACAAGAAAAAAATTATTTTTATCTTTTAATCACTTGGGTCAAGATTCATCATGATCATGAAATTGTCCACCATGTATTGATGGTACCATCTGCAAGCAGAGTGCTGGTATAACACTATAAGCGACAAAAATAAAAATACAGTAGAACTTCGATGGCTCGAACCCTGATGGCTCGTTTACCATGCCTGGCTAGAACTCATTCTTGCGTCCCTAGAGGACAGTTAATATAGAAACTAACCCTGGATTGCTAGAACTACCCTTGGCTGGAACTAATTTTCATGGTCCCAAGCCTGTTCAAGCCATTAAAGTTCTACCGTAGTTGAATTTGTAGACAGCCTAGATCCTCATGATGCACACAGCATATATCAACTGAATCTACACTGTTTTAATTGTTTGGCTGAAACATTTTATGAAAATTTTGCAGACATAAATTTTGTCGTCTGCTCTTTTGAAGGGTAAATAAGACTGTTAAAGTAACCAGGTCAGAAGTTCTAATATCTAAGGTAAAAACCTCACAGGGTATAAGCGATTCCGCTAATTTTCGCTTCCTGCAGAGACTGTACATTATATTTGGCTTCCGCCGAGACTGTTCGTGATCTCTTGCTTCCTGCTGAGACTTCTGTACATGATAAATGGCTTTCTGTAGAGACTGTCCACGTGATTCTGCTTCCTGCCACAGCTCGCGGAAGCAGAGTCACGCGGACAGTCTCGGCAGGAAGCCATTTTTCGTGGACAGTAGTCCCTGCAGAAAGCAAGAGTTCGCGGACAGTCTCGGTGGAAGCCAAATATGATGGACAGTCGCTGCAGGAAGTGAAAATTGGCGGACTGGTTTATACCCTGTGAACCTACGTACATAAAGAGAAAATACAGATGACTCTCATTATCTCAAACACTGATATCTTAAATTTACACTGAAATAAAAAATACAGTCTCGACACAATTCCTATTTCTCTTTTTATTTCAACTCCTGTTACATCAAACTACTGATATCTGAAAGAAAATTTTCAGGGACCTGAAAATTTACTTTGAGATATCAGTAGTTTGAGATGAACTTTGACTTTGAGATATCGAGAGTTGACGGTATATAGTTATTTAAAGACATTTTTTGGTAAAATTCAAACATACATATACCTTGTGATAATCCAGTTCTTTCAATAATCCTAGTATCCTAACTGCCTGCTTATATGCAAGTCAAAATGATTCATTTCAAACTGAACAAGTGCCTGATTTCTCACTTTGATCACAAGCAAACTTTCAAAACTACCAGCTAAACTGCTACTTGAGTGCACCCTAGTATTTGCCCAACTCTCATTTAACCCCCAATGTCTATTTGCAAAGTTCGCAAGAACCTGAAAAAGCAAATCTTTGCCTATTATTCCAAGCCTACCTAATTACTCAATAGCCCGATCCTGTCAAAATATTTTCCCTCTTTGTCAATGCTTATTACTTCCCTTGTTTGGACAAAGTAGACTTTTCACACCTGAGTTTGAGGAAAGTATTAACGGTAGTTAAAATGCTACTGTTTCTATATTGCCTCAAATTAAGCCCAAAAACCAACATTACCATTTTCTCCTTAAGTAGTTGGACCTAATTCGGCAAATTTCTATAATTTTTTAATTTAGATAAAATGTCTCTTTAGTTCATTAAAGAATGTTTTATAAAAACTTAATGCATAGGCATCCAGTGTAGACCATAATCAGACTACTCATTAGGAGCAGTCTAATCAGGGTCTGTACTGTTTGGTCAGGTTCTTCTGTTCAAATGTTTAGAGCAATTATGATACTTTTAATTTAGTAGAAGCACTACTACATATGGAGCTTGCTACTATCAAAGCCAACATATACATTTACCCTAAAATTTGTTAACATGATGGTACATGCAGTGTAGACCAAGATCATACTGCTCCTAAGGAGCAGTATAATCGGGGTCTGCACTGTCCCTCACTTAGTCATTAAAACATTCCCTGATACTTCAAAACTGACTTGATCAAATTCAAAGTCAAAGAAATCAAGGAATCTGATACAGAAATGGATAAAGTGTCCGAAAGTTTGGGGAATGTACTATAAAAGAGCTTGGCATAAAACCCAAAGGTCAACATTACCTCAGAATGACTGGGCCTGAGAAAGAAGTTTTACTAGCAGACTTACAAAAGTCTGTAGGTAAGAGGGTAAGAGAGTGTCACAAAATAAACAAACAACTGGACAATTGTGAGAGTAAAATTACCAGTGATAAATAAATAGGGGATTAGCCAGATGGGTTAGACGGATTAGGTTAAGCCTGAATTTGATTATAGAAATACTCATCTTTGAAACAAAGGAAAACAGCAAAAGTTTAACAAGCTAAATAAAGCATACCATATTTCTCCCAGTAAGAGAGCCAGCCATTGCAAACCTTACATTTTTTTTATGAAAATCGGATGGATGGATGATTTGCTATTTTATCTCCTTTACAACAGTATTTTAGTCATATCAGGACAATGTTTGGGCGATTTTGACAGGCTGTGTGCAGTGGAACCTCGTTTATGGTTGGAAAGATTTCCGCCTCCAGTGGGACTCGAACCTAGGACTGCTAGATCAGTAGGCCAGCGATTAACCTACTGAGATATCAGCGCTCCTGTTTCGTGAAAAGAAAATAATTACAACAAAAGTGATAAAAAAAGAATTTTTCTTTTATTCTTAACAAAAGAAACAGCAGAAGCAACTGCAACAGACCAATGAATGTCTGTGGGTAAGAAAGTCTTGCAAAATGAACTAGAGAAACTAAGCAGAGGTTCATGTATCCTCTGACAAGTGCCACCACCTTATGAAACTTAATGCAAAATCTATTCTATTCTATTCTATCCCATAACCTTACTAGGTTGTCGGGGCACCACAGATGATTTCGAAGCAATCCCTTTCCACCTTGTCCTGTATTCAGCTGCCCTAGTGAATGGACAGAAAGCCACACAAATATACGAACAGTTGAACCAGCAAAATATCCCTTAAGAAGGCGGGGGTGGGGGGCTAGCGGGGAAGGGGTAAGAACAACGAAATTGCACTGCGGGTATTGTCTTTTTTTTCATTTAATCATTCTCTGGGATACCCCGGAATGGAGACCAATCAAAAAATAAAATCAGAATTATGTCAAATTGTCAATTTATTAGACTAGGGAGAGGGTGGCATAAAAAGCAAGTGGCAAGAGTAAAATTAAGAATGTTGAATAGTGGGGGATTAGCCAGATGGGCAAGAAGGATTACTTTGCAGAATGATTTTTAGTATAAACAGAAGCTTACTTCTTCAACTGTGATTGTGGAACACTGATTTGAGCCGTGACATGAGTAAACCAACAAAGTGGTTGTGCGCCCAGCGCAGACTCAGATCAGCCTGGGCATCCACCCAGTCTGATCAGAGTCTTCACTGTCCACATGGAGGTAGCTTAGACCCTAAGCTACCCTTCAAGTGCTTAGCAAAGAGTCTGATCAGACTGGGTGGATGCCCAGGCTGACTGGGTGGATGCCCAGGCTGATCTGAGTCTGTGCTGGGCGCACAACCACTTTGTTCGTTTTCTTGTGTCGTGGCTCATTTTTATATGAAAACTTGCAAACATTGAATGAAGCTCATCTGACAAGATTTTGATTGATTGATTGATTTGTTGCTTAACGTCCACTGTAAACAGCTAAGGTCATGTTGGGAGGGTCAGTTAACCTAACCACACTATTCCTGGGCAGGCTTAGACCTCCTAAGCGGTTAACCAGTACTGTGTGCACATACTTTCGCCAGTAACTGACAACTGCCCTTCTTGAATCAGCGGAAGGAGAAACGAAAGTATGTGGCCAGACCGGGTTTCGAACCCAGGACCTCTGACTTATGAGTCAGGAACCCTACCGACTGCGCTATGCGGCCAGGCATCTGACAAGATCTGACCAAGATGGTTGGGGTATCCTAATCTTTACAACAAATACAGAAGAAAAACAGATATCAAGTGGTTCATTGTTGTTCTATAAGCAAAAGAAAAAATGTTTTTAATGGAAAAAATAGTCCTTGAAAATGTCACCCACAACTTAAACTACTTAAGATTACATAACCATAGAAATCCAAGAAAGAAGAACTCAAACAAATTAACCAAAGAGTATCAATATAAGGACAATGAATTGTTTCCTTTTGTTTTTTATGGCAACACCATTAAGTTCTTAAGTCTAAAATGTTTTCCATTAAGATACAAATAAAAATAAAACTATTGAGCTTATATCTGTAGGAGATCTTAAATCTCATTCACTGTAGCAGCATTGAGCTATTTTGGTGTTATTTATGTTTTCACCTCTTAACTGTATTAAGAAACTATAACTGTATTAAGAAACAAAAATAGCTGAATTTGCAAACAGGGTAGCTCCTGATGAGGTGGCTCATAATGAGCTGCCACATCTTAGATCTGTATTGTTTGCCTTCTAGTCTTTGAATTCTCAATAAAAAACATTTTTTGAAATTTTGCACACATAATTTTGTCATCTGCTTTTTGGTGCTTAAAGGGTCAATGTCATTCATTGAGGTATGAATTTAAGGTAGATAGGTACCATAGAAACCACAGTTTTAACGTTTAAAAAGGTCGCCACAGCTTTGGCCACCACAGTTAAAACCCAAAAAAAGTAGACAACAGAATTAACGTCCGCAAAATTTCAAAAAATGTTTTGTTCAAGCTATATCAAACTGAGAATGCACAAACCAGAGGGCAAACTGCCATAATCACCTGAGCAGCCTCATCTGGCTCTATGCTGTCCGCACATTCAACTATTTTCATTTTTGCCATTAAAATTAAAAAAAAAAAAAAAAATTATTTACTTCTCGAATATTTTCATTTAACGAACTGCTGAACTTACATTGCAAACTGTCCATAATCTCCTGACCATCAGTAATAATCCAACTCTTCCTCGACATAAATCTACTCTACCCGTAACTAAACTGACAAAGAATGTGACCGTGTCTGCGCGCGGACCGGCAGTAAGGCAATCAATCGAGTTAGTGTCACTAATCACCACATGGGTCCTATTGTCAGCCTAACTATCGGAGATTAGTTAGGTGTAAATTATTACCTTCCCATATTATCAATAGACAGCAAACTGAGAAAATGTTCGTTCATGCTTACATAGGCCTGTGAGACGCACTTTCGAGATTATGTGACCTTAAAAGTTGTGATATGAGGCCGCAAAAAAATCTAACACAAAAATAGCTGAATTTGCAAACAACAAAAATCCTGATGAGGCGACCTTAAAACTTGTGATATAAGGCCGCAAACAAAAATCTAACAAAGACTTATACAATTGCCGAATAGATGAATCTTGCAAAAACTGGCTTCTTTCTTCCAAAAAGTTAACACTTACAGTGCAAGAAATGAAAATACAGTATTAATCCTATTAAACCCTGCAGGGCATTCCATTTTATGTAAGAGGGGCGTTATTTAGAGCCTAAAGCGTACACAATCAGCCTCTACCAAATACTTCTAATAAACAGTAGCAAAGTCAATGGGTATACATTTACTTGCAGAGGAAGCAGCTCTTTTGCTTCCCTTTTCAGTAGGGGTCAACTCTTAGGAGCAAATTCTTTGACCCCAAGTCAAAGAGCTATCTCATCCAGAAAAACAGAAAGTCATGCAAGCTAATACAACATTATTTTCGCGGAAAGAGGCTAGGAGGCATTCATTAGAGCAGGGGCGTTTATTAGGATTAATATGGTACACATAGTTGAATATGCGAACAGCACAGATTCAGATGCGGCAGCTCATAATGAGCCACCTCATCTAGATCTACATTGTTTGCTCTCTAGTCTTTGAATACTCAATATGATACAGTTTTTGAAATTTTGTAGAAATGTCAAATGCACTCTTGCTCTTTTTAAAAGTTAATCTGGAAAGTGCCAAAATGATGAAAATATTGCAAACAGCATAGAGATCGTAATCAGTCTCCTAATCAGAAACTACATAGTATTATTATTGTTAGCCCTCTACCTTCTATACTTGTATGACACATCTTGGACAAAGCTGCTTATTGTTTGGAATTTTGCAGATGTAAATTTTGTCATCAGCTTTTTGTTGGTTTAAAGGTAACCACTCAACAGAAATTTCAGAGTGCCCATAAGGGTAAAACAAAAACAAACAAGACAAGACCATGTTGACACTAACATTAGCCTTAATTTCTAGGACCAATTACCATTATGACAGGGTGACAATACTGTTATCTTGCCGAAAGGAAGATTCCATTGTTATGTTAACAAATAACAGAAAATTATTGCAATAGGATAGCTACTAATTGACCAATTACGACTTTAAAAAGAGCAGGTAACTGAGATAATGACGGCACGCTTTTCTTGCCGATACTCATGTGAGATTTTAGACACGTCTATATTAGTTCAAGTAATCAGGATAAGATCTAATGAGTTGTTAAACAATGATTTGAAAATATAATTATGACAATTTTTGAGAGTGACAAGCAACAAAGGAAAACTTAGATTTAAAAAACGGCAAGCCAAAAATTGTACTTGACATGAAAGTGCAGAAAAACGAATTAAGAAAACTTACATTATTATGCTAAAATTGTTAAAGTACACCACATTTCAGCATAATGCTTTCATTGTAATGCATGTTTTTTTTATTAATTTTTTTTTTTTTTAATTTCCCAACATTTAAAATGAAAAAATTAAGATTAAACTCTTTTGCAAATTTTTAAGATTGGTTTTAATAATGGAAATTTTTAATGATATACCTAATTCCAATTCAGTTTTTAATCTACTGTATATTTTAAAGATGCTAATAACCAATAGAAACTGCTTTCCATTTTTTAGCTCTCAGTTTAAATATTTTGTAAAATCTAACAATACCACTAAAGACTGACAAAGACAAATGATAGAATTGAGCAAATATGCAATTTGACCAAATTGTCCACGCAAAATGGCAATCAGTGCAGACCCTGATCAGACTGCTCCTTGAGCAGGCTGATCTGGGCCTACACTGTTTGCTAATGAACCTTTTTTTCAATATCAAGGGTATTTAACACATCTCTTTAAGATGAGTAAGGTCATATATTATTCAATGCCATTGTTAAACTCATTGGGAGACACAAAAATTTTATTGGCCGTTTTCCTGTCACATCCCCATCAACATTGCATTGTGGGATTAAAGTTTTATCGCACAAAATCGACAACAAACTGAATTCTTAAATGATGGAAAGAAACATTAGGTGCGGAAATGGAAAAGATGTCACGACATGCCTATAAATATCAGCAGAAGTACCTGGGCAAACGGTGCAAACCCAGATCAGACTGCTCCAAAAGGAGCAGTCTGATCAGGGTCTGCACTGTTTGCAACATTCAGATCTGAAATTTTATCTAAAAAAAAGGTAAAAATTCATAATTTCATAACAGAAGTTAGCTTGCTTGCAAAAAGTGATTTACTGGATAGCATAGATTACTTAAACGGGTATTGCAATGTGCGTGTACAATAAAACCAAATAATTGTTTATCTTCAATTTCAAGATCCCTATCTGAATATCTTATGAAATCAAATTTCTGTTAATTTTGGTTTTTAATTGTCAGCATTTATTCAGTTTCAGCTCAATTTCAATTTTGCAAATACTGTTTAACCTAAAACTACCATTATTACAGCATGCTGTAAGCCAAGATTTGAACAAAATCCAACACTTTTGTAATAATACAGAATGCTATATAAGCCAAGATCTGAACAAGATCCAATGCTTTTATCATAATTACTGTAAGCTCTAAGCCAAGATCTGAACAAGATCCAATGTTTTTATCATAATTACAGCATGCTCCAAGCCAAGATCTGAACAAGCTCCAATGCTTTTATCATAATTACAGCATGCTCTAAGCCAAGATCTGAACAAGATCCAATGCTTTCTTCATAATTACAGCATGCTATAAGACAAGATCTGAACAAGATCCAATACTTTTATCATAATTACAGCATGCTATAAGACAAGATCTGAACAAGATCCAATACTTTTATCATAATTACAGCATGCTATATAAGCCAAGATCTGAACAAGATCCAATACTTTTATCATAATTACAGCATGCTCCAAGACAAGATCTGAACAAGATCCAATGTTTTTATCATAATTACAGCATGCTATATAAGCCAAGATCTGAACAAGATCCAATACTTTTATCATAATTACAGCATGCTCTAAGTCAAGATCTGAACAAGATCCAATGCTTTTATCATAAATACAGCATGCTGTAGGCCAAGATCTGAACAAAATCAAATGTTTTTGCCATAACTACAGCATGCTGTAAGCCAAGATCTGAACAAAATCCAATGCTTTTACCATAAAAACAGCATGCTGTAAGCCAAGATCAGAACAAGATCCAATGCTTTTATCATAATAACAGCATGTTGTAAGCCAAGATCTGAACAAGATCCAATGCCTTACTATAATAACAGCATGCTGTAAGCCAAGATATTAAATAGATCCAGAGCTTTACCATGATGCTGTTAGCCAAGATCTGAACAAGATCCAATGTTTTATCAAAATAACAGCATGCTGTAAGCCAAGGTATGAACTAGATCCAATGCTTTTACCATTATGCTCTAAGACAAGATCTGAACAAGATCCAATGCTTTTACCATAATAATAGCATGCTGTAAGCCAAGATATGAACAAGATCCAATGCTTTTACCATTATACTGTAAGCCTTGATCTGAACAAGATCCAGTGCTTTTACCATAATAACAGCATGCTGTTAGCCAAGATCTGAGCAAGATCCAATGCTTTTACCATAATAACAGCATGCTATAAGCCAAGATCTGAACAAGATCCAATGCTTTATCATAATTACAGCATGCTGTAAGCCAAGATCTGAACAAAATCCAATGCTTTTACAACAATTACAGCATGTTGTAGGCCGAGATCTGAACAAGATCCAATGCTTTTAATTACAGCATGCTGTAAGCAAAGATCTGAACAAGATCCAATGTTTTTATCATAATTACAGCATGCTGTAAGCTAAGATCTGAACAAGATCCAATGCTTTTACCATAATTACAGCATGCTCCAAGCCAAGATCTGAACAAGCTCCAATGCTTTTATCATAATTACAGCATGCTGTAAGCCAAGATCTGAACAAGATCCAATGCTTTTACTATAATAACAGCATGCTCCAAGCCGAGATCTGAACAAGATCCAATGCTTTTATCATAATTACAGCAGGCTGTAAGCCAAGATCTGAAAAAGATCAAATGTTTTTTGACATAATTACAGCATGCTGTAAGTCAAGATCTGAACAAGATCCTATGCTTTTACCATAATAACAGCATGCTCCAAGCCAAGATCTAAACAAGATCCAATGCTTTTATCATAATTACAGTATGCTGTAGGCCAAGATCTGGACAAGATCGAATGCTTTTACCATAATTACAGCATGCTATATAAGCCAAGATCTGAACAAGATCCAATGCTTTTATCATAATTACAGCATGCTCCAAGCCAAGATCTGAACAAGCTCCAATGCTTTTATCATAATTACAGCATGCTGTAAGCCAAGATCTGAAAAAGATCAAATGTTTTTTGCCATAATTACAGCATGCTGTAAGCCAAGACCTGAAAAAGGTCCAATGTTTATACAATATTTACAGCATGCTCTAAGCCAATATCTGAACAAGATCAAAGTCTTTTGTCAAAACTAGTATACCGATGGTTTGTTCCGGAGTAATTGCCACCACTGCGAAGCCTTATCATAATGCTTTTTATGAACAATCTGATCTTGATTTTCACGATTTGCCTGGGCACTTTTATTCCAGTTTAATCAGTATACTGTTTACCTGAACAAATGGCAGAAAGCTTACCTTTAATATTTTAACATCCTGTCCTAAAATCCCTTTTAGTTTTCATTTTGAATTTTCTTTATATTATCATCACAGTGTTCTGCAGCTTAAAGTGTACCTAAAATTAAAGGAAGACAGTCTTTTCAGAATTATGAATCAGACTAATTCCAAAGCCTAGGCATCCAAAAGCAGATGAGAAAATTTACTTCTGCAAAATAAAAAAAAAAAAAAGCTACATCCAAGTTGTTTCATCATCAGAATATAAAAACTAGAGGGCAAACAGTATACATGTAGATCCTGATGAGGCATCTCACCATGAGCTGCCTCATCTGGATCTATGCTGTTTGCAAATTCAACTATTTTCATTCTTGGCACTTTATGTGTTAAGTTAAAGCATTTTAAAAGTCCAACATCTGTAAGTTTTAAGGCCTCTAAACACATCCAAGAATAAGCTAATGGCTCAGTTTGTTCAGGATCCAACAGACTAAACCACTTTATGAACTTTCTCTTTATTATCAGTCTATCACCAGTTCAAGACATCCAAGAATGTCAAGGTCAATTCAGCTGTCCAGGACTGCTCTCTGGGCCATGGTTTCCATAGCAACCAAAGCACTTGCACTGACCAGGCATTTTGTTGATGTAAACTTGCGTCTTAGGAAGTATCATATCTTACTATACATTAACAGATACTATAAACAGACAGATTAAAAGTTTCAAGTTTTGAAACATTCTCTCAACTTGCCGCATCTCATGTAACTTTCAACCCCTTAACTTGTTGTAACAAATCAAACTTAAATAACCCATATCAAGGAAAGAGAAAACAAGAATACTTGTACTTAACTCATTTAGTTTAATCTTATTACGCAATTACGTAAACAGGTTTTATACTTCATGCAAGAGTTTGTTTTCCCTTATGTTTGCAAGAAGGCTATTGTAACATTGTTATCCTCCAATAAAATTTCACAGGACCTTAGAGAGAGCAAGAATGTTAACCCTTAAATTGCCAAAAATGAAAAATTGTTGAGTTTGCAAACAGTGTAGATCCAGATGAGGTGGCTCATTATGAGCCACCTCATCTGGATCTACACTGTTTGCCCTATAGTCTTTGAATTCTCAATATGATATAGCTTGGACAAAACATTTTTTTAAATTTCTGCAGACGTAAATTTTGTCGTCTGCTTTTTGGTGCATTAAGGGTTAAGCCTCTGAATTTCACTAATATTTGGTCCAAGAATTTTTTTTTTTAAATTTCATACAATGAAAAAAGATATGGTCCCGTCAACTCCAATGTCACCTTCTTATAAGTCTCATCTGAAAGACTGGCTGGATGAGGGCTTTGAGCCCACAACCTTGGACTGACAGCCCAACCATGTAACCACTATGGCATAGCCCCATCAAAATTAATATGAACAATCCATAATGTAAAACAATCTTAATCCACTAACTTGGAATGTTCAAATTCTAATTCTTTCTGGATTCACTAGACAAAACACATCCTTCAGCCTCAGCAATCATCTTATCAGTTAACTTATGATTGTGTTTTTCAACAGGTTTATCAACTGCATTCTGTACTATTGTTGCTGCTATATGCTTTTAACCAATTTTTGTGCTTAAGATCATATGCAGACAAAGGCACCTTATGTTTTCCCATATGAGCCGAGACACGGCAAAACCAACAAAGTGACATGAGTGCACAGCAAAGACTCAGATCAGCCTGGGGCTACACCCAATTTGATTAGGGTCTTTGCTGCCTTATGGAGGCAGCTAACGGACCCTTAGCTACGGTTTAAGCATGCAGCAAAGACTCTGATCAGGCTGGCAGATGTCCAGGCTTATCTGAGTGTTTGCTGGGCATACATGCCACTTAGTTTGTTTTGCCATGTCGCAGCCCATATCAACTTCAAATTAAGGTGTATGGAAACATCTTCATACTTTTTCTTCCAATTTATTTCAAAGAGACACAATTTCAAGGGTAAGCATTGGCTTTTCAGTAAGAATAATCCCTATTCAAAAGGAGTCAGCTCTAAATGGAAAAAATCTGCTCCCAGGAGAGAAAATTCTTTGCTTTAAAACTTGACCTCACTGAGCTGAGAAAGCAAGCAAAGAATGAAAATTGCAGAGTTGCTTCCTCTGAAAGTGGTCAAAGCTCTTTTCAAATTTATAATCAACCATGTCTGCAAACAGGGAACTATGTGTAGACATAGGTGATATGGCCCTTTCAACAGTATTTCAGTGATGGAAGGGTGATAATGAAAGACTGTATGCAATGGAATCCCATACATTTAGGGTTGATAAGAATTCTTCTGCCAGCTTGATTTGAACCTGGACTGCTAGCTTACCAGATCAGGGTGACTTAACCCACTGAGCTCATGAGGCTTTACTGCATTAGTGCACATACAAGTCAATTTCTTTGATAGGCCCCTATGACAAACAGCATCTTCTACCCCTGACACAGCCAAATTTATTCTAAAAGCCACAGGTCTATCTGTATACAGAAGCTCCTGATTAGGCTAATGAACAACTGACAGCTTATTTTCATCACTTTCCACAACTGCTTAGTGAACTTCTAACTTTAGACCTCCTATTGCTTTTAATAAACTACTCAAAGTGGCCAATATTTGCCATAGTGCTAGTGATTTTTACAGCATTTTTTGTTTTCTTGTAGGTTGAATTTTGAGTTCCTGTTGGTATGTCCTGGACACAGATTTTAGGCAAGTGCAGATAACTCAGAAAACAAAAGCAGCAAGATTTGACTGATATGTGATGCAAGGAAAAAAACAATAATGAAGTTTCATGGCTAAATTCCATATGGTCAAGGAACCATGGCTAAGACATAGATTTTTGGGGGCGGGCACTTAACTCAAAAAGTAGAATAGCAAGAGTTTTCTTCTGTGTTTAGAAAAACCCATCTATGCAGTTTCTATGCCAACTTACAGTTCAGGAGCCCAGACATGAATTTTTGCCAATGACAGATAACTCAAAAGGTAAAACAGAGTGAGTTGTCATCCCTGTTTTTGACATACTGTCTCTGAAAGATAAACCTGATTTGTGATTTTCAACTTTTCCTTTTTTCTCAAATCCCAGAGATAGGAAATGAAAGTGATCACATAGTGACAGCAACATAATAACTAATCATGCTGATATGAGAGGTGTTGATGAAAACACAATATTCCTGGGGAAATAAGATAGAATAATAATTACTGAATGTCTCTCAAGAACTGAGGATCTTAATCAACTGACAGCATAAATTTGATGGCTAGAAAAGTAAAGAAAGAGAAATGAGAGTGTTAATACACCCCTTTGAATTGGAATGAAGAAGAAATTGACTATTGAAGAAATTGACTAGAATTGAAACCCAAAATGACGATGATCATCATAAAAAAAAAAAACAAGTAAGACTAAACCCCCTCCCCAACCCCCTTCCCCACACACCCCTTACCAAAAGAAAATTGTGTCTGTAATTTGCCAAAATTACATTTTTCATTTACAAAAATCTTCATGCAAATCTTAAAAATGTTTGTAAAATGTGTGCAAAGTTTCAAATGCATTGGTCAAACACTGTGACTGAAGTCAATTACACAAGTCAGTTTCTACCCCATATTGTTGAATAAATCCTCAAAATTTTTCAAAAGTTCAAACTACCCTATTTTTGCCAAAATTAAATTTTTATCTTATCTTCAATATGTCTGTAACAAAAGTACTAAGTTTCATAATGATACACCAATAATCATATGCTGTGGGCAGAACTAAAACTTCTTACCTAAAAGTGCAATGGATGGATAACAGACAGATAGTTTGGATAGATGTATGGACAGGGGTAAACATAATACCCCTTGATAGATGGATGGACAGGGGTAAAACATAATACCCCTTGACTCTCAACACTGGAAGGTTATTACGCAACCATATTTTGAAATAAAAATGCTCTTACCAAGATTTCAGTCACAATCCAGTAATAATCTTCAGTAACAATTCCAGTAATAATTTTCTTAATCCGCTATGAAAGATTTTGTAGGAACCAATAATGAAGAGAATGAGAAAGGGGAAAATATTTTACTTGTGGCTATACCCAATATTTGTCAATATACCACAAAATTTCAAAAAGTTGGGACACCTAATATAATAATTACCATAATTGTCCTAAAAAAGAAACAGTTTGGTTTTACAATGCAGAAATGCATCTAAAAGATACAGGTGGAACTGCAAGCAGTGTAGACCCTGATCAGACTGATCTGGGCTCTGCACTGTTTGCTCTGACCTGTCTGTCCCAATATTTAGAATTTCTGCAGTGCATGTACCTGAAAGTCGCCATATGTTTTATTGTATTCCTAATATGTCTCCGCAATTATGCCTCATAATTCAATTTTCTTAGTTATAAAACAAAGTGAAAATCAATGTTTCACCTTTAACAATGCAACCATATGCAGTCACAGGAAGAATACAGGTTTGGGGAAAAAAAGCACATCTGGCTAATTCATACCTAAAGTCCACAGGAAGTTCATGTTTTTTTAATGTTTATTTTTCATTTTATGTGAAAAACATTTTCAAAATTTTTTCTAAACCATTTTTGTATCACCTTGATGTACTTAAATATCGGGACACCTAAAAACCATTAATTTTCCATTTGGGACAGATGGAAAATTATTGGTTTTAGGGGTCCCAATACATAAGCATAAATATTTTTTTACCTTTGATATGTCTCATTAAATCAACAACACAATTTTTTTGTCTTTTCCAAAGCAAATTTTCAAAAAAAAAAAAAAAAACACACACAAAAAAAACACCCTGCACCAGATTTTTTTTTTTTTTGTTTAAACAAAGTGCTGTCTGTCTTGAACAAAATATTGAATTCTATACTTTTTTTTATTATTATTATTTTTCTGAATATGTTTAACAGCAAGGTGTAAAAGTGTGAGGAAAAGTAAATAAAAGGAATTGTAAAGCTCTTTGCACAATATAATTAATTCCCATTAAACACAGTCAAGTAGAAAGAGGGATTTTAACTTCCATTTTGTAAAACTTTTGTTAATTGAAAAAGTCATACAATATTCTATTTTCATTTAAAAGTGTTTGTTAAGCTGCTTGTATGTTTCTCATTGCGTTTTTTTTTTTCTTTTTAAATAGTTTACAAGTCTGTATTTTCAAATATTCCAGATTTATCACAAAAACGCATCATATAAAATAAAACAACAAGAATTCCGAGGAAGGTTGTGCTTGCCTGTCCACATATTGTCACAAAACAGAGCTTAACATGAAAACCTGACAAAAGAATAAGTCGCAGACACAGACAACGGAAAAGTAATATGTATGTCTCATGTCTGCTGGTCACTGGGGAGATAAAAACTGAAAAAAAAAAAAGTTGAATCCTGCATTCGAATTCCAACAAGAACTTAGACTGACAACACACAAAAATTTATGAATACATTTAACAAGGTGAAGCTAAAGAAGACCAACCTGCGAATCCACATGAAGTTACTGTGAAGAATTTTATATTCAAAAGTCACATGACTGAATATGTTTACGGTACATGTACATAACAGCTAATTTTCAAAGATCTTTGTTGACATAAAAAATCTGGTCACTGACATCCCTATCATATAAAGAAATCTAGCCGCCAGACCAAATTGAGAGAATTCACAGACAGATGCCAATGGAATCCTACATGTTAATTTCATGAATATAAAGGAAAATTCTGAAAATGATACCATTATTCTAACTATAGTCACTGTCATTGTAACTATAGATCAAGATATAACAACTTTACAGGCAGGTGTAAATAGCCATGGCAACAGGGAGACTTGCGAGACAGGTATGGTTTGACAAAATGACCAAATTAATATACCGTAATGGTACAAAATATGCGGACAGAAGTTTATGTGCAAACAGTGTAGACCCTGCCATTCAGTCTTTGCATGCTCAATATCACATAACTTGGACAAAGCAATTTTTTTAATTTTTCAGTCATAAATTTTGTCATACGCTTTTTGCCATTTTTAGGGTCAAAATCTATTTGCACAACTTTCAAGATAATTACGATAATTGGGTCCCGTGTCCAAATATTTTGGGTAATTATAGAATTATCTGTGACCAAAATAAGCAAATTAATCTATTAACTAATTTTAAAGTCAAGAAAATTAGCGGAAAGAATCAATTTTTCAGTTAGA
Source organism: Ctena decussata (assembly GCA_963989385.1). Classification (NCBI taxonomy): domain Eukaryota; kingdom Metazoa; phylum Mollusca; class Bivalvia; order Lucinida; family Lucinidae; genus Ctena; species Ctena decussata. Next base: position 39,582,469 of record OZ022506.1, on the reverse strand, counting down.
GCCTATGTTACAAAAGCTTCATACAACAAAAACCACAAAAAAATATAAGAAAGGTACCTTATGAAATAGACATGATTTAGATCTCACTACATAATGTGAAGAGTGATAAAATTCTACACTTTTTGTAATACAGGTTCCTCAGGTCACACAAACAGAGAAGACCCTGATCAGACTGCACAAATGTGCAGGCTGATCTGAGTCTTCACTGCTTGCAAATGCCATGAGGTACTTTTTTTGTTACAGCGATTATTTATTTATTATACCACAGTGTCTTCTGCAATGAGATGGTACCATGTTGTACAAGATGTTGTAGACATATCTACAGCCAATCAAATGTTTAAAATTCTAGATCGTGACTGCTAAAATGCGTTTTAACCAGTAAGAGACAAAATATCTATTGACGTTGATGGTATCAAAGGGTGTCTAAAAGCTGCACTTAAAAGTAAACTTATTTCTATACCCCCAATATAGTACAAGTATGTCAAGTGATTTGCAGCTTTACCCTTCCCTTCCAATTGTCCATTTAGCTGTGTGTCCATTCAGTTTAAGCATTTGGTGTAAGATTGTTACTTTAGGTGGAGGTATTGGTTGGGGGTATATGTGACCTCCTGCAGACTTTCTCTTGTCGCTGGAAATTTTATGAGATCTTTGCTCATAAAGTAAAGAATTCCGCAAAAGGCTATATTGCAACTGCAAAAAAGTATCTATCTTTGGACTACTCAGATTTAATGGCTATGTTCAACAGAGAGAACAGTTACAAGTCCAGATCAGCAAATGCACAGGGCATTGAAGAGATGATGTCATGATATATGGGAATGTGAATTTTCCTGACAAATGTCTTTGAGTCTTTGAGTCTCAGAGTAATAACGCTTAACACAGGAGTACACATAAATTTGACTATGTTCAACACAGCCAGAACGTAGGTCAAGGTCAGCAAATGACAATGGTACTACAGAGACAATGACATGATGTTTGTTTGTGTGAAGTTTCATCACAAAAGATCAAGTAGTCTCTGAGAAATGGAGCTAAACGTAATGGGTAAACGTGAATTTGGCTATGTTCGACAGAGCATAAAAGGAGGTCATGGTCAACGAACAACACTGGTACTGCAGAGACAATTTCATGATGTATGTTTGTGTTAAGTTTTGACAAAAAGGTCTTTTAGTCTCTGAGAAATAGAGCTAAGCTCAAAGGGTAAACGCAAATTTGGCTATGTTCAACAGAGCGTAAAATGTAGGTCAAGGTCAGAAAAGAACACTGGTGTTGTGTCATTGATATCATGGAGTAAGCCTGTATGAAGTTTCTTTACTGAAAGTCTTTTTGTCCAAGAGGAAGGAGCTGAACACAGTGGGTATACGTAAATTTGGCTAAGTTCAACAGAGTGTGAGAAATAGGTCAAGGTCAGACCTTCACCTAGAAAAGACAGGGTGTAGTGGAGACAATGTCATGCTGTAAGCCTGTTTGAAGTTTCATCACAATAGGTCTCTTAGTCTCTGAGAAACGGAGCTAAACGCCACCAACTTTGCCAACAACGCCGCCGCTGGAAAGTGCCTGCTTGCTAAAGCAGTCGTGACAAAAATGTACAAATAATGAAAAATGTAACCAATTTTTTGTCAGGAATTTCAAAGGTGCTGCACACAAGAATCCCTACCCCCACCATTTTGCACATCAAACCACTCAATGGGAAGGAAAATTCTTCCCTTAGTAGCCCATACCAGACAAATACCCTCGATCAGATGGAAAGACATTACTCCCATTTTACAGATTTAACAAAAATAAAATCTAAAGCATCCCTGAGCTGGTATCACCCTATATTGTAGAAATTGGAAGACATGAGCCTATACTGTAGAAATTGGAAGACATGGGCCTATACTGTAGAAATTGGAAGACATGGGCCTATACTGTAGAAATTGGAAGACATGGGCCTATACTGTAGAAATTGGAAGACATGGGCCTATACTGTAGAAATTGGAAGACATGGACCTGTACTGTAGAAATTGGAAGACATGGGCCTATACTGTAGAAATTGGAAAACATGGGCCTATACTGTAGAAATTGGAAGAAATGGGAAGTCTGCTTGAATTCAGACAAATTTTCTTTCAAAATTTTGGGTTACCATAAGTAAATACTACAACAAATTATTTAGAAAGAGTTGATTCAAATGAACAGAGTTCAGCAGAATAGTGTATCTTAATTTTATCTTTTTCATTGAATTTCGAGATGTTTATGATCATATGATATTTACATTGCAAATGTGTGAGATGGTCCTCTAGTAATAAGTGACTTCTTATGAACATTATAATGATATTTATGTTTAACTTTTCAAGAAGGTGTCAAACAAATTATTTAAATTTATCCTAGATATTGGAGTTTGGATGCCTGCGCAAACAGTGTAGACCCAGATCAGACTGCTCCTTGACAAGCAGTCTGATCAGGGTCTACACTCTTTGCTATTTTGGCAATATTTTGAAATCATCCCCAGATAGTAAATATCAACTTGCTCAAATTTTAGGACAATTAGGGTAATAGGTTAAGGTGCCCCAATGTATATGGTAATTACGGTACTCATATTTTTACCATTTACAGATAAAAAGACAGAGTGCACCTCTTTTCAATTCCTGGCAGGAACTTTTGATTTGTACTACCAACATCTTTATTTTCCTCAATCCCTGCATTTTCATACCAGGTCTCACTAAAAGAAATAAAAATCTCACTTAATTTTGCCCTTCTAATAGATTTGTAAAATCTCACTTATTTTTGCTTTTTAAATGGATCTGCCAAATCTCACTTATTTATGCAATTCTTACAGGTTTGTCAAATCTCACTCTTCTAGCACATTTGTCAAATATCACTTACTTATGCACTTCTTAAAGATTTTTGGCAAATTTCACTTATTTTTTATCTTCTAACAGTTTTGTCAAATCTCACCTAATTTTGCAATTCTGACAGATTTGTCAAATCTCATTTATTTTTGCACTTCTTAAAAATTTGTCAAATCTCTCTTATTTTTGCACTTCTAAAAGTTTTATCAAAACTCAATTATTTTTGCTCTTCTAACATATCTGTCAAATCTTACTTATTTTTTATCTGACATATTTGTCAAATCTCACTTAATTTTCTCTTCTAAAAAATCTCACTTAATTTCTTCGTTTAACAAAGGACAAGGTGCGCTAGTGTATTGCTAGCGGCCTAAAATTTCGGGAAAAATGAAACTCGACACAGCAAATTACCACCACCGTCCCTGAATGTAACAACATAAGGACTATCGCGTGCGCACACAAAAATTACGTCATGACGTTACGTGACGTCATTTCAAACGTCAAAGACGCCACTTTTGCGGGTTTTTGCAAGAAAAAGAACAAATTCAGGTACGTTTTGCAAAATAAAAATATGACCGCATGGCTGTACCAACTCGAATTTTTGTACAGATCGTCAAAAGAGAGTGACCGACAGATTGTCAAAAGGTCTCTTTGGTACACGCATGCAATCATTCTTTAATTTTACTTTTTTCTGTCTGTAACTGCTGTGAAATTGCAGGTTTAACTGTTTGTTTCTACCATTTTAATCCATATTTGGTTCAAAGCATGCCAAAAATTATGAAAACATGTATATTGAACATCAGTTTTGTTGTTTGAGCATCATCATGTCTGAGGAATTTAATGAAAACAACAACAACAGCAACAGAAATGAGCAAAGAGCAAGGTGTCTTCATCAAGTCCATATGTCGTGCCCAGTCAAGCCATCAAGTGTCATTTCACATCCTTTACTTGCCTCCTTGAAACATAACTGAGTGTATATACGAAGCAAACGCGGTATTCGTACACACCAAAAGCTAAAAGCTTAGCAGATATCGTGATCAGACTGCATAATGAACATAACAGTGATACTTCTACAGAGAAATATTGCGCGACAATGGTGTCTGTTAAGAATAAAGACAATTAGATTAATTTCTAACAGTTTAACAATATTAACAATACATCGCACGTACATGTACTAAGAACAGCAAGACACGAAATAACGTTGTGATTCGCGCGACGTCGTGTTAAGCGACGGAAACGTCACCGAAAATCTTTGAATCCCTGAGGTATTTAAATCGTTCTCTCTGAAAGATGGAATAAGATATTCATTCATTTTTTTTGTTTTTCATCTAGTTAGACTCTGTTTAACAGCTCATAAATTTTTTATCAAAAACTAAGGATAGACCGAAAACCGCCCTTAGCGCACCTTGTCCTTTGTCAAATCTCTTTTATTTTTCTCTTCTTGCAGATTTTTCAAACTCACTTATTTCTTCTCCTCTTATGGTTCTGTCACATCTCACTAATTTCTGCTCTTTAACATAATTTTCAAATCTCATTTATTTCCCTTTCTAACAGATTTGTCAAATCTCACTTATTTTGCTCCCCTAAAAGATTTGTCTAATCTTACTTACTTTGCTCTTCTAACAGATTTGTCAAATCTAACTTTTTTGCCCTTCTAACAGATTTGTCAAATCTAACTTATTTTTGCCCTTCTAACAGATTTGTCAGTTCTCACTCATTTTTCCCTCTTAACCAATTTTTCAGATCTCACTTAACAGATTTGTCAGATCTCACTTATTTTTGCCTTCTAACAGATTTGTCAAATCTCACTTACTTTGGTCTTCTAAAAGATTTCTCAAATGTCACTAAGTCTTATTTTGCTCTGCTAACAGATTTGTCAAATCTAACTTTTTTGCCCTTCTTACAGATTTGTCAGATCTCACTTATTGATGCTCTTCATACAGATTTTCAAACTTCACTCAGTTTTTAATTTGAAATAGGATATTTTTAATCACTTTCATACTTAACCTATGCAGAAATACATAAGAACAGCATCAAGTCATATCTAAATTTGCAAAAAAGCATAGCTCCAGATGAATCATAAGCTGCATTATCTTGGTCAAGTCATATCTAAATTTGCAAAAAAGCATAGCTCCAGATGAATCATAAGCTGCATTATCTTGGTCAGCACTGTTTGCCCTCTAGTGTTTAAACTCTCAATATGATATAGGTGTGATTATACTCTTTTTGAAATTGTGCAAACATAAATTTTGTCCTCTGCTTTTTTTGTGCTTTATGGCTTGATATGTTGTTACTGCCAGATTCAAATCAATGAAATGAAAATGTAGTGACAACTTCAACCCAGCAGGCACACAATATCAAAATGACATTGTTTTGATGTTGGTGTGATGTCATGATGACATCACACCAACATCAAAACAATGTCATTTTGATATGGCATCACACTAACATCGAAACAATATCATTTCAAAATTGTGTGCCTTATGACAAAACACAGACATCAAAACAATGTCATTTAGCATTGTATACCTTGTGGGATTTATCCAGGGTCATGATCAAAATATTTGTTAAGAGTTTCCCAGTTTGTGTCATCCATCAATGCATCTAATATTTTATCTAGAAGCCCAAAATGTAGTAAAATCCCAGGAAGATTACATTTACCTACTGTGAAATTTAATATATGATAGATCAAAATTTCATTTTCCAACTTTCACATCTTGTAATCCAAAGCCTGATCAAAGTAAGAAATAGTGAAGATACACAAAGAATCAGTCAATTTTATACTTAGACATTTAATTTGTATGGTAAAGGTATTCTTAACAAAAAATTAAGCAACTACAAAGAGATGCCACTGATGTTAGACCCATAAAAGAAGATCAAATGTGATGAAGATGCAGTTCAAAACATGTGTATAAAAAAGTTTAAAACATGATGTGTATAAAAAAAATTATGATTTGAACATGACAACTTAATATCTTAACACTTAATGCGCCAAAAAGCAGACGACAAAATTTACTTCTGCAGAATTTCAAAAAATGTCTCGTCCAAGCGATATCATATTGAGAATTCAAACACTAGAGGGCAAACAGTGTAGATTCAGATTATGAGCCACCTCATCTGGATCTACACTGTTTGCCAATTCAACAATTTTAATTTTTGGCGATTTAAGGGTTAAAAAAGAATACAAGGTAACAACAGAAGATGTTGATACATATTTTCTAATTTACAAGCATCTTTCCGCTACTGATCAGAAACCTACATTAAGGAAATTGTTGACTGTGTACAAAATTTTTATAAAAGTTCAACAGACATTCTTTTTAATTTTGGTTTTTGTTTTTCTTCTCTAAAAAAAACATAAAGAATTTTACTAAATTTTTCTCGAAAACTCACTCTGATAAATCCTTTTACACCAAACACCAAGTAAATTCTGCTGTTCTATAAATGAAATTTCAAACCAGAATTTCACAGTACAATGTCACCTTTGTGTACAGTTTCATGCGAGCTTCAGCTCAGAACAAAAAATCAAAATCCATTTATTTCCTATAAACAGAAGGTACCTATATTTTGATTAATATTTACGAATTCAATAATTCTGAAGCAGACGGGTTAAACGTATAATTATCTCTGCCACCGTCTGTAGAATGCCGCGTTTTTGTCAACATCAGGTGTCGACTGCTGGCAAAAGCAAACAATTCCATTTCAAATAAATCTTTTCCCAAATATGTTTTCAGAAGGGATTTCATTAGAGTATTGATGTGCTTTTTCAATGCAAATAAAACGTATCTAAACCTTTTTCATAGTTTTGAAAGAGCAATAATTTTGTTCAGAAGCCAATCCCTTGTATAATTTGAGACTACAGTTGATTTTTTTCTAGCTATTTTCTATACTATTCAATGAATGTTCCTTTATTTCAAGAAATATGTCACATACTGCTTATGTCCCCTTACAGTTTGAAAGATTCCATGCTGAGAGGTCAACAAAAACACAATTTAACTAAAAATTAAATGAAATTTAGCAAATACTTAAAAATTTGGACTCATTATATATGTTAGTGTCAATTAAAGAAGTTTTTGTTATTTCTTCATGTGTTCTTCAGTCAAATTATTAGATTATTGAAAACCTCTCGTGGGAACTAAGTTTTATTAAAATCTGTTAATTCACAAAGATGAGAACTTTTGTTTCTTTATGATTATCCCATGAAAACTGAAACCAGAATCATTATGAAAAATTTTGACATTAACAACATTTTGAAAGGGGCCAAACATGTATCAATAGCATGGGAGGAGTTGATGTTTATTGCCGTAACAGTCTGATGTGGGTCAGCCCTTATAAGGCTAAAATAAACTTCGCTAAGAGGAGGTAATTCCCAGCCGGCACACAAGGTAGAATCAACATTGAATCAACCTTGATTCAATGTCATGACATTGAATCAAGGTTGATTCAATGTTGATTCTACACAAGGTAGAATCAACATTGAATCAACCTTGATTCAATGTCATAGGTAGAATCAACATTGAATCAACCTTGATTCAATGTCATGACATTGAATCAAGGTTGATTCAATGTTGATTCTACCTTGTGTGCCCAGCGGGTTCATTCATTGTAAAATTTTGTTTCATGTGAGAGCTGAAAGTTCCATAAAATCATAAACTTAGAACAAGCTCCCAAAGGCAAATGTGGTTTACCAAAAATTATATCCAATGTCTGTACATTCCCCTGTGAAAATTAGTTCATGCAATTCATGAACAGTTCATCAATGGCTCATTCCCCTGCAAAAATTAGTTCATGCAAGTCATGAACAATTCATGAATGGCTCATGAACTGCATGATTATTCATGAACAGTTCAGGAATGAACTGATTTGGCTGATAAATATGTCATGAACCTGTAAAAAGTACAAGATTTAGAACTGCAAATTCATGAACCTTTGTTGCAGTGCATGAACTAACTGTAAATGCACTCCAAGTTCATTAACTAGTTTATGTTGGGTCATGAACTAATTCATTTTTGCTCATGAACTTCTTATTTAGTTCACAAACAGTTTATGAAGATGTAGTTGAATTGCCTCCCTTTTCAAAAAGTTAACTCCCCTTGCTAAACCTGTCTTCTTTCTTAAATTCTTTTTAAAATATTTCTTCAGTCATAAGACAGGGCCTTCCTTTCCAAAACAATCCCAAATATCTAGATCCATCTAGATCTTTGTGACTGATTTGGAAGAGAAAAACCCATTTTATACCGTAGATGAATTACACAAGATGATTAGCATATTTGCAGTATTTTTGGAAGGATAAACCCCGTCTTATAGCCAAATATGTTACATTCTGCAGGGCATTGCAACTCACAAGTCCCATAAATGGCATCTAGCTGCAAAATAACAAAATTTTGTGGTCTATTATGAGCACATACGGGAGAATTTGGCCATTTTTCATAGAAAAGTGAGGGAGGGATTTCAATAGAGATAGTGCATTTATCAGAAGAAATATATGTTGGTTAAGGGAGCTGACTCAGTCAAGGAAGGCAGTTAACTCTTTAAGCCCCAGTGACGCAATTAGCAAAATTTGCAAACAGCGTAGATCCTGATGAGGCGGCTCATAATGAGCCGCCTCATCTAGATCTACACTGTTTGCCCTCTAGTCTTTGAATTCTCAATATAAAAAGTCTTGGACAAGGCATTTTTTTAATTTTTGCAGATGTAAATTTTGTCGTCTGCTTTTTGGTAGTGAAAGAGTTAATCAACTAGTGTCTCTCATAGGGTATATCTGAGGTTCGGCTTGAACTACCGCTATAACTACCATATTTCTTCCAATCAATGCTCTCTCTCTGATAAGCAACCCCTCGATTTTTTTTTAAAACAGACTGGCTCCAGGTCCAGAAAGTTAGGAGCAAATTATTTTCTTTGAGGGCAGACCCATTTTGGAAGGGCTCTTTTGTCCTGGAAAGCAAATGGGAAGTCGTCTTCCTTCATATATTATATGGCAAAAAACACGGTGGTAGATTCATTCACCTTTAAAATATTTTATAATTACAGATTTTTTGAGAAAGAAAAAATATTACATAATTTCAGGTTTATCTTATTTTGAAAAAAAAAATAAAATAAATAAATAAAATAAATAAATAAATAAACATAAAAAAGACAACAAATTTTGTTACCAATTTTTATTTTTACAAACAAAATTTTTATTGGTTTCTAAAACAATGCCTACTCACCTGATAAAAAAAGTTTCACAGTCTCATACTACATCTCATTATCTCCTTATTTCGCTTTTTTTTCTATCTCTGACTTTTGTCACATTAACATATTAAAACTCCAATTTAATCCACCTTTCCTCTTTCTTAAATTTTCCTCTAGACTATCAATTTTATAAGTATAAATCTAATTTGATAAGGTAACGCTTTCTTCATCAGACATTGTCCCGCTAAAATCCTCGTCGCCGTCTGCTGAAGCAGATAATACCACATTGGTGAATATTAAACTTGCTACTTTAAAGAGAATACGGGAATAAAACCCTAAAAATTCTGACATTTAAAGGGATTACTAATAAATATCTCAAATTTAAAAAATCTATTTCATTATTTGGTGATGATTCGAAAATTGTGGGAGATCGACAAACAGAGTAGACCCAGATCAGACTGCTCCTAAAGGAGCAGTTTGATCTGGGTCTACACTGTTTGCTCAGGGCCCTAAGTCTGAATATTTACCATTTTATCTGTAGTAAACTCGTTACTTTAAAGAGAATAATATATAAAACTATTTAAGTCTTTTGTCACCGCTAGGATCGAAAACATACACCTGTATTTAAAGCAAACCGTCTTGGAAGAAAATGCTTCCTGTATGAAAAAAAGTATAATATTCTGCCGATTTTGATGGCTATTTTGATAATCTTTTGACCTTTGATAGATGTATTCCTAAAAAGGAATCAGAACAGCGATATTTAATACATGTAGTGAAATGAACTCCTAACTATGCCAATAAAAATCCTTGTTTGTAGTTGAGCATAGTAGAGCAATTTCAGATTTGGGCAAAGATAATGACATACTGTTTGGAGTCATCCTCGCAAGCCAAGAGTACTAAGTCCACTTTGTTCTTTATGTATCCTTGGCCAACAGCCTATTTGCAAATCGTTTTTTTTTTTTTTTTCACAGCTCTGCCTCATGGCTGCGGCGAATTGTTCCTCTTGGTGTGTGTTATTTTTAGCCCAATCAGAAGATCTGTTGCAAAACACAGTTGTCCTACAACTTTGCAAACCTGATGAATTGGTTAAATCTTGATTGTCTTCTCTTTTCTGGTAACACAATATTTTTTCCTATAGAAAAGGGCAGCTGTTTTGATGGGATGTGATGGAAGTTGCTTGCATCCAGTGAAATGGCACAGCCAGTTTTTGTCCATCCCTTGAGTAAACCCTGATGACAGGTTGGACTGTAGTTTGTTGACTGGTTACTTATTTATGGCTGATCTTGTGGATTTTAAATCAAATCAAAAGCAATAACTCTGGACTAAAGGGGGCCATTCAAAAACCTTGCCTCAGCATCAGCACACTGTGATGATACAATTTTAATTCAGGTTTAAGAAATACACATACTGTTCACCAGAAGCTTTGTTATGACCGATTTGTGAATTTTAATCAATTCAAGGGCAATAAATCATGTACTACTGATGCCATTATGACAAAACTTAATGTGCACTGTCCTGAGTCATGACAATACATAATTCTTTTAAATTTCATGAAATTCCATTTATTGCTCACTTATGTGACTCTATTTGTAGATTTTAGACCAGTTCAAGAGCAATAACTCATTGCTTACTGAAGCAAAACCTTAAAGATGCACCAATTTGCTATGGTAATACATATTTAGTATAAGTTTTCAATATCACTTAGTTATGGCTGAATATTGATTCAAGGGCAATAACTCATGCAATACTGATGAATTTTATAACAATGCATAACCGTGTTATGGTGATACATATTTAGCTTTAGTTTCATGAAGTTCTGGCATTAGGTTACTTAGGTATGGCTTATTTTATTGATTTTAAATCAATTTAAGGGCAATAACTCATGCATTACAGAAGCAATTCTCATGAAACTTGATGTCCATCATGCAGCACGTTATAGTGATATATATTCATTTTAAGTTACATGAAATTCCATTCTGTGGTTACTTAGCTATGGCTTTGGACAGACGGATGGCTACTTCTATCTATTAGGTGCTGTTACTAGAGAGGCACCATGGTCGAGTGGTTCGAGTGGCTCGGTTATGGTGCAGAAAGTCGCCAGAAGGTTGTGAGATCGCACCCAGGTTTCCCCATCCGACGACTGGAAAACTCTTGCTGTCAACCCAGCAGTAAATGGGTACCTTTTTCGAATCAGGGAAGGATAAGGCAGCCAAAGGAGAGGGATGGGCTCCACCTTTCACCTGCTGTGCCCAAGATACAGTGGGTCTCTAACCTCCTCTGCCCCTACAGCTATAAGGCTATGGGAAACCTGTACCTTTACCTTACTAGCTTTTACTGCTCTCTTGCTTTTTTATCAAATTGTTATAATTCATTATAAATGAACTTCTAATATCTGATCAAACTTTTATTTGACAACTCCTGACTTTTTTTTATGAGATATTGATAATAGACCTTTTTCACATTGTTATCTCCCTTGCCGACTACTCTTCAATGGAGGTACGAAAATGAACCTGAAAAGATATATGGGGCAGTCTTATTCTGGCCTTACGGGAGGAGATGTGTTGGTGTCAGGATTTTGAATATTTTTCGTGCGAAATGCCATTTAAACGGAATTTGTATTGTGATTCCTGGAGTTACTAAAAGGTAGTTCAATTATAAATATTTGTTTATGGATCAAAAGTAGCTTTTGCTAAGAATAACTACAAATAGCAGAGGCATATATCGGCTGCGCGATACTAAACTTTGTTATAAATAAGTTTTATTAATTTCAATACTTTGGTAAATTACTTTTTAAATCATTAAAACATCAACCTTTCGCTAAGGAGACTATCAAAATATTTTTTTCAGGTCAATATTTTTACCAAACTATTTATTTCAAGGGTAATCTAACTGTATTAAAACAGAGACAGAAAAATTGCTAGCCATACGGCAGTTATTTTCGACATAACATCAGTCCCGCTCATCAGTGCTTGCATTAATTAAACCGTCGCTTTGTTTTATATATTTTTTCATTTGTTTTATCTTTTTGAAGACATATATATTTTTACTTATAACCTAAACAAAATGATACAAAAATAAACAGCCGTTTACCGTGTAAACTGGTCGGAAAAATAAAAGTAAAAAATTGAAGCTGAACATTAGCGTCACACATGGCCACAGGAATTCAATAGGATGTATGTTTTATTATTATTATAAAATTTCTATCGTTTGATTAATCGCATAATTGTAGAAAACAATTTGTTTGTTGTTTTTTATTCCGCTGGCAAGTATTTGCTTATTATGCGATATCAATATCACCCACTAACGTGTGAAATACTGTTGGAGGTGTCAACGTATGGCATGCTCCGTTAATTGCGTTTATTGTCAAAAGATAAGTTATAGTATATGTCAAACCTTCAGGTAATTAGCAAATAATCTGACACAAGACGATTTACACACTTATTTGGGAGATTATTTCATCTCTTGATTATTTAGTTACATTTGTTTATTTGGTTTCGATAGAAAAAATTCAGCCTCATATATGAATGATTTTCTTTTAGTTCAGACTTCATTCAAAGAAAACGGAAAGCATATTTCAATAAATTAAAATTAATATATAAATGTTCTGTACTTGATTTCTTAATTTCGAATTAATCCATTTTAGCGACTTGACTTTTGTATTAGACGTACACCTTTTTCTGAGTTTTTTGCATATCTTTTGACATGATTTCTTTGCAATTTTTAATTTAAATACAAGTACTTATAATCTTTGCTTTAAATCATTATGGAAAATTAAAATAGTAAATACGGCATCATTAGGACAAGCAGAAATGTGAATATAGATGATTAAAACAATTATTTGTTACTCATTACATAGGAAATATCAATGGCTTAAAATCCAGTAGCCCCCTCGGTCTAAAGTCTCACCTATTATCGGGAAATAACGCGTCACATGAGCGGCATACGCATGCGCAGAAACAATGTGAAAAAGGTCTATTGAAATTCAACAATACCAGAATATTAATTTGTTTCAGATTAAAATCGTTACACAAAGGTGAAAAAAATTATATAAGTGAAAAAAACTCAACTGCCTGGACATGACCAAAATAGGGGAGAGAAAAAATAGAGAAAACAAAATAATCAGGGACAAGCAAAAAAGACCACATTACATATGTTTTCATCCAATCTGTATCTTATTGAGAATTAACCCTTAAAGCGCCAAAAATGAAAAATTGTTGAATTTGCAAACAGTGTAGATCCAGATGAGGTGGCTCATAATGAGCCACCTCATCTGGATCTATACTGTTTGCCCTATAGTCTTTGAATTCTCAGTATGATATGGCTTGGACAAAACATTTTTTGAAATTTCTGCAGACGTAAATTTTGTTGTCTGCTTTTTGGCGCATTAAAGGTTAAAAAGATTAGACTGCAAACAGGTCCAGATGAGGTGGCTCATTAAGAGCTGCCTCATCTGTATCTACCATGTTTGCAAATTCAACAACTATTGTTTTTGGCCCATATAGTGTTAAAAAATTATGAGAATCTTGGGGAAGATATGAAAAGAACAAAAGTTGGTTTACTGTAGTATGCACTGTCCTACAAAAAAAAGAAAAAAAAAAAAAAAAAAGATAGAAAATTCAACAATGCATGAATACAGTTTTCATAAACTAACATAATTCGCAATACTTCAGTTACATCTTAATGCAAAAAATTAAGTTGTCAAATTCGAAATTTACTGCCTTTTAGATCAAAACGATAGCATTTCATGTAGTAAAACTGCATTTAAAATATGCATTGAAAGATGTAATCATAGAAACTTTTCTTTATAGACGTGTGCTTTTATCAGAAAATGATTACCAATCCAATATTTTTATGACATCACTTTTTTTTCAAATACTGGTATATGTCTTTCTGTATAGCCTATTTGTTCAATTTTTATTATTTTTGTATGTTTTGAATACAATTAAAGTTCACCAACATTAAAAGGGCAAGTCGGTGGTACTTCATCTTACTGATGGACGGACGAACATGGCCCTGTTACTGCGGCTATGGATCTGTTCCATTGAGGTGCTGGGGGTAACGTCTTTACGAGAATTGAAATACTACTTCATCTTACTGTCCTTATATACAGTCAACTGTCGATACCTCGAACACTGATATCTCAAAGTACACTCTTGTATCAATGAATATAGACCGGGGAAATTTACTCTACAATTTACATTTAAGTTCTGGATATCTCAAACTGCTTATATCTCAAAGTAAATTTTCTGGTCCCAGAAAATTTACTTTGAGATATCAATAGTTTGGGATTAACTTCGACTTTGAAATATCGAGAGCTGACTGTATACTGGGAAAGAAGCACTTATGCAAACTGTGCAGACCCATACCAAAGTCTTCACTGTTAAAGTTTCTTGACATACTGACTTGTAAAAAACACTTACAGTCAACTCTCGATATCTCAAAGTCCAACTAACTTCAGCCCAAACTACTGATATCTCAAAGTAAATTTTCTGGTACCAGAAAATTTCCTTTGAGATATCAGTAGTTTGAGATAACAGTAGTTGAAATGTAAACCAGAGGACCATCGGTCCTGTAGCTCACCTGAGTCCATTCATCCTCAGCACTTAGGGGTAAGTAACTCTTAGGCAAATTGTACAATATGACAGAATTTTGAAGTCTACTTCTTGAGAACATTTCTGTAAAACTTTTGTCAAAATATCTACTGTAACACAGAAATAAATGCTAATTTACATTTTTCCCATTATAAGTCCATGGAAACTTTAAGTTGCTATCACAACAAACCACATGTGCAACAATAATAAACAAGTCGCCCAAGGGCAACGATCGCTCACCTGCCAGTATATGCTCAGGTCAAGTGGCCAAAATGAAAGCTTTCGGCTCAGGCAGGCTAATAAACAGGCTGCAACTCTATAGGATTGGATAGTGAGTGTGCAAACTGTTCCACCATGGCCACTTCTATAAAATCACTAAATGACCTTGACCTCTAGTATTTATAGAGGTTAAAGTTGACTGCATTTCCATATCACAGAGCTCAATCGCAACAGAAAAATGCACTTTCTCATCTTTTCCCATTCAAAAGCCTAAGGGACCAAATTTGATCTTGCCATAAAAGAGGTCAAAGTCAACCTAAGGTCATTATTTATATAAACTTTGTAGTACTAGAGTCCTTGATGCTACATACCAAGTTTCAAAGCAATCGGCCCAGTGGTTCTTGAGAAGAAGAATTTTTAAGTTTTTTACCATATATGGGCATGGCGGCCATCTTGGTCATGTGATCTGGGTCAAATATATAAACATTTGTTTCTTTATACTGTTAAGGCTCTATATGAAATTTGGCTTCAATCAGCCCAGTGATTTCTGAGGAGAAGTCCTTTGAAAATGTTGACAACGGATGACGACGACACAGACCTTGACCTCTAGAATTCGTAGGGGTTGAGGATGACTGAATTTCCATATCACAGAGAACAAAAGCAACAGAAAAATGCACTTTTTCAGATTTTCCCATTCAAAAGCCTAAGGAACCAAATTTGACCTTGCCATAAAATAGGTCAAGGTCAACCCAAGGTCATCATTTATATAAATTTTGTAGTACTGGAGTCCATAGGGAGTCCATATTATATCCATAGGGAGAAGAACTCTATAAGCACTCAGCTTTCGTTCTAATCCCAAGATTGTATTGTACCGTAATCGACCCATTTACCGCACATGTCCCTATAACCGCACACCAAGGCCATTTCCGGAAAAACTGCACAAGCGCACACTGCTTTTTCTTTGAAACTCTCACAAAACCCAATAACTAACAGGGAACTCAAGGCTTTCATATCATGAAAAGTATAAACACAAGGTATTTCCAGTCCTACCCATGTTGTGTCTTTCCAGTTACCCTGCATTTCATTGTTCTTAGTGTGCGGTTATTAGATACATTTTAACCACATCTTTTTGTTGCAATTTTGAAAAAGTTAAGCGCACGGTGCGGTAAATGGGTCGATTACGGTATATATATATGTATGTATGTTACAATTTAAAAAACGAATAAAATATGTTTAAACCAAGATGCTACATACCAAGTTTCAAGGCAATCGGCCCAGTGGTTCTGGAGAAGAAGATTTTTAAAGGTTTTTACCATATATGGGCATGGCAGCCATCTTGGTCATGTGACCTGGGCCAATTATATAAACTATTGTTCCCCCATCCTGTAAAGACTCTATAAGCAATTTGGCTTCAATCGGCCCAATGGTTTCTGAGGAGAAGATGTTTGAAAATGTTGACACTCAATGGACAAATGACCTTTGGTCAAGGTCACTAAATGACCTAGACCTCTTATATCCATAGGAGTTGAAATTGACTACATTTCCATATCACAGAGCACAAAAGCAAGAGAAAAATGCACTTTTTCAGATTTTCCCATTCAAAAGTCTAAGGGACCAAATTTGACCTTGCCATAAAATAGGTCACAGTCAACCCAAGGTCATGATTTATATAAACTTTGTAGTACTAGAGTCCAAAATGCTACATACCAAGTTTCAAGGCAATCGGCCCAGTGGTTCTGGAGAAGAAGATTTTTAAAGGTTTTTACCATATATGGGCATGGTGGCCATCTTGGTCATGTGACCTGGGCCAATTATATAAACTATTGTTCCCCTATCCTGTAAAGACTCTATAAGCAATTTGGCTTCAATCGGCCAAATGGTTTCTGAGCAGAAGATGTTTGAAAATGTTGACACTCAATGGCCAAATGACCTTTGCTCAAGGTCACTAAATGACCTTGACCTCTAATATCCGTAGGAGTTGAAATTGACTACATTTCCATATCACAGAGCACAAAAGCAAGAGAAAAATGCACTTTTTCAGATTTTCCCATTCAAAAGCCTAAGGGACCAAATTTGACCTTGCCATAAAATAGGTCAAGGTCAACCCAAGGTCATGATTTATATAAACTTTGTAGTACTAGAGTCCAAGATGCTACATACATAGTTTCAAGGCAATCGGCCCCATGGTTCTGGAGAAGAAGATTTTTACCATATATGGGCATGGTGGCCATCTTGGTCATGTGACCTGGGCCAAATATATAAACTTTCGTTCCCCCATCCTGTTAAGGCTCCATATGAAATTTGGCTTCAATCCGCCCAGTGGTTTCTGAGAAGAAGATGTTTAAAAGTGTGGACGACGACGATGGACGACGGACCAAGGCTATACTATAAGCTCACCTTGACAGGTGAGCTAAAAATAGTAATTCAATAGAGGCTATTACTAAGATCCTTTCAGTAAAGTTTCAGCTTTATCGGCCAATTAGTTTCTGAGTAGATGATTTTTGAGTATGTTTTCTGTTTTTATCCATTTGGTGACCATGGCAACCAGCCAAACTGTGCCATTTGCATTGATTTTATGCGGTTGCTAGAGGACTACTAAAGGAACAATTCTGTAAAAGTTTTGTCCAAACACAGCAGCGATATAGCTATAAATGAAAATTTTCAACTTTCCTATTATAAGTCAATGGCAACTTAAATTAAGTTCCCACAGAAACAAAACTACTGGAGTAACTGCCATGAGAAACAGTATTTTTATAGAGGCTAGTACTAAGATCCCTTCTGTAAAGTTTGAGGTGTATCAGTCCCAGAGTTTTTGAGGAGATGGTTTTTTAAAATATTTTTTCAATTTTTCGGTTGCCATGGCAACCAGCCAAATTCTGCAATTTGCATAAATTCAATAAGGCTGGTTG
Source organism: Ctena decussata (assembly GCA_963989385.1). Classification (NCBI taxonomy): domain Eukaryota; kingdom Metazoa; phylum Mollusca; class Bivalvia; order Lucinida; family Lucinidae; genus Ctena; species Ctena decussata. The sequence goes on along the minus strand of OZ022506.1, from coordinate 39,564,760 downwards.
AGGACTACTCAAGGAACATTTCTATGAAAATTTTTGTCAAAATATCTGCACCGACATAGCACTAAATGCAAATTTTCCACTTTGCCATTATAAGTCAATGGCAACTTTAAGATCCCATAGCAACCAAACTGCTTGAGCAATTGCCAAGAAAAATAGTACTTTTATGGAAGCTAGTACTAAGATCCTTTCTGTGAAGTTTGGGCTTTATTGGTTGCATAGTTTCTGAGGAGATGATTTTTGAAAATTTATTCTATTTTAAATCATTCGCTTGCCACGGCAACCAGCCAAATTGTGCAATTTTCATAAATTTCATGTGGTTGATAGAGGACTACTCAAGGAACATTCCCGTAAAAGTTTTGCCAAAATATCTGCAGTGACATAGCAATAAATGCAAATTTTCAATTTTTCCCATACAAGTCAATGGAAACTTTAAGTTGCCATAGCAACCAAAATTTATGAAGCGATTTGGATAAAAACAGTATTATTGGTTCCCCCCTGCCTATATATGAAATTTGGTTACAATGAGCTTTGTAGTTTCAGAGGAGATGTCTTTTGAAAATGTTGACGGGACGGACGGACGGACGGACGGACAGATGGACGATGGATGCCTGCCTACACTATAAGCTCACCTGTTCGGCTGGTTGCCAAAATTTATTCATTTAAGCCTCAGTTTTGGACTATTACGATATAATTACTATGAAACTTGATCCTGGAAGCTGAGGCTACATTATTTGAAATTACAGCCAATCAAAGTCAATCTATACACAAATATTGACCAATCAAAGTTTGGCAAACAACATTTGCTATCCTTCTCAAATTACTGATCCCAAATTTACAAAAAATATTGGGACTGAAGAATCTAAGCAAACAGGGTAGACCCATTTCAGTCTGCTCCTTGATCAGGATCTATACTGTTTGCTATTCTGCTAGCACCTTTTGGACGCATCACAGGTGAGAAAAATCACTTTAATGAAATTTTATGAAAGATACAGTTACTAGCTAATAAAGTGTCCACATATTTATAGTAATAGTGTACAATGTAAATTGTTTAGCCCATTTGACCGAATCACATTTTCGCTTTTTATAATGTCAGATTAAACATTGGATAATTGGAGTTAAAAGCTTTTCTTAATTTTCCGCAGGTTTGAACAAAACAGGTTCTTCATATTAAAATGCAATTTGTCAAAGTAAAATAAAGTGTTAAAACAGAAAATTCACACATTAAATTAAAATGTGCATCTGATCATATTAAGCGGCTTTTGGTTAAAGTGCTCCCACACAACCCACAATATTTTCAAATGTACCTTTACAATGGAGATTCTCATTTCGATAAGTGAAGAGTGTATATCATAAATTTTATTTGCAGGTGCAAAATAAGAAGGAGTAAGAAACTTCAAGTATTCATTTTCCCATTCATTTCTCCTCTCATCACCTTCCTATTTTAGCTGTTATACATATCATTTATTGACTGCAAAGGGGAATAACTCATGGTCAAACCTTTAATTCTTAGTGACCTTAAGATATGCAGATTTTGGAAGTCTTGAAATTAATTCATGAATATTCATTAATCAGCTTCTGAATATCGTATTAATCTTATTAAAATGCCCCGGTGGCATTGCATTTTGGCGCTGCATTTTGCATTTTGTAAAGTTTGGTCATATTGAATACAAAATAATGCAAGTTAGTGATATTACAAAAAAAAAACCCAAAAAAACAGTAAAACATTTCCCATGATTTTTATGCCCTATATTTTAGTGCCGAGTAGATGTGCTAACAAGCTGCTACAAATAAGTAGTTAAGCTGTCAAAAAATCAACACATGAAATAAAACACAAAAGTAAAACTGACTAGGGCAATTACAGTATTGTAATAATTAAGGAATGAGAAAATGACAAGATGAAACATAGATCTGAATCATAATAAACTTTTTTGTTCTATTTCTTTTTTGAAGATTTCAACTTTTGTTGTCAATTTTGACTTCATCATTTAGGACATATTATAATTAGAGTTCACTAATTTTCTCTAAAAAATCATTGTTAGGTTTCAAGTTAATTTTCACCTTTCGACGAATAAATAAAGGCACCAATTTCTTCTATCTTGTTTCAAGGCCAAATTTACTATTCTGTGCTGCAGTTAAATTACATTTAGTTATTATCCAATTATAATTATTTTTTCAAAAAAAAAAAAAATTAAAACAGACAAAGATAGATATCTTGTTTTGACACATATACTGTTATCAGATTTGATGAACATGACTAATTCTTCATTCTCAAAAAAACTTTAAAAAGGAGTCATCAAAATTTGAAAACAATTTCAAAATTCAAATTTGAATATTCTACCAATTTTAGAGTAAATTGATTGGCTGTTGAAAACAAGAATACTAAAATTACAGGGAACTCTGTGTGTCTTATTGTTACCATAATACTGTAGAAAAAGATTGCAATATTTGGCAGGATACCAGGCCTACATAATTGCAAGACTATATGCAGTAACTGGATGGCATACTAGAGCAAGTGAAAGGAGAGGGGGGTGGATCATGTATGGCCAGTGTCACCTTCTAACTGATCATAAAACTTTGATGCAAAATTTAATGTTAACTTACATAAGGCCAGACAGACAGACAGACAGACAGACAAGGCAAACTGAAAGACAAAAACTATAACTGAGCCACAACACAAGAAAACCAACAAACTGGTTGTGCACCCAGCAAAGACTCAGATCAGCCTCGGCATCCGCCCAGTCTGATCAGAATCTTGGCTAAGCACTTAAATGGTAGCTAAGGGTCTAAGCTACCTCCATGCAGACAGTGAAGACTTTGATCAGACTAGGCAGATGCCCAGGCTGATCTGAGTCTGCGCTGCATGCACAACCACTTTGTTGTTTTTGTCATGTCGCGGCTCATATACCCTTAGCATACTTTGTATGCCCTGGGTACAACAAGACTTTGAAAACTTCTTAATGAGTTGCAAAGCCCTTACAGTAATACAATGGACCCTTTTAAATGATAAATATGTAACTATAATTTTTGCGGGAATGAGCTAGCTTCTTGTAAATTTACACACATGCCGTGTGGACTTTTCCCCATCTGGTCAAAATCTGCACATTATGATGAAACAATGTAAATTTCAGGAAGAGAGCGAGGCAGGGGGGTTGGGTAAGGTGGGTTTGTAGGGGAGGGGGGCCGGGGTGGGGGCGAGCATGGAGGGGGGCGGGAGGGATGGAAGGAATGGGACTGGGATCACTGAATTACATTGTATAATGGTAACACCAAAATCTCTTTCCAAAAAGTTTTGCTAATCTCCAACTGTGATATGCAAATGTAATAAAGAAATATCATAATAAAATATAATTGTTTGATCAGCTGACAGCCACTTCTTGGTGGTTAAGATTGAAATACTTATTACTTATGTCCTAAATAAGGTCAAGGAAAGAAAGACCTAATAAAAAGGAAAGAATCACCATAAAAAATCTAAAGATTGGGACACCTAAAAAAGACCTGTCCATGAACAGGATAGCTTGCCCAACTGCCCTGTATAAGACTTTAATCCTATTGCACTCAGAACGGCCAAAACTCTATCGAGTTTTGGCTGTTTTGAGTGCAATGGGGCTAAACAGACAGTCACATTCAGACACCAACACTGACGCCGATTGGGATGCATGGTGACAACAATAACTCTTCCTGTACTTTTGTACAAGAATCCTTATAATTACAATAATTGCCCTTAAACTGGAACAGGCTGGTTTTGTAGATGGAATGGCAAACAATGTAGACCAAAATCTAGAAGCAGTCTGATCTTGATCTGCACTGTTTGCTCAGACCTATCAGTCCCAATACTTACAATTTTTACGGTACTCATACCATGGTACTCATACCATGATAAACTAGGTATTATGGCATGTACATACAGGGAAGACTCAGATAAGCCTGATTTTGCTTGTAGACTAATTATTCTCTCCTCTGTTTGCATAATCAATCGACTCAGAGTGCCAGAAAACAGACAACAAAATTTACGTCTGTAAAATTAAGAAAAACAAGGGCTTCGCAAGCGGCGCATAATACGCCCGTTTTAATGTCATAAAGGAGTTACAGAATGCACAAGACTGTTTACAAAAGGATAGACAGGCAGACAAACAGGGGAACCACTCTATAATTAATAACAGCAACATTATTTAGATATTTAACACATCAAATACTATTAGTATACCAAAAATCAGCTTCCAAGGGAAAGTGGCTCCTAAGTTGAGTAATGCCAAAGTCAAGCAAGGGCGGTAATTCATAAAGTAAATATACTAGCTATACCATTCTTGGTTCTAATACATTCCCCTGACAATATACACATCACCATGAAGTTGTGTCAGAATATTCTAAACGGTTAATTTAAGGAAATTTATGCAAGTGCAGATAATTCAGTAAGTAAGCCAGAGTTGTGGTTCTTGCTCAGGATACATTTAACCATTATTATACACATTCCTACAAAGTTTCATTCTAATATTTCAAAAGGTTAAGGAGATATGGAGTGAATGGAAAATCCTAAAATACTATTCAAAGGGAGGTTACTCCGAAATTAAGAAAGGGGGAGCAACCATTCTTATATGTGACACATCGTCTTATGATCATGCACATTGCTTTAAAGTTACATCATGATATTCCAAACAGTTACCGAGTTAAGGGATGCATAAGATAAGTTTACACAACAAGTAGCCCAAAGGGCAACAATTGCTCACCTGAGAGACATTGTAAACCTATAGGGATATTTAAGATGCTCAAGGGCAGCTAACTCCACAGTCAGTGGTCCAATCAGGCTGAAAATTAAACTCATCCAAAACATTATGTATGCCCTCATTTAATATATGCAAGTTTAAAAAGTATCCGATCAAGAGCACAATAGACAGAGCTGTCAAGGGCAGCTAACTTCGTAGTGGTTGGCTAGATCTGGCCAAAATTTGAACTTGTTTAAGATATTATGCATTTCCTCATTACCTGCAAGTTTGAAAAGGATCGGATCAGTAGAAACCAAGAAAAAGTGGCGCCATGATTTTTTGGATGCTCAGGGCAGGTAATCCATAGTCAGTGGTGAGATCTAGCCGAAATGTTAACTAATACAAGCTTTTATGCATATCCTCATTACCTGCAAGTATGAAGAGGATCCAATGAAAAATGAAAATGTGATGATGTTGTTTTCTCCATTATAAGACTATGGGATTTTTTTCAAACGCTCAAGGGCAGCTAACTCCGTAGTCTGTGCTCGAATCTGGCCAAATTTCGAACTCAGCCAAGCTTTTATGTATGTCATCATTACCTGCAAGTATGATAAGGATCTAATCAAAAACTTTGATTGCAGCACCCTGAAAGTCAAACTTGCTCGAGATATTGTCATGCCCTACATTTGTATGAATTTATTTTAGAATCCGTTGAGAAATGTAGGTGCTAGAGGGATGACAAAGTTTTTCTAAAAATAGCCACAGTGACCTTGACCTTGGGCACAGCATCCTGAGAGTCGAACTTGCTTGAGATACTGTCATACCCTACATTTGTGTCAAGTTATTTCAAAATCCATGGAGAAATGAAGGTGCTAGGGCGATGGCAAAGTTTTTCTAAAAATAGCCACAGTGACCTTGAGCTTGGGCACGGCACCCTGAAAGTCAAACTTGCTCTAGATATTGTCATGCCCTACATTTGTGTGAATTTATTTTAAAATCCATTGAGAAATGTAGGTGCTAGAGCGCTGACAAAGTTTTTCTAAAAATAGCCACAGTGACCTTGACCTTGGGCGCAGCATCCTGAAAGTCAAACTTGCTCGAGATATTGTCATGCCCTACATTTGAGTGAAGTTATTTTAAAATCCGTTGAGAAATGTAGGCAATAGAGCGATGAGAAAGTTTTTCTAAAAATATGTCATGACGTTGTTTTCTCCATTATAACACTATGGGATTTTTTTCAAACGCTCAAGGGCAGCTAACTCCGTAGTCTGTGCTCGAATCCGACCAAATTTCGAACTCATCCAAGCTCTTATGTATGTCATCATTACCTGCAAGTATGATAAGGATCTAAGCAAAAACAGTTGAGAAAACGTAATAACGCCATTTTCCCCATAATAACCAATGGGATTTTTTTCAAACGCTCAAGGGCAGCTAACTCCTTAGTCTGTGCTCAAATCCGGCCAAATTTCGAACTCATCCAAGCTCTTGTGTATGTCATCATTACCTGCAAGTATGATAAGGATCTAATTAAAAACAGTCGAGAAAACGTGATGACGCCGTTTTCCCCATTATAACCCTATGGGGGCTATCTGTTGCCATGGAAACCAGAGTTCTGAGCTGATCGACACCAAAACCTAATGCAGCCTTTCCCCTACTTCAATGATGCTTCAGATAAAATTTGATTGCGATCGGCCCACTGGTCTCTGAGATATTTATGTTTGAAATTGTTGACGCACGCACCCACGGACCCACGCACGGACGACGGCTCGACTCCCATCCTATAAGCTCACCTCTGAGCCTTCGGCTCAGGTGAGCTAAAAATAGTCTAATAGAACTAGTAAAGGGGATGTAACTCTGAAATGAAGAAAGGGAGAGCAACCATTGCTATGGGTGACACATTGTTGGGACTTCATATATATTGCTATGAAGTTTTTTTTGAAGATATCCCAAACAGTTATCTAGTTATGGTGCGCACAAGACCTGCATGGTAAAAAACAATCAAAGGAGCATAACTTCAAAACTAAGGAACGGGGCGCAACCATTCTTACATGCCACATGTTCCCCCTACCTAATACATATGTCTATAAAATTTCATGAAGATATCCCAAATGATTACTGAGTTATGGCGCGCACAAGAACGTTTACGGATGGACTATTCAAAGGGAGGTTACTCCAAAATGAAGAAAAAGGGAGCAACCATTCTTATATGTGACATATCATCTTTTAATTATGCACATTGCTTTAAAGTTTCTTTATGATATTCCAAACAGTTACCGAGTTAAGGGATGCACAAGATAAGTATACACAAAAATAGTCTAATAGAACTAGTAAAATGGATGTAACTCTGAAACAAAGAAAGGGACAGCAACCATTTTGTGCGCGACACATTGTTGGCACTTCATACACATTGCTATGAAGTTTTATGAAGATATCCCAAACAGTTATCTAGTTATGGTGCGTACAAGACCTGCATGGTAAAAAACAATCAAAGGAGCATAACTTCAAAACTAAGGAATGGGGAGCAACCATTCTTACATGCCACATGTTCCCCCTACCTAATACATATGTCTATAAAATTTCATGAAGATATCCCAAATGATTACTGAGTTATGGCGCGCACAAGAACGTTTACGGATGGACTATTCAAAGGGAGGTTACTCCAAAATGAAGAAAGGGGGAGCAACCATTCTTATATGTGACATATCATCTTTTAATTATGCACATTGCTTTAAAGTTTCTTTATGATATTCCAAACAGTTACCGAGTTAAGGGATGCACAAGATAAGTATACACAAAAATAGTCTAATAGAACTAGTAAAATGGATGTAACTCTGAAACAAAGAAAGGGAGAGCAACCATTTTGTGCGCGACACATTGTTGGCACTTCATACACATTGCTATGAAGTTTTATGAAGATATCCCAAACAGTTATCTAGTTATGGTGCGTACAAGACCTGCAGGGTAAAAAACAATCAAAGGGACATAACTTGAAAACTAAGGAAGGGGGAGCAACCATTCTTACACGCCACACGTTCCCCCTACCTAATACATATGCCTATAAAATTTCATGAAGATATCCCAAATGGTGACTGAGTTATGGGGCGTACAAGAATGTTTACAGATGGACAGACGGACGGACAGCGCCATGACATAATACGTCCGTTTTTTCAAAACGGGCGTATAAAAAAGAGTTTGTCAAAGCCATTATCATTTTAATAATTAGAGAAAGATCTCATCTACATTTATACTGTTTGCAAATTCAACTATTTTTCTTTTTTTTTGGCGCATGAAGGGCTAATGGAAATGTGCACCTATGTGTTCTAAAAGACATGTACAAAAGTAAGAATCAATTTCTTACAAAAAACATGGATTATGAATCCAGCTGGTTTTTTGTGTGTTTTTTCTGTAGGGATTTTGAGAACTATTAAGTGCATGGAATATAAAGTTTGAGTATCAACTTCTTTGACAGTGTTTTGAACCTTTGAAGTGAAAATAGCTGAATTGCATACAGCATAGATCTAGATGAGACAAAATTGCAAACAGTGTAGATCCTGATGAGGCGGCTCATAATGAGCTGCCTCATTTGATCTAAACTGTTTGCCCTCTAGTCTTTGAATTCTTAAATGTTATAGCTTTGACAAAACATTTTTTTGAAATCTAGCAGATATAAATCATCTATTACAGGTTAACAACTTTTTGAAACTTTGCAGATACATGTACTTTACAGATGTATTAAAAATGCACAATACCTGTTTTAAGGAAATGCAGCATCTTTTCATTTCAACATTAATTGTATATATAATTTTTTCAGTGATTTTAAATCATGGTTAATGGACCTGGGTATGCAGTTTGTGTTGGTAAAAAAAGTAGAAAGAACCAAAAGAAAGAAATTATATTAATTTGGAAATTTATGCAAATAAAAAAAAATCTTACCTTGAAAGCTAATCAAAATTATCTGTAATGATTAAAACCATCAAATCCCATGGGAGTTTTCTTTTCCAAATACTGTCCACTTTGAGCAGACATCCGCTGAAAAACAATCAATTCGAGTCAGTCGCCTTTGCAAACAATATCTACCTGTATAATACTATTAGTACTAATTTATGAATTTCACGATCAACAAAATTTTAATTCTCGAGTGTTTGTAGAGAAATTAACTCCGCTCATACAGGAAAGCCCAGGTGTAATTTTAGAGGGATGAAAACATGACATTTTAAAGTGATTCAAGAGGGGTAAAACTTTAATAATGTGTTACGTCTGCTTTTGATGACTGACAATGTCAATACAACCATATAGTATTATGGGGTGGTAGTGTATCAAATACTACTACCCAATGCTGTAGTACATTCTTTCGTTCTTATTTATTTGATTTATTATTTTATTTTTTATCAGTTTTACTTCTGGTAATATTTTAGCCAGATTTAAATACTTACAGTGCCAAAAATGAAAAATGTACATGTTGTTGAATTTGCAAACAGTGCAGACCCAGATGAGGCAGCTCATCATGAGCTGCCTCATCTAGATCTACACTGTTTGCCAGTATTCCAGAATTTTAGGGTTTTAGAATGTGAGTATTGCATAGATTTTCAGAATATTCTCAAAAATTCTGAAATTATTTGTAGATCAAGTGAGAATTCAATTAAAACAATCCATGTATTTCCCATTCAAAAAGCAACATTGCAGCCAGAAGCTGAGTCCTTGGAATTTGCTTACCCCACATTCCATATTTAAAGATAAATTCTGTATTTAGAAAATACCGCATTATAATGGTTTTATTGTGAGATTGTGAGATAAGACGTAATTTTTCTGAGATCCCATAGTATGTTCTTGTTTTGTTTGTTTTTGAAAAAAAGAAAAGAAAAAAAAGAAGATCAACCCTTAACTCTTTAAGCACCAATTGGTAGACGACAAAATTTACGTCTGCAAAAATTAAAAAAATGCCTTGTCCAAAACATTTCATATTGAGAATTCAAAGACTAGAGGGCAAACAGTGTAGATCTAGATGAGGCGGCTCATAATGAGCCGCCTCATCTGGATCTACGCTGTTTGCATTTTTTGCTAATTTTGTCACTGGGACTTAAAGGGTTAAGTAAGTCTTATCTTGAGCTCTGAAATAACTTTTAAATTAGCATAAAATTATGTGGTAGGTCCCTTATAATTATGGTAGCAGAAAACTTGCATTTTAAAAGGCCCTTGAGAATGTTACAATTTATAGCATGGAAGCCAAATGGCAAATTCTTGGGTTTATTCTTTTATGCAAACTGATTTTTTTAACCCATTTATGCCCTGTGTCCCATAAAAGGGACACTGGCAAACAGAGCAGACCCAGATCAGACAACATAGAATGTGGCATCTGATCAGGACTTACACTGTTTGCAGGAAATACAAATATTTAAAGACAAGATAAAAGAGAAAATAAAATTGAAATAAAGAAAAAATGACTGTACAATCCGACGCCCCTAAAACTGGAAATGAACCTTTCCAGCTTATGAGGTGGAATATTCTATTATTCATAAATGGGTTAAAGAGCCCTGTCACAAGAAGATGTGCCTTTCCAAATGTGTTGACAGTCCAGACTCAGATCAGAGTATTTTCTGTTCACATTAAGGTGTATGGTTACACCTCCATGTTTTCTAACATTTTTACAAAGAGAAACAACAACTGTGGCTTCCTGTTTGCTTCCCTGGATGACACGCCTTCCAGACGGGGATCTACTCTTAAAGGAAAGAATTTGCTCCAAAAGGAGCAAATTCTTTCCTTTAAGAGTTGACCCCTCTCAAAATGGGAGGCAAAAATGAAAATAGCAGACTCGCTTGCCCTGAAAGTGTACCCATTCACCTGAAAGATTCCTCAGGATTCATAGCTGATGCAATCAGAATGGGCTCTAAGCAGTCTGTACAGATCTAACGGTCTCCACATGCTGATCTGATTCTTCACAAATCACATAACTAATACACAAAGCATCTTCTTCATGACTCATCTCAGAGGTTATGACAGGCCCTTGAAATCTTTTCTTTATTCACATTTCCTCAATGCTGGATAGGGACATATAACAGAACATGAAAGTTTAGTAGAGATCGGTAGATCCTTGTTATAAGGCTACCCTTTTTAATGCTATTTTGGATATAATATTACCAAGTTAGGGTTGCCATTTAGACTAAACTCCAAAGGCATATAAGACAAATGAGCATTTTAAAAATTCTGATTTGTCCTATATTCTGTTGCAGATTATGAGACTAATGCTCATTTGTGTTATATTCCTTTGTAAATTGTTTTAGACTACATTATAAAAGCATTTAACCCATAGTATACCACTCTTACCAGAAAACGCCAACTTTAGCACAAAATATTTTGCAATCAGCAAGGTCTACACTGGTAAGTGTGGTATAAAATAGTTATACCATGGTGTGTCTGCCTGTATGGGAGATAATCCACTCGCTAAAGCTCGTGCATTATCTCCTCGTACAGGCGGACAAACCATGGTATCAGTATCAGTACTAATACATCTCAAAAAGAATGGATATATCTATAACTCATTATGCTATTTTCTACAGATTCTAAATATAGCAAAATAATACTGAGTCTGAAGCTCACATGTGTCGTCTACTCCACATTTTCCTGCCATCTTCAAATGCATGGCCAAGAGTCCAGTCCCAGTTTTACTAGATTCCCATAATGGTCAATGTGCTAGCCATTCCAAGAAACAGCCAGACTCCCTGCTGGTCATGTTGCCTTTCATCAGAATAGCTGGTCATCTCCCTGATCATATGATCGCTCAACAACCTGCCAATGAAATAATCTGATTTGAAACATCAAATCATATCTCTAAAGCAGATTTTGATAAAATCTATTACTTTGAATGAGTGAATGGAGTTCAAAATCATGGCATATCACCTAAAAAGACAGGTGGAGTTGGGGCTCAAACCATCAACTCCTGCACTGACTAAACTACTAGATGGAACAAGATCTTAAAAGAGCTGTACATATGAGGAAAATGTTTAACATGGTGAACCTTTGATATATACAAATATACAAATTACAAATCTCAAATTACTGAAATTTGAAAAAAAAAAAAAAAAATGAAGAATTTCATGTATGCTTTGGAACTCCTGGGCAACAAAAACAAGGAAAAGTAAGGATGATTCTTTTACCTTGGGTTTAAAGGGAAAGAAGACACAGTGGCACCATCACTGTTTTACCCCACCTTGATCTGTCAGTCTAAAACATGGAAAGACACAAAGAGAAAATGAGTTTTATGGCGTATTGGTAAACCTCCTTGTTTTTGCCACCATTTTATTTGTCTGCTTCCCTAGAAGATGAAGCCCCTCCAAAATGGAGTCTACTCTGAAAAGAAAGTATTTGCTACCAGAGGTATGAGGTCATACCCCAGGGGCATAAGGTCTACTCTTTAAAAAAAAAAAATTATTCTCCTTGTGGCGCAAATTATTTCCTCATTGAGAAGGGAGGAAAGAAAGGCAAAATGAAAATGGTAGAGTTGCTGCCCCTGAAAATGCATCTGTTCCCCTGATCATAAGGTTAATTTATGGCAATTTAATATTTATGGCAATTTTAATATTGGCATAAAAATCAACTACCCTTTTAACCTTAAATGTGCAGACACCTCAACCAGTTTTGTGACGGACAATTCCATCTCTGATTTTGAGACAAGTATGCTTAGAAGCATATGAAATGCTTTTGAATTTATGGCAAACAGTGCAGACCTTGATCAGACTGCTCCTAAGCAGCAGTCTGATCTGGGTCTTCACTGTTGGCTCAAGTGTTGCTGGCCAAATGTTTATGGTAATCATCTAATGGTAATCAACATAAGTAAACTATAGGGCAAACACTTAAGGACTGACAAATATTTTGAAACAAAATATTTTAAATTTACAGAAAACAAAGCATTAAAAATCTATATTGTAATACGCTCCTCTGACTTAATGTGTATGGATACATTTCCAATCTGGAAGAACTTGTATCGTTTCCAATAGAATACTACTTCTAAAAAGAAAGAATTTGCTCTCAGATAGATCAATATTCTTTTCATTAACCCCATAAAGTGAAATAGTTGAATTTGCAAACAGTGTGTAGATTTGGATGAGGGGGCTCACACCTCATCCAGATTTATACTGTTTGGCCTCTTGTCTTTAGATTCTCAATTCGATGTGGCTTTAATTAAAACATTTTTTATTGATTTTGCAGGTGTAAATTTTGTTGTCTGTTTTTCTTGTTTTGTTTTGTGCTTTAAGGGTTAAAAGTAGTCCCATCTGGAGAAGGATTTCACCCACTCAGGAAGAAGCCAATATTATTTTGTTCAGTTGTCGCCCTTGTAAAAATGGCTGCCAAAAATGGAGGTGTAGCCATACACCTGAAATTTGATGACATGAACAGTGCTTAACAACATGTGCTACTGGCAGTCAACACTCAGATTAGAGGTTTTTTGCTTCTTTACAGACTGATAGGTCTTCACTCCATACTTTGCAGCCCTCGCAGGATCCATAAACTGTTCATGTGAATGAGGATGTCAGAATCTGCACAGCTTCAGGCTGGTCTGAGTTCCATTGTGCAGCATTGATCACAGTGAGTATGTGGACTCGGGTTTACCTCCCCACCAACACATAGGTAATATGGAGATCGATGGACCTCAGTTGAAAGTCACATCAGAAAGACTGTAGAATCAAATCTGCATCCCACCAATATATAGGTCATGCTGAGACAGAGCCTCCCTTTAAAGTCTCATGAGAAAGACTGGATAAGTGGGAGATCAAACCTGTAACCCCCACATTGGTAGTCTAGCGCATTGACCACTACACTACCGCCACTCCTAACACTATGTTGAAACAAAACCCACTAATTTTAAGATACATGGTGGAACATGAATCGACAACTCATGCCTGTTTTCCAACAAATTAATCACATTTTCACATTTTACCGCAATAAAAACACTGTACACCAGGCAGATGACCGTTCTAGTAGCAAGATATTATATCCCCTGTCCGCTGGCTGTCACACAGAGTCCAGCCCCATTTTACAATATGACATTGGGCATATTTGACTGGGCGTTTCATGCTTCTACAGAACAAGTGCTTCATGCCAAGAACTGTGAAGCACGAAACACCCATTGCTTCATGATTATTAGTGTGAAACACTTTTTTCAATAGAAAAAAGTGTTTCAAGCTAAAAATTGTGAATCACGAAATGCTCAGTCAAATACGCCCATTGTGCCTTATTTAGCAGCTGGGATCAAAATAATACTCATATCAAAGTCTTTGGTTAAAAGATTGTTGTGTAAGAAAAAAAAAAAAAAACATTTCGTAGCTATCACACAAGACTGGTTTATATTTTCTGATAATTTTGGAAGGATATACTCCCGTCTTATAACCGAATAAATACGGTAAATATTTGTGCCTGATAATGACACTTTGGTCACAGGGGTAGTCAATGGCATCATATGGGCCCATCCATGATTTTTTTTTCTTTTATAATCATATAAAATTAACATACCAAGGTCAAGTGTTTTCACCACAAAGTCAATTTAATATTTGTCCCTCAAATTATTTTAATGGTGGACAGCCTTGCTTTCAGTTTACCAAACAAATATAATATGAAGAAGTACAAACAAATACAGCCGGATTGATCCCTTGTAAAAATTTACTCTTTTCTGATTTAGGGATTCTGCATGGAAAAGGTACCATAAACCAACTTTTTTTATGTGCAAGAAACTTTTGCATCTTTAGCCATCAAGAAACTATAAATGTTGCAGACCCAGCTGTAGACTCCCAATGAGCCCTTAAGGTCAAAATATTCTTGATCCAGCAAATCCTGAATTTTCTGTTGGAACCTCTTGGTCCTCTCCATGGCAGCAACACACCAGATGGCACTTCTTTCTTGACAATGGCTCTTCCATAGTGTCGCAAATTCTGGGTGGCTGTGAATGTGATCTCTTTCCACCTTCCCCTTGAGCTACAGGACCATCTTTTCTGTATCTATTTATAGGAAGAGAAGAAGACACAAAGAAGACATAGAATATGTACTATTTAAGGGATCATCTATCAGGAGCACAGAAATGTTCTGTGTAAGACCCCTGAACAGAAATCCATTCATGTTGAACGTAAGTGTAAGGGCTCTTGAAAAGGTGGGTGTCAAAGACAGTTTACCATTTGGTAAAGGTAACCAAATAAACAGCTTTTGAGTATAAAGCAGCTGGCCACACAGCTGATCAAGATACCAATTACAAGAAAATGAAAAAGGGTTCATGTCCAACTGAGCTTGCAAAACTTAAAAAAATGCTTTGTCCAAGCTATATAACAATGAGAATTCAAAGACTAGATGTCAAACAGTGTAGACTCAGATGAGGTGGTTCATTATGAGCCACCTCATCTGGGTCTATGCTGTTTGCAAATTCAACAATTTTCATTTTTCGCGCTTGAAGGGTTAATAGTGGCCCCAAGATGATAAATGATGTTAATGTAACCAATACTGTTATTTTTGTGACACATGACAAAACTATAATCTTGTCTTTAGTAATGCTGATTAATGGTCCGAGGTAAACTTATACCTCAGACTCCAGCAACCAGCAGACTTTGCAAAAGCTAAATAGAGAAGTTCGCTCACATAGGTGCAGAACCCCGGAAGGGACATTTTCTTTCCGATATTTATCAGAATAAAAGTTAAAACAAGAAAATTAGAACAGAAATAAAACCAACAAATACCTTGTTTAAACGACATATTTTGTCATTTGAATGATATAAAATAGAATGGACATTAAAACAAGAAAAACAGAAAGGAAATTAAATCAAGAAAAACAGAAAAGAAAATAAATAATAAATTATGTCCTTTAAATGAAATATTATCTACTTTCATTTTCCGATATTTATCAGAATAAAAATAAAACAAGAAAATCAGAACGGAAATCAAAACAACACAAATATCCTCATTAAAACGACCTATTATATCATTTAGTCAACAAATATGTTGTTAAAACAACATAATAAGTCGTTTAAATGAGATATGTGTTGTATTGATTTCCGTCCTAATTTTCTTGTTTCAATTTCTATGCTGAAACATGTTGTTTAAACGACATAATAAGTCATTAAGCAAGATATTTGTTGTTTTGATTTCCGTTATAATTTTCTTATTTCAGTTTCTATTCTGATAAAAATCGGAAAGGCAATGTTCCTTTCGGGGATTCAATTCAAAGGGCCTGAACTGCCCACCTGATGTACACTCAGGTTCTGCTATGGGAAGCCAAACAAGACTTACAGAAGACTTAGGGTGTATGGGTTCTACTCTATGTTTTTCTGTCATTTTTTTCTCAGAGAGACAACTTTTGTGACTATACGTTTGATTCCCTGTATCCACATTTGTGTCGGGAAACAACAAAACCAAAGCGGCATGTGCACCCATCAAAGACTCAGATCAGCCTGGGCATCTGTCCAGTCTGGTCAGATTCTCTGCTATGCACTACAGGTGTACATAAGGTTCTAAGGGACCTCCATGCCCACAGCAGACGCTAATCAGACTGGGTGGATGTCCAGACGGACCTGAATATTCCCTAGGTGCACAAGCCACTTGAATTCTTCTAACAAAGTAGGCATGTCCATGTAAAAATGGTGACATGAGGCTCATGGTCAACCCAAACTACATATACCTTGTGACTGCGAAACTCATTAATCATAGTCCCATCTATTAAGGGATTTGAGAGGCTGACTATTAGCTCCCTAGTTTACCTGTCATCCTAGCTAGAGATTGGCTGTTTGATGTTTCAGGTGATAAATAGCCTGTAAACATCACTTGTCTAAATATTAGGATTTCCCTCAATGGAGTAGTAATCTGTTGGCTGCAGCAACAAATAGTTCTATTGTTTGAAAGTAGTTCTTGTAATGGCATACTTGAAACAGTCGGGTGGATCTGGATAGGGGGGGGGCTTGACAACTAAAATGAGAAACACGAAAATTAAGGTGACTGAGTACACTTTCAGCCACTTTGCCATTTTCATATTTGCCTCCTTTTTCAAATGGGGTCAACTCTTAAAGGAAAGAATTTGCTCCTCTAGGAGCAAATTCTTTCCTCTAAGAGTAGACCCCATTTTGGAAGGGCTTCATTGTGCAGAGAAGCAAGTAGGAAGTCACAAAAGTTGTCCTCCTTAGCAAAACTGGCAGAAAAAACATGGAGGTATACCCATACACATTTAGGCACTGAACATCTCAACCACAGATAGAGGGAACCCAAGTATGCTAGACAGACATATGGGCTGGTGGTCTGCTATGGCTGAAATTTCATGCCCAGAGATATCTCCTAGCTGCATGATGAACTGTGATAAAAGGAGACTGGAAAACACCAATCCACCATTTCTCCTTCTTAAAGGTTGGAAAATTCATCTGTTGTATGAGGAGTTTTTTTTCTTTTCCTTTTTCTTAAAGCTATTGAAGAGCATTGCAGGCCCTGATCAGGCAATGACCTTTACTATGACATTTTTTGTCCAAATATCTAGAATATGATAAACTGTGCTAAAAACCTAAACATCCAGGTTTGAAAATTGATAAATCCCCCAAATTTCTAAATGGGGCCATTTCTAAGTCAAAATACGTGGATCTGTGTTGTCTCGGCACCATTCCTGAAGCAGACTTTTGGGGATCTGGTCAGGAGTAACAAAAATTCTTGGTAACAAGTGCAGATCCAGTGTGATCAGCCCTACATTGTTTGCGATTCCTCAAGTATTGATCAGAAAAACAAATGTCTAAAAACCCATTTTATCCATCATTTTTCTGAAAGCAAAAGAAATTTTAGAACAATTATATCCAACAAATGCTCAAGCTTGTATCAACTCTATCATGGTCGACTGAATACATCTTTAATGAAGCTGTCAGCATCTAAACTACAAAAAATTTAAACTACCAAAAAATGTCATTTAAAAGTTCAAAAATTTGTTGTAATAAAATATGCTAATCATACAAGTATAGGTTTTAGATTCATGAATAAATTTATACTTTAAGGGCCATCAAACTGAGTTGAATAATAACAGAGCAACAAGATTTTATTGCCAAATTTTTGTATCATGAAACTTGGTTGTTTGACCTTGATCCTTGCCTTGTTAGTAAATTTGCTGAAGTTTGATGACTTTTATTTCAAGTTAATAACTTACTTTATAGTCACAGAGAGTATAAAAAGTTAAGGTAAAGTTTATATTGTAACAAAGAAATGCTACCCCAATACCCCATTTTAATATGTGATATATCTTTGTTTTTCCTGTCATATGACAATGACAAAGTTGCTTCCCTTCTAAGTGTATCCATTCAATGAGGAGCAAATTCTTTTCTTTAAGAGTAGAACCCCATTTTAGAAGGATTTTGTAGTCCTGGGAAGCAACCAGGTTGTCATAAAAGTATTACAAAGAATTCAAATACTACCGGGCAAGCAGTTTAGATATAGTTGGTTGGTTGTTTTGGGTTTAATGGCCCTTTGAGACAGTATTTCAGTCTATATCGGGCTGTCTCCCAGAGAGATGGAAAATAAAAAGAGAAATGAAATTTCTAAACAACCCTCCCCCTCACTTACTGCAAGCACAGTAGGCCCTTGCCCTACTTTTATCCAAATAAAGTAAGACGTCCCGGCACTGGAAGTTATAACCAGTACCTTTGTCCGACCACCACTCATGTTTAGACATAGTACATTGTATTATAAATTAAGAATTTCACCCTAATATGTAGAGAAAATCTCACAATTTTTTCACTGGAAGGGTGAGATACTAAGGTAAAATCTCACAATTATAGGTTGAATGGGTACACTTATAGGGGAAGCAACTGTGTCATTTTCATTTCTATCCCTTCTAAATGAGGTTCAACACTTAAAGAAAGAATGGGCAAATTCTTTTCTTTAAGAGCAGACCCTATTTTAGAAGGATTTCAAAGTCCTCAGGCAAGCAAACAGGAAGACACAAAAGTATTATTGAGAACTCAAAGACTACAGGGCAAACAGTGAATAGATACACATTAGGTGTGTGTATTATAAACTGCCTCATCTGGATCTACGCTGTTAGTAAATTCAACTACTTGTATTTTTGGCTCTTAAAGGGTACCAGGTAAGCCCTGTAAGATAAAATACCACAATGTTCAAAGTAATTACCGTGTAAATCCTATTAAACACCCTGGGGGCACTGCATTTTACGAAAGGGGTGGAGGTGCGTTATTTAGAGCCTAAAAGTATAGTTAATCAGCCAGTGCCAAAATACCTCTTAAAAAATATATAAAGGTGAATGGGTATTCTTTTAAAGGAAGCAGCTCTTTTATGTTTTGCCTCCCTTTTCCGTAGGGGTCAACTCTTAAATGAAAGAATTTGCTCCTCTTGAAGCAAATTCTTTCCTTTCAAAGTAGACCCCATTTCAAAGAGCTATCTCATCTAGAAAAGCAAATAGGAATTCATGAAAGTTAATATAAAATTATTTTTATGCCCCCAATTTCGGAGAAATTGTGGGGGCATATTGGTTTGGGCCTGTCCGTCTGTCAGTCCGTCTGTCCGCTATTTATAAGTCAAGAACCGTAAGAGCTAGGGGCTTGAAACTTTATACACATGATTAGTATGAAAAATAAGGGAACATGTGTTTTTTCTTTTTTCAGCGGGTCACATATTTTAAGAGTTATGCCCCTTTTTTGACTTAGCCTGTGGAACCTTGTGAGCAAAATATCTCAAGAACCCCTGATGCTAGGATCATGAGGTTTTGCAGGATGAGAATGCCCAAGGTGTAGATGACCTGATTCACTTTTGAAACAAATTTGTGAATTTTTGACCGAGTTATGCCCCTTTTTCGACTTAGTGCATTGTAAGCCTATGGAACCTTGTGAACAAAATATCTCAAGAACCTCTGACGCTAGGAGCATGATTTTTTGCAGGAAGATACTGCCTAACATATGATGAGCTGATTAACTTTTGATAAAAATTTGTGAATTTTTGATCGAGTTATGCCCCTTTTAAGACTTAGTGCATTGAAGCCTATGGTATACAGGTACCCTTACATAGTCAAGATTAGTAAGAGCTGGGAACTTGAAACTTTATACACATGATCAGTATGGAAAATAAGCAGACCCATATTTTTTTATTATTTTTCCACCGGCCATGTATTTCCAGAGTTATGCCCCTGTTTTGACTTAGCCTGTGGAACCTTATGAACAAAATATCTCAAGAACCCCTGATGCTAGGCTCATGAGATTTTGCAGACTGCTCAAGGTGTAGATGACCTGATTCACTTTTGAAACAAATTTGTGAATTTTTGACCGAGTTATGCCCCTTTTTCAACTTAGTGCATTGTAAGCCTATGGAACCTTGTGAACAAAATATCTCAAGAACCTCTGACGCTAGGAGCATGATTTTTTGCAGGAAGATACTGCCTAAAGTGTAGATGACCTGATTAACTTTTGATAAGAAATAGTGAATTTTTGATCGAGTTCTGCCCCTTCTTTGACTTAGTGCATTAAAGCCTATGGTACAAAGGTCCCCTTACATACAGTCAAGAACAATAAGAGCTAGGAACTTGAAACTTTATCCACATGATCAGTATGGAAAATAAGCAGACCCGTATTTTTTTATTTTTCCGCCGGTCATGTATTTCCAGAGTTATGCCCCTTTTTAGACTTATCCTGTGGAACCTTGTGAACAAAATATCTCAAGAACCCCTGATGCTAGGATCATGAGGTTTAGCAGGATGAGAATGCCTAAGGTGTAGATGACCTGATTAACTTTTGAAATAAATTAATGAATTTTTGACCGAGTTATGCCCCTTTTTCGACTTAGTGCATTGTAAGCCTATGGAACCTTGTGAACAAAATATCTCAAGAACCCCTTGAACAAAATATCTCAAGAACCCCTTATGCTAGGAGCATGATTTTTTGATGGAAGATACTGCCTAAAGTGTAGATGACCTGATTAACTTTTGAGAAAAATTCATGAATTTTTTATCGAGTTATGCCCCTTTTTTGACTTAGTGCATTACTAGCCTATGGAACCTTGTGAACAAAATATCTGGAGAACCCCTGATGCTAGGACCATAATTTTTTTGCAGGAAAATATTGCCCAAGATGTAGATGACCTGATTAACTTTCGAAAAAAAAAATCGTAAATTTTTGACTGAGTTAAGCCCCTTTTTCGACTTATTGAAGCCTATGGTACAAAGGTACAAGCATTATTGGATGAATCTTCTTTAGAGGCAAGCATAGGGTTGGGGGCATAGTGTTTCATAAACACATTTTCTAGTTTGGAAAAGGGGCAAGGGGCATTTATTAGAGCAGGGGCTTTTATTAGGATTTATACTGTAAAGACAGCTACTGACGTTTGATTACCCTGAATATTAATTTGTGGACTTCCAAGTTAAATTCCCAATTTTCATAATTTCAAGTCTTTTTGAATTATTCCTCCCTTTGAACGGTAAAATATTGTAATATTACCAAACATAATGGGACAGAAATGCTAAATGGAACAGTCTGATCAGGGTCTGCTCTGTTTGAAACTGAAATTCCACCACTAATCATCACTGGACAGTGGTAGATGACATAAGGCCAATAAATTCATCTTTTTTTCTATTCTGAAGGCAGAAATTAGTTACTTCCCTTCCTCTATGTTACCAGTTAAAGCTGCCAAGTCTGTAACTTTTGATCTTTTACTTTCAGAATAAATGTTTCTAATTTTCAAGAACCCAGTAATATAGCTAAGATTTGGGTATACATTTCACCAGATTTGTAAACCTTAACAAATTATCACTATCAAAACAACAGCATTTATGTTAAAAATCAACTGTCTAGAATTTCTGGAGGGATGTAAATAATTACAAACGAGAGAAAAACACCTGTTTTCATAAAGATTATTCACTTTTTCATGCAGTTTTTATCTGTGGAAGCATAACTTAATTCTACTTTTACAACTGATTTAAAAAGAAAGAAAGAATTTTCAGAAAATGGTCATAATTGCGACTTAGTCACTTTAAGTTTTGTTTGGTATGTTTTCGACAAAGGATGAGTATCTTGGAAGCTGCAAAGCCCATGTCCTCAACACTTAGTCTTCAGCAGTTCCTGCATCCCATTACTTCTGGTTACTTTCCATGGAACTACCATGACCTACATTTATGAAAATCATATCTGCAAAATATCTTTTTGGTATGCAAATTTTTCACATACTTCATTCTTCATCCTGCATTCCCCACTTCAACTCTTAAGCACATCCAGGAAAGTTTGGTAAAAATCTATGAGCCATCCGTTTTCCTCTATTTATTCCCTGATTTATGGACATCCATAATTATGGGATACCTTTTTACTATGTATTTGCTATTTATGGATATATGGACAGACACTCAGTGCCAGATGTGTGCATCTATGGTGACATACCGCTGAGCCACTTCAAGGGAACGTCATTAGAAATGAAACAGAACAGAACTTATAGATATCCATTAATCAATTTTAGGATAATTTAATTTATGGATATTCAAAAATACAGCACAATGTAGGATATCCATGATTCAATTTATAGATACCTATAATGTGATTTATGGATATCCATAATTTGATTCATGGCTATCAGTAATTCCATTTATGAATATCCATAATTCCATTTATGAATATCTATAGTCCTTTTTTTGGATATCCATAATTCATTTTTGGATATCACAAAATAAATATTGGATATCCATAATTTTTTATGTATATCCAAAATTCAATTCATGGAATTCCAAAAATCAACCTATGGATATCCAGAAATTGAATAGCAGATATCCATTGATCAAATTATGGATGTCAAAAAAATACTTCTTATTATTTATGGAGAGCCGTTATACAATTTATTCCCTATTTATTGATATCCATAATTCAAATTTTGGATATCCATAATTTGAATTATTGATATCCATAAATCAGGGTGAATATTGGATACAGGTATCCCTAATTAGAATTATTGATATCTATAAATTGATTTATGGATATCCATAAATCAAATTATGGATATCCATAATCCTGTTCTATTTATTGATATCTATGGTTCAAACTATAGCTATTGATAATTTGATTTATAGATATCCATAATTTGAATTATGGATATCTACAATTCAGATTCTGGATATCCATAAATTGATTTATTGATCTCTATAATTCAACATGATTGATGGATGTCCATATTTTGTTTAATAAAATGCATATTTCGAATTATAGATATCCATAATTCCAATCATGGATATCAATATAACATACATATTAATAGTTATTGATAATTCAAATAATGGATATCCATTATTCAAATTCTCGGTATCAATAAATATGGAATAAATAGTAAAGTGGCACTAATGGGATACTGTATATGGATATCCATTAGTTTAAATATTGATATTCATAAATCAGGGTGAATATTGGATATCAAAAATTCAAATTATAGATATCTATAAATCAGTTAATGGCCATCTATAATTTCGAATTATGGATAGTCATAATTCTATTCTATTTATGGATATCTTTTATTTGAATTATTTATATCCATAAATCATGTTGAATAATAGATATCCATGATTTGTTTTACGAATATTTATAATTCAATTAATGGATGTCCATATTTGATTTATTGCTATCTATAATTCAGCATTATCTATCAGTATCCATAATTGGATTTCTGGATATCAATTATTTGAATTATAGATATCCATAATTTGAATTGTGGATATCAATAAGTAATTATGGAAATCCATAAATAATTATAGATATCATAATGGATATCCATTATATGAATTATATCAATAATTAGGGAATAAAAAGTGAAACAAGACCCTATAATTTTTGGTTATCCTTCATTTAATTTTAAATATCAATTTTGTGATTTTTGGATATCCTCAAATAAAATTATGGAAATAAGATATTGAGGCTTATTTAGGGATCCCCAAAGATCAAATATACAGGCTTATTTATGGAAATCAAATATCAATACATAGAATAGAACCCAAAAACTGAATTTTCATCATCTGGACTCCAAAATCAAATATTTCTTTTTTCAAGATATTCATAATTCCATTTTTGGATATCCATAAATCAATTTTGGATATCCATCAATAATTCTGGATATCCAATGTTATTAAAATGTGATATCCAAAAAATGAATAATAAGTCCATAAATGGAATTATGGATATCCATAAATGAATTATGGATATCCAAAAATAGGGAAAAAATGGTAAGATGGCACTCCATTCAGTTTTTGATATCCCATATTCATCAGTAATTTGTGATATCCAAATTTGATTAAATTTAAGGTAATGGTGATAATTTAAGGTCTTCCCGAAGCCTTGTGGCCATATATGCTCAAAGGGTGTTACAGGCCTGCTGTATCTTGGGCACAGCATATGAATGATGTCAGAGCTTATCATTCAATCCCTTTTCTGATTTATGGATATCCAAAAGTCATATTATGGTTATAATGAGTAATGGATATCCATTTTTTCCAAAAACCTTAAGTAAAAAACAACAACAATGAATATTATTGGAATCCAGAAATCAATTTTAGATTTCCATTTTTCATGGTTGCATGAAAAATGGAAATCTAAAATTGATTTCTGGATTCCAATTATTGGAATCCAGAAATCAATTTTAGATTTCTGGATTCCAATAATTGGAATCCAGAAATCAATTTTAGATTTCCATTTTTCATGCAACAAGATTTCTCTTGTTGCGTGAAAAATCTAAAATTGATTTCTGGATTCCAATATGGAAATATAAAATTGATTTCTGGATTCCAATAATATTCATTGTTGTTTTTGTTATATACTATATCCATCACATTCATGCCATATTTTGTTGAGTGGATTTTTATATAGTGAGGAGTGACCAAAAAAAGTGAGAACTCTTCCAAGCTCATTTCTCGTTTCAGGCAAGTATGACTCATAACTTAATGCTGTTCTTTCATCTCTTCATATTGCTAGAAAGTGGTAATCTATGTCACTTGCACTGATGAAAGTGAGATTTGAAAAATCTTTTGGGAATTCACTATCAGAAAAGCCAAATCAATCGAGAGCTAGTTTATCTCACTTGTATCTGAGTATAAGACTTGGCATGTTTTATGCCATTATGTAGAAAAACTTCTTGGCATCTGATATTTGAATATCTATAGTTCAATATGAATTAATCCACCACTTTGTATTTCTACTGCAAAATGACGACCTGTCTTGAAGTAGACTCTACCAATTTCTAAAAGCTAATACTTGTAGTTTAGGATAAAATTGTAATGATTATTTTATCCTATCACCGTTTCTAGTTGTAAACAAAGTAGGAAAGTTTTGTAAGTATATTTTTCTCTCTTTTTATATGAAAACCTGTCAGATTATGCACTAGAATGAATAAAACCGGCACTGCAGTCAGTCCTTATCTAAGAATCATAATTTTTGTTTTGAGCAGGAAAATAGGGTAAAAAAATCTGAAATACAGACAGGACACTTTTTGTCTCACTAAACTACTTGACTATTTGTATTCTGCAAGACAGGAGCGGACTATATAGGAGAATTAACTTCCAAAGTGTCATTCTGGGACGGACATTCAGCGCCGGGTGTGTGCAACTATGATAACATACCGCTGAACCACTTGGGGAACATCATTAGGAGAATTGGTGGCTTTGTCATTTATTTATTTTTTTTTTTTTGATAACTTATGTGCCACACCACAAACCTGCCATCATGGTCATAGTTTGACCGAGAGCAGTATCGATAGAAATTGAAACAGAACAGAACAAATGTCATTTGTCTCTTGATCACATATTGTCAACACCTCCTATCAGCCAATGAAATTATTATAACTTGTAATTCTGGTCCACTGTTTGGTTCAATAAATTTTCACACCTTTACCTGTACAAGTAAGATATGCTATTGCTGGGAACACGACCCCTGGCAGAGAACCCCTGCCTTTAATGGGACATGCCTTCAAAATTCAGCCATATGGCTACAGCCATACTTAGCTTAACAGGGAATGGCTTTTGGCAGTTTTGGGTGCAGTTTAGCGATACCCTGGCATTCCACATTAATTGACATCTCTGTTTGATCAAGTTTCCCAGAAAGGGGTGTATAATCAACACGCTGCATATTTTCCTGGCTCAAATGTTTTGCGATTCCTTACAATACAAGCAGTCTAATCTGAGTCTAGAATCATCTTAAAAGAAACCATGATTTGGGGGTGGTTTTGTAGGAGGAAAAAAACGCAACATACTCAGATAAAATACGGTACCATTACAGGAGATTTCAGGAGAAAAATAAGGATGCCGCTGACCAAATGCTGGAGAGACATTGCTGCCCAGATCAAAGAGAAAGAGCTACCCCCACTGCTAAATCGAGATTTTGTTACCTTAGATACGGGGAATGTGACAGGGGAGGAAATCAGAGTCATGCAGTGGAATATGTTAGCTCAAGGTAAGATCAAAATTTAATAATGGGTCACACAGGAGGTTGAGCCCATTAATGCTTTGTGTTTCATTTATCCTTAAAGTGTCAAAATTTACAAAATGACAAAGTTTGCATCTGTAAAATTAAAAAAAAAAAATGTTTCATCCTGTTACATGATGTTGAAAATTCAAAGACCAAGGGAAAGCAGTGTAGATCTAGATGAGGCAGCTCGTTAGGGGCTGCCTCATCTGGATCTACAATATTTGCAAATTCAACAATTTTCATTTTTATACGCCCGTTTTGAAAAAACGGACGTATTATGTCGTGGCGCTGTCCGTCCGTCCGTCAACATTCTTGTACACGCCATAACTCAGTAACCATTTGGGATATCTTCATGAAATTTGGTAGGCATATGTATTAGGGTGGGGGAACGTGTCGCGTACAAAAATGGTTGCTCCCCCTTTCTTACTTTTGAAGTTATGCCCCTTTGATTAATTTTATCCCTGTAAGTCTTGTACGCGCCATAACTAGATAACCGTTTGGGATATCTTTATAAAACTTCATAGCAATGTGTATGAAGGCCTAACGATGTGTTGCGTTCAACAATGGCTGCTCTCCCTTTCTTCGTTTAAGAGTGAATCCCTTTCATTAGTTCTTATCGGCTACTTCTGTGTAAACTTTTGTTGTACATGTAATATATTGTCAAAGGGAAAAAAGTAGAACTAAAAAAGGTATACCTAGTATATGTAGGTTATCTCCCTTGTTCAAAGATATTGTATCAAAGATTTCTTCACAACCATACAAGCTAGACTAGTCATATTTGGCATACAGGTTGATGACGACATGTTGTATCGTTGGATTGAGAACCAGCCTTCTCCTGCTTATTCTTCCCTATATTTGCCCCATTTTCTTTCTTTTCATACTTTGAATAATGAAATTTTTCGTCAAAGATTTCTCCACAATCATGCAAGCTAGAGTAGTCATATTTGCTATGCAGGTTGATAACGACATGTTGTATCATGGGATCGAGAACCAGCCTTCTCCTGCTTATTCTTCCCTGTATTTGTCTGATTTTCTTTCTTTCCCTACTTTGAATAATGAAATTATTCGTCAAAGATTTCTCCACAACCATGCAAGGTAGAGTAGTCATATTTGGTATGCAGGTTGATGGCGATATGTTGCATCGTTGGATTGAGAACCAGCCTTTTTCTGCTTATTCTTCCCTGTATTTGTCCAATAGTCTTTCTTTCCATACCAGTTTTCCAATTTTCTTTCTCTCCTGACTTTGAATAATGTAATTTTTTATAACAGATTTTACAGCAACCATTCATATTTGGTATACATGGTAACAATGATTTCTCTCCCTCTTTATGCTTTTTGTTACGAAAATAATGTTGGTATTTAGTAATTTAGTTACACCATGGTTTGTCTACCTGTACGAGATAATCCACGGATCTCTGGTACAAGTGGACAAACCATGGTGTAACTATCTTATACAACCCTTCGCAGTATATACTTTGCTCATTGCCAAATATTTCATGCTCAAGTTGGCGTTTCTGGTAAGGGTGGTATATATAATAGTTATACCATGGTTTATTTTTTAGAATTTTTACAGCAAGTTTGTATTTGTATTTCAGCTCTTTCACCAGACAATTTCACCAAGTGTCCACCAGAGGCTTTAAAGTGGGACATCAGGAAACTACGTATCATTGAAGAAATTCTGCGGTACCGGCCATCTGTTCTCTGCATGGAGGAAGTTGATCAGTTTTCATACCTTCAGGAGACCCTGATGAAGGCTGGTTACCTGGGTTCATTCTATCCTAAACCAAAATCACCATGTCTTTATGCGGAGAATAACTATGGACCAGATGGATGTGCAATTTTCTACAATTCTTATCAACTCAGTCTTGTGCAGACAGACAGTATAATATTGAAAGAATCAGGCACAAATAGCAATCAGGTCTCTATAATATGCCACTTTCAGACAAAGACAGACAATTGCAAGAATTTTACTGTGGCTGTATGTCATCTCAAGGCCAAAGCAAGTCCTGAAAATGAAAAAATGCGAAAAGAGCAAATTACGTATTTGACCCAGTACCTCAAGGACAAAAACCTTGATCATCCTCTTATTCTGTGTGGGGATTTCAATGCCCCACCCACTGAACCAGCTTATGATGTTGTCAAATCTTGTGATTTAAATTTAATTAGTGTAAATACACATCTGTCAGAGGAAGGCAAAGAACCTAAGTATACTACGTGGAAGGTACGCGATACTGAGGTCTGTCGTACAATTGACTATATATGGTATTCAAAGCAAGGGTTAAAGGTCAGATCTGTTTTAAACATGGCGTCAGAGGAGGAAGTGGGAGAAGGGAGACTGCCCTCATTTAGATATCCATCAGATCATTTGTCATTAGTATGTAACATGATACTTTTGTAATGATAGGAATCTGTAATACCTGTATGGTTTCTTGAGTCTACAATTCTTGAGTTACGGAAAGATAACCCTTAAAGCGCCAAAAAAGCAGATGACAAATTCATATCTGTAAAAGAATGTTTTGTCCAAGCTATATCATATTGAGATGGATGGAGAATAGAATGTGACACAATACTTCTGTAATGATAGGAATCTCAGTAATAACATTACCCCCCAGTCATTTCTTGACTGAGTTTACCATCCTTGAGGTTATGAAAGTTTACTGCCAAAAAAAGCAGACAACAAAGTTTATTTCAAAAAAATGTTTAGTGGAAGCTATATCATATTGAAAATTCAAAGACTAGAAGGCAAACTGTGTAGATGCAGATGAGGCAGTTCATTATGAGCCGTCTCGTCTGGATCTACACTGTTTGCAAATTTTACTTCTTTCATTTCTGTTGCTTTAAGTGTTGAATACATGCTTACCATGGAATATTTCATAAAACATTTGGCAAACAGTGCAGACTGAATAAGACTGCTCTGGGTCTACACTGTTTGTCAGGTATTACTGTCCGAATATTTTTTGTAAATATGATACATGTATTTTATACGGTAGTTTTATTGCAATATAATAACATGTGACATATAGAGGTATATTCCTCAGGGTAGTTTTTATAATATATACCAGTTCTTAGTGTTTCTTATTTATTTGTTTATTTCATTTACACCCAGTTTTACTAAAGTGTATCTGCATTGTTATGAATTGTACTTATTATAGCTCTTTAATTAACCAAATTTTTGGGGCATTACCCCTTTCATCAAGTTTTCTATTCTGTCTTCTATTCACATTTTTTTCTGGCTCCAGCCTGCCATGTTGATGTTTTTAGTTTTATATTTTCTCTTATTGTATAAGTTTCAAACCTGCTATGGCAAACATAAAGAGGTTGTTGGCCACAGAAATGTTTAAATGCTGAACAGTGTTTGAAGCTTCATACGCACTTTCAAATGATTTTCAAACAGTTTACATTTTTTCTGTGAAATGACTTATGTTACTCCTGTATTGACTGATGTCAGTTGTAGGTTTAAGAAATTCTCATTAAACCTAATTCTTGCTATCCTCTGTGTCAGTGACACGTTCGTATTGGACTCCAGCATCATCTTGGAGTCCTATATCATTAAGATTTCAGAGAGGCTGCTTTTGTAGAAGTAGAACTTTATGATATGAATTTCTAACATCTTTGACTGAATTGTCTAACTTCTATTTATCATATGACGTCACATCTGAGAGTGTAATAAAGCCATGCATTAAAAACGATAATCCACTAGTGGATTAAATATGCAAATTACGTCGCAGCGTTATACGTTGACGTCCATTAAAACGTCGCGTTATCTAATGGCAAAATCGTGACGTTTTAGTGCAAATTTTGCCAATAAAATTCGATTTTAGTGTCATATGATAAATAGAATCTTGCATTCGTGCTCCTGTATTATTGAATTTATTAAACTCGTTGGGGAAAACCGATAAGATGATCGGCAAAGCCTCGCATCTTATCGTTTTCCCCAACTTGTTTAATAAATTCAATAATACTTGAGCACTCATGTAAGATCCTCTATATAACTACACAAGCTCACAGTGTAGATATAGCATGTTTGTTACAGTAAATTTCATAAGCATTGACCAACACCACAGCTAGGTATTTGGCTGTGTGAGTGAGTGAGCTCGGGTTTTACGTCTCACCACCACCAAGGTCATATGGAGACACGACCTTGGTTTAAAGTCTCATCCGAAAGACTGGAGAAGCGGGAGGTCGGTCTTGCGACCCCCGGATTGGTAGTCCAGAGTGTTATCCACTACACTACAGCCGCTCCTGGCTGTGTCAGTGTTTGTAACACTTTAAGTGTAGCAAAATACATACCTTATTTGGGTCATGATGGTCAGTGATTGCATGGTTCTGACATCACTGCTGTTATGTAGTTTGATATGTAAATTATGTACCCATGTTGGCAATTTTAGCTAACACTAGAAAGTTTACATTTTGTTAATGTTCTTGCTACAAAGCTGGCAGTTCTGATGAGGGGCTCACCAAGTATCCTTTGTGGAGGATTAACCAAAATTATACCAGATTATCAATACTCCTGCGTACTTAGGCTTAGAGAATATTGGATTTGTAAGTTCTTTGACTCTTTAATTTCATTGAATCTCCTGTAAAATTAGTTACATTACTGAGCACAGAAAAATCTCCAGCAAATATAGCATATATAAAAGGCTGTGCAAATACGTATGTATAATTACAATCATCTCTCGATATCTCAAAGTCCAAGTTCATCTCAAACTACTGATACATGTGTACCTCAAAATAAATTTTTCTGGTCCAAGTAAATTTACTTGGAGATACAAATAGTATAAGGTAACAGAAAGTGAAATGTAAAGAAAACTAGGAAATATTTTCACACTATATCTTTGATATAAGTTTGGTTTGAGGGGGGGGTGGGGGGAGGTGGGGGGGGGCTGGAGATTACATGTAGACTATATCAAAATAGATTTAAAGGAGGCTTTTAGTGATCAGTTTCAAAGAGAATATTCCTTAATAAAAAGTCTAAGACTATTTTTGACATGATTTTAGTGTTATTGATGTTAAATCCATCTGGATATTGTGAATATCAGAGTTCTACTTCCATATATAAAGACAAATAGATACACTACCACGTTTCCTTTGGTTTGTTTTACTGTTTATGCCCTAATTATGGATATTTATAATCACATTTTTGGCTCTTTATAATTGAAATTATGGTTACATGCATCTCAAAATCGAGTATTGGATATCCAAATATATGACTGGATGATATCCAATTCCAAAAAATCGTTTTTGTGGATAACCATCATTTTAATTTTGGACATCCAAATAACAAAATATGGATATCCAAAAGTAATTTGGGATATCCATAATTATATATTTTGTGATACCACAAAAAAATTAAAAAAAATTGGACATTCAAAAATGAACTATAGATATCCTCAAAGATTTATGGATATCTGGCATTAATTAGAACCATGAAATGTAGTAAATCAGCAACTGTCAAAATACTTCTGAAACAGTACTTAGGTGAATGGGTATACTTGCAGAGGAGGCAACTTTACATTATTTTACATCACTTCTCAGTAAGGATCATGAAAGAATTTGCTCCACTAGGAGCAAATTCTTTCCTTTAAGAGTAGATCCTACTACAAGAGCTATGATCATCCAGAGAAGCAAACAGAAATTCATGCAAGTTAATATTACATTAGGTAGGGTAAATTTGATTCAAGTCGCGGGTGGCAGGGAAAATGTTAACTGGAACTAAAAACTTAGAACTGCCACAATGAAGTGGCAAAACATACAGAATTAATTCCAATAAACACCCTTGCTCTAATAACCCCCATCCACCCAGCACCCTCTCCAAAAATAAAGTCATATTGGACATTATTGCGAAATTTCAGGATCTCTGCTGAGTGTTCACCTCATCATATTCCAAAAGTTATTTCATGCAACTGTCTGATATTTTATCATATAGACAGACAGATAATTTTTAAAGTCTCACTTTTGTTCATATATGGGCTAAAATCACTTAATACTGTTCATTGGAAGCATTTTGGCCAGCGGCAGACTTATATGTTGCATACTCTTTCGGCTTTGAATGATCCCCCCCCCCCCACACACACACACACACACACACACAAATACCCTTTCATAAAATGCCATGCCCCCAGGACATTTAATGGTATTAATGTGATAAGTTTCAAGGATGAAAGGCTAAAGGCCAAACATCCTTTAACTCAATGTCTCCAAATAAATGTAAGTGCCAAGGAGTTGTGGCCTACAATAAACACATTATATGATCAATTTCTGTTTGTGATTACAATTTCTGGTGATTTTATGAATCATGTAGCAATCCTGTTTCTTGGTGTTTTGAGAAATTTTTAACACTTAAAGTGGCAAAAATGAAAAAATTGAATTTGCAACAGTGCAGATGAGGAGGCTCATACTAAGTCGCCTCATCCGGATCTGCTCTGTTCGGGCACTAGTCTTTAAGTTACAAAAAAAAAAATAGTGTGGGCAAGACATGTTTTGAAATTTTGCAGACATAAATTTTGTCTTATACTGTTTTGGCTCTCTAAGGGTTAAAATACTACCGATGTTTGAACTTGATATTTTGCAATATACGTCAAGGCACAGTTTATGATATTATAAGGCGTTTACCTATTCATTTATACTTTACTGAACTTTACCAATAAAATAACACTGTATGATGTCATTGTCAAATATTATCTATACAGTTATGTCATATCGGAAACTTAGTGACCTGATCAAATTTCTCAATAGAAGAAAGATGAACGGCATCTCATGAAAACATACCTTACATAAAGCACAAAATAGGAATGACTGAGATGAGCGTGCACATCTGTACAGTCTTATCAGAGTCCTCCACAGCTGTATGAACAATAATTGAGCCGTGACAAGACAAAACCAACAAAATGGCATGTGCGCCGGGCAAAGATTCAGATCAGCCATGGCAGCCACCCAGTCTGAGCAAAGTCTTAGCTGTGTGCTTTAATGGTAGATAAGGGTCTATGCTAGTCCAGCTCTGGACCGAAATTATTTTAGAAACAAAGTTTATAATTTGAAAACTGAGACTTGTTTCTAGGTATTTTCCAGCCCAGAGCTGGGCTAGGGTCTATGCTAGCTCCATGCAGACAGCAAAGACTGATCAGACTGGGCAGATGCCTAGGCTGATCTGTTTTTGCTGAGCCCACATCCCACTTTGTTGGTTTTGTTGTGTTGCGGCTCAATTATGAATCATGGGAAATGTAAGACGGGAGAAGTTTTTAAAGTTATGCAGGCTGTTTCAAGTGTTTGCTGTATCCGCAAAGCTTAAGGTGTATGGATACACCTCCATGTTTTTCTGACATTTCTACAAAGGGGAACAACTTATGTGACACAGTTTTCTTCCCTGGACAATGAAGCTCTTCCACAATGGAGTCTGCTCTTGAAGGAAAGAATTTGCTCCTACTAAGAGGAGCCAGTTCTTTTAGCTGATCCTCCTGGAAAAGGGAGGCGAAAATGAAGAAAATGAAAATGGCAAGAGTTGCTTCCCCTGAAACTATACCCAATTACTTGAATGTCCCTTTTCCCATGACATCACTCTGGTAGCTCTACTGAACAAGTTATTTGGTGGCAATCGTATCTATATACAGATATGTCATAGGAGAAATGATATAAGCTCAATATGATCCGGTCAAATTTCCCAATATTTTATACATATCGAAGAATGTAAAAATAGCTTACTGGGTATGAGTCACTATTATAAGAGGAAATTACTATCATACCTAAAGACCATTGTCAAAAGAGATACTGTGAATAAAGGAAGAAGATAAATTCAAGAAGGTAAACTCTCTCATCTTTTTCATATTAATAAATTAGTTAATATTGGACATCTCACAAAACTATTAACTTCCTTATTGCAGTTCTTGGGAGACTTTAAATTTCAACATCTTCTCGTTTTAATTCCAGCTTCTAGACCTCCCATTTCATAATTTTACTTCACAACTTTTCTGCTTCTTCTAACATTTGATTTCTAACTTCAAACTTCTTACTTCCAACTTCTCACTCCTGGCTTTTAACTTTCTACTTCCTGACTTGAGAGCTGAAGTTGGAAGTTTGAAGTAAAGAAGTTTGCAGAAAGACAAGAAGAAGTTAGAAGTAGAAAGCCATGATGTTAGTAGTCAGAAATTGAAAATATAGGAAGTCATGTTTGCAGCAAGAAGGTGAAGTCAGATGCAAAAAGTCTTCTTAGAAGTTGGAAGTCAATCAGTTGGAAGCAGGAAGGTATAAGTTGGAAGTATAAAGTCAGAGTCATGAAGTTGGAAGTAACAGCAGCTGGAAACTTACGTTAGAAGTCCTTCCAGGGCTTCAACAGCAATAACAAACATGCACACTGCCTAAACTTCTGTAAATTTGACATTTTTCCAGAATTATTATTAAAACCTTTATTCAGACGCAAACACTCAAGCAAACAGTGTACACCCAGATCAGACTGCTCCTTGGAGCAGTCTGATCTAGGACTGCACCGTTTGCCGACTGTTTCATCACCCATGACAGGAATAATGGATCTGTTCAAATTCGAAGATGGAGGGGTTGATACCCTATTTCTAGTTATAAGCACCAGCCGCCTCTATTACAAATGACCCATTTCTGTGAAGTAATGGCCAGCCAAAGTCCACCAATATTGGCTTAAGACTAGTTGCCAAAATTTTTTCTCAAGAATGTCATTTATAGAGCAGGGTTGCCACAGTCAGTGAAAACATCTGGAAAAAGATTTTTTTCCAGGTCAGGGAAAAGTCAGGTAATTTTGATATTGGTCAGGGAACTTTGATAAGGACATGAAAACTCAGGAAATTTGAAAATTAATGCCTACGGCATGCAGTCTTCAGAAAATTCACTTATTCTGATCAAGGGGAAAAGCTATATTTTCTCGATAGATAGTCCAGGCACATCTATCTCATTGGGGGCTACTCTTCAAGGAAAGAATTTGGGAGCAAATTCTTTCCTCAAAGAGTAGCCCCCTTTTTCCAAGTGATACACTAAGCATAGTTAGAATAAAGAGTAAAATTAACTTTTGGATCCTTAAATAGGGTATGGATAACTAAAAGTCAGGGAATTTTTCAAGTGGAGGATAAGCGGCAGCCCTGTAGAGCTTGTGAATTGCAATGTCCTTCAGGGGCATTTATTAGAAGAAATACTGTGTTACAGATTGATCTTTATGAAGCATGTACTTCACATTTTTCTTTAGAGTTCCTAGCTAAACATGTCAGAGACAGCTACCATTAAGTTATTAGCAAGAATTGATGAAGAGATACAAGAGAAACAACTGCCTCCACTACTGCATCGTGACTTTGTAGAAACTGGAGAAACCTCAGGGGAAGTAATCAGAGTGATGCAATGGAATATGTTAGCACAAGGTTAGTCTCTCTTTGTATAGATTTTATGAAAATATTCCTACATATATATCTGTTACGAAATTCTTTAAGTGACGAAATTAGCATATATTTGCAAACAGCGTAGATCCTGATGAGGCAGCCCATAATGAGCCGCCTCATCAGGATCTACACTTTTGCCCTCTAGTCTTTGAATTCTCAATATGAAATGTCTTGGACAAGGCATTTTTTTATTTTTACAGACGTAAATTTTGTTGTCTGCTTTTTGGTGCTTAAAGAGTTAAGTTTTCTTCACCATTTAGATACACATAGTAAAAATGTAGCTTTTACTAATGCATGTATGTTTCCAAAAGTTTTTCACAGAAAAAAAAAGGTAATGAAAATATTAAAATTCTGTTTTGAATGTAGTAGGTCAAAGAGCTGACTAGAGGGAGCCCTAATAGCTCAGTGGGTTAAGTGCTGGTCCACTGACCTAGCATTCCAGGGTTAGACTCCCACTGGAGGTCAAAATCTTCATCAACCGTAAATAGGGTTTCATTGCACGGAGCCTTTCATTATCACCCCCCTCCACCCTTCTGATATGACTGAAATGCAAAGTCCATCCATCTATTTCAAGAACAGCGAACAATATTTGGGGTTCATAAAACAGTACACTGTTACAACTGAATAGTGTTCTACTGAAACTATATTTTTGAGTTTTAAAGCCAAGGCAAACAAGCATTTATTAGCATTTAACTCTTTAAGCCCCAGTGACAAAATTAGCAAAATTTGCAAACAGCATAGATCCTGATGAGGCGGCTCAAATTGAGCAGCCTCATCTAGATCTACACTGTTTGCCCTCTAGTCTTTGAATTCTCAATATCAAATGTCTTGGACAAGGCATTTTTTTTAATTTTTGCAGACGTAAATTTTGTTGTCTGCTTTTTGGTGCTTTAGAGAGTTAAGTTTTATCCACTAGTAATTATGTAGCTTTTGTTAATGCATGTAAGTTTCTAAACGTTCTTCACAGAAAAAGGTAATCAAAATATCAAAATTCTGTTTTGAATGTTGTGGGTCAAAAAGCTAGGTAGAGGGAGCCCCAGAAGCGCAGTGGGTTAAGTTCTGGCCCACTGACTTAGCATTCCAGGATTAGACTCCCACTTGAGGTTGAAATCTTAATCAACCATAAATGGGGTTTCATTGCCCAGCATCTTTCATTATCACCCTCCCACCCCCTGATATGACTGAAATACTGTTGAAAAAGATGCATGTGCATTCATCAATTTCAGGTACAGCACACATTGTTTGGGGCTCATAAAACAGTACAGTTACAACTGAATAGTGTTATAATGAAACTATATTTTAGAGTGTTATAAAGGCAACTGAGCATTTGAAATACTCCATTGCCTTATATTCCTCTCTAGTTAAGTCTTGAAGCCATGGCCTTTTAGTGTTACATCCCAAATAGCATAAAAATTCTAAATATTGGGACACCAAAAATAATAACCATAACTGTCCTAATATTGGAACAGTTTTGTTTTACAGTGAAGTAATGTGTCCAAAAAAATGCAAATGAGATGGCAAACAGTGTAAACCCTGATCAGACTGCTCCTTGAGGAGCAGTCTGATCTGGGTATGCACTATTTGCTCAGACCTAACTGTCCCAATATTTAGAATTTTTACAGAAGTTCTATAAGAAGTAGCATCTATTCTAATACTTTATTTTGTTTTCCTTAATTAAATTTCAGGTTTGATTGGAAATAATTTTACCAAATGTCCTGACAAGGCTTTAGAATTAGAGGTCAGGAAACTGCGCTTTATTGAAGAAATTCTACGTTATCAACCCACTGTTTTGTGCCTTGAAGAAGTGGACCTGTTTTCGTACCTTAAAGAAACCTTGACTAAGTATGGCTATATTGGAACGTTTTATCCGAAGCCTCTGTCTCCCTGTCTGGAAAACCCATACAACCAGGGACCTGATGGCTGTGCAATTTTCTACAATTCATCCAAGTTGAAGCTTGTAAAGACCGAGAACCTAAATCTGCAGGCATGGAACTGGGAAACTAATCAGGTGTCAGTCATTTGTGACTTTCAAATGAAGACAGATACTGGCAAAAAATTAACAGTCGCAGCTACACATTTCAAAGCAGGGTATCAAGAAAAAAGGTCATGTGAAGATGTGCGACAGGAACAAGCTATATACCTGACTAAATATCTCAAAGAAAATTACGGTGGACATCCTCTGGTTCTTTGTGGAGACTTAAATTTTCCATGCACAGAGCTAGGATATGGCATCATTAAATGTAGTAATCTGAGATTATCAAGTGCCTATACACATCTGTCAGCAGACAGACAAGAACCCGAGTACACCTTCTGGACAATTACTGACACCGAGCTGCGTAAAACAATTGACTATATATGGTATACAAAGAAAGGGTTAAAGGTCATATCAATTTTGGATATACCCTCTGAGGAAGAGGTGGGAGAAGGGAGATTACCCTCACTGAAATATCCTTCCGATCATTTGTCATTAGTATGTGACTTTGCACTAGAAGATGAAATCGAAGAGCCGCCACGTTATCTTGAAGAGACTCGCGACTCTGGTGGTTGTCTTTGTCTGTGATAGATTTTTACAGCCCAAAAAAACTGTAAAGTTTTAATTTAGTGAAGCTTTAAGGAGTATGGGTAACCCAACATGTTTTCCTGCCATTTTTACCAAGGGAGACAATTTTAGTGACTTACAGATTGCTTCCCAAGGGCAAAAAATTCCTTCCAAAGGAGGTCTCCGCTAAAAGGAAAGAGTTGACCCCAACTGAGAAGGGAGGCAGAACTGAAAATGGCAGAGTTGCTTCCCCTGAAAGTATACCCATTCACTTTAAGAATGCGAAGTTATGTGAAGATAGATGGATGGATGACTTGCGATTTTACGTCCTTTCTAGCAGTATTTCAGTCTTATCAGGACAATAGGTGGGTGATAATGAAAGGCTGTATGTAATGGAGCCTGTTTATGACTGAAGATTCCCGCCTACAGAGCTCAAACCCAGGACCACTAGATCAGCAGGCCAGTGCTTAACCTACTGAGCTACTGGGGCTCCTATATGTAAAACTAACTTTCACAAAATGGTTATAGCTTTTCATAAGTGCAGAGACCTATTTTGAGAACCATTAAATGAAAAGTATGTGAACATTTCTTTTAAGGTATATAGGTACAGATCCATATTTTTCCACCATTTTTAGAAAGGGAGACAACTTCTGTTACTTCTTATTTCCTTCTTCCCCAGATGATTCATCCCTAGACACCACCAAAGGGGTCTACTCTTAAATGAAAGAATTTGCTCCTAGAGGAGCAAATTCTTTCCTTTAAGAGTTGAATCCCAGTCAGAAGGGAGACAAATGTAAAAATGGTAGAGTTTCCCCTGAAAATGTATCCATTCACCTTAACTTAAATTCACCAAAATAAGCACTGGTGAAAATTTCTCATTTTGGAAAGTATTTTATTATATCTGCAGTATTTCGTGAAAGGGTAGTGCCATACTGAAAACAGTTGAATTTGCAAACAGCTCAGATCCAGACGAGGCTGCTCAGAATGAGCTATCTCATCTGGATCTACATTGTTTGCTTTCTAGTCTTTGAATTCTCAATATTATGTACATTACCATGTATGCGATGATTTTTGCAGTGTTCCATTTTTGGGGGTATTTCGCGGTCACTTAGAAACCGCAAATATTAAAATCGCGAAATAATTTCCTGTTTCTTACAAAGATCATCAGTAGACACAGCGTCAGTATATTTTGTTTATGTTTGCTTCGGTAAATTCTGGTACTTTGTATTCGAGCTAGTACTTTCATTTGCCTGCGGCCCTGCCGCAGGTTAATG
The DNA here is from genome assembly GCA_963989385.1 of Ctena decussata. Lineage (NCBI taxonomy): Eukaryota > Metazoa > Mollusca > Bivalvia > Lucinida > Lucinidae > Ctena > Ctena decussata. The sequence continues at coordinate 39,525,436 of OZ022506.1, read as the reverse complement.
AAAGAAATGGCTCAAATGAAAATGAAGTTTTTCCTTTTTGGGCATGTTGCTAACCACAAAAATAAAAAATCACGAAAATTAATGTTTCTGTATTTGCACGAAAATTTGAACCTGCGAAAATTACCGCATATACGGTATCTGGTTCTGCACTGTTTGCGTATGTCCTATTTGTTAGGTATGTATTAGGAATGTTAGGTATAAATGGGTTATATGATGGGCAGTACGAGTCCCAGTGTGACTTGAATCAATTTGAGACAAGAGTAACTAACTTTTGGTATAAATGTACTTACAAGAAAAATTCTTATCTTTCAATAAACCTATGCTTTTAAATATTCTCTTCCATTTTTTCCAAGTGCGACTTGAATCAATCTGAGACAAGAGTAACTAACTTTTGGAATAAATGTACTTACAAGAAAAATTCTTATCTTTCAATAAACCCATGATTTTATATATTCTCTTCCAATTTTCCCCCAAGAGGAGGCAATGAGATCCCTAGTTTCCAAAAGATGGTAAAAAAAGGTTGGTGGTGTTTGTGTTTCCCAGCCATGTTTCTTCTCCTTGTTAGTAACTTGTAATAAAAATTAGTGAAAAATGAACTTATTAGAATGCAGCACCTTAACACCTAAAGCGCCAGTGATGAAAACAGCATAATTTGCAAACAGTGTAGATCCTGATGAGGCGGATCATAATGAGCCGCCTCATCTAGATTTACACTGTTTGCCCTCTAGTCTTTGAATTCTCAATATGAAATGTCTTGGACAATGCATTTTTTTTTCATTTTTGCAGACGTAAATTTTGTTGTCTGCTTTTTGGTGTTTAAAGAGTTAAAGATTTAGCTAAATGATTTACCTAAACTCTTTTCATTCAAATAACAAGAAATGTCTCATAGATTACCTCCCTTACACTACAAATAGAAATTCTACTAGGTTGATAAGTTATAAGAGCAACTTTGTCCAAATGGTGCATGCCCACTAGGCTCTGTTAAGTGAGTGAGTGAGTGAGTGAGTGAACTCGGGTTTAACTCTTTAAGCCCCAGTGACGAAATCAGCAAAATTTGCAAACAGCGTAGATCCTGATGAGGCGGCTCATAATGAGCCCCCTCATCTAGATCTACGCTGTTTGCCCTCTAGTCTTTGAATTCTCAGTATGGAATGTCTTGGACAAGGCTTTTTTTTTCATTTTTGCAGACGTAAATTTTGTCGTCTGCTTTTTGTTGCTGAAAGAGTTAATGTCCCACCAACGAGGTCATATGGAGACCGGACCTCGGTTTACAGTCTCATTGGATCTGAAAGACCAGAGAAGTGGGGGATGGATCTTGCGACCCCTGGATTTGGTAGTCAGGAGTGTTATCCACTACTACAGCCGCTCCCAGGTTCCGTTAAAACAACCCATAAACAAGGGTCGATCTTCATGGTATTCTTTAGAATCGTGGGTTTTATCAGAAATTTGTTTGTTAGCATCAGCCTGTCAGGGTCACTGAAACCATGAGCATTATCATGAGGACACTTCATTTCACTTTGCGCCAATGCTGGCTCCATTCTGATGCATCTTGTCTATCCTCTGTTGTCAGCCTGAAAAATTAACATGCAATAATACGATTCACCCCAAATTTTAAAACCTAAAGAAACAATCTTGACCAGATCTGACAGCTCCTTAGGAACAATCTGATCAGGATCTGCAGTTTCTGCACTGTTGCTGAGGATACAGCACGGCTGAAAGGACCAAGCGTCTTGCCCAAATTTTAAGACGAAATATGTCAAAGATTATCCATTACAGCTGTAGGTAAAGGATTTGATTAATTGATTCAGTCAGCTATGGTTGTGTCGGGACAGTCAGTTAACCTAACCACACTATTCCTGGGCAGGCTTAGACCTCCTAAGCCGTTAACCAGTACTAAGTGCACATACTTTCGCCAGTAACTGACAGCTACCCTTCTTGAATCAGCGGAAGGAGAAACCAAAGTATGTGGCCAGACCGGGTTTCGAACCTAGGACCTCTGACTTATGAGTCAGGTGCCCTACCGATTGCGCTACGTGGCCCGGCCTGTAGGTAAAGGAACCATCATGCTAGGCAGCCAATTCATTGTTCCGAAGCCACACCAACTTTAAACAGGAATGCATCCCTTCATTAACTAAGTTTTAAATCACAGAGTTATTTTGGGACATTCAACATGGGTGATTTTCATGTGGGACTATTGTATATGCTAACTTGTCTTTGCACTGGCCAGTTATACACTATCAGGTGACTTTTAAGTGACATTTTGGGTGTGGCTCGAAATGATCTATTATACCAGGGACACAAATTTGGCAGAGTATTATTTCCCTGACTCATGAATCCTTTCTCCAAAGAGGAAAGGATATGGAAAGAGCAAATTATTTCCTATAAGAACTGCTCCTTTGAGAAATGAAGCAAACATTTCCATATAAGAGCCACGACAAGAGAAAACCAACAAAGAGGCTTGTGCGTCCAGCATAGACTCAGATCAGCCTGGGCATTATGCAAATGCCGAGGCTGATTTGAGATTACGCTGGGCACACATGCCACTTTGTTGGTTTTCTCGAGGCGCAGCTCATATGTAAGAGACATTGCCTTTGAAGTTGTAAACCTTAGGATACAGAATGATTCACTTCAAACAGCTGAATAAAGTCTATTTTTATTCTCTGAAAATCCCATAACCTCATCAAACCTCTGCTGAAGACCCCAATTCCAGCCATTCAGAAAACAGATAAATATGTTACTCTATTTTTATCCCAACAATTTATCAAGTATTGACAGAAGAGATAATCAATTTAATTCACTTAACCAAGATTCTGATCCCCTGACCTGTTATGTCATACAAACTTTTTCTGGTAGAGACACCTATTGACATTACCATGAGGTCATCTGAGGTCATGCAGACTGTGTACCCAATTGACCTCAGTTGGCCTGGTTTCCTGTGCTCAATGGTACAAAGGCAGTCAGCCTCCTTCTGATGTAGACTGTGACCTAGACTGGACCTGAAAATACCAATAATTTGCTATTAGCTATGCAAGTGGGAGAAAAGATGCTGTAATATCTCGTTCATATTACATAACAGGATAGGGTTAGAGTCAAGTAGGACATTCTAGTGGCATAGATTTTATTATATGAGACAAAATATTTACATAAAAGATCAGTTCAATGTTCTCGTACAATATACCAATATGAACTATTTGTAAGGAAGGCCAACTAGAAACAAGAACTCGCTGAGCAGAGCAATATATGCCCATTGGGGCTGAAAGTTGGAAAAACAACAAGAGATGACAGAACTTTTGTCAGTAGCTTAAATCTTCAATGATAAGGCAGATATAAAACTACAAAGCAAATGAAGCTAATATGAAATTCCTAGACAAAAACTACAAAGGGGCATAATTCCATCAGAACTGAAAATAGGGTCATGGTTCTTGTTCTCTGCATATTGTCTGATATTTGTACAAACTTTCATGAAGAATCTAAACGTTTTTCAAGATATGGAAATTACCATATGAAAAATACAAAGGGGCATAATTCTATCAAAACTGAAAGTAGGGTATGGTTCTTTTTCTCTTCACATTGTCTGATGATGCTTCATATTTGTATGAACTTATATGAAGAAATCTTAAACGGCCGGTACCGGTTTTTGAGATATGGAGCAGACAAATAATGTTACATTTTGAAATTTTGACCTCTGTGACCTTGACCTTGTCGGACATTGTTGAAATACGAGTTTTGCAAGTTGCCTCGATAAGGTGAACATTGGACTCAAGTTTCAAAAAAAATCTTTCAAGAGGTTAAGGAGGTATGGAGTGGACATGAATTTACTATAAAATTACAATACAAAAAATACAAGGGGCGTAATTTTGTTAAAAGTGAAAGTAGGGTTATGGTCCTTTTTTTTCTGCACATCGTCAGATGGTGCATTATAATTATACAAACTTTCATGAAGAAATCTTCAACAGTTTTCGAGATATGGAGTGGACACGAAGCTTATATGAAATTACCATATGAAAAATACAAAGGGACATAATTCCATCAAAATGAAAATAGGGTTATGGTCCTTTTTTTCTGCATATCGTCTGATGGTGCATTATAATTATACAAACTTTAATGAAGAAATCTTAAACGGTTTTCAAGATATGGAGTGGACACGAAATTTTACCCTTTGACCTCTAAGTGTGACCTTGACCTTTGTCAGATATCACTGAAGTATGAGTTCTGCACATCGTCTCCATAAGGCAAACATTTGACCCAAGTTTAAAAAAAAAACTTTCAAGGGGTTAAGGAGAAATGGAACGGACATGAAAAGTTAACCGACAGACGGACAGATGGACGGCCGGCCGGACAGAGGTCATGACACAATACAACCCGTCTTCGACTTGCATATTAAAAATATATGTGTACTTCTAGCAATGGTAAAAAAAAAAAATTATTATTAATAATAACAGAGTAGGTTATTATTTAGATATCATTTATTTCTTATAATCATGCAGATGATGGTGTTCCAAAAGATCATTCAAAAACGTGGCACACAGATTTCATAAGACTACATTTTTTTTAATATGATTGCATGCATACAACATTATAATATGAGCCACGTCATGTGATTTCCAACAATGCGGCATTAGTGACAAGCCAAGGCTCTGATGGTAAGTGCAGTGGGTTCAGAGCCTTCACTTGTCACATAAGCCATCTATGGATGTGACCAAAGCTACAGAGCCAACAGCGAGGTCTCTGATTATCCATCCTATGTAAACGAGATTTTATGATCCGAATATCACATGATGAAATTGTCACATTGTTGGATGTCATATGATGTGGCTCATATAGGGCAATCACAGAGCACACTGCAACAAGGCCACAAACCATGTTGTTGCTCAACCCATTTTATGCCCAGTGGACCATTCTATCCTTATCAAATGGATGAGTCCATTTGTCAATTAAGGGGTGTCTGGTTTGGTTTATTTTTAATCATAAGGAGAAGTATAGCTGCTATATAATGCTATATAATGCATTTTACCAGTAAATGATGAAGCAAAGCTGCATCTTAAATGACCAATATGTTTATGAATGAAGAAACAAACTGCCTATATGATGTACGATATTTGTTTAGGAAGAAGAATAGCTGCACCTATGATGTACCACCTCTGTTAATAAGCATACCTGCATTTATAATGCACCATACCAAGTAATGAAGAAACATAGCTGCACCTATGATGTACCATATCTGTAAATGAAGAAGCATAGCTGTACCACTGAACCAATGATATACCATACCTGTTACGCAGAAGGTTTTACACTCGGTCGACACGGGTGTAGAGCCTTATGCGTCGCCAGGACGGCGGAGGGTGACTTCCGGTTAAAGGGTTATCTACTAGTGTAATACACTAACAAGGAAACTCTAACGTTAGAATTTTTTTAAGTTTATATATAATGTAAATTTTATATACAACAATACAATTTACAACTGTCACAATTACAATAATATACAACACATATCAGTTCATGTCGCTGGCCCAAGTAAGGTGTTTGTTTCAAATATGTAATCGATTTGCGTACAATACGCAAATAGATTACCGTCTGACGTCAACACCGTACTCGGCTCAGCGCCATGAACTAAAGGAAAACACAAAGAACAAAAAAACGTTAGTTTGAGCTCATAGAAAAAAACAAGGCCTTATGTTGGTAGACTTCAATTCGTCGTTCCCTGGATCATGCCATGGGCCAGTCCATATATCATGAGGAACACCAACTCTTATTAACACGTGCACGATTATATACTGGTCGCTCCCTGGATCGTACCAGGGACCAGTCTATATATATTAACACACTTAAGTGGACGAACACTGTCCCACACTTGATGTGACCTTCAGATCTTATCACAGAATCTGGCAAAACTGTGCTAACCACTTCCGCCTACATTTTGTGCTTCCCGTCTCTGCTTAGAAACCATGCACAAACGGCGTTGTAACTGCCTCTACCCGGGTTGGTATTAACCTGGAGACGTTTATCGAATCTCCAGGTGAGACGTGGCTCTAAGCCCTAACAGCTGACTGCCGGACTTGATGTGCCTAAAAATAACGAACTTACACTTAATACATTGTAACTACATAATAATAATACGTAAGACTTGGGCCTGTCTTGGAAATACCATACACCGCCCTCGGGGAATGCCGAGCATAACGTGCACACGCCAGCCGTGTCACTAGACACGACTCGCGCTCACGATGTAAAGCTAAAAGTGTGCTTACCACTTCCGCCAATGAAGAAACGTAGATCCTACCACGCATGTGCGTCGAAGGATCTGACGTCAAACATTGTCAAGAAGTATACTGACGTCAACAGGCATTACCAAGACATACCCCACATAAAACATGAATAATCTAAACAATGACCTATTTACATTAAATTGATTGACCAAAATCTAACTCGCATATGTATTAATTCATTTCCTTAAACTAAGCGTAATACCATTTGCCATAGAATATAATAGCTGAATAAGCGTTTCTCACACATTTGGGATCATAACGTTTGATCTGACATCATGACATCAATGATGTTATACCATATGACGCCGTCTAATGAAGGCAAATCAAACGCATGATGACCAAATGTTACCATTATAACTTATGGAAAAAAACCTTAATGCGGTGCATGCTATGGCGTCAATTGACGTCACGAGTATATAAATTAGTTCCATTACAAATCAATCTACTTCTATAGGCCACGTATACGTGAAACTAATATAAAAAGTGCTGACGTCGCAATAACATGATGCAACTGACTTCATATGAATAACATGAATGCAACTGACGTCACATGAATAATATGAATGCAATTGACGTCACTGGACGTCAAATAGACGCACACCATTGCAACCAACATCAGTGATATAAACTATTTCCGTAATTTACAAAACTTCCTAATATACAAATACCATGCGCAGCATGGTCAGTATAAACAAAATTGGTCGACATATGCGCAGCCTGATCACTGCCAACAAAATCAAATCAGTCGATACATATAGTCATACCATATCAATCAGAAGTCACATTTTTCATTCTTAGCCAAACAATTCTAAAATAAATATAATAAAATCTTACCGTTCTGGTCTAAACTCAGAATCTGGGCACAAAACAATATAACATCCTCAGTATAAGAATTAAACAGCCACGTCTAACTTTTCAATAAAAGATAGGCGTATAAATAGTATGCGTCTCACATTTAAATCATGGGACTCGTGCAGGTATTCACATTAAAATCATGCAACACGCTGTCCACAATCAAAAGACTCGTGCAGGTATTCACCTTAAAATCATGCAATACGCTGTCCACGAGAGGTATTCACAAACAACCCATGCATAACGTAGCCACAATTTCCGTAAATGTTTTATTACCACAGTTGCCCTAAAAACTGTAGCTCTACTGATTGAAAGGATTAAAATAATCTCGACGACATAGTGGACGATTAGATCCATTTCGTAACAATACCTAAGAATAAAGAATCATAGTTGCTCATAAGATGTACCATAATTATCTGGTAATGAAGCATACCTGCATTTATATTGCATCATACCAAGTAATGAAGAAGCATACCTGCACCTATGATGTACCATACCTGTAAATAAAGCATAGCTGTACCAATGAACTAATGATGTACCATACCATAGAATAAAGAAGCATAGCTGCTCATAAGATGTACCATAATTATCTGGTAATGAAGCATACCTGCATTTATAATGCACCATATCAAATAATGAAGAAGCATAACTGCACCTATGATGTACCATATCTGTAAATGAAGAAGCATAGCTGTACCACTGAACCAATGATATACCATACCTAAGAATAAAGAATCATAGCTGCACATAAGATGTACCATATCTGGTAATGAATAAATGTAGCTGCACTTAAATGGACCAAACCTACTTATGAAGCATATTTGGACCTATGATGTATCATAAGTGTTAATGAAGAAGCATAGCTGCACCTATGATGCTCCATACCTATTAATGAAAAAGCATAGCTGCACCTATGATGTTCCATACTTATTGATGAAGAAGCACAGCTGCATGTATGATTGATTAATTGATTGATTTGATGCTTGGCGTCCACGATAAACAGCTATGGTCATGTCGGGACGGTCAGTTAACCTAACCTCACTATTCCTGGGCAGGCTTAGACCTAAGCGGTTAACCAGTACTAAGTGCACATATTTTTGCTAGTAACTGACAACTGCCCTTCTTGAATCAGCGGAAAGAGAAACAAAAGAATGTGGCCAGACCGGGTATCGAACCCAGGGCCTCTGTCTTATGTCAAGTGCCAAAAGACGGCGCTACGCGGCCTGGCAGCTGCACATATGATGTACCATACCTATTAATAGAGAGAAGCAAAGCTATAGTGCATTAAACCTGTTAGTGATGAAGCAATCCTGCATCTATAATGAACCATACATGTATAGCAAGAAGGATACCTGCACCTATGATAAACCATACCTGTTTACGAAGAAACATTGCTGCATCTATGCTGTACCATAAAGGTTACTGAAGAAGCATGGTTGCAACTGTGATGTACAATACCTATTGATGAAGAAACAAAGCTGCACCTATGATTTACCATAACTACATACAGAGAAGAGTACCTGCAGCTATGATGCAGTTTACCTGTTAATCATGAACCAAAGCTGTATCTATAATGTCCCATATATTTATTTATGAAGAAACAACTTGCCTATATGATGTACCATATTTGTTATGGAAGAAGCAAAGCTACACCTATGATATACCAAAATTGTTAATGAAGGAGCAAAGCTGCATTTATAATGTACCATACAAAGTAATGAAGAAGCATAGCTGCATCTATGATTTACCATACCTGTTAATGAAGATGCATAGCTGCACCAATAATGTACCATACCTGTAAATGAAGAAGCCTAGTTGCACCCAAGATGTACCATAACTTTTAATGAAGCATAGCTACACTTGTGATGTATCATACTTGTTAATGAAGAAGCACAGCTGCACCTATGATTATCAATACAGAAGAGTAGCTGCAGCTATGATGCATTATACCTGATAATGACAAAAAAAAGCTGCATCTCTCAAGTTCAGTATATTTATCTAATGAAAGTACAAACTGCCTATATGATGTTCCATACTTGTTATGGAAGAAGAACTGCTGCACCTATGATGTACCATAACTGTTTATGAAGAAACAAAGCTACATTTATGATATATCATACCTAGAAATGAAAAAGCATAGCTGCACCAATGATGTACCATACCTGTTAATGAAGAAGCATAGCTGCACCAATGCACTTGCACCAATGATGTACCATACCTGTTAATGAAGAAGCATAGCTGCACCAATGCACTTGCACCAATGATGTACCATACCTGTTAATGAAGAAGTATTGCTGCACTTTAGATGAGCCATATCAGAAATCAGCCTACTAAAGAAAAAGCATAGCTGGATCTATGATGTACCATATTCATTATGAAAAGGCAAAGCTTCACCTTTTATGTACCATACCTACTGATGAAGAATCACAGCTGCACCTATGATGTACAACACCTATTAATAGAAAAGAGGAGCTGCAATTATGATGCATCATACCTGTTACTGAAGAAGCATAGCTGCACCTTTGGTGTACCATACCTGTAAATGAAGAAGTATGGATATAACTGCACCTAAGATTTACCATATCTTTTAATGAAGAAGCATAGCTGCACCTGTGATATATCATACCTACTGAAGAAGAATGGCTGCACACCTGATGTACCGAACCTATGAATGAAGAAGCACAGCTGCACCTGTGATGTACCATACCTAATTATGGAGGATTGCTACACCTGTGATGTAACATACTGTTATTGAACATATCTGCACATATGATGTACCAAACCTATTGATGAAGAAGCATAGCTGCACCTATGAGATCTATTCTATTCTATCCCATAACCTTACTAGGTCTTTGGGGCACCACAGACGACTTCAAAACAATCCCCTTCCACCTTGTCCTGTTTTCAGCTGCCCTAGCTGAGCTGGCAAAATCCATCCCAATCCATTCTTTAATATTGTCTTTCCACCTCTTCTTCTGTTTACCTCTTCTTCTTTTTCCTTTCACTGTGCCCTGTAAAATTGTCTTTGATAAACCAGAAGACGTTGAGACGTGGCCAAACCACTTAGTTTCCGTTTTTTGACCAGCGCCAGGAGTTCACCATAGTCTCCAGTGGCTGCTTGGATCTTTCTGCAAACCTCCTCATTGGTTATATGGTCCTTGTACAAAATGTTCAGTAACCTTTAGTAGCATCTCATCTCAAAGGCCTACATTCTTTTCTCTAACTACTGTCAAGGTCCACGATTCACAGGCATACAGAAATATGGAAATGACAAGGGAGCGCATAAGTTTCACCTTTGATTCAAGAGATATGTTGTTATCTTTCCAAATCGGTTTCAGCTTGGTAAGAGCTGAAGTGGCTTGTGCAATCCTTGAAAGAACCTCCTGTTTTGAGCTATCATCTGAGAAAACTGCTCCAAGCTATTTGAAGCTTGTTACAGTACCCAGCCTCTGCCCATGTACCTTGATCTCCCTCTGGATGCCAACTGCACTGTTTGTCATCAGTTTGGTCTTCTCAGCACTGATCTCTATCTTATACCTTGTGCAGGTTTGGTCGAGACTTTCAACTAGGGCTTCTAGTTCCTGCTCTTCCTCAGCTAGAGCATCTATGTCATCGGCAAACCGCAGATTGGTAATATTTCTGCCGCATATGCTAACCTTTCCGTCATGTTCTTCCAGAGCATCAGACATGATCCGTTCGAGAAAAATATTGAAGAGGGTCTGTGACAAAAGACATCCTTGTCTTACTCCAACTGTTGTTCTGAACCATTCTCCTGTGCTGCCATTCATCATGACTGCACTTGTAGCCTTGTGGTATAGCTGCTCAATGGTGCGAACTAGATTTGCACTGATATTGTACTTCCGCATGGTGGCCCATAAGGCTGCATGCCAAACCCTGTGAAAGGCTTTTTTGAAATCAATGAAGACATGGTACAGATTCTGCTGATGTCGGAGATACTTTTCACACAGGATTCTAAGGTTGAAGACCTGTTCTGTGGTGCTCCTTCCGGCTCGGAACCCAGCCTGTTTTTCAGCAATTATCTCTTCAGCTTGTGATTTAGGCCTGTTCAAGATGACTTTCAACATGACATTGCTGACCTATGAGATACAATACTGCTAATGAAGAAACATAGATCCACCTATGATGTATTGGATCTCTTTTAACGATGAATCATAGCTGCCCTTTCTAATTATGACGTACCATACCGATTAATGGTACCATACCTATTCATGAAGAAGCATAACTGCACCTATGAGGTACCTTACCTGTAAATGAAGAAATACTGGTATATCTGCAACAGGGTTCTCACTTGACTTTAAAGAGGAGTCAGGAACTCCTTTTCCAAAAATATGAGGACTATTAGTATTTTGCAGAATGTGATGGAAAAGAAAATCTACGGAATAAATCACATTGTTTATTTTTAAGACTGACAAGGGAGATTATCATTGCACTTTATTCCGTAAAATAATACACATATTTTGCAACCACTTTATTATAATAATCAAGTAACTAAATTAGAAACCAAAGAGAGAAGTCCCAACTGAAAAGTAGGAGTACCATCCTGAGCAAGAGGGCCATGAGGCCCTGAATCGCTCACCTGGGTAATTGGCAAGGTGGCTTTTTCTTATCATGTCTGAAATTGTCAAAATATAAGTCTTGGGTCAAAAGTCAAAGAATGACCATGACCGCTTGTACTCATAAATCTTCATGTACTCATCAAGACAACCATATATACCATTTTTAGGCCAAAATCTTCAAAACTTTCCACCAAATCTTATGTTCTAGCATTTTCCCATATTTGACCATGCCGCAAAAAAGGTCAGGGTAAACCCAAGGTCACCATTTGAACACTCTTGGTGGTACTCTAGTACTCCATGCTACTTACCAAGTTTCAAGGCCATAGGTGTATTGGTTCTGGAGAAGAAAAATATTAAAGATTTATACCATAAGTGGTAATGGCGGCCATGTTGGTCATGTGACATGGACTGTTTGAACAAATTTTTATTCAATCAACCCCTGGAGGCTCTATATGAAATGTGTTTACAATTGGCCCTTTGACTTTTGAGGAAATGGTTACGAATATCAAAATATGAGCGATCTGGATCAAAGGTCAAGAAATGACCTTGACCTCTTGTACTCATAATTCTTCATGACCTCATTAAGACAACTGTATATACCAATTTTTAGGCCAAAATCTTCAAAACTTTCCATGAAATCTTATGTTCTAGGATTTTCCCGTATTTGACCTTGCCGTAAAAAAGGTCAAGGTCAACACAAGGTCATAATTTGAATTATCTTGATAGTACTCAAGTACCCAATGCTACATACCAAGTCTCAAGGCCATAGGTTAATTGGTTCTGGCGAAGAAGGTTTTAAAGGTTTTTACCATATATGGGCATAGTGGCCATGTTGGTTGTTAGAAATTTTTTTCATTCCCTCAACCCCTGGAGGCTCTATATTAGATTTGGTCACAATTGGCCCAGTGTTTTTTGAGGAGATTGTTTGAAATTGTCAAAATATGAGAGTACTGGGTCAAAGGTCAAAGAATGACCTTGACCTCTTGTACTCACAAATCTTCATGTACTCATTAAGATGACTGTATATACCAATTTTTAGGCTAAAATCTTCAAAACTTATCATGAAATCTCATGTTCTAGCATTTTCCCAAATTTGACCTTGCCGTAAAAAAGGTCAAGGTCAACACAAGGTCATAATTTGAACAATCTTGATAGTACTCAAGTACCCAATGCTACATATCAAAACGCAAGGCCATCGGTCAACTGGTTCTGGAGAAGAAGATTTTTAAAGGTTTTTACCATATAAGGGCGTGGTGGCCATGTTGGTCATGTGACCTGGACGGTATGAATAAATTTTTGTTCCCTCAACCCCTGCAGGCTTAATATGAAATTTGGTTTCAATTGGCTAAGTGGCTTTTGAGTAGATTGTTAGAACTTGTCAAAATATAAGAGTTCAGGGTCAAAGGTCAAAGAATGACCTTGACCTCTTATACTCGTAAATCTTCATGTAGTCATTAAGATGACTGTAGATACCAATTTTTAGCCTAAAATCTTCAACAGTTTCCAAGATATCTTATGTTGTAGCATCTTGCCATATAAAAGCATAAGGAAGCAAATTTGACCTTACCGTAAAAAAGGTCAAGGTCAACCCAAGGTCATAATTTGAACAATCTTGGTAGTACTCGCGTACCCGATGCTACATACCAAGTTTCAAGGCCATCGGCCTATTGGTTCTGGAGAAGAAGATTTTTTCAGGTTTTTACCATATATGGGCATGGCGGCCATGTTGGTCATGTGACCAGGACCGTTTGAACAACTTTTCGTTCCTAAGGTCCCAGGAGGCTCTATATGAAATTTGATTACAATTGGCCCAGCGGTTTCAGAGGAGAAGTCGTTTGAAATTGTGGACGGACGGACGACGGACGGACGGACGACGGAGCCTTATCATCCTATAAGCTCCCCCGGAGCCGCTGGCTCAGGTGAGCTAAAAAGTGGAATCCCATAGATTTCAACCTGAAATTTCACCCTAAAAGCCTTTAATAAAGCTCTTGTCTAGTAAGAAGCTTGTGTTACATTGACTTAACATGATATTGTCCCCATGCCAAAGGGCAGGGTGCAAAAGACAAAAAAGGCTCAAATATGATGAGGAAAGGGCAAAATTATTGCATTTGGACATGAACTAATAATGTTTTAAAAATGAAAGTTATGACATTTAGTAATACTTCCAAGCACCTATGATGTACCTTACCTGTAAATGAAGAAATACCAGTGTAGCTGCAGCCTGCACCTATAATGTAATAATTCTTGTAATGAAGAAGCAAACCTGCACCTATGGTATACCATACCTGAAAATGAAGGATATAGCTGCAACTTTGATGTACCATACCTATAAATGAAGAAACAAAAATTTAACATTGCTGCACATGAAGAAACATAGCTGTACTTATGATGTACCATACCTGTGAATGAAGAAGCATAACTGCATCTATGATGTACCATACCTGTGAATGAAGAAGCATAACTGCATCTATGATGTACCATACCTGTAAATGAAGAAGCATAACTGCATCTATGATGTACCATACCTGTAAATGAAGAAGCATAACTGCATCTATGATGTACCATACCTGTAAATGAAGAAGCATAACTGCATCTATGATGTACAATACATATTAATGAAGAAGCATAGCTGCATCTATGATGTACTATACATGTGAATGAAGAAGCATAAGTGCATCTATGATGTACCATACCTGTGAACGAAGAAGCATAACTGCATCTATGATGTACCATACCTGTGAATGAAGAAGCATAAATGCATCTATGATGTACCATACCTGTAAATGAAGAAGCATAACTGCATCTATGATGTACCATACATGTGAATGAAGAAGCATAACTGCATCTATGATGTACTATACATATTAATGAAGAAGCATAACTGCATCTATGATGTACTATACCTGTGAATGAAGAAGCATAACTGCATCTATGATGTACTATACCTGTCAATGAAGAAGCATAACTGCATCTATGATGTACAATACATATTAATGAAGAAGCATAGCTGCTGCACCTATGATGTACCATAAAGTCAAATAAGCTCATGTTGTCACCTAGTTAGGGATCACCTGTCATACCTGTAAAAAACAGAAGCATATAGCTGCCTCTATGATGTACCATCCCTGTAAATGAAGAAGCATTGCTGCATCTATGATGTACAATATCTATTAATGAAGAAGCATAACTGCACCTTTGTTGTACCATACAGTCAAATGTGCTGATATTGTCACCTCTAGTTAGGGATCACCTGTCTTAAGCAGCCTCATTTTCTGCATCCCTTTAACCAAACTTATAATAGTCCAAAGGCACCTGTATTAAGTGTATTCTGTCTTAAGAGCCAATTTTTGTTCTTCCCTTGGGTGACCCTTCAGACAGATTTGACTGTACCTGTTGATGAAGAATCATAGCTGACCTATGATGTACCTTACCGTCAAACTGGCTCATGTGGTCACCTCTAGTAAGGGATCATTCTATCTGTACCTTGTAATGAATGCTGTTATAAGGGGGCTTGACTATGATACATAATTGGTAAAGGTAAATTATGCATTTTCAGGTGAAGCAACTCTGCAACAGTGATGTGCTATACTCATTGATGAAAGTGTCTGTCTGCAACTTCTGATGTACCATGCAGCAAGGTGTAATTGTCCTGAAAGTATTTTTCAGTACTCCTCTTTTTCACCCCTGGTTAACTATGTATATATACAAGGGCTGTTACGAAACGAAAAAGAGCTGTTATGAAATGAAAAAAGAGTCATAGTTACCAAAGGACCTGGTGACCAGGTCGTTTGGTAACTATGACTCTTTTTCGTTTCGTAACAGCTCTTTTTCGTGTCATAACATCCTTGAAAACATAGTTAATCAGGTATGTTTTTGGTGCACTGTTGAAGGACAGAGATTGATATTAGTATAGAGGGACCACTGCATGTGACCCACTGGCTTTCAGACTCATGATCTTGTGTATATATAGACAAAAAATATTTTCTCAAATAAATGTAGCAACCTAGCCCTATATCTTTGACCTGCATCATTTAAGTGGGGTAATGGTTACAAAAGTAAGCAACAGTTATAATTTTCATTTTTTTTTAGGTCATTAGTTTAATTTTTATGTGAATCTGAAAACAACATTATGCCCTAGTAACGTCACCTACCGTACTTACCCCAAATACTGGGACAGCAGTGCATGAGGAAACTGAGATCAGAGCAGTCTAGCTAATCCATGTCGGCACTCATGTTTGCCATGCAGCCATCAACTTTCTTTATTGCCCAGCCCCTGATCCAGGAGCTGGGCTTTGGGCTTCAACCCCGCCATCTGGGCTTCTGTGCTATGTATAATATGTAGGCCTCCAGAGAGATAATTCATCCATGTGATAAAATTTATCCATGTGACAAGATTTAAATATATGTTGTGACAGCTCATTAGAATTGCATTCTAATGAGATGTCACAACATATAATTCAAGGCAAAACAGACATTATAAAAAATTCTCATCAAATTGATACCTAATCATGTAATACATTTTTTTCAAGCTTCCCCCTCCCCCAAAACACACACACACACATACATCTCGGCAACTGCCAGCCCCAATAGTTATCCAGACCCCCACCAGAATGTGGTGGTCTGGATCTGGGCCTGTTGTCTGATAGTTAAAAGTAAAATGAACTTTTTTAAAGTTCAGAAGAATTGCAGTAGATCCTCTTTACAACAGCATTTTGTTCCCAAACATTTAAACTATATATTTTGAAAAACTAGAAAATGTATTCATGAAACAATATGCCCCGAACCATATGCTTGCCTCTAAAGGAGATTCATCCAATAATGTATAAGTCAGAAACAGGTATTAATAGGTTCGTCTACATCTTAATCTGTAACTGTATGCCAAATATAAAGAATCTAGCTTAAGAGATTCTTCAGATATTTTGTTCACAAGCTAGTGGTTCCTTTACAAAATGCCTATGTCTGAAAAAGGGGAGTAACTCAATCAAAGATTTATGAAATATGCTCAAAAGTTGTTCAGACCATATCAGACGACAGAAAGAAGCTATGTATGGATTCTGCTGACCCTCAGAATCGTTCTGAGTGGAGAGGACGCCTTCAAAGAAACTTGTCAAACAAGCCCAACCCTCGGTAGAGGAAAACAAGGCTTTAAAATGGATATGATGATATGATGATATACACCTTAGTCCAAACCTGCATGCCAAATATAAGGATCCTAGCTTATGCGGTTCTTCAGATATTTTGTTCACAAGTTTGTACCTCTACAAAATGCCTATGTCGAAAAAAGGGGACAACTGAAAATTTATGAAATAGGCTCAAAAGTTAATCAAGTCATCCACACCTTGGCTTGTAACTGTATGCCAAGTACAAAGATCATAGCTTAAGGGGTCTTCAGATATTTTGTTCACAAGCTTGTTTCTATACAAAATGCATATGTTCGAAAAAGAGGAATAACTCAATCAAAAATTTAATGCTCAAAAGTTAATCAATTCATCTACACCTTGATCTGTAACTGTATGCCAAATAAAAACAAGTTTTGTCAGAAGACAATAAAGAGCGACTTTGCGGGAGCTTGACTTTAACAAGGGCAAGTTTAACATGGACAATACTGGCCAAGTGAAATGAGATCAACTGCAGTGTCAGAATAAACAGTTCTCCTAAGAATAATTTAAAACTCTAAAATATTCCCAAAGATATGGCAATATCAATGAACAGTGTAATATAGGTCATGAGGTCAATCACTGTATCTGAATGTACCAATTTGCACTAAGTATAACAAAAGTCAATAAAATAGTTTCAGAGATATTGGCTTAAATCACTGGACCATGAAATATAGGTCACACTGACCTACAATTAGTATGAGGTCACTCACAGTGTCAGCCCACACCCAAAACCCAAGTATAATGCAAATCCATATCATATTAAAGTGTTAAAAAATGATGCAAAATCACTGGACCATGGAATACAGGCCACTCTGACCTTCAACTATGACATCATTCATAGTGTTAGCTCAAACCATTTAACTAAGTATTATGCAAATCCATAAAATAGTGATAGAAATACAAGGCAAAATCACTGGACCATGAAATAGGGGAAAATGATGCAAAATCACTGGACCATGGAATACAGGCCACTCTGACCTTCAACTATGACATCATTCATAGTGTTAGCTCAAACCATTTAACTAAGTATTATGCAAATCCATAAAATAGTGATAGAAATACAAGGCAAAATCACTGGACCATGAAATAGGGGAAAATGATGCAAAATCACTGGACCATGGAATACAGGCCACTCTGACCTTCAACTATGACATCATTCATAGTGTTAGCTCAAACCATTTAACTAAGTATTATGCAAATCCATAAAATAGTGATAGAAATACAAGGCAAAATCACTGGACCATGAAATAGGGGTCACACTGAGCTACCTCAGTATGAGGTCACATGCAGTGTTAGCCCAAACCATTAACCAAAGTATAAGGTTAATCCATGAAACAGAGTTAGAAAGATGAGGCAAAATCACTGGACCATGAAATGTAGGTCACTGTGACCTACTGTTAGTTTGAGGTCAAACATCCAGTCATACTGAGTCATTATCTAAAGCAATCATGTTTGAACATCTAATAGTCTTCAAGAAATAAGGCAAAACCACTGGACCATTAAATATAGGTCACAGTTAGTCCCGATCCTCTGACGTTACGTTTCGCTTCCAGATGTAGCTATGTTGTAAGAAGCTACAGAGGGCCCTGTGTACAGATCTAAGGTCACAGTGAGTTATGAAATACTACGCAATTAAAAAACTTTCACCCAACCTTAAGATCACTGACAGGGGTGAAGTGGTACTCACTGAAACTTTAGACTGATATCTTAGTAGCCTACAGCACAAGTATCAAAAGAATACATACATGGGTTAAGGAGATATGGGTTTTTAAAAAATTTACCAAATGGCGAATATAGAAAACACCCCAAATTCCTAAGTCCATGACCTTGATCCCAAGGTCACTGAGCCAGGTAGGGGTGGTATTCCATATACCTTTGGACCAATATCTAACTACAGTGCATGTATCAAATGAGTACATTCATGGATTAAGGAGATATATAGGTCTTTAAAATACTTTGACAAAAACATCTAGTGGGATGCTGATGCTAACGCCAGGGTGACAACAATATCTCTTCCTGAACTTTCTTTCAGGTGAGCTAAAAGGTCAAGGTCAACCCAAGGTCATCATTTGAACAATCTTGGTAGTACTCAAGTACCCAAAGCCACATACCAAGTTTCAAGGCCATCAGACTATCGGTTCTGGAGAAGATTTTTGAAGGTTTAACCATATATGAGCATTTGCCATGTTGGTCATGTGACCTAGACCATTTGACCAATATTTTGTTCCCACAAGCCCTGGAGGCTCTATTTGAAATTTGGCACAGTAGTTTCAGACAGAAGTCGTTTGAAATTGTGGACACAAACAGACAATGACAGAGCCTGCCTATACTATTAGCTCCTCCACAGCCTTTGGCTCAGGTGAGCTAAAAATTCTGCATTTTATCACATCTTCCTAAACCATTTATGTCCAGTGAACTCTTCTATTCTTATTGAATAAGTCCATATGTCAAATAAGGATCTGGGGCCATATTTATAAAACAACTTAAGTTGTTGCTATGCTGTTGCTAAGGCGAAATTTCGATGAAGGAGATTCCCTACAACTATGAAATTGGCTCTGGAGGAACAGTCTGAAATCTCTGATCAGAGTCTACACTGTTTGCCATTCCATCTGCATCTTTTGGATGCTTTACTGCATTGTAAAACTAAACACACCATTTTTTTAAGGCAATTATGGTAAATTTTTAGGTGTCCCAATTTTTTGAATTTTTACGGTGAGCCAACATCAAAGAGAGGCTCTGATCAGACTCCAGACAGATCAGACTGCGCAAATATGTGCAGGCTGACCTGGGCCTTTTTGCTGTTGGCAGTCTTTTTTGAGTGTCATGGCTCAAATATCACACTTAACCACCTACTGTTTCATCATAATTTGATGTAATGAAAGCAGTTTTACCTAAATTATTTTATAAAGTGCAGGTTAAGTGCTAGTTGGTGCAGACAGGCCACCGAAAAATCACTTTCAGTGCAGCTAGGCCCAGCACTTAGCAAATACCTGCTGAAAATCCAGGCTACATCAGTACCAGCTGGTCACTGTTATGAACACACAGGTACTGTCTGGGACAGATTAGGGCAAATCTGAAAGTACCTTAACTCTTTAAGCCCCAGTGACGAAATTAAAACAAAATTGCAAACAGCGTAGATCCTGATGAGGCAGCTCATAATGAGCCGCCTCATCTAAATCTACACTGTTTGCCTTCTAGTCTTTGAATTCTCAATATGAAATGTCTTCGACAAGGCATTTTTAATTATTGCAGACGTAAATTTTGTCGTCTGCTTTTTGGTGCTCAAAGAGTAAATTGTGATGTAACAGATGCATGCAGGAATCTCAAGGTTTATGTAAAAGAATGTCTAGGATTTTAAAAAAGTTACATGTAAATAATGTCATTTTGACATTAAGGAACAGGCTTTTCCACAATTTTTTTAAAGGGAGATAACTTTTATGACCTGTTTACTTCCCTTGATGTGGAAGCTCTTCTTAAAGAAAACAATTTTCTCCTACAGGAACTAAGTCTCCATTAAAAAAGGGAGATAGGAGAGGAACTAAATAAGCAATGTGCTTTCGTTCTAAACCTAAAATCATGTTGTATTGTATATACATGTTGTGAAAAACTTAAATAAATATGTTTAAACCAAAAAGGGAGATAAAAAAGAGAAAATAGCAGAGTTGCTTCCCCTCAAAAAGTACCTATTTATCTTAAGGTATAATTACTACAATAATCATAAGAGAGGTCAACCCAACAACAGTCACCTTCATATAATTGCCAGTTTCTTGATTATCCCAAAGCATGTATTTTATATGCCACGTTCACTCTATCAAATGCCCCAGGGCATTGCATTTTACACAAAGGGGGCATTTGGAGCTTGAAGAGTTACAGATTGATCCCCCTTCAACAAAACCCTCCCAACAAACAGTATTAAGGGGCCCCCATTAAGTGATTTAACCATGTAAGAATTCTAACTGCATTTTGTCTTCACCAAAATAGGTGACAGTTGCATGAAACATGTTACGACAATGATGATACGAATATAACCAGGTAGATAACATATAAACTACACAATAAATGCTGATTTGATGACAGGAATGTTATATTTTTGGCATGTCAGTATGACGTAAGGGGAGGGGGTGTCTATTAGAGCAGGGGTGTTTGTAAGGAATAATACAGTATAAATGCTTCTGAACTGCAGGGAAAATCCATTTGTCCAGAATGAATGCATAACTGTATACATGGAACTCTATGCAGGGCAATTTATACAAAATACTACCCTCCATATAACTTATTAAACTTGCACTTAAGTTTTGAGTCCCATGGGTGTCTGCAGCTGAAGTTTGTTTGCACTGGAATATATGTTTTATGGTATAAGACACCATAACCTTCACCCATTTATTTCACTTGTTTGGACTCTTCCATTTATAACCTTACTGGTACATCGCTAAAAAGGCAGACGACAAAATTTACATCTGCAGAAGTTCATAAAATGTTTTGGCAAAGCTGTATCATATTCAGAATTTGAAGACCACAGGGCAAACAGTGAGCTGCCCCATCTGGATCTATGCTGTGGCAAATTCAGCTAATTTCAATTCTGGTGCAAATTTGAACAAGACTTTCTTTTCTGGATAGCTGCATCTTCAAAATCCAAGGATATTAAGTCCATTTTTTTTGCTTACAATGTGGACTTAGTATTCTTGGCTTGCTTATACGGTGTGGCTGAATCAATCTTAATTAGTAGGGATTCATCTGAGATGCCAAGTTGCGCTGTTATTGTAAATAAAGTTCTTTGACACTTGAAGAGCCACAAATGATAATAGCTGAATTTGCAAATAGCCTAGATCCAGACGAGGAAGCTTGTAATGATCTGGGTCTGCTATGTTTGTGCAAAACTATGGGACCGACCATTTGATATTCTGGGGGGGGCCTGGTATTCTTGATGGAGACACAACATTTTATTTCACTGGCCTCTGGAAACAATTTCTTTTTTTTTCACCTTGTGGAAGCTAATTTATTTTTTTTACAAACTAACTCAAACAGGTTATTTTTTTTTTATCTTATAGCTGCACTATCAGATCCTTGTTTACTTGATCTTAATATCCTTTTATTTTACCCACATCAGTATTTTTTACACCTTTTTTTCTCACAAAAAGAACATGGTGCTGTCTTTAACCAGGCGAAGGGCATGGCTTAGCTTGCTTTTGCAAACCAGTGCCTGGGACATGTTACCCTTTTCATCTAAGGAACAGAAACAAACATTTCTTATGAGTTTGGCAAAAAATTAGGCCTTAAATTTGGTATATTTTGGCCAAAATTTAGGGCTATTTTGGCAAAGTTTTAGGGCTAACATTAGGAATATAATTTTTTTTTCTATCCCAATATATGCCCAAACATGCTTTATTCGTCCTTTAGAAAGTTTGATAAATACTTACCGATAGTCACATTATACATGAATGGCAATTAATAAAATGGCTGAAAGTTATGTGCTAAGAAGTTAAGAAAGGGGGGTCTGGGGGGCGTTGCCCCCCAGAAGCTAAAGTAATTTCCCAATTTCAATGGCAATTTTAAGACTGGAAACAAGAGAAAAACTAGGAACGATGATAAAAATAAGGGTTTTTATATTGGGACTTTTGCCTTTGAGAGTGTTTATTTTGCCATAATGGTTTTGTCTCCCATAAGCTAGTGACTCTTTTGCAATTCAGTTTTAGTGGAAACATTTACTTTGTAATGTGGCAGATCAATGATACATGTATGTGAATGTTGTATAGGATTTTTTTGTAAATGTATGCACATGCGGGCCTGCTGGTGTAAACCAATTGTAGATAATATTAAAATATAACTATAAATATGGGGGTCTGGGGGCGCAGCCCCCAGAAGCCAGAGAGATTATAAAAACTCAATTCCAATGGAATTGTCTGCAGACTATATTTTTTTTTTGAAATTTTGGGTGGAGACAGGTTATTTTTTTCTCTTACTTTTGAAGCCAGATTATTTTTTTGAACCCCCTTATGAGCCAGGTTATTTTTTTCTTGCATATCCAAAGACAGGGAATTTTTTTGATAAATATACCAGGCCCCCCCCAGAATATCAAATGGTCGGTCCCTATCTGTCCAAATACACAGAATTTTTACATATATCTGTATATAGTCTAGTCTAACTCATGAACTCCATGGTGCTTCCACAGAAGACTTTAGAAAGTGATCTTTCTCCACCTGGTCCTTTTATAAGCTGCTCTAGTTGTACTGGCTAAGTCTGTCCTATAGTTTTCCCATCTCTTCTGTTTATTTCTTCTTGTTCTATCCACTATTCTTGTTTGTCCTTTACAATTGTCTTCCCTGTGCCAAAAGACCTTTATTGTCATGTAGCCAAACCACCTCCAGCTTCCACTTCTTGACTGTCACGTCACGAGTCCATGTATTTCAGTTACTAAATGAGCCATGACACAACAAAATAAACAAAGTGGCATGTGCACCCACCAAAGACTCAGATCAGCCTGGGCAGCCACCCAGTCTGATCAGATTCTTTGCTGTGCACTTAAAGCCTAGCTATGGGTCGAAGCTAGCTTCATGTGGACAGCAAAGACTCTGATCAGACTGGTATTTTACAGCTTTTTGGGCAATATCACTTTCATTATGATGTCACAGAGTCTATTATGGTAAAAGCTGAATACCATATTAATCCTTATAAATGCCCTGCTCTAATACTTTTCCAAAAATAATTGTCATACTAACTTGCATGAATTCCGTTTTGCTTCTCTTGATGTAAATGTAAACTTTATTTATTTTACATAAGATAAGATCTTGATAAGATCACTCTTTGAAATGAGGTCTATACTCTTAGAGAAAATAATTTTTTCCTATTGGGGCAAAGTCTTTCCTTCAAGAGTTGACCCCTACTGAGAAGGAAGGCAAAAAATAGTAGTTGCTTCCTCTAAAAGTATACCCATCCATGTTTATACTGTTTATCAGATGTATTTTGGCGGTGGCTGATTTACTACACTTAAGGCTGTAAAGTCCCCCTTTCTTACACAACATCCACAGGGAGTTTAATAAGATTAATATGGTATTGGATGTACATCTTTGGTTTGTTTCATTGCCATCATGGACAACAGTCTGATCAGGAACTGTTTGCTAATAGTGAAGAGTGAAACCAGTTCATGAACCCAAACAGTCTAGAAACAGCTTTTGTTTTTTATGCACTGATTCCTCAGGGCTCACTTTATGGTCATCGATTCCTCATGGTTCAGCTATTGTGTGCTCAAACAGAAAGGTTCTGATCAGCCTGTGCAGATGTGCTGCCTGATACAAACATATGGTGTTCCCAAATGAGTTACGTTAAAATAGTTTCGATAAATATGGAACAGATACGTACTTATCCCTTATTTAAGATTGACCACTGCAAAAGTTTTGTTTCATGTATTGGTATCACATTCTAAAACCTTAAATTGGAATGGAATGGATGAGATAACCTCCATTCTGTTATCTACAGTTCCCTCACATAGACAGGATTATGGTACTCTTGCAGGGAGCAAGTTCTTTCCTTTAAGACTGCCCTCCTAATTCCTTGGAAAGAAATGAAGATTTTCTCTGCCAGTGTCTTCGTTAATCATGTATCAATCCCCTTATTTCAGACTTTTTGTTTTTTTGACAGGGTTTATGCTGCAAAGATTCAATGTAAACCACAAAAGCACCTAAAATTCTGAAATGGTTCACTGATACATGAGAAGAAATGAGCCACGTCACGAGAAAACCAACAAAGTGGTTGTGTGCCAAGCGCAGACTCAGATCAGCCTGGGCATCCGCCCAGTCTGATTGGAGTCTTAGCTGTCCGCATGGAGGTGGCTTAGACCCTTAGCTACCCTTTAATCACTTACGGAAGTGTCTGCTCAGCCTAGGCAGGTGTCCAGGCTGATCCGAGTGTGCGCTAGGCGCACAACCACTTTGTTGGTTTTGTGGTGTCGCGGCTCAAATGTATTTTTTTATTAAACATACAGGTATTTCCAGCCAATACTGAAGCTAGAAGCTAGATTTCATAAATTTATTCCAGTCTAAGACATATTCGGGGGTAAAATTCCATTCATGATACTTAGACAGATACATCATCTTTCTTCACTTAATTTAACACTTTAAGCACCAGTGACGAAAATAGCATAATTTGCAAACAGCCTAGATCCTGATGAGGCAGCTCATCATGAGCCACCTCATGTAGATCTACACTGTTTGCCCTCTAGTCTTTGAATTCTGAATATGAAATGTGTTTGACAAAGCATTTTTTGAATTTTTGCAGACGTAAATTTTGTCGTTTGCTTTTTGGTACTTAAAGAGTTAACATGTTGTAATGGTTTTGTATAATTAATTTTGTTGTTCAAATGTTTTTATGATCAACACTGAAGATGAGCAAGAACCGATGAATAATTAATGCCAATTAAGAAATAAATTTTTCCTTACTTGTGAATTATCACTGAAATACGCGTTGTTGGAGGGCAGATCACAAAATATTAGTTCACGACAGCGAAGCCGGAGTGAATTAATATCAGTATCTGCCCGTATATATTTGTATCAGCGATAATTTCAGGCAAGGAAAAATTATTTTGATTCTAAAATTATAAAGATTGAAATTGCAAGATTTTCCAAATGATTATTTTGAGGCGGATGTCAACAGAAATAACTGTTTACATCCAATGTAATCAAGGTGCAAAATTTGCACTGCAATGTTAGCAGCGTGATTTATCTAAAATATTCACATGCCACCACTTTCTATTTGCTCAATGGGGAAGTAATGTTATAATACATCATAGCTCTTTTTTTTCTTAAAGTAGTTCATGATTTTTGGTTTACTGTGTTTAAATGGCATAATTTCTGACTGGGCCAGTTGTGTTAGGTCACAAAAGTAACTAGGATAAAGTTTTAAATGGTTTATTTCTAAACTTAGAAATCTTTGCAAGCTGTGCCAAATGTTTTATAACATTTAAATAACATACGCAGTCCTATTTCTAAACTTAGAAATCAAGGTGTGCAGCAGTCTGTATTTTTTTTTTGTACCACATTCCTATTTCTAAACTTAGAAATAAAGCCGTGCAACAGTCTATATTTTTATTTTACCCAAAATGAACTGGTCTAATGGAAAAGTCAATATAAGATTTCAGGGATAAAAGAGTAACACCAAAGCTCTGCTTACTATTAAATGAAGGTAAAGTAATTTTAATTACAGTACCTATATACTATATGCTCCAGCCTATGGAATGTCCCTTGAGCCAAGGACCAGATAAAATTGTTATAGTTATTTGTTAACTAGCCTCTAATAGCATAAGAAAACTAAAAGCTCAAATACAGCTTGTAAAATCTCTAACATCAAACAGTTTGACCACTGTTTGGCAGCATGATGTCACTTAAGCAACAGTTACAGCTGCTTATCAGCCATCTATGTAAACAAACAATTCCATGCTGAAAAGTTCACCAGAATTTGAACTTGTAGGCTGTGGACAAAAGTGTATATACTGGCCTCTTAAAACCTCTCTCATTTTTTCTGCCATTTTTACACAGGAGAACATCTATTGTGACTTCATTTTGTTTTCCTGGACAAAATGAGGTCAACTCTTAAAGGAAAGAATTTGCTCATACAGGAGCAAATTCTTTTCTTTCAGTGTTGACCCTCACTGAAAAGGGAGGCTTAATGTAAATGGCAGAGTTGCTTCCCCTGAAAGTGTACCCAAACTACAATTATACTAAACCTACCAATACTTTGTCAAAAATGACCCAAGTGGAAAAATGGCAACCGAGCAGACCATGATAAGAATGTAGACCCTGATCAGACTGTTTCTTTGAAGCAGTATACCTTGTTCTAAATGGTCCCCTGCCTCTTTTCTGAAAATAATGTTATATGTTGTCATTGTGTTATTGTTTAACATCCACGATAAACAGCTATGGTCATGTCGGGACGGTCAGTTAACCTTACCACACTATTCCTGGGAAGGCTTAGACCTCCTAAGCGGTTAACCAGTACTAAGTGCACTTACTTTCACCAGTAACTGACAACTGCCCTTCTTGAATCAGTGGAAGGAGAATGAAAGTAAGTGGCCAGAAGGGTATAGAACCCCAGACCTCTGGCTTATACGTTAGGCGCCCTACCGATTGCACTACAAGGCCCAGCAAATAATGTTATAACTTGTATGAATTGTTTGCTTCTCTGGATGAGCAGAGCTCTTTGAAATGGGGTCTACTTTTAAAGGAAAGAATTTGCTACAAGAGGAGCAAATTCTTATCTTTCAGAGCTGACCCTTATTGAGAAGTGAGACAAGAAAATAGTAGAGTTGCTTCACCTGAAAGTATACTCATTCATTCCTAAATACTGTTTATTAGAGGATTTTTGGCGGTGGCTGATTAACTACACTTTAGGCTCAAGAAAATGCCCCCTTTCATAAAATGCAATGCCTCAGGGTGTTTAAACAGATTGATTTGGTAGCTGACAGGGGGGGGGGGGGGGGTAGGGGTTATTCAAATTAATGATAGTGGTACATCCTGATTCTTTATTCTTTTATTCTTTCTCCAGTGTTTTACTTCAGCTAACTAAGCATTCTTTACTGCATTACTGTATGTCTGGGATTTTGTGATTTTGGCAAGTCAATATAACATTATTTTGGAGTCAATATAACATTATTTTGGAAAAGAGGCAGGGGGGGGGGGTGTTATTACAACAGGGGTGTTCATGAGGATTAATACAGTAGTACATCTTTCTTTATTCTTGGAGCCTTGGTAGCCCAGTAGCTTAAGCACTGGCACACACTGATCTAGTGGTCCTGCGTTTCAGCCCCGCTGGAAGTGGAAATCTTTTCACCTGTAAATGGGGTTCCATTCCACAAAGCCTTTCATTATCACCCTTCCATTGTCCTGATGACTGATATACTGTTCAAAAGGATGTAATATTGCACACATTCCATCCATTTCTTTATTCTAGCATTTTTACTTCAGCTAACTATCCAAACGTTCTTTACTGCATTAAAGTGAATGGGTACACTTTCAGGGGAAGTAACTCTTCTGTTTTCATTTTTTGTTTCCCTCTTCAATGGCCCCCCATAAGCCATCTTAAAATTCAGTATTTTAGGGCAGCGTACAGGAATACCAATGCAAAAAGCGAGACCCAAATGAAACTGTTCATACAAACATTTGTAATATATCCCAGTAGGCCCACAGCCTTGAATCAACATTGAATAAACATTGATTCAACATTATAATGTTGAATCAACATTGTGTGCCCAGTGGGATGGTTTTATGACACATGAAAATATGGCAAATAGATCTATCAAAATTTGAAGATGGCAGAATCCATTAACACTTGAAGTGCCAGTGTTGAAAATAGCAGAATTGGCAAAACGTGTAGATCCTGATGAGGCGGCTAACAATGATCTACACTGTTTGCCCTTTAGTTTTTTAATTTCAATTTGATATAGCTTGGATGAAACATATTTTCAAATTTTTGCAGACGAAAATTTTGTTGTCTGCTTTTTGGCACTTATATAGGGTTAAATAACAATGATGTGTCCTAATACAGAATTATCTGCAAGGGCGTAGCTACCTATACGGCAAATACGCAAGTGCGTATTGAAATTTTGTCAAAATTGACAAAATTTCAAAACGCACCTGCATATTTGCATGCTGAAAATTTATAAATTAGACAAGATTTCAATACCAACTACCAAAGTGGCTGAAATACTAGCTTTCCCTTCAAGAAGTAGAGAATAAAACATGGTTGTGCGTATTATGAAATTGCCCCTAGTTACGCCCCTGGTCTGTACTAATTTCTGTCATTCTTCATGAAAAAATATGCTGTAACCCCTATCAGCCTTGTATGAATCATCAAAATGCTCTATCTTTTTAACCTATGACCTACAGAGACAGTAGTAAACAAGAGTTAGAACATCTTACTGCACTACTTTATTGCTCAGTCAGTCAGCTCAGGACGAGTCCAATACTGACATAAAGTAGGACACAAAATAGTTCTTTCCTTTGATCCTAACATCAACTATTAACGGAAACTAGTACACTTATGTTGTCTGACCCACGTCATCAAGTGGTCTATATATAACTTAACATTTTCTAACTAAGGAAAGTAGTTTTCATTCATCTTTTCTATGTCATTCACAAAAAGTCGGCTGGAAGAGTCCATTTACCAGGACTATTGATCATGGACTAGTCCATGATAAATTGGTTTGTACCAGCTGACACTGTTTTGAAAATAGCTGTTGGATAATAATAGATATAGCTAACAAATATAATCAATGAGCTTACATTTAGGTCACAAGAAAAAGAAACCTAACAAGATACACAAAGCAGCCGCACATTTTAGCACGAATAATATTTGAGCAAACTGACTTGAAAGATTGCGCATGGAGTTAGTAGGTAAATTATATGCAAACTGCATAGCGATGCAAGCCAACCTAGGTATATTTCTGAAGCTGGGGGATACTTTTTCACATATCAGGATTCATTCCTATAGTGTTGTTTGTACCAGAACTACTTTTTTGGCCGATTTACCTCCTTATAAGAAACCAGACATTTTGCACGCAGGCATACAGGATTTCAACATAAATTTAATTATTGGAGTCAATCTAACACTTGTTTAACATACTTTATAATATTTTTGCTGTACTAAAACTTTGCTAAAATCAGTTGTAATGGACGCAGCCATTTCCAAAATTTGGGAGGGGGGGTGGCAACAGCTATTCTAGGCAAAACAACTGTGCAGACCCTAATCAGATTGGCACTTTGGAGGAACAGTCTGTTCAGGGTCTACAATATTTGAGAGACAGTAAATGCACAAGATTCCATTATGAAAATCAGCAAATTAACCCACTAATGCTTAGTGGATTAATCTTTCTCACAAATTGTACAGATCCATTTTCAGTATTAGGCGTGTCTGATTTGATTTAAATCTGTATTTTTTTTTTTCCTAAAGAAATTTTTGACTTTTTGTCAAAAAAAACTATCATGTGACACATGTTTGGAAAGCCTGTCTGCAGGCATGTGTGAGTCAAAGACTGACTGTTCTAGGTTTTGGAAAGTGATTTTTCCCCTGTGTTATAACTGAAGAAATGCTATGCCATATACAGATACCAGCAGGCGCAAGCAATTGATTGATTGATTGATTTATTGCTTTACATCCACGGTAAACAACTATGGTCATGTCGGGACGATCAGTTAACCTAACCACACTATTCCTGGGCAGGCTTAGACCTCCCAAGCAGTTAACCAGTACTAAGTGCACATACTTTCCCCAGTAACTGACAACTGCCCTTCTAGAATCAGCGAAAGGAGAAACAAAAGTATGTGGCCAGACCGGGTATTGAACCAAGGACCTCGGACTTATGAGTCAGGTGCCCTACCGATTGTGCTACGCGGCCTGGCAGGTGTAAGCAAACAGTGCAGTACAAGATCAGCCTGCTCCATCTGCTCTAAAAGGAGCAGTCTGATCATTAAACAGCTCTAGATAAGAGGCAGTAAATTTTGATGATAATTAGAGAGAACTTTTGTTAATTCTGCATAAAACCATACGATGTGAGCCCTCATCTGAACCATCTTGTTGGGATGGTTCAGATGAGGGGTCACATCATATGATCTCAATGAGTAATAAGAAAAATTATAAGAAAAGTTATCCCCAAAGATCATCATATACTCCCTCTTATCTAGAGCTCTGTGATCAAGGTTTACACTGTTTCATTTCATCTGCATCTTTTGGATTTTAACGAACATTACAGTAACAATTTTGGGTGTCCTAATGGTCTGAAATTTTACAGTATGCTTAATTGCTGGTACCAATATCAAAATCGCCTTTCGGTGAATCTTTTAATGGCAGCAGTCTGGGGCAAGTTTTTCTTTGAAGAGAAAAAATAAACATGACTGTAATGTGCCTAAATTTTGGGACACCTAACAATATTTAATTTTCCATTTGGGACAAATGGAAAATTTATTATTTTAGGTGTCCCAGTACTTAAGCACATTACGGGTACAAACTTGGTCATACACTTTCTACACTTATAGTCAAGTGGATGCATTTTTTTCTCACCAATTTAAAAAGAGCATCTCTGCACTAACCAAAAACATCAAACTGCACTGACATGTCTCTATCAGCACTCGTTCGGCCAATTTACTCACTAGTGCTTCAATTCTTTTGCACTGAAAACTGATAACAGAATGTTGGTTAATAAATATTGTCTGACAGAGAATCAATGGAACTAAATCGGTCAGATTTAAGGGAAAAAAATCACCAACACAGAAATTGGTTTAAGTTGCTGACTTGAGAAAAGAAAGAAAAAAAAACCCAAACAAACAAAACATAAAAATCTATAAATCCCACTTATTATTTTCTTCATTTGGAGCCAATTAATAATAATGTGGGTAAAACCAGAGCTCCCAGAAAAAAAACACTAGACATTCCGCAAACAACTAGGCTTTCTCACTTGTGCCTTGGCTGAAGTCTGAACCCACAGTGGGTCTAAACCAAATGCTCACCAGTCAGCTCTCAACCGTATGGCCACGGAGGCCTGTCATTAACCACTAGGCCACAGAGGCCTGTAATTTACCACTAGGCCACAGATGCATGTCATTTACCACTAGGCCATGAAGGCCTGACATCAACAACTAGGCCATGGAGGCCTGTCATTTATCACTAGGCTATGAAGGCCTGTCATAATTATCAAATGGATCTGGCTTGGCAAACTGTGTAGATCTGGATCAGATTGCACCTGATCTGGGCACACACTGTTTGCCCTTCTGTTGTTGTTTTGTTGGTTTACGTCCACTGTAAACAGCTATGGTCATGTCGAGACAGTCATTTAACGTAGCCACACTATTCCTGGAAAGGCTTAGCCCTCCTAAGCGGCTAGCCAGTACTAAGTGCACATACTTTCACCAGTAACTGACAACTGCCCTTCTTGAATCAGAGGGAGGAGAAACGAAGTGGCCGGACTGGAGCATCTCTGGCTCTTGATTCAGACGCACTAGTGACTGCAGCCTCTCAGCTTCAGACAATTGTTTTGCATAGCATCGAGGAAATGTCTGAATTTACAAACAGAATAGTCCATACCAGATATCACAGTATTTCTTCAGTTTTAAGACAGGGGTTTTATTCCCTCCTTCCAAAACAATTTCAAAGATCTAGATCCATCTTGTGTAAGATGGATCTAGATCTTTGAAATTGTTTTGGAAGAGAAAATCCCGTTTTATAGCTGAATTAGTCAAGACTAATTTACATATCTGCAGTAATTTTGGAAGGATAAACTGCAGTCTTATAACTGAATAAATATGGCATGTATTGGGACAGAAGTGCCTCATCCCACCCTCCCCCGCCCCACTCCCGCAAACGGTGAAGGATTGATTGATTGATTGATTTATTTATTGCTTAACGTCCACGGTAAACATCTACGGTCATGTCGGGACGGTCAGTTAACCTAACCACACTATTCCTGGGCAGGCTTAGACCTCCTAAGCGGTTAACCAGTACTAAGTGCACATACTTTCGCCAGTAACTGACAACTGCCCTTCTTAAATCAGCGGAAGGAGAAACGAAAGTATGTGGCCAGACCGGGTTTCGAACCCAGGACCTCTGACTTATGAGTCAGGTGCCCTACCGATTGCGCTACGCGGCCCGGCCCAAACGGTGAAGGAAGGGGCCCCTATACTACCCTATTTATTCATTTATAAGACAGGTGTTAGACAGATCTAGATTTTTAGGGTTCTTTTGAACAGAAACACTCATTTTATAGCAGAATTACACAAGACTGATTTACATATTCTGGGTCAGTTTGGAGGAGAGAAAAACCCAGTCTCACAGCCAAATGTATAGGGTACTAACAAAACTATACCAGAAAACCATAAAATATACATGCCCTAAAAAAATCTGTCACAGCAATGCCTATGTCTTGCTTCTGCTAGTCCTAGGTGAAATATCCCATCATGCACAAAATGTTGAATCAACACTGAATTGACATCATGAAGATGATTCAATGTTGATTCATTTTTGTGTGCCTGTAGGGTATACCTACATCTATGTCGATCCTACATTGTCCAAATCCCACTGGACACACAGCTAGTGGAATCAACAGTGAATAAATATCAATTCAATGTCATAATGTGGAATCAACATTGATCCTGCTGGGAGGATATAGAGAAAACCATGTTAAAGTCTTTTGATATCAAATTTATCACTTTAGCAGGCAAGACTAAAAACAGTGTAGGAATGGTGAGGCTTGCCTGTTTTTACTGTCCCAATTGTCCTGAAGTTAATGGTACATACCATCTTTATTGTAATAGCAACTGAAATTTGCATTATCATAAAAGAAAATTTTCTCAACCAAATACAATGTACAGTCAACTCTAGATAACTTAAAAACTGATATCCCAAAGCACCTCTTAAATACAAAGAACATAGTTTGGAAATAGTCCCTATTTTATTTACATTGCAACCCCTGTTATCTGAAACTACTGGAATCTCCAAGTAAATTTTCTGGGACCAGAAAATTTACTTTGAGATATCAGAGTTTGGGATGAATTATGACTTTTAGATATCGAAAGTTGACTGTATTTGGTTGAGAAAATTTTATTTATTACCAAATCATTTAATTAGTATTAAATAACTTTATTCATTTAAAACAGAAATTATTTGTTTAAATTAAGGAAACAAGTTGTATCCATTAACAGGTATAGAAGACCTAGTAGTTCAGTGTGCCCAGAGCCTAGTATATACAAAAGCCCTGTTAGTTCAGTATGCCCAGTGCAGATAACAGCCATCCTAGTTCAGTGTGCCTAACATATACGGAAGTCCTAAAAATTGCCAGTACAAATAAGTTCAAGCCCATTACAGTGCTCCAGATAAGAGGGGTTAACAGGGATAGTTTTGGGATAATTCTCTATATTTCTCCATAAAGACATATTTTGTGACCCCTCAGTAGAACCGTCTCTCCGAGACGGTTCTACTGAGGGGTCACAACGTATGTTTTCGACAAGAAATAAAAAAAAAATATCCCTGAATTATCCCTGTTTGTTTAGAACTTAAAACAATTGCTATGAACTGCTAAAAAACTAAGTAATCCTTATACAGATGAATGGACTCATCCAGTTAATATGGGTAGAAGAGTCCAATACACATGAATGAAGGATACATGTTTTCAGTCATACTTACGGCATCGCAGGTGATAAAAGAGAGTCATGGGAAGAGTCAGAAGAAAAGTTTCGAGGGTATTTGGCAGACAATTTAAATATTGACCAGAGTAAAATCCAAACAGAGAGAGTTCATAGACTAAATACAAGATCATCACCAGCTCCGATTATTGCCAAGTTCTCTTTTTATAAAGACAGAGAGAAAGTCCTTAAGGCATACAAGGAAAAACGTAAAGCCGAACGCGAGTCTCAAACCGAAGAAGGTCATGTTTTCGATAACGCCAATCAGCCTACGAACACTGTTCGGGTAGGAGAAGATTTTCCTGCCCGAGTTCGAAACGTCAGGAAAAAACTTTTACCTTTTTTGAGGAAATGCCTTTCTGAGAAAAAGAACGCTTATTTGAGATATGACAAACTTGTCATCGACAACGACATTTACGAGTATGACAGTGAGAATAAGGTCCCTGTTTTAGTGACAAAATAGGAAACAGGCCGAGGCATTAGAAATCTTAGAGTTAAGAACAGTGAGTGTTTGAACTCTGGTATCCAGTCTGAATTAAATATTGGTTTCTGGAATATATCGGGTCTCCAAAGTAAAATTGATGGCACTAGTCCTGATGTCGAATATAACAGTTTTCAGAAGTTTGTTCAAACATTTGATGTACTGTGTTTCATTGAAACGTGGGCATATAAGTTGAAACAATTCTCTATAGATGGTTTTGAATGTTATGATGTTATTCGTCAAAAACATGCAAAAGCCTTCAGAAACTCAGGTGGTTTAACTGTCTTTATCAAAAAACAACTCTACAGCATGTTCAATATCTCAAATATCAATTCAAAATCTAACAATCTGTTATGGATAAAATTTGATATTAAACCCGAACTTTGGAATTTGGGATTTAGTTTTATATGTGGTTTTGTTTATATGTCTCCTGAAGGTACGTCTGTACATGCTGAAGAGAATATGTTTTTTGTTATTGAACAAGAGCTTGCAAATCTTAAAAATACATATCCTAATCATAAAGTTTTGATAGGTGGAGACTTTAACGCATATACAAATGAGGAGCCGGATTATATACAGTTCGATTCAGCTTCTCACATTCTGGAAGATGTAGATTATATTGAAGATATAGTACCACCAGATCGGCATAATCCTGATACAAAGGATTCAAATTCTTACGGTAGAGCTTTATTAGACTTATGTAAAAGTTCTGGTTTGAGGATTCTTAATGGGCGTTTCGGGAAAGATGCATCTAATGGAAATTTTACATGTATTACAGAAAATTCCGCCAGTGTTATCGATTACTTTATAGCGGAACCCGAATTTTTCGATATTATTTCGGACCTAGAAATTCATGATAGGTTAGAGTCAATACATATGCCTGTGCGATTGGAACTACATTTTACATCTATCGACAATATTTCAGATCATGAAGAAAATTTGAAACAAGGCATTTCTGAAAATAAGAAGTATTTCAGATATTTTTTCAAAGATGAGATGCAGCAAGAATATGTTCAAACAGTGTCACAGCAATTAGAATGCATGCTTAATAATTTTGTCAATTTAATTGAAAATGATCATGTTTTAGAGGCATTAGAAAAATTAATGCGATGTATAACGACTGCTGCGGAATGCATGCGGAAATCAAAAACTGCGGTTATGACTAAATCTCCGAAATGTCCTAGTCAGCCTTGGTTTGATAACGAATGTGAATGCTCTCGAACTAAAACCTTGAAAGCGCTTCGTTTATTTAGAAATACGCATACATATGAAACACTTTTAAATTACCAAGTATTAAAAAAAGCATATAAAACTATGATTAGTCGTAAAAAAGACGACTTCAGAAATTTGCAAACTATGAAACTTGAAAAGGCTTGTAATAATAACAACCCAAAAGAATTTTGGAATTTTTTAAAATCAAAACAACAAACGCCGTTTGCGAATATTTCTCAGAACGAATGGTTTAGTTACTTCTCTAAACTTTTTAATCCAGATACCGACTCAGAATCCGAACATGTCCTCGAAGATGCAACAGAACATTTGACAAATGAAACTCTTGACGCACCTATTACAACATCAGAAATTCGGGCATCAGTAATGGATTTAAAAAATGAAAAATCACCCGGTCTCGATGGGATTCCAGCAGAGTTCTTTAAGGTTGCATGTGATAAATTTTTACCTTACTTTGAAATACTGTTCAATAAATTTTATAATGACTCGTTTTTTCCAGAAGATTGGTCAGTATCAACTATAAGTCCAATTCCAAAAAAAGGTGATAAAAGCAAACCTAATAATTATCGTGGTATTAGTTTACAGCCCGTAATAAGTAAAATTTTTACAAATATTCTAAATAAAAGGTTAGCAGAGTGGAGTAATGAAAATGATATAATTGGTGAAGAGCAAGCAGGCTACAGAAAATCATATTCAACAGTTGATAATTTATTTTGTCTGCAAACCGTAGTTACCAAATATTTAAGAAAAAAAGGTGGGCGCTTTTATGCAGCGTTTGTTGACTTCGAAAAAGCGTTTGATCGCGTTGATAGAAATGCGCTATGGAATAAATTACAAAAGCTAAAAGTCAGTTCTAAAATGAATAAAATGCTACAGTCTATCTACACATCTGTCAAAGCATGTGTCAAAACTAAATCGGGATTTACGTCAGTATTTAACTGTCCCATTGGGGTTAAGCAAGGTTGTTGCATTTCGCCGATTTTATTTTCCTTTTTCTTAAATGACTTAAAGGACTTTGTTTCTACGGGTAGTTATGGTATTGATCTTGATATATGTAAAATATTCCTTTTACTTTTTGCAGACGATCTAGTGTTGCTTGCAGAAACTAAAATTGAATTACAACGGTTGCTTAATAAACTAAAACTATATTGTACCACATGGAATCTAAAGGTGAATTTGAATAAAACTAATGTTATTGTATTCCGAAATGGCGGCTATCTTCGAAGATACGAGAAATGGTTTTACGGAGATACACAGTTAAAAGTTGTGACTTATTACAAATATTTAGGTTTGGTAATATCTTCTCGATTATCTTGGTACATGTGCCAGAAAACATTAGCAGAACAGGCCTCAAAGGCAGTTTTTAGCTTAAAATCAAATCTGAATAAATTTGGGCCACTTTCGGCAAATTTGTTACTTAAAATATTTGACACGAAAATTTTGCCCATTTTGACATATGCTGCAGAGATTTGGTTTTCCCATGAAAGTTTAGACATCGAAAAAATACATCATGATTTCTGTAAATATATCTTGCGAATCCCAAAACGTTCTCCAAATATATTTGCTAGGGGTGAATTAGGTAGACATACTATTTATATGACTCGATGTTTAAAACTTATTAAATATTGGCTTAGAATTTTACGTTTAGAAGATAGCAGATATCCTAAAATATGTTATAAACTTCAGTATAAATGGATAAATCATAACGCAAGAACAGATTGTTGGGCAAGACAAGTTAAAGAGGTATTAGAAAAATATGGATTTGGTTATGTTTGGTACAATCAAGGTGTAGGTGATGAACGTATTTTCATTTCTATTCTTAAACAAAGATTATTTGACATAGAGATACAAAGTTGGAGATATGATGTTCAACAGATGGATAAACTTAGAACCTATGAAATATTAAAAGAAAATTTGATGTGTGAATTTTACTTAAATGAAAAAATTATGGCTCCGTATAGACACATAATGTCCAAACTTAGAGGGGGGTGTTTAGATTTAAGGGTGCATACTGGAAGATATGAAAATATACCTTATGAAGACAGAACATGTCCAGTTTGCAATACGGATGTAGAAAATGAATTCCATGTATTATTTGAATGTTCTTTTTACACTACGGCGAGACAAAACTATATTCCTAAGTACTACTGTACCAATCCGTCATTTGATAAATTTAAAGAATTAATGTGCAAACAAAATTCTATTCTATTATTAAATATTTGTAAGTTTATAGTAGTTGCATTGGAAATAAGGAATACATATTTGACAACAAATGTTTAAATTCTATAACGTATACTTTATTTATAAAAAAGGTGATAAAGAATCGTTTGAGAGCGTTAGGGTCTTTAAAAATGTTTATTATGTATAAATGCCATTATGTTTGAGATTTGTATTGAATATATACATGTATGTATTTTGTATTTTGGGCCGGTGGCCTATATTACGAATAAATTCTTCTTCTATTCTCAGTACAAGAATAGGAGCCCAAGTGAGCTGTAAGGAAATTCAATTTGTGTATCGTTGCCGCAATTCTGCCGCAGTTCATTTATGCTACAAGGGGAACTGTCAACCGCATCTTAACCCTTTTTTCGACCAGTGGACTATTCTATCCTTATCATTTGGATGTGTCAATTTTTTTTTTGTTGTTGTTGTTGTTGTTTTAGGGGTTTCCAAAGGACATTTTTCATTTTAATTGTATTCTATTCTGCATACAAAATTCCTGTTAGCAAACAGTATAGACCCTGATCAAATGCCACACTCTGTGGTATCTGAACTGGGTCTGCACTGTTTGCATATGTCCCTAAAGCTGGTTCCCAGTCTTAAAAGGCTTAAAGACCACCTTTAATCAGTAAAAACTAATTTCAGAGTCCGCCCTTGCAAGCACCTGCCTTAAGCAGGCAGTGTTACCCTGTGTAACTATATTTCATAACCATTTAACAAACAATGCAGACCCTGATCAGACTGCTTCCAAAGGAGCAGTCTGATCTAGGTCTGCACTGTTTGCTTGTGCAGCGGTCTGATCAGTCCTCAGTTTGCTCTGTCATACTGTTTGATCATTAGCCTAAAAATGGCATATCCCCATTAAAACAATTAATCCAACTAGAAATGTTTTTCAGAGAAAAACTGATGTCCCCCCACCAGCCCATTTCCAATCCCCCCTTATGAATAAAAAACCTGTGCAATTAAATACTAGGCAAGTTTGGAGAAAATCCATCCACTGGTTCTAAAGATATCCTTCATAGATGACTATGTCCTTGCAAAAGAAGTTGAGGTCACCAAAATCTAATCAGCTCTGAAAGTTGACCCAATGATGTATCCATACAAGTTTGGTGAAATTCCATCCACTGGTTCAGGAGATATAGTGAGTACAAGAAATTGTCATCTAAGTCCACCAGTGACCTTGAAAATGAGGTCAAGTCACCAAAATTTAATCAGCTCTTAAACTTGTCTCAATGATGTATCCATGCAAGTTTTGGTGAAATTCCATCCATTGGTTCAAGAGATATAGTGGGTACAAGAAATCGTCATCTAAGCCCTCCAGTGACCTTGCAAATGAGGTCAAGGTCACCAAAATCTAATTGGCTCTTAAATCTGTCCCAATCATGTATCCATGCAAGTTTGGTGAAATTCTATCCATTGGTTCAAGAGATATCATGGGTACAAGAAACTGTCATCTAAGTCCTTCAGTGACCTTAAAAATGAGGTCATGGTCACCAAAATCTAATCAGCTCTTAAGCTTGTTCTAATGATGTATAGATCTATGCAAGTTTGGTGAAATTCTATCCATTGGTTCAAGAGATATAGTGGGTACAAGAAATCGTCATCTAAGCCCTCCAGTGACCTTGCAAATGAGGTCAAGGTCACCAAAATCTAATAGGCTCTTAAACCTGTCCCAATCATGTATCCATGCAAGTTTGGTGAAATTCTATCCATTGGTTCAAGAGATATCATGGGTACAAGAAACTGTCATCTAAGTCCTTCGGTGACCTTAAAAATGAGGTCAAGGTCACCAAAATCAAATCAGCGCTTAAGCTTGTTCTAATGATGTATCTATGCAAGTTTGGTGAAATTCTATCCATTGGTTCAAGAGATATAGTGGTTACAAGAAATTGTCATCTGAGTCCTTCAGTGACCTTGAAAATGAGGTCAAGGTCACCAAAATCTTCTCAGCTTTTAAACCTGTCCCAATGATGTATCCATGCAAGTTTGGTGAAATTCCATCCATTGATTCAAGAGATATTGTGGGAACAAGAAATTGTCAGCTAAGTCCTGCAGTGACCTTGAATATGAGGTCAAGGTCACCAAAATCTAATCAGCTCTTAAGCTTGTCCCAATGATATATCCATGCAAGTTTGGTGAAATTCCACCCATTGGTTCAGGAGATATTGTGCATACAAGAAATTTTCATTCCATTTAAGTCCTCCTGTGACCTTGAAAATGAGGTCAAGGTCACCAAAATCTAATCAGCTCTTAAGCTTGTCCCAATGATATATCCATGCAAGTTTGGTGAAATTCCATCCATTGGTTCAGGAAATATTGTGCATACAAGAAATTTTCACGCCATTTAAGTTCTCCTGTGACCTTGAAAATGAGGTCAAGGTCACCAAAATCTAATCAGCTCTTAACCTTGTCCCAATGATACATCCATGCAAGTTTAGTGAAATTCCATCAATTGGTTCAAGAGATATCGCGCATACAAAAGTGGGACGCCGACGCCGACGCCAACGCACCGGGAACTGCACTGAAAACAATATGTCCCCCCTCACCTTTGGTGGGGGGACATAATAATCCATTCAATCTTTATTTACTTTTTAAAAATATATAGGATAAACGTAAATTAAGGACACAAGTTTGTATGTTATAGTTTATTCTTGGTACAAGGTTAACAGCCCTTGTAATAGCTTTATGGAAGTTCATTGCGCCCTGTGCAATAGGTGTCACTGACCTTGTAACCACAGTTAAATTAAGTCAGTTCAGGTCAATAGTTCACTAGCTTCTTTTTTTCTATTAATGAAGTCCAAATAGACAGTCAATATTGTATGTCAATTACTTGGTATTACACAATTTTATTTTGACTTTTAAGTGATAAACACATTTTTTTCTGCAATGGATAAATTCACTTATGAAGATATGGTATTTGGACACCTATTTAATATTCATGATCGTCCTACAAGTGGGACAGTTTGGATTTACAATGCAGTGATGTGTCTAAAGATACAGATGGAATAGCAAACAGTGTAGGCCCTGATTAGACTGCTCCTATTAGGAGCAGTCTAATCTGGGTCTGCACTGTTTGTTCAGACCTGTCTGTCCAAATACTTAGAATTTTAATGGTATAAATTGTGAGATAGATATACTTCATAATTGCTGATACATTTTGTGATCGTTTCATTTGAGTTGAGTTGAAACATCTAGCAGATAGAGGGATGATTTGGGGTTTTATGGTCACATCAACAGTATTTCAGTCACAAGGAGAATGGGAGAGATAATGATGACAATAAAAAGAATACAAAAACCTGAGAAGACTCAGCACCTAGGCTGTGTGGACTCATATCCATGACCTTAGTACAATGGAAAGACATTGCATTGAGGTCTACAACTGTACGCCAACTGCCTTTTTAACCCCAAGTCCAACTTAGTCACTACATTTAAGACTGCCCCATTTCACCTAATACAGCTGATCTATGTTAAAACATGTGAGTACAGTCAAACCTGCTTCTGTGATTATCTTCTGTGGTTCTGGGGTCAAGCTTATCAGTGCTCCAGGTAAGAAGGGCTAACAGGGATCATTTAGGGATAATTTTCTTACTTTTTCATAGAAACATAGATTGTGACCCCTCATTAG
Source organism: Ctena decussata (assembly GCA_963989385.1). Classification (NCBI taxonomy): domain Eukaryota; kingdom Metazoa; phylum Mollusca; class Bivalvia; order Lucinida; family Lucinidae; genus Ctena; species Ctena decussata. The sequence goes on along the minus strand of OZ022506.1, from coordinate 39,483,873 downwards.
AACCGTCTCGGTGAGACGGTTCTAATGAGGGGTCACAACATATGTTTTCATTGAGAAATAAGAAAAATATCTCTGTGACCCCTCCTTATCTGCAGCTCTGGTGAATTCAGCGCCAATTTCATGGTACCTATTATAAGTGAACCTTGAACAACAATAAACTGAAATGGACAATAAGATGGTAAATACCCCTTGACACATTTTTTAACCCATAAGAAATGCTCCTTGCCACATTTTTTAACCCATAAGAAATACCCCTTGCCACATTTTTTAACCCATAAGAAATGCTCCTTGCAACATTTTTTAACCCATGACAAGTAAATATCCATTTCAGTTCACTTTTGTTCAAGGTCGACTAATGACAGGTTACGTTTACTTGAAATAGTTTCAATTAATGATCTTTTTAATAAATTCACAAATCCAGGGTTAATACTTTGCCAACTCAGCTGTGTCACAAACAAGAATTCCGCGGAATGCTGTGTCTCGCCTGTCAGCGCTTTGTGAAACTGACCTAAACGCAAAAACTCGACAAAGTTTATGATGCCGACGATGACACCGGAAAAGCAATACATTATGTCTTGCGTCTGCTTCACAGGCGAGACAAAAATGAAGCTTTACAGAATTAAGAAACAAATAAAACTGATCAATTCATACATCTGTGTAGAGTATGGTAGGGTCAGACAATGGTGATGGCTTACTTTCAGTGCCAAGGTGTCCTCCTAATTTGGATAATAGTAGGGCAAGGCATACTGTGCTTGCAGTAGGTGTGAGTGGGGGTTGTTTGAATATCTTTTCTCCCACTTATCATTTCTCTTCTTTTTCTCCCCCTCTCTGGGAGACAGCCAGATATAGACTGAAATACTGTCTCAAAGAGCTGTTAAACCCAAAACAACCAACCAACCAAACATTCATACATCTGTGCAGTCTGATCAGTCTTTTTACTGTTTATACTCAACCATCTTTGGTTCAAGAGGAAACTACAGTAAAAGCGGTCTGTTCAGGAAGTGCGAATGTGCAGGCTGATCTGATGTCTTTATCATACATCCTGTAAGGGTCACTTTCTTGTGACAAAGTCTTTTTTTCACCCTTTTATGCCCAGTGGACTATTCTACCCTTATCAATGGATGAGTCCTTTCATCATTTTAGGGGTGTCTGGAAATAGAGGATCTTACATGAGTGCTCATGTATTATTGAATTTATTAAACGAGTTGGGGAAAATGATAAGATGCGAGGCTTTGCCGAGCATCTTATCATTTTCTCCAACGAGTTTAATAAATTCAATAATACACGAGCACGAATGCAAGATTCTATTTGTCATATGACACTAAAATCGCATTTTATTAGCAAATTTTGCACTAAAGCGTCACGATTCCGCCATTAGAAAACGCGACGTTTTATGGACGTCAACGCATAACGTTAGGACGTAATTTGCATATTTAATCCACTAGTGGATTATCGTTTTTAATGCATGGCTTTATTACACTCTCAGATGCGACGTCATATGATAAAAAAAAATATTTATATCATTTTCACTTTATTTTAAGGAGAATTACCTATATGTGTAGACCATGATCTAATGCTTCATTTTGCAGCGTCTGATATGGGTCTGTACTGTCTGCCTATGTCCCTTTTATGGGATGCTAGGCATTAATAGATTAATACTGAACCAACATCAGATTTGAATGCTAGCATTCTTGCTGGCATTCAAGTTTGAAGCTGCTTTAGTATTTAAGTTAAATGGGTCCTCTTTCAGGGGTAGCAACTCTGCCTTTTTCATTTTTGCCTCCCTTCTCAATGGGAGTGAACTGTTTAAGGTAAGAATTTGCTCCCTAAGGAGCAAATTCTTTCCTTCAAGAGTGAACTCCTTTTTCAAAGGGTTTCCTCCACCAAGGAAGCAAACAGGAAGTCACACAAGTTGTCTCCATTTGTAACAAGAGCTGTCGCCTGACAGCATAGCTCGCCTGAATAGTGCTTGCCCATCACACAGTCGCTTTGGAGGTGTGGACTTCTATGCATAAAACTTCAGGCAAGCATGTCCATAATGACAACACATTTATAAACAAAAGCTATCTAAGAAATAAGTCTTAAAATAAAATTAAAATAAAATCCACATGAAATTTCAGAGTCCATGAGCTTGAGGTCAAAGAACTAAGCGGTAGGGGTGGGGGTGGGGTGGGGGGGGGGGGGGGGGGGGGGGGGGGGGGGGGGGGGGGGGGGGGGGGGGGGCGGGCAGGGGGGGTCTAGGAGCTAGGATGTAACAAAACCTTGAACCATTATCTAACATCAGTCCAGGTATTAGTATCAACTGAGTCCATCGTGGCACTGTGAAATTATGTCTTCATAAATATAAAACTTTAACCAAAATCTTTAAGACAAAACTCTAAGTCGATGACCTTGACTTCAAGATTATCCAGTGGGGTAAGTATATAGTGTTTTGTAAAAACTCAAAAAAGTGTCTAACATCAGTTCAAGTGTAAACTAAATCTCTGCCAAGCATTATGAATCAGTATGCAATTAGAAAAATTTAATAAAGAACAAATTTCCTAAGTCTGTGACCTTGACATCAAGGTCACTGAGCGGGGTTGGGGTAGTACTCGGCAAAACTTTGGACTAATATCTAACTAAAGTGCAAATATAAAAAGAATTCATTACTGGATTCAGGAGATATGTGTCTTTAAAAGACTTTAACCAAAACATCCAATCAATAAAAAGACAATTTTCTAAGTCCACGACCTTGACATCAAGGTCACTGAGGGGGGTGGGGGTAGTACCTTGGAAAACTTTGGACCAATATCTAACTACAGTGCAAGTATCAAAGGAATCCATCCATGGGTTAAGGAGATATTGGGCTTTATAAAACTTTAACCAAAACATCCAGTCCAAAAATACTCCCAATTTTCTAAGTCCATGACCTTGACATCAAGGTCATGGAGTGGGGTGGGGGTGGTACCCTGTTAAACTTTGGACCAATATCTAACTACAGTGCAAGTATCAAAAGAATCCATCCATGGGTTAAGGAGATATAGGTCTTTAAAAAACTTTAACCAAAACATCCAATCCGGACGCCGACGCTGACGCGGACGCCGACGCCGGGGTGACAACAATAGCTCTTCCTGAACTTTCGTTCAGGCGAGCTAAAAATGGCTGAAAAAATGGAGGTGTGCCCATTCAGCTTCAGAATATCTGTATCCCTAAATGAAGACATATGAGCAGCCACAAAATCAACAAAGTGGCATGTGTGGCCAGCAAAGACTCAGATCAGGCTGGGCAGCTGCCTAATCTGATCTGAGTCTTTGTTGTTGGCATAGAGCTAACTTAGACCCTTAGCTACCCTTTAAGGGCACAGAGAAGACTCTGATCAGACAGGGTAGATGTCCAGGCTGACCTGCATGTTCGCTGGGCACATATGCCACTTTGTTGTGTCATGGGTCATGTTGGGTCATCGCTCATAAAGGTTAACAAGTACACTGAGGGTCCATATGCTCACCTGGTAATAAAATTTCAATAATGAAACTTTTCAGGACTTGATGATTTTACAAAAACACTAAAACTTTACATAAAATGATAAGCTAAATATTTATAACAAACAACAAGAGGGCCATGGTGGCCCTGAATCGCTCACCTGAGCATTAATCAGTTCACTGGCTCTGGTGAAGATTTATAAGAGTTTTTACCATACTAACATTTGACCTAGTTTTTGACCCGGCATGACCCAGTTTCAAACTTGGCCTGGATATTGTAAGAATAAACATTCTGACACAGTTTCATTGAGATTGGATAGAAACTGTGCCCTCTGGAGGGTATACAAGGTCGTTCTTATATTTGACCTAGTGACCAAGTTTTTGACCCGACACGACCCAGTTTCAAACTTTACCTAGATTTCATTAAGATAAACATTCTGACAGAGTTTCATGAAGATTGGATCAAAACTGTGCCCTCTAAGGTGTACACAAAGTTTTTCTAAGATTTGACCTTGAGCCGACGTGACTCAGTTTCATAGGGGGCTTAGATATACGGACAATAAACATTTTGACATAGTTTCAAGAAGATTGGATCAAAACTATGCCTTCTAGTGCTTACACAAGGTTTTTCTAAGATTTGACCTAGTGACCTAGTTTTTTTACCTGACATGACCTACTTTCAAACTTGGCCGAGAGTTTATGAAGATAAACATTCTGACAAAGTTTCATAAAGATTAGATCAAAACTGTGTCCTCTAGAGCGTACACAAGGTTTTTCTATGATTTGACCTAGTGACCTAGTTTTTGACCCGACATGACCCAGTTTCAAACTTGTCCTACGTATTATGAGGATAAACATTCTGACAAAGTTTCATGAACTTTGGATCAAAACTGTGCCTTCTAGAGCGCACGCAAGGTTTTTCTAAGATTTGACCTAGTGACCTAGTTTATAACTCGACATGACCCAGTTTCAAACTTGGCCTAGAGTTTATGGAGATAAACATTCTGACAATGTTTCATAAAGATTGGATCAAAACTGTGTCCTCTAGAGCGTACACAAGGTTTTCTATGATTTGACCTAGTGACCTAGTTTTTGACCCGACATGACCCAGTTTCAAACTTATCCTACATATTATGAGGATAAACATTCTGACAAAGTTTCATGCACTTTGGATCAAAACTGTGTCCTCTAGAGCGTACACAAGGTTTTTCTATGATTTGACCTAGTGACCTTGTTTTTGACCCGACATGACCTACTTTCAAACTTGGCCGAGAGTTTATAGAAGTAAACATTCTGACAAAGTTTCATAAAGATTAGATCAAAACTGTGTCCTCTAGAGCGTACACAAGGTTTTTCTATGATTTGACCTAGTGACCTAGTTCTTGACCCGACATGACCCAGTTTCAAACTTGTCCTACATATTATGAGGATAAACATTCTGACAAAGTCTCATGAACTTTGGATCAAAACTGTGCCTTCTAGAGCGTACACAAGGATTTTCTAAGATTTGACCTAGTGACCTAGTTTTTGATCCGACATGACCCAGTTTCAAAGTTGGCCTAGAGTTTATAGAGATAAACATTCTGACAATGTTTCATAAAGATTGGATCAAAACTGTGTCCTCTAGAGCATACACAAGGTTTTTTCTATGATTTGACCTAGTGACCTAGTTTTTGATCCGACATGACCTACTTTCCAACTTATCCTAGATTTTATAAGGATAAACTTTCTGATTAAGTTTCATGAACTTTGGATCAAAACTGTGCCTTCTAGAGCGTACACAAGGTTTTTCTAAGATTTGACCTAGTGACCTAGTTTTTGACCCGACATGACTCAGTTTCAAACTTGGCCTAGAGTTTATGGAGATAAACATTCTGACAAAGTTTCATAAAGCTTGGATCAAAACTGTGTCCTCTAGAGCGTACACAAGGTTTTTCTATGATTTGACCTAGTGACCTAGTTTTGACCCGACGTGACCCAGTTTCGAACTTGTCCTATATACTATGAGGATAAACATTCTGACAAAGTTTCATGAACTTTGGATCAAAACTGTGCCCTCTAGAGCGTACACAAGGTTTTTCTAAGATTTGACCTAGTGACCTAGTTTTTGATCCGACATGACCCAGTTTCGAACTTGGCCTAGATTTTATGGAGATAAACATTCTGACAAAGTTTCATAAAGATTGGATCAAAACTGTGTCCTCTAGAGCGTACACAAGGTTTTTCTATGATTTGACCTAGTGACCTAGTTTTAGACCCGACGTGACCCAGTTTCGAACTTGTCCTAGATACTATGAGGATAAACATTCTGACAAAGTTTCATGAACTTTGGATGAAAACTGTGCCCTCTAGAGCGTACACAAGGTTTTTCTAAGATTTGACCTAGTGACCTAGTTTTTGACCCAACATGACCCAGTTTCGAACTTGGCCTAGATTTTATAAAGATTAACATTCTGACAAAGTTTCATAAAGATTGGATCGAAACTGTGCCCGCTAGAGTGTACACAAGCAAAAGTTGACGGACGTCCGGACGGACGTCCGTCCACACGTACGACGGACGACGGACATCACGGTATCCTAAAAGCTCACCCTGAGCACTTCGTGCTCAGGCGAGCTAATAACAAGATAACAATGAATTCTTTACATATTATCAACAGTCTGAGGTGCAGTCTGATCTGGGTCAACACTGGTTGCTTGGGTATGACTATCCCAACATTTAGGGTGTAAAAATGAATTCTTTCCCCCAGGCCAAGCGTCAGGTCCTTCATGTGACTGTGCTATTCTGTGAAAATATGGTTAATTTTACAGAAGCCTTATTTGGTGTCTGTGCTTTTCAGGTTGGTTGGTTGATTTGATGCTTAACGTCCACGGTAAACAACTGTGGTCATGTCAGGCTTAGACCTTCTAAGCGGTCAACCAGTACTAAGTGCACATACTTTCGCCAGTAACTGACAACTGCCCTTCTTGAATCAGCGGAAGGAGAAACGAAAGTATGTGGCCAGACCGGGATTTGACCCCGTGCTTTTCAGGATTCTGTTTACACTACCAAGGGTCTATTTCCTTCTGATATCCAAGCAAGGTCACTAGACCAGCAGGTTCTGTGGCACCATTGCACGAGAAAGGTCACAGCATATCAGAGTGCTCCTGCTCCGAATGATCAGGCCTGAACTCACTGGTCCAGACCTGGATAATTCAGGGATAATTTTCCATATTTTTCCATAAAACATATCATGTGACCCCTTACCGAGATGGTTTGAATGAGGGGTGACATTATATGTTTCCATTAAATAAGAAAAAATATCTTTATCCTCATTACCCCCTCTTATCTGGAGCCCTGCCTGAACTGTTTCTCATTCCAACAACATTCCCTGAAAGGACAGAAGGACATGCTCCTATCTGACCCTTAGAACCCACTGGGGAAATGTCTTAGTGACCATGTAGACCAAATTATTTCTTTACAGTCACTGAAATCTTCTCCGCAGGTGACCTTCACACATGGAATGATCCTTTTTCCAAAGAAATGCTTTAACTCATTAGGGTGTGTTGTTTCTTCTCAGCTGTTCTTCTTTCCACCAAAGAACTAGAAAACAGAGGAACAGTGTGTTATATAGAGAATACCATGTTGGTGTCTTTTGATATCAAGTTTATCAGGCGAGACCAGAAACAGCATAGGAATGGCGAGGCTTGCCGAGCCATCCGACGTGTTTCTGGTCGAGCCTGATAAACTTGATATCAAAAGGCACTTACATGGTTTTCTATTATCATGCATCATTAGAAGATTTTAAGGCGTAAAGAGTGGCAAACAAGTGATAAGCAAACGCAGTTTTGTTCGAACTTGCTGACGTCGCGAATGCGTTATGACGTAAGTCGGTGACGTCAATTAACCAATCGAACGCTGATATCACAGCCAACGTCAGTGTGTAGCCAATCGTCTGCAGAGATCGCTTCTAAAGGCATGACCTGATAACATTCGCGCAAGCGCAGTTCTACAGTGACAAGATATCACATCATGTTATCATACCCCTGTTATCAAGTGAATTTTGCAGCATATGCATGATAAAACACATTTCCAGTTTAGATGTATGCTACACCTCCATGTTTTTCTGCCATTTTTACAAAGGAAAACAACTTTTGTGACTTCCTGTTTGTTTCTGTGGATACTAGATTGCTTCCACTTTAAACTACGGCTTTGGTTTCATTTAAAATTTAGGTCATCTATTTTTTTTCTTCAAACACATAGTAAAAATCCTCATATGTAGGACTGCTATTCGCAGAATCAAATTAAGGTGGTTTCATGAAAATGGCATACTGGCACAATTTAAATTAAGGTACCTTCACAATTTCATAATATGTGCATGCATATGTCTAGCTATATAAGTGTATTGAAGACTGAATAGTGATAGAGTTCCATTTGACCATCGCTAATAGCCTACAAATTCTGAGACTTCCTCAAATCAAAATGTTTACAGAACTATGCCACATCCTAAATGCAACTCATCACGAAAAATAATAGATTAAACATGTTAAGTTTTTCAAACAATATTCAGTAAGTTTTAAATGGAACAAAAATATAAAAAAATATTCCAGTTTTTTCAAACAGATGATGTTGATCAGTTTGACCTTTCTCTATGTAATTAACCACTTCACAACTGAGAATACAGGAATTATGTTCTGAGCATGTCATAACTGGAGGATAGTGTAATAACTGTTTGGTTACCTTAGAAACTGCAGCAAAGACTGGTCCAAATTTGTCCATTTTTTGTAAATGTTCCGATATCCATCCTGGTAACTTAGCAATAGTACTGGCTCTGCTGTACCGTCTATCTAGCAGTAGAATGGTGGCATAATCACCTTGGTGACGAATAGCTCGACCTTGAAGAGAGGATGTAAGAGAGGTGAAGATAAACTTATGATTTTTAGAGCTCCACGTAAGTTTGGATTTTGATGAAAAAATTGAGACCAGAGGGCCAATGGCCCTATATCGCTCACCTGAGCACTGAGGTTATGTTGGAAAAACTAAGTTGCCACAGCAACAAAACAACATGCACAACAGCAATAAAACACACCATTTAAGTAGAGGATAATATCACAAACATTTATGCAAAAAATAAGCTTTATCCCCCCTTAATGGCTTCTGAGAAGAAGATCTTTGGCAAAAAAAAAAATGAAAAAATTGAAAATTTGGCCCTTCAATTGCAACGGCAACCAATCAAAATCAGGTCTTAGGGCAAAATTTTTATAGCTGATAGAGGACTACTCTAGGAACATTTCTGTAAAGCTTTTGTTAAAATATCTGCCGTAACACAGAAATAAATACCAAATGTCCACTTCCCCCTTGGAAGTCTATGGAAACTTTAAGCTGCCATAGCAACCAGTTCACATGGGCAATGATAATATGAAATATACTTTAGGTAGAGGCTAGTGTTATTAATATGTATGCAAAGTATCAGCTTCATCCTCCTCATGGCTTCACTTTCCCCATTATAAGTCAATGGAAACTATAAGTTGACATAGCAACCAAAGTTCTTATTGGGTTGGAAGAAAAAACAAAATTCATGTAGAGGCTTCTGTCATCAACATGTTTGAACAATATCAGCTTCATCCCCCATATGGCTTCTGAGCAGAAGATTTTTTCATTATTTTTTTTCCGAAAATTTACCCTATATTTTGCAATGGCAACCAATCAAATTCAGCGATTTGGAGAAAAATCATATGAAATATAGAGGACTATTCAAGAAACATTTCTGTAGAAAGAAAATCTAAATAAAAGCCGTGAGACAGCAAAAATTGCCAATTTCCGTTTTCCCCATTATAAGTCAATGGAAACTCTTAGTTGCCATAGCAACCAAACTGCTGGAGTAATTGCCATGAAAAACAGTAATTCTATAGAGGCTAGTACTAAGATTCTTTCTGTAAAGTTTGAGCTTTATTGGCCACACAGTTTATGCAGAGATGATTTTTTAATATTTTGCCATTTTTAACTATTTGGTTGCAATGGCAACCAGAAAAATTGCCCAATTTGTATAAATTTAACAAGGCTGGTTAAAGACTACTCCAGGTACATTTCTATAAAAGTTTTGTCAAAATATCTGCAGTGGCATAGCAATAAATGCAAATTTTCTATTTTGCCATTATAAGTCAATAGCAACTTTAAGTTCCCATAGCAACCAAACTGCTAGAGCAATTGCCAAGAAAAACAGTACTTTTATAGAGGGCAGTGCCAAGATCCTTTCTGTGAAGTTTGAGCTTTATTGGTTGCATAGTTTCTGAGGAGATGATTTTTGAATATTTTTTCTATTTTTAACCATACAGTTGCCATGGCAACCAGCCAAATTGTGCAATTGACAAAAATTTCATGTGGCTGATGGAGGACTACTCAAGGAACATTTCTGTAAAAGTTTTGTCAAAATATCTGCAGTGACATAGCAATAAATGCAAATTTTCAATTTTTCCCATACAAGTCAATGGAAACTTTAAGTTGCCATAGCAACCAAAGTTCCGAAGCAATTTGGATAACAAGAGGCCCAAATGGGCCTGATATCGCTCACCTGGCTATTGTGCAAAGGGACCATTCTGATACAAAATTGGTCCAATTCCACTGAGAATTTCTCATTTTCACAGTTTGCTACTTTTAGTAACAGAGGCCAACTTGCCTGGTATTATATATTTACTTTTGAAACACCTCAATGCAAGAATCATTTTGCCACAAATTTCATCAAAACCCATTCAGGGGTTACTGAGATATTGCCAGTTTCATGTTTTGTGCTATTATTAGTAACGGCAGATGGCGGCCATCTTGGATTGCTAAAATGTAAAAAATCGAAAAGCCTTCATGCAAGGACCATTTAGACACAAATTTGGTCCAATTCCATTGAGATTTTCTAATTTTCACATTTTTCTATTTTTAGTAATAGAGGCCAATATGACTGGTCTACAGTTAGATATTTTTGAAACATCTCAATGCAAGAATCATTTTGACACAAATTTCGTCAAAATCCATTCAGCGGTTACTGAGATATTGTCATTTTCATGTTTTGTGCTATTTTTAGTAACGGCAGATGGCGGCCATCTTGGAATGCCAAAATGCAAAAAATAGAAAAAGCTTAATGAAAGGACCATTCTGACACAAAATTAATCCAATTCCATTGAGATTTTCTAATTTTCACATTTTTCTAATTTTAGTAACAGAGGCCAATATGACTGGTCTACAGTTAGATATTTTTGAAACATCTCAATGCAAGAATCATTTTGACACAAATTTTGTCAAAATCCATTCAGCGGTTACTGAGATATTGTCATTTTCATGTTTTGTGCTATTTTTAGTAACGGCAGATGGCGGCCATCTTGGAATGCCAAATTGCAATTAATCGAAACGACTTCATGCAAGGAACATTCTGACACAAAATTGGTCCAATTCCATTCAAGGGTTCTTGAGTAATTGTCATTTTTATGTTTGTGCTATTTTTAGTAACACCAGATGGCGGCCATCTTTGAATGCCAAATTGCAATTAATCGAAACGGCTTCATGCAAGGAACATTCTGACACAAAATTGGTCCAATTCCATTCAAGGGTTCTTGAGAAATTGTCATTTTTATGTTTGTGCTATTTTTAGTAACGGCCCCCATGGTGCCCATCTTGGATAGTCAACTGGCACAAAATTGAAATAATTCCATTCAAGAACCATTTCTGACCAAATCTGGTCATAATTGGTAGCATTTTCTTTAGATATTGACATTTGAGCAAAATCAGCTTTGTAAACGCTAAGTAGGCCACTGTGACCTAATTCCGCTATAGATTTTTTTTATTTTTACAATTTTTAATACCAAGGTCCCACTTATGTTCCATGCAAACTTTCAACCAAATATACCAAATGGTTCTGGAGAAGAAGTTGATTTTGTTGTTTTTGCTATTTTTAGTAACAGCAGCCATCTTGGATTCTTGACCTGACCCAATTTTACAATTTTGAAACCCTGCAGTCTGGTCATGCTACATGTGAAATTTGAGATCCATGGGCTTAGTGGTTTTAGAGAAGAAGTTGTTTGAAGTTGTTTAAATAGGTCATTTTTTGACATTGGCATTTGAGCAAAATTACACACGTAAACAGAAAGTAGGTCACTGTGACAAAACTCCGCTACAGATTTTTTTCATTTTTACAATTTTGTATACCAAGGTTTCACTGATGTTCCATGCCAAAATTCAGACAAATATACCCAGTGGTTCTGGAGAAGAAGTTTATTTTGTTGTTTTTGCTATTTTTAGTATCGGTGGCCATCTTGGATTTTCAAACTGACCCAATTTTACAATTCTGAGACCCTGGAGTCAGGTCATGCTCCATGTGAAATTTGAGAACAATGGGACCAGTAGTTTTACAGAAGAAGATGTTTGAATATTTGTTTTTAGGTGTTGACGGACAAATTCCGTGACGACGCACGACGCACAACGGACGCATTGGTATGACAATAGCTCACTATGGCCCTTCGGGCCAGGTGAGCTAAAAAACAGTAATATTGGTTCCCCCTGCCTATAGATGCTATATATGAAATTTAGTTACAATGGGCCTTGTAGTTTCAGAGGAGATGTCGTTTGAAAATGTTGACGGATGACGTACGACGGACAATGGACGACGGATGCCTGCCTATACTATAAGCTCACCTGTGAGCCTTCGGCTCAGGTGAGCTAATAATTAGGGGATAACTACTCAAAATTGTCATTTGGGGAGGTAAATTGTCGGTTTTATGGTAGGAAATTTTGTTTTATGGTGACACATCAGTGGAGCTGTAAAAACACAATTTGTGACCATAAAACCCATGATTTACCTCCCCAAATGACAATTTTCAATACAGTTATCAGTTATCTAATGCACATTTTCATCTTTCAAAACATAATACTCTGCACCCAAAGCAGTCACTTTCTGCTACAACCTAGCTTCAGCCAATGAAAAGCGATGTTTCTTAAGGACGTCAGGTTTGCTACAGTATTTGGCAGAATATACTGTCACAAATGTTTGATGTTATCCAATCAGATGTTGCGTTATCTATGTGAGTGCATTAGAATTTCTGTTTATGGGTCCTGTCACAAGGTCTGTCTCAGGACTGACAAGGTATGTTTTTACAAGGTCTGTCTCTGTCACAGATCACAACATATGTTTTTATAGAAATATAATTTTTTCAAAATAATAATAAGGTGAATGGGTACACCTCCACGTTTTTCCACCAATTTTGCAAGGGGAGCAATTTTGTGAAATACAGTTTGCTTGCCTGGAGAACGAAACCCCTTACAAAAGTAGATGAACAAAAGGGTTCTTCTCTTAAAGAATTTGCTCCTGGGGAACCAATTCCTTCCTGTAACAGCTGACCCCCACTGAAAAGGGAGGAACAAGAGCTTCGCAAGCGGCGCATAATACGCTCGTTTCAGTGTCATGAAGGAGTTACAGAATGAACAAGATTGTTTATAGAAGGTTTGACAGGCAGACAAAACAGGGGAAACAACTCTGTAATTAATGACTGCAATGTTATCAAAACAACACATCAAATACTATTAGTACATGTAACACCAAAAATCAAGTTCCAGGGTGAAGCAGCTCAGAAGTTGTGAAACGCCAAAGTCCAAAAAGGGAGATAATTCATAAACTCTTAGTCGCAATACTTTCCCTTGACAATATACATATCACCATAAAGTTTTGTTAAAATATTTCCAATGGTTAAGGAGATACAGAGTAAAACGGAAATTGAAGCAAGGGCAGATAATTCAGGAAGTAAGCCAGGGTTGTGGTTCATGCGCATGATACATTATCCCATTATCATTCACATTTCTACAAAGTTTCATTGAAATATTTCAAAGGGTTAAGGAGTTATGGGGGAATGGGTTAGCCTAAAAAACTAATCAAAGGGAGGTTACTCAAAAATTAAGTATGGGGGAACAACCATTCTTATATGTGACACACCGTCTTGTGATCATGCACATTGCTATAAAGTTTCATCAAGATATACCAAATGGTTACTTAGTTATTAAATGCACAGTATTAGTATACACAAAAATACCCTAAAAATCTAATCAAAGGGATGCAACTCGAAAACGAAGAAGGGGAGAGCAACCATTGTTGTACGCGACACATCATCAGACCCTCATACACATTGCTATGAAGTTTCATCAAGATATCCCAAACGGTTATCTAGTTATGGCGCGCACAAGACTAGTAGGGTAAAAAATAATCAAAGGGGCATAACTTTGAAACTAAGAAAGGGGGAGCAACCATTACTATAAGCGACACTTTGCCCCATCCTAATATATATGCCTACAAAATTTCATGAAGATATCTCAAACGGTTTCTGAGATATGATGCGCACAAGAATGTTGACGGACGGACAGACAGACGGACGGACAGACAGACGGATGGACGGACAGCGCCATGCCATAATACGTCCGTTTTTTCAAAACGGGCGTATAAAAATGAAAATAACAGAGTTGTTGCCCCTGGAAGTGTATCAATTCATTATAAAACTCCATTTATCCTCAACACTCTGATCAAAAGCATGCCAGCAATGGTTTTTGCAGAACAAACTGGTATTTTTTGTTCCTTATAGAAGTAAACTGATTTTGCTCTACTTGCAATTATAAATCACGTTCATATTCCCCAGAAAAAGTCTATAAAACACCTACCACCATAAAGACAAAACATTGAGCTTTGAACCTATACTTTAAGTACATGGCCCCTCCAGGTCACAACATTACAGGGTTCTCTTGCACACAGACAGTCATTGCCACCCTAGCTAAGCTTCTATTGGTCCTATGACAGAAATAGTCTTGGAAAGGTGGTGAAAGCCTGTTAATTCATCCCATCCATCAGGTCACAGGAACAAGTATTCTTAGAAGTGTACAAGCAGATTTCTCACCTATAGACTGGTTGACAGCTTTCATGCAGAGATTCTCATAGTGAACTTGACCAGCCTGCTTACCATCCTTGTCCCGAGGCTGAAAATATCAGCTTCATCATTAAAACTTGAATCTTTGTGCAATATTGAGTTATAAGAGAGCAAAGATTCCTCTTAATGGCATGTACATGACATCATACTGGGAAAAATCACTTCTTCCACCAAATGCTGATGTATCTTTATTATTCATTTCCAACATACCAGTCTCCAGTCACAACACTTTTAAAGCAAAAAACATTTTACACCTTACGGATACAACTATGAGAAATATCAGGGCCCTGTTGATCAAAACTAACTAACAACATTTTTAGTTAATGAGACATCAGAAAATCAAATGCATGGTATGCAAAAATGCTTTGCGAAAAAGTAGGAGGAGCTTTTGCAGTGCAAAAGCTTGTTAAATTTTTTCCACAAAAAATATAAGCACACTTGATATTACTTGTACTGGAAGACTTAACAGATCTTTGACTAATGACTAACAACCAGCCCCAGAACAATATAAATGAAAACAATATGTCCCCCCTCACCTTTGGTGGGGGGACATAATTCAACTGACTTATCAACCTGACATGTAAAAGTTCTTGTAACTCATTACCTGTGTAGTATTAAGTGATGTTCATAGAGATGTAATGCTAATAGCCAAGACTCATTGGGCATCCTCAAATTCTGAAGTTGCACAAGCCACAACTTTCAATTTCACATGGCATGACTAAAACTATTGTGTATCTCTTTATTTTAATTCAAGTTATATTGTCGCTAATATTTGTGACTGGACAGGGCCTCGTAGCACAGTCAGTAGTGCGTCTGACTCAAGAGCCAGAGGTCCCAGGCTCAATATCTGGTCCAGCCATATATTTTCGTCTCTTCTTCTGCTGATTCAAGAAGAGCAGTTGTTAGTTACGGGTGAAAGTATGTGCACTTAGTACTGGTTAACTGCTTAAGAGGTCTAAGCCTGCTCAGGAATAGTGTGGTTAATGTTAACGGACCATCCCGACACAACCATATCTGTTAACCCTGGAGGTAAAGCTACAAAACAACAACAAAAACAAAATTTGTGACTCTACCGGCTCATAAATTCAAAAATCTTGCCAATATTTTACCAACAGATGAACAAACTGAACCAACATACTGGCTGTGAATTCCAGACTTTGCCATTAAAACTGGGAAATGAACAGTGAGTCCATAGCTTCAGATAAGAGGGGGTAATGAGGATAATTCAAAGATAATTCTTCTATTTCTCAATGAAAACATAATTATATTGTGACCCCTCATTAGAACCGTCTTGGTAAGGCGGTTCTAATGAGGGGTCCAAAGATATGTTTTGATACAAAAATATGGAAAATTATCCCTAAATTGTCCCTATTTACCCATTTCTTTTCTAGACCACTGGTTCAATACATAAAAATAAAGTGATTTAAAGTACTTACAAAGTTGGCATTGAGATAATCCATCTTCTCTTTGAGCTCTGGTGATTTAATGTTAGGATATGGCATTCCAACCATCATCACACATCTGAATCAAGGAAACAAAATACTATGAAAAAGTGTCCAATCCCATAAAGAGCTTCAGCTAACAGATAACTGGAAGAAAATTTCTTTATTAGGAAAGTGTCCATGGGACACTGGATGTGCCAGCCTGGTGCCAACAGCAAAAACTGACTTCACTGTTTGTGACACATCATTTGGATAAGATAAAGCAAAGCCATATGTGAAGTTTCATGACTAAATTCCATAGGGTTTAGGAGTTATGGCCTGAATACATATTTCTTGCAAGGGCAGATAACTAAAACATTAAAAGCGAAAGTTGTCTTCCATGTTTGAAACACATTGTCTCTGTATGATAAACCCATCAATGAAGTTTCATGAATCAGTTCATTATGGTTTAGGACCTATGGCCCAGACAAGACCTACAGATGGACATATTGACACATGCACAGATGGACATGGGAAACACTTAATGAACTTCTGTCATTCTGGCGGAGGCATAACAAAAATGTGTATCCTGACCCCTCATTAGTACAAACAATAACTAATCTATACTGGGAAAAGCAAAGACTAATCTAGCTGCAAGAATCCACAAAATCATCTAAAGTCTTCGCTTTTCATACAAGCCATGTGGAGCTCTTCATGAAGTGGTTCATACATACCTTCCAAGGTCATCTGAGAAATTGATTCCTTCACTCATCTTGCCTCCCACCACACAGAATAGAATAGATCCTGTGATACCACCGCTGCATTTCTACAAATTAATGAATAATACCAATCCCAATAGGCACATAACGTCAAAATGACGTACTGATGTCAATGTGGCCTGATGACGTTGCATCAACGTCAGCATGACATCGTTTCGACATCATGTGCCCACTAGGATAAGACCAAAATCCAACAATCTCATTGGCTCCTCCCAATCATACAATCAAGTTTTGTCAAAATCTGTCAATAGTTTCAAGTGAAAGAGCGCACACAAATATTTTGGGAAAATCTAAGTATCTAGATACTTGTATGGCCTTGACAAAAGTCAAGGTCACCAAAACATAATCTCCCAATCATGTGATGAAAATCCGCTAACTTGTTAAAAAGCTATCACACATACAAGTTATTTTTCAAATTTGAAAATGGGGTCAAGGTCACCAAAAAATGATGGAATAATCTGTGACAGAAATTAGTAGATTAAGGTGAATGAGAATAGTTTTATGTTTTTCCAAATTTACAAAGGGGAACAAGTTTTGTAACATGTCTGCTTACAGAGAAAATCGTTCGTAATAAGAATTTGCCTAGAATTTTGCTTTCAATGTTGATCCCCATGTATAAGGAAGTAAAGAATGAAACTGCACAGCTGTGTCCCCTGAAAAATTATCCATACATCTTCAGTTGTCCAAATATATAGGTTAATTATGGTAACTTACCTTTATGGCCTCTGTATATTCACTGAGAATCTGGTCCACCTGCCCTGCTCTTCTTGGCTCTCTCAGGACCTAAAATATATTTTGTTGACTACATCTAAGACATCCGGGCCTGGTTGTTCAAAGCACAGTTAGCTTAACCCTTTCTTGACAAGTGGACTTGTCCATCCTTATCATTTGGAAGAGTCCATTTCTAGTTGATGGGGTTTCTGGTGGATGTTTTCATATTTATTGTATTTTGCTTAGAAATTCATGTAAGCAAACAATGCAGACACAGTTCAGACACCGCATTCTGTGGCGTCTGAATTGGGCCTGCACTGTTTGCATAATGCCCCAAAAAGGGTTTCCAGTCTAAAAAGGGTTAATGAAGTCATTAGTCAAGGATTCATTAAATTTCATGGCTCACATAAAATAAAGTGTGCCAATATTTTTTTACTGAAATAAAATGTGAGATTTTGCACTGCAAAAGCTCCTCACATTTTGCGTCAAGAAATTGCAGTGTTTTTGAGTAAAATGAAATGTCTCGTTAACAAATGATGTAAGTTTTAACAACCGGGCCCTCAAACATGTTTATAACTGCAGCAATACTTCTGATCTCAACAGCATACATAGAAGGGGCCCTGGTAGATCAATGGGTTAAGTGTCGGCCTTTTCACTAATTTAAGCCCAGTAGAATGTGCCATCCTTATCAAATGCATCAGTCCATTTCTCAATTTAAGGGCTTCTGGTCTATTCAACTGGTATAATTTCTATTATGATTTTAAGGAGAAATACCAATTTCATCATGCAAATAATGTAGATCAGAGTCTGCACTGTTTGCATATGTCCTATTTATGGGACGCTAGGCATAAATGGGTTCAGCTAGCGGTCCAGGGTCAATTTCGGCTAGTGGCTGTAAATGAGATTCCATTACAGTCTTTAATTACCACCCTACCATTGGTTTGATGTGACTGAACTACTGTTTAAAGAGCTGTACCAGAGCTCTAGATAAGAGGGGTATTTGATGATAAATTGAGGGATAATTTTTTTCATTTCTCATTGAAACCATATGTTGTGACCCCTTATCTGAACCGTCTCAACTCAGATGAGGGATCACAACATATGCTTTCATACAGTATTAACAAAAATTATCCATAATTATCACCAAATACTCCCTCTTATATACAGCTCTGTGTACGAAAAACAGCTAGTTGTCCAGACATCCATCTATGAAAATAAAGACAAATTCCACAAACCTTCTTCTTTACTGCTAGTCTCCCAATCACACCTGTCTTTTCCCAGTGAGTGAAGACCAACTTTTCATAGTCATAGGATGCAAAGAAACATATAACTCCGCCAGGAATGATGTTGCACAGGTTACAAACAAGCCGGCCAAGTTCATCTAACTGGAAAAAATAAAACAAGAATAGTTGCCCATTCACAGATGCAAAATTTGTGCCGAAAATATCACGGGTACACTGAGAAACTTCCCACTGGGCACACAAGGTTGAATCAACATTGAATCAACCTTGATTCAATGTCATGACATTGAATCAAGGTTGATTTGATGTTGATTAAACCTTGTGTGCCAGCCACGTGACTTAGATCTGTGAAGCTTTTATCCAAAAGCATCAGAAATGTTAAATGTCAACATTAACAACACCATTTCAGCACTGTTTCAATATAACTGCATTGTTTCAGCATAGTTTCAATGTAACAACACTGTTTCAACATAGATCCAACATTATGTCATTGTTTCAACTTGTTTCAACATAGATCGAACTTTATGTCATTGTTTCAACTTGTTTCAACAAAGAGCCAACATCATGTCGTTGTTTCAACTTGTTTCAACATAGATCAACATCATGTCATTGTTTCAACTTGTTTCAACATAGATCCAACAGCAAGTCATTGTTTCAACTTGTTTCAACATAGATCCACATCATGTCATTGTTTCAACATAATATATGAGAGACCAGGGTCAAAGAATGACCTTGACCACTTGTACACATAAATTTTCATGTACTCATTTAAGATGAATGTATATACCAATTTTCAGGTCAAAATCTTCAACAGTTTCCAAGAAATCTTATGTACTAGCATTTTCCCATACAAAAGCACCAGAAAGCAAATTTGACCTTTCCTTACGTAAGGTCAAGGTCAACCCAAGGTCATAATTTGAACAATCTTGGTAGTACTTGCAAACCCGATGCTACATACAAAGTTTCAAGGCCATCGGCCTATTGGTTCTGGAGAAGAAGGTTTTTAAAGGTTTTTATCATATATGGGCGTGGCAGCCATGTTGGTCATGTGACTATGACCGTTTGAACTAATTTTCATTCCCCTGCCCCCTAGAGCCTCTAAATGAAATTTGGTTACAATTGGCCCTGTGGCTTTTGAGGAAATGTGTGAAATTGTCCAAATATGAGAGACCAGGATCAAAGGTCAAAGAACGACCTTGACCTTTGTATGCATAAATTTTCATGTACTCATTAAGATAACAGTATTTACCAATTTTCAGGTCAAAATCTTCAACAGTTTCCAAGAAATCTTATAGTCTAGCATTTTCCCATACAAAAGCACCAGTAAGCAAATGTGACCTTGCCGTAAAAAAGGTAAAGGTCAACCCAAGGTCATAATTTGAACAATCTTGGTAGTATTCGTGTACCCGATGCTACATACAAAGTTTCAAGGCCATCAGCCTATTGCTTCTATTGAGAAGAAGGTTTTTAAAGGTTTTTACCATATATAGGCGTGGCAGCCATGTTGGTTATGTGACCAGGACCGTTTGAACAATTTTTCGTTCCTAAGACCCCTGGAGGCTACATATGAAATTTGGTTACAATTGGCCTAGGAGTTTCAGAGGAGAAGTTGTTTGAAATTGTGGACGGACGGACAACGGACGGAAGGATGCCGAAGCCTTACCATCCTATAAGCTCCCCCAGAGCCGCTGGCTCAAACGAGCTAAACAGCACAGTTACTTCCCCTGAAAATATATGTATTCATTCTGATTGTATTTACTTTACCACATTGGCACAACTAGATATTGATTGAATATATCGCCTGATTTTGTCCTGATTTTGTAGAAGCTTGCAGATCACGCCACTTCCAATATGAGACATGTAGTGAGAAATGGGACTACATACAGTATCTGTGAACTAACCCTTAAAGCCCCAAAAATGAAAAATTGTTGAATTTGCAAACAGTGTAGATCCAGATGAGGTGGCTCTACACTGTTTGCCCTCTAGTGTTCGAATTCTCAATATAATATTGCTTGGATGAAACATTATTTAAAATTCTGCAGACGTAAATTTTGCCGTCTGCTTTTTGGCGCATTAAGGGCAAATATCTTATGGTTTAAACTGCTAAAATTGACAACAGCTGAACTTGCACACTGTCTAAGCCTAAATAAATGAGGCTTCAGTGCACAAAGCCCTACACAATCACCTTCCAATCATCCTGATATGACCAAAATGCTGTTGAAAAGGATGTAAAATCACCAAGTCATCTATCCATCTCAGGTAATAAATGAACTACCAGTAATACAGGTTATCTAAAGGCATCTAAACTGGACAGTCACATCTGGCCATAAGACTTTTCAGTTTCATGACAAAATGTAGGCAAACTGAACCTTTTCTTCTTCTTTCAGTTTGTCGTATGCGAAGAGGCTTGGCCGAAAATCTATGGCCCCACCTCCTGGCTTCCAAAGTCTATCCACAACTGAACATTTACAATGAGGCCCAAACAGCTAAGTCCCTGATCAGACTGCATACATGCATGCTGGTTTTGGTTGTCTTTTCTCCCAGCTTGAGCTTCTTTAACCCTATTGCACTCAGAAAGGCCAAAACTCCATGGAGTTTTGGCCTTTCTGAGTGCAATAGGGTTATCAAATAAATCTCTAGTGGACTCTTCTACCATCACAGTCTGGAATGGTCCATTTCCCATAATACAAGAAATAATTTAATTTATTTGTATTATTATTATTATTTCAGAATGTATTCAATGAAACAATACTGGCTTTGACAAGATGCTGCATAAATGGGGGTCTTGTTTGGGCCTTCACTATTTGCTTAGAACCCTACTGTGTGATGCCAGGCATAAACCAGTCAATGACAAATAAGACTGGCTCATTATACAAAACAGCTTTATATTTTGGCCTTTACAGCTAGTCCATGTGTTTTTAGCAGAGGACATTCAACTGTCTCTCTGGTTCATGATCCTTATGCATGATTCCATCCTGGAGAAAACAAATATGGAATCAGTTTTTGCCCTGTTACATTGTTTTATTCGGTTTTCAACCAAGGAATAAAAGCCCTGATCAGACTGCACGCTGGCTGTCATTTATATACACTGGACTATGTCATTTATCTATTTTTTCCATGCTTGGTCCTCTAAGTACAGTTTTAATTGTTCATATGAATAATGACAGCTCCTGATATATGTTAAATTTATGGGGATAAAATTATGCTGTTTTTCTCTTTCCTACATATGGTGAATGGGTTCTAAGGGAAGGAACTCATCATTTTTTGTCTCCTTACATATTTGATGGGGTCAGACTTTCAAAGAAAAGAATTTGCTCCCCATATGTTCTGGCTCAAAAGAACTGTCTCCGTGAAGGGATGGTCCTAATGAATCCTCAAAAACGTGCTTGGATGGAGAAATACAACAAGAATTCCGCGGAATGGGGTGTCTCGCCTGTCAGAGCTTATGACCTAAACGTGAAAAATCAACAAAGTTTACGCCGCCGCTGACGACACCGGAAAAGCAGTACATAAGTCTCGCCTCTGCTTCGAAGGCAAGACATAAACTGTTAAAAATACATAAAAAAAAAAAAAAAAAAAAAAAACAGAAGGAGGAGGATTTCCCAAAAATTATATCTTAGCTGTAATTTACAGGCACTGAATGAATCATTGTTTATACTTAGCAGTGCATGGTGCATGCATAAGCACATGCACTTCCCAGTGCAAATGAACAAGTGAGCTTCATCTACATGTGTACTCTGCACTGTCTGGGTAAACTTGAAAACAACCGAACCATTAGAGTACAAAGCCAAAACATAAGCACTGCTCTGGTTCTTGGACACTATCGCTAGTTTAATGGTCCTGGGCTGTACCAGCCTAACTGGCCTAAAATCAGCGAGACGAGATTGGAAAACACTTAATCATTATCAGTTTAATGCTTGAGTCGGGCCATGAAAAAGGAGAATTATATCATAGGCAAAAAGTGAAGACTCTGATCAGCCTGTGCATCTGCACAGTCTGATCGGAGTCTTCACTGTTTTTGCTACATCAGTTTTGTAAGATCTGTTTAAATGCTCGCGTGAACAGAAAAGTCTTTAACTGGACTTTTCGGATGTTCAGTCTGATGTAAGTCTTCTCAGCCATGTCGTATGACATTCCCTTGTGCTGTGGTCCATTAAATGTTTATGCGCGGGTGATTAAAACAGAACATGATCCAACTCACATGCTAAAAAAGACCAAAGTTTAATGTTAAATGTCACAAGTGTAGCTACAGGTAGATCACAAGACGTTTCTTATTTTTGAAGCCAATCAATTCTGAGAAAATTTTCCAACTTAGGGGAGAGTCGGGTAACTTCGGACAGTGGGGAAATTCGGACAGTGACATTTTTTCCTTTATATGTCAGTTGTCTGGAACTAAAACAAAACAATAACTGGCCAAACAGTGAAAATCCTGATGAGACGGCTCATTATGAGCCGTCTCATCTGGATTTTCACTGTTTGCAATGGTATTGCAATGGTATGTCCGAATTTACCCGCCTGTCCGAAGTTACCCGACTCTCCCCTATCCATAAAAGATAAAAATCATCTAACAATCATGAAAACATCATCTTTGCGTTATTACCAAAGAATGGGTTTGCATGAAATTCTACCGGTGTGGTGTTATAACACAGAATAGTGTTTCTGGTGAAAATGTACTATTGAAGGACGGTATCATCCATATCTAGTGACAATGCACTGTCAAAGGACAGCGAACTTGCTCTATAATTTGTCTACACACTTTGGCGTGGACTGTAAAGTTTGATTTTGACCTGGAAGCAATTTTTTTTATGATGCCACATGAAATGCATCATGGGAGCTTTCTATTTGTATGATAGTCCGGAGACCTCAATTTGAATAAATAGAAACCAACATGGTATATCTAGAGATCTATGTGGTTTAAACCTTTTTTAGCAAGTGGACTTGTCCCACCTTATCATTTAGACGAGTCCATTTCCAGTTTTAGGGGTTTCTGGCAGATGTTTTCAGTTTTATTGTATTTTGCATAGAAATTTCTGGAAGCAAAGAGTGTAGACCCTGATCAGATGCTGTATTCTGCAGCATCTGAACTGGGTCTGCACTGTTTGCATTTGTCCCCAGAACAGGTTAACAGTCCCGCTTTTTTCTGCATTATATCTCAATGTTTCTTATTTTTTTTTTTTTTTTTCACATTCACATGAATATCTTCCACGATTCTTGTGCGTTAGTACAAACCAAGTTGTTTGTAAAACCGTATACATGCATTTCAAACAAGAGAGCCAAGGTGGTCCTGTAACACTCCCCTGAGACTGTGCTTATTATATGAACAAATGATTTCATATCGCAAAATTATCAGATTGGACATCTGGCCATCTTTTTTAAGTGATATACAGACTGTCAAAGTATTTGACCTTCTACCCTTACTGTGACCTTCACCTTGGGTGCTGCAGTGTCTTGTGCATGACATACTAGCTCAAGTTTTACTTTTTCTGTGAAGTTTGATGAAATTTGCTTCCACTGTTTTTGAGTTATCACAGGGATAAGTGTAATGAAATTCACCTCATCAGTTTCAAGTCAGTTTGGAGACATGATCTGACCTTAGACCCCAAATTTTAACCTTGACCTTAGGAATAAACAAGAAATGTTACAGTATGTAACAGATGCCCCCGAAGGCCCCATAAACTGACCTTTGACCCTGATTGAGACCTTGAACTTGGGCAAGGCAGCCCAAATCTTGCAAGTGAGATGCCTTTTTATCATGCTTTACCTGTTTGGTTTGATGAAATTCACTTCAGCAGTCTCCAGTCAGTTTGGAGATATAATCTGACCTATGTGCCCTGATTATGACCCTGACCTTTGGAACAGGAACCTAAATTTTGTTTGTGACATACCATCTCATTATGTATTACCATTTCAGGAAGTTAAATACAGTTTGCTTAAGAAGTCTTTTTAGTAATTGGGAAGAAACGACCTTTGACCTCAGACTGTGACCTTAAACTTGGGTGTGAAAGCCTATATCTTGAGTGTGTCTTACCTTCTCATTAAGCTTCATCTTTCTGTGATGTTTAAGGAAATTTGCTTTGGTACATTTATGAGCAATTGTTGAGACATGATTTGACATCTGACCCCAGATTGTGACCTTGGGTTTGGGAATATAAATATTATGTGATAAACCTTCTCATTATGCTTTGTATTTCCGTGAAATTTGATGAAATTCAGTTATGTAGTTTTAAAGTAATCGCAGAGACACTATTTGACATCTAAGCCCCGACAGTGACCTTGACCTTGGGTTTGGGAATATGGATATTATATGTGACAAATCTTCTCATTACTCTTTACATTTCTGTGAAATTTGATGAAATTCAGTTATGTAGTTTTAAAGTAATCGCAGAGACACTATTTGACCTCTAACCCCCGACAGTGACCTTGACCTTGCATGTGGGAACCAAACTCTTGTGCAGGACACACCTTCTCATTGTGCTCTATCTTTCTGTGAAGTTTCATCAAATTTGCTTCTGTAGTTTATAAGTTATAGCTGAGACACGATTTAAGACATGATTTGACCTTTGACCCAATTGTGACCTTGACCTTGGGCGTAGGAACCAAACTCTTGTGCGCGACACACCTTCTCAATGTGCTCTATCTTTCTGTGAAGTTTCATCAAATTTGCTTCAGTAGTTTTTAAGTTATGGCTGAGACACGATTTGTTACGGACGCACAGACTATTTGACATCTAAGCCCCGACAGTGACCTTGACCTTGGGTTTAGGAATATGGATATTATATGTGACAAAATCTTCTCATTACTGTTTACATTTCTGTGAAATTTGATGAAATTCAGTTATGTAGTTTTAAAGTAATCACAGAGACACTATTTGACCTCTAACCCCCGACAGTGACCTTGACCTTGCACGTGGGAACCAAACTCTTGTGCAGGACACACCTTCTCATTGTGCTCTATCTTTCTGTGAAGTTTCATCAAATTTACTTCTGTAGTTTATAAGTTATAGCTGAGACACGATTTAAGACATGATTTGACCTTTGACCCAATTGTGACCTTGACCTTGGGTGTAGGAACCAAACTCTTGTGCGAGACACACCTTCTCAATGTGCTCTATCTTTCTGTGAAGTTTCATCAAATTTGCTTCAGTAGTTTTTAAGTTATGGCTGAGACACAATTTGTTACGGACGCACGGACGGACTGACGGACGGACAGTGCGATTTTAATATGCCACCCGAAGTCCCTTCGGGGATATAAAAACATTATATTTGACACAAATGCTCAATTATGCTTTATCTCTCTGTGTAATTTGATGAGATTCACTTTCATAGTTTTCAAATAATCAGACACATTTTGACCTCTAACCCCACTGACCTTAGGCCTGGGAACCTAAATCTTGTATGTGATACAGCTTCTCATTAGCTGTGACTGACCTTTCATCAGATTTGCTTCAGTTGTTTAGTCTAGACAAGACACAATTTGACCTCTGACCCAATTGTGGCCTTGACCTTGGGTATGGGACCAAAATTTTGCAGTGACACATCTTCTCATTATATTTCATCTTTCTGTGATGTTTCATCATACATGTATTCGCTTCAATAGTGTTTAAGACCACTAAGACACCAATAATATTGTTAACCCTTTTAATGCTAAATATTAAATTCAAGGGAACCTAAAAAGGGGGTGGCCTTGCCATAATTTCACTAAACTCTGATTGCTATTAAGTTTCATCATGGTATTCCAAACAGTTACCAAGTTATGGTATGCACAAGCTAAGTATACACAAAAACTGGCTAACAAAACTAATCAAAGGGATGTAACTCTAAAATGAAGTAAGGGAGACCAACCATTGTATTACAAGACACATTGTTGGGACTTCAAACACACTGCTATGAAGTTTCATCACGATATCCCGAAGGGTTATCTAGTTTTGGCCCACACAGACTTGCATAGAAAAAATAAAGGAGGATAATTTTGAAACTAATGAAGGGCCATTCTTGTATGCGACACATTGCCCAGACCTATATACTCATACAAAATTTCATGAAGATATCCCAAATGGTTACTGAGTTATGGCACACACAAGACTGTTTATGGATTGACAGCACCATGACAAAATACTTTTTTTTTCAAAATGGGCGCAATGGGTGTACAAAATTTTCATACAAGTTATACTCAACCAAATTAATAATGCAACATTTTTAGATCTCCATTTTTTTAAGAGGGTAGGTTTCATCAATTATGTAAAATACAAATACACTGTGCCTGATCGAAAAATGTTCGTCACACTTTCTGTCCTCATGCTCAGGGAACCATGACACCCAGTGCACGATATTCTGTTTGACTGCAAATTGCATGTGCAAGTTAATTGTGCACTGATATTTCTAGTGGATAGCTGAAGGATATCCGAGGCAAAAAATTATCCCCAGTTTCTCAAAACTTCTGTTTCATAACTCCTATCAGATTCTTTGGGGATTAACCCAGTAGCCGTGAGCATACACTTACGGGACCCTTACCAGGTAACGTTTGTCAGTTAGAGCCGGTTCTGCTCTAACGTCTACAGCACATACCATATGACTCTATCAAATGTTTGAGCCCTTTCAAATGTAGGATCAGTAACGCATGCACCCAGTCACACAATGAACAAACACGTGTACCAAGACTTTTGAAACTTGGGTAGGTCTCAATAGCGCTCACACATGCATAAACCATTTCATTTAGCAAACTGAATTTAATGTTAATCATAGATATCATAGAACAGTCTAAGATATGAACTATTAGATAAAATGAAGTGTCGCGTTTTTAGTTCGGTTGAGTATATGTAATACTGAGAATTCAAAGACTAGAGGACTAAAAGTGCAGATCCAGATGAGGTGGCTCATTATGAGCCGCCTCATCTGGATCTACACTGTTTGCAAATTCAATTATTATTATTTTTTTTTGGGGGGGGGGGGGGGGTCCTTAAGGTTTAAATCCCACACATTTTGGGTTTTGAATATTTTATCAGCTTCATCATCTTTCCAATGGCCTGAACTACTGTTGACATTAGTGTGAATGGTTAATAAGAATGAATGCAATATTTTAGGAGAATTGCACTACTTTTCTGGCCCGATAAAAACAACATGCACTACTTACTGAGACACTCTGACCTACAGACTTTATATGGGACAGAAGGAAAGAGCCGCTCAGCAATCTTGCCTAGCTTTTGGACTGCAGGTTAACTATGTTACCAGCACAGAAAATATAAAATGTGAATAGGACAAACATTAAATATGCAAAACAATCAAGTCTTTAGACTATTCCATGTTAGGTGAATGAAACTATTCTGATAGCTAACAGGGTTGAAAGGCTGGTATCATGACAGTAAGTGAAGTTACTGAAAATATTCCAAAATGTCGGCAGATCATAAGTGATCACAGGCCTATACCTGAAGTATGAATTGACTAGGAATGCTTTTGACAATAACGATGTCCCCACCATCGAGTCAACACTGTAGTCACCAAAGTATAATTTTCGAAAAACCTTCTCAGTCACAGTGTGACATTGGAAATAGAGTAAAAGTCACCAAAACCTAATGAGCTCTTTCACCAGTATCCCAATGATTTATTGATGTAAATTTGGTAAAAATCCACCCATTAACTCATGAAATAAGGTGCACAGAAGAAGCTATGTGAACACTTTTTGGTCCAAAGTTTGGCCTTCTAAGTGCCCTTCTGAAACTGTGACTTTAGGAAAAGACAACTTTACAGAATACTAGCAAGCTCCATCCAATGATTTATCCATATGTCTGGTCATAATCAACCCACTTATTCATGACAGAAGCTAAGCTTTCACAAACTTATATAACCACAAAAATCTAGAGTAAAACTTTTGTTTATACAGGCCAACTTTGATATCTCGAATTCCAAGGGAATGGAGAACCCACTTCGAGTTTTCCGAAGTTCGAGATAGGCAAATTGTGACGTCACCAAAATTTTTGTTCTATACATGTACAATATCTTAACTTTCGTAGAGTCAGTATTTCTACAAAACGTGTGCAGCACGAACGTAGTAAAACTGTTTCTACTGAAAACGGGATTGTTACTAATAGCCCGCATCAAAGAGCGCCGCTCAATACTGTTCAATCAATTAAATTTCAAAGGCGCCTAATTGACCGAACTTTCCAATCGAACGCACCTGGCCTGTGACGTATACGCGTTTCAAGGTCAATTAACTTACACACAGAAACAGCTGATCAACAAAACAATGTCTGCATCGTTTCACGCAATCATTGGATAATTTGGGATAATTGATTGTGTGACGGTATAAGGTCACGGATATAAATAGATATGCAAATTACAAACTCGGTAGTTTGTGATCGAGTAAATGTTGGGGTATATAAGCAAATAAACCGCCCTTGGTAGGTGGGCATGCTTTTCCACTGACGGGGTTTGTTTGCAGGTCGGCCCACGGTTACATTTGGTAGCAGCGGTTGGATAAGGTCAACTGCCAGACCGGAGTTGCCTTACCCATGTCATTCCCAGGCCAAGTCTCGGGACGAGACTTCTCGGAGGGGGAAGTAATGTGACGGTATAAGGTCACGGATATAAATAGATATGCAAATTACAAACTCGGTAGTTTGTGATCGAGTAAATGTTGGGGTATATAAGCAAATAAACCGGTGGGTGAGCATGCTTTTCCACTGACGGGGTTTGTTTGCAGGTCGGCCCACGTTACAATTGAACTGCGATCAATTAAAGACAATTGTTCGGTGAATCGTTCTTTTTCATTGTTATTGTTCGATGTTTTGTACCAGTTTGCTTAAATACAAAAATATGCAGGTTTTTCATTACCGCAAAACGTCTACACAAAATGGCCGTCATTTTCTTTCCGTCGTTTCGGCGATCTTTTTCTGAATACACATTTTGACTTCGACACAAACAGTGGTAAAACACATGGAAAGTGTGGGAGGGGAATCAAAAATCACTTCGATACAGCAGTGTTTTCGTTATAAGCGAGTTCGACACAACGGAGGTCGAAATGCAATATTATATAGGGCGGAATGTTCGGGAATGGGAGATCACTTCGACACTAGCAGGGTTTTCGAGATAAGCAAGTTTGACACAACGAAGTTGGCCTGTATCTCAAAAGCTGACACTAAAATCTCCAGTGGAGGATCTCAAGCAGGGATGCAGGTGGTGGGTTTCATACCACTTTGCTTTCATTATCAGCCTTCCATGGTTGAAATACTGCTGGAAAGGCCGTATCTTGCAGTTCGTTGTGCTAACTTGTGATACTAATGTGCAGTTCTGCGGTATTTCATACGACTGCTCACAACATCTGTGCGAATAACACTCACAACATGTATGCTAATAGCTTCTTTGTCAGTGAAGCTCTCTAAAATATGAGAATAATAAGGTCACATGATAATATCACATCAGGTCACCTTCAAACAAGCTGCACTGAGGTATCTAAGGGCTGAGTCAATGACTATGCCCATGGGCGTGGACAAGACTAGAAATGTTTTTTTTTTAAAACAGATGTCCCCCTATCTGCACTTTCCCAGCCATATCATTTTCCCTGATTGTTGCCAAGTTAAGACCTCCTCTGTGACCTTGAAAATAGGGTCAAGGTCATCAACATTCAAACAGTTCTTCTCCACCTCCTGATTATACACTTGTCAATGTTTGCTCATAATCTATCAATCTATTCAGGAGTTATGTATGGTACAGACAAGCCATTTTTCAACATTCTTTGACCTTCTGTGACCTTGAAAATGATATTAAGGTCACCAAAATCTTATCAGTTCTTTTCTATCTCCCAGTGATATGTCTTTGCTAGTTTGGTTACAATCCATCCATCAATTCAGGAGATATAATGCAGACCAAGCATTTATCAAAATTCTCTAACCTACTAGTAGCTGTGACCTTGAAAATATGGTTTTACATGAGCCGCAACATAACAAAACCAACAAAGTGGCATAAGCGTCAGAAAGCCTCAGATCAGCCTGGGCATCTTAGTCTGATCAGAGTCTTTGCTGCCAGCATGGATTTAGATTAGAACCTTAGCTACCCTTTAAGAACACAACTAAGACCCTGATAAGACTGGGCGGGTGCGCAGGCTGATGTGAGTCTTTGCTGGGCGCACAACCACTTTGCTGGTTTTCTCATGTCGCAGCTCATATGACAACCAATGCAGACCATGATCTGACTGCTTCTTATATGACAACTAGTACAGAACCCATTCTGCTCCTTTGGGGCTGTTGGACCCGAGTCTACATTGTTTGGTCAGATACTTTGTCTACTTATGGGAGCCCAGGTAATTCAGTGGAATAGGCAACTGCTCTAATACCTTGCTGCCAGGGTTCGAATCTTGCTTTAAGGCAGATTTCTTTGCAACCATAAACAGGGCTCCATTGCAAACAACCTTTCAATATCACTCTTTCAATGGCTCCATATGACCGAAATACTGTTGTAGGGGTGGTTTGACAGAAAGTCACCTATTCATCTCATTACTTGGGCCGCGAAACCACATAGCCAACAAAGTGGCATGTGCACCCAGCAAAGACTCAGAAAAGCCTGGGCAGCTGCCCAGTCTGATCAGAGTCTTCGCTAAGGGCTTAAAAGGTAGCTAATGCAGGCAGCAAAGACTCTGATCAGACTGGGCAGAAGCCCAGGCTGATCTAAGTTTTTGCAGGGTGCACATGCCACTTTGTTGGTTTTGTCTTGTCTCGGCTCATTTAATTAATATAATAGTAGCACTGCTTTGTGCATTTTGCACGTGTGAAAAAGCATGTGTGAAAAATTTCAAGGAATTCCCCCCGACTTTCATTTAAAAAAAAAATTATGTCACACCGTTAAAATGCATAAAATGCATGTCAAGACTATCAGACCGAAAATAGAAATATTGACAAAAATATCTAAAATACTTTTAAAGACGAACAAATTCAGCCTTGCCTATAAACCTAAATTCATTTTCTGACCTTATAAACTTTTGTACCAGGACGTTATGAAGTAAGTTAGTCGGATAATCCCAATTTGGACTAGTTCAAGTTAACATGGTTCAGTCCATTATCAATAGACAGAATGACGTCAAACACACCGTCTTAAATCCAGGTTACTTTAGAAATGTGACTCTTTTGCACTAAAACCCCACATAATTTTGATCATACAGAAGGAATAGTATTTCAGGAGAGCTATTATATAACGAATAATAATGATTTTCAGGTATTGTTAAAACAAGGTTATGGCGTGCTTATATACATCAAGTGCAATAAAAAAACGTTGAGCCAGAATCGAGAAATCCAGCAGCTAAAAAAGATCAATATTGCAGGGAAAACTAATCGAAGACATGACAAAATCAACAAAGGGGCATTTGTGCCCAACAGACTCAGATCAGCCTGGGCATCTGCCCAGTCTTATCAGACTTTTTGCTGTCAGCACGGAGGTAGCAGATCTCTAGCTACCCTTTCAGCTCGCAGTGAAGACTCTGATCATACTGGGTGGATGACCAGGCAGATCTGAGCTTTCATGAGGTGCACATGCCACTTTGTTGGTTTTGTCATGGTGCAGCTCAACTAACTCTTTAAGCCCCAGTGACGCAATTAGCAAAATTTGCAAACAGCGTAGATCCTGATGAGGCGGCTCATAATGAGCCGCCTCATCTAGATCTACACTGTTTGCCCTCTAGTCTCTGAATTCTCAATATAAAAAGTCTTGGACAAGGCATAAATTCCTCAATTACTGTCAGACCTACTGCAGAGTCTCATTACAGAAAGTGTGCAGAGTGCAGAAAACAGAGTATGCATGTGTGCTGGTGGCATGGATGACAACTTATGTCAGAGCTCTAGATAAGAGGGCGTATTTGATGATAATTAAGGATAATTTTTCTTATTTCTCATCGAAACCATATGTTGTGACCCCTCATCTGAACCGTCTCGTCGAGACGGTTCAGATGAGGGGTCACAACATATGTTTTTATGCAGAATTAACAAAAATTATCCCAAATTATCACCAAATACGCCTTCTTATCTAGAGCTCTGTTATGTGACCCTGTTTGCTTTTCTGACAAGGAAGCCCTTCCAAAATGGAGTCCATGGGAGCAAATTCTTTCCTTTAACAGTTGACCCACATTGAAAAGGGAGGCAAAGATGAAACGGACAGAGTTGCTTCCCCTGAAAACTTACCCATACACCTTTAGTAAATATGGTCTTGTGTCTCAAAAAAAAAATTTGTTGTGGCACCAAAGTGCCTCATTATCTACAGATTCTATATAAGTAAGGAATCCTGGTAGCTCAGTAGGTTAAGCACTGGCCTAATGATCTAGCAGTTCCTGGTTCCAGCCCCGTAAATCTTTCCAAATAAAACTGAGTTCCATTGCACACAGCCTTGCATTATCGCCCTTCCATCATCCTGGTATGATGGAAATACTGTTGAAAAGGACGTGAAATAGCAAGTCATCCTTTCATCCATCTATACAAATGCTATACAGAGAGTCTTTGCCTTTATATTTCATCACTGATCAGTTTTGATTTGTCGATAGATGTCTCATCTTGATATGACTGAAAGCCTGGTAAAAAGGACATAAAATCGCAAGTCATACATCCAATGCAAGATGTCACAATGTATAACTAATAAAATTTTATCACTAACTTGAGTTCAGGAGTTCAGGGCTGGTGCAATCAAGGTGTACTGACAACACTTCATACAGGTAAGTCCTGTGCTAACTAGTAACTAACCACACTCAGTTCAGGTAAGGCGGATACTGGTGACTATCTAGACACGTTCAGTGCAGGGAAGTCCTGTACTAACAACTAACTGATTTTCTCACCAGGATGTGGCGGTACTAAATGGTCACTGGGAGAGAAAACAAACGTAATGAGTGACAATGTTGAGTGCTATTTCAGTTCACGCAGTTCAGTTCAGTAAATAGCGATAGCGGCTCAGTTTTCCCTTGACCTTTAAAGCGCAAATTATGTGTGTAGCTGAATCTGCAAACAGTGTAGATCCAGATGAGGTGGCTCATAACATGAGCCACCTCATCTGGATCTACACTGTTTGCCCTCCAGTCTTTAGACTCTAAATATGAGACAGCCTGAACAAAGCATTTTTTGAAATTTTGCAGATGTAAGTTTTGTCTTCTGCTTTTTTAACTTCATGGTTAATTATATATGGTGATTGAGAACTCCTATGTTAATATTGCGATTACCAGAAAATGCTGTGCCCAGCCTGCACATTCTGGTAGATCAATCTGATCTTCACTGTACATATTACTATGGAGGATGTTAAGAGCAAACAGACCCTGACCAGCATGTGCGGGTCTTATAAGCTGTCACTACATTTTCCTTGCGGCCAGGTCTATCATCATTCTACTTTACTGATGATGGACAGATGACTTGCGACTTCATGTCCTTTTTAACAGTACATGTATTCGAGTCGTATCAGGGCGATAGGAGGGTGATAATAAAAGGTTTTGTGCAATGGAACCCCATTTATGGTTGGAGAGATGTTCAACTCCATCCCTTGTATAGCTTTGGTGCATTAAAAATAGAGTTTTGCAAAACAACAAACCCAATTAAGTGGCATGTGCCCCCAGCTAAGCCTCAGATCAGTCTGGGCATCCACCCTGTCTGATCAGAGTCTTCCCTGTACACAGGGGTTAGCTTAGATCCTTAGCTACTCTTTTAGCACACAGCAAAGACTGATCAGACTGGGTGGATGCAAAGGCTGATCTTAGTCTTCGCCGGGCGCAAACGCAACTTTGTTTTCTCGTGTCGCCGCTCAAATGTTGATAGACCCAGAATACTGCTCTCCAGACTGCCCCTAGTGAATATGCTATTCAGGATCTTCACTGTCTATTTTTCATTTTCTCAATGCTAACAGAGACACAAAACACAATACAGCCACCAATCCACCAACCTTGGATGACAGCATACTTTAAAACATGGAATGAAATGGACTTGCAGGGACAATCTCCATTTGAGATGGCACTCTTACAGGTAAAGAATTTGCCCCCCTCTGAGGGAGCGAATTCCTTCCTGTAATGGTACCATCCCAGTCCTAATGGTGATAGATGGACAGAGGACTTGCAATTTTACAAACGACTTTCAATTTTACGCTAGAGGATTGTGACTGACGACATGGGCCAGGCGCTCCTCGGTCTTGCTCATGCTGGTTCATGGCTTTCTTTCGCAATTTTCCTAACTAGTTTCTTCCAATAATATGGATTTCTTCAGAGGATTGTCACGATTCTGGCGAGCTGTGTTTTTGCGCTGTTTATATACCATATCGGGGGGCCGGTGAACCGGCCCTTTTGGCGCCATTGCGCCTGCGTGGACGGCCATTGTTGTACCGGCCCTCGGGGGCCGGTGGGCGTGTTTTGCGCCTCTCACCGGCCCCCGGGGGCCGGTGGCGTTGCTATCCGCCATTGTAGGCGTGTATGGCGACGTCGACCGGCCCCCGGTGACGTTGCTATCCGCCATTTTCTTACTGTTGAGCGTGACGCTTGGTTCAGTGTGTTTATTTCCTGTTTTTAGGAGACTGAAAATGGCGGATCGTAGTGTGGAGTCCTGGCCGTTACATGCAAATGCTTTGAGCTATCCGCTTGGTTGCATGTTCATGAATATGTACTGGAACGGGAAGAGACATAAATGTGAAAGTGAGTGGCTGACAAGCTCCAGTCAGCCACTCACTTTGACTTTCAATTTTACATCTTTTAAACAGTATTTCAGTCATATCAGGACAATATGAGGATGATAATAATAGGCTGTGTGCAGTGGAACCATGTTTATGGTTCTAAAGCTATTTGCACTTCCAGCGGATCTCTTACCCAGGACCACTAGATCAGCAGACCACCGCTTAATCTACTGAGCTGCTGTGGGTCCTCCTAAGAGTGGAATAAAGTAAATCTTAACCACTCCATGTTTTAAACAAATGCCGTCAACAACATTTACTTGTCTTTGTGCCTACATTGATTTCTATTTTCTGTTATCTATTTCTGTTTTTGGAAGATTCCACTTTAAACTTGCACTGTGGTAAACACTGCTCCACCTAAGAGGACTATTTGAGGATAATTCCAAGATAATTTTTCTTATTTCTCAAGGCAAACATATGTTCTGACCCCTCATTAGAACCGTCTCAAAGAGACGGTTCTAATATAGGGTCACATCATATGGATTATTGAGAAATATGGAAAATAATTCCTTTATTATCCCTGTTACTCCTTCTTTTCTGAAGCACTGCCGTAAAGAAATTTACGTACAGAAAAATACTGACGTATTGATTTACCCAGACTGGTAGAGGCTACGAAATCAACATAAATAGAAGTACACTGACAGTACATGATATAAAAATTGTTACGCACTATAACGCTCAGTATGGTTTTATCTAATAAAACCGTGCACTTTTCGACAAACACAGCATACTTTATTAGCATGGAAAGTATAGCGGTTGTACTGTTAGTGTTTATAGTGCAGCATGTTTTCATCAAGGATGAGTGGTGGTTCGTTAAAGTAGAAATTGCATGTTGACAATAAATATGCAATCTTTTCAAGTTAAATGGGTACACTTTCAAGGGAAGCAACTCTATCATTTCTCCTTTGCTTCCCCCCTCGATGGGGCCAACTGTAAAAGATTCTGATCCTTCAGACCAAAGTTCTTTCCTTAAGTGAAGGAACCCCAATAGCACAATAGGTCAAGGCTGGTCGACTGATTTAGTGTCCTGGGTTCCAGTCCCACTGGTGGCGGAAATCTTTTCAACTGCAAATGGGGTTCCAGTGCACAGAGCCTTTCATTATCACCTTCTCATCATCCTGATATGACTTAAATACTGTTGAAAGGTATGTAAAATTGCAAATCATCCGTTCATTATCCTTTCAGTGTATATCCCAATAACAGCTTCATCCTTCAACTGCAGAAAAAGTAATATCTTGTCTCACTTGGCAAGACAAAAAGCATACAGACAGAATATAGCCTGAGAAAAGGGTAGACCCAACTCAGACTGGTCCTGATCTGGGCTTGCTCCTAAGAAGCAGTCTGATCTGGGTCTACACTGTTTGCTATTACTTCTTATCAAAGATCCCTGGATGCAAAAAAATGGACTTGTCAAAATCCAAAGCTGGAAGAGTCCATGTCAGAGATAGTAGTATATTACAAGTTCCCCCATGCAGTTCCCTCACAGATAAGTATTGGAGTGATAGAAAACTGCGAGTTTTCTACGTAGGGTAAGGAAACCAGCTGGGAGAACACAGGTCGTCACGCCGTTATAAACGCGCCTCGTTATAATTACTGTAATTATTCTAGGTGTTGCAAATATTAGCCAACATTGACTCCTGTTAGTATTAAGTGACTTAGGGTAATAAATGAAAATGTGTAAGCATTTAGAGTGATAGTACCGTATATGTGGTTATTTTTGCAGGGATCCATTTTCACGGTATTTCACGATCAAACTCACTTCCATTTTTTTTTTTTTTGTTATTATTAAAATTGTCCCATTAAAAAAAAAATAAATAAATAAAATGAAATAAATAAACACTACTTCTCCGACTAGCGCCTCAAGCTAACTTTCCTTTCTCCGCGTTCAGTGGCTAACTGACTAGTGGTCAGCAAGTTGCAGCGATTATCTGCTCGGGGCCCCATAGGGGTAACTTGGAATAGTAGTATATTACAAGTTCCCCCATGCAGTTCCCTCACAGATAAGTATTGGAGTCATA
Organism: Ctena decussata; assembly: GCA_963989385.1. Lineage (NCBI taxonomy): Eukaryota > Metazoa > Mollusca > Bivalvia > Lucinida > Lucinidae > Ctena > Ctena decussata. The sequence goes on along the minus strand of OZ022506.1, from coordinate 39,446,658 downwards.
GAAAACTGCGATATTCGTCCGGTGTTTAAGCAATTGTGGTATCGAATAACTATAATCATTATATCTCTAGTTCATATCCGGCGATTGTAAAATAGATTTCTATCATTATCATTATATCCCTGATCTATATCCAATACTCACAAATACATCGAAGATGTATGGAAATGAACTCTCATAGGCACTCGACATGCGTCTATATGCCGTATGAACAGTTCATTTTCAGCAATTCTACAGTCCTATACTTTCCCCAGCTCAGCTTCCAAACTGTGGAAGTAAACAAACACATGTGCCTGTTAATCCACATTTGATTATTGGTATTTGAGGTCATAGATTATGTTTATGCTGGGAAATGTGAAGTACTGAGTTGCTTATGGCGCCTCACTCGAAATAAAACGTTTGAGGCTGCCTATACTCGTATAAAAACTTGATATTTCAGATAACTGAAACTTCTGTGCCCCTTGGTTAGTGGCGGCGGCTACATATACTAGTTCAAAGCATATAGATAAAGCATTCACCTCTCTATTTGGACCACACAATGTACCAATATTCGCATAATGATCCAGTATCTTAGGGTAGCCCCAGCCCACGTGTTGATTGATTGATGAATCATTGACCCCTAGCATTCTCAATGTAATCGCGCAACCTCGTCTCATACTATGCCCAGATTCTCCCTGGTACATATTAATAGCCAATAAATGTGTCTTTAGCCTTTCTGACATGGAGCTAGATGAAAACGGCTTGTCTGTTATTAAGCCGTTACGCAAATTTATCCCAATTCCTGATGCGAACTCTAGATAGCTTTTGAGATGCTTGACCGGACATATGTCACGGTCTTTAGAAATCAACACCACGTAGCTTTTTGGGCTGTGCAAGGTGCTGTTTTTCCCTCAGTTCCAGAAATGAAAATGCCCTGTGACTGAAGCAGATAAAAAAAATCTCTCGCATTTTAGCAGACCTAGATCGGACGCTCTGTCGCCGGAATGACACAATAAAGAAAAATAGGCTCTATCTCTATGTAAAAGTAATTTGGTTGCTGTATCCTTTTCAACCGAAATTTTGTACGACAGATAGCCTCCCTAACTTTGGAACAGCTTGCTTTTTAACAACACCGCTGGCCGCCTGTTCCAATGAAATTGCCTTCAAATATCGCTTAATAATGTTAGAGGACGCTAGATTGCCAGTACAGACTACCGAATTCCATTCCCCTGACCTGCCAGCATCCTGAACAATAGCTCTTAATTTACCAATTAAACTGTCGCCTGACTTTACTGCCAATGTGACAGGGCACTTACACTTCTGTTTTCCAACCGAACCACGGAATACACATGACGCTTTATATAATTGTGTGCGCCCGCTAGTCTCTTTGAACACTAAAAACCCTTTGATGTCATCAGGCAATGCATTCATTAAGTTCTTGCGTGTTCCTTGTTGCGCGAGAAATTCTGTAAACTCCTCTTTCAAGCTACATTTTTGCCTGGAATAAGTAGTAGAGTCTATGATATTATCTAGATGCGATATTCTAGAATTTATTTTATCAAGAATATTTGGGCTGATCAATTTTTCAGCAGAAACACCAGATGCCGATACATTTTTTGCAGTTCCACATAATTTGCAAAACTGGAAATCTGGGTCATTCACTGCCTCACATGCTGTGCATTTGTAAACGAACCCTGAGCTTGCCACAAACAACGCTTTCTGCAAAATAAAAAATCTTAAAAAAAAAAAAACAACAACATGATAAAAACAATTATCATTAGTATTATAACAAAATTGATAATCATAATAATAGCACAGTTGCACGTGTCGGAACAGAGGGACTCAGACATTATTAAAGATTTGACAAAAATTTTAATCTTAATGTATTGATTTAACTAAATTCTCTGAATAGTTCCGTGACCTATCTTTTTTTTTTTGGCAGAAACCGTTGTTTGCTTAAACAACTTCGTTTGTCTATCGCCGCTTCAATGACCTACTCACTTTGTCTTACACAAAATATCCAAGCTCCAGGCATACATTGATTGAGACAAGATTTAAATGATTAATCCACGGAGGAGATGAAGTAATAAATAGTGGCTAACTGACACCTAGTCTTTGAAAGTTTTCATAAGAAAACGAGATACCATAAGTCCGTTGCAGGCAAAAGTGAAAAGAAATTGAAATAGATGATTCAATTTTGACAATAATGCCTGCACAAACATGCGCTATTTTGATCCCTTGCAAATGAACCATATGCCCACTACAAAATGTTTCAACTGTCTAGAAATGCCTAGCACATGCGCATTAACATGGTATGTGCATATTAGTCAACACCTATATCGTGTCTAATAACCACCTTGTTGATATCATAAAACATCCATAAACACATTATGTCTTCCAAATATTTATTGATTAATATCATCGTGTTTATTTTGAAATCATGAGTTTATGCATCAAACACAGCATCTTTTCAGCTAACATCTGCTGACCTAAGTCATAAGGATGGACGGTATCTCTAAGCATGTCCCCAGAAATGTCATCATTGTTCATAAAACACCACGCATTCCGTTCACAACATTGTTCTATCTTAGAGTTCAACATTTTTGCCGTTGCATTTTTGACCCTCAGACCTTTCACATCCCTCCCCAAAATTCTCAAATAACTTTCAAGCGCGGTTATTTCCTGGAAAGTGCTAGCCATCTTCTCGTATTCGTTTTCATATAAGAATGTTTTAGACAAATTATTAACACCTGTATGCACCACCGCAATGCACGGGAGTACTTTGGGCTAATCGCCGCAAATGCCTATGTGTCTGACTAACTATGGACCCTCCTTCCGAATAAATATGTATTAGAGGGGACTGGAACCTTGGATCATCCAAAAGAAATCTAACAATGGAGTCACCTATACACAACATGCTGCAAACGTGACCAACGTTTTGGCGTGTCAAAAACAATGCATTGCCAAATGTCAGACAAGGAACATCTCTTTCGTCCCCTATTAGCCTTACTGCCCATAAATTTTCTCTCAACCCAATCTTATCAGGTACAAAGCCGCTCTTTGATGGATATTCCAAAATTCCAGCATCGCCTTTTTGACCCACTAAGAACGCATCCGCGATATGAGAACTGACAGCCGGAACCCATAACTGAGTGACATGTGATGCTGGTATCAGCACGGTACCACTAAGCCTGTTCTCTATCAGACGTAAAAATGCGTTTGATTTAACGACCCTGGGCACATCTTTCGGCGTATCCAAAGTAAATGACATGTCTTTTATTCAATTATTAACGTACATAAGATTAATACACAGCCGAGGTTTCGATTCCTCAACTGTGTGTGGGTGGTGATATTATATCTGGTCTTGGGACTTCCCCAATTTTCCCCAGACATAAAATAGAACCATTTCGGAGACGCTCAAAAAGTGTAGAATTAATGAACGGAATAAATTTTTTACATTTGCCCGCGTTATTAAATAACGGGGGGGGGGGGGGGGGGGGGGGGGGGGGGGGGTGTACGCGCAGTCATGGCTTTGACCTTGCAATTCCCGCCTTAAAATTGGTCATATTGTAAGTCATATCAACACCATATTTCACCCAACTTATAATTTCCTCAGCCATGGGAGAACCCTCAACAATTGCCTGCCATTCCTTCAAATTATTATGTATCTCTCCAGCGACGAAAGCGCCCGGGTCTCAGACTGCAATATTTGACAGGTCAGGAATATTCCCGTCCTCAGAAACTTGAAGGACTTCCTCGGCCGGGAAGGCACCTTCCTTTTGGTCGAAAGGTTCCCCTTTGAAATTGATTTTCCGATCTGCTCTAACACCCACTTGCCGCGGATCGAAATCCATCTGTATGTCCCGCTCCCACTGACGAAGCCTTATAGAATCCTGATTTTTTATTTTTATTTATTCTTTTTTTTTTCTTAACAAAGCACGAAGACATGTACATGTCCACCTGAAATTTTTTCTAGCAGAATCAACATTTGCATGCGTATATAAATCACCTTCTGGGGAAAGCCACATAAATCATCAAACAGTTTATTTCCAGGCAGTCATTAATTACCCAATTACCAGACCCTTAAAAGCGTGATTATCAGCATGAAATTGTTGATTTCTACAGATCATAAATAAGCGATAAAATCCACTAGTTAATCAGCAATTATCGTAAACCAGTACACAAACTTTTCGGCTTGACCCCAACTTTCCCTTGCTCGGTTTCAAAACAAATAAGCCCAAGACATGACTAAACACAACAAATTACACATCTACTCACCGATTTCGTTTTTTTCGCATTCTTTTCATCTTTATCTCCGTCCCCCGTACATTTCTGGGCGGATTTCTCAGAAGAAGAACCCGCTTTTGGGCTTACCTTTACCGCCTTTTTCTTTAATTCCATGGTGAAAAATAATTTTACCAAATCTTCTGGCAGGGGCTCAATGCCACCTGCCAGCGCAACCTCCCCTAAGTCAATTTTTAGTTCCTTCCTTTTCCGAATTATTTCTTCTTTGCTCAAAGCACAGATTGGAATATCTTTACTTATAACAGAATCCAGTTCTGGATCTTCAGTCTCTCTGTATTTTTGCAACAGCCTAAATAGAGCCATTGCGCTTAAGCAAGTGCACGCGTCCTCGTTCAGTGGCTAACTGACTAGTGGTCAGCAAGTTGCAGCGATTATCTGCTCGGGGCCCCATAGGGGTAACTTGGAATAGATGCAATGTACATATATAAACTATGTAAATAATGAACTGGTAATGTACTTTTGTTTCCTAGACTTATCAGTCTATTTCAGTGACAATAGCTTGAGCCTTACTGGTCTGAGAAGAACCTGTTGGCATGTGCAAACTTGAAAAATCAGATCACTTTGCACATCCTAGCAGTCTGATCTGGATCTTCCCCATTTGTGTCCACAATCTATGGACCCTGAGGAATCTAAAGAGCCAAGGCTGAAGAGTGATCAGTCCGAGAAATCTGAGGTTTCACTGTTTCTACAGCTTACATGGTTCTACTGCTTGTTGTCTGATAAACAACAAATAAGACATGCTGTAAGAAAAGAACTTTAATGTGAGAGTACATTTTCATGGGAAGTAACTCCACCAGTTTCATTTCTGCTCCCTTCTCAAGGGAGGTCAACTCTTAAAGGGAAGAATTTGCTCCTCTTGGAGCAAATTAAAGTAGACTCCTTTTTGGAAGGGTTCAATTGTCCAGGGAAGCAAAAAAGGAACAATAGTTGTGTCCCTTTGTAACAATGGCAGAAAAACATGGGGATATACCCATTCACCAACTCATGCCCCTTGCCACTTCCAGGATTCCCAGTCTTCCACAATTATGCTTCTGATATACATATTAGGTAGCCAGTCCATCTTAATTAGCTTTGACATTCTGTGGATAAGCATTAATTAGTGTCAAGAGGTTTATCAGTTCTTGCTCACTGAAAAAGACAATTATCTAGTTCTAAGGTTACATACAGGTGCTAGATTAAGATTTAGTTTGACAAGCCAAATGACTGAAAAAGAGAAGAAATTAGCTAAACTGGTCTAATATGAGGTGGATTTCATGGTATATATTTTACCTTTTGAGATAAGCATTAATTAGAGTTGAGAGATTTATCAGCTCTTTGCTCACTGAAAATGACAATTATATAGTTCTAAGGTTACATACAGGTGCTAGATTAAGATTTACTTTGACAAGCCAAATGACAGAAAAAGAGAAGAAATTTGCTAAAACTGGGGTTGGACGTTGGACTGCAAAGGCTGTACTAAAAGCATATAATAGTTCTTAAATGAGTGCATCAAAAGCTTTGTAGTTTCTTCAGTGTACCTACAGTTAAGAAAAATGATGGAAAATCTATGAAGAAAAGGAAAAAATATTCGCCCAACGTGGGGCTCGAACCCACGACCCCGAGATTAAGAGTCTCGTGCTCTACCGACTGAGCTAGCCGGGCTGTTACACACATTTACAATGAACAGCGTATACAACATTGATTTTCACCGATCTATTTATAGGATAGCCGTATATACCTGTGCACTCTGAACAAACTGACAAAGAAAATGAGTTATTGCTCTAGGCGTATTAATATTTGTACAATGGATTCTTCCTTTTAAAACTTCAGTTCTCTTTACAGAAAGTTTGTAAAAGTTTTCATTGACCGATAAACAGTGCAGACTAAAATTAAGGTGCATCGGAGACACTTCCACCTTTTTCTGCCGTATTTACATAAGGGAACTATACTTTAATGATTTCCCGCCTGCTTGCCTGGGCAATCAAACCCTTCATAAATAGGGGTCAACTCTTAAAAGAAAGAATTTGCTCCTATGGGAGCAAATTTTTTCCTTTAAGGGTTGACCCCTACTTAGAAGGGAGGCAACCATGATGATGGCAACAGTTGCTTCCCCTGAAGGTGTATCCATTTACTTTAAACTGGTTAATTTTGCTCCAACACTTACACAGAGTTTATAGATCATAATGGAACAGGCCACACAAGTCGGACTGAATGTACAGCTATTCCCAACCCCATTAACCCTTTATGTTTGGACAGAAATGATTGAGCTAATAGTTCAGACTGATCCAGATACAGCCATATGATTTGTGTCTGCACAGCAAAGGCATCCTCTGGATGATGGATGAGTCCATTATAGAAGATTGATACCACAGTTTGACCTTTCTTTCATTGGTCTCACTTGCAAAGGGGCTTTAAGCCATGAGTATACAGCAAATACTAACATCATTCTGTCTTTGCATAAACTATTCAGAAGTTTTGGATAACCCAAGGCTCACAAGTGGTATATGTGAGAAGGGAAAACTCTGATTAGACTGTGCAAATGTGCAGGCTGTGCAAATGTGCAGGCTGATCCGTGTATTTCCCATCAGCTACCTTTAACATCTAGTATACCAAATATGCAAAAAGCTGAACTTTCAAACTGCTCATAATGAGCCCCCTTATCTTGAGCTACACTGTTGGCCTTCTATTCTTCTTTGAATTCTCAGTACAATATAGTTTTTGAAATTTTGCAGGTGTGAACTTTATTGTCTGGTTTTTCATGCTTTAAGATTGATATGAAGATGATCAACAAAGTTTTGTCGAGTGCAAACCCAGATCAGACTGTTCCTGAGGGGCTACACTACTGTGCCCTTTTTCTCCCCCCAAAAATGGCCCCTCAGAATTATGACTAAACCAGCCCAAATTCAACAGGAGCTGTTAGCATATGGTACAGCTTGCCAAACTCAAGCAGGGAGCCCCGTTAGCTCAGTAAGTTAAGCACTGGCCTGCTGATCTAGTGATCCCAGGTTCGAGACCCACTTCAGGTGGGGCTCTTTTCAATCATAAACAGGGCTCCACTGTACACAGCCTTTCATTATCACCAACCCATCGTCCTGATATGACTGAAATACTGTTGAAAAGGACGTAAAATCGCGATTCATCCATCCATCAATCCAAACTCAAGTTTGCCTATCACACAACAAGAGGTCAGTCTGTCTTGCCTGTCTGCAGGTGGTCTCAAAGCAGAGCCTATACAACTTGCCAAACTACAACAGAAAACTAAACTCAACAAACTGTTACGCCGCTGTGGCTGCATGGCACCAATAAAGTGATTCCTGTCCAACTCTGTTTGTCACAGGCTTAAAATTTCCAGACTGACACCAATGCAATCGATTTAAAAGGGAAAACATTCAGCAGGAAACAGTTGAAATGCCAAAAATCAAAATAGCTGAATTTGCTAACAGTATAAACTATAAGATCCCTCATCTGGATCGTAACTGTTGGCCCTCTAAGTTTGAATGCCCAAACTGATACACCTTGGTAATGAAAGCATTTCTGAAATTTTGCAGACATGAACTTTGCTGTCTGCTATTTTGGCATTTTAAGGGTTTACCATAGTCCTTCAGACAGATAATTATTCAGTATGCCATCAGAAGAAAAACAAAAAATCTAGCATGCAATTAAATTTTTCTCATCCTCTTGTGTTGGCTGAGGGATCTTTAATCCAGGGAGCACCTGTTTGAGTAAGCCAGATCATTATTTGTCTTTAGCTTCTGGATCATTTCATCCTCATCATGAGATCAGCAATTCCCCAATCAGCCTGAAATGACTAGAATATGGTTAAAAGGGTGGTAAAACCATCAACCATCTCCCGATAATAAATTCAAAAGCTATTGCAACCAGCTTTAAAAATCAGGAAAAATATGACAGAGCAACAAAGCAGGTGGACTTGCCCAACTTCAAAGGTGGAAAAGTCCATTATATCAGTTTGTAGGTTAATGGTTATGGTGTCAGAACTGTGTCCCAATTCAGTTATTACAATAACCCATAAACGGTTATTCAATTTATTACAATGAAGAGTCGCATTCAGAAGGGCACCTGTACTTTTAAAGTACACTTGACCTCCTTCCTTCATAATTTGATCCATATTTAGAGGTACCAAGGCTACTGCTGTGATGAACTTAGTATATTTTCTGCTTCCTTCTACCACAAATTTCCTAAAGCCTGAGACACCAAGTGCCTAAGCAAATAGTGCAGACCCAGATCAGACTGCTCCTTTTGGAGCAGTCTGATCAGGATCTGCACTGTTTGCCAAATATCCATCACTCTCTCCCCCCCCTCCCCCAGCCAGCAATTTTTCAACCCATCAATCAACGCATGGGTTAATTATATTTACCATCTAGTACATGTGTACTTGGTTAATCACTTAACACTTTTAGCACCAGAGACAAAAATAGCTGAATCTGCAAACAAGGCAGATCCTGATGAGGTGGCTCATCATGAGCCACCTCACCAAGATCTACACTGTCTGCCCTCAGGTCTTTGAATTCTGAATGACACACCTTGGACATAAGTTTTTTTTTAAATTCAGCAGAGGCAAATTTTGTTGTCTGCTATTTGGCGCTTAAAAGGTTAAAGTGTTCCAATACTTTATAGTAATTACCGAATATCTGTTACTATGTCACCTAATTATTACCTCTGATCTAAAGTGGGATCAACCTGAGGTCACCAAATGCAAAGATCTATAAACTGTATTACTTGGGGGCATAATGTCATAACTGACTTTCTAAAACTGGCCTTTATTTGTCTGATGTATTTCCAACTATAGATTTAATCACATTGAGTGACCAATATTTTTTTCTCGGTCACATTCTAGGTCAATGAGAATTAGCATGTCCCAACATAGGTACAGAAAGCGGAACTCCAGGTGGTTACTGGGTGCCACTGGCCTCCATCAAGGGTTAAGAAAGCAGGATTTTGGGCAGGATCTAGGTCCTGGGTAGGGAAACTCGAACTCCTGGCAGCAATGGGTTCCCACTGAATTTGATAAACTATAAGCCATGACAAATAACATTTATTATGACAAAGTGTGCCTTATGACATGAGCAAGCAGGGAAGACTCAGATCAGCTTGATTTTATCAATGCAGTCTGATCGTTCTAGACCGATAGTGCAAATAGACTATTTTCATACATGCTGAACTATGTCTTTTGCACAAGAGCTAATTTTATCATAATTATTATGCTTTCTAGAAAAAAAACTAGATAAAATTATGGGGGTGGTAATTAATAGTTTATATCTGCATATGGTAATTACCCAATATATTGGAACACTTTAATAATGAATTTCTGCAGGTATCCTCAAACTGTAACATGTTGAGTTTTAACAATTCAGCTGTGTTAAACCTGCATGTGGAAAGACGAAAAGTGCAGAAATCACAATCAACAAACCTTGTGCAAATGTATATATTACCATATTAATCCTAATCAACGCCCCTGCTCTAATATATGCCCCCTGCCTCTTTTCCGAAAACAATGTTATATTATGTTGCATGAATTCCTGTTAGCTTTGCTGGATAGGGTAGCTCTTTCAAAATGGGGTCTGTTCTTTATGAATGAAATTTGCTCCTAGAGGAGCAAGTTCATTCCTTTAAGAGTTGATCCCTACTAAAAAGGGAGGCACAAATAGTAGAACTGTTTCTTTTGAAGCTACCCATCACCTTTATATTGCTTATTAGAGGTATCTTGGCAGCGAGTGGTTTACTAACCCCAGCCTCCCCCCTCCCTCCCTCCCTAATATAATACTGGTTAAGCTTAAAGCCGACATTTCATACCCCCTACCCACAGGTGCTGAAATAATGGGTTCTGCTCAGACTGTTCCTATTAGAGATTGAATGAAAAAATTAAAGGCGACTTGTAAAAATTCCTCCAAATAAGTGAAAAAAAAAAAAAATATATATAAATAATAAAAAAAAAATTATTAGTAAATCACTTTCCAATCTTGGTCTACCATGTTTGCAAATTCCTTATTGTGGAATTACTGGACCAAAGTCAGTAATTTATTATTATTATTATTATTTTTTTTTTTTTTTACAATATTCAACTTTTACTACAGAAATGTCAATATACACTCTCTATCATATATAGATGAATTTTCTAACATAATAACATATTATTTCCCCCTCAAAAAACAAACAAAAAACAAAACAAAGAAAAACACCCATGATATGCTGCCATCTGACACATAATAACCACAGGGACTCGGGTCATACGGTTTGACTCTTTGAGCCACTGAAATACGTATCAGGATGTACCGGGTGGTTATATAGAGCAAAGGGAGGAAAGTCGCTTCGACACCGGTTGCTACCCCACGCCGGTTTGTCTGCGCATTTCAGATGATTTACCAACACTTCCTACGAAACACATATCTCGATCGATCCGATATACATTTATCTTTTTGCAGCTGTTATTCTCCGATGCAAATATTGCGTCAAATCGTTTATTTTCCGATCCATTTCGTCCCCCAAACCATCGAAATCTGCAGTTCCAAAATGCCCGCACTCAAGCTCCGCCTCCAAGCTCATTTACATGCCGGAAGTGATTCCGATTGGATAATATTGATGTCACCGTTGTTCTTTCTGTTTGAATTTTGTTTCAGCAACTGATTGAAATTTGCTACATGCCTTTTGATTACATGGAAATTAGGGCGTGTGTGCCGATATATAAATTAGTGTAAAAGATAGTTTGACAGATAAATGGATATGTAATCGTATCATGGCGTTTCTATTACACAGTATGTAAGCAAAACTAGAGTAGACTAGAACAGAACAGAACAGCGGAGGGGATGGTGGTACTGAATAGAATAGAATAGTATGTTTATTTCTCCTATTAAGGACACTTTCGGGATACATACAATCAAATAGATGATTGGGCTATTTAAAATAATAATAATAATAATAATGTTTCAACAAGTGAAACTGACGGTGTAAGCAATGAAAGAGTAGAAAGTAGAATAGAAGCTAGAATGTTCCATGCGGACAGCGACGACTCTGATCAGAATGGGCGGATGCCCAGGCTGATCTGAGTCTTTGCTGGGCGCACATGCCACTTGGTTTTGTCGTGATGTGGCGCAGTTACACCTTGCCAATGACACTAATAATTAGTGCACCACACCCTTTCACACTTAGAGAACAAGAGGACAAAAGTACAATTACGGCGTTATCCAATCGGAATCGCTTCCGGAATGTAAATGAGCTTAGAGGCGGAGCTTGAGTGCGGGCATTTTGGAACTGCGGACTTCGATGGTTTTGTGGACGAAATGGATCGGAAAATAACCAATTTGACGCAATATCTGCATCGGAGAATAACAGCTGCAAAAAGATAAATGTATGTCGGATCGATCGAGGTATGTGTTTCGTAGGAAGTGTTTGTAAATCATCTGAAATGCGCAGACAAACCGGCGTGGGGTAGCAACCGGTGTCGAAGCGACTTTCCTCCCTTTGCTCTATATAACCACCCGGTACATCCTGATACGTATTTTCAGTGGTTCAAAGAGACAAACCGTATGACCGTAGTCCCTATGATAATAACTATCATCCATATCAGTTACCTATGTGCACTAAACTAATTGTAGTGTCTGGAAGAGTCCAATATCTACAGATGAAAGGACAGTGAATAGATCAGTCCACCATATTGTGCGTCAAAGAATTGTAAATAGATTTTGCGGTTTGACCTATTACACTTATTTGGACAGCCGTTACATTTGCTAACTTACTAAGTAGGAGTGTAAAACCCATTCATCTTTACTGTGTCATTATTAAAAGTCGGCTGGGAGAGTCTACGTTTTCATGGATTAGTTCATTTTGCCAATAAATTGGTTTACTATCCTGACTGTCAGTGGAAAAACCAGGCTGTTTAAAAATAGAATGGTTTTATACCTGCTTGAAAGACAGAGCCATCGGCTCTGAGGACAGAACGTATTTAGATTGCCTACACGTCAGATATGCAACTACACTGCACATCGGATATGAAACTAACTTGACTTAATTAAACACTGGGACACCTTATTGTTGTGTTATTGTTTAATGTCCACGGTAAACAGCTATGGTCATGTCGGGACAGTCAGTTAACCTAACCACACTATTCCTGGGCAGTCTTAGACCTCCAAAGCACCGGTTGACCAGTATTAAATGCACTTACTTTCACCAGTACCTGACAAATGCCCTTCTTGAATCAGCAGAAGGGGAAATGGAAGTAAGTGTCTGCACCAGGTATCGAACCCTGGACCTCTGGCTTACAAGTCAGGCGCCTTACTGACTGCGCTACCCGGCCCGGCAACCTTATTATTGTGATAAGTAATTATTGTGATAACTTAAGGTGAATTGATACACTTCCAGGGAAAGCAACTCTGCCATTTTCATTTTTGCTTCTATTCAATAGGGGTCAACTCTTGAAGGAAAGAATTTGCTCCATTTGGAGCAAATTCTTTCCTTTAAGAGTAGACCCATTTTGGAAGGGTTACATTTTCCACAAGAGTTGTCCCCCTTTTGTAAAAACGGCAGAAAAAAATGGAGGATTACCCCATACAGCTTAACTACATGTAATTACAGTAATTATCCTAAAATTTGAACTGTCTACTAAACTGGAGACAAAGGGATTATCTGATGATAATTCTGTGATAATTTTTCGTATTTCTCCATAAACGTGTATGTTATGACCCTCAACAGAAACACCTTGGTGTGGAAGAATTCCATTTTCCCACGGTCTTTACATCATAGGCAACAACCTTAGGTCAGCACCAATGCAATGTCACATTATTTCCATGATGTTGCATCATGATGTTACGATGTTTTTTAATATTATTTTTGCCAATGACATTTTCTTGTTTCAGCATCAGGTGCCTGCTACAATGGCACACAGATCCTATTATCCTATTTACCCTTAATATTTGGATGCTTAAACCTTTGGCCTGTTAATTTCTGTCACAGAATATTCCATTTTTGATTTTGGAAAAGTCCATATTTGTGCAGGGATGATTACCAAAGGACAAACACATACATCCCTGTCCTGAAATCAGTTTCAAACCAATTATATCTTAGCACTTTAAGCCCTAGAGACGAAAATAGCTGAAATCTGCAAACAGCGTAGATCTTGATGAGGTGGCTCAAGATGAGCCGCCTCATCTAGATCTACACTGTTTGCCCTCTAGTCTTTGAATTCCCAATATGATACAGCTTGGACAAACAATTTTTCTAATTTTTGCAGACGTAAATTTTGTCGTCTGCTTTTTGGCGCTTAGAGGATTAGTTATTTTTGCTTACAACCCGTCTTTTGAAAAAGTTGAGTTCAAAACAAATATAGAACAACCGATTTAGCTGCAATGCACCACATGCCATTTTGCGCATCGAAAACTGCACCTAAAATGCACTGCAGATCAGACCACAAACAAAGTCATACAAAATCTATTCTAATCCAGGTCATATTAGGGCAAGTATATACCAGGATCCCGATAGTTGGTTAATGTCTTTGTACTAGAGACAAATAAGGGAATACAAATATCCGTGAACTGATAGCAAATTGGCAAAATCGGTCAGACTGTTTCTATTAACAAGAGGAAAACTAGTTTCCTTTGACATGAACTACTAATTGAAAGCATAACTCGACATATTTGCCCTCTAGGTATTTGGCAATCAGTACTAACAGTACTATTACATTCCCCAATAGTAAAATGGACTCGTCCACACTAAAATATACGCCAGTCCATTATAAAATTGTCAGGTATGTCTAAATATATCAGCGCCGAAAACAAAAAATAGTTGAACTTGCAAACAGCTTAGATGAAGATGAGACAGCTCTTAATGAGCCACTTCATCTAGATCTATGTTTGCCCTTTATGATGAAGCTGGACAAAACATTTTTTTTTCAATTTTGTGAATATAACTTTTGTTGTATGCTGTTTTCGCTTTTTAAGGGTTAGAATACTACTGGTATTAAATTTTGTTTGGTTTAAACATATTTTATTCAAATTTTTCAATACATATATACATTGCAACAATATAAATAATAGGATTGGAACGAAAGCACAAGTACTTATAAAGTTCCTCTCCTTAACTATATCTAACATGCAAATATCATGGCGATAGCTTGACAAAATAAGTTAAACAAAATTTACATTTAAATATATATGTAATATCGTTTACAAAAACCAGTGATTAATATTGAAACCAAATGATATAGAAAAGTGTGCGGACAAGAAGGAAAAAAAAAGAAGACAGTGTAGAAAAGGGGCATAAAAAAGAAAAGAAAAGATACAATTTTACAAACTATGCAACCAAGGATGAGAGAGGGGGCACAGAATCGCAGCGACAGTCGCATCAAGCACTCTGACTACCATTACTTACATAAGTACCAGCCGCTTGCCATAAGCTAAGACCAGAGGACCATTGGTCCTGTAGCTCACCTGAGTCCATTCATCCTTAGCACTCAAGGGTAGGTAACTCTAAAGTAAATTGTACAATGTGGCCTAATTTCAACGTTGACTGAGTTGTTAGTCTATGGAAACTTTAAAATGCCATAGCAATGAAACCACGTAGGCAACAATAATAGAAAACAATATTTATGTAGTGGCTAATGTCATCAACATGTATGCAAAGAATCAGCATCATCCCCCTATACAGGTTTTGAGGAAAAGATTTTTGAATATTTTTTCAATTTTTTTTTCCTTTATGTTGCCATCATGGCAACTAATCAAATTCGGTGATTTGGACAAAATTAATATGAATATGAATCATAGAGGACTACTCAAGAAACATTTCTGTAGGAAAAAATCCAAATAACTGCAGTGAGATAGCAAAAATTGCGGATTTCCATTTTTCCCATTATAAGCCAATGGCAACTTTAAGTTGCCATAGCAACCAAATTGCTGGGGGCAATTGCCAAGCAAAACAGTATTTGTATAGAAGGTAGTACCAAGATCCTTTCATTGAAGTTTGAGCTTTATTGGTTGCATAATTTCTGAGGAGATGATTTTTTAATATTCTTTCTATTTCTAACCCTTCGGTTGCAATGGCAATCAGCCAAATAGCTCAATTTCCATAAATTTGATATGGCTGGTTGGGGACTACTCAAGGAACATTTCTATGAAAGTTTTGTCAAAATATCTGCAGTGACATAGCAATAAATGCAAATTTTCCATTTTCCCATTATAAGTCAATGGCAACTTTAAGTTGCCATTGCAACCAAACTGCTGGAGCGATTGCCAAGAAAAACAGCATTTTTATAGAGGGTAGTACCAAGATCCTTTCTGTGAAGTTTGAGCTTTATTGATTGCATAGTTTCTGAGGAGATGATTTTTGAATATTTTTTCATTTTTTAACCATTCGGTTGCCATGGCAACCAGCCAAATAGTGCAATTAACATAAATTTCATGTGGCTGATAGAGAGCTACTCAAGGAACATTTCTGTAAAAGATTTTCAAATTATCTGCAGAGAAATAGCAATAAATGCAAATTTTCAATTTTTCCCATACAAGTCAATGGAAACTTTAAGTTGCCATAGCAACCAAAGTTCTGCAGCGATTTGGATAAAAAACAGTATTATTGGTTCCCCCTGCCTATAGATGCTGTATATGAAATTTGGTAACAATGGGCCTTGTAGTTTCAGAGGAGATGTCGTTTGAAAATATTGACAGACGGACGACAGACGACGGACGACGGACGACGGATGCCTGCCTATACTATAAGCTCACCTGTGAGCCTTCGGCTCAGGTGAGCTAAAAATATGCTATCAGAAGCGTTTTGAATCCAAAATAAATTTATGGACCTTTTCAAATATACAGTGGACTCGACAGCATCGGATCAAGTTCAATAAAACTCCAGTTTTGTTGCATGTGAATGCTAAAAGT
Source organism: Ctena decussata (assembly GCA_963989385.1). Taxonomy (NCBI): domain Eukaryota; kingdom Metazoa; phylum Mollusca; class Bivalvia; order Lucinida; family Lucinidae; genus Ctena; species Ctena decussata. The sequence continues at coordinate 39,430,519 of OZ022506.1, read as the reverse complement.
ATGTATGTTATGACACATATCAATTGCAAAATATCCCTTCTATCTATCCATGTCAAAATATTTACGAAATTTATTCCTTTAAGGGCAGATAACCTATCGGGGCTTACAGGAGGGTCTTACGACAGTAACGAATCAGGTGCGACAGTATCGGATCATATGATATTATTTTATAGGAGAGTTTCTCCGAGGCAGTCTGACAACCTTTTTAGCTTCAATAATTTTGCTACATAAACAGTTGGACCTCTTAAACTCTCAGAGAAACATTTTACAGCCTTTCAACGATATTTTTCATGTGGTCCTTCACCAGCAACGGTTTTGTCTATTAAATAAAAGTTAAATGTATACAAAAGTACAAGCATGCCAAATATTCTTAACTCAGTAATCCCCTGTGTCCAATAGCATTGAACTACTCAAACAGTAAAGATCATACACTGCCTTCGCAAAGTGTAGACCCTGATAAGACCGCTGTGTCTGATCAGGATCAACAAATTCACGGTGATTTTCCGCCTTATCGATATTTCAGTGCAATCAGTGTATAAACACTACATGGTCATTAAACGAGTTCTCTGGCATTCATCTGAGCCTACACAGTGTACAGGTGTCCATCCGATGAACGCCAGTCAGTATTAGATTCACATACATGCGAGCTGATCTCGAATGTTTCTTCAGAATGTTTCACAGAAGCTTATTTTTGCTACGCATAACCTGCATTATCATACGCTAGAATGTGGGGTGTGGGATGGGGGATATTTTACATAAAAGATGCTGTCTTAGTTTTATACTGATCTTCTTTGAAAGAAGACACAGCGACCACTCAGGTAGTTGATTTATGACTTATTTTCAGCATCAGACCATACATCCAACATGCAGTTTTCCAGCTGAGGCCTGTATTTCAAGTCAAATTATTCAATGATCCGTTACTGTCGCACATCGGTGCATCACTTTTCAAGTCTTTAGTTTCATCAAATACTGGGATGTCACAAAAATAATGACTGCCTGCAATTTTAGGGATGCCAGGACACATTACAAAGCAAAATTGGTTTCAATCGCCTAATGATAAAATAGTTTAAATAACCGAAATTTATTTTGTGGGTAACGAGCAACAGGCAAAATGCAAGCGCCGCTGAAGAGGGGCCAAGCTTTTTCACAACTCTGATTTGTTTCTCAGCCACAGATTTCGATCGAAATTTTCATCCTGCACTTTGCCATTGGTCGAACTTGATGACTGTAATATAATGGTAAACAAGAGGGCCATGGTGGCCCTGAATCGCTCACCTGAGCATTAATCAGTTCACTGGCTCTGGTGAAGATTTATAAGAGTTTTTACCATACTAACATTAGACCTAGTTTTTGACCTGACATGACCCAGTTTCAAACTTGGCCTGGATATTGTAAGAATAAACATTCTGACACAGTTTCATTGAGATTGGATCAAAACTGTGCCCTCTGGAGCATATACAAGGTTGTTCTTATATTTGACCTAGTGACCAAGTTTTTGACCCGACACGACCCAGTTTCAAACTTTACCTAGATTTCATTAAGATAAACATTCTGACAGAGTTTCATGAAGATTGGATCAAAACTGTGCCCTCTAGGTTGGTTGGTTGATTTGATGCTTAACGTCCACGGTAAACAACTAAGGTCATGTCGGGACGGTCAGTTAACCTAACCACACTATTCCTGGGCAGGCTTAGATCTCCTAAGCGGTTAACCAGTACTAAATGCACATACTTTCGCCAGTAACTGACAACTGCCCTTCTTGAATCAGCGGAAGGAGAAACGAAAGTATGTGGCCAGACCGGGATTCGAACCCAGGACCTCTGACTTACGAGTCAGGTGCCCTACCGATTGCCCTACCTGGCCCGGCGTGCCCTCTAGGGTGTACACAAAGTTTTTCTAAGATTTGACCTTGAGCCGACATGACTCAGTTTCATAGGGGGCTTAGATATATGGACAATAAACATTTTGACACAGTTTCATGAAGATTGGATCAAAACTATGCCTTCTAGTGCTTACACAACATTTTTCTAAGATTTGACCTAGTGACCTAGTTTTTTACCCGACATGACCTACTTTCAAACTTGGCAGAGAGTTTATGAAGATAAACATTCTGACAAAGTTTCATAAAGATTAGATCAAAACTGTGTCCTCTAGAGCGTACAAAAGGTTTTTCTAAGATTTGACCTAGTGACCTAGTTTTCAACCCGACATGACCCAGTTTCAAACTTGTCCTACATATTATGAGGATAAACATTCTGACAAAGTTTCATGAACTTTGAATCAAAACTGTGCCTTCTAGAGCGCACACAAGGTTTTTCTACGATTTGACCTAGTGACCTAGTTTATGACTCGACATGACCCAGTTTCGAACTTGGCCTAGAGTTTATGGAGATAAACATGCTGACAATGTTTCTTAAAGATTGGATCAAAACTGTGTCCTCTAGAGCGTACACAAGGTTTTTCTATGATTTGACCTAGTGACCTAGTTTTTGACCCGACGTGACCCAGTTTCGAAAATGTTCTAGATATTATGGAGATAAACATTCTGACAAAGTTTCATGAACTTTGAACCAAAACTGTGCCTTCTAGAGCATATGATTTGACCGAGTGACCTAGTTTTTGACCCGACGTGACCCAGTTTCAAACATATCCTAGATATTATAAGGATAAACTTTCTGATTAAGTTTCATGAACTTTGGATCAAAACCATGCCTTCTAGAGCGTACACAAGGTTTTTCTAAGATTTGACCTAGTGACCTAGTTTTTGACCCGACATGACCCAGTTTCAAACTTGGCCTAGAGTTTATGGAGATAAACATTCTGACAAAGTTTCATAAAGATTGGATCAAAACTGTGTCCTCTAGAGCGTACACAAGGCTTTTCTATGATTTGACCTAGCGACCTAGTTTTAGACCCGATGTGACCCAGTTTCGAACTTATCCTAGATACTATCGGGATAAACATTCTGACAAAGTTTCATGAACTTTGGATGAAAACTGTGCCTTCTAGAGCGTACACAAGGTTTTTCTAAGATTTGCCCTAGTGACCTAGTTTTTGACCCGACATGACCCAGTTTCGAACTTGGCCTAGATTTTATGGAGATAAACATTCTGACAAAGTTTCATAAAGATTGGATCAAAACTGTGTCCTCTAGAGCGTACACAAGGTTTTTCTATGATTTGACCTAGTGACCTAGTTTTTGACCCGACATGACCCAGTTTCGAACTTGTCCTAGATACTATGAGGATAAACATTCTGACAAAGTTTCATGAACTTTGGATGAAAACTGTGCCCTCTAGAGCGTACACAAGGTTTTTCTAAAACTTGACCTAGTGACCTAGTTTTTGATCCGACATGACCCAGTTTTAAACTTGGCCTAGATTTTATAAAGACTAACATTCTGACAAAGTTTCATAAAGATTGGATCGAAACTGTGCCCGCTAGAGTGTACACAAGCAAAAGTTGACGGACGGACGTCCGGACACACGTACGACGGACGACGGACATCACGGTATCCCAAAAGCTCACCCTGAGCACTTCGTGCTCAGGTGAGCTAAAAATATTTGCTTCATTTGTGAGAAAAATGGATGATAACCTACATGTGATCCGATACTGTCGATGATTCGATACTGTCGAGTCCACTGTAACTGTATTTGTTTCAAAAGAAAAAGAATCGTTTCCATATAAGAGAAGGGACAGCGAGGGAACCTGATACTGAGACACTGTATTTATGACTTCGGTTCGTTGGACTTGGTAGTTTCTACAGTGAAAAAAGTAATGTTGGGCATTTTCAAGACTACCACACTGACATAAAGGGGAATCGGAAATGTTCCTTATGAAAAGATCTAAGTTTAGCGAACTGCAATTGGTTCTTAACCTAGTGTGTAATATTTGGGCTTTCCTATTACCTATGTAGAAATATTTCGGAATATGCGATTTGTCTTTGTTGAGAAAGCATTTAAAAGTATTTAGTGAATCAGATTGCTGCGCCTCTTCATGTACGTTGTTCCAGGCTCTGACAGTTGACGGTAGGAAAGAGTTATAGTAAAGAGTTGTCCTTGCATCTATTGTTTGAAGATCATTAGAATTTCTAAGATTATAGCGTGAAATATTACTGACAGACTGAGGTACCAAGGAAGATAGATATAAAGGAGCTAGATTATGTGTCATTTTGTAAAACAAGGTAAGTTTATGATTTAATCGTCTCTTTTCAAGTGAGTCCCACCCTATTTCCTTACACAAAGCACTGATGGAAACAAGTCTAGTGGCTCCAGTAGCTATTCTAGCCGCTTCATTCTGAATTTTGTCAAGTTCTTGCTTCTCATATTGCGAACAATTATCCCAAATGATATCCCCATATTCGATTAAAGGTCTAATAAATGCTGTGTAAATAATTTCTAGAGATTTCCTATCTAATTTGTATTTTAATTTTCTCATGATATTAACTCTAGCCCATGCTTTTGCTGTAATATAATTTATATGTTGGTGCCAAGTACAGTCGTTTGAAAAGTAGAGACCAAGATGTTTATGAGACTCAACTTCAGATATCTGCTGGTTTTGCACAAAGACAGGTGGATGAAAAGGTCTATTAAGTTTACGTGAGAAAAGTAAAGATTCGGTTTTGGAAGGGTTGAAAGTAACAAGCCATGTTGAAGCCCATTTTGAGATTTTACCCAGATCTGTGTTAATACAACCGGCTGCTGTGATAGGATCATCTACAATGATAAAGAGACTAGTATCATCAGCAAATAACCGAATATTTGAGCCAATATCATTTACAATATCATTGATATACAAAAGAAACAGAAGAGGGCCTAAGATTGATCCCTGGGGAACCCCAGCACGAATATAGGTCCAGTCAGAAACAGCGCCAGGGAGAATAACTCGTTGTTTTCGGTCAGAGAGATAGTCAGCGAACCAAGTGTGGACGTTTCCTGTGACACCAGCTGCTTGAAGCTTAGAAAGGAGACCAGCGTGCCATACACGATCGAATGCTTTGCTGATGTCGCAGAAAACAGCCCGTACTTCTTTGCCTGAATCTAATGCTTGACAAAAGGTATTGTAAAGAAATGTCAACTGGTTGACGGTTGAGTCTCATGGAAGAAAGCCGGATTGTAGAGAAGAAAGTAAATTGTTGTCACGTAGGTGATTAAATAAATGTTTGAATACAAGCCTTTCGAGAACTTTATCTTCTGAGTTAAGCAATGAAATGGGTCGATAATTGGAAACATCAGACAGGCAACCTGTTTTAGGTACAGGGCAAACATTGGCTTCTTTATTTGCAGAGGGAACAGTGCCAAAGTGTAGTGACTGGTTGAAAAGAGACCAATAAGGTATTGAAACTTCTTTAGATAATTCACGAAGAACACGATTACTGAGGCCATCAGGACCAGAAGCTTTGGAAATAGGAAGAGTTTTAAGAACTGATTCAACTTCTAATGGGGACAATATAAAGTTGCTTAATGGTGTATTGACGGTAGCTGCAGGTAAGTCAGGAATAATGGCATTCTGTTCATTTAAAATTGTGTGGCTTTGGAAATATCTATTTAAAACATTAGCCTTATCATTGTCTTCCGTGTATATGTCGTCATTCAATTCGAGGGGCGGAATTGATGTTTTGTAGTTAGGAGCGATGAAAGTTTTAAGTGTAGACCACCAGTCTTTTGAAGAAAGTGTTTCAGAGGTAAGTTTTGCTGCAATTTTGTCGTAAAATATTTTTTTAGAATCGCGAATATTTTGAACAACTTTATTACGTATTGATTTAAATTTCTTCCAGTCTGATTCTGAGTTAGTTCTTTTGGCCTTCCTGTATGTTCTTTTCCGTTTTCTAATGTGTCTTTTGATATTCGAATTAATCCAAGGCAGTTCTGAAGGTTTTACTCTAATACATCGGTTAGGTATACAATCTTTAGCAATACCAGTTATAGTGCTATTCATATTATTTGCGTAAGTATTAATATCATTATCCTTAACAGAGTCCCAGTCAAAAGATGCTGCCTTATTACGTAGTAGTTCATAATTACCTCGGTCATAATACCAAATGTGTCGCGTGAATGAAACAAATTTAGGCTTAGAAAACTTAAATATACCATATATTGGACAATGATACCTTATTTCTTGATGTAGGAAAGGGTCACCAACTCCACTGACTATTAAATGTGTTTTATTATTAACAAGAATGATATCGATTAATGACGATGAGTTTTCGGTAAAATGTGTGGGTTGGCTTATAGATTGATATAAGGAGAACTGAGTACAAACTGAATCAATTTTTCTCGCGGTTTGAGGATTAAGTAGATTTAGATTGAAGTCGCCGGTAATAATTATATCTGAAATTCCTGGTGAATCAACTGCTAGCGCTATAGAATCCTCAATGTCAGAAAGATAGTTAGAGTCAGAATTTGGAGGACGATAAAACAATCCAAATAATATACGTTTATGGTTATTGGTCAATTCTATCCATATGCTCTCAACATTGCGAGAGAGAATTTTGTTTGATCGGGTATTTTGTAATGTATGTCAAAGCTTTTTGTATGCTTTTTTCTTGATTAATAAGTAAAAACCAGCACTGCTCACTCACAAAAATCCTCTAAGCCAAACTTTTCCGTTTTTTTTTGTTTTTTTTTTTTTGTTTTTTTATTTATAACTAAATTTTTTCTGGATAATTTATTTTATTTTATTTATTTAGAACTATACAAAATAGAATTACTACCTAGTCCTCTTCAATTTAGCAATGGATTTGTCTACAGCCTTTTCTCTTCTGTCACCTGTTTGTTTTGTGTGTTTTTCCTATTTTTTTTTTGTGTGTGTGTTTTTATGTTTTTTTTTTTTTTTTTTTTCTATATCTCTGTTCAGAAACTTTGCACTTGATGAAGTGTGAAATAATGTTTTTTCACTTGGTTCTAGTTTCAGTCTCTCTCGCTCATTTTTAACCCATTCTATTCGGGACACCCCTTTAGGGGTATCTGGGCAAACAGTTTGGATCCAGATCAGGCCCCACAAATGTGGGGCCTGATCTGAGATCCAAACTGTTTGCTGCCTAGACATCATTTCTACATGAGTTAGTTAGACCAATATTGTCAAAATATTCTTGATTTTTGATGCAGCCGACAATTTCAGCAGACGACAGAAAATACCCAGAATGCAATGGGTTAACTTCTGTATTTTTACCCTTTACCCACTGAAGCACTGGAGGTTAGCAGATAGAGGTTAAGGTAAATGGCTAAAGCACCATGTTTTTATATCATTTTTACAAAGGGAAATAAAAACATATTGCTACAAAACTTTCCTGTTATATGGTATCAGATGAATGCAGAATGCATACATGACATTCACAGCATTCACCATCTGCTGTTCTAAATAAGTAAGGACAGACTTTTTATACCATTAATTAGAACAAGGCTAGTGCAACAAGTTCAAGGCAACCGCTAATCCAAACGAAGGATGACCATAATTACCACACAAACCAATTTTTGTAATTATCGAGCATGGTTCTAGCATACCCAGTCAAGGTTTTCATTATTTGGCAGCGGCCCAGATGAAGGTACCCTAATGTGCTTCAATATTAGGACAACTAAAAACCATTAATTTTCCATTTTGGACAAATGGAAAATTAATGGTTTTAGGTGCCCCAATACTTAAGCACTTTAAGATAAGTCTTCGATAGCTTTTGTTAATTCTCCATAGAAACATACAATTGCAACCCCTCGTTAGAACCATCTCACTGAGACTGTTCTAATGAGGGGTTACACTGTATGTTTCAACAGAGAAATGAGAAAAAATATTCCAGAAATACTCTCACCTTATTTGAGGCAGTCACTTCCCCAGCAGGCACACAAAGCGAATCAACCCTGATTCAACATCATGACACTGAATCACTGTTGAGTCAATGTTATTCAAGGCTGTGTGCCTGCTGCGTCTGCTCAAATATATACGGTCACAATTTAATTTCAGCTCCTGTGTTTGATTTTAAGTACCAAAACAGGTTTTATTCATATGTCTTATTTTTTGCAGCTCTTGCAAACTAACAATGGATGATTCTCACATTGTAGTATGTCAGGAGCATTAACTTCGGACAAACACTACCATATGTATACAAGCATTATGTCCCTTGATTACATAAGAATTGTCAGAAGAAAATGAAGCATGCCTTATAGGAGCCCTACAGATGCAAGTGTGTACTGGGATGGATGGATGTATTGCTGATTTTACAGCCTTTTCAACAGTATTTCAGTCACAACAGTACCACCAGAAGGTGATTTTGACAGGCTCTGTGCTATGCAGCACCATTTAGGCTCAGAAACCATACCTCTTCCAGTGGGACTTGAAAGAGCAACCAGTGATCCGAAGTCTTAAGTGCTAACCATTCTTCCACCTGGATGCTCCGAAGTGTGTACCTAGTATCATGAGTGAATCCTTGAAATCTGAACTGACTTAAACATGGTACAGATACTTTAAACCTTTGATCACATGTATGCCAATGTGCACAGTACGAACTGCATGAGTGAATCCTTGAAACCTGAGCTACCTTCAACATGGTACAGATACTTTAAACCTTTGATCACGTGTATGCCAATGTGCACAGTATGAACTGCATACACACTCATTTGCTTCCAATAGGTGCACAACTGGCAGTCCAGCTATACATGTATATATTTTTATTTCAATGCCAAATCAAGGTCACCTTAATGCATTCCATTCACTCCAACAGTTTCATGGACAAAAACTACCGGTACTGTAAAAAGAATCTAAGATGAATGGTTCATTAATGATTTCTTTTTAATAGTATTTCAGTCATATCAGGACGATGGGAGGGTGATAATGGCAGGCTGTGTGCAAAAGAATCCCTTTTACAGTTGGAAAAATTTCAGTCTCCAGCAGGCCTTGAACCCAGGACCACTAGATCAGCAGGCCAATGCTTGGTACAGATGGGTCGGACCAAACAGAACAGACCCAAACCAGGCTGTTCCTTTAGACTGTTCCTAAAGGAACAGCCTGATCAAGGTCGACACTGTTTGCCAGTTCATCTTTTGGATGCATTACTTAACTGTAAAAACCAAACCATTCCATATTTACAAACTGTTCCACATTTAGGACAATTACAGTAATTATTTTAGGTGTCTCAATTTATATATTTCGTAGGACATGAATCTGTGTCCAGAATCTGTGCAGTGCACATTTTTCCACGTTCCACCCCATCTAACAATAGTCAACAACCTGGGAACAGCATTAAAGCAAGGCAGTCACGGTTAAAAGTTCATTCATCTGTGCTCTCAGCCAATAACCTGCCGCTGTGTCGGTCTGAAAATTTCATTTTCTGTGTTACGGTGTCATAGACTAATAACCTATCATACAGTTTGTGCATAAATCTGCAGTTATGCAAATACACCAGACCACCGTGAAGACAAAATTTATGGGGAAAAAGATTTTATTCTTGCTTTTATTTTTCATAATTCTCAATAAAAGAATACCTTGTGGAATTTTATTTAAATTGCTCAATTTTCGTAGTTCAAATGAAACTCCACAATGTATGTTTTTGGAGAACTCAGTTTTTGTACTGAAAAATTTAGGCATTTTCGGAGCACCATGCAATGTAGAGCAAGGTTATCGCCGAGCCAGTATAAATGAAAAGGTACCTTAATTCATGTGCAACCAGGTATGAGCTGGGCTAGCCTCTGCACATAACAGTTTGGTCAGTCTTCGGTGTATGTGCATACAATCTTCATACTTAGCCCAATCTGATAAAAGTAATCACTGCTCATAATGTCTAAGGTTCCTTCTCACCATCTAAACCTAAATAATGGTCCACTAAACAGAATCTATTTATGCATATGCAGATTCTAATAAATTGTGAAGATACTAGACTATTCTGGATCTATGCTGTTTGTACTGTCTCAAGGTGACTAAGACTTGCTGGCTTTTAGCTCATACACTCTACAGCAGTTTATTCACCAGTCAAGGTCTTCAGTACCCTATTTAGGTGAATGGGCAAGCTGTGTTTTATCTGCCAGTTTTACAAAGGGGAACACCCTTCCTAATCTCCAGGCTACAAAACCCTTCCAAAAGGAATCTACTTTTAAAGGAAAGAATTTGCTTTTAAAGAGGAGCAAATTCTTTCCTTTATGAGTTGACCACCATTGAGAAGGGAGGCAAAAATGAATTAGTAGATTTGTTTCCCTTGAAAGTGTACTAATCCGTCTTTATGGGATACAAAAATGCCTGATCAAAAAGTATAGAACTAAATCAGTCCCCTCATAACGAGCAGTCTGATCAGAGTCTATACTATTTACCATTTAACTAACAGTTCATAGAATATCCTTTGATAGGGCTGTGAAATGATCCAATTTTTAAGATGACTGGCTACTTTTTCTGGGAAAGCAACTCTGCCATTTTCATGCTTGCCTCCCTTTACAAGAGGGGTCAACTCTTCAAGGAAAGAATTTAAGAGTAGATCCCTCTCTGGAAGAGTTGTCTCCCATGAAAGCAAATTAGAAGTCACAAAAGTTGTCTCCCTTTGTAAAATGGTGAAAAACAATGGGGTGTACCCATACACCTCAAAATGGAAGTGTCTATTATAAAAATATGAAGGGGAGGATATACACATTTTTGATAACTGTTTGTGAATAATTAACACAATTAATTATCTAGGCCTGGTTGATTGACTATACAGATGAAAATGATTAAACTCAAGGGCAAACGTTTTTTTTCTTGCGAGTGTGTATAGTTCAAGAACCATTTATTTAGTCTTTTGTCTATGCTTACCATATTTATTGTTCTAACTGCACAATGGACAAACCACTTACGGTAAGTTACCCTATATTTTTGATAGCGAATTTGTATTAAATATCATGCGGAGGGCTGACAGTGCTGAATTAGGTCATGGCATTTTCAGTAGTAGGTCACACAAGAATTCCGCAGAAGGGGATGTCTTGCCTGTCATAACATTGCCACAAAACCAGAAAACTTGAAAATTTACACCACCAAAGCTGACAACACCACCAGAGAGGTTAATATCAATGTCTTCTATTCTGCTAGTCGCAGGCAAGAAAAAAATCTTCAGTTCCCAGTTCAGCATGGACTCATGGCACAAATCAAAACATGCTCAAAGCACTTTTTTATTAAGGTGTATAGGTATACCTCCATGTTTTTCCAGCCACTTTCATAACATGGGAAAAACTTTTATGACACTGTTTACTTCCCTGGATATGTATAAGTGCTTCCAAACCGGGGTATACCCTTAAAGGAAAAGGGAGCAAATTCTTTCTTTTAAGTATTGACTCTGATTGGGAGTTAACCCCCATAGAGAAGTGTATGGTCAAGTGGTTAGAGACTCAGGTAAAAGAGAATTAAATTATTTGATTTGGTTGATTTGATGCTTAACGTCAACGGTAAACAACTAAGGTCATGTCGGGACGGTCAGTTAACCTAACCACACTATTCCTGGGCAGGCTTAGACCTCCTAAGCGGTTAACCAGTACTAAGTGCACATACTTTCGCCAGTAACTGACAACTGCCCTTCTTGAATCAGCGGAAGGAGAAACGATAGTATGTGGCCAGACCGGGATTCGAACTAAATTATTTGAAAATGAATTCTAGGTTTGAGAATATCACTTTTCCAATGTATTAATTTCAGGTAGCATCTCACTTATAATTTGAGAGAAGCATGGCATACACTATATGCCATGCTCCTCTAGAATTATAAGTGAGATGACGCCATAGATCTGCTTCCATAGAATTATGGAATTACCAACTGTTGTGCTCAGTACCTTGTCAGAATGACATCAATACAGACTCTTAGTTTCTATGGTAACTGATCTATGATGTCATTAGTAACAGAGCATGGCATTCAGTGTATGCCATTCTCTGCCAATTTTTCAAGGACATTTCAAACTGAAAGTTTTTCAACAGAATCTTCAGATTTTCTCAAACAAATAATTTTTCTCAAGTCAATCAAGTCCCTGTTAGATATGACACTGATAGCTGAAGGATTTGAGTTCTGTTGGTCAGTCAGTAACTGAAAAACTCTTTGTCAACCTCATAGTAAATGGATGCATACACAGACAGACGGGTACTTTCTCTAGCCCCTCCCATTCTCATCTATGTAGAATGACAAATATGAGCTAAAAGGCTAGCAACTACATTTGAGCCGCAACACAACAAAACCAACAAGCAAATTCGAGGAATTTATGTCCCCCGCCTTGGAAACTAGGTCTCCACTGTATATACACTTAGTGTTTGAGCTGGAAAAGCGGCTAAATTAAATATGTGAAAAAAAAGTAACAGAAAAAATAATGTGGAATTTTATCCAAACCACATGCATATCTTCAGACCATGGTTAAAACACCTGTGAAGTTTCAAAGGAATCAGCATAAACCTGTAGGAGGAGTTGCGCACACAAGGTACCCACTATCTATTCACTTTGATAGTAAAAATGTATGAAAAATGGCAAGTTCAATTTGCGAAAAAAGTGATAAAAAAAATGTGAGGATTATATCCCAACCACATGCATATCTTCTAACCATGACCAAAATACCTGTGAAGTTTCAAAGGCATCGGCATAAAACTGTATGAGGAGTTGCGCACACAAGGTACCCACCATCTAGTCACTATGAAAGTAAAAACGCCTAAAAAATGACTGAGTTCAACTTGTGGAAAAAGTGACAAAAAATAATCTCAGGATTATATCCAAACCACATGCATATCTTCAGACCATGAACAAAACACCTGTGAAGTTTCGAAGGCATCGGCATAAAACTGTTGGAGGAGTTGCACACACAAGGTACCCACTATCTAGTCACTTTGATAGTAAAAACGCCTATAAAATGACTAAGTTCAACTTGTGGAAAAAGTGACAAAAAATAATCTCAGGATTATATCCAAACCACATGCATATCTTCAGACCATGACCAAAACACCTGTGAAGTTTCAAAGGCATCGGCATAAAACTGTTGGAGGAGTTGCGCACACAAGGTACCCACTATCTAGTCACGTTGATTGTAAAAACGCCTATAAAATGACTAAGTTCAACTTGTGGAAAAAGTGACAAAAAATAATTTCAGGATTATATCCAAACCACATGCGTATCTTCAGACCATGACAAAAACAGCTGTAAAGTTTCGAAAGAATCGGCATAAAACTGTAGGAGGAGTTGCGCACACAAGGTACCTACTACTTTAGGGGGACGGAAGGACGGAAATAAGGATGGAAGGACGGATGGACGGACGGACGGATGGAAGGACGGAATGCCGAAAACTATGTCCCTCCGCTTTTCTTCGAAAAGGCGGGGGACAACAAAGTAGCATGTGCGTCCAGCAAAGACTCAGATCAGCCTGGGCATCCGCCCAGTCTGATCAGTCTTTGCTGAGCGCTTTTAGGGTAAGTAAGGGTTTAGGCCAACACCATGCAGGCAGCGAAGACTGTATTCGAACTGGGGAGATGCCCTGGCTGATCAGAGTCTTCACTGGGCACACATGCCCCTTTGTTGGTTTTGTCGTGTTGCGGCTCGTTTCTCATTTATCAAAGCAGTTGCGGCTACAAAGCTGATGATGATGCTGTCAACCTGACAAAATGTGACATTATAAGCTCAAGCAAGTATATGAATTGGTTGGTTGAACTTAGATACACCATAATTCTTCCCATACTGATCCTCTTGTTCTGTTAATCTGACACTGTGATAGACGCTTTTCTGGCTTGTCAATTTCTAGAAGCAAGCAGCACAGTACTATGTCTTGCCTATCTGCACACTGTCACAAAACAGAGCTAACGACCAAATTCGTTGAATTTATATACCCTGCCGAAGTAGCTCTGATTTATGAATGGTTCTATTAAGTTTCACGAAATTTAGTTCACTGGTTATTTAGGTGTGGCCATTCTAAAAACTTGCCTCAGCATCACAGTTATACTTAATACATATCATTATTCAGTTTTCAAAATATTTCGTTCACTGGTATGCTAGTTATGGCTTATTTGTAGATTTAAATTCATTCAAGAGCAATAACTCAAGCACTTTTAATGCCAATATGACATAACCTGATGTGCACTTCCACATAATGACAATACACTACTATTTTAAATTTCATGAAATTCCATTGATTCGTTACTTAGTAATAAGTCAATTTGTTGATTTTTAAGTGATTCAAGGAATTAGGGCCATAACGTCTACTCCCAAAATGTCTACTCCCATTTGGTCTACTGTGCCAAAACGTCTACTCCCATTTGGTCTACTGGCCTAAAATGTCTAGTTTGGTTTGGTCTACCCTGTAGTTATACATAATGATTAACCCAGGCTATATTTATGGTTCAGAAACATACAATATTGACATCCAAACCAGAAATATCTCTAGATGGCTCATTTGAAGTACAACCAGAAAGAGATGAATAAGGAAAATGAAGTGGTGAATTGCTAACTCAATGCTATATATTGCAAACACCAAGTCAACAAGGATTTCAGCAAGTAAAAATTTTATTCAGACTGGAAACAAAATTTGGGTTACCTCATATTTCAATGTTCTCAACAATTTACAATACATTTTCTATTGGAGAAAGATGTAACATGCACATTGTAGGTTCACCCAAACTGCCTGCTGGATGTATCCATATGTATATTCTAAGTCCAAAACCCCACCCCTTATACCCTATACACCGCTTGATTAAATGTTGACTCCACTGGCAATTATCCCAAATCCGAGTATAAAAATGCATTTATACTTTATGTATGGACCAATGAGAATAGAGGTTTTTGTCGAGTAGACCAAATGGGAGTAGACGTTTTGGCACAGTAGACCAAATGGGAGTAGACGTTTTGAGAGTAGACGTTTTGGGAGTAGACGTTTTGAAATTAGACGTTTTGGCACTACCCCGATTCAAGGTCAGTCACTCATGCAATACTGATGTGATTCCAACAAAACTTCACATGTATTACTGTGTTTTGGTGATACATATTCAGTATAAGTTTCATACAATTCCATTCATTCATTTCATTGTTACGGCTGAATTCGTCAGTTTTGTACTGATTAAAGGGCAATAACTCATGCATTACTGATGCCACTGTGATGAAACTTTTTGTGCACAGCTGTGTTATGGTTATACACATTTGTTTATAATATCCTGAAATTTCAGTAATATGTTACTCAATTATAGTTCATTTTATGATTTTAAATCAGTTCAAGGGCAATAACTCATGCATTACAAGTGCCAGTGTGACAAAACTTGACACACATCATCGTGTTATAGTGATATCAATTTATTTAAAGTTTCACGAAATTCCATTCAATGGTTTACTTGGTTATTGCCCTGGATGGACAGAAAGACAGACAGACTGAAGGACGGACAGACAGGGAATAACAATATCCCTCTGCCTATGGCTGGGGACTTCAGAAAACTGGACGCAAAGTTTATAGATGCAAAGTTTATGCCACAGACTATGTCTTGTATTCTGGTAGTCACAGGCATTATTCCTTAATTATCCCAATTGCTCCCTGATTTATAGTTCTGAGACTAACTGGATCTGCCATGTTATTTTAAATCTACCAAAAAGTCTGTGTTTGCTCTAACACGCACAAGATTTTCACTATTAACCCCTACATCACCAAAAAAGTAGACAACAAAATTTATGTCTGCGAAATTTCAAAACATTTTCTGTCCAAGCTATAAAACACTGAGAATTTGAAAGACGTGAAGGCAAACAGTGTAGATTCAGATGGGGTGTCACGTCATGAGCTGCCATGTTTGTATCTATCCTGTTTGCAAATTAAATCTTTTTTGATTTTTGGTGCTTTATATGTTAACTCAGAGATAACTTACAAGAGATGGTTTGGTTCTGTTCTGATAGGTGAAGTCCAATTGCACGCCAGTTGGTCCTGTTGCCATGGCGATGGGAAGTAACTGATCCCCTGGTATAACGTGACCTACAACATGAAATCTCTTAATTGGTCACCTATAAATAACTGAATCAACCTTCCAAGCATACATGCCTGTCAGTTTCTGGTAAAAACAGACATTATTTTAATTTCAATGTCAAAACATTTTCATATTTACCATGGAAAATAGAACTGTGGAAGAAACTCCAAAGAATGCTATGTTGTACATGTTAGGCCAAACACACTAGGTCTGACATATATGCTGATGGCTGTTTAAACAGACTGACGTCTGATGCATGGAAACTAAATTGTCATATCACACCAGCAGATTAAAGCAGATACACAGAGATTATAAATGGCAATTTTCATATCATACCCCGTATCAACCTGAGACTCCTATATCAGCCCGAGACTCCTATATCAGCCCGAGGGTGGCCCTCGGGCTGACACGGGAGTAGAGGGCTGATATAGGAGTCTCAGGTTGATACAAGGTATGATATGAAAATTGCCATATCATAATCTATTTAGTAGGGGTGACTATTGCAGGCCAAAATGACTATTGCAATACAATTGCTATTGCAGAAATCCCTATTGCAATACTATTACTATTGCAGGTTACTATTGCAATGCACTGCAATAACTATTGGAGACAGCATTCTTATCCAGAAATTCTTCTTTTATGTATAAAATCTTGTTTGTTCACATAAGTTTGTGCCTAAAAAGCATTATTTAATGACTGTCATTTCCCAATGTGCACAACATGACAACAAAATACAAGAAAATGTTATATTTTGCATTCTTTGAAATCCAATACATGCTAAAACACATCCTTTCCTATTATTCTTTTAGTTAAAAATACTTCCTTCAAGAAAAAGATACATGTCTATAAACTATTGAAAGTATTGCGATATTGGAAATACTATTGCCGATAGTATTGACATTGCAGCTTTCCCTATCGATAGTGACTATTGCCAGTGTCACTATTGCGATATATCGGTAGTCCGATGTATTGTTACACCCCTACAATTTAGCATATATTTTTTGCCCTAGGGCTGATATGGGTCACATGGGGTGTGATATGGATGATACGGGTTTTTCTCCCTAGGGAGTGACATGGGTTTTGGCTAATTTTGGAGTGATACCGCCTTTGAGATATGCAGTCCTGATATATGCATGAAAGTCTTGCCTGTACTGCATATGTAAAAAGAACGCATTTCTATTAAATATATGATAAAATTAAATATTTTCTTTTCTGGTTCTATCTCTCTATGTTCTTGTATCTAAATCAGAAATATTCACTGAAGTATTATTCATGTCAAACTTTGTACATATTGGCAAAGTTTCACAAGAATAATACTATCAGGAAATGGCTAAGGCAGCTACCAATGCAAAGAACCATGTTACCAATGCAAAGAGCCATTATGAGGACTGTGAATTCAAAACTTCTACACCATTTCATTTAATTCAAAAATATTTACAGTTTGCATAAATTTCCCAGGTTAAGTATATACTTGTTGAGAAAAGTAAATGGATATGTGCCTGCGTGACTGTACTTGTAGTAGAACTTACCACATGAATATTCTAAAATTCTCTCAGGCTGAACTCCAGCTGCATGAAATAACTGATCTTTGAACTCTGAAACCTAAATGTACAAAAATCTAGCTGTAAACTCATTGTTATAATTTTAGATAAAACATCATTAACACTTAAAGAGCCAAAAACAACAAAATTTAAATGTGCAAAAAGCATAGAATTTACAAACAGTGCAGGTCCAGTTGGATCTACAGTTTGCCCTCTGATCTTTAAATTCTTGATACACGTTGAACAAGACGTTTTTTGAAATTTGTTTGCTTTTATTAATGTTTTAAGACTTAACTATAAACAAAGAAGTCTAAAGATTCCACTTGTTGATTTCTCTTAGTATCAGCACTTTCAATCAGCCTGTGCACCCAAGCAGTCTGATAAGGTTTTCTATCTAAAAGAATCCTGAGAATTTTTACAATGATAATCAGGCCCATCTTGATTGAAGCCTTGTATGTCAATAAATGCATGCAGGGACATCTTTTTTAATACCCTCCTCTTTGCATTTTTTTATTTTTACCGCACCAATTTTTAGGAGCTTGGACAGCACACACAGTCAATTAAGCCCTGGCTAACTCTGCTATCAGTCCCATGATTGAATCCCGCTAAAGACAGCATTATAATCCTCCAATCACCTTGATAAGAGAAATGAGCCGCGACGCGAGAAAACCAACAATGTGGTTGTGCGCCCACCGTAGACTCAGATCAGCCTGGGCATCCACCCAGGCTGATCAGACTCTTTGCTATGCGCTTAAAGGGTAGCTAAGGGTCCAAGCTACCTCCATGCGGACAGCGAAGACTCTGATCAGACTGGGCGGATGCCCAGGCTGATCTGAGTCTGCGCTGGGCGCACAACCACATTGTTGGTTTTCTCGTGTCGCGGCTCAAATACTGTTGATAGGAACTGAAACTGTATCATCCATCCACCAACCACAACACTTTAGCATATCAGCTCGACGAAATTATCAGGGGATAAAACCCATTCTGCCTTCTTCAATCTTACAAAAGAGTTAAAGCTGTAAGATTTTCTCCCTTTATCAAACTTCCTTGATGGTTTGCTGTTGCTCTTGCAAGATACACCTGTCAACCCAACACTATAGTTTGATCTGCTTGCTGGAAGATACCTCCACTGCTTGATGCTAGGTCTGACTCCCACAGAAATTAAGGTGAAAGGGACAACTTTAGGCGAAGCAACTATCACGTTTTCATATCTGACTCTCTTCTCAATCGAGGTCAACTTATTAAAGTTGTTACCCCTTGTAAAATTGGTGGCCATTCCCCTTTAATAATGAATTCAGTGCCAAACAAGCCGCAACATGACAAAAGCAACGAAGTGGCATGTGCCCAAGACAAAGACTCAAATCAGCCTGAGCATCCCCCAGTCTGTTAAGAGTCTTTGCTGTGGGCTTTAAGGGTAGACAAGGGTCCAAGCTGCTTCTATGTCAACAGCAAAGACTCTGATCAGACTGGGTGGATGCCAATGCTGATCTGAGTCTTTGCAAGGCTTACAGGCCACTTTGTTGATTTTGCTGTGTCATAGCTAAAATATGTACATATGGCAAAACATTCTCTCATAATGCAACTTGGCTACATTAAATTGGCTCACATGTAAAATGCATCTTGAACAAGAAGACTTACCGGCTGCATAGTCCCTCCCGCCACAATGACTGCCCTGGCTTCCTTGACAACACTGGCAAAATGTACAGCAGGATTTAAGAGCATAAACTTGATACTGCACTGGCTAAATAAACCTGAAATATACATGTACAATAGGCATATAGCTCAACACACATACAAATTTCGCTAGAAGAAAGTTGCGACATTATCTCTGCATAACAGTCAGTTCAGTGTTCTGTATGGTATCGTTTTTAGTTTTCTTATGTCAAGAGGATATCTATTCCTGTAATTGCTTAGATTTGAGTTAAGCAGAGAAGTAATTTCCCATCACTGACCTTACTTAAACTCTAGCAAAAGATCAGCAAAATTTACCAAATACCTGTTTTCTCACATTTTAAGATGAATGAGGACATTTTCAGGGGTAGCACTTCAACAACGTTCTTTTTTGCCTCCCACCTGATAGGTATCAATCCTTCAAGCAAAGAATTTGCTTCCCTAAAAAGCAAACTGGAAGCAACAAAAGTTGTTCCCCTTTGCTAAAATAGCAAAAAATATGGAGGTACTGTAAAACACTTATATTTGGCGGCAGCAAAATTTGGCGGTTTTCATAAATGGACCTTTTGGCGGATTTTTATTTTGGCGGTTTGTGATTTCTGAAAAAAAAAAATTGACATAACAAGTAATAATAATCAATCGGTGTTTTCTGCCGTGAATGAAAGTTCAAATGTACATTGTCTTTTCTTCATTTATGCTTGTGAATGCATATTGTTATGCATTTCTTGTTATAAATGAAATGTTTATAGCGAAAATGTTTTGAGTTGCTTCTGATGTAATCAACTCGGCTTGGGTACTAAGTAGCGTGACAAGTCAAATTAGCATTTTTACACTCCCTTTCGCTAGGCGTGTTTGTTTGAGATCTTTTGTATTTGTACAATATAATATAGATTAGCTTTGATATTATGGAAGGGTGGAGGGACTGAACTTTATTCTAACTGCAGCCTTTCCTTTTAAGATATAGTTTAAATTGGCGGCATTTTAATTTGGCGGTTTTCTTCTTTTCCGCAAATATCGCCAAAATAAAGTGACCGCCAAATGTTTTACAGTAAACCCATTTACCATAAAATTGACAAAATTTTGTCAACACAGACCAGAGTTTTGAGGTTATAAAACTTGAGTATAATCTCAAACTCAAAATAAAGCACACTGACTGGCTGCTTCCAAGCATGTCGGAAGCAACCAATCAGTGTGCTTTATTTTGAGTTTGAGAATGTACTCAAGTTTCATAACCTACGGGCCAGCATCAGTGTGAAATATTTTTGTGTGTGTGTGTCTGATTGAATGTAAACCCCATTTAACTCACTCACAACTTACATTGTTTGGTGATGACAATTCTTCCATCTTTGTCAGCATTTGTTAGAGCCAGTAAGAAACCTTCAATATGCATCAATGGTGAACTGAGAACCACCTGTCTGTCTTCTAGAGTCTGAGAAACCGTCTCTTCTGTAATAAATGGAGAGAGGATAACTGCACTTTACCATGCCAGTGCTCCAGATAAGACAGGGTAACACGGATATGTTAAGAATAATTTTTAATATTTCTCCATAAAAACATTGTTTCTCTTCATAAGAACTGTCTCGCCAAGCAAGTTCTTATGAGGGGTCACACCAAATGCTTTTGTTGATAAATATGAACAAGAATTCCGCGGAATGCGGTGTCTCGCCTGCTAGCGCTTTGTCACAAAACATTTCTAAATCAGCAAAGATGTATGCATGAACCAAGTTTCTTGGCTCTAGCCCTAGTTTCTGAGAAAGACCTAAACGGGAAAACTTGACAAAAAATTGCAAAGTCAGTCAACCGTAAAATGTTGGTAAAGACTCAATACTGATGACGACTTTGAGCTCTTCTCTTCCAGATGAAGGCATGACCCAAGTTCCATGGCTCTAGCCCTTATAGTTTCGGAGAAACAGATCTAAATGCGAAAACTAGACGAAAACTTGCAAAGTCAGTCAACCGTAAAATGTAGGTCAAGACTCAATATTGATGATGGATTTGAGATTTACTCTTCCAGACGTAAGCATGAACCAAGTTTCATGGCTCTAGCCCTTATAAATTCTGAGAAAATGACCTAAACATGGAAACTTGACAAAAAATAGCAAAATCAGTCAACCGTAAAATGTAGGTCAAGACTCAATATTGATGATGGCTTTGAGATCTACTCTTCCAGATGTATGCATGAACCAAGTTTCATGGCTCTAGCTCTTATAAATTCTGAGAAAATGACCTAAACGCAAAAACCTGATGAAAAATTGCAAAGTCAGTCAACCGTAAAATGTAGGTCAAGACTCAGTATTGATGATGACTTTGAGCTCTACTCTTCCAGATGTATGCATGAACCAAGTTTCATGGCTCTAGCCATTGTAGTTCCTGAGAAAATGACCTAAACGCAAAAACCCGATGAAAAATTGCAAAGTCAGTCAACCGTAAAATGTAGGTCAAAACTCAGTATTGATGCTGGCTTTGAGATCTACTCTTCCAGATGTATGCATGTATCAAGTTTCATGGCTCTAGCCCTTATAGTTTCTGAGAAACTGACCTAAACGCAAAAACCCGATGAAAGTTTACGCCGCCGCCGCCGACGACGACGACACCGGAAAAGCAATACCTATGTCTCGCCTCTGCTTCGCAGGCGAGACAAAAACTATCTCAGAATTATCCTCAAAACCCCACTTTATCTGGATGTTCACAGAATAAACACAGTATCCGAGAATAAGTCTTCTCTCAGATTTAATGAGCAAGACAGGACAATCTTGTTCATAGAATAAACAAGGTATCCGAAAATGAGTCATCTCTCAGATTTAATGAGCAAGACATGACAATCTTTATCGAGGTCAATATCTTTCTGGGCTCAGTTGTTCGAAGCACCGTTAGCTTAACAAGCACTTTAAGAGGTCAGCTCGTAACGTGTTTTATGAATTTATAACCAAATACACTGATATTTTTTGCTGACAAAATGTGAGAAGCTTTTGAAATGCAAAAGCTTCTCACATTTTTTCAACAAAAAATATCAGTGTATCTGAGATTTCAACGTTTGAAATTTTAACATCTCGTTAACTAAAAACATCATTAGTTTTGAACAACCGACCCCTGAGGTCACTACTACTGCAAATTCTTTCTGACAAAGTTTGTTTGCAACTAAACAGATTCTGCCCAATTAACAACAGAAATGAATGTGAACAAAGTTCTTAAGTCTATGAAACCATTTTTTCAAACCCTTAGTTTCTGGAAAATTGTCTAGCTTTTCCAATCAGGTGTATATATGAATTTAGGATATGGATTGTTCTGCATAAAATTGTGAACTGTTCCTGCATAAGCCTACTGGAGGAGACTATTTCATATAAAGTGGCAAATATTGGTACGGACCTCGCTACTGAAACAATATATCTATTTTCTTTCCTGCATTAAAAATTAAAATTTCAGCCATAAACTGAAAATTCTGTCTCATCTGATGTAATACTAATCATTCCATAGAAACATAAAGCCACGTTTGAAAGATGCTCAACCTTTAACAGACCTCTACGACTGAATCAACATGCTCTACATAGAGACAATTAAATACTTTTCTTCCTCTATTTGTCCTTGACTGGGAACCTATGAAAATTCACTTGCCTTAAACAAATTCAACAGTTTCCAATTGTCCTACCTGAGGGCATATGACAGGCATTAACACTGCTGAACTTTCAAAACCTACCAGTACTGATGGAGTTATCACCCTTCCCACTGATAGCTTTTAAGAAATTAGAAACACTGGATCGTCCAGTTTCTTCTTTACTCTTGGATTCTGTAACAGAAACACAGTACCAATCATTTATCCTCACATCAAGTCATATAGTAAAATAAAAGGCCATCGGCCAAGTGTCACCCGACGTTTGAAATGTGTCACAAACTCCAGCCCTTTATTCCGTTTCAGAGTAAATGTATGGCCAAAAACAGAAAATATATGTATTACAGAACCTGGTAAGCAAGTAATAACTGAACATAAGCAAAGACATATACCCAATTACAGGGCCTCTTTATAAAATGCTTAAGTTCAGAACGGGGCATATACTTGTAAAATCAGGTTACTGAAACTTTAGGCCCTTACAAAGTGCCCAACACATCAAGACTGTATACCCAGTAACAAAATAACAAGGGCCATAATCCTGCTAATATGAATCTGATGAAAAATGAACAATGCATCTATGAAAATTCAGCCCATTAATATGAATAGTTATGCAGTTCTGCCTATGCCTTTAAGTGAAAGTCTATTATCTATGAAAGGGGGATAATTCTGTCACTTATAATTTAGCACATCCTAACAATAATCAATCTACCAAATGCTCATAGCACACCAAATTTCAGCTCTCTCGGTCAAACGGTTCAAAAGTTGGAAAAATGCCAAAAACAACAAAGGGCCATAACTTTGTAAAAAATAGGACAATTGAAATTCCAAAATCACATGCACATCTTCAGATCATGATGAAACATTCTGCACAATTTCAAGTCAATCTGATACAAGATGTGGCAGGAGTTGCAGGGACAAGGTCTGAGTCAGCAAGGGCCGTAACTCCATTAAAAATGGCCTAAACAAGAAGAAAAAACCACATGCACATCTTCATATCATAAGAATACATCTGTAAAATTTCAAATCAATCCGATGAAAGATGTAGGAGGAGTTGCGGGGACAAGATTCTGGAAGGTCTGAGTCAGCAAGGGCTGTAACTCCATCAAAAATGGCCGAAACAAAAATCAATA
Source organism: Ctena decussata (assembly GCA_963989385.1). NCBI lineage: Eukaryota > Metazoa > Mollusca > Bivalvia > Lucinida > Lucinidae > Ctena > Ctena decussata. Next base: position 39,406,673 of record OZ022506.1, on the reverse strand, counting down.
AAAGCACCGCAGGCACTGCATGATACCCCGCCACTGCTGTGCATCCTAACTTATTTTTTGAGATATATAATAGCTAAAGAGCCACAGAACTGAGATAGACAGAGATATGATGTCCTTACTGTAAATAAATATTAATATAAACCACCCAACAACGTGGAGCATTCTGACCAGTGTAGATTTAGATCAGGCTGTAAAGCATTTCTTTGAGCTGAGAGACTCTGTTTCCTATTCTATGGTGTTAAACATATCAGTGAAGTTTCATTCAGATATTCCATATAGTATAGGAACTACAAGTCAAAAAACATTTTTCAGATCTATCAAGGGGGAATACTCATTAACTGGAAAAATAAGAGTGATGGTTCTTTGTCACAATATGTAACCTTTGATGTGAAACATACCTATGAAGTTTCGTTCAGATATTCCATATAGTAAAGGAACTACAAATTAAAAAACGTTTTTCAGATCAATCAAGGGCGGATAACTCACAAACCGGAAAGATCAGAGTGACAGTTCCTAGTCACTATATGAAGCCTTTGATGTGAAACATATCTGTGAAGTTTTATTCAGATATTCCATATAGAAAGGGAACTACAGGTCAAAAACCATTTTTCAGACCTATCAAGGGCAGATAACTCATGAACTGGAAAGGTAAGAGTGATGGTTCTTTGTCACAGTATGTAACCTTTGATGTGAAACATATCTGTAACGTTTCATTTAAATATTCCACATAGTAAAGGAACTACGGGTAAAAAACATTTTTTAATTCAATCAAGGGCGGATAACTCACAAACAGGAAAGGTAAGAGTGACGGTTCTTAGTCACAATATGTTACCTTTGATGTGAAACATATCTGTGAAGTTATATTCAGATATTCCATATAGTAAAGGAACAATAGGTCAAAAACCTTTTTTCAGACCTATCAAGGGCAGATAACTCACAAACTGGGAAGGTCAGAGTGACGGTCCTTAGTCACAATATGTAACCTTTGATGTGTAACATATCTGTGAAGTTTCATTCAGATATCATGAACAGTAAAGGAATAACAGGCCAGAAACCATTTTTCCAATACGAAAAAGGGCAGTAACTCCATTAAAAATGGACGGATTTTGCCCATTAACAATCCCATACCACTCATCGCCGATAACAATATGTATGCAAAATTTGAAAAAATTCCGTGAATAAATACTCAAGTTATCGATCGGAAATGGTGAGCACGGACGGACGGACGGACACCGAAAGGTATAACATAATACCCCGCCACTATTAAAAGTGTGGCGGGGTATAATAAAAACCACATGCACATCTTCATATCATAAGAATACAATCTGTAAAATTTCAAATCAATCCGATGAAAGACATAGGAGGAGTTGCGGGGACAAGATTTCGGACGGACGGACGCACACACAGACGGACAAGGGTCATTTCTATAGTCCCCCTCCGCCTACGTCGGGTGACAATTAACAATGCAGAGGTCCTAGATTGTGGCAATCGTTGAAAATGCGCATATGGAGACTGAGCCACGACATGAGAAAACCAACAAAGTGGCATGTGCCTTACTTAGCACCATCCCAACAGGAAAGACTCTGATCAGACTGAACGAATGTTCAGGCTGATCTGAGTATTCGCTGGGTGCCTATGTCACTTTGTTGCTTTTCCCGTGTCAAGGCTCTTTTTTTTTTTTGTACATAATTAGAGTGATGAGTACAGCCTATGGAAATCACCCATGTTTAATTTTGCAACCCTTCACATTTAGGTGGAAGGCAGTGTCTCCCTTGTCAGCACCCTGTCACTAAACAGAGCTCAACCAGAAAATTTGACAAAAGTTTATGCTACTTACCCCAATGCTGACAACACCACTGCCAGAAAAGTAATACCCATGCCTCACTTCTGCTAGACACAGACTAGACAAAAATTAGATGGATACAAACATACAAGATATCTGTAGCAGTAAACTGTTCCATAATATTTCAAAGTGCTACATTTAGCTATTACAGTGAATGGTTTCACTTCCAAGGCAAAGCAACTCTGCTCATGTCAATTTTGTCTCCCTAACTCCTAAAAGATATAAACTGATTGATTGATTGATTGATTTGATGCTTAACGTCCATGGTAAACAACTATGGTCATGTCGGGACGGTCAGTTAACCTAACCACACTTATTCCTGGGCAGGCTTAGACCTCCTAAGCTGTTAACCAGTACTAAGTGCACATACTTTCGCCAGTAACTGACAACTGCCCTTCTTGAATCAGCGGAAGAAGAAACGAAAGTATGTGGCCAGACAGGTCTGAGCCCAGGACCTCTGACTTATGAGTCAGGTGCCCTACCGATTGCGCTACGCAGAACTGAACCCACTGAGAGAAAACTCTTTCCTTTATGAGTAGACCCTGTTTTGTAAGGCTTCTTTTTCCATGGAAGCAGACAGGAAGTCACTAAAGTTGTTTCCCATGGTAAAAATGGCAGAAAAACTTGAAAGTGCACTCATTCACATTAAAGAAATGAAATTTTCATGCTATAGCACTTGTGGCCTATCACTTATGGTCTATTGGTTTACATGTTAGACTACCAATCCTGAGGATTCAGGTATGATCTTCAGCCCTCCTTTCGGTTGAAACTTTAAAACTGAGGACCCTGCTTCCTTATAACCTATGTGTTGGTGGGAAGTTGAACTCAAGTTCACTCACTCACTATCACTTTATCAAGCGAATTTAACAAGTAAATGACTATGCATCATTCTGTTGACAGAAACATACTATTTCTTAGTCACACCATACTCTTATACAGAAATATATCAGAAATACTACAAATTATCAGCCTACCTGTTATAACTATATCTGTCTGATATTTCTCTACAAACCCATGTAACTGGAATTACAAAATAAATCATTTTAAGAATTCCACAGTGTCTCATTTAATCTGGCCACTGTCACAAAGTGTCCCCTGTACTTGAGGGTTTATGCTACATCCACTAAAGCCAGAAAAGCAATATCTATGTCTAGCTTTCCGCTAACTGCAACATTTCTAAGTGGATTGCCCCTCATAACACTGCCTATTAATAGGCATCAACAGAGATCTATAGCTCTGCTTTCAAATTGTTTCATTTCCTTCTGTAATAAAGGTTTCTAAGATATGCAGTACTTTACTCTCCCCAGCAAACAGCTGTTAAAATCTGATAAATTCATGTATCAAATACACAGATACTTCCACAATTTGGAAGTAAATCTGGAGTAAATGGTAGATTGTATACAGGCATTCAATATATGTTTATCATTTCTTCAGACTGTGTCTAAATTTTAAAAAGGATGTCCTTTATAGGATCATCTCTTTCAAACTGCCACTTTCAAGAGACCAAAGGAGGCAACAGAAATATCGTAACTTGTTTTAGTGATGGAACACCTAAAAGTAATTAATTTTTCTGAGTCCCAAATGGAAAATAATGATTTTTACATGTCCCAAAATTCAAGCACATAACAAGCAATGTAATATACAAGTGTTAGGCAACCATTCTTTCAAGAAACCGAAATACTCAACTGATAGTGATAGCTTAGCAGAGATTCTGCCATGGTCAGAGTTGACACTTTTCCTCTACTTCAAAATACTGTCTTTTCTCTGATAGCTCTATGACATTATCCTAGTTTCCATACCTTTTACAGATCCAAAAGTTAATCTTAACAAACCTAGACGTAAGGTATCACTTGAAAACTGGGGGTACTCTTAAGGGAAGCAAATTCTTTTTTAGCCTCATTTTAGAAAGTTACTCTTAAAGGAAATAATTTGCTCCATCTCTAAAAGAAAATTCTTTCCTTTACCCCTGCTGAGAACAAAGGGGAAAATATAATGCACCAGTCATTTGCAACCACGGCCCCCATGGGCATAGCGGGGCTTAAGTACAGTGACTTTACCTAAGAGGTGTCCCGGCAGTGCCGTGGATACGCCGGGCTTTTGATTTCCGCCAAAACGGCGAGAAAAATGGTGGAGTGTTTTTAATGAAATTGTCAGAATATTGATTTTTAGCGCGCCTTTGCGAAGCAAAGGTGAGCTTATGCTATACCCCCGGCGTCATAGTCCGAGTATGCGTTAGCGTCTGCGTTAGCGTCAGCGTCCTCGTCGGCGTCCGTGATCAGGTTAACCAATGTTAACAATTGCGTTTAACTCGATGTTCAACACTGTATTTTACAAACTACAGCAGCTACAATCATCATACTTGGTACATATATACATCCATATGACTGCAGCAGCTGCATGACACAATTGTATGTCCTTGACCTATATGTTACAGTTGACTGACTTTGCTGTTTGGCACTGTTTTTAAGGCAAAATTTTTTAGTTTTGATGAAACCTTTGACAGAAGAGACTTGATACTTGGTCAAACAGCATATCCCTATAATTGCAGCAGCTGCAAAGCTACCATGCAGACTCCTGTGCCCTTGACCTTTGTTCATGGTCCAGTGATTTTGTCTTATATTTCAAGCACTGTTTGAAGGATTAACATCATATCAGGCATAGTGGATCAGTCTGACATGGAGAATAACCTTATATTATTTATAGATCACTGTGACCTATATTTCATGGTTCATTGATTTTGCCTTGTGTCTCCAAAACTATTTATAGATTAACATCTTCTTTGGGAATTTGAGGTCACTCAGACATAAATTTAATTGTTCAGTGCTTTTGCTTCATATTTTGAGTTGTATTTAGTATGTATTCATCATATTCCTGGGATAATGGCTCAGTCTGACACTGCAAATGACCTGATATATTTGTAGGTCTTTGTGACTGTGAGAGTCAGGCACCCATAAGGCGCGCTTTGTTGTCTACTGACAACACTTGTTAAACTTATATGATCCCCTGGGGAGCGGAGACCTTTACCAGGGATTAGATATAAATCATGTCCCAACAGTGCAGGGCATATACCAGGGCTTTGCAGAGTGAAAAGTCAATATCTCCGCTATTCCCCGGCCCCAGGGGGGCCGTGGTTGCAAATGACTGGTGCATAAATAGTATCGTTGCTTCACTTACCCTAAAGTGCTAATGTACTCAGACACCTACATGTAATACCATTAATTTTTCATTTGTTCCAAATGGAAAATTAAAGATTTTTAGGTGTCCTAACATTTAAGCACATTAGAGTGTTTACCTAAACTTTGTTTCCAATTTCAACAAACCTTTTTGGAGATCTGACTTCTTTGGCAATACCGTATCACCTTAAACATGTTGACATTGTCTAGCTGAGTACTGAACAAGAAGTTGTTGATGGTCATCAATCTGGCATCTGAAAATACACATACTGTCAGCCTAGAGTTACATCAGTGGTCCAAAGATGCAGAACACAATCTATTGGCAACACTCTATTGGAAAACATGAACAAGAGGAAACTGTTATATTTTAAACTGCAGAATGGGAATTCTGCAGAGCACTTATCTATCTGCATGTTATGTTTTAAGATGGGAAACAAAAATTCTGAGAAGTTGATATCTTACTATAACAATCTTTGACCATAACACTAGATAAAAGAGATAAAAGGCAGTATTAGTTGATAATTAGGCATCATTTGACTTAAATTGGCATAAGAATAAATGTTGTGACATCTCATCTGAGTGCCTAAACCAAATATTCCCCTCTTATGTCTAGAGCTCCATTGGAAGACTGGTAACTACTGGAAGGAATATTTATTTCTAAAAAGTATGGTCCAGCTTCATGTTTCTCTGCCATTTTTGAAAGAGGAACAACTTTTGACACCTCCTGTTTGGTTCCCTAGAAGTAATTCCAAAATAGGGTTTACTCTAAAAGGAAATAATGTGCTCCTATGGGAGCAAATTTTTTTCAAAGTGTTTACCATAGCTTAGGAGGGATGCAATCCATTCAGCTTTAAGAAGTTGACTGAAGCAAAAGTGACTGACAATGACAAAACTATCATCTTATCTTACCTGCCTGTGTGAGAGACTGCTTGTCAGCAGGGAGATCTACTTTGCCTAGAAGCATAAAATGAAGAAGTCAACAAGCAAAGTAAATAATGCTCGACATGTACAAACTATGATTTTCAAATAAATAGGGGAAAAACAGAACCAACAATCATCAGCGGTTAGATTGACTTATTTATTAATGTCTACGCGTTTCGGTCTTCCAAAGACCTTCGTCAGGACAAATTTTTTACACATACAGAGCTACTGAAGTATAGAAAAACGGTAAGTTTGTATCACGTGGTCTAATTGTGTTTTCACCGGAAGTCAATATGGCGGACAGTTACTATGGTAATTGAATACATATACAGATATTAATTAGCTAAGCAATATATAAACTAATAATAATTAAGCGTCTTTGAAGATATTATAAATTCCAGTAGTAGTAATTTCTCTATCTGGGTCTGTTAGTTCATCCTGGCATATAGTATTGTCTGAGGATGATGGTGTTATGTATAAGTCGGCGAGCAGTTCATCTGTGGTAACCGGGTATAGCAGCATTAATTGGGTCATCGTCAGCGCCGGCCAGTAGGATCCGGGGGTTGATGTGGATGGCTGTTCCTTCTGCAAGTCGGTGTTACTGATTTGTTTGCCTTTTACTGTGATTCTATATGTTGTGCAATTTTTCGGCCTGGCTTTCATCGGTGGTACCCAAGGTTTAGGTTTAGCAATGTCAGGTCTGTACTTAGTGTTGGTCATCGTCGAAATGACGAATCTCTTCTCATGGTCTCCGTGAATCAATTTGGAGTGTTTTAAAACATTCTCCTTCCTGGCATATGGTTTATTGCAGCTCCAGCATAGATATTTTTTACGTTTCTCCGAGTGGATAGCTTCGTTGTGTCTTCTAAGTGTTGCTGGTGTAGCGAATTTCTTACTGTATACGCTACACTGGTGAATCTTCATAATTTTATTGAATGAGATTAAGGCCTGATGGCATTCGCATTTGTAACCTGGCAATCCAAGCTTCTTCCGTTCTGAGTCTAACGTTAATATTTCCGGTCGTCGACGTCACAATAACAGCGTCAAGGTCTCCCAAGCTATGCCCATTTGTTAAGAAATGGCGGGATACGGGTTTTAAGACATTGCCTTGTCTTATATCTGAAAGATGGTTCCTGAAGCGTTCATTGAAAGTATTGCTGGATTTACCAACATATTGTAGGCCGCACTTGGTGCAAGATAAGACATAGATAACGTTTTTAGTTTTGCAGTTGTAGCGACCGTATATAGGAATGGTTTCATTAGTTGACCAGCCTGTAATATTGGTACTATGTTTCATGTACGGGCAGGTTACGCATGGTTTACCACAAGGACCGGAGCCTTTCGGTATAAGTATTGGTTTTAAGTCTGCTCTGACAAGAGATTGTTTCAGGTTAATCGCTCGTCTGTTCACTAGCTGGAATGTGTAGGTTGACATATATCTGATATCTCCTGAAGTTGCCAGTATGTGCTTATTACTGTTAAGGATTTTGGTGATTGGTGGGTTTTGTGGATTATACTGAATGATAAAAGGTCCTAGACTGTGATTGTGTGTTATTCTGTTGTATTAGGAGACTGTTTCTGTCTTTGTCAAAAGCACGATCTAATGCTGATTTAACTAGTTTCTTTGGATACCCTCTGTTAAAGGTAGGTTCCTGGCCTAGCGATAACAATTATGTTCACAAATAGTTTTGTCTTTTTCTAGGTAGTATTGACTTCTCTTATTTATCTGAAACTGTTGCTACTGAGAAAATCGTCAGATGTTGTAGAAAATAGTCGTTTTCCCTTTGGTTTATTTTCTTTTGTTGGAATTCCAGTTCTAAAAATAAATATGTACATATGTCTGCAAGTCCGCTGTTTCTGATGTCATTTGCCAACGGTTAATTTTCTCTTGCTGTGAGCTCTTCCAGAGGTCCTGGCATGGTGGATGGGTTAAAACTATCTCGAAATGCAATGCAGCATGACGTCAGCTATGTTATCTATTTTTGGCGCGAACTAAAAATAGCGCTAACTGGTGTGCGAAGCAGAGTTGGGAAATCCCTTGCAAAATGACTTTTATACGATTTTTTTATTTACACTTTTTAGTGAAACTTATTCATTTCCTCTTTATAAGTGCTTTCCAACAACTTGGATAAAAAATCATCAAAATTATGATGCATTCCAAAGTACAGGAACCTACCTTTAAGTAGGTTATGGTAAAGTTGGTCTGCCGCTTTCCAGTAAAGGTCAGATGTGCTAGAGATCCGTCTCAGTCTAATCGCTTGGCTAAACGGTATACTGTTCTTCTGATGTCCAGGGTGGTATGAGGTGTAATGTAGGTATAAGTGTGCGTCGGTAGGTTTTGTGTAAAGGCTAGTTTCAATATTGCCGTCAATATCTTTTGTGATTGTTACGTCTAGAAAGTTGGCGCTAGTTCGGCTGATGTCCCAGGTAAATTTGATGGATTCGTGAAAATTGTTTAAGGCCTCAAGAAAGGAGTTCAACTCCGTCAGTTTGTGTGGCCATATCATAAAGATATCATCGATAAAGCGCCACCAAACGAGAGGTGACAAATAGCGTGTTGACAAAAAGTCTTCCTCCAACTTTGCCATAAAAATGATAGCATAACTCGGTGCGCATTTTGTACCCATTGTAGTGCCAGAGATTTGTTCGTAGTATTCGCCATTGAACTGAAAGGCTGTTTTAGTTAGGACCAAATATAGAATGCGGAGTAAAACCCACGTTACTGGCTCTTTCCGGCTACGTCGTTCAAGGGCTTCTTTGGTGGCTAGAATCCCATCGCGGTGAGGAATGTTGGTATATAACGAAATAACATCAATAGTAATTAAATATGCGTTTTTCGGTATTTGGCCTCTGAGTTGTTCGAGTTTCAGGAGAAATTGATTAGTGTCCTTGATATAAGATCAGACCTTTTGGGCTAAAGGTTTGATAAAAGAGTCTATGTACGCTAACAGTTTTTCTGTCGGACTGTCACATGCTGAAACTATAGGTCTCCCTGGGTTGTTAGTTTTATGTATCTTTGGTAGCATATAAAATATAGGTGTTCTTGAATTTTTGGGGCTGAGGAATGCTTAGTGTTCCGCTGGTAGTAATTTACGTTCCTTGATAAAGTTCAGGAAGTGGATAATGTCTAGAGAGATTCTAGGAATCGGGTTTCTTGGTATTTTTCGATAAAATTTCAGGTTGTTTAATTGTCTAAGTCCTTCACTGATATAATCATTTGTGTTCAGAATCACCACTATGATTTTGACAAGTTCATGCAAAGTATATTGCTTTATCGAAGCCTTCTATGCTGAAGTTTTATAAAAGCACCACAGTTGATGTTTTAACTTTAACCTGCAACTTGTAGCTAATGATATGTGACTCGCAACGCGACAAAACTAACAGTTGTATACATGCCCTGTGAAGACTAAGATCATCTGCCCAATCTGATCAGAGCCTTCGCTGGGTGCACATGCCACTTTGTTAGCTTTGTCATGTCGCGACTCATATATCCTCATGACTGTGTACCCAATGTGCCATGCCCCAAGTAGCAGTGCTGCTGGGGGTTAAAGATATGCTGTTCCTATACATGCCAACTGTAAACACTGGACCTCAGTTTAAGTCTCATCCAAAAGACAAAATTATCCCTTTTCAGACCAATGGACATTTCCGTTGAATCCGTCTTATTACTGGTATGGGTCCATTTCTTGTTTTAGGGGTTACTGGTGAATGTTTTCATATTTGTTGTAATTTGTGTATAGAAATTCCTGTAAGTAGTCAGTGTTGACCCTTATCAGATGCCGCTGAATGTGGCATCTGAAATGGGTCTGTACTGTTTGTATATGTCCCAAAAATGAGTTTCCAGTCTAAAAAGGGATAAACAGATGCCTGGGACTGAACTCGCACCCCACAAAACTGAATGTATAAAGTACAGTACCACATGGTAACAAAGAAGACCACAACTTGATTACCTCCAAGACACTTGGCAAGACTAGCAAGTATGAACAAGATCTGTTTGATGTACATGAGGTTCTGAGCTTTCAATCTAGATCTGTATCTACTTTCATACTGATTCAACTGACTGTGGGCTCGAACAATCTGGAACAGAGAAAAGGTAATGTCAAAAAATTAAAACACTGATGTCCACTGTAGCATAAACTGTGTCACTTTTACTGTCTTTTCTGCATCATCATCTGCAATCAGTCCTGACCACATACATATCTGACTTATACCACCAACACTGACGTTTTTCTTCTTCTTTTTTTAATCTAGCCCAAAGGGCTGGAAAAAGGGAGTATGATTTTCCAGTGCTGGTTAAAACAAGCAGAAAAACCTTGTCTGGTATGCAAGAATGCTCTATCTCTGTATCCATGCCTATATCCTCATACACTCACCATCTCACCATTTCCAATTGCAAACTGGGAGAAACTGAACCCCTAAAGAGCCAAAAATGAAAATAGTTGAATTTGCAAACAGTGTAGATCCAGGTGAGGTGGCTCCAAATGAATCTACACTGTTTGGTTTAAACAATTTTTTCATTCATAGAAATACATCTACACTATTTGCCCTTTGGTCTTTCAATATGATATAGACCTTGGAAAAAAAATTGTGTTGTGTGCTTTTTGCACCTTATGGGTTAACAGGTTTATGTAGTACTTCAGCTGTCCAATTCACTGTTCCCAAAACCACACCTACTATAAAAAGGTATGCATCACTCTATTAACTGGAAGGTATAACCACAGACATAGTGGGACATTGAACACTTGTGATTGGATCTGTGGGACTATGCCACATGCAATTTTTTGTTGCATTGGCTAGTTACAGACTATCAGGTGACTCTTGTGAGACCTACTGGGTGTGGCCTTGAACTATCAATCATAGCATACTTCCCACTTACCTGTGAGCCTGTTATTTCTACACTATGAACATTATTTATAGTCTCTAGCAGGTTGTGTGCCTCGTCTATCACCACAATGTTGTCTTTTAGCTGTATCCCACTAGCCTCCCTTGTAGATTGGTGTAGAAGTGTATTGTATGGTAGAGCTACTATCTGCAAAACAGTTTATCATAGGGTCAAGTCAGGTAAATTCGGTCAGTGACATTGTTTCCTTTATATGTCAGTTGTTTGGAATTAAAACAAAAATAACTTGGCAAACAGTGAAAACCCTGATGAGAAAGCTCATCATGAGCAGTCTTATCTGGATTTTCACTGTTTGCAATGGTATGTCCGAATCTACCCGCTGTCCGAAATTACCAGACTCGACCCTAATTTGTAGAGCCGATTCTTCTGTCAGAATGACTTTCTATGATTCATGAATGCTTCTGTACATTAATTTCCCTGAGAAAATTTGACTCTATCATTTTAAGCATGTAAGAAAAGAAACTAGAATTTGGCAGAACACTGTTGCAGCTTACATTGGTAAGGTCTAGGCTGATGGACAGGGGACTGGATAGAAAATAAATGAATGGTAAAGTATACACCTGTATCGAACTGTGCTAAGGAAGGTGCAACAAGACCTATCAGCATACAGGATAGCTTGCCTGACAGCACCTTGCACATCGCACTTAGAACTTCAACCAAACATATCTGGACATGGATGCTGATTCAGACAATGGAGTGACATCAGCTCTTCTAGGTAAGCTACAAACCTTATACAAAAATTGATTTTTTTTTTTCATTCTCAGTTAACTGAGGATTCTATTTTAAGTTTTTTTATTGTGTGTGTTTTTTTTTTACTGAAATGAAACTGAAATAAGACAGCCAAAGAAGAGAGATGGGTTGCGCCTTTCATCTGCTGTGCCTATGATAAGTTGGTCTCTAACCCCCTCTAGGCTATGGGAAACCTTTACCTTTTAATTGCTTCAGTATTTGTCACTAATAACATTGTACTGTTATTAGTCTAAAACTTTCACATGTAGTGGTATTTCACACCACTGCTGGCAGAATAGCAAACATGGTAGACCCTGATCAGACTGCTCTTTAGGCCCGTCTAAGAAGCAGTCTGAACTGGGTCTACAATGTTTTCTTGAACATGTAAGTCCCAATCATGTAGTATTGTAACAGTACCATGGGTACCAATGTATCTTTCTCTAACCTCAGCATCTGGTATAGCAAGCCTGGTACCATAGTAGGGACAAGCCTTCAACTGTCTCCCTAAACCAATCAGCTGTTCAATATCCCTCACTTCAACAAGGGTCTGGTCTTTAAACTCCTCAATAGGGTCCTGTTTATAATAAGGGCAGCCTGCTGAGGATGTTGTCTTGCGTTTCTTTGGGACAGCTTCATCTTTACTCTTCCCTGTGATAAAATATGTAAATTAATATAGAATATTGTCAATGTAATTTCATGTCAGTGCATTAATGACAATGATCATAATTATCTGCTGTGCATAGTGATTATATAAGATATGAAATACCTTAACAAACATAAAAATTCTCTCAATTTAAGGTCAGTTACTACACTTTCAGCCTTTTCATTTTTGCTTCTCTTACCACTCCAGGTCATCTCCCATAGGAATGAATTTCTCCCCTAGAAGCTAGGTCTTTCCTTTAACCGTTTTTTGACCAGTGGACTTGTCCATCATTATCATTTGAATGAGTCAATTTCTAGTCTTAGTGTTTCCCTTGGGTGTTTTCATTTTCATTTTGCACACAAAAAAACATGGAAGTGTACCCATGCACCTTAACCCTTATCTTTCTTGATTTCTTCCAGGTTCACTATACTCTAAAAGGTCTAAGGGCTCAAGATAAGAGGGACTATTTGGTGATGATTAGGGATCATTTTTGTTAATTCTGCATAAAACCATATGTAGTGACCCCTCATCTGAACTGTCTCGACGAGACAGTTCAGATGAAAGGTCACAACATATGGTTTCAATGAAAATTAAGTAAAATTATCCCTAAATTATCATCAAATACTCCCTATTATCTTGAGCTCTGAGCTACTAGCTTTTTTTTTTCTTATTTTTGAAGCTTTTTAGTGAGGCCCACTGCAGGCTGTGATATAAGAGAGCACTTACCTGATTTTGATTTATTTTTCTGCAGTTCCCGACAAGTATCATTTATCAGGCTGATAGACTTAAGTCTCTTCACAGCTTCATTCACACAAAGGTTCTGTAATAAACATTCAGAACATATCTGTATTATACATGCACAAAAGTCCTTCCAATGCTACTACTTGAACCCTGTCAGTAATACGAATTTTATAAATTATGCCAAAGTTTTGAAAATTTTTAAATCATGTACATGGATCTAAAATCACTGAATTCAATGCCATATTTTGTTTAGAAGACTACCCCATAAAGCAGTCCAAGCTCTGTAGCTGAATACAACAGGTGGCTGGCAAGACACTTAGCAGCAGGTTGAAATGGCTAGCCACCATGGCCACCATTAGCAACTACCGAAACAAGCAGTCGAAAACTATGTCTTGTCTGTTCTCGATGCCAAGTTTAAGCCGCCACTGATGCAGAAAAAGAATACCCATTTCACGCTTCTGCTAGCTGCAGAAACAGAAAAGAATTCAGAATGCACTGATATCTTACCTGTCTTGAGCCTAGAGAAACAACTCTGGTTTCATCACCATATGGAGATTTTATAATTTCCCTTACAAACTGTGACAGCTGAGAGTGGGTACGACTACAGAAGTAAATCTAGAAGAAGGAGAAAAAATAAGATCATGAGAAAGTGCTATCCCTTGCATGACAGAAATTCAGCAGCCATAAAAGTTGTACTTTACGTATATGGGTACATCTCGTGTTTTTCTGCCATTTTTTTTTTGAAACAATCATTCCAAAAGTAGTCTACTCCTAAAGCACAGAAACTGCTTCCCCACTGAAAAGGGAGGTAAATCTGAAAATGTTTGAGTTTCTTCCCTTGAAAGTGCATCCATTCACCTTAAGAAGACTAAGTACAACCAACACCAGCTTCCGTAACAGCAATACAAACCTTAGTACAGTGATCAAGACTCTCATCAATGTCTTCATTATCACTGTCATTATTATTATCATCACTATTATAGTCAGCCAATATCAGTTTCTCATCTTCTACGTCAAGCCCTGAATCAACCAGATCCTGTTGTTCCAGCTCAGACTTGTAGGCATCTTGTATATCGGCCGATGCCCCTTTTATCAAGTCATCAAATTCATCTTCTAGCTTGGGTCTCTGTAAATAAAGTTAAACAGTTCTGATGTACTATGAGGGACAGAAACATCTCAGTAGGTAAGCTGAGAACTACGCATGAAAGACAACTTTTAACAGACCAGCATTTGCTTCCTTGGTAGCTAAGTGCTGGGGCAACTTACTGATGTAGCAGGTGCCGGTTGTGGGGTTTGTTTGGATTCTTTTACTTTTGTCTACCCTATTTTCCTTCTGGAAGGTAGCTTGATATAGACTGAAATACTGTCTCAAACGGTTGTTAAATCCAATATAACAATATTCTTGATAAATAAACCCTTCTCCAAGCAGGGCTACTCATACAGGCAAATATTTGCTCTCTGATCAAGTTCTTTCTTTCAAAAGAAAGCAACACCACAATTTTCGTTTTTGTCTCCCTTCTTAATAGCTGTCAACTCTTAAAGGTAAGAATTTGCTCTCAAGAAGCAAATTCCTTCCTTTAAGAGTCAACCCCATTTTGGGAGGCCTACATCCTCCAAGGAAGCAAACAGGAAGTCATAAAAGTTGTTACCCTTTGTAACAAGGGCTTCGCAAGCGGCGCATAATACGCCTGTTCAAATGTCATAAAGGAGTTACAGCTTACAAAACGATAGACAGGCAGACAAACAGGGGCAACCACTCTATAATTAATGACTGCAACATTATTTAAATATTTAACTAATCAAATACTATTTAGTATACCAAAAATCAGCTTCCAAGCCAAAGTCATACAAGGGAGATAAACTAAATATACTAGATATACCATTTTTGGCTCTATTACATTCCCTTGACATGATTTATCACCATTAAGTTGTATTAAATATTTTGAATGGTTAAGGAATTAGAGCAAACAGGAAATTTATGCAAGGGCAGATAATTCAGTAAGTCAGAGTTGTGGTTCTTGTGCAGGATAAATTGCCCTATTATTATACACATTCCTACAAAGCTTCATTCTAATATTTCAAAAGGTTCAGGAGATATGGAGTGAATGAGAAACACCTAAAATACTAATCAAATGGAGGTTACTCCAAAACTAAGAAAGGGGGAGCAACCATTCTTATATATGACACATTGTCTTGTGATCATGCACATTGCTATATAGTGTCATCATGATATTCCAAACAGTTACCAAGTTATGGCATGCACAAGATAAGTATACACAACAAGAGGACCATTGGTCCTGTAGCTCACCTGAGTCCATTCAGCCTCAGTACTCTAGGGTAAGTTACTCTGAGGCAAATTGAACACATAGGTGGTGGTATCATACCTTAGACCCTCAGGGTGAAAAATGAAAAAGACAAGAACCATCCAACCTGGCCCAAATTCAAAGTGATCCGATATATTATGGCTGTCCTAGATACCTGCAAGTTTGAAGAAGTTGCGGTCAAAACTAAAGGTGCTATGGCCCGGACAACATTTTCCCCATTATAAGTCTATGGGACCTTTTTGTTGCCATGGTAACCAGTTTTAAACCAATCTGTCCTAAAAGTATAGGAAAATACCCCCCCCCCCCAACAATGCTACATATAAAATTTGATCAAGAATGGCCAGCTAGTTAAGCAAATATTAATGCTTAAAAGTGTGGATGTACGACATACGACGGACGACAGACCAAGGCCGGGCCGAGTAGCGCAATCGGTAGGGCACCTGACTCGTAAGTCAGAGGTCCTGGGTTCAAATTCCGGTCTGGCCACATACTTTCGTTTCTCCTTCCACTGATTCAAGAAGGGCAGTTGTCAGTTACTGGCGAAAGTATGTGCACTTAGTACTGGTTAACCGCTTAGGAGGTCTAAGCCTGCCCAAGAATAGTGTGGTTAGGTTAACTGACCGTCCCGACATGACCTTAGTTGTTTACCGTGGACGTTAAGCATTAAATCAACCAACCAACCAACGACAGACCAAGCCTATACTAAAAGCTCACCTTGTGAGCCTTTGGCTCCGATGAGCTAAAAATAGCAACTGTGACCTTGACCTTAGAATGCTGAAATGCAAACTTGTTCAAGATATTGTCATACGAAACATTTGTGTGAAGTTAAAATGAAAATCGGTCCACAAATAAAGGCGCTAAAGCGATGACAAAGTTTTTCTAAAAATAGCCATCAGAGGAGATGGCAAATCCCCCGACCGAAGACCCCCATGGGCCTTGGTAAAAAGGGTGCACTTCAAAACACATATTAGTAATATATTGTCATTCTTTTATGCTTCTGATTGACATTAACTGTTAACAGATGCATGATTATCTAACACTCAGACTAAAACAGTATGCTTGCCTGCTAAAAAGAGGTAATATCTCAAACAGCCACCATATACACAAATGTATAGCATACGATACATTCAACTTTCAAAATGTGTGAATAACTTCTAAAGTACAAGCCCTACAAACCTAATTTTGAGCTTGGACAAAGAATCCAAATCTGGAAAAAAAAAAATATTTTTTTTGGGGGGAGGGGGGGGGGGGGGGGTGCGGGAGGGGGCACGGGAATGTGGAGGGGTAAGAGAGAGTTAGGAACACTGATAAGATATCACAGCATGATCATCAATATTCTAAAAGGTTCACGGTTATTAAAATTCTGGAGCTGGCCAGGGTTATACAGTTATGGTGCAGAGATTCAAACAGCAGCTCAAACTACCAAAGGGAAATAATTCACTAGGTCTAAAAGCAAGAGTTATCATTCATGTATGAGACAAATTGTCATGACCTGTTCTGCATATCTGTGAAGTATCATGAAAATATTTCAAAAGGTATTCAAGCTATGGAGCGGACACTTAAAATCATCAAAGGGAAATAACTCCAAAAGTAAGAAAGCAAGAGTTGTCATTTTTGTTCGCGACACATCATCATGACCTGTTCTACATATCTGTGAAGTATCATGAAAATATTCCAAAAGGTAATAAAGTTACAGAGCGGACACGAAATCACACCTAAAACCATCAAGGGGTAATAACTCAAAAAGTAAGAAAGCAGGAGTTGTCTTTCTTGTTCGCGACACATCGTCATGACCTGTTCTACATATCTGTGAAGTATCATGAAAATATTCCAAAAGGTATTCAAGTTATAGAGCGGACACGAAATCATACCTAAAATGATCAAGGGGAAATAACTCAAAAAGTAAGAAAGCAAGAGTTGTCATTCTTGTTCGCGACACACCGTCATGACCTGTTCTACAAATCTGTGAAGTATCATGAGAATATTCCAAAGGGTATTTTAGTTATAGAGCGGACACGAATCTGCCAAAAAAATCACACCTAAAACTATCAAGGGGAATTAACTCAAAAAATAAGAAAGGAAGAGTTGTCACTCTTGTTCGCGACACATCATCATGACCTGTTCTACATTTCTGTGAAGTATCATGAAAATATTCCAAAGGGTATTCAAGTTACAGAGCGGACACGAATCTGCCAAAAAATCACCAAAGGGGAGATAATTCAAAAAGTACAATAGCAAGAGTTACCATTCTTGTACGCGACACATCGTCATGACCTGTTCTACATAACTGTGAAGTATCATGAAAATATTCCAAAGGGTATTCAAGATATCGAGCGGACAAGAAAGTGTTTACGGACGGACGGACGGACGGACGGACGGACGCCAGGCTCATCGCTATATCCCCCGAACCTTTCGGTCGGGGGATAAAAATAGCCACTGTGACCTTGACATTGATCTTAGAATGCTGAAATGCAAACTTATTCAAGATATTGTCATACTAAACATTTGTGTGAAGGTTTAATCAAAATCGGTCCATAAATGAAGGCGCTAGAGCGATGACAAAGTTTTTCTAACCAGAGGGCCAATGGCCCTATATCGCTCACCTGAGCACTGAGGCACTGAGGTTACAGCAACAAAACACCATGCACAACAGCAATAAAAAACACCATTTATGTAGAGGATAATATCACAAACATTTATGCAAAAAAAATAAGCTTTATCCCCCATTAATGGCTTCTCAGAAGATCATTGGCAAAAAAAAGGTGAAAATTTGGCCTTTCAGGTGCAATGGCAACCAATCAAAATCGGGTAATTGGGAAAAATTCATATGGCTGGTAGAGGACTACTCCAGGAACATTTCTGTGAATTTTTGTCAAAATATCTGCAGTAACACAGAAATAAATAGCAAATGTCCACTTTCCTCATTATAAGTCTATGGAAACTTTAAACTGCCATAGCAACAAATTCACATGGGCAATGATAATATAAAACATACTTTAGGTAGAGGTTAAAATTATTAATATGTATGCTAAGTATCAGCTTCATCCCCCTCATGGCTTCACTTTTCCCATTATGAGTCAATGGAAACTATAAGTCGCCATAGCAACCAAAGTTCTTATGGGATTGGAAGAAAAAGAATAAAATTTATGTAGAAACTACTGTCATCAACATGTTTGCACAATATCAGCTTCATCCCCTATATGGCTTCTGAGCAGAAGATTTTTTTTTTTTTTTTTCGAAATTTACACTATATTTTGCCATGGCAACCAATCAAATTCAGCGATTTGGAGAAAATTCATATGAATCGTACAGGACTACTCAAGAAACATTTCCGTGAAAAAAGTTTAAATAACTGCAGTTAGTTAGACAGCAAAAATTGCCAATTTCCATTTTCCTCATTATAAGTCAATGGAAACTCTTTGTTGCCATAGCAACCAAACTGCTGGAGCAATTGCCATGAAAAACAATAATTCTATAGAGGCTAGTACTAAGGTTCTTTCTGTAAAGTTTGAGCTTTATTGGGCCATACAGTTTCTGCGAAGATGATTTTTTAATGTTTTTCTATTTTTAACCATTTGGTTGCAATGGCAACCAGCCAAATTGCGCAATTTGCATTAATTTAACATGGCTGGTTAAAGACTACTCAAGGTACATTTCTATGAAAGTTTTGTCAAAATATCCGCAGTGGCATAGCAATAAATGCAAATTTTCCATTTTGCCATTATAAGTCATTGGCAACTTTCAGTTCCCATAGCAACCAAACTGCTAGAGCAATTGCCAAGAAAAACAGTACTTTTATAGAAGCTAGTACTAAGATCCTTTCTGTGAAGTTTGAGCTTTATTGGTTGCATAGTTTCTGAGGAGATGATTTTTGAATATTTCTTCTATTTTTTAACCATTCGGTTGCCATGGCAACCAGCCAAATTGTGCAATTTACATAAAGTTCATGTGGTTGATAGAGGAATACTCAAGGAACATTTCTGTAAAAGTTTTGTCAAAATATCTGCAGTGACATAGCAATAAATGCAAATTTTCCATTTTGCCATTATAAGTCATTGGCAACTTTCAGTTCCCATAGCAACCAAACTGCTAGAACAATTGCCAAGAAAAACAGTACTTTTATAGAAGCTAGTACTAAGATCCTTTCTGTGAAGTTTGAGCTTTATTGGTTGCATAGTTTCTGAGGAGATGATTTTTGAATATTTCTTCTATTTTTTAACCATTCGGTTGCCATGGCAACCAGCCAAATTGTGCAATTTACATAAAGTTCATGTGGTTGATAGAGGAATACTCAAGGAACATTTCTGTAAAAGTTTTGTCAAAATATCTGCAGTGACATAGCAATAAATGCAAATTTTCCATTTTGCCATTATAAGTCATTGGCAACTTTCAGTTCCCATAGCAACCAAACTGCTAGAACAATTGCCAAGAAAAACAGTACTTTTATAGAAGCTAGTACTAAGATCCTTTCTGTGAAGTTTGAGCTTTATTGGTTGCATAGTTTCTGAGGAGATGATTTTTGAATATTTCTTCTATTTTTTAACCATTCGGTTGCCATGGCAACCAGCCAAATTGTGCAATTTACATAAAGTTCATGTGGTTGATAGAGGAATACTCAAGGAACATTTCTGTAAAAGTTTTGTCAAAATATCTGCAGTGACATAGCAATAAATGCAAATTTTCCATTTTGCCATTATAAGTCATTGGCAACTTTCAGTTCCCATAGCAACCAAACTGCTAGAACAATTGCCAAGAAAAACAGTACTTTTATAGAAGCTAGTACTAAGATCCTTTCTGTGACGTTTGAGCTTTATTGGTTGCATAGTTTCTGAGGAGATGATTTTTGAATATTTCTTCTATTTTTTAACCATTCGGTTGCCATGGCAACCAGCCAAATTGTGCAATTTACATAAAGTTCATGTGGTTGATAGAGGAATACTCAAGGAACATTTCTGTAAAAGTTTTGTCAAAATATCTGCAGTGAAGTAGCAATAAATGCAAATTTTCAATTTTTCCCATACAAGTCAATGGAAACTTTAAGTTGCCATAGCAACAAAAGTTCTGAAGCGATTTGGATAAAAAACAGTATTATTGGTTCCCCCTGCCTATAGATGCTATATATGAAATTTGGTAACAATGGGCCTTGTAGTTTCAGAGGAGATGTCGTTTGAAAATATTGACGGACGGACGACGGACGGACGACAGATGCCTGCCTATACTATAAGCTCACCTGTGAGCCTTCGGCTCAGGTGAGCTAAAAATAGCCACTGTGACCTTGACCTCAGAACGCTGAAACGCAAACTTGTCCAAGATATTGTCATACCAATAACTTGTGTGAAATTAAACTGAATTTGGTCCACAAATCAAGGCGCTAGAGCCATGACAAAGTTTTTTCTGAAATAAGCCACTGTGACCTTGACCTTGATGCCAGAGTGCTGAAACGCAAATTTGTCCAAGATATTGCCATACTTATCAGTTGTGTGAAGTTAAATCAAAACCAGTCCACAAATAAAGGCGCTTGAGTGATGACAAAGTTTTCTAACAAGAGGGCCATGGTGGCCCTGAATCGCTCACCTGAGCATAAATCAGTTCACTGGCTCTGGTGAAGATTTATAAGAGTTTTTACCATACTAACATTTGACCTAGTTTTTGACCCAACATGACCCAGTTTCAAACTTGGCCTGGATATTGTAAGAATAAACATTCTGACACAGTTTCATTGAGATTGGATCAAAACTGTGCCCTCTGGAGCGTATACAAGGTCGTTCTTATATTTGACCTAGTGACCAAGTTTTTGACCCGACACGACCCAGTTTCAAACTTTACCTAGATTTCATTAAGATAAACATTCTGACAGAGTTTCATGAAGATTGGATCAAAACTGTGCCCTCTAGGGTGTACACAAAGTTTTTCTAAGATTTGACCTTGAGCCGATGTGACTCAGTTTCATAGGGTGCTTAGATATATGGACAATAAACATTTTGATATAGTTTCATGAAGATTGGATCAAAACTATGCCTTCTAGTGCTTACACAACGTTTTTCTAAGATTTGACCTAAAGACCTAGCTTTTTACCCAACATGACCTACTTTCAAACTTGGCCGAGAGTTTATGAAGATAAACATTCTGACAAAGTTTCATAAAGATTAGATCAAAACTGTTTCCTCTAGCGCGTACACAAGGTTTTTCTATGATTTGACCTATTGACCTAGTTTTTGACATGACGTGACCCAGTTTCAAACTTGTCCTAGATATTATGAGGATAAACATTCTGACAAAGTTTCATGAACTTTGGATGAAAACTGTGCCTTCAAGAGCGTACACAAGGTTTTTCTAAGATTTGACCTAGTGACCAAATTTTTGACCCGACATGACCCAGTTTCAAACTTATTCTACATATTGTGAGGATAAACATTCTGACAAAGTTTCATGAACTTTGGATCACAGCTGTGCCTTCTAGAGCTCACACAAGGTTTTTCTAAGATTTGACCTAGTAACCTAGTTTTTGACCCGACATGACCTACTTTCAAACTTGGCCGAGAGTTTATGGAAGTAAACATTCTGACAAAGTTTCATAAAGATTGGATCAAAACTGTGTCCTCTAGAGCGTACACAAGGGTTTTCTATGATTTGACCTAGTGACCTAGTTTTTGACCCGACATGACCCAGTTTCAAACTTGTCCTACATATTATGAGGATAAACATTCTGACAAAGTTTCAAGAACTTTGGATCAAAACTGTGCCTTCTAGAGCGTACACAAGGTTTTTCTAAAATTTGACCTAGTGACCTTGTTTTTGACCCGACGAGACCCAGTTTCCAAGTTATCCTAGATATTGTGAGGATAAACATTCTGACAAAATTTCATGAACTTTGAATTGAAACTGTGCCTTCTACAGCGTACACAAGGTTTTTCTAAGATTTGACCTAGTGACCTAGTTTTTTACCCACCATGACCCAGTTTCGAACTTGGCCTAGAGTTTATGGAGATAAACATTCTGACAAAGTTTCATAAAGATTGGATCAAAACTGTGTCCTCTAGAGCGTACACAAGGTTTTTCTATGATTTGACCTAGTGACCAAGTTTTTGACCCGACATGACCCAGTTTCAAACTTATTCTACATATTGTGAGGATAAACATTCTGACAAAGTTTCATGAACTTTGGATCAAAACTGTGCCTTCTAGAGCTTACACAAGGTTTTTCTAAGATTTGACATAGTGACCTAGTTTTTGGCCCAACATGACCTACTTTCAAACTTGGCCGAGAGTTTATGGAAGTAAACATTCTGACAAAGTTTCATAAAGATTAGATCAAAACTGTGTCCTCTAGAGCGTACACAATGTTTTTCTATGATTTGACCTAGTGACCTAGTTTTTGACCCGACATGGCCCATTTTCAAACTTGTCCTACATATAATGAGGATAAACATTCTGACAAAGTTTCATGAACTTTGGATCAAAACTGTGCCTTCTACAGCGTACACAAGCTTTTTCTAAGATTTGACCTAGTGACCTAGTTTTTGACCCGACATGACCCAGTTTCGAACTTGGCCTAGAGTTTTTGGAGATAAACATTCTGACAAAGTTTCATAAAGATTGGATCAAAACTGAGTCCTCTAGAGCGTACACAAGGGTTTTCTATGATTTGACCTAGTGACCAAGTTTTTGACCCGACATGACCCAGTTTCAAACTTATTCTACATATTGTGAGGATAAACATTCTGACAAAGTTTCATGAACTTTGGATCACAGCTGTGCCTTCTAGAGCTTACATAAGGTTTTTCTAAGATTTGACCTAGTGACCTAGTTTTTGACCCGACATGACCTACTTTCAAACTTGGCCGAGAGTTTATGGAAGTAAACATTCTGACAAAGTTTCATAAAGATTAGATCAAAACTGTGTCCTCTAGAGCGTACACAATGTTTTTCTATGATTTGACCTAGTGACCTAGTTTTTGACCCGACATGACCCAGTTTCAAAACTGTCCTACATATTATGAGGATAAACATTCTGACAAAGTTTCATGAACTTTGGATCAAAACTGTGCCTTCTAGAGCGTACACAAAGTTTTTCTAAGATTTGACCTAGTGACCTTGTTTTTGACCCAACATGACCCAGTTTCTAACTTGGCCTAGAGTTTATGGAGATAAACATTCTTACAATGTTTCATAAAGATTGGATCAAAACTGTGTCCTCTAGAGCATACACAAGGTTTTTTTCTATGATTTGACCTAGTGACCTTGTTTTTGACCCGACAAGACCCAGTTTCAAACTTATCCTAGATATTATAAGGATAAACTTTCTGATTAAGTTTCATGAACTTTGGCCCTCTACAGCGTACACAAGGTTTTTCTAAAATTTGACCTAGTGACCTTGTTTTTGACCCGATGAGACCCAGTTTCAAAGTTATCCTAGATATTGTGAGGATAAACATTCTGACAAAATTTCATGAACTTTGGATCGAAACTGTGCCTTCTACAGCGTACACAAGGTTTTTCTAAGATTTGACCTAGTGACCTAGTTTTTGACCCGACATGACCCAGTTTCGAACTTGGCCGAGAGTTTATGGAGATAAACATTCTGACAAAGTTTCATAAAGATTGGATCAAAACTGTGTCCTCTAGAGCATACACAAGGTTTTTCTATGATTTGACCTGGTGACCTAGTTTTAGACCCGACGTGACCCAGTTTCAAAATTGTCCTACATATTATGAGGATAAACATTCTGACAAAGTTTCATGAACTTTGAATGAAAACTGTGCCCTCTAGAGCGTACACAAGGTTTTTCTAAGATTTGACCTAGTGACCTAGTTTTTGACCCGACATGACCCAGTTTCGAACTTGGCCTAGATTTTATAAAGACTAACATTCTGACAAAGTTTCATAAAGATTGGATCGAAACTGTGCCCGCTAGAGTGTACACAAGCAAAAGTTGACGGACGGACGGACGTCCGGACTGACGTGCGACGGACATCAGGGTATCCCTGAGCCACTTTGACCTTGACCTTGATTCCATCATGCTTAAATGCAAACTCATTCGAGGTCATGTCATACCCAATACTTGTGTGAACTTACATCAAAATGGGTTAATAAATGAGGTAGCTAGAACGAAGACAAAAGGTGAACATACGTACATACATATATACCTATGTACGGGACAGACCCTATATCCCCTCCGTAACTTCATTGTGCGAGGGGATAATCCAACCTGGCCCTCATTCGAAAAGGTCCGAGATGTTCTGGCCATTCTGGATTCCTGCAAGTTTCACGGAGCTGCAATCAAAAATGAAGGAGCTATAGCCCGGACAACATTTTCCCCATTTAAGTCTATGGGAAAATATTTTATCGTTCAAGGGCAAGTAACTCTGAGAAGAATGATCCAACCTAGCCCAAATTCGAACTGGTCCGAGATGTTTTGACTGTCCTGGATACCTGCATGTTACAATAAGTTGCGATAAACAATGAAGAAGCTAGGACCCGGACAACATTTCCCCATTATAAGTCTATGAGAAAATATTTTATCGCTCAAGGGCAAGTAACTCTGAAAAGAATGATCCAACATAGCCCAAATTCGAACTGGTCCGAGATGTTTTGACTGTCCTGGACACCTGCAAGTTACAAGAAGTTGCGATCAACAGTGAAGAAGTTAGGGTCCGGACAACATTTCCCCATTATAAGTCTTTGGGAAATATTTCATCGCTCAAGGGCAAGTAACTCTAAGAAGAATGATCCAACCTAGCCCGAATTCGAACTGGTCCGAGATGTTTTGGCTGTCCTGGATACCTGCAAGTGACAAGAAGCTGCGATCAAAAATGAAGAAGCTAGAGCCTGGACAACATTTTCTCCACTATAAGTCTATGGGACCTTTTTGTTGCCATGGTGACCAGAGTTTTAAACCAATCTGTCCCAAAACTATATGCAATGAATCCTCCACCCTAACAATGCTACACATAAAATTTGATTAAGATTGGCCAGCTACTTTAGCAGATATTAATGTTTAAAAGTGTGGACGTACGACAGACGCCGGACCAAGCCTATACTATAAGCTCACTTTGTGGCCTTCGGCTCAGGTGAGCTAAAAATAGCCTATAAGTACTAATGAAATGAATGTAACTCTAAAACGAAGAAAGGGAGAGCAGCCATTGTTGTACGCGACACATCGTTAGGACTTCATACACATTGCTATGAAGTTTTATAAAGATATCCCAAACGGTTATATAGTTATGGCGTGTACAAGACTTACAGGGAAAAAATTAATCAAAGGGGCATAACTTCGAAACTAAGAAAGGGGGAGCAACCATTCTTGTACGCGACATGTTCCCCCAACCTAATACATATGCCTACCAAATTTCATGAAGATATCCCAAATGGTTAATGAGTTATGGCGCGTACAAGAATGTTTACGGACAGACGGACGGACAGCACCACGACATAATACGTCCGTTTTTTCAAAACGGGCGTATAAAAAATGGCAAAAAAACTTGGAGGTGTAACCATTCACCTTAATATACATTACAGTTTACATCCTGTTTTTTTTTTTTTTTTCGTTTTATTTTCCTGGAATCAGTTCAAACTTATCCTTCCTAGCTCAACAGTAACTTCTTTTGATCAGCATCATTACTAGACTTTTATGGAAATCAGAGCATATAGGACTCTATGAAGCCTTCAAAATATGTAAAATTCTAAAAAATATATGAAAATATGGAACTATAGGAATATATCTGATTCTTTTTTCAAACAAGCACATTTCCTATTTTACCTTTCTTTTACTGGTAACTCTGGAATTCTTTCTCATCTCTGTCAGTCTTGCTTCCCTCTTTAGCCTCTGCTCATGTTCTGCCTGAAATATAGATTAAGGTGTATGGATGCACTTCCAAGGAAGATTTTATTCATTTGAAAGTATTAGGCTTCCTTCTGATGGGAGCTACTCTTAAATGATAGAATTTGCTCTCAAAGAGAAAAAAATTCTTTTCAAATCCTGGAGGGAAGCAAACAGGAAGTCATAACAGCTGTGTTCCAAAAACTGGCGGAACATGATTGTGTACCCAGTCACATTAAAGTGACCCAATAGTCACAGTTCCAAAGCCATGCCTAAAACAGGTATACATCCCTTCAGCATGTGCACTTTTGTTTTGGATTATGTACATTGCTAAGTTGTCATAGCATTGGTCAGTTATACACTATCAGGTGACTTTTAAGTGACATTCTGGGTGTGGTTTGGAATTATCAATAAAGAATTATGGAAATACAACCATTTTACAAGAGAAAACGTTTAGCAGGTTATCCATACATCAGGATAATAATGGCATATACCCTGATCTTCTTGGTCTTTTCTTCCTCAGTTTGCTTCATCTTGAATGCTGAGATCCAGTCAAGTTCTGCAATAAAGCAAACAGTGATTATTTCAAATTAGTAAATTTTTGTGGCTGCCTATTTTTGGAAATTAGGATTGAAGAAAATATTTGCAAAGTTTAAAATTATGATTCCCATAATTAGTTGGACTGACTTCCAGGAGAAACAAATGTCTTGTTTTTCGTCTTTTTTAATTTTCGCATCCCATCTTTATTGGGGTCAGCCTTTAAAGGAAATATGCTCCTCCAGGACCAAATGAGCGAGAGAGTGTAGTCAGGTCCAAGGTCCCACCACCAACACACAGGTCATACGGCGATGGGACCCTGGTTTAAAGTCTCTTCAGAAAGATCATACAAGCAGAGCATTGAACCTGTGACCCCTAGATTGGTAGTCCAGTGCTTTATGGGCACCCTTGAATGCTTTTGAACTGAAGTCAAAATAACCTGTCACTCTCAAATTCACAAGTTTTTTCCTCATCTCTCTATGAGGCATGAGGAAATGTGTTGGAAATCCAAGGAAACTTCTGCACAATTGTTCTTGAGACATGCAACATATTATCAAAGCAGTTCCATACCTCTAATTTTGTGAAAGAATAACAAGCACACATGTAACAAGGTCTTATAATGCTAAAAAAACTTTCTTCTGCAGTAAAAACCTGCTTTTGAACTTTGGATCCACTCACGAAAATCAGTAAGCAACTTTCTACTACACTGTCCTGTTTAAAGCCCTTTAAGTTTCAGACAGGTTTCATCATGATACGGGTCATATCACATCAGGAAATAATGCAACACTAACTTACCTCCGCAGTTATTCTCCTTGTTTTCTTCACTGAAAATTAAAGTGTATTTTCTAAGTTCTGCAGCCAACAGATAAAATGAATTTGAGAAAAGGTGAAAGAAGATGAAAACAGAACTTCATATTACTGAGATACCTGGTAACCGTGACTTTTTAATTTCCACATCAGAAAAATTGAGCTGTTACATGACAAAACCATCAAAGTGGCATGTGCTCAAGCAAAGACTCAAATCAGCCCGAGCAACTACCCAGTCTGATCAGCAGCTTCGCTCTCAGCATGAAGGTAGCTTAGACCCTTAGCTACCCTTTAAGTGCACAGCAAAGACTCTGATCAGACTGGGCAGATGTCCAGGCTGATCTGAATCTTTGCTGGGTACACATGCCACTTTGTTGGTTTTGTCAGTTCGAAACTCAATATTGTGGTTCTTCATTTAAAGTGAACTTATACTCTTTCAGGGGAACCAACTCTGGCAGTTTTAATATTGCCTGCCTTCTAAATGAAGGTCAACTCCTGATGGAAAGAATTTGCTCCTATAGGAGCAAATTCTTTCCTCCAAGAGGAGACCCCATTATGTGTTTTGTTGGCCATAGAAGCAAACAAGAAGCCATAAATCTGATATTCCTGTACAAAAAGAACTCTGTAAAAGCCGGTGCTCTGCATGCCTGCCCATTATTATTAAACAGAGGTAAACCAGAAAGCTCAACAAAAGCTTACATGCAGGCATCAGAATGGTCACATCTATGTCTTGCTTCTGCTAGTTGCTGGCAAGGCATAAAGGGCCGAAAAATTTTGTGGTACACACATAACCCTTAAGTATGGATAAGGCATTTCTAATCCTGTAGAAAAACCTTTCTCCATGAAGGCTTATTTTCTGGGCATTTACTGGCATCCTGAAGTTTTAAGACAGTCATCCTTTATAAAAGATATTGTTAATGGTATTATTTCAGTTGTTTACAGTGCTCAAAGTTCTGGAAAGTCTGATTTTGTGAAATTTTGAGACAATAGACTGAGTAAAGTTGCTTTTTCTTTCTAGCAGTACTATAAAGAATGTATATTTATCTGTGATACAGTTAAAGACAGGACTTCTCTGCCGGGGGGTCTGGTTCCCATTTCATAGCATATTTACCTGTACAGGTAAAGGTGTGAAAATTTATTCAACCAATCAGAGGACCAGAATTACCAGTTATGATCATTTTATTGGCTGACTGGAGATGTTGACACTATGAGACCAAGAGACAGAATGACACTGTTGAAGTTAATCCTCCTTATATAGTACCACCCCTGTCTTTAAGAATATTAGTAGGAGCATGAACACCATGGAAGGTTTGGAGAATTTGAATGAAAAGAATACTTGGTCAGCATTTTCGTGTGTTAGAATCAAAATAGTTCAGCTCTAACACTGATTTGTTCAGTTGCCGGGCTGCGTAGCTTAGTCAGTAGCACATCTGACTCTAGAGCCTGAGGTCTATGGAGACAGATAAATATTATCTTAGAGAATTTCTTACCTAAAGTTGTGAAGGCTGTTCCACCTACCTCTCTCCAAGAGTTTCTCCTTTTATCAGTTGTTCAAGTTCAGCCTTTTGTTTCTCTTGGAAATCCTTCAACCATCTTAGTGCACCGCAGATCAGGCTTAATGATTTACCCTGGAAAAGAAGCTAAGTTTAGCAGGAAATTGTAAATTGTAGGTGAATGGAAACACCTCTAGGGAAATTCTTACCACCAAAAATTTGTCTCCCATTTTAGGGCTCCTCAAGGGAGCAAATTCTTTCCTTTCGGGGAAGCCCCTATTTTGAAAAGTTTCGCCATCCAGGGAAACAAATAAGAAGTACCGTAAGTCATTTCCCTTTGTAAAATCGACGGAAAACATTAACCTTAACAGGTCTTTCCTGCAAACCAACTAGAACATGTTTCCTGTTAAAAAATATTCAAAGAATTTCATTAATTTTTTTTGTGAAACAGGATCTTTCTACATGTACATGTATTTATAGAACATATAATTATGATAAACTGCTCAGTACTTTCATTGATGCAGAATCAATCCTAATGTACTATCCTACATTATTTGCAATTGCCCTAAGCTACAGAATGGGAAGGGTGAGTCTAAATACCACAGACCACCACAGACCACTACAGACCACCACAGACCACTACAGACCACCACAGACCTCACCACAGACTACCACAGACCTCAATACAGATTATCGTACACCCTCAAAAATAATATTTTAAAGAGTAGAATAATTAAAAATACAAAATTTGACAAATTTTTTAGAAAGTTTTATGTTAGAATTTGGTGTTATATTTTATGTACCACAGACCACCACAGACTACCACAGACCACCACAGACCTCACCACAGAGTACCACACACCTCAATGCAGATTATTAAATATCTTCAAAAATAACATTGTAAAGAAAGGAATATCAAAATTGAGATTTTTTTTTTATTTGAAAATTTTGTGTTATACTTTATGTACATATATATAAAAAGAAAGTAGACAGGATTAACAATAACATGATTTTCCCTGTACTTAAAAAAAGTTTTTTTGATGCATTAATTCGGCATTTTTTTTTTACATTTTGCTCTTTAAAATGTTATTTTAGAGGGTGTAATGATAATCTGCATTATTGTCTATGGTAGTCTGTAGTAGTCTGTGGTAGTCTGTGGTGGTCTGTGGTAGTCTGTGGTGGTCTGTGGTATTTAGACTCACCCAATGGGAAGGGCCATAACAAATGTGGAAGAGGCTGTCTGCTGATATTGAAATTCAATATTTCAGCATGCCAAAGGTTGAATGAACAACGCAAATAATATACATGTAGTTACACTTACTGTTCCAGTGGGGCTTTCAAATATTCCAACCTTGCCCAGCTCCAGACAGCGATACAACTCACTCATAAATCCTTTCTGGATAGTATATGGCTCAAATGGGAATGGAAAGTCAGCTGGGACACTGACCTCTTGTTCTGAAATAAAGGATATGAAACCACCAATGTATTACAATGTTTAGGGTATATGGATATACCTTTATATTTATCCGCCACTTCTTCTATGAGAACCAACTTTTGTGACTTCCTACTTGCTTCACCAGGTGACATTGCTCTGCCAAAATGGGGTCTACTCTTAAAAGAAAGAGTTTGCTCCTTCAGGAGCAAATTCTTTCCTTTAAACTAGATGGCTGCGGCCAGCATGTCCAGCCCATTGGCACTTTGACAGTAGTGAAAATGCTAAGCATAAGATGGCAACAGCTTTAGCAGCTGCAACCTGAAGTCTCTGCTTGGATGATATGGTTACACCCTATCTTCATAACTACTTATCACACATTCAAGGTAAGAGTCTGTCATGTGGTAACAGAGATATTAGCATTCAAAAATCTTAAAACAGTGACGTAGCATTTTGAGAGGGGACCTGGAATGGTACTGCAGACGAAACTAAATATGTGGTACTTTTTGTGGAAGTAGGTCACAGCAACCTAGTTTTGTTGGGGGTGACCTGGAGTGGTAAGGTACATGCACTGATGGAGTTTCAATGTTCTGGGGCTATGAAAAGGGAGATATGGGGCTGCAGACGAAAACTAAATATGTGGTTCTATTTCGTGAAAGTAGGTCACAGCAACCTAGTTTTGTTGGTGGTGACCTGAAGTGGTAAGGTGCATGCACTGATGAAGTTTGAATGTTCTGGGGCCTATGAAAAGGGAGATATGGGGTTGCAGATGCAAACTAAATATGTGTTACTTTTTCGTGAAAGTAGGTCACAGTGATCTAGTTTTGTGGGAGCCAATTCGCATTTTATTGGGGCATATTGTGATGAAGTTTCAAGGTCCTAGGGTCTATCAAACTCAAGGTATGGCTGTAAATGGACGGATGGACAGATGGACGGACAGACAAACACCAAAGGGGCGACTATGTCTCGCTGACCACATGCCGGCTCGTCCAAAATAACCCCCATTGAGGTTGTAGAAGAAAATGGAAGAGTTGCTTCATTGAAAGTGTATTTATTCACCTTAATCAGCCTAAAGTTGGGCCAAGTTGATATTAATAGGGAAATTGAAATTCAGAACTTGTACTCGTATGGCTACTGGTAGCTACATGCAAACATGTACATTAGAACTGTCATCATAAGTAGTTAAGAAACAAGAGCTCCGCTGAGCGGGGCAATATATGCCCGTTGGGGCTTAAAGATGGAAAGACAACAAGAGATTACAGAACTTTTGTCAGTAGCTTAAATCTTCAATTATAAGGCAGATATAAAACTACAAAACAAATGAAGCTTAGTATGAAATTCCTAGAAAAAAAATACAAAGGGTCATAATTCCATCAGAACTGAAAGTAGGGTCATGGTTCATGTTCTCTGCATATCATCTGATATTTGTACAAACTTTCATGGAAAAATCTTAAACAGTTTTCAAGATATGGAGCATGGAGCAGACACGAAATTACTATATGAAAAATACAATGGTGCATAAGTCTGTCAAAACTGAAAGTAGGGTTATGGTTCTTTTTCTCTGCACGTTGTCTGATGATGCTTCATATTTGCATAAACTTTGATGAAGAAATCTTATACGGTTTTTGAGATATGGAGCTGACAAATAATGTTACCTTTTGAACTTTGACCTCTAAGTGTGACCTTGACCTTTGTTGGGACATTGTTGAAATACAGGTTCTGCAAGTTGCCTCAATAAGGTGAACATTGGACTCAAGTTTCTAAAAAATCTTTCAAAAGGTTAAGGAGATATGGAGTGGACTCGAATTTAATACAAAGTTACAATATGAAAAACACAAGGGGCGTAATTTTGTTAAAAGTGAAAGTACGGTTATGGTTCTTTTTCCCTGCACATCATCTGGTGGTGCTTTATATGTATACAAACTTTCATGAAGAAATCTTTGACGGTTTTTGAGATATGGAGCGGACACGAAGCTTACATGAAACTACTATACGAAAAATACAAAGGGACTTAATTTCGTCAAAACAGAATAGGGTTATGGTTCTTTTTCTTCACACATCATTTAATGGTGCTTTATATTTATACAAACTTTCATGAAGAAATCTTAAACCATTTTCCAGATACAAAGCTTGTATGAAATTACTTTACAAATACAAAGGGGCGTTATTTTAATAAAAGTGAAAGTAGGGTTATGGTCCTTTTTCTCTGCATATCGTCTGATGGTGCTTTATGTTTATACAAACTTTCATGATGAAATCTTAAACGGTTTTCGAGATATGGAGCGGACACGAAGCTTATATGAAATTACTATATAAAAAATATAAAGGAACATAATTCTGTCAAAAAAGAAAATAGAGTTATGGTTCTTTTTCTCTGCACATCTTCGGATGGTGCTTTATATTTGTACAAACTTTCATGAAGAAATCTTAAACGGTTTTCCAGATATGGAGCGGACACGAAGCTTACATGAAATTACTATTTGAAAAATACAAAGGGACATAATTCCGTTAAAAATGAAAACAGGGTTATGGTTCTTACTCTGCACATCGTCGGATGGTGCTTTATATTTGTACAACTTTCATGCAGAAATCTTAAACGGCTTTCAAGATATGGCGCGGACACAAAATTTTACCCTTTGACCTCTGTGACTTTGACCTTCGTCGGACATCATTGAAGTACAAGTTCTGCACATTGTCTTGATATGGCGAACATTTGACCAAAGTTTCAAAAAAATCTTTCAAGGGGTTAAGGAGATATGGAGCGGACACGAAAAGTTAACGGATGGACAGGCGGACAGACAGACAGAGGTCACAACATAATACGACCTGTCTTCGATGGGCGTATAAAAAGGTATCTTGTACATGTACCTGTATCCGAAGGAAAGGCGAATTATTTTAGCTGTACTAATTACATCAAGTATCGAAAAGCTACAAGTATGACATGTCACCCTTGTATACATGTGATTGTTAACATTTTCTGTTCACCACTTCCCCTCTGTACCATTCACTTGGGTTGGTTTCTATTGACTTTGACAGGTATGTTCTAAATATATAAGTGCCGAAATGAATGTGTTTAGCTGGCGACCATCTTCCCTCTAGATCCTTGGTCCAGCACCAGACCTTCAGAAACAAGAGGGGATGGGGTATTGGGAAGGAGGAAGCGGTAGCTTCATGGATGTAATTGAACTGTTTCTGAGTACATATTATTTCGCGCTTTTAATATTGGCTGTTTCGAAGTGACTGCGAAAAGTGGAAGCCCACAGAAATTACCTGTATACAGTATTTGGGATCATTACGGTAATCAAAGTGCAAATGATTTAAAATTTTTTAGCTTTACTTTTCCCTTGTTTCACCGCAAAAACAAATGAAGAATCTCATTAGAAATGCCTAGTCTCCTAAATCCTAATACGATAAGTA
Source organism: Ctena decussata (assembly GCA_963989385.1). Taxonomy (NCBI): domain Eukaryota; kingdom Metazoa; phylum Mollusca; class Bivalvia; order Lucinida; family Lucinidae; genus Ctena; species Ctena decussata. Next base: position 39,372,893 of record OZ022506.1, on the reverse strand, counting down.
CCGGTAGTATTGGTTGTAGTGCCTGAATTTCTTCTACAGGAAATTCATCCCAAAATGTCATCAAAACCAAACCTGACCTTGAACTCCAAATTACATGTACCTTCAAGAGCTGAGCCTGTGTTACTGGTTATCTCCCCTTCAATGACAGCAGAGGCAAGAAGATCATCATTTCCATCATCAAAGCTATCCAGCAAATCATCATCATTAGCCGTCATTTTATTACCATGGTCAATATAGTCTGTAACAATAAAATAAGTGAACCACTACTGTAATTTGGAATATATTAGTGAAATTTTACCACACATTTTCACAATTCAAGCAGAGCTCCAGATAAGGAGAAACAGGGACAATTCATAGATAATTTTTCTTACTACTCAATGAAAACATGTTGTCTTCCCCATATTACAGAGACAGTTCTAATGAGGGGTGGATATGGACAAAGAAGGAAAATTATCCCTAAATTATCCCTGTTACTTCTTTTTATCTGAAACACTGTTCGAAGTTTCATTTCATAAAATATAAAAAGAATCATTATATCTATTCGATTTAAGTATCAGTAAAATTTGAAATGCAAAATATTTCACTTCTTGATCTATACTATTTAAGGGAGTTATTGTATTTGAGCCGCAACATGACAAAACAAACAATGTGGTTGTGCATCCAGCGCAGACTCAGATCAGCCTGGGCATCCGCCCAGTCTGATCAAAGTCTTCGCTGTCCGCATGGAGGTAGCTTAGACCCTTAGCTACCCTTTGAGCATGTTACAAAGAGTCTGGTCAAACTGGACGGATGCCCAGGCTGATCTGAATCTGTGCTGGGCGCACAAACACTTTGTTGGTTTTCTCATGTCCCGGCTCATTTATTGTTATTTATATTTAGATATATATTTACATGTTACACGACGGGACTTTACCCTTCCAAAATTACTGCAAATATGTAAACTAGTCTTGTGTAATTCAGCTATTAAATGAGCTTTTTCTCTTCCAAAAAATCCATAAATCTAGATCCATCATGATGGATCTAGATCTTTGGGATTATTTTGGAAGGGAAACCCCTCCGTCTTGTTACCAAAGAAATACGGTAATTCAACAATGTGTCCCACTGTGGCAAAGATTGTATTTTGCAATCAAAATTAAGATGAACCAGACCTATATTCTAACAGAATACGTAATTTGTAAGATATATGGTCCCTGTGTATGTCTAAATAATATGTCGTTTATTTATAGAGACTTTAACTAAAACTGAAAAAACAAAAAAAACAATCTTGACCATAACATTACCATAATTTCAGGATGCCTTCCTACATAACACTAACCCTTTCATTTTCTAAGCATGTCACACATACAAACCATGTGCTCTTATTTACCAGACATTTGAACACACACACAGTCCAAAATCAAAATATATATCATATAAATTATATACCACTATCAATATTTTTCGAGTCATTGACAACCTTCAGAGTACTGTCTGATGTGGATTTCACCTCTGACGCCTGCTGATCCAGGCCTTTTCTACTCTGCTGCCCTGGAACTGCCTCATCCATACATATAGATGATAAAAGGTCATCATCTTCGTCATCAAACTCATCCATCATAACATCAGCCTTCTTTCAGCTTCAAACAAACAGAAAAAAAATATTTAAACAGGACTTCTCTGCCAAGAGGACTGGTTTCCAGCATGTAGCACTTTTACCAGTACAGGTATTAAAAGGTGGGAAAAATTGATTAACCAATCAGTAGACCAGAATTAACAGTTAAGATGATTTTATTGGCTGACTGCAGGTGTTGACACTATGTGATCATGAGACACTGTGGAAGCTAATCTTCCTTATATAGTACCATTCCTGTCTTTAAAGCACCAAAAAAGCATAGAACAAAATTTCCAAGAAAATGTTTCATCCAAGCTATGAAACATACTGAGAATTCAAAGTCTAGAGGGCAAATAATAGCAGGCCCACATATATATGTTACTAAAGGGGGAAAATGCACCCTGTGGTGCTTGCCTTTGCTGGTACGCGCTAAAATTTGAGGGTACACCTTCTTGAAGTCAGTAACTGGTTGGTTGGTTGATTTGATGCTTAACGTCCACGGTAAACAACTAAGGTCATGTCGGGACAGTCAGTTAACCTAACCATACTATTCCTGGGCAGGCTTAGACCTCCTAAGCGGTTAACCAGTACTAAGTGCACATACTTTCACCTGTAACTGACAACTGCCCTTCTTGAATCAGCGGAAGGAGAAACGAAAGTATGTGGCCAGACCGGGATTTGAACCCAGGACCTCTGACTTACGAGTCAGGTGCCCTACCGATTGCGCTACCCGGCCCGGCAAGTCAGTAACTGGTGTTCGTACTTTAAACGTAGTGACTATGAGACCATTGCTGACTCTCAGAGTTTTTCCTGTGTTATACTGTGTTCACAACTTTGATGTGCCTTTTCCAGAGTAGGAACTGACTGCCTTACCCCGACTCGCTTACCCTGTCTGAAATTTTAGTTTGCTTCACCGATGATGTTTCAATTCTCAAAACACTGTTCTGAAACATGCCCTATACTTTGCGTTTTTGTCCTCTGGTGAACTTGTCTGGAATGACGGTATGTTTTTTTCCCATGTGGTATTACATGAGGTCATTCGTGGTAGAAATCATGGTCCAAGATAAGATTGCTGACAACCATGTAACAGTGTTCCCACTCAAATTTTAAACTGAGGGTTTTATACCCCCTATCTATAAAATTTGCGGGTATGAAGTAAAATTTACGGGTATGACTTTTTATCTCGAAAAAGTTATGGGCCGAAATGGACATGGGCCGAAATGACCCGGAACCCTTGGTCCGCTTCTTTTACAAACACCAAAGTGCCGATGTGTTTCCAATTGAAGCCTGAATAAACGAAGAAAACGGCTGTCATGCCTTTTTCCAGTCCTCGTTTTATCCAATATTAATCATTTGATGGATTCCTTTCCAAATGAAAAATAGAAAGTGCCGTTTCCAAACAGAAACAGCGAAAATAAACGCAAAAATACGGACAAATTCAGTCGGCCATTATGACAGTTCTAGTACGCAACATGACCGCACATGTCATTAATATTCATGCAGCCGATTAGTAGTAGTGTTTTCCAATAATGAATTTGATTGGCCGTAGAACGGATCTGACGGACGTGAATGAAAGCATGGTATCTTACTACGGCCCGCATTTCAGATCAAAACAGCGACTTCTGACTCTCTTCTCAGCTACAAAATCATCTGGCCTGGCAGACTCGCAATAGAATGAAGAAAAATGATGATTTTTTATATTTTTGATAGAAACATATGCGCGTGAATGCACGTTCTTGCCCCAAAATTTATGCGTGATTAGAATGATTTCCGCGTGATTCACGCACAATTCTACGTGAATGGGAACACTGATGTAACATCCTGATTTTTAGCATAGAGTAGCTAGGAATAAGCGAGTTTGGAGTTCCGCAGTGCGCATGCGCAAAGGTCGATAATTTATTTCCGGGTCACAAGTCAAGTGTGCTAAAGCCGTATACGCAAAGCGTAAAACACCAACATATCGACTAATATTTCAATTTTCCAATATTCCCTGTTTATTCTACCTTACTCAAAATTACGCGACTATCCTTTTTGTCTGAATTGAAAACAATTTTTCATCATATCATTGATTTTTAATCATGAAAAAGGTGTTTTATATCGACTGCCCAGGTAAGTGTAACCTATCGGATTTTTCCACACTTGACCTCTGACCTTTTGCTCCAGTCAAACCAGAAACTCGGAACTCCAAACTCACTTATAAGAAATGACTGTCAAACTTAACAGGGCAAAACAGCTTATTTTACAATCAGTTGACACAGAAAATATTGACAATCTTTTGTATTGAGATTATGCTGTTATGTTGTCTGTTACAAGAACTGAAACATCTATCAAAGCTGTAAAAACTTGTCTCAGGTAAAACCCTGTATCATGCCGCACTGGTAAATTGGAAACATGCAACACTGCACTCAAATTAGACTACAGACTTTCTTTGATGATGTTGTTTTTAAAGGCAGTATTAGTAAAGAAAATGAGCCGCGACATTACAAAACCGACAAAGTGGTTGTGCATCAGCCCAGTCTGATCAGAGTCTTCGCTGTCCGCACGGAGGAAGCTAAGACCCTTAGCTACCCTTTAAGTGCAAAGAGAATTCTGATCAGACTGGGCGGATGCCCAAACTGATCTGTCTGCGCTGGGTGCACAACCACTTTGTTGGTTTTCTCGTGTCGCGGCTCAAATTCAATACAGCCTTTAAGTTTATTTTCTTCAAAATGAATGAATGATCACCATTAAGAGTGTTTTCGCATGAAGGTAGTGCCTGAAGTATTATAATAGGTAATGACCAGGCGCCCCGTGCCGCATACTGGTGCTGTCGTATATCTGATGTCGGAGTCAGCAAAATGATGACTATGATTAATATCAATGGAACGAAGCTATGTCATAATGCAGTCATCTGAAGGTAAAGATATTTTCAATTTATTTAATATATGAAATGCTATGATCAAGTTGTTGTTACAGAGATCTGGAAAGCTAAAGACAAGCGTAATTTACCCAGGGTGACATTTCCCGCGAAAACGCACGATTTATGGCAGTCTTGGTGTCGAAGGTAAAACCCGTAACCTAAGTCATATGAAATGCCGCATGCTAAAGGCAGCATGAGGTCCAGATACATGACACTTTATTTCACATCGGAAAACGCATATCAAATAACATTAGCTACAATAGCTATTTTCCGACAAAATAGGTCCTATAATAATAATAATAATAATAACAATAATAATAATCTTTATTTATAGTCGCTTATTTTTATTAACAACTAACATCAGCTCGATCTGTAGAGCTTTTATTGCGACTTAATAAAACTATATACGTATATACAAGCTGAGTTGTGGATATGTGACTTGCTCAAGGTCACAACGCTAGGGCCCTGGTGGGATTCGAACTTGGGACCCTTCGATCATGAGTCGGGCACACAACCACTGCGCCACTGCGCTCCACAAAGGTCCATGTGGACCTTTGTGGAGGTCGGACAAGTTTTGAGGTTTGTCCTTCAAGGTCCATGTAGCACAGCACAATCTAAAGAGTTCCACCACCTCCTCTCCTACCCTCTATCCACCCCTATAAATCGCCCCACTTCAGCCCCGCAGTTCTTGCCCCACACCCCAGTAAGTAACTAATATAGTATATATAATTACACCTTACCTACCAGTATAACTCTCGATAAAGTCACAGCTATGCGATTTTCAGTGCTATAGACGCTTATAAACATATGAATAGTGAGAAGAAAAACGGTATATTGCCAGCTGGAGCTAGGAATTTTCAGGCAGTCCATATATTTTTTTTATGACCCACCCATCGGCTTAGGGTCTCTTTGTCCGACCTGCGCCCACCCCACCATCCCTGACAAAAAATCATGACTCCCCATATACACATCCCTTTCCCAGCAATCCCCATCCCTCCCCGACTCACAAAACACACACATACAAACAGAAACATTCTGAAAAATATCAAATTCATTACTATTTTATTAATATGAACAAGCAGACTGTAATACAGTCAATGCTTGCATACCAAAGATCTGCCTTTGAAGACCCTTTTCTGTGGTGGAGCGCAGTTTAAAGTGGTGGTGTGCCGGACTTATGACCAAAAAGTCATAATCATAAGAAAGAAGGCGGATCAGACTACTTAAAAATCTCAGATAGTCATCTTAAAGAGTAATCATAAAGCCTAATCAGTGATCATTTAATGACAAGGCAAGAAAGTCAGAGAAAAATATACAGTATAATTTAGCTGTAATAAAAGTAGTGATTATTATCAGGAAAAGCATATTATAACATTGGTTATTAAGAACAAATACAAACATTTCAGCATTTTGAATGAATAATTGAATAAAAATTGGCATACCATTAAAACCATTCTTAACGAATAAGGGTAATAAAGTTTCAAAGATGGTCTTCTTTGTGAAATTAATTCCTTTATCAACTGTCAGGAAGAAATTTGCGATTTTTTTTTCCAAACTATTTTTATTATACCTTAATGGGTGTGCTAAATTTTACTGATTATTTTAAGGCGATCAATAATCCTGATTCAGTATTTTTTCAACCCGGCGATGATATTCTTGATTTTAATGAACGTTATATGAAAGGAGAGTTACGGGTTATGTTTGATTAGTTAAATACAGAAATTTCAAACCATGAAATCTTAAAAGCTTCTAAAGAATTGTCTCTTGGTAAAGCTGGTGGACCTGACTTTGTGTTAAATGAATTTTTCAAGTACGGTATAGAATTTTGATTGATTATTTGGGTAGATTATTTAATGTTGTTTTTAATAAAGGATATTTTCCAGAAAAATGGACGGAGGGATTTATACTACCTTTGCATAAAAAGGGGGATATAAGTCAGGTTGACGACTATAGGGGAATAACACTGCTAAGTACATTAGGGTAACTTTTTTACACATGTTTTAAATAATAGGTTGGGTGATTGGGCGGAGTCATATCATATTTACGTAGAAGCACAGTCGGGATTTCGTAAAAATATGGGAACCATAGATAACATTTTTGTAATGCACGGTGTAATAAATCATCTATTGAATGAAAATAAAAAAACTGTTTGTAGCTTTTATCGATTTTACATAAGCGTTTGATTATGTCGTTAGGGATAACTTATGGTATAAACTTTTAAAATATGGGATAAGGGGAAAAATAATAAATGTTATAAAGTCAATGTATGTCAATATTAAATCAAGAATTAAGTACGAAAATCAGCTGGGTGGGCAGTTCACATGTTTCTTGGGGGTCCGTAAGGGGGGTGTCTTTCGTTTTTTTAGCTCACCTGAGCCGAAGGCTCAGAGGTAAGCTTATAGGATGGGAGTCGAGCCGTCGTCAGTCCGTGCGTGCGTGGGTGGGTGCCTCAACACTTTCAAACATAAATATCTCAGAGACCAGTGGGCCGATCGCAATCAAATTTTATCTGAAGCATTATTGGGGTAGGGAAAAGGCTGCATTAGGTTTTGGTGCAGATCAGCTCAGAACTCTGGTTTCCATGGCAACAGATAGCCCCCATAGGGTTATAATGGGGAAAATGGAGTATTCATGTTTTCTCGACTGTTTTTCATTAGATCCTTATCATACTTGCAGGTAATGATGACATACATAAGAGCTTGGATGAGTTCGAAATTTGGCCGGATTCGAGCACAGACTACGGAGTAAGCTGTCCTTGAGCGTTTGAAAAATCCCATAGTGTTATAATGGAGAAAACAACGTCATCACATTTTCTCCGCTATTTTTCATCGGATCCTTTTCGTACTTGCATGTAATGAGGATATGCATAAAGGCTTGGATTAGTTTGAATTTCGGCTAGATCCCGCCACTGACTATGGAGTTACCTGCCTTTGAGTGTCCAAAAAATCAATGTAACCACTTTTTCTTGATTTATACTGATCCGATCCTTTTCATACTTGCAGGTAATGAGGAAATGCATAATATCTTAAACAAGTTCAAATTTTGGCCCGATCAGGCCAACCACTACGAAGTTAGCTGCCCTTGAGAATCGGAAAAAAATTCCCATTGACTTATAATGGTGAAAACAACTTCATAAATATCTCAGAGACCAGTGGGCCGATCGCAATCAAATTTTATTTGAAGCATCATTGGGGTGGGGGAAAGGCTGCACTAGGTTTTGGTGCAGATCAGCTCAGAACTCTGGTTTCCATGTCAACAGATAGCCCCTATAGGGTTATAATGGGGAAAATGGCGTCATCATGTTTTCTCGACTGTTTTTGATTAGATCCTTATCATACTTGCAGGTAATGATGACATACATAAGAGCTTGGATGAGTTCGAAATTTGGCCGGATTCGAGCACAGACTACGGAGTTAGCTGTACTTGAGCGTTTGAAAAAAATCCCATTGGGTTATGATGGCGAAAACAACGTCATCACATTTTCTACGCTATTTTTCATCGGATCCTTTTCATACTTGCAGGTAATGAGGATATGCATAAAAGCTACCTTGCATATATTAAATGAGGGCATACATAATGTTTGGATGACTTAAATTTTCATCCTGATTGGACAACTGACTGTGGAGTTAGCTGCCCTTGAGCATCTTAAATATCCCTATAGGTTTACAATGTCTCTCAGGTGAGCAATTGTTGCCCTTTGGGCTACTTGTTTATTCTCTATGTACGTTAATGACTTAGAAGAAACCTTTGTATTACAAGATGTTAAAGGTATAGAAATTGGTATGTTGAAATTATTGTTATTGTTGTAATTTTACTTACAGTGGTCATAGAAATACGAGGGATGTTCAGAGAGTTCTGATCGTGATGTCATATTTTGATAAGCATCATAAATACAGAACTTCTGATAGCGAAACTTTATAAAGCTGTAATATGTCAGGACAACTGTGCAAACGCAGAGTAAGTATATTTTCTAAAGGACATATTTTTGAACGTCTTTGAAAGAGGTATACCCTACAGCCACTGCGAATTTTTACTTTAAAAGGTCATAGTTCACATATAAGCAGTCTTTAATTTTTTTCGTCATGGCTACCTAAACACAAACCCTAGGCAACCGTGTCCTGTAAATATCGCAGAAATTATATTTAATCTATGTTCCATACTGCCCCTTGAATTTGGATTATCTGCATTTTATGTGGTAGCAAATTCCCCATGTCTGCTAAAGTCATCATTTTTTTTGAAACGAAAACAAAAGCCTTAGCATTCAAAATCTTGTCAGGAAAACCTTTTGCATGGCCCAATTCGAAATTGTCGAATAATTAAAATTAATGCACAAAACGAAGTTGTCCCAGCCTTAGAAAATGACGTTGACGTCGATTTCAATAACGTCATTAGAACTGCGCATTGCTTTGCAAGGAATGTTTTGGAAACGTTCGCTACCCCTCTAATTTTTAAAGGATATTGACGGCAACGACTGACAAACAGCTGACAAAAATTCATTTTGTATTTACGATAATTTTTTTACTTGAATGACACACTGAAAATAACTTCACATTTGACTTTAACCCAGTGGTATGACTGGGGCCTAATAAAACGCGTTGTACCTCAATAAGAAAATGTATCTTTATATAGTGTTTGGTATCACTGTAAATGCAAAATGTAGTGCTTTCAATACATGCAAAGCAATTGCCCCCAGCATGCCGCTAAACAAAGTTATTCGGCGAGAATCAGAACTTTCTGAACAACCCTCGTAGTTAAAAAGTTTACATATTTAGGTGTTGTATTTACTACTGGGGGGTCATTTTCTGAAACTCATGATACATTATCTGGGCAAGCCTTAAAAGCGATTTACAAACTTAAATCATACGTGAATAATTTTACGGATTTGTCAGTGTCTCATATGCTAGATTTATTTGATAAACTAATTTTGCCTATCTTAGATTATGGAAGTGAAGTATGGAGTTTTCCGAAACAGAAATTATTGAACGTGTACATTTGCAATTCTGTAAACATCTTTTAGGGGTTAAAAAGCAAACACAGCACAATTTTATATATGGAGAATTAGGAAGAATGCCACTTGGAAATTATAGATTGCTTGCTATATATTATTCGTTATTGGTTTAAAATTCTACAATGTGATGATACCAAATACATAAAAAATTACATACAATATGATGTTGAATGATTTGCATAGATTCCCAGACAAACCATCTTGGGCTAAATCAGTTAAAATAATGTTAGAAAATTTGGGTTTTAGTCACGTATGGCTTTCGCAGGGGGTAGGTAATATTAAAGCTTTTATGGGTATATTTAAACAAAGATTAACAGATAATTTTATTCAAAGTTGGAATGAACAATTAGAAAATTCTTCAAGGGCAAATATAAATCAATTTCTGATTTTAATTTTTTAAAACTTATTTAGATTTTATTACAGTTCGAAAGTTTAGCTATGCCTTCACCCGTTTACGTGTTTCATCACACAGATTACAAATTGTAGTCGGGCGGTGGCATAAACCAAATAAAATACCATTGGAAAATAGAAAATGCCAGGTCTGTAATGTTTTGGAAGATGAGTTCCATTTTATTTTAGAATGTTCTCTATATAATGATTTACGTGTTCAGTATATTAAAAGATACTACTGGGTAAGACCAAATATTCCTAAATTTATAGAACTTTTGCAATCTGAGAATAACTGTGTTGCAAAAAATCTTTCAATTTATATTTTCAAAAGTTTCTTAAACGTAATGAAACAGTTTTCGATCAAATCTAAATTTCTCCTCTGTATATTCACACTGGTCTGGCATTCAACACAGGCAACGAAGACAGCATACAATGTACCTGCTTGTTCTGCTCATCAGGATGAATTTGTTTTGGAAGTATAGTCTCACGGACCATCCGACCCCTGACTCTTGAAATAGGACTCAAAAGTTTCACTGAATTGATACGCATATTCAAGAAATACTTGAAACCAATTTTTGGGCTACAACGACCAGTTAACGAAATGGTGAGAAACTTTAATCAAGCACTGCATTTATACTAGACGGAATTTCTTCGAAAATATGGTATGACTAACAAACTGCCGGGTCCGTAAGAATGATAGTTTGAAATTAATGTAAGAAGTATGCGAAAAAATCGAGTTTTATAGTACATGCCTTCGTTGCCTGTGTTGAATGCCAGACCAGCGTGATATTCGTATCTGTATTCAGTCTTCCAGATGGGAAGAAGAAACGGGGAAGACAGGGAATTTGTTTTTCCTCTGGTTCTCCATAGAGGCGTGTGCTGCGGCCGCTCACTTGAGTCGTCTCGACGAGACGATTCTGGTGAGAGATAGCAGCGCGTGCTTTCGTTGGAGGGCGCGAGGGGTTGCGTCTGGATTTTCCTCGTAACCTCATCTTATCTGGAGCTGTATGTAATGGTAAAGTCAATTCGGTTTATGCTAAATTAAGCAGACACTGTCTTTGCTCGACTCGGGATACAAATGTTTGTAAACTTGTAATTTGTTAGAACACGTGTTGGATTGTATTTGTACTTATGCTTAATCATGCTGATATGTATATATTTCTTGTTTACATAGATCACCATTGTCCATTGTATTGCTCTATGTTGTTAAAACGATGTACTCATGGGCCTTAGGCCTACTGTATAACTAATAAACTCAAAACTCATATATGGTTACACAATCGCTAAGGCTCCCTTTTGAACCTTTTTAACTGTGGCAATTTGAAAAATGCTCTGGCTTCTATCATATCAGAAAATGCAATGAGGACTTATCGAGGCATGAATGTAATTCTAAGAGATTTCCCATAAAGATGGGTTGTCGCTCCCTAGAAATATTTTTAAGACAAACTACAACGTATGGTTAAACAATCGCTGTGGCTCTCTTTTGAACCATCCCGACGTATGTATTATGCATTTTAAAACTCCCGTAAATGCTACAGCAAGAGACCTAGCTGGTTGCTAGGTGCTGTATCGTATCTCAGAAGTCGCCGCAACGAAAATAGTAAAAAATAAGTTCCTAGTTTCCGATGTATATATAAGCCAGTTACCAATCAAATGGTATTAAATTAACATGAGACGTTGGGGCTGGAATTATAAATCTATGAAAATGAAGCTAAGCATAAATCGTCACCTCAAAACAACCTTTCTATATTGATCCCCTGATCTCTAATTGTCTAATTATCATTATCAAATATACCACTCAAATTTGCTAAGCTACGCTAATGACTAATTTATATGTTTCTTTTTGCGATTCCATATGTAAACTTTTCAACGGATTTTTTGTTGGTGTCTGAATACTCAGTAACCTATTATTATGTTTTATTTACTAATTTTATGCCACAATATAAAACTTATAATAGTAAATAAACGCACACAAATTGGACTCGATATATTCCGATTCTAACAAAATTTGTTCAGTATATCTGAGGAGGTAAATGTTTCCATGTTAATTGGCATGAGCTGACCACTAGGCATTAATAAGGAACAAAGGTTCCTGTTTTCTGTATATTATTAAGTTGCTCATTAACCTCGGTAAGCATACTAGCGTTGCTGGTAAGGGTATTATTAGCAGAGATGCTAAGACTACCGTAATAATTGCAAACATATGGACAGATAGGCCTGAGCAAAAAGTGCAGACCCAGATTAGACTGCTGATCAGAGTCTACATTGTAACAGTGTTTGCTGTTCCATCTGCATCATTTGGACGTATTCTGCACTGTTTAATCAAATTGTCATTTACAAAACAACTAAGGTAATTAGTTTAGGTGATTCAGTTTTTATTTTTATTTCTTTTTTTTTTAGATTTTTTTTACGGTATACCGCTTTTCTTTTAAAATTGATCATGTTGATCTACACCCATAACAGTATCAAGAGCGTATCTGGCTCAACAACGATGGTACTTAATTCTGGTGACTGGTAACATCTCAATCATCATTGTTTTTATTCCACCATTTGTACAAACGGGAAAACTTTTTGTGACACTTACTCCCCTGAACATGTCACTATACACCTTAAACTGTTGCTTGAAAGACAAATCAGAAGGTTCCTTCGTAGGAGGAGTTTGTCTGGGTACTAACTGTAGCAGTCAGACTCCTCCTGCTAAGAAGCCTTGGCTTTTCAGCCACGCAAATAAGGATTAGAATTACAATATAATTTACCGCCGAGAAGTAGTCTAGTGCTACATTCAATGTAGCAATCTTCCTCCAGTTGAAATGTCTTGCTAGAGCAATCCTCGCGAGGTTATATCTGGAATCAGGGGCTTCTATCTTGAATAGTCTTGGGTAACGCTTTCTGTCTGAAAGAAGTGGCGATGCTCCACCGTAGGTGATCTGAAACAGATGTACAGCTCGGAATGTTTGGCACCATATGCAACCTAATATTTCGAGCTCTATACACTTTCCCAGTATCGTCAAATGCAAGTGTGCTTCTACAACACATGTTTTATAAAAGTGCAAAGAGTGCAATCCCAGAGTAGATTGCTCACCAGGAGTCGTCTGGCATCGACATAAAAATTATTCTGTTTCTGCTAAAGCATGGCCATTTTAGCACACTTTATACGGAAACCCGTCTGCTGAATGTTATTGTTCTATGTCCATTTTCTGAAAAGCCGAGAAAATGGACATAAAAGTTTGCAGCCGTTAATTTAGTTTGGAAAAACCCGTATGAATAAAATAACTGCACTGCAAATCGTGCAAGTAAGTCAAAACATGTTAAGTTTCAAACATTACTGTTCCAGTTTTGCATAGAACAATTTGTTTAAAAAAATCAGCATGTTTTTTCAATAATCCGGAGGTAGAACAATTTCATGATCTAGATTACATGAACAGCAAAGCAGCGTTTTATAGTTCTTATTTAAAATGTTCATACATTATCCAAATAGACTTTTTAGACTCATCTATTCATCTCACTTTTTTCTTCACGGCGCGCAATCATCCTGCACGTAATCCTCGCGAGGGAGTGTTGCAGTATAACTAGATAGATAGATAGATAGATAGACTCAAAAAGCTTTCTTTTATGCTGTAACTTTTCTCTACTATCTGTCTCCTCGTTATATGGTCATTACTAAACAATGGTACTGAACTAATGGGAAAAAATAAGTTGATCATGTGACACAAGAAGTCATGTGATCAAATATTTCTTGCTACTGTCATTTCATTGGTTCAAAATGGACGTAGAACAGTATAGCACTAACAAAAAGTCAAAGAAGCCAAATTGAATAGCGTATGAATGCTCACAGAGACATGATATGCAACATCTAAGCTGCTGTGAAGATAGAACATTTCATTCTTATTCCAACGGTATACTGTATAGTACTCATTTTTCTAAACTAGAATGTGTCCATAGGACACGGATGCCCCCGCCTAGTACCCTAAGTAAGATGGCGCCTTGTTTAATGTACTGGCACTTGTAGGATAACTAGGTTCACAAAGGCAGACTTGTGTGGTACATGTTTTATTGTTTTCCTTAGGCAAATGTATTGTGCTTCTTGGATCAAGAGAAGTGTGTGTGGGTGGGTGGGGGAGGGGGGTGGAGGGAAACCATTTTTGTATGGAATGCAGTTGAAAAAGGGCCATAACTCCAAAAGTGATTGGCGGATTTTACCCTAAATTGAACCTGACCTGTAGTATATAATTATATATCTTTGTATAAAATGTGAATCCAATACATTAATCTTTTTCAAAAGATAATGAACGGAAACCATTTTTGTACAAGATAAAGTCGAAAAAGGACCTAAACTCCCATACGAATTGACGGAATTTACCCAAAATCGAACTAGACCTGTGATTTATAATTATATACCTGTATATAAAATAAGAATCCAATACACTTATCTTTTCATAAGATAATGAACGAAAACCATTTATTCTTACAAAATGAAGTCGCAAAAAAGGGCCATAACTTCCACAATGATAGACGGATTTTACCCTAAATCGAACTTGACCTGTATTTTATGAATATATACCTGTGTATGAAATACGAATTCAATACACCAATGTTTTCAAAAGATATTGAACGGAAACCATTTTTTTGTACAAATAAAGTCGAAAAAGGGCCATAACTCCCATAATAATTGACGGAATTTACCCTAAATCGAACCTGACCTGTATTTTATGATTATATACCTGTGTATAAAATAGGAATCCAACACACTTATCTTTTCATAAGATACTGAACGGAAACCATTTTTTAATACAAAATAAAGTTGAGAAAAGGGCCATAACTCTCACAATAATAAACGGATTTTACCCAACATCGGATCTGACCTGTATTGTATGATTATATACCTGTGTATAAAATATGAATTTATTTCACCGATGTTTTCAAAAGATATTGAACGGAAACCATTTTTTCACACAAAATGAAGTCGAAAAAGGGCCATAACTCCCACAATAATAGACGGATTTTACCCAAACATCAAACTTGACCTGTATTTTATAATTATGTACCTGTGTATAAAATATGAATTCAATACACCAATGTTTTCAAAAGATATCAAGTGGAAACAATTTCGTAAGGGACGTTGGTACGAATAAAGGGCGTACGTACGGACAGCGGTGATACTATATGTCCCCCCCTCCCATTTTTAATGGCGGGGGCATAAAAAAATGGACATAGAACTCTAAACTATAAGAAATGTAATGAGAAAATAAACAGCAACAAATAACCTTTAACATATAAGAACACCAAAACACTTGGCCTTTACGTCAGTCCATTGCACTCAGTCTTTCATTATCACCCTCCTATCGTCATGATACGACTGAAATACTGTTAAAAAGGACGTAAAATCGCGTCATCCATCCATCCCTCCATCCATCCATCCATCATATTATGTCAGTGCAGTCTGAATGGTCATTTTTAGTTTTTCTCCTTCTACTGTAGGTACTGAACAATCTCAGTTTCTAAATCGCTGTCAGATTTGAAGCTTCCTGTTCACATTAGCTCCTTTTAAAGTTAGATTTAAACGGCTACAAAGAAAGCATGACACGTGTTTTGCAACCTTACAGACAATGTTCATTAGACATGTAGCATGCATCAGATTAATCGAATGAAACATGTTTTTGGGGTGTTTACACGGTGACACATGTTGAACAGCTTCGGATCCAGGAGGTGGGCCTTGGAGCTTTAGCCCCTCCATCTGGGCCTCTGTGTTATGTATAATATGTAGGCCTCCATATAAGGAGTTTATGGTGACAGTTTGAAATAATTCATACTTGTGGTAATATTAAAATATATCAGGGTCGTCGCCTGCTCGTAAAAAGTGATCCGGCTATACTCATAAGTCAGAAGTCCTGGGTTCGAAACCCGGTCTAACCACATACTTTCGTTTCTCTTTCCGCTGATTCAAGAAGGGCAGTTGTCAGTTACTGGCGAAAGTATGTGTACTTAGTACTGGTTAACCGCTTAGGAGGTATAAGCCTGCCTAGGAATAGTGTGGTTAGGTTAACTGACCGTCCCCCGACATGACCATAGCTGTTTACCGTGGACGTTAAGCATCAAATCAATCAATCAATCATGAGCCGGCTATATTTGCGATTGCCGAAAGCACGAGAGGGGTGAGGTGGGGGGGGGGGGGCACGAGGGCGGGAGTCCCCCCCCCCCTCCCCTCTTGCTTGTGGGGTAAGGGTCGGGTCAGTGGATCTCTCCTGAGAACATTTTCGCATTCAGAAGGCTTGCAGATGCGTTTATATTGCATCTTCTGTTAATTATACAGTTTCAATCAAATTCGTAGGCATCACCGAGCAAACATAGCTGATTTGTTTGTCAGTTTAAGCAGACTGGTTTTGTTTCAAACAGCCAAACCATAAAATAAAACGTCGATCCTTTGGCGAGTCTCATTAGGCGGTGGCGACCACCAAGTTTATGCGTAGGCTAGCTCTGATACATGTAGGCTAGGTCTGATACATGTATCACCGTTATCTAGTTGCAAACCACGAAGACTGAAACTTCTTTTCACATTTTCTGCTGACCAAAGACCCCTTTGGGGGAATTTAAACGCCTTTGGCTAATATGGAACTGCTGCGGTATTAATGTTGGAAGAACACGCACATGTTTTCAGAATTTTTAAAGAGTCTGTCGGCATATTAGTTGACTTAAAATAAAATTTAGATTAATCTGTAGCATCAGAATAAATCAGCTTTCGGAAAGCTTTCATTTACATAATAATTTGATGCACTAATGTCTGCCCTCAGATATTTTTGTTCATACGGGATTAAAGAAGAACTAGCGGTTATGTTTTGATGTCTTTTCCCTTTAAGGTTATCTTTTAATGAATATGAATTCGATTAAGTAAGATATGAAACGCTGTGTCTTATATGGTTACAAAACAAGGGACCCGCCCCCCTTTCCCCCCCCCCCCACACACCGCCCCCCTCCCCTTAAAATCGCAATGCTTCGACAAACGCGTGACTTATTCGTTTTCACATGCTGCGACAGGCGTATTATGACAGTGGCACAATTTTGTTAGCAAACCTATGCAATGGCACTTTTGATCACCGCTGTTAAATGACACATGTGTTACCGCGTAATTCAACTCTAAGTTTTTGGCTTGATTGGAAAGCTCGTTCCGGTTTGAGACTGCATTTGTTCATGTTTTTCTTCACAAATACGAACGTTTCATCGCAACAAGCGGAGAACTCGTCCGCCGGACTTTGTCTATTTATATCCATAACTGGTTTACCGCATCTAATAAAAATTATTCTATTTTTGGTCGCATTGTCGCCAACTGTCGGCACTTTCCGTACACATGACGCTTATCAAACAAGTATTAGTTTTTCCAAAAAGCTTGCTGTTTTTAGCATACTACGGCGGCGTTTGGGCGAAAAAAGGCCTTAGGGTATTGTGTAATGTAACTACGTGGAGCAGACACCACGCTCGAGCTGATGCATCCGTGCAGACTGATCAGGGTCTTTCTTTTACGGTATTTATATTCTCCATGATCCAGGAATACGTCATGCTGAGGATGGATTGATCAGACTGCGCTGATGCGTGTGGAGAAACCCTGTCAAAGCAGAAAAAAATCAATGTTCAAATCTATTGTTTAAATTCAACTAGCAGGCGCTTCTGAAGATTTTTCCTCATCACTCATCACATTTTACCAAATAAAGTATCCCATCTATCTCTGTGTGTGTGGCTAATATGCACAGTGACCGTGTTAATATATGCAAAATACGGTAACGCCGGTGTATAAGTAACGTGTATTCATCGTAAAGGCCATGTCACAGTGGGCCATGTCGATGGCAAACAGCGATGTATTGTACACAATTCAATATCTAATACAATACCGTTTGACCATTCATGAATAGTCTGTTCTGGAAACCTCTTGTAGGGATACAGGTAACGAAAAGAGTGGACAGTTTCAGAACCGTTGAGATTTTAATCTCTCTGAGGGATTAATTGACAGTTTTGAGACAATGGATGAGGCACTGGTCTATCTCTCTCATCCAGAACCGAACCAACACTCGAAACTATACAAACATGCCACAAAACCTCGTCATGTCTCCAAAGAAGGCAATGACTATGCCTTCAGCTGACAAAGTGATCGCTTCAGTCATTTGGGATTCATAAAGTGTTTGCATGTTAACCACCTGTTTAGAGACAGGTAAATAGTGGGATATGCGAGGTCAATTACTGAAGCAGCTGAGACAGAAAATCAAGATCCATCGCCGAGAAAAGTTATCAAAGGCGTGTTGTCCATGCATTTCTGTTGATTGCTTCCACCGTTTTCAAGAATTGGCTAGGAAGCATTTTGCAAGTGATTATGGCGTCATTTTGGTTGTAGATGAATTTCTTGACATGCAAGAATAACCTTTTTATGCAGCTTGAATCCACACACTGCAGAATCGCTGGCCTGAGAGGGAATTTAGTTAGAAAATAAATCGTAACGAGAAGTGTACGACAACAACTTCATAATTAGGCTAAATTCCTTTCGTTTAGTCCTCATACGCTAGTTCTCGTAATTCCCGTTCCGTTGGTATGGGCGCATTACGTCAAAATGACGTCGATGCGACGTCCTTTGATCGCAGAACGACGTCAGTATAAACTCTCCAAGCCTTTCCTTTTTAAAGGAAACTTTATCAGGTTTTCGTGACAAGTTCAGTTGTATGGATACACATCCATGTCTTAACCGCCATTTCTGAAAGTAAGACAAACTGAATAGAACAGTCTTTCTTTTCCTTGTTGAAAAATCCCATTTCCCAGGGGACTTCTATTAATGAAAAGAATTTTTCTCTAGAGAGAGAAATTTTTTTCGTAAAAGAGTGGTCTTTTAGGTGTCGAAAGGCAAATATTTCCATTTTTTGCTGCCATTTTCTTAACAGAAACAACATAATGTAATGTATGTTTTCCTGTTTGCTTCCCTGAATAATGCAGCCCTTCCCAAATGGTTGCCACTTGAAAAAATAAGAAAGAATTGCTTCCAGGGGAGTAAATTCTTTTTTTAGACTTAATTCTCCAAGAGAAGGGCAGCAAAAAGAAAACTGACAGAGTTATTACCCTTAAATATAATCCGTACACCGTAGCCCATTTATGTCTAGCGTCCTGTAAAAGAGACATTGGCAAACAGTGTATACCCAGATCAGACGTCGAAGATCAGGGTCTACACTATTTGCATAAGACAAATGGATATATCTCCTCAAATTAAAATAAAAAGATAAAGATAAACTAAACAAGAAATCCCTTATTTTATAAATGGACTCATCCAATTTATAAGGACAGAAGAGTCCACCAGGCATTAACGGGTGAAATAAAATATATAATTATAGTTACATGAAATCCCTTCCAAAACAAAAAGGGATTTTCCAAAGTCAATTCCCTTTTTTGCACTGTAAAAGCTAAATATGACCGTGTTATATTTCATATATGACCGTGACATGCTTCCAAACAGGGGAAAATTCCCATGTTCAAAATCGGCAGAAATGGAATTTGCAGGGTATATCATTCAAAGATGGGAAAGTTCCCATGTTAAAAAAATGAAAAATTGTGAGGTTTCCACGCCGTTATTTGAATGGGTAAAACACAATATATATATATATATAATTCCTATTTCATCCTTGTTCCAAACATGGGAAAATTCCCATGTTCGAGACTGGTAGAACTGAAATTTTGCAAAGAAGATTCAAATGCTGTTATTTGAATGCTGTTATTTGAATGTGTAGAACACTTTATGTTTATAATATTACTATGTCCTACTTAAGCCTTGTTCCAAACATGGGAAAATTCCCATGTTCAGGAGTCGAAGCATTATTTTAGACTTTTAAAGGTAAAAACTACAGACACTAGAAATTTCTTTATTCATTTAAGTCAACAAACGCATGCGTATTGGAGATTGTGTCATCCATCATAATACGTTCATATAAGTCTTATTTCATCCTTTTCCGAACATGGGAAAATTCCCATGTTCAAATTTGCAGAAATGAATTTTTGCAGGGTAAATTAATCAAAAAGAGGGAATATGTAAAATCAAAATTATGTAAAACTGAGAAGTTTTCACACCTTTATTTGAATGGGTATAATACAATATGTTATCATTTTTATTTCAACCTTGTTCCAAACATGGGAAAATTCCCATGTTCAGGAGTCGAAGCATTATTTTAGACTTTTCAAGGTAAACTACAGACACTAGAAAGGACAAGGTGCGCTAGTGTATTGTTAGCGGCCTAAAATTTCGGGAAAAATGAAACTCGACACAGCAAATTACCACCACCGTCCCTGAACGTAACAACATAAGGACTATCGCGTGCGCGCACAAAAATTACGTCATGACGTTACGTGACGTCATTTTACAACGTCAAAGACGCCATTTTTGCGGGTTTTTGCAAGAAAAAGAACAAATTCAGGTACGTTTTGCAAAATAAAAATATGACCGCATGGCTGTACCAACTCGATTTTTTGTACAGATCGTCGAAAGAGAGTGACAGACAAATTGTCAAAAGGTCTCTTTGGTACACGCATGCGATCATTCTTTAATTTTACTTTTTTCTGTCTGTAGCTGCTGTGAAATTGCAGGTTTAACCGTTTGTTTCTACCATTGTAATCCATATTTGGTTCAAACCATGCCAAAAAATTATGAAAACATGTATATTGAACGCCAGTTTTGTTGTTTGAGCATCATCATGTCTGAGGAATTTAATGAAAACAACAACAACAGCAACAGAAATTAGCAAAGAGCAAAGTGTCTTCATCAAGTCCATAATGTCGTGCCCAGTCAAGCCATCAAGTATCATTTCACATCCTTTACTTGCCTCGTAGAAACGTTACTGAGTGTATATACGAAGCAAACGCGGTATTCATAAACACCAAAAGATAAAAGCTTTGCAGATATTGTGACCAGACTGCATAATGAACACAACGGTGATACTTCATGTGTGCATGTACATGTACCATTATTTTTAAGTTAGTGTGTTTTGAGTGGATAGATGGATGATTTGCGCTTTTACGTTCCTTTCAACGGTATTGCAGTCATATTAGAACAGTGGTAGGGTGATAACGAAAGCTGAGTGCAGAGGAATCTCGCTTACGATAGGAAATATTTCCGCCTCCAGCAGGGCTCAAATCCGGGACTGCTAGATCAGTAGGTCAGCGCTTAACCTAGCTACCGGGTCTCCTCTGAGAGAATGGGCGAGTTGGGGGCGAGGGGGGTGGGTGAGTCGGCAAAAAAAGACAGGGACGAGAGAGATGGAGATCGGATTTGAAGATTAGATTGATCAATTTTTAAAGCTCTTAGCACAACGCGAATCTTTGAAGCTGAAAATAACTTCGCGAATTTGATTGGCATCGCGTGAAAAGGGACCTTAAAAGATGGATACACAGAAATCAGACTGCGCTTTTGTGCAAACTGGTCAGAATATTTAGTTGTCGCAAGATTCAACGACCATTTATTTAAAAAGAGAACGTACTGCACAAATTGCACGGATGCGCAGGCTAATCAGGTTATTTCAACTTTGTACATGCAGTGAGATTTATAAAATTTATTAGGTTTGAAATCTCGTAATCAAAAATTGCCCATATAACCATTACCTTTTGCAGCATTTGTATAATAAATGATTCGTTTAGACAGAGATGTAATCCAGAGGTCGTCGAATTCAGACCCATGCCGTCTAATCTCTGCATTGCGTCATCCCCGTCATCATGCGCCCATTCAACCATCGGCTTGATATGACTTAAAACTGTTGAAGTGTTTAGGACGAAACACAGTTTATCTATCCAATCATCCATCTGTTGAATTATGACCGGATTTATAGTATAAGTTCGGCGACGTTGTTCCTGTTGTTGTTTACTGTCTGAATCGCCATATGACTGGCGTCGAGTGAAAAGGTACCTGATTTCACGCACAGACAGAATAGATTCAGATCATCAGATCAACCTGTCGCAAATCTGCGTATCTCTAAAAATACTCGGGAATCTAAAAGTTGATAAGTGCAAACAGATACGTAAGTACAGATGCGCACGCTAATTCACTGGTCGCAAATCGCCTAGTATCCGTTTTCACTCGGCGCAAACAGAAACAAAATATACGAACACTGTGTCTACAGAAGACACTTTGTAAGAAACTGGAAATCATTCGTGATTTAAATATTCGCGGTTTCTAAGTGACCGCGAATTACGCGAAAAATGGAACACCGCGAAAGTTACCTTATATACGGTATATCTTAGATGTAGATGGAAGGGAATGTTTAGTGATGGTTGGGGACGGTTTTGTTAGATCTTTGGGAAGCATATATTGTGGCCGCCTCGACGAGGCAGTTCAGATGAGGGGTTACAATGATCTATGTTTTCCATGGAAAGTGGGGAACATAGCCCCTAATTGATATCAAGTAGCCCCTAATTGTTTTCAACTACTCTGTCTTGTCTGGACCACCCATATACTTTTATTTTATGGTAAGTTGTTAAAATTAGTGTATGTTGTACAGCTGAAATAGTTATAATTCTATTTAGTTTAAACATATTTATTGTATCATAAACTGTACATGATTACAATATAAGCATGATACAAAAAATGGGATCAGAACGAAAGCATAAATGCTTACTCCTGAAAATATAATTCTATCTAAGAATTGCATGGTACTGCTTATGATCATGCATCATTATTTATGTATATCTATGTATATTTATTTACCTTGATTAGATGGTAATACCAATTTCCCTACCTGTGCTTTCAACCAAGCCAGTCAATTACCATACTTGCAAAAGTGGCTGTCGACTAGGACAATCGACAACAGTATCAGCTCGGCCGACAGCCATTTACAAAAGTATCATTAACTATTGTTGGTAATGCTTACCACTGAATTCTCGGTCGACAGCCATTTTGTATAGTACCGTAGCGGTCGACAGCATAGGTAGCAAAATTGTTAATACCACCATGGTGATGAGACTGATATAAACTAATAAACATACTACTACTACTACTACTACTACTACTAATAATAACTAATCTGGAATATTGCTTTCACCATTTGCACTCGTATTGCTTTGTGACATACTTGGTCATAATAGCGAATTCAAATTGGTTTGCGTAATCATGCATTTCGCTTTGAGTCTTCGTTCATCTCTCTGCCAAGCCTGCTCATGGGAACCGCAAAGGGTTGGTCAGACTACTTGAATGTGCAAGCTGACTTGAGTTCGCAATGCCTCTTACTGGAATTTCCATTAGTTCATACAGTTTTAGTGGCGGGGTTCATATAGTTTCTTTGGCAAACATTGTGCGCTGACACGGAGCAAAAAAGTGCGACACACTGTAACACTTACTTTTTTAACGTTTCTACTTTCGTTTTCATGAAACGTGAATATGCTTTTTTAACGTTTGAAACAGGTTAAAACAATCTCCACACCATCAATCAGTGTGTTTACCCATGAAGTATAAATACCTCTCTCTCTCTCTCTCTCTCTCTCTCTCTCTCTCTCTCTCTCTAGTATACGTATTAGTTTTTCATTTAGTGCACATTGCCAAGTGCTTGCAGTGAACTTTGTAATTAATGCAAGTTGTATATCTTCTAATTTATCCGATAATTTTATGCACTTGGTATTCGGACACAATATGTAACCATACAATATGGAATTTGATCGTGCCTCTCTGATCCGGGTCTGCTATGCTTGTCAGCTGACTGTCCAGACAGCGGCTGTGTCATGCTGTCCATTCTTGTGTTAGAAACGTCCATACACTGTAAAACATTCTGTAGATTTTACGGTAGAATAACTGGAAATCAGCTGTCAATCCTTTTCCCGTTATTTTTACGGGCGTTTGCCTGTAAGACATTGTTGGAAATAACGAAAGGGAAGTTTTCTGTTGACTGGTGCACTCGAAAATTACTTTGTAATGTTGAAGGGCTGTCTTACCAAAACGACACCTGCTCTATTCTGTCCCACTCTGCTTGATGATTCCTGCAATTTTTACGGGCGCCCGTAAAAATAACGGTAAAAGGACTGGCAGCTGGTTGACAGTTATTTTACCATAAAATCTACGGATTTTTTACAGTGTGTGCAGTAACTTATTGTACTTGATTTGCAACAGAAAACCCAAAAAAGCTTTTCTCGTCAAACAATCTGATCCGAGTCTGTAAAGTTTGCATATTATCTGGTTAAACACTGGAAGTCCTGATCAAGCTGCTGTCGTGATTATTCGAATTCCATATGTTTCCCTAGTGCAGGGCAAGTGTGTTATTCTTTGCTGTTACATTAAAGCCGTATCGCACATACACTACAAAAATAAACGGTAGATTTTACGGTAAAATAACTGGCAACCAGCTGCCAGTCATTTTACAGTTATTTTTACGGGCGCCCGTAAAAAATTGCAGGAATCATCAAGCAGAGTGGGACAGAAAAGAGCAGATGTCGTTTTGGTTAGATAGCCCTTTAACAATACAAAGTTATTTTCGAGTGCGCCAAGTTAACATAAAACTTCCATTTCGTGATTTCCAACAATGTCTTACAGGCAAAAGCCCGTAAAAATAACGGGAAAAGGACTGGCAGCTGGTTTCCAGTTATTCTACCGTAAAATCTACAGTTTTTACAGTGTACGAGATTTTATAGCTGCGTTCGCATGGCCAGACACGCATGTGCAAGCTGTTCACTGTTCAGAATTCAAAATTACAAATTATGCTTAACAGTAAAGTGCATGCCCTGACTGGACGTGCATGTAAGCAGGCTGGCCTAGGCATGCGTAGTCTGCATGTCTCGTAAGATTAATTTTAGCGACGCGGCTCATTTGTATCTGTATTATTAGTTCATGAAGTGTATCCTTATTAAAATAAAATATGTATATATATTGCTTTGCAAACGTTTTCTATTTTGTCTTCTGCTATGTAATGATACATGTAGCAGCGGCAAAGACCTTGGAACGAGCTGTCCGGTCATCACCTACCTTGTTCTTTCAACTGGAGGCAACAATACTGGTGTCTTGAAACCTGAATCACACACACTGCAACACATTGTGTCTGCTCAGTCCTCGCCATTGAAACTGAGTCAAAAACTGGAACAGTTAATTCGGTGCCGGATTTAAAAAGAATAATATTACCGGCCGCAATTGAAAGAGCTATAAATGGCAGCTTGCGTGCATAGGAATTAAAAGATTATGGTGACGTGACAAAAATTATATCCTGACCAGCTGTAATTCTCTCTGAAAACAAGTGATAAAATGCGTTATTTGTATATATGACATCAGAATAGCCAATTCTGAGGCAAAAAAAATCTTTTTATTTTTACTACTTTTGTTTCTTTCATTTTAAAGCATTTTACACGTTTTCCTTCCCTCGCCTTGTTTTCCCCTCACCTTTTTTTTACGTGTGCCCTTTTCTTTCTTTGACATTGAGATCAACGTCCCTTTCAACAGTTCCTGTCATATCGAGGCACGGGCCTCCGTTGCCTAATGAATAAGAGCGTTGACTCTTAAACTTCAGGTGTTTCACCGCTGTTAATTCGAGCCTCGGCCGATGCACGAGTGAGAAAGCCAAGTTCTCGGGTATATTTTTCCCGGGATGTCCGGTTTTCGCTGACCTTCGATTAACGATCGGCTCATATCTAAGAAGAATCGAGACCGCGGTACGATACTTATGAGAAATGCTGTGTGCCATTTAACTCATTTATGGTGTGAAAGTTTCTGCCGGCAGTGGATTTCGAACCCAGTAGCGTTAGCCCAAGAAGACTGCACTGCTTACCCTTTGTTTTATAGCTTTTAGCAATACAAATTATTATTAAACTATTAGTCTATTCCGCGTTTCCTATGATGGCAAACTTTTCTACAGAGAAATATTGCGCGACAATGGTGTCTGTTAAGAATAAAGACAATTAGATTAATTTCTAACAGTTTAACAATATTAACAATACATCGCATGTACATGTACTAAGAACAGCAAGACACGGAATAACGTTGTGATTCGCGCGACGTCACGTTAAGCGACGGAAACGTCACCGAAAATCTTTGAACCCCTGACGTATCTAAATCGTTCTCTCTGAAAGACGGAATAAGATATTTATTCATTTTTTTCGTTTTTCATCTAGTTAGACTCTGTTTAACAGCTCATACATTTTTTATCAAAAACTAAGGATAGGCCGAAAACCGCCCTTAGCGCACCTTGTCCTTTCTTTATTCATTTATGTCAACAAACGCATGCATATTGGAGATTGTGTCATCCATCATAATAAATTCCCATGTTCCAGATTGGCAGAACTGAAATTTTCCAAAGAAATTTCAATGCTCATATTTCAATGTGTAAAATATGATATGTACATAATATAACTATGTCTATTTCAGCCACGGTAACAGGACACTTCGGCCCCAAACCATCTCGGCCCCTAGACACCTCGGCCCCTAGTCATCTCGGCCCCAAACCATCTCGGCCCCACCTAGAAATAAATTCCCGGACACTTCGGCCCCTAGTCACTTCGGCCCCTAGTCATCTCGGCCCCATAACCCTAGTCACTTCGGCCCCAGTTTGACAAATTGAAATAATATCTACATTTGTATATTTTTTCACTATTTTTGCCCATTTTAATATTTTATATCTTTTTAAAAATAGTATTTTTCGAGAGTCTAATAGCATCCAATAAAATTATGAGTTCAGTACCCGCCCAGTCTTGCGTGTATTGGTTGGTTGGTTGTTTCGTGTTAAACGGCCCTTTGAGACAGTATTTCAGTCTATATCGAGCCGTCTCCCAGAGAGAGGAAGAAAGAAGATAGATTATGATAGGCGAGAGAAAAATATCCGAAACCTGCACCTACTGCAAGCACAGTAGGTCCTTGCCCTAATATTATCCAAATTAGTAGGACGCCTTGGCACTGAAAGTTACTAAGCACCATCG
Organism: Ctena decussata; assembly: GCA_963989385.1. Lineage (NCBI taxonomy): Eukaryota > Metazoa > Mollusca > Bivalvia > Lucinida > Lucinidae > Ctena > Ctena decussata. The sequence continues at coordinate 39,346,115 of OZ022506.1, read as the reverse complement.
TCCAACCGCATCCACCCCAAGTCTTGCGGGAACCGTCGTGGATGCGTGCGTGCGGATATTTTGTTGTTCCTTTGTAATCTATATAAAAATCAGTAATGGAGTTTCTCGTTTTTTTTTATTGTTTGTTTTTTCTTTTTCTTTTTATTTTTGTAGGCAGGTAGAACCAGTCATCAATATTTTCACAGGGTAAATGAATGTCTCTTTCCACATGATTTTCAAATTTTATCTTACTTATTGTAGTGAGGTAGAAACTCCCCGTGCCTTGTGACTCATTATTTCGGCAAAAGTATGTGCCTTCTCTGAATTGACGGATTAAAAACTTGACTTGGCCATTTATTTCTTATCATTAATTATTTCTTTCTCTTATTTTTTATCTAACATTCATTTATTTTATTTATGATTTTCATTTATTTTATACCGAACATTTTATCATGTCGATTCTTTAGACTTAAACTGCAATGCTTTCATATTAAATGCACATAAACTGTAAATCGTTTTACAGTCGCAATACCTTCAGTTTTTGCTAACCTTTACAATACCTTCATTCTTGCTGATACAGTATTCGCGAATCGGATTCAAGAATCTCGCCGATGTTCGACAAATTAACTTCCAAAGTGACAATTGGATGATCGTGATTTCAAGAACTCGCTGATATCTTGAAAGCCATTGTTACTGTAAAAATATAATGCAAAACTAAAACGCGAGTTACAATAATTTAAGTTTATATGAAAGCTGATCTTCCTATCTTCATGTTCATTCATCAAAATTCAATTATTTCCTATCTATCTATCTACCTATCCAGCCGGGCCGGGTAGCGCAATCGGTAGGGCACCTGACTCGTAAGTCAGAGGTCCTGGGTTCGAATCCCGGTCTGGCCACATACTTTCGTTCCTCCTTCCGCTGATTCAAGAAGGGCAGTTGTCAGTTACTGGCGAAAGTATGTGCACTTAGTACTGGTTAACCGCTTAGGAGGTCTAAGCCTGCCCAGGAATAGTGTGGTTAGGTTAACTGACCGTCCCGACATGACCTTAGTTGTTTACCGTGGACGTTAAGCATCAAATCAACCAACCAATCAAATCTACCTATGCGATCGTCCCTCTGTCTAAATATTCTTTCTGTTTATCTAAGTGATTGACATTCGGCCTGCCAAACGTCCAGGTAGGCAGCGGTATCGATTAATCGAGGCACGCGACATCGATTAGTGGATGATAACCTCAGGTGTGATATTTAACGATGAGTAGTAAACAAGCATACGCTAGCAAAATAAGGCGTCTTTAATTTTCATGGCTGTTTTTAAAACTCCTACAATATGTAAATACACACATATTGAAATTAATATACTTAACCAACAGAATGGCAGCAGATTTAAATTTCTTATCTTTTAATTCATAATTATCTTAAACTATAACATTTTTCATGAATTTTCATCCTGAATTTAGATATGATAATAATTTAATAACAAAAACTATTTTGAAATGATGAGATGACAAGGGAGTATATTTTTTAACTGTTATCAGTTATCGCTGTGGTCACAGAGCACGAAAAATGAAAGACGGCGATAATGTTACTTATTGGCTTCGCGTGAACAAGTATCATACGATATGCGAAGACTCAGATCAGTCTGCGCGGCCGATCCTGACATGTTCGTAGAAACAATCTTTTGGTTTATGAAGAATCTAAAACAAAGTGAGAAGAGGATACTCATTTGATCACACCTACATTGATCGTGTATATAAAAAATCAATGATCGCTGATTAATCGATATTGCGAATACACCTGGGATGTTTTAGAGACAGGTCGGATGTACCATGAGATAATAGATAGATAGATAGATAGATAGATATTTCAGTCGGTGTAAAAATGACCCTAAAAATTGAAAGAGCAACATTTTGCTAGGCTAAACCGCAATAAATCTAAATAACTACGGCTCTTTTACTCATAAACTAAGATGAATGATCTATCCTATCACATCATGATCTGTCCTGTAATTCCTAAAACATTAGCAGCTCGGCGGTTTCAGGTCCGCATCGCATCTCTCGCAACAACCCCCCCCCCCCCCCCGAATCCCCCCCATCCAATCCCCACCCGCTCTTTACGTTCTGCTTTGTAGACACTGCGCTGTCTTGGTTTAACTTCCATTCTTTTTATTTATTTTTTTTATTATTTTTTTTTTTGGTTTCTAATTCGTTTCTGAATAATTTGTTTCATTTTCTTTTCTAATTTTCTTATCTTTATTTCCATTTTGTTGTTGTTGTTGGTTTTAAATCTTGTTTTGATTTGCTTTCTAACTGTTGTTTTAATTTAATTCTTCTTCTTTTTTTTCCAATTTCTTTTGAAAGCAAATGTCACTTCTGGGATTTTGTAGGTAAAAAAAAAAATCTTAACGATACTTGACGAAATTTCTCGCATCCAATAAAATGGTGCAGTGGGAAATTCAATTTACGAATAGGCCGTCCGCCAAGGGTAATAAGGAACAAAGTGGACTTAGTACCCTTGGCTAGCGAAGATGGTCGCATTGCTACTCGTTAATAAAGTTCGTTCCTTTTTTGTGTGCTTTTGATTTCAAAGGATCGACTTAATAACCCTGATAATATTTGTTGAATTTTGTCGAAGCCCGGCGTTTCACTATAAGGTAATTTGTGAGCATTTTATTAGTTGGTTGGTTGGTTGTTATGGGTCTAACGGTCCTTTGAGACAGCATATCAGTCTATATCGGGCCGTCTCCCAAAGAGAGAGAGAAAGAAGAGAGAAATGATAGACGAGAGAAAAATCTCCAAACAACCCCCACCCGCACCTACTGCAAACACACTAGACCCCAGCCCTACTATTAACCAAATCAGTAGGACGCCCCGACACTGAAAGTTATACCCAGCACTACCCAACAACCCTGAGCATTTTATTCAAGATACTGCAAAAGTAATAGCTGTTTACATTAAATAATAATGCAAAACAAAGCCGTAATACACTGGCATTCCTGTAAAAATCCGTTTCTGATAATATTACGCATAAATATACTAAAAAAATACGAAAATAAAACTGGGGCCGAAATGTCTTAAGGGCCGAGATGACTAGGGGCCGAAGTGTCCATGGGGCCGAGATGACTGGGGCCGAGGTGACTAGGGCCGAAGTGACTGGGGCCGAGATGGTTTGGGGCCGAAGTGTCTAGGGGCCGAGATGGTTTGGGGCCGAAGTGTCTGTAAATCATTTCAAACATGGGAAAATTTCCATGTTCAGGTATCGCAGCACCAGATTTTAGAAAGGGAAAAATCTACAGACAAGAGAAAAATACCCTATTCCATTTTTTTAAAGAAACGCATGTTTGTTGGAGATTGTATCATATATCAAACTACGTACATAATGCCCTATTTTATCCTTTTACAAACATGGGAAAATTCCCATGTTCAATATTGGCAGAAATGAAATGACGTGGAAATTTGTTCTTTGCACATCGATTCATCCTTCATAATTTCAGAACTGTTCAGAATGTATGATACCATCTCCACTACGCATGCATTAATTCTCTGTCATCTCAATGGTCATATCTGACCATATTTTGCTTCTAACATGGGAAAATTCCCATGTTCGGATAATGTCAAAGTACATGTATTTAATTATTTCAGTGCCGTTGATTTCAAACAGGCAAAATCATGTCATATTTCAAAAGTGACCATATTGTGCTTCCAAACGTGGGAAAATTCCCATGTTCGAATGGGTCGAATCTGCAATTCTGTATGATATACCATATGAGAGGAAATTTTCCATGTTCAATGTATGTCAAAAACTTAATACATAGATATTTATAATGAACCAGCTATACTGATCAAGGGAATTTTCTCATGTTGGCGTATTTCATTCATTCCATTGCATTTGACGTTTCTCAGGCATTCCTTTCTACATGATAATATATGAAACAATACTCCTTTCAATTGAGTGATATTCCACGCTGGTGTCACCTCAGCTCTAACTTCTAGTACTTCTGAACATCCGGGACCTAGGATAATATGTTTCTGTGGTTTCGAGTACAACAAATCATACATCCGGTTGATGGCCACAGCAATATCACACTGTAAAACAAAGAAAACATTTTTTGTCTTGTAAATGCACCATTGCTTCAGTTATAAAATTGAGATTTTTCCTTGTAAAAACAATCCCAAAATCTAGATCCGTCTTACAAGACGGATCTAGCTTTTGGGGAATGTTTTGGCAGAGAAAACCTTATAGCCGGATTACATACGACTGATTTACATATTTGGTGGTTTGGGGGTACTTTTGGGGAGAGAGAGAACCCCGTCTTATAGCCGAAAAATAGGTAACTACAGGTATTTGTCTTATATATTGGGACATCCACCTAGATTTTACCTTAATATGATACTGGGATCAACAATATTCTGTCGTGCATAAACATTGGCTGGGTTCCGAGAAAACGTTTGAATACGAGCCCGCAAGCGAGCGATCAGGACTCGAAGATAGTTATAGTAACGCACCAACACGACTGGTCTTGCATTTTATTTATAGCATGATTCCACTAAACAGTTGTCGAAAATGCCAATGTTCATAAAAAATTGTCATTCATATTGTATATCACGTCATTCCGCAAAAAACAACAACTAGACAATCACTAAAGGTGATGAATGCCCCCGCCATATGCCTCACTAGATGAGTAATTTGTATGAAAATTTTGCAAAATCTGTCAATAATAAAGGTGCTTGAGGGATGACAATTTTTTTTAAAAAAAAAAGCATCTGTGACCTTGACCTTGGCTCTACAACCCTGAAAGGTGAACTTGTCTAAGATATTGTCATACTTAATATTTGTGTGAAAGTAATATCACATTCAGTTAACAAATAAAGGTACTAGAACCTTGACAAAGTTTTACATGTACCAATAATAGCATCTGTGACCTTGACCTTGGACCGACAATGCTGAAAAGTAAATTTGTCCCAGATATTGCTATGCTAAATATTTGTGTAAAGTTACGTCAAAATCATTCCAGAGGGATGACAACGTATTTTCTAAAAATAGCAACCATGACTTGACCTGGACCCTAAAATTCTGGATCGCGAAATTTTCCAAGACTTTGTCACACTAAACATTTGGGTGATGTTACATCAAAATCTGTCAATGAATAAACGGCCTAGAGGGATGATAAAGATTTTTCTAAAAATAGCAACTGTGACCTTGACCTTGAATCTGCACTGCTGAAATGGTAATTTAGTGAATTTAATGAATTTAATGAAGTTATATAAAAATCGATCCATAAATAAAAGCGCTAGAGTGATGCCCAGGTTTTTCGGAAAATAGCAACTGTGACCTTGACCTTGATTCTTCGAACCTGAAACGCAAACTTGTTCGAGGCATTGTCATACTCAATATAGCTGTGACCTTATATCAAAGTCAGTTCATAAACGAGGCCACTAGAGCCACAAAAGGTGAGCTTGTATATAAGCCACTGAAATATGGTCAAAATATGTATGTCATTCAAGGGGACATAATTCTGCAATAAAGACCTGAATCAAAGTTCTATTTCCTTTATGCACATGTTCAATGCATGTCTGAACTGTGCTGCAAGTTTCAACTCCCTGCATCAAATACTAATCTAATCTAATACTGTAAGGGGAGTTGCGGAGACAAAAACAGTACTACAAGTGTAAAATATGGTCAAAATATGTATGTTATTCAAGGGGACATAATTTTGCAATTAAGACCTAAATCAAAGTTCTGTTTCCTTTATGCACATGTTCAATGCATGTCTGAACTGTGTTGCAAGTTTCAACTCCCTGCATCAAATACTGTAGAAGGAGTTGCGGAGACACAAACAGTACTACAAGTGTGAAATATGGTCAAAATATGTATGTTATTCAAGGGGACATAATTCTGCAATAAAGACCTTTTCCTTTATGCACATGTTCAATGCATGTCTGAACTGTGTTGCAAGTTTCAACTCCCTGCACCAAATATTGTAGGAGGAGTTGCGGAGACAAGAACAGTACTACAAAGTGTGACGGACGGACGGACGGACGTACGTACGGACGTATGCACGGACGGACAAGGGCAAAACTATATGCCCCTCCCCACTTCGTGGCGGGGGCAAAAAAAACCAGAGCGGGTTTGACGCTAATAAGTGAGTAAAGGCGAACACTCTACCACGTCTCTATAAAAGCCGGCCTGTACTACAAGGCAGTGCAAAAGTGTGTGATATACCTACCATATTATGCCCTATGACATACCACAATAAGTAGAAAATGTATTGTAGTCAACCATGTCTAGAGGGGCCAGCCAAGGGACTGAAATTTTCCTGCTTAAGACAGGTGACCCCTTAATACAGGTTCATTTGCATGTTATTTTGGTTCGAGGGATCTACTAAAGGTGGCTGCTAAAGGCAGGTGGCCCATTGATAGAGATGACCACACAAGCAGGGTTGACTGTATTTCAATTGTGAAACCGTCTTTTTTGCTGGTCATTCTTTAATAATCTTCATGAATCTTAGCAAGACTGTGCATGGTGATAAAGCTGAACCCCCGCCGATGTTTTCGTCAATGTCCAACATTGCTGGTTTTCTCGTGTTGCGGCTTAGTTATTTTGTTTAAGGTCATGCAAATTACACGGCAAAAAGTATAATCTGTGTCTACTGCCGAGACGTTTCATCCTCTGGGGCTCGTGTTGAGCTGCTTTATATAACGCATCAGGCACACGACGTCGTAATGACGACGAGGCGACGTGATGACGTCGCAACAACGTCAGTACGACGTCAAATGCCCACTGGAAACCGACGAAAGCAACTTTCTAACCTTTTAATTTTTTTTTACGCGCAAAATTAAGATTTGTTTACAACAATTATTTCACGCTGTATAGCCAGCGGGCTACCGCTAATAAAATACAACCAGAAATTGTGTAAATAAAATAGATCGTTTAATCAAAAGTTCGACCAGGCGTGACAAAAACGTTTGAATAACATCAGACTCCCTTTTACGTGATATTTTTGATATTGGTAAGACTCTAAAATATTTTGAGCCTTTGAAATTTCTCTAGCCTCAAAACAGTAACGTTAGATTACATGTAATACACAAAAAAGGTTCAGATAAACCGCACATCTGTGCAGTTCTGTTAATTAGGTAAATTATTATAAAAAATCAAAGAACCCTGATTGTCAAAATAATGAAACAATTCAGTTTCACAATGCAGTGAAAAGATACAGATGGAATGGCAAACAATCTGATCTGGGACTTCACTATTTGGTCAGATTTATTTGTCCAAATACTTAGAATTTTAATCATAATTAAATGCACTGTCTTGCTGGTCTGTCTGCGAGACCACATTATAAGCTCTCCCATTACCTTCATAACGTACGACATTCTGGCTCAAGGTTATAAAACTTTTTCCCATGCTCAACTCTCAGCTAAGTACGAAATTTTACCTGCTGATTAATTGCACATTACTGGTAAGTTGTTTTCTTGCTCAGTTATTCGAGCATGACACTTTCTCTGTTTATGAATATTGTATGCCTACTTTAGTTGGCATTTTCATATTCATCAGCGGAGAAAATTTCGTGCTCAGCTGAGATGACCACGAAAAGAAATTTATAATCTCGGAGCCTGGTTGTTTAGCTCACCAGAGCCGAAGGCTCCTGGGGAGCTTATATGATTTGCAGTTGTCCGTCGTCGTCGTCGTCGTATGTCGCCATATGTCGTTCGTCAACTCTATCAAACAACATCCCCTCTGAAGCTAGTGGGCCGATCGGACCCCAATTTCTTGGGCTGGGGAATTGTAAGTTTGAGTTTTTATGAAAATTGGCTCTTTAGTTTGGTTACTCTGGTAACTTGAAGATTCCATTGACTGAAAATTAGAAAAATTGAAAAATGACATTTACTACTAAACCTCTGCAGATATTTTGACAAACCTTTAATAGAAAAGTTTCTTGAGTAGTCTTCTATCAACCATATGTTTTGGCCTACTGCTAATTTTTATGGTTGCTATGGAAACCAAAATGAAGAAAATAAACAATGAAAATAAAAACTATACTTAATGTTTTGTGTGTTTTTTCTTTTCAAAAACCATAAATATTCATCAGGTCTGAGGTTTTCTTTATTTTTAAATTTTCTTAAATAAAAATCAGCTCTCTAATTTGGTTGCTAAGAGTTTCCATAGACTTATGATGGTGGAAATTAAAAAGTGGCATCTACCGCAAAGCCATACAGCAGATATTTTGACAAAGCTGTTATAGAAATGTTCCTTGAGTGGTCTTCTATTAGCTATATGATTTTATTTCCACCGCTCATTTTATGTGTTGACATGGAAACCAAAAGTAACAATAGACAAGAAATATCATTAAAGAAAGATAATCGGCTTAGATTAAATAGCAGTGTGTGTTGTAATATGTATGAGTCAGGTACATGTAAGATATCGAATGTGCTGATCAGATTGTACGGACGCGCATGTTGATATGCATATTTGTTGTTGGTGCTGCGGTTTTGATTTCGGAAATGCTGTTGAATTTTGATTGGGTTCTGTCCGTTATGCACATAACATTAATAGTCCGGTGGTTTATGAGTGAAATTTTGGATTTGTGGGCACTTTCGCGGCATGACGGGCAACGGGGCTCATTGAAGTCAGTAAACATACCTAAAACCATTTTGCCCGGTTGCCAGCTCAACAGACATCATATAAGGTCAAAATGAGGTCAAAGGTCATTTAGTGCATTTTTATATACCAGTTTGTGAGTGAATTATTCAACTTATAGGCATTTTTGCGGAATAAGAGGCAACTATGTCAAATGAAGTAAGTAAACATACCATAAAAGCTTTTGCCATTTTGCCGACGTCGTATTTAATCATAACTAGGTCAAAGGTCAGTAAGTACACTTCTGTATAGTGGTTTATTATACCATTAATTCTAAAACAGTCTTTTAAGTTACCAATAGCCCATAACCCTGTCACCACCCATTTGAAGGAGAGACTTTCTGCACTGTTTGTTTTTTCAAAAGTATATTAAAACATTACATGATACAATTCTCTGCTGTCTGAATGTCGGTGCGTTTGACAATCATCGCCAATTTAAATACGTTACCATATAAGTCTGCTGAATTCGTCTGTTCCTATACTTCTCAATCAAATAAATATCAAAACGGATTTAAATCTTGCTGTTTAAAAAATTGCGTTGCTTTTCTGTACAGTTATAACAGTTCTCTTGTAGAGCATAACTGTAACCTACGTTACCGATTTTTCCCAGCATAATGGACAAACTATTATATTTTGGATAAAGTTACCATTTTACAGAAACCAGCAAATATTTACCGTCCTTTTACATTAATGCAAATAACGACAAAAATTATGGGTGTATCAAACCATGCAGAAACTTGCAGCGTTACATACGTTACCGGGCGTATGTTATCAGAAATCATAAACCAGAAACATGGAGAAAAAGCAATTGTTTTGTCCCAGGCATCTATATGAAATTGCATAGCAGACCATTGTTCAAGCTCTATTTACCGAAAATCTTCATTCAGAATATTGCATCACCTCATCTGTTAAGGATAACGGTAGGTCATTGTAGTACCGGAACGGTAGGTCATTGTAGTACCGGCTCATAAGATGCTGTCTATAATATCAATGTGAAGTATTTTAGTCAAGCAGCTGGCACTACAAAATTGAAAGTAACAATTTATTGACAGAATTTGAACTTGTACTACAGTGTTGATAGAGCAAATTCAGCTGAAGCACCGATATTATTGTCTTTGTATTAGTGGTTTTCATGTAGTCGAATAAGATAAAGATGCAGACAGAATAAAATAAGGAATCACCGAACGGCGAGCAATGACTCTCAAAAGGCTCTGTAGTCACCGGAATTTCTAAAACCATGCCAATGCATCCTCTTTTCATGCCCTGTGGAGGTACAACAGTCTTTTGTAGATGTCTGGAACTAGGCTGATCTGGATTCTGCCCGTGTCGACAAAAAGAATGAACTGCCTTAAGTTTACAATATCTCCAGAGGCATTTCGTACATTGAGCAGGTGCCATAATCGATGCTCAGGTTTTGCAGTGGCATAGATAGGTACCATGATGTCTGTTGATGTCTTTCAATAGCTTGACCCGACACTACAGTGTTTACAGGCGTCTTCTAGTGGATTAAGACGCTACCCTTTTATCTATAGACCTCTTTGTAAAGCCTTACCTGCAGTGTTAAGTACGTTACGCAGTATGCATGAGCCAACACGGATATTAGCATTATTGAGTATGAGTTTGTGTCTGCCACTACAGTGGTATTTTAGCATACTGATATTGAGGACATTTGGTAGCCAGAACTGGTATAATACTCACACAACATGACTTGTAGAAGAATGAAATGGTAAAACATAGATGTCTTGTAATTTTTTTTAGCCGGCACAGTAGTGGGAAGCCTTTGCTGTTTTCTCAAAATGCTTTCACTATCCCAACCTATTCAGATGAGCTGAGATACCAGAACAGGTTTAACAGTAGGTGATTTGATGCCTGAAACTTGCATTAGAGCAAATGTCTTGTAGTTGTAAGAGCTTGAACAACGGTTTCAGGAATGTTTCATAGTAGATTGTATTGATGATTAAGTCCCCTTGGTGATTTGTAGTGTAGCTATATTTTCACCCCTTCCCTTCCATACATACATAAAGTCTATATGAATTAACACCTTGAATTATAATTGGCTTTATTCACTTATAATGTCATAACTGTTAAACGACAAATGTAGTATTAAGATTCCTGGGGAAATAGGGTATAAACTTTGGAATTGGGGATAGCTTGGACAATTGTTACAATTTTCACCCCGCTCCCTCCCCCACCTCCTTGATTCATCTTGTTTCCTTTGTATTTATATAGTAAGCAGGATGGTTTGTTTTCTTCAATATTTTACTTGTACCGTATGCCTATTCATATGTAGACAAAGTTTCAAGTTACTTTTAAGACCGTTCTAAACAATCAACAGTTTTCAGGTACGAAATTAAAACACTTCCTATAACGTAAACTACAAAGGCTTATGCCTTTTAGTCAATTAAGTTCATTATGAATCTCTAGGAGAGGCGATTCATATGAGGACCAACATAATATCGTATGGCCAATAGCAATATTTAGATTCGATTTATCATATATGCTTCCCATAAACTTCCTATGAACCTATAAACTTGTCTGTGTTAACATAAATTACACGCGATGCTGTAAGACTGATACAAATCGTATATGTTACAGTTTTGAACAACTTTGCATGTATAACATAAACTCCCATTAGAATCAAAAGCACGAGTCGATGAGTTTCAAAATTTCTGTCGACAATTTTGATATTCTTGACTGAACATATAAAATACTCCTGTATATCTGAAAACTTATTCTAGACATGTTGATGTGTATTTTATGTCTAAAATAGTTTGAAAATGGATCATTTCCCACTTTGTAAACTTTATTAACTAGAAAACATCTATAAACACAAAACATGAATAATACCACATATTTTTATATCATTGAAGCTCTTAATATACATTTATATGACTAATTTACCATTTTGGTAACGTAAAGTACATGAGATTGATTTATCTGCATTGTATTTTATATACTTCACAGCTCAGTCTTAAAATTCTTGCATGTTTATGTGAAAACACCAAAAAAAATTTATGGCTATTAAGTTGCATTAGATTATAGATTGCAACTGTAAACAATTTATGTATCGTAAACAACACATGCTAATGAAACCAGCATTTTTTATGTAAATGTTGAGCTAGAAATATATGAGAGCTTGCTTATAAAGATGAAATTTACCAAGTCTAAAAGCGTTGTTCATGTATTTATGCAGTGTAGTCTTTGATTTATAAAATATTCAAGTTATTTCTATGAATGCATGTATTTTACGACAATAAGTATACAGACGGACACAAACACAGTTTTAATTGAACAGAAATTGTTCAAGTATGCTTTACAATTGTTGCACGAGGTGTTTGATGTGTTCAGCATTTAACTGCGGTGATATTTTTATCCCAAATGTACAATAACCATTTTCTAAACAGTTTTTCGTGATTTTGCACTTAATGACCTTTGACCTCGTTTATACGGTACACAATGGGCAATCAGGTTTGGCAACCGGCAAAAATTAAACGAGGACATATCGGCAAGTATTTTTAGCATGGTTGCCAATCATGCCGCGAAAGTGCCCACAAACTCATTTTCTAGAGCTCTTTTCTCTAATCCGCCACCTGACTATAAGGACTGGTTGGCTGACCGCCCCACATATAACCTTAAAAGTGTTGCAGTTCCAACACATCAACAACTAAGCCAGCAACAATTACTTTATTTCGTCTTCGATTTCTGTGTCAAGTTATTTTGTTGTTTTTATATTTTATATGAGCGACATAGCATGCAAAATGTTCTTTGGCAAAAAGCGATTTGGATCGAAATATCTAGACTCCTCACGACTCGGTTTATAGGCCAACAGTCAAACGAAACTGAAAGCAGAAAGAGAAAGCGAAAGTAAGCTACTTACATCAAAACCCCGGGTGTAAATATATTGGCCAATGAAATACTTAAAATATAGGTCAATAGTAAGGTTATACGGCTAAAGCCGAAAAAAGTACCTTAAATTATCTCCTCAGAAACCATATGCTCTATGATGCAGAGACTTCATAGACATACTGATCATATAAGCCTTTACAAATGTTTTTGTTTTCCACTGTCACTGTTCAAAGGACATGGATGGTATGATAACTTATCGTGGAAAAAAAACCCAACTAAAATGGGCCATGGCAACCAAAAGGAAAAATAGCAAAAAAAAAAATCCTTTAAAATCTATCCTGTTTTGTTAGTTTAAACATATTTTATTCTCAAAATCATATCGTATACATATCTACATACACAAAATTACAAAAGTGAATAGGATCTGAACGAAAGCTATAAGCTTATTGAGTTCATCTCCAAAAAATGCATAATATTAAAGACGCCAAGGTGGGTTATTAAGTATGTATCATGATGTTATGTTGACGGACATTAAACATGTAAACTATTCTGAAATATTGTAATCATTACAATAGTAAAATTAGAGTGAGAGAGTGATAGAAAATCATTATAATAAAAAAAGCATAAAAAGGAAGTGGCGGAAGCGACAACGGGCAGGGAAGGACACATTGCCAACTGATCACATATATATTTAATAGGTATAGCGACACAGCAAATTGTGATTGTCTCTTTCCTAAGGTTGCAAACAATTTCAAATTCTGAAAATTTAACCTAAAATCGTTTGGTTGTCTCTATATATTTCTGCACAAATGAAAATATAAGAATGTTTATGGCATGGCTCAATGATTCGTCATCACGAAGAAGAATTTTAGTATTGATATGTGGTATATCCGACAATACTTGTAACATTTCATCGCGTTGTAAATTATATCTGTTACATACAAAGAGGAAACGGTAGGCATTCTCGATAGCCGCCCCACAAGCACAAGATGGTGACTCTGAGATGTTAAAGGTCATTGCTCAAAGAACTGCAACCTGTGCGAAGTCGAGTATGCAGAATCTGACTTTCCTTTTACCATGATTGAAGTATTTTGGTATGGCAGTTCTGTCTTGATTTAAGAAAGCTTTAAATGAATGCAATGTACTGATTTGCTTTGCTGCTCCGGGTAAGCTGTTCCATTCTCTAATTGCAGTGGGTACAAACGAAGTATAATATAATTGGGTTCTACAGTTAACCGTGGTATAATCATCCGCATTTCTTAAGTTGTATCTAAAAGTTTCACTAACAGATGGGGGGACAAGAGAGCTTAAATATAGAGGGGTCAGATCATGCTGCAATTTGAAAAATAAACTTAATTTATGCTTCAGACGTCTATCTTGTAGAGATTCCCAACCTACTTCTTGATATAACGATTGTAGTGAAACTAAAATAGTTGCCCCAGTGACAATACGTGCTGCCTCGTTTTGAATTTTGTATAACTCCTGCTTTTCATATTGTGTACAATTATCCCACATTGTGTCTCCATATTCCAAAATAGGGCGAATGAATGATAAATAAATACTTTCCAAAGATTTCCGATCAAGTATGAACTTTAATCTGCGCATGATATTAACTTTTTACCAAGCTTTTTCTTTTAATGTATTCTATATGAGCATGCCAAGAGCAATCGTGAGAAAATATTATTCCTAAATGTTTGTGTGCATTGACTTCTACAATTTGTGTTTTTCCCATGTAAACCGGAGGATGAAATGGCTTGTTAAACTTTCTAGACACTATAAGAGATTCAGGTATCAATGGATTAAATTTCACTAACCACATGTCAGCCCGTGAATCAATTTTTTGCAAATCAGCGTTTAGTACTATTGCAGCGATTTGCGGATTCTCTACGATAATATATAAAGTTGTATCGTCGGCAAATAGCCGTATGTTTGAGTTGATATCTGATACTATATCGTTAATAAATACTAAAAACAACAACGGTCCGAGTATCGAACCTTGCAAGACGACTTTCTGTTTACGATTACTAAAGTAAGATTGGAACCAATTCAGGGCAGTGCCTGTGACACCAGCTGCTTTCAATTTACATAACAGACCTCTATGCCAAACTCGATCGAATGCTTTGCTGATGTCACAGAACACTACCCTGATTTCTTTTCCATCATCTAATGCTTCACAAAAAGTGTCATATAGAAATGTCACCTGATTAATTGTCAAGTCGCCAGGAGCGAAACCAGATTGATGAGGTGTAAGTATACTGTTTTCATGTAGGTGATTATACAAATGTTTAAAGACTGTACGTTCAAACACTTTATCTATATTACTTAATAATGCAATAGGTCTGTAGTTTGAGACCAGCGAAAGATCTCCTGATTTAGGAACCGGAGTAACATGAGATCGTTTCCATGATTCAGGAACTTCTCCTTGGGCTAATGACTGGTTAAAAAGATCACATAAAGGTAAAGATAGTACATCTGCAAGTTCTTTTAAAATCCTATTGCTGACACCATCGGGACCTGCTGCTTTACCAAAGAGAAGTGATTTAAGGACAATTTTTACCTCATCTGGTGTCAAACTTATGCTGTTTAAACCAGATACAAGATTATAGTCATTAATAACAGGTACTTCTACATTGTCATCGTTTATAATGGTTTGATCCCTAAAATAATCGTTTAATAAATTAGCTTTGTCTTCATCATCAGTCAACACATTATCATTTACCTGAAGCGGGGGAATTGTTTATGTCGTTGTAGGATTTATGAACTTTTTGAGCGTAGACCACCAATTTTTTGTACACTGCTTTTCAGATTTTAATTTGTCCGCTAACTTTTGTGTGTGCGATTGTTTAGCTTTTAAATAGTATCAAACGTTTCATTTCTTAATTTCTTAAATTTACGCCACAGATCAGGATCATTTGTACCTTTTGCTCTTTTATACACCCTTTGGCGCTTAAGAATTTGTCTTTTTATATCATTTGTTATCCTCGAAGGTTCCGTAGGGTGTATCTTAATCAGTCTATTTGGTATACACTTTTTGGAAATTTTGATTATGTGTTCAGAAACAGTTTCAGTATACCTATTGATGTTTTCAGTTTTCAAACTATCCCAGTCGGTCTCTAATATTTTCTGTCTCAGTAAATCATAGTTCCCTTGGTCATAGAGCCAAACGTGACGAGTAAACACTTTACATTTCGGTTTTGAAAATTTCAGTATTCCGAACACTGGACAGTGATACCGAATATTTTGTGATAAGAAAGGATCGCCAACTCCACTACAAATGACGCTATTTTATTACTAACTAAGATAATAATATGAAAATAGGCACTGCCTATTGGCGAGCATCGCTGTAGCCCTTATGAAGGGCCGTATATTCTATTCTGTTCTATGTCGATGCAGGATTTTTTTTTACGGTAACCCGTCAACGTCGCAGCAATCGGACATCCTCGCCTATGGAATTGACCGAAGTGTTACGATTGCATCACGGCTTATTTTTCAACTTCCGGTCGAACGTTAAAATTATTTACATACACATATCTTTGTGTCTACGGAGAATAGCAACCATGAAATCAATCAAACTTCCTGTTTAATCATAATGACAGCCCCCACATGGAGGTAAATTTCGGTCGAGAAATCGAACGATGGTTTTCTGAAGCAACATATGCAACATCGTCTACATTTTCTTTTGACTAATGTCCTACCATAAGAGCTCGCCCTTCGGGCTAGCGGGCCCGTTTTCAGAATATGGGTCGGTTCAGATATGCACTGATGTAACAAAAATTGTTAACATAATGACAAAATTTTCCGGTTTGTTTGATCCGATAACAAATTATAATTGAAATCACCCGTTATTACTACATCTGAAATTCCTGTATCAAGTGCCAGGTGGATAGAATTTTCAATTATCGAGTGGTACATAGCTGACGAATTTGGTGGTCTATAAAACACACCAAATAAGATATGCTTATTTCTCAGAATAATTTTAGTCCAAATACATTCAATGCCTGCTGGTTCAAGGTCTAAACGACGTTTGTAATGGAAGGTGTCTTTAATATATATAAGTACGCCACCATGAGGGTCATCCACTCGGTCTTTTCGTTCAGGTTTGCTATATGATGGAATTTGTAATTCTTCATCTGAAATATTTGGATGCAGCCAAGATTCTGAAAACGCTAATATATCAAAATCAGTCAGTTCTGCGGTTAGTATATCAAGTTTGTTGTGTATACTTTGTACATTATAATGTATAAATGATAAATGATGAAACTGACTCAATACAGAAGTGACAGAGGAGTCTGTACTGCTACTTGTTGATGAAGCTATCGAAGGTCCAGGGTTCGGTTGCGCATCACCAGACAGTAAAAGAAGACTGAGCAACCAAGATACAAATACCATTGCAAATAGACATTTGGATAAAAGAATACTAAATTTCATATTTTCTCTGAATTTGTTGCTTAAGGGATGTTTACGCTGTGGGTAGTTCATGGCGATATTTTTCCCGGCAATCGATAGTTCCTGAATGGTGTATGAGACAGACACTAACTGTTCAGTATTATAAATGATTGAAAGAGACATCATAAAATGAATGAACATGACAAAATTAAAACTGCAGCTATACGTTCCCATGATAGCGACCCGACTATCTAAACTTGTTATCACGTAATACCTAGTAAACTGAACAGAAAAACAAAGGCCGCCATCAGGAAGGCACAGCCGCAGTAATAACTGAGAATAAGTTCATGAATAACATGATGATAGCACTTGTATTTCCCGCCCGAGGTCGCTTCCATGTAATGAAAAAACAAAGTAACCAATGAAAATGCAAAGAGCATATTGACATTATAATTTGCACTAAATGGGATTCAAATTTCAATGCTAATTATATCCCAGCTTCGAAACATGAAATAACCAAAATCTGGCTAACATTTGCGTATCCATAAACCCGTTTAATTTCCACCAGTGATCTCTTGCAGAATTTATAAATATCTAATCTTATGCACAAAATATCTGTAAAACATCCAGTCCACATACTACAAAATACAGTCAAACCCGCTCAAGTGGCCACATCCTTTTAGAGATCACCTGTCGTAAGCAACCATATTTTCTGGGTCCCTTTAACCAAATTACAGTGCAAGTAAACCTGTGGTAAGGGTTCACTTGTCTTAAGCAACCAGTTTTTGTCCTTCCTGTTGGTGACCCCTTAAGACAGGCTTGACTGTACAATATAATATAATAAGGTGTCATGAAAAGAAAACAGGTTAATGGATTTTTCAGCAACTCGACTTTTCTAATGTCGTGGCATCACACAACCAATCAGAGAGAGAGAGAGAGAGAGAGAGAGAGAGAGAGAGAGTTTTGAACTGAATCTCATGAAGAAAACCATTAAGAGTCATTCTCTGTAAGCATCAAAGTGGCCGGGAAATGGCATCTCTCAGATTTTGATAAAACTTATCATATAAACTTGTTGTGTCATATAACCAGTAAAAATAGCATCATTTCCGATCTGCGGTGCTTTGGTTGCCATGGCAACGCAAAGTTCACTTTTTTCTCAAAAATGACTATTTTCCTTCTTGTGAATTTACAAAAAGCATGAAATTCAGACAATCATAACATGAACATAGGACATGATTTTACCATACATCTTGATACTAGACCAAAGCATAAACCTTGATTTTTAAAATAACTATAGACTTAGACGCAAAGTTTTAGAGATATGTTTAGCTTTTAGGTGCTGAAGATAAGCTGTATTCACAAAACAACCAAAACAAAAAAAAATGCTCAAAAATGGGATATTTTGAAACAAAATATGTAAAAAAAACAGCTATAAATTTTCTTATTTTTTTAATATATTGTAGGTCCACAATCATTGATTCATATATGTAAAAATTGGAATGGGTATATTTAACAAACTTAAATAAAGAAAGTCAAAATATGACTACCGTTTCAAAAATCCAAAATATGGATTTTTCACAAACTTGTAAACAACAGCAGATTTCTTTTTTTTTCAATAACTGTTCTGTAGACTGACTGAAAATACACAAAGACTTCAGTTGAAATACCTAAATTTGTAAAAAAAATATGATGGGCATGAAAATAACGTATAATACAGGGGGTAAATTACCCCACCCACTTTGAACACAATGAAAAATTGAGGGAGATAAACAGTTGAATTGGTCAGCTATGAGTTATACATGTACCTATATTGAAATACAAGGACTTTATTTATGCAATCAGTTGAAACTAATATGTATTATTGCCCATAGCAACCAGTCTGAGGCCTTAGCAACAGCCCTTCGAACAATGTAAGACTTAGGACTGAGCTATGCATGGAATGACAATTGTAAGCGATGAACTCTGAAGGCACGTAAATGATATTTGATGTCCAGTAGGCTGTTGAATTTTTCGAATCAGCTGAAAAGTATGTGTACCGGAACATATTTGTCCTTGGCAACCATTTTGAGCCCTTAGCAACCAACAACTTTTAACAGATTTGGAACTTTGAATAAAATTAACACAACAATATCTTCCTTTGCAATGTTTAATGTAGACAATTCCACTTTATAGTTTAAAGCACACATCATATCTATTATAAATAATGCGTAGAAACTCTGTTTAGACTTGTCCATAGCAACCACTATTTGCCCTTAGCAACCACCTTCTATCAGATGTGAAGTTTTTGACGGAATTCGATGAGGAATATCTTTATTGAGCACAAACTCTGAAATATCTGAAACACAGCTGCTTGACCTGTAAAACTTGTCAAATGATATGTGTATTTAATTGTCCTTAGCAAAAAATTGGAGCCCTTAGCAACCATATATTTGCAGATTTAAACCTTTTACTGGATTCACAAAGAACACTACTTAAGCCGAACAAGATATTTGGACCTCAATAAATAAGGTTAGCTTTGAACCGTCAGGGTTCAAACTCGGCAAGCGACATGCAAAATATTTACAACGAATTATGTCTCCATTGTGGTTGAAAAGACAAGTGTCGCCTCCATTAATGAGAGAAATATCATAATTGGGTAGAAAAATAGAAGATAATGATTAACAGAAACCCCTATATACGGAGTGTACTGCAATGTCGGTTCGCTTTGTATACGTGATTTGAGCGTCCTTTTTTGGGGACGTCTCGGTAGCGTAATGGTTAAAGCTGACGCACACTGCAGTGCTAGGCGCTGTCGCCGCATCCGTGAGGGTTCAAACCCGGCCAGCGACATGCTTAATGAATAAGGTTTAAAGCACAGTTGTTTGACTTTTAAACCTTAGCAACGTGTGTTAGCCCTTTGCAACCACCTTCATATTTGAAAATAGTAACTGTATTTTAAGAAATATCCGTTTGCAACGGAATATATGAATTAAGGAGACAACTTAAGTTTAAATTAAAATAAAGCTATGTAACTGTTTAACTAACAGCTCAGTGTAATGCCAGATAAGGATCAAACATTGCCCATATTAACATAGGCATATTTGTTGTAATTCTAGCATTAAGGGCTCCTGATTTGCTGCAAGCTTTTGGTTTTTTTCTGTCTTGTTTTATGATTATGAAAATATAGAAAATAGGTAGAATAGATGTTCATTAATTATTATGTTTACTGCGACGTTTTGGTTTTACTTGTTACACACAGAAGGTATTATTTTTTAAATGCAGTAACCATTTTAAGTCTAATAGTAGGTGGTTGCTTAGGGCTATATATCCAAATGGTTTTCAACAGATCTTGAAAATCAAACAACCGTTCTTTAAAGTCTCCATAGTCCTATCAGCGGTAAAAATCGTCAAAATACAAATCATTATGAAACCTGTACAGCCTTTAGAATTAATGAAAATATTTCGGTTGATGTGGTTTTTTCATATCATATAAATGGCAAAAAAGAAGGAACAAGGTATTTTGGAAAAATGATAAGTCTGTCCATAAAAATACGGTTTTCGTCTCTGGTTCCCCGGAAAGCATTGAAATAATGCAACCGCGGCACAATCAATGGGATCCTTGCTTAACATTTTTGTACATTGCATTTTTATCAACTGTTAAAGTCCTGTACCTTGTATTTTTATCTCCTGTACCTTGTGTTTTACCACGAAATATGCTTGTGAAATCGAAAGTAGGTCATTTTAGTTGGCAACTAAAATGACCTAGTTATTTTTTCAAATCTATTTTATGGCAAACTCAAGAATGTTTTGATTTTTCAAAGCCGGCTAATCATGATAATAATAAATGGCGAAACAGTAGTGAGAAGTTTGCAGCGTTACCTCAAGATAAAATATTTCATGCTGATAGAGCTATGGGGCCTTTTAGCTCATTATTATTTACACTGAACATTGCAAAGTAACAAATCTGTTAACAGTTGGTTTGCTTAGGGCTCAAAATGGTTGCCAAGGACAAATATATAGATTTTTTTAACTGGTTCTAAAATTCAGTGGGCTGCTGGGCTGAAATATCATTCAGAAATGTCTTCAGAGTGTATTGCTCACAAACAACATTTCTTGATCCTTAGTCTCACACCATTTAGAGGGCCATTGCTAGGGGCTCATACTGGTTGCTATGGACAATAATACATACCGGTATGTGTTTCAACAGACTGCAAGAGCAAGAGTCCTTGTGCTTCAAGTTTACTTACACATGCTGACATAGTACACATAAAAGAGAAAATATTTGGGTGGGATTCCCTCGAAAGTGTCAAATCTGTTAGAGTTGGTTGCTAAGAGCACAAATTGGTTGCTAAGAACACATAAATACGCTTTTTAAACAGACTTTATAAGTCAATCTGACGCGCTTTTAACTTTACTGATAGCTATTGTCATAGTTTGTTGCACATAATAGATATTCTTTTTGCAATTCACCCATTTTTTTCAAATCTGTTAATTGTTGGTTGCTGAGGGCCCAAACCCTGAGTCAAATATATATACAAATGTTTTTTCAACTGATATTATAAGTCAGTCAAGTGTGCTTTGAACATTACTCGATTGATGGATGACTTATGATATTACGCCCTTTTCAACAGTTCGATAACTTGAGTAGTTTTCTTCAAACTAGGCATGAGCATTGGTCTCGGAAATATCTCGGTTGGGATTGTTAATGAGCGAATTTCGAAATCTTCGGACAGAGTTATTGCCCTTGTCAATGTTTCAAAACTGGCTTTTGGTCTGTAGTTCCTTTACTCATTGAGATATCTTCATGAAAATTCACAGAAAAGATTGAAACAATATATCCTTTTTGTTGCAAGCAGAATTTTGTCCACCAGGGTTAACTGCCCCTGCCCCAGGGCTATATACATGCATGAACTCATGAAAAAATCTACATAAAATCAGGGTTGAAAGTGATTCTCCTGAAACTTGCAACAACTTATTGAAACGATAATAATAGCTTCCTGCATGATCAAAATTTTCTCTCCGAGGGTTATCTGTCCCTGGCACAGCCCTATATACATGTATAAAATCATGACAAAAAAAATAAATCAGTGTTTTGGTATATCTTTAATGAGATTTCACAGAAATGATATAAATATTATTTACAGCTTTTTACAACCAGAATCTAGTCCAACAGGTTTATCTGTCCCTGCCATGGGGATATATACATGTATAAAATCATGAAAAAAAAATTAATATAAAATCAGAATTGCAAGATATTTTCTGGAAACTTGCAGCAAACTATCAAATCAATACAAGCTTCCTGTTATGATCAAAATTTTGTCTCAAGGGTTTATATGCCCCTGACCCAGAGCTATATACAGGTATCTAATCATGAAAAAAAAATCTGTATAAAATCAGAACTGAAATGGGTTTTCCTGAAATATGTATTAAATAATCAAAGCAATAATAGCTTCCATTGATGGTAAAATTTTTATCTTAGTATAGTTATCTGCCCCCTGACCTTGAGCTGTAAACAAGTGTGAAATCATAAAAAAGCTGTATCTGGTATGCAGTGGCGGGGTATTACGCAGTCATTTAGTATGCTTTTATTAAGCCTGTTTTTTTCCTCTCTCTCTGAAAAATGACTTTATTTGAACATTTTGGTCACATAAGGCATCACGGCGTTATGCGCCAGTATCCAAGTCTAGTGTAACGCATATCAATTTTTATACGCCCGTTTTGAAAAAAATATGTCATGGTGCTGTCCATCCGTGCGTCTGTTCGTCCGTGTGTCTGTCCGCCACAATTTTTGTGCGCACCATAACTCAGTAACCCTTTGGGATATTTTCATGCAATTTCGTAGGAAGAATATGAATTACGATGGGGCAAAGTGAAACGTACAATAATAGTTGCCCTCCCTTTCTTAGTTTTCAAGTTATGCCCCTTTTGATGATTTATTTTCATGACTAGTCTTGTGCGCGCAGTAACTAGATAACCATTCAGGACATCTTCTTGAAACTTCATAGCAATGCGTATGAAGTCCCAGCAATGTGTGGCGTTTAACAATAGTTGCGCTTTCTTACTTAGTTTCAGAATTACATCCCTTGATAGTTTTTAGGCTTTTTACACTAATCTTGTGCATACTATAACTTGGTAATCGTTTAAAATGTCTTGATGAAACTTTACAGCAATATGCACTATTACAAGACAATGTGCTGCATTCAAGTATAGTTGCTCCCCCTTACTTAATTTTGGAGTAACTTCCCTTTGATTTGTTGCTTAAGGCTACTCCCATTCACTCCTTACCCGATTGTAATATTTTGCTGGAATTTATAGGAACGTGTATAATAATAGGGCAATGTATCTTGAGTAAAAACCACAACTCTGGCTGACTTACTTCCTGAATAAACTGCCCTTGCATAAATTTCCCGTTTACTCTGTAACTCCTTAATAGTTGAAAATATTTTCACGAAACTCTATGGTAATGTGTATATACACACTGGTCTGGCAATCAACACAGGCAACGAGGACAACGTACAGGAAACTTGCTTGCTGTGCTCATCAGGATAAGTTTGTTTCAGAAGTATAGTCTCCCGGAACATCCAATCCCCGACTCTTGAGATAGGAATCAAAAGTTTTACTAAATTGATATGCGTATTCAAGAAATGCTTGAAAACATTTTTGGGCTACAACGACCATGACAACGAATTGGTGAAGAAACTTATTCAAGCACTGCATTGATACCGGACGGAATTTCTTCGAAAAAACTGATCTGACTAAGAGGTCTAACAAACTGCGGGGTCCGTAAGAATGACAATTTGAAATTAATCTAAGAGGTATGCGAAACCAACCGAGTTCTATAGTACATTGCCTTCGTTGCCTGTGTTGAATGCCAGACCTGTGCGATATAGGTAAAGGAGTGTTTTAGGACCAAAAATGGTAACTCTAGTTTATCAGATCTGCCTGTTCATCTTTCTGTTAACAATCTTGTTCATTCTGTAACTCCTTCATGGCACTAGATCGGGCGTATCATGGGCCGCTTGCGAAGTTCTTGTTTTTTAATGATGTTAGCCTCTGAATAAAAGCCATGTCATGTGATAAACACAATTATGGCTAGTTTGAAATTATAATTTTCAAATGAAAATGTTATATCGTCATTATTTCCACTTCATATCTGATGTTTTCTTTTCGAAAACATTTTTGATGGCAACTCTCTTATTATTGCTGGCCATTGTGGGTGGGGTATTTAGACCCCATTAAATCAGTTAGTTAGAGCTTAGCTTTTAGCACACCTTTCTTTAACAATTATGTCAGTCATCATTGACCAAATATCAAGTAGACAAAAATTAATAAGAATACATCTTTTCAAAAATTTTTGTAGTGTTTTCATTGTAATATCATTTATATTATACAATTCAAATGATGTTATTTTGGTTCCTTCCCTAGACAAAATTGCTTTTGTTTAATATTTCATAGCTCTATAGCAAAAAAATGCATGTTTTTTCTTCCCAAAGTTGGTCAAAAAGGTTCCGATACTTAGCAAATTGTGGAAAGAAAACAAACCTTAAGTTATCTGTTGTAAGAAGTGGGTGGGGTAAGTAGACCCCATACATTTTGATGTGAGATAGCTTCTGTATGCAAAGTTTAGCAAGGATACCTTACTGTGGTTATATTTCTTGTTAATTTGTTGATTTTGGGTCCTTCAAACAGATATATGAGTAAAAGAAATGTATTTCCTTTGGTGTTTGTAATTTTTATATTTCCTGCAAACCAGTGACGGTAGACGACTTTGAAGCAATTTATTTTTTGAACAACAAATATACCCATTCCAAATTTTTGATATTATTTAGTATGAAAACCAATCTAAAAATATAAGAAATTAAAAAAAAAATTATAGCTGCGATTTTGTGTAAATTCATTTCAAAATTTGATAATTTTGTCATTTTTCAAAAAAATCAAAAACTTAAAATGATGCTTAATTTCCTCGTGACCTACCGTCAGAATGGAAATACATATCGGCAATGTCAGCAATCAGCCATACTTAGAAAATAACAAATATTTATAATCTATTGCTAGTTTAATTATATCTGCCTGATCAAATCATATGTGCAAGTGCAAAAAGGCTTTAAATTCACGACAATTCTATACACAGATCAGGCAATTCTGGCCTATTTTACTTTATTGCTGTTGCCATGGTAACGGGGCAGTGAATGAAAAAAATAAATACTGATTTGATGGTCCTGGGTGGATGTCTTGATGTACACCAAGTTTCATCAGAATCTGAGAGATGTCATTTCCAGCCTATATGGGAAGCACTTTGATGCTTACAGAGAATGACTCTTAATTTTTGTTATTCGATAAGAAGAAAAAAAAAGACAGCAGATTTTATGCGTGGTACAGAATGGTTTGAAGAAGGATTCTGTGTAGTGGTACACAGAGATAAGGCAATTCCAAACAAGCACATGACGTCGTCCTGACGTCGATGCGACGTAACGACATCGCACCGGTGTCGGAACGACGTGACTTATGCGCGCTGTGTTAGACTATAATAGGTCGGAAAGCTTAGTTGCACATTCTTACTATGATGATAACATGATTTACATATATGCATATTTATATACAGATATAAGTATTATACAATAAAAAAAAGAAAAAAGAACGCACATTCCATGTGAAATGTTAGATATACAACTGTTTTTATACCAAATCCTTTTGAACTTTCTATCAAGTTGGCTCACCACGTTGATAAAACCTGAATCAACGCTAAATCTACGTCATGCGTCGAATCAGCGTTGATTCAACGTCATTGCAACGTTGTATACCACTGGGAATGTATTGTCGCTGCAGTGCATTTATTATGAAATACACGAGATGAACATTTGTTTAAGATGCAATACAATCATCCCTATTTGCATAAGCAGGCAAAATATATTTGATACAAATGTTGGAGTAGAATAACACATTAAGTATTTTTCTTGTTAGCTTCAATATCGTAATGTAATGGTACCATGTTATATTTGTGCGCCTTTATATGTCCAATATGTCCAAAAAGAGTGCGCATTTAAATGCAACAAAACACTCTCAGGGCCCTATCTAGTATTGGTAAACAGTAAATATATATAATCTTTGATAAAGAAATGAAACTTTTTTGATCAAATATACACAAAGATAAAGCACTTCCCAAAAGGCATATGACGTCGTCCTAACGTCGATGCAACGTAATAACATCGCATCGGCGTCCTGTTTTGTTATCATGGCAATCATGGCAATCAAACTGTGGAAATAGTTATATATTTTGTTATTAACTCAACATACTGTCAGACTGAGTTTTTGTAGTTGTATATTTTGTATTAGCCTGTACAAATGAGACAACAATTTCGAGCTACAAAAAAAGTGATAGCAATTTTGAACTAGAGATCTGGTGAGCTTTGTGGCCCACTGACCTCTTGTTAATCAGTTGTATTTTTGTGTGTTACATCCTAGTGATACATTTTTGAGGCCTAAGGTATGGTGGCTGGTTTGTGCCACGAAATTCCGGCGCGAAAAGACGAAACAAGTGCTTCCCAAGCGGCGCATAATACGCCCGTTTCAGTATCATGAAGGAGTTACAGAACAAACAAGATTGTTTATAGAAGGATGAACAGGGAGACAAACAGGGGAAACAATATTGTTATTAATGACTGCAATGTTATTAAAACATCTAACACATCAAACTATTAGTATACCAAAAATCAGCTTCCAGGGCGAAGCAGCCCAAAAGTTGAGAAATGCCAAAGTCAAACAAGGGAGATAATTCATAAACTAAGTAAAACTAAGGTACCTTTCTCGGTCATAATATATTCCCTTGACAATATACACATCACCATAAAGTTTTGTTAAAATGTTTCCAATGGTTAAGGAGTTACAAAGTAAAATCGAAATTGATGCAAGGGCAGATAATTCAGGAAGTAAGCCAGAGTTGTGGTTCATGCTCATGATACATTACCCTATTATTATACACATTCCTACAAAGTTTCATTAAACTACTTCAAAGGGTTAAGAAGTTACAGAGTGAATGGGGGAATAGGGCTAGCCTAGAAAACTAATAAAAGGGAGGTTACTCCAAAATTAAGTAAGGGGGAACAACCATTCTTATATGTGACACACCGTCTTGTGATCATGCACCTTGCTATAAAGTTACAGCGAGAAATTCCAAATGGTTACTAAGTTTTTAAATGCACAAGGTTAGTATACAGAAAAACAGCCTAAAAATCTTATCAAAGGATGCAGCTCCAAAACGAAGAAAGGGAGAGCAACAATTTTTGCACGCAACACATTGTTGGACCCTCATACACATTGCTATGAAGTTTCATCAAGATATCCAACACGGTTATCTAGTTATGGCGCGCACAAGACTAGTAGTGTGAAAAATAATCTAAGGGGCATAACTTGGAAATTCAGAAAGGGAGAGCAACCATTACTGTACGCGACACTTTGCCCCATCCTAATATATTTGCCTACAAAATTTCATGAAGATATCTCAAACGGGTTACTGAGATATGGTGCGCACAGGAATATTGACGGACGGACAGATGGACGGACAGCGCCATGCCATAATACGTCCGTTTTTTCAAAACGGGCATATAAAAACGCCATGCAAAAAGAAACTATTTGAAAGTTTTATTTTGTCGTCTTTTCGCCTGGCGTCTTTTCGTCGACTTTTGGCATGGCGTTGTTTTGTCTTTTCATCTCTTCGTGTGGCTTCTTTTCGCCGCGAAAAGACAAAATAACGCCATGCGAAAAGACGAATAACGCCACGGGAAAAGACAAAAAACATGGATAACTTTCCACGCCACTGTTTAACAATCGATAATCGATATTCGCGAATCGAGCTGGTAATGAAATACACTACGAGATATGGGCAAGTCATCTTTTTCTTCTTATTTTATTTTTCCTTATATTCAAATCCATTTTTCCGTGTTCATTTCGAAAACCGCATTAATTTGCGAACAGCCTGTTATAATTTTTGAAAAGATTGCATAAGAAATACCGCGGTCATTTTTTAGTTTAAGTTGACTACCCTCAAAATGTATAGAATAAGAAGTAAATCATGACATTTTTACTGCGTTCATCAAAGTTTTTACCCGCATATGTCTCTTTTTTTCATAAAATGAAAATTTTCCGTGTTCATTCCGAAAACTACAATTATTCAGCATTTCACTGATATATTTTTTATTGAAATAGGAAGTAAAACAGTGCGGTCATTTTAACATTTTCGATCAGCACCCTTATTTTCTATGCTGGCGCAAATATCCAACAGAATTCACCCATTACTCCAGGTGGCGTAGAAAGTTGCGGACGACGAAATAACGGCACGCGAAAAGATGAAATAACGCCATGCGAAAAGACCAAATTATGCCATGCGAAAAGACAAAATAACGCCATGCGAAAAGAGGAAATAACGCCACGCGAAAAGACAAAATAACACCATGCCAAAAAAAAAAAAAAAGAAATAACTCCAGGCGAGAAGACGAAAAGACGATAAGACGAAAAGACGCCTTGCTAAAAGACGACAAAATCAAACTTTCAAAAGGCCTCATTTCGCGTGGCGTTTGTTCGTGTTTTCTCGCCGAAATTTCGTCTTTTCGCGTGGCGGGTTTCGTCTTTTTGTCTTTTCGCATGGCATTACTTCGTCTTTTCGCATGGCGGTTTTTCGTCTTTTCGTCTTATCACGTGGCGTCTTTTTCGTCACGAAAGGACGAAATGGCACAAACTAGCAACCGTACTAAGGTCATACTAATGTATGTGAATGAGTGATAACGTACATATCTTTTCAAAGTCATTCAAACTGTGTCAGTAAACTTGTATGATATTCTGCCGGGCCCACTGAACTGATGATTTGTTAAACGGGAGTAGCATTGTAACGAAACATATGTTTAAGCAATCCATATTGGCCATTATGCCTGGAGCTCGAAATATAGAAAGATCGTACGTGGAGCGTGGCTGATAAATACAGTGAAGTACAAATTTGTTCTTTGCATTAGCATTTTAAGTGATAGATTTTACCGATACATCCACTGTTTATTTACTTACATAGACTATATATTAAAGGTTCAAATCCGGTCTTCTGGATGCTTCGGTGCTTATCATAGTTTTTGCTTTTTGTCCGTTTTTCGGTTTTGTCCGCGTTTTTTAAGGTGATATGGTGTGTAACTTTTAACTTTTTATTTTTGAGAATTATTGTGGTTTTCAAAAAGTCAAGATCGCGATTTAAACCTCATTTTTGCAAATTATCACTATCGGAACAACATCCTGCACGTAAACAATCATATGGCTAGACTGGGGTATAGCTGTTTGGGAGGGTGTATGTTGCTTGGACATTGCTTCCGTCACATGTTTCCTGCTCATGATGTGTAATGGCTGTACATAGGCTGTGCTCGGTGTGGATGTTCGTTAGTCACCTGATTAGCACTCGATGTTCTTTCATAGCTTTTATTTATGTATGCATAGTTACAGCTGTTGCGTTGTGGGTGGGGTGGGGTGGGGTGGGTGAGGGAGGGGGCTGTCTCTACATTTTATATACGGCTTATGCTCGACAAGGTCGATTGTTGCTCGGGTGTCCATTTAAAGATTGTGTCACTTGCTGAACTACAAAAGGAATGATTATTAAGAAATATTTACATGACAGCTCTGAAATAGTCTAAATTGATTGTTTGCCATTGGTTTCTGGCATAACATTGCGGTAGAATACATTTAAAACAAGACATATAACAAAGCTGGAAGAATCGAGGGCCGCGATCGAAATCATGTAGTTGGGCCAAATAAAATCGATTGATGCAACAGTCACGTGCGCGAATGAGAAAACAACCTGGATATCTTCACGTGATTGCAAGACCGTGCACTGATATTCTTACTGGCTCACGATTACGTGTATGAAACATCTTTTTCATTCATAATTATCTTAAACTTAAACATTTTTATAAACTGTCACCCTGGATTTAGATAGCATAGCATAATATCAAACGAAATTTAGTGAAAATATTTTATTTGAAAAGCTAGTAAAATGAATGGTCGAAATTTTACATTTCGACTGCATTAGTTCACGGATTTCACTATATGTTGATGGGAAAAAAATATATATCTGATGAAGGAAAATAGAGTTCTGTATTTCCAAACTTTTGCCAAGTTCAAGTTAATACTGGACTTATCAAATAGATGTTATTTTTTCGACCACAAAAATATATATTCTATAATATGCATATTTTATGATTATTTCTACAATTTAGATATGGATATTGTTCTTGATACACCTCAAAAGTCATAGCACCCACATTATATAGCTATCGTCATTTTTACATGTAGAAATACCTTAAGAAACTCGTGAATAAGAAATGTTTTACCGGCCAAGAAGTGTTTCATTTTCTGTGAAGTTTTCAGCTGTTGTGTGTAGATATGTGATAAAAGCATAACTATACCCTACCTTCATAAGTGGTAAAGTAATAATGATGATAATGGCATTAATGATAATACATATAATAATCATAATAATAACATGAGCAGAGGCTTCAAGCAATAACAAAAATAAATTCACAAATAAAAGGCAAAAGCTTAAACGGCAGACCTTATCATTTTTAAATGGAGACGCTTAACCGTCCGCAAAATAAATAAAGATAAATAAATAAATAAAAAATAACGAAAAAATGAATAAACAAATAAAACAGAAATGAAAAATATCACAATGTCCGCAGAATTTTTAAGCAAAGGACGTATCTTGTCCGAAATGCGCACAAAACGACAGAATATCATCATCATTTGAGATAACGTGTTGCCGTTTGAAATATCTAGGGCCCCGGTAGGCAATGACCTCGTTATGACGTCGTATTGACGTCGACGTAGTGCTGTCGCATCAACGTCAGTACGACGTCATTTCAGAGAAACAGATAGAATAAAATTACAGACAATAAGCACCGTAACAAGCGGACCAAGACTATCAGAATTCTTCATGAGTGTCCATGTGGAAGTGGGAAACCTCACCCGACAGCTTGCCGAGGCCCTGGTTGTATTTACGAACATTTCTATATCCTTTTGACGACCGATGTTTCAAGAAAATCGTTGGAAAAGAGGATGGGGTAAAATAATTGACCCTTAATTTTGACTTGCTTTCTTGATGAGTGAAATCGAAAGTACATTCGATAGGAGATATATTTAGCTTCACAATAAATGACACTTATTTTCTTATGACGTCAGACGTCACGGCGCAGGGGTCATCCTACAAAACAGTAGCGCACGGACTTGATTTTTTTTTCTTTCTTTCTTTTTTTTTTTCGATTTTTCTACAGATCTTTCCCTCTTTTCTTCTCTTTTTTCTGTCTCTTCTTATTTTCCTTTTTATTGCGCGTTTATCCCATATTTTTCTTTTGGCCCTGCTTGTTTGGCAAGATTAGTAGGGCGGTTAGAAAAAGTCAACAGTCTAGGGACTTATGGTTTTCCATCACGCACATTTGTGATGGTCAGCCATAACACTTACATTTTTCAGTCCAACTCACTAAAATGGCAATTTAACCCACTGGTAGTGTTCAGTATGACCTGTCTGCACTTAAAATTGATATTTGGTCCGACCCTTAACTATTCTCAGTATTAACAGTCTGTATTTTGGTTATTTCTACAGAATTTTCAAAATTAGGCAAATATTGCTGTGCATTTGACTTGTTTTATTTCAAGTTTACTTTCTATTTTTCATAAAGTGTTTCGATCAAAATTGTCTAGAATGCTTGCTTTTTTTGTAACGGATGCTAACTGTATGAGTTACTCAAGGTTTTGCAAAAGTTACTCGACAGAAAAGTACTTGGTGGGGGGTGCCTTTGTTATGGTCAGCCATAACACCAGAAGAAACCAGCGTTATGATTTTCCATCACGTTTAAACCATCGGACATGTAGTGACATCTTGTGTAAAAAATTTCAGTAATTATGTTATGGTAAGTCATCATGTCAATTCATTTAAAGTGCATGGTTTTAACCATCACAAATATGCGTGATGGAAATCCATAAGTCCCCAGACTGGTCAAGGTAAAAGCCGAAGTTCAGAAGTGAATTTTTCAAGTTTTTTTTTGGCATTTGAAAGCGTCTAGTGTCCTCCCAGTATGCATTTTAGAATTGATACTAAAAGCGTGCAAGGCCATGATCCTAGAATATACAGAGAAATCAAAATTAATAAGATGCTTGAATATATGAGGTTGTGAGGGTCGTTCAAAAAGTCATTGTCAGCAATTTCGTAAAATACGCTACGGCCTTCGAAAGGATATGTAAACGCTTTTAAAAATGATACAAATGGGAGCGAAAGCACCATAAATCCCCGTTTCTTGTCAATTTAAGTTGAAATATGAGGAAATCTAAGCTTAAAAGCAGCTTTTCACTTTCATACCACATGTAAACGCTCTAAAAATGGTATAAATGGGAGCTCAAACGAAATAAATCACCGTTTCTTGTCAATCTAAGTTAAAATATGAGCAAATCCAGGCTTAAAAGCGACTTTTCCCTTTCATACCATATCCTTTCGACGAGCAGAGGTTTAAAAAAATCGTAGGAAAAGGGTGTGGGGTAAAATGTTTGACCCTAAATTTTGACTTGCTTACTTGATGAGTGAAATCGAAAGTACAATCGATAGGACACATATTTAGCTTCACAATAAATGACACTTATTTTTCTCATGACGTCAGAGGTTACGGCGCAGGGGTCACCCTACCAAGAAAGTTGCGCACGGTTGGTCAGAGGGTTATGTATCAGACTCAATGATTGGCCCGACATAAAGCTACTTAGTTTAGCTGGTTGGGGCGGAGTTTGCCTGGTCTGTTGCTTGTTATTCGGGGCCTAGCTGATAAACTCCGTTCATTAATTCTAATACTGGGTTTTTCGCTGCTCATACTTTATAATCTAATCAATCCAAGTAAGACTGTGCATAGTGATAAAACTCGACTTCCGCCGATTTCTCATCAATGTGTCCTATGACTCTGTCCTTCGTAGGATGCTGGGCTATCCTGCACAAAACTGCAAAAGACAGATTTTCAACCCGAGACTAAGTCCATCGGACAGGTTGGAAACGCCTTTTAATACCATATAAAGTGGTCGCTATAAATAGTTTCGTGTACGGGTGGGGTTGGTATTTAACACATGCTCTGCGCGTGCGAAATCAGTTAGCGTGACAACAAGCTTGTCATCCAGATATTTTGTTATCAATTTGAAATTGATTACACCGCATAAATTCACACTGGACAAGGTTTTCAGCGTTTCATCATAGTATCGCCACCGGCAAACAACGTCTTAACGACGTCATATCAGCGTCAGTGCGACGTAATGATGTTCACTGGCTTTATTTTAATGCAAATATTACAGCTTTCCGCAGTATGTAATAAAGTTCTTAAGTTCCAAAACATGTATTACCAATGTTGCGTTAAAACTGCAAAGTGAAATACAAGGACAAAAAAAGACAAAACCGTGCACCTCTCAAACTTATTACAGCTCCCCTTAACCAGTCTATTCCTCCTTCTTACCCCCACCCCTCTAAAAAAATAATCTCCCCCACACAACTTTAAACCCCTCCCCTCAATTAGGCTACCATCCATAAATCACAGGAATAAGAAAAAAAGTTCGGCTAATTTTTAAAGGCCCCATTGTTCTTTCAGTGGTATAAAAATGTATGAAAAAAGTTTGTGAGGAGGTATCGCTGCAAGCTTATCACTACAGGCTCGACATTGTAAATGACCGCTATTTTCCAGGTTTTAAAAATGTTTTAAAATGTTATGAGTTTCATATAAAACTGTTTTAAAAATTATTTGGGTCATTCCACTTATATTTAAAGTCATACATATTCAGATACATTCCACGTGGGTATCACGCTGGTCATTTGGGTAATAACTGTGGTACCCAGTCCGCCAACCTAGTCTCTACACACCCTACAGCTCCCCCCCCCCCGCCCCCACTTCTTTTCAACAAACTATTCCCTCGATTATTCTACCACTCCGACCTCTACCCTGCGACACGAACATATACATATGCAAGAAGATCTTTATAGAAGGAAGAAAAAAAAATAAATATTTGCAGGGATGTTTATAGGCCTGACGTTCGCTTCTGAGTCGGATGATACAACTGTTCCGTTGTTTATATGTAGATCTATACTACTTTTGATAGTTTCCTGAGAAAATATGACACAAACAAATACAAGTATTCAAAATAAGGTAAAGAAACTGGATCTGATTTTTAATCCTAAAATCCTAAAACTGAAAAATGTATCTCACATAGTTACTTGGTATTTTTCCACTAAAGACAATGTCCTTTACTGGCTCCCGTCGAGCGATTCAAGATAAACAGAAGCGGGATAGTGAACGGGACACCACTCTTGTACATTGTATTTTTATCCCCTCACACCACGAAGTGGTGAGGGGATATAGGTTTTGTCCCGTACGTAAGTACGTACGTACGTACGTACGTACGTACGTACGTACATACGTACGTACGTACGTACGTACGTATGTTCACCTTTTGTCATCGCTCTAGCACCTTCATTTCTCAGCGAATTTTAAAATAACTTCACACAAGTGTAGGGCATGACAATATCTCGAGCAAGTTCGACTTTCAGGGTGCTGCGCCCAAGGTCAAGGTCACTGTGGCTATTTTTAGAAAAACTTTGTCAGCGCTCTAGCGCCTTCATTTCTCAATGGATTTTGAAATAACTTCACACAAGTGTAGGGCATGACAACATCTCGAGCAAGTTTGACTTTCAGGGTGCTGCGCCCAAGGTCAAGGTCACAGTGGCTATTTTTAGAAAAACTTTGTCAGCGCTCTAGCGCTTTCATTTCTCAATGGATTTTGAAATAACTTCACACAAGTGTAGGGCATGACAACATCTCGAGCAAGTTCGACTTTCAGGGTGCTACGCCCAAGGTCAAGGTCACTGTGGCTATTTTTAGAAAAACTTTGTCAGCGCTCTTGCGCCTACATTTCTCAATGGATTTTGAAATAACTTCACACAAGTGTAGGGCATGACAATATCTCGAGCTAGTTCGACTTTCAGGGTGCTGCGCCCAAGGTCAAGGTCACTGTGGCTATTTTTAGAAAAACTTTGTAAGCACTCTAGTGCCAATATTTCGCAACGGATTTTGAAATAACTTCAAGCAAATGTAGGGCATGACAATATCTCGAGCAATTTCGACTTTCAGGGTGCTGTGCCCAAGGTCAAGGTCACTGTGGCTATTTTTAGAAAAACTTTGTCATCGCTCTAGCGCCTACATTTCTGAACGGATTTTGAAATAACTTCACACAAATGTAGGGCATGACAATATCTCAAGCAAGTTCGACTTTCAGGGTGCTGCGCCCAAGGTCAAGGTCACTGTAGCTATTTTTAGAAAAACTTTGTCAGCGCTCTAGCGCCTACATTTCTCAATGGATTTTGAAATAACTTCACACAAGTGTAGGGCATGACAATTTCTTGAGCAAGTTTGACTTTCAGGGTGCTGCGCCCAAGGTCAAGGTCACTGTGGCTATTTTTAGAAAAACTTTGTCAGCCCTCTAGCGCCTACATTTCTCAATGGATTTTGAAATTACTTCACACAAGTGTAGGGCATGACAATATCTTGAGCAAGTTTGACCTTCAGGGTGCTGCGCCCAAGGTCAAGGTCACTGTGGCTATTTTAAGAAAAACTTTGTCAGGGCTCTAGTGCTTATATTTCTCTACGGATTTTGAAATAACTTCACACAAATGTAGGGCATGACAATATCTCGAGCAAGTTCGACTTTCAAGGTGCTGTGCCCAACGTCAAGGTCACTGTGGCTATTTTTAGAAAAACTTTGTCATCGCTCTAGGGCCTACATTTCTCAGCGGATTTTGACATAACTTCACACAAATGTAGGGTATGACAATATCTCGAGCAAGTAGTCTTGTGTGAGGGGATTTGTATCGCCTGCGATGCCTTGTTACCAATTAATTCAAGTTTATTAAATCGAAAGTAGAATGACCCAAATAATTTTTAAAACAGTTTTATATGAAACTCATAACATTTTAAAACATTTTAAAACCTGGAAAATAACGGTCATTTACAATGTCGAGCCTGTAGTGATAAGCTTGCAGCGATACCTCCTCACAAACTTTTTTCATACATTTTTATACCATTGAAAGAACAATGGGGCCTTTAAAAATTAGCCGAACTTTTTTTCTTATTCCTGTGATTTATGGATGGTAGCCTAATTGAGGGGAGGGGTTTAAAGTTGTGTGGGGGAGATTATTTTTTTAGAGGGGGGGGGGGGGTAACAAGGAGGAATAGACTGATTAAGGGGAGCTGTAATAAGTTTGAGAGGTGCACGGTTTTTGCTGATATGACGTCGTTAAGACGTTGTTTGCCGGTGGCGATACTATGATGAAACGCTGAAAACCTTGTCCAGTGTGAATTTATGCGGTGTAATCAATTTCAAATTGAGAACAAATTATCTGGATGACAAGCTTGTTGTCACGCTAACTGATTTCGCACGCGCAGAGCATGTGTTAAATACCAATCCCACCCGTACACGAAACTATTTATACCGACCACTTTATATGGTATCAAAAGGCGTTTCCAACCTGTCCGATGGACTTAGTCTCGGGTTGAAAATCTGTCTTTTGCAGTTTTGTGCCGGTTAGCCCAGCATCCTACGATGGACAGAGTCATAGGACACATTAATGAGAAATCGGCGGAAGTCGAGTTTTATCACTATGCACAGTCTTACTTGGATTGATTAGATTATAAAAGTATGAGCAGCGAAAAACCCAGTTTCAGAATTAATGAACGGAGTTTAGATCCAATTTCGGTATTATACTTGGGATATTTAAATGAAATATACTCAGATGATTGGACAGCTTTTCATCGGAATTAAAAGATATATTTGAACTGGAATCAGCACTGCCTTCGACTGAGCCTGGGCCGGGGTTAACTTCTATGTCTCCACTTTGCAGAGTGAGAAATATAAGCCAAGCTGATAGAACAACTAATGTAAGCAAACGTATACACTTTAGGGTAAATGGCCGGTTCTTGCACGGAAAACATTTAATTTTACTATAGGGTAGCTTAATACTTCTGTATATTTCGTTACTGCGCTGCAAGGTAAGTATAAGGCTAAGGAATGCACCGCTATCGTTAGTATGTAACAAAGTGAACAGTACAATAACGAGCAATAAATGAAATAAAATACTACAAAGTAAGAATTGTAAGAAAATCAAGACAAGTGTTGATGGCCACGGTCTGGAATATCATAACCGGTAGTAGTATATCTTCGAGTTAAAGTAAGCCGTGAGAGTGAGTTATGAGAAAATCGGTCAAGTGGGAAAGAATAAGACAGTTTAAGAAAAACAAAAAGTTGAGAGATACAAATAAGCATAATTAGAAAACAGGAGAAAAATGGAACATGGTGATTCTAAGCTTCCAGGACTGCAGACATAATTACTGTCATGTAAAATATTCTGACATACATGTACATTGGAAAAAGTACAACTGATTAATTTCTCATCATCATACTATATGAGGTACAAACTAAGATTTGCAAACAAATTGGAAATGGTAACAAAGCTCTAACATCACTGCCCACAAACACAAAAACAATAGTAGCAATAATAGCAACAATAATTATCATCATCATTGCCATAATTGGTACCACTGCCGGCCACAACAACTGCCAATATCGAGACAATTACCACTTCCACCATTTCCATCATCAGTCACCTATATTACATGTTTTACATGTCTATTACTTCTTTCCTACTTCATTAAACAATGGAATCGTAGCAGGTGCTACGAATGACTCAGTCTGCGAGAAAAAAAGTCGCCCAACAGCGCATGTGAATGCGGGTGAAACCGATCAGCCTGCGCTACCGCACAAACTGGTCGAAGTCATCGCATTCAGTCGCATTAAACTATCAATCCTGAAGAGAGAAAAAAATAAAGAAACGCTGGCAGTTGGTCTGTTCCATAATTGTTTCACATCACAACGGTGGCAATCGGCAGAGCTCCGCCGACTGTTTTAACAAGCAGAATGCAGAGTTGCACGGCTCATAAGAAGAAGCACCAAACGGCACGCTAATACAGATGTCACTGGCCAGCCTGCGCATCTGCGCTGACTGATCAGATCCTTCTCATCTCGCGCAACAGGATAACCGATACAAGGAAAGTTTACAACGGCCAGCGTCCCAGAAACTCCCGCAAAACGTGTCATTGTAAGAAACTCGAGCCCTGACTTTCCTCGACGCAACTATACGAGACAGATACGAAGAACCCACGTCCGAGAAGCACGGCCCTGCATCATTTGCCATCTCAAGTGACAGAGATCAGCCTCTACTCCTGTGCAGGCCGATCAGTGTCATCGCATGCTGTCAGATAGATTCCACAGAAGCACAAATGGGAGTCAGAGCAAACTGCACAGATTGCTCTGAGTCCAAGCTAGAATCAAGACCTCCAGGGCAATGCTTATCGTTAAAAGTCATTCAAATGAGAATCACAAGGCTCACATGCTACTCTTAATACAATAATACAACATTTCAAACAGGCTTAATCTATTACAACACTTACAAACCCCATATAATTAAGAAACACTGTTTATAACCACACGATATGTGTAAGGTGTGTGTGTGCATGTGCGTGTGTGTGTGCGCACGCACGCACGCGCGCAGACCAACCCACGCACACATGCACGCTGTATCCAATTTAACCTTGTCGACGCAAAAAGTACTCGTCAGACCTTGCCCGTCATAAGAACAAAGAAAAGACACTGGACTGCCAAGGGGGTCAAATGCACAACAAGATGCGTGAACTCGAATGACAAAGACCAACCCATGCTCCGATATAGTCACCACGGTCTATCAGGAAGTTACATTAGGATCACTAGAAATTACTGTATTCAAAACTTAACAGGTCGAGCCAAGACACAAGAGGCACGCGCGAATCTGGTTGCTATAGACATACCTGCGGTCCAGGTCAGAGTCCTCACATTCTGTCAGATGAATTCTGCAATGTCTCTAAATCAGTAATACAAACAGGAAGGACCCGGACCAGGCTGCAGTGACGCTCAGGCCTGTCTTACATCATTCAAAGCGACGCACCTCGTTCTGAATTCTGAGACATAACATACTCAACAAGTTACAATACAAGTGCTTGTGAGGTGATACATTATCTGTTCATTATAATTATATGTTTTGCATCGTTGGCTATACCCACATGAATGTATCCTTGTACTTGTGGAATATTGTAAAACCCTCAGAGCACACGCACACAAGTACACACCTGTGCACGCACGCACGTAATTAAGTAAGTACGCATGTACGTACCCACGTATGTATGTATGTATGTATGTATGTATGTATGTATGTATGTATGTATGTATGTATGGGTTTCAAGCTTGGCTAATTTCCATGTCACCCTATGTATGTATGTATGTATGTATGTATGTATGTATGTATGTATTTTAGACTTTGTTATTTCCGTGTATGTATTTCAACTTTGCTATTTCCGTGCGAACTTTTTTTTTTGTTTTTGTTTTTGTTTTTGCTTTGACAGTACCCTTCAAACAAATGAGAAAATGAACAAACAGAACTTTCGAAGATCAGATTATTTGTAACTGTAAGACTTGACTATACTATAAGACGTCTCATCGCTACATCTACAAAATAAGTGCATATGATTAGCACAGACATTGTGGCCTGCATCATTGTAATTACTTTTCTACACGTAACACATGAATCCCACCCAGTAGTAAAACCATCGGAAAAACTATAACAAAGCTTTTATATACACTATTCGACAAAAAGAAACGACCTCTTTTTACTCTATTTACAGTCATACTAAGTTCGGACTGATTCTTCAGCCCCAGAAAAGGCAGATTTTTAATAGTAAGCCAAATGTAAGCTGCTGCCACTCCTCACCAGAGCCTCCTCATCGAGGGGCTGTAGTGAGGGGAAGCAGCAGAAACCATCACGAAAACCGACCCCATCAAACTGAGACAATCGCCATTGCAAAATAATGGGATCTACCGATCACCGCTGGTACTAGCACTTCCACCAGTAAGGAAATAGTCCGGTGGTTTATGAGTGAAATTTTGGATTTGTGGGCACTTTCGCGGCATGACGGGCAACGGGGCTCATTGAAGTCAGTAAACATACCTAAAACCATTTTGCCCGGTTGCCAGCTCAACAGACATCATATAAGGTCAAAATGAGGTCAAAGGTCATTTAGTGCATTTTTATATACCAGTTTGTGAGTGAATTATTCAACTTATAGGCATTTTTGCGGAATAAGAGGCAACTATGTCAAATGAAGTAAGTAAACATACCATAAAAGCTTTTGCCATTTTGCCGACGTCGTATTTAATCATAACTAGGTCAAAGGTCAGTAAGTACACTTCTGTATAGTGGTTTATTATACCATTAATTCTAAAACAGTCTTTTAAGTTACCAATAGCCCATAACCCTGTCACCACCCATTTGAAGGAGAGACTTTCTGCACTGTTTGTTTTTTCAAAAGTATATTAAAACATTACATGATACAATTCTCTGCTGTCTGAATGTCGGTGCGTTTGACAATCATCGCCAATTTAAATACGTTACCATATAAGTCTGCTGAATTCGTCTGTTCCTATACTTCTCAATCAAATAAATATCAAAACGGATTTAAATCTTGCTGTTTAAAAAATTGCGTTGCTTTTCTGTACAGTTATAACAGTTCTCTTGTAGAGCATAACTGTAACCTACGTTACCGATTTTTCCCAGCATAATGGACAAACTATTATATTTTGGATAAAGTTACCATTTTACAGAAACCAGCAAATATTTACCGTCCTTTTACATTAATGCAAATAACGACAAAAATTATGGGTGTATCAAACCATGCAGAAACTTGCAGCGTTACATACGTTACCGGGCGTATGTTATCAGAAATCATAAACCAGAAACATGGAGAAAAAGCAATTGTTTTGTCCCAGGCATCTATATGAAATTGCATAGCAGACCATTGTTCAAGCTCTATTTACCGAAAATCTTCATTCAGAATATTGCATCACCTCATCTGTTAAGGATAACGGTAGGTCATTGTAGTACCGGAACGGTAGGTCATTGTAGTACCGGCTCATAAGATGCTGTCTATAATATCAATGTGAAGTATTTTAGTCAAGCAGCTGGCACTACAAAATTGAAAGTAACAATTTATTGACAGAATTTGAACTTGTACTACAGTGTTGATAGAGCAAATTCAGCTGAAGCACCGATATTATTGTCTTTGTATTAGTGGTTTTCATGTAGTCGAATAAGATAAAGATGCAGACAGAATAAAATAAGGAATCACCGAACGGCGAGCAATGACTCTCAAAAGGCTCTGTAGTCACCGGAATTTCTAAAACCATGCCAATGCATCCTCTTTTCATGCCCTGTGGAGGTACAACAGTCTTTTGTAGATGTCTGGAACTAGGCTGATCTGGATTCTGCCCGTGTCGACAAAAAGAATGAACTGCCTTAAGTTTACAATATCTCCAGAGGCATTTCGTACATTGAGCAGGTGCCATAATCGATGCTCAGGTTTTGCAGTGGCATAGATAGGTACCATGATGTCTGTTGATGTCTTTCAATAGCTTGACCCGACACTACAGTGTTTACAGGCGTCTTCTAGTGGATTAAGACGCTACCCTTTTATCTATAGACCTCTTTGTAAAGCCTTACCTGCAGTGTTAAGTACGTTACGCAGTATGCATGAGCCAACACGGATATTAGCATTATTGAGTATGAGTTTGTGTCTGCCACTACAGTGGTATTTTAGCATACTGATATTGAGGACATTTGGTAGCCAGAACTGGTATAATACTCACACAACATGGCTTGTAGAAGAATGAAATGGTAAAACATAGATGTCTTGTAATTTTTTTTAGCCGGCACAGTAGTGGGAAGCCTTTGCTGTTTTCTCAAAATGCTTTCACTATCCCAACCTATTCAGATGAGCTGAGATACCAGAACAGGTTTAACAGTAGGTGATTTGATGCCTGAAACTTGCATTAGAGCAAATGTCTTGTAGTTGTAAGAGCTTGAACAACGGTTTCAGGAATGTTTCATAGTAGATTGTATTGATGATTAAGTCCCCTTGGTGATTTGTAGTGTAGCTATATTTTCACCCCTTCCCTTCCATACATACATAAAGTCTATATGAATTAACACCTTGAATTATAATTGGCTTTATTCACTTATAATGTCATAACTGTTAAACGACAAATGTAGTATTAAGATTCCTGGGGAAATAGGGTATAAACTTTGGAATTGGGGATAGCTTGGACAATTGTTACAATTTTCACCCCGCTCCCTCCCCCACCTCCTTGATTCATCTTGTTTCCTTTGTATTTATATAGTAAGCAGGATGGTTTGTTTTCTTCAATATTTTACTTGTACCGTATGCCTATTCATATGTAGACAAAGTTTCAAGTTACTTTTAAGACCGTTCTAAACAATCAACAGTTTTCAGGTACGAAATTAAAACACTTCCTATAACGTAAACTACAAAGGCTTATGCCTTTTAGTCAATTAAGTTCATTATGAATCTCTAGGAGAGGCGATTCATATGAGGACCAACATAATATCGTATGGCCAATAGCAATATTTAGATTCGATTTATCATATATGCTTCCCATAAACTTCCTATGAACCTATAAACTTGTCTGTGTTAACATAAATTACACGCGATGCTGTAAGACTGATACAAATCGTATATGTTACAGTTTTGAACAACTTTGCATGTATAACATAAACTCCCATTAGAATCAAAAGCACGAGTCGATGAGTTTCAAAATTTCTGTCGACAATTTTGATATTCTTGACTGAACATATAAAATACTCCTGTATATCTGAAAACTTATTCTAGACATGTTGATGTGTATTTTATGTCTAAAATAGTTTGAAAATGGATCATTTCCCACTTTGTAAACTTTATTAACTAGAAAACATCTATAAACACAAAACATGAATAATACCACATATTTTTATATCATTGAAGCTCTTAATATACATTTATATGACTAATTTACCATTTTGGTAACGTAAAGTACATGAGATTGATTTATCTGCATTGTATTTTATATACTTCACAGCTCAGTCTTAAAATTCTTGCATGTTTATGTGAAAACACCAAAAAAAATTTATGGCTATTAAGTTGCATTAGATTATAGATTGCAACTGTAAACAATTTATGTATCGTAAACAACACATGCTAATGAAACCAGCATTTTTTATGTAAATGTTGAGCTAGAAATATATGAGAGCTTGCTTATAAAGATGAAATTTACCAAGTCTAAAAGCGTTGTTCATGTATTTATGCAGTGTAGTCTTTGATTTATAAAATATTCAAGTTATTTCTATGAATGCATGTATTTTACGACAATAAGTATACAGACGGACACAAACACAGTTTTAATTGAACAGAAATTGTTCAAGTATGCTTTACAATTGTTGCACGAGGTGTTTGATGTGTTCAGCATTTAACTGCGGTGATATTTTTATCCCAAATGTACAATAACCATTTTCTAAACAGTTTTTCGTGATTTTGCACTTAATGACCTTTGACCTCGTTTATACGGTACACAATGGGCAATCAGGTTTGGCAACCGGCAAAAATTAAACGAGGACATATCGGCAAGTATTTTTAGCATGGTTGCCAATCATGCCGCGAAAGTGCCCACAAACTCATTTTCTAGAGCTCTTTTCTCTAATCCGCCACCTGACTAAAAGCAAGACCAGGAGGGGGCAAGGCTGTACTTTTTGCCAACTCCGTTCTTGACTCCCTTGAATCTCCAAATTCTGAAAGATCGATATCACCCTTTACGAGATGGCGACGGTCAAGATTGTCTCACACAAAAATCTTGCCATCGGAGGCGTAGGCTGATTTTAATTTCTTCGTGCGCACCAAGCATCTTGCGTCATATAACAGTTTTGAACGATTTTTCGTTAGATCTTCATTTATTAAGATATTGTTCATAGCGTCTTTTTCTCGCAAGTTTTTCCTTTTGGTGTAAAGTCTATGTCTTGCATTGTACGTCGCTAACTTAACTATCATGTCTCTAGGACGTCGCCTTCCACTGCCAGATCTATTGTCATCTATTCTACCGACTCGATGAGGCTGTCAGAGAGTGGTTTTTCCCCCTTTCCCCCCGGAAAAATGGCTATAGGAAGGACGGCTATATAGTGGATTGTCCGGACCTCATAGAGCCACTTTTCCCCCATAGTCCCTTTTCCCCCACGGGGAAATTGACTATTAGTGAATTTTGTATGACGATTGGTATTTTGCGGAACGGAACGAAACGGACCGTAATAGAACAGAGACATTTCACGGAATTAATCGCATTAGACATGCATCGGTTTTTCGACGAAGGTAATAAACGGGATTAATTCCAAAAAATCAATATGCAAATTTAGCAACCGTATTTTTATAATAATCAATAATTGCTAATTAAGAACTGAACAAGGTGCAATTTCTTCCCATCGCAGATGTTTATATAGGTACACATACGCATGCAAGCTTACAGGAAGATGTACGAACGGGTGTTTTGTCCAGTTATGTTTGATTTAGCAGGCAGTTTATTACATTGAAAATAATAATCGGAGGTGTGTCACGATGGGACTCGATCCCACGACTCCTGCATGAAAGGCGAACACTAGTCCAGGCACTCCGATTTTGGTTGGTTGATTTGATGCACATATGAACGCTTGTACAAACAAAAAATTATACAAATTTATGCTCACAACCACGTACACTCATAGCCGTTTTTGGCTAACATGGAAAAGCGAAATGTATGCCTGTTTTCCCCGAAACAAAAATCAGACTGATGGACACATACATGCATGCGGTTCTAGCATCTGTTATCCATCGATGTTTTACGGACAGATACTCGTATTTTGTTTCACCTCACTATTATGATTGGAGAAGGAGCAAATTCCACTATGTAGCGTGTTTTTCTGCAATCATATTACCAGGGGGAAAATCCACTATAGAGGGGGAAAAACGGCTATGCAAAAACTCCTATAGTAGATTTTCCCCGGGGAAAATTGGCTATATAGTCATATTTCCGGGGGGAAATTCTACTATATAGCCATTTTTCCGGTGGGAAATTCT
This sequence comes from Ctena decussata, assembly GCA_963989385.1. Lineage (NCBI taxonomy): Eukaryota > Metazoa > Mollusca > Bivalvia > Lucinida > Lucinidae > Ctena > Ctena decussata. The sequence continues at coordinate 39,301,183 of OZ022506.1, read as the reverse complement.
ACTATGGAAAAATCATAGTCATTTTTCCGGGGAGAAAAACTACTAGGGGGGAAAAGCTACTCTCTGACAGAGACCTGTCAATGTCCGAGGGAGTCAGGGAAACGTCAAGCTCTCGGGCAATCGCAAGTACAGCACTATCGGTGTCTTCACTGGGCACCTAGGTATGCCAGAAATTCTGGCAGTGTTGCGCCGGCTGTGCTGCTCTAGTGCGTCACTGTCCGATTCTAGCTGCATGACACGCCTCTCCAGGTCGCGGTTGTTTTTCACCAGCTTCTGATTTTCTCGTTTGAGCCCCTGAACCTCAACACTGAGTGTGTCAGTGGCTTCTTTCTCAGCTTCAGCGACTATCTGCTTCATACTGGGCATAATACCATCCAGAAGCGCCTTCATCTCTGGAAGCATAACAGATCTGAGCTCTGTTGCAATCTTGATAATGTCTGAAGGATTCATCGGCTGTTATTAAACATGGATAGCTTCATCCCCGTCGGCTTGAGTTCCATTTACACGGATATCAGTTTTATCAGCAATATCAGGTACCTCAACGACAGACTCTAGATCGGAAATACTGCTGTCGGCTGAATCCTTTCGATTCGGCTTCTTGTGTACAAGGACCTCTGAGTACAAGAGTGATGTGGCTCCCCGTTTGTCGTAACTTTACAGCTCGGGTAACTTTACAGCTCGGGGTACCTACTGGCTCACTCTCATCACCGACCTCTTTCAGTTTTGTCTGATCCATTTCTTCGCCTTCACTCTTCTTTTCCTGTGCAGTATACTTTCAAAATTGACCAGCGTGACCTGTGTGGCTTAAGACTTCAGAATTTACCGTTATAATAACTTTGTTGAACAATAGAAAATGTGTGAGCCTAAAATGGCGCTTTACACTATAACATAGATACGCTTATAGAAAACGTTTACTTCTCTCAGATACATCAGATAGCAGTCAAATTTAGTAATCCACAGTTAGCACATTTTCACATAACCGAATTAACATCTATCACCAAGCCATATCCCCCAAAAAAATTTAGATGTCACATATTAATTGAAATTATCTCACACAACAAAAGCTCGTCTTACGCCATTCTAACCGGAAGTCAGTTAATCGAATTAATATGAAACCCATCTCCCGCACGCGTGCCCGAAACCCACCACTGGAGATTATAGTGTCGGCTTTTGAGATGTAAACAAAAGTTGTATTCTAGATTTTGTGGTTATTGTAATAGTATCGACTTATTATGTTAATAAGTGATAACACAATAAAGAACGACTGAGTGTTCTAACTAATTTTAATGACTGTCTCAATTCACAATACACAGTATAGCATTGGTGAAGTATCTTAGAGAAGTGCCTAATAGAGAGGCAGCAAAGGTATTTATACCACCTAGCGGTGCGGTCCAGTCAGGCGTAACATGCAGTATGATTTGCTCATAATATAACATCTCCCTTCTTAAGAAAAAGATCAATCATTCCAGAACACAATACAATATACTATCCGATAATAAAGTTCATTTAATGCACAGGTGAGGTATATGACCTCGGAGAGTTCATTCGGAGAGTTCATTCGCAGATACTTCGAGCAGTTTATTATCAGAGACACGTGTCCGTAATGTCAGCACTTAGCGTCTGCACTTGTAATTACTATCATTGATATTCTGTGAATGACGGTTTTCCCACAAATTTATCGGACAGTTTGTTTATGCTACAGATAGAGTGTTTGAAACTTGAAGCTAGCACATGTTTAAACCTAGGCAGTAATTCCATTGAAGTGTCAATATTAATAAACTACAGACTGTGTTTCCACTTATCTTAACGTCTTTTTCACATAGATTCAATAATCCTTGGCTTTACAGTTCGGCCATATCTCGTGATGTATGGCACCGTGTCTTTTCTCCCTGGTGGCATTTTTGAGTTATTGTCCGATTCATGTGAAACACTTTCATCACTGCACTGAGGTTCCTGAAGGGGCTCCTGAAGGTGTATTTCAACTTCTGTTTCCAAAGATATTTGATTTGATGGTGTTACATCATAATTTTGAATACTGACAGGTTCCTTTGTTTTGAGGAGGTGTCGCCTATTACGGCGATAAATAGCACCATCAGAGGTCTTAACGGAATATGATCTCTCATTGTGTTTTTGGATAACGACAGCTGGTTTCCAAGTTTTGTCCAGATTTTGAATCCTTGCCGATTCCCCTATTTCGAGCGGCTTTAATGGCTGTGCATGTCGGTCAAAATATTTCTTTTGATCTTTCTTTGATGTCTGGATTTTTTCTTTTACTTCCTCGCGGTTTGGCGTTTGTGGTAACAGCTGATCGCGAATGACAGGTAGGTTAGAGCGTAAACGCCTTGAAAATATCAGCTGACTAGGGGAGTAGCCAAGCTTGTTTTTGGAAGTACGGAATTTAGTCCGGTGGTTTATGAGTGAAATTTTGGATTTGTGGGCACTTTCGCGGCATGACGGGCAACGGGGCTCATTGAAGTCAGTAAACATACCTAAAACCATTTTGCCCGGTTGCCAGCTCAACAGACATCATATAAGGTCAAAATGAGGTCAAAGGTCATTTAGTGCATTTTTATATACCAGTTTGTGAGTGAATTATTCAACTTATAGGCATTTTTGCGGAATAAGAGGCAACTATGTCAAATGAAGTAAGTAAACATACCATAAAAGCTTTTGCCATTTTGCCGACGTCGTATTTAATCATAACTAGGTCAAAGGTCAGTAAGTACACTTCTGTATAGTGGTTTATTATACCATTAATTCTAAAACAGTCTTTTAAGTTACCAATAGCCCATAACCCTGTCACCACCCATTTGAAGGAGAGACTTTCTGCACTGTTTGTTTTTTCAAAAGTATATTAAAACATTACATGATACAATTCTCTGCTGTCTGAATGTCGGTGCGTTTGACAATCATCGCCAATTTAAATACGTTACCATATAAGTCTGCTGAATTCGTCTGTTCCTATACTTCTCAATCAAATAAATATCAAAACGGATTTAAATCTTGCTGTTTAAAAAATTGCGTTGCTTTTCTGTACAGTTATAACAGTTCTCTTGTAGAGCATAACTGTAACCTACGTTACCGATTTTTCCCAGCATAATGGACAAACTATTATATTTTGGATAAAGTTACCATTTTACAGAAACCAGCAAATATTTACCGTCCTTTTACATTAATGCAAATAACGACAAAAATTATGGGTGTATCAAACCATGCAGAAACTTGCAGCGTTACATACGTTACCGGGCGTATGTTATCAGAAATCATAAACCAGAAACATGGAGAAAAAGCAATTGTTTTGTCCCAGGCATCTATATGAAATTGCATAGCAGACCATTGTTCAAGCTCTATTTACCGAAAATCTTCATTCAGAATATTGCATCACCTCATCTGTTAAGGATAACGGTAGGTCATTGTAGTACCGGAACGGTAGGTCATTGTAGTACCGGCTCATAAGATGCTGTCTATAATATCAATGTGAAGTATTTTAGTCAAGCAGCTGGCACTACAAAATTGAAAGTAACAATTTATTGACAGAATTTGAACTTGTACTACAGTGTTGATAGAGCAAATTCAGCTGAAGCACCGATATTATTGTCTTTGTATTAGTGGTTTTCATGTAGTCGAATAAGATAAAGATGCAGACAGAATAAAATAAGGAATCACCGAACGGCGAGCAATGACTCTCAAAAGGCTCTGTAGTCACCGGAATTTCTAAAACCATGCCAATGCATCCTCTTTTCATGCCCTGTGGAGGTACAACAGTCTTTTGTAGATGTCTGGAACTAGGCTGATCTGGATTCTGCCCGTGTCGACAAAAAGAATGAACTGCCTTAAGTTTACAATATCTCCAGAGGCATTTCGTACATTGAGCAGGTGCCATAATCGATGCTCAGGTTTTGCAGTGGCATAGATAGGTACCATGATGTCTGTTGATGTCTTTCAATAGCTTGACCCGACACTACAGTGTTTACAGGCGTCTTCTAGTGGATTAAGACGCTACCCTTTTATCTATAGACCTCTTTGTAAAGCCTTACCTGCAGTGTTAAGTACGTTACGCAGTATGCATGAGCCAACACGGATATTAGCATTATTGAGTATGAGTTTGTGTCTGCCACTACAGTGGTATTTTAGCATACTGATATTGAGGACATTTGGTAGCCAGAACTGGTATAATACTCACACAACATGACTTGTAGAAGAATGAAATGGTAAAACATAGATGTCTTGTAATTTTTTTTAGCCGGCACAGTAGTGGGAAGCCTTTGCTGTTTTCTCAAAATGCTTTCACTATCCCAACCTATTCAGATGAGCTGAGATACCAGAACAGGTTTAACAGTAGGTGATTTGATGCCTGAAACTTGCATTAGAGCAAATGTCTTGTAGTTGTAAGAGCTTGAACAACGGTTTCAGGAATGTTTCATAGTAGATTGTATTGATGATTAAGTCCCCTTGGTGATTTGTAGTGTAGCTATATTTTCACCCCTTCCCTTCCATACATACATAAAGTCTATATGAATTAACACCTTGAATTATAATTGGCTTTATTCACTTATAATGTCATAACTGTTAAACGACAAATGTAGTATTAAGATTCCTGGGGAAATAGGGTATAAACTTTGGAATTGGGGATAGCTTGGACAATTGTTACAATTTTCACCCCGCTCCCTCCCCCACCTCCTTGATTCATCTTGTTTCCTTTGTATTTATATAGTAAGCAGGATGGTTTGTTTTCTTCAATATTTTACTTGTACCGTATGCCTATTCATATGTAGACAAAGTTTCAAGTTACTTTTAAGACCGTTCTAAACAATCAACAGTTTTCAGGTACGAAATTAAAACACTTCCTATAACGTAAACTACAAAGGCTTATGCCTTTTAGTCAATTAAGTTCATTATGAATCTCTAGGAGAGGCGATTCATATGAGGACCAACATAATATCGTATGGCCAATAGCAATATTTAGATTCGATTTATCATATATGCTTCCCATAAACTTCCTATGAACCTATAAACTTGTCTGTGTTAACATAAATTACACGCGATGCTGTAAGACTGATACAAATCGTATATGTTACAGTTTTGAACAACTTTGCATGTATAACATAAACTCCCATTAGAATCAAAAGCACGAGTCGATGAGTTTCAAAATTTCTGTCGACAATTTTGATATTCTTGACTGAACATATAAAATACTCCTGTATATCTGAAAACTTATTCTAGACATGTTGATGTGTATTTTATGTCTAAAATAGTTTGAAAATGGATCATTTCCCACTTTGTAAACTTTATTAACTAGAAAACATCTATAAACACAAAACATGAATAATACCACATATTTTTATATCATTGAAGCTCTTAATATACATTTATATGACTAATTTACCATTTTGGTAACGTAAAGTACATGAGATTGATTTATCTGCATTGTATTTTATATACTTCACAGCTCAGTCTTAAAATTCTTGCATGTTTATGTGAAAACACCAAAAAAAATTTATGGCTATTAAGTTGCATTAGATTATAGATTGCAACTGTAAACAATTTATGTATCGTAAACAACACATGCTAATGAAACCAGCATTTTTTATGTAAATGTTGAGCTAGAAATATATGAGAGCTTGCTTATAAAGATGAAATTTACCAAGTCTAAAAGCGTTGTTCATGTATTTATGCAGTGTAGTCTTTGATTTATAAAATATTCAAGTTATTTCTATGAATGCATGTATTTTACGACAATAAGTATACAGACGGACACAAACACAGTTTTAATTGAACAGAAATTGTTCAAGTATGCTTTACAATTGTTGCACGAGGTGTTTGATGTGTTCAGCATTTAACTGCGGTGATATTTTTATCCCAAATGTACAATAACCATTTTCTAAACAGTTTTTCGTGATTTTGCACTTAATGACCTTTGACCTCGTTTATACGGTACACAATGGGCAATCAGGTTTGGCAACCGGCAAAAATTAAACGAGGACATATCGGCAAGTATTTTTAGCATGGTTGCCAATCATGCCGCGAAAGTGCCCACAAACTCATTTTCTAGAGCTCTTTTCTCTAATCCGCCACCTGACTAATTCGAGTAGACCTAGATAAGGGTCCTTTCCGTCTGCCTTAGCCTTTGTAAATATTTTCTTGCAGATTCCAACAGATTTTTCAACCATTCCGTTTGACTGACTGTGTTTTGCAGAAATGGTAACGTGGGTAAAGTTCCATTCCCTAGCAAAGTTTAAGAAAAGTTCACAGGTGAACATTGCAGCATTGTCGCTAACGACTGTTTCTGGCGAGCCGTGGCGCGCGAAAATACTCTTAAGTTTAGCGATGATGGTACTTGCCTTCGTGCTGGGGAGTTTCTGCACTTCAAAATATTTGCTGTAGTAATCTACGGTAATGAGGAAATCTTGACCTTCCCACAGGAAAAGGTCAGTGGCTACTGTTTGCCATGGGTAGTCCGGAATATTGTGAGGTTGTAGCGGCTCCTTCGGGTTTGAGTTTCTGCGTTCGAGACATACAGAACAGTTTAATACCATGTTTGTTATTTCAGCAGATATTCTCGGCCAAAACATAACGTCTCGCGCTCTGTTCAAAGTTTTCTCAGTCCCAAAATGTCCTTGATGGAGAACTTCAAGCATTTTTGGTCGGAGAGCGCTCGGAATTACTAGTTTATGGCCCTTCAATATTAGACCATTTACGACAGTGAGCTCATCGCGGAAATTCCAAAATTCTCTCAACTGCTCAGGACAATGTTGTCGCATTTCAGGCCAACCTTTCAGAATGACCTGCTTAAGTTGATCCATTTGGGGATCGAGCTCGGTATGCGTTTTGATCTCTTGCATTTTCCGATCGCTGACAGGGAGGCTGGACAGTACAGTGTGTACATATAGATCCATGCCTTCTGAGAGCTCAGGATATGTGTCTTTCAACATATTTCTGGACAGCGCGTCGGCTATGTGTAAATCGATTCCTCGCACGAAAGTAATGTCAAGGTCATATTTCTGCAGTTGCAGTAGCATTCTAGTTAATCTCGGTGGCGCTGCGTGCAGAGGTTTCTTTTTCACTGAAACGAGAGGCAAATGATCCGTTTCAACTATGACCTTGCGGCCGTATACATATTGATGGAACCGTTTACACCCAAATAATATTGCAAATAATTCTTTCTCGATCTGGGCGTAGTTTATTTCTGATTGCGTCAGAGATTTTGATGCATAGGCGATCGGCCTACCATCCTGCATAAGCGTACAGCCTAGTCCAGATTTTGATGCGTCACACTGAAGTGTTAGGGGTTTCTCTTTATCGTAATAAACCAATACTGGTGCTTTGGTAATGAGGTCTTTGACCTTTGCAAATGCATCAGCTTGAGGCGTGTCCCACGAAAAGATAACGTCTTTTGCTAGAAGCATGCGGAGTGGACTCGTGATTTCAGCTAGATTTTCACAAAAGCGTGATAAATACGTCACCATCCCTAGGAAAGTCTCGAGCTCGGATCTGCATGTTGGCGGGTCCATGTTCAGTATCGCAGAAACCTTATTCTGGGACACTTTCACACCTTCAGATGACAACACGTTGCCGAAGTACTCTACTTCAGACACACCTACTACCAACTTATCTTCATTGAAGCGAATGCCCTTCGCAAGAGCTCGTTCAATAACATTTCGCAGATTCTGATCATGTTCTTCCCGGGTGCGCCCATAAACAAGTATATCATCTACTATTGCTATGACGCCTGGAAGATTTTCAAAACATTCATCAATTTTGGTTTGAAATTCGTCTTGGCTTGAACGTAAGCCAAACGGAAGTCTGAGGTAACGATACCTACCAAACGGCGTGTTGAATGTTGTAAGCAACGATGACTCTTTTTGCAATTTTATGTTCCAATAGCCCGAACGGGCATCGAGCTTTGTGAAGCAAGTCGCGCCGGATAGCTGAGGCAGAACGTCCTCGAGCGTTTTCATAGGGTAGTGCGGTCTTTTAATCGCTTTGTTCAGGTGTTCAGGGTCAATGCATATCCTTAGTTTACCTGATTGTTTATTTTCTACAGCGACCATGGAACTGACCCATTCTGTAGGTTCAGTGACCTTAGCAATTATTTGATTCTGTACCATGCGGTCAAGCTCCAATTTGACCTTATCGCGCAATGCAATTGGAATGCGTCTCGGCGGATTAACAACAGGTGTTATGGACGGGTCTAGGTGAATTTTACATTCGCCGGGAAATAAGCCTATTCCTTTGAATGCCTCAGAGTACTGTTTTAGTACTGCGTCCTTTGTGAGGTGCGGATTGTCGCGTGGCGTTTCGCATGACAAAACTAGTTTGATCAAATTGAGATCGATACTTGATCTCAGACCGATAATTGGCGATGAGTACGTTTCTACCACGTAGAAAGTAAGTTCTTGCTGCTTACATGAGCGTTTACAGGTGAGCTTTACGCAACCTAGCGTGTTTAGCGTATCACCGCTATAGGCGGTAAGTCTTGTTGTGGGTTGTTCAAGCGGGTGGCTCAACTTTAATTGTGAGTATACTTGACGCGGCAAGATGTTAACTTGGGAACCAGTGTCAACTTTGAATTTAATTGGAAAGGAATTTGGACCTACCTCGATTTCAACAAAAGCCTGATCCATTTTACTATTACATTCCACACTATCAACAAAGAAATCATCACCATCACTATTTGAATTTTGCACTTGCATATCACTGAGCCCTTCAGAAACTTCGTGCACTGATTTATGTGATTTCTTTGATCTACACATAGACTGAAAATGGTTCCACTTTTTGCAATGATGACACTGTTTTCCCTTAGCTTTACAAGTTTCTGTCTTTGTGTGTTTAGAACCGCAGTTGCCGCATGTGTCCCTTTCATCGGATGTCCTCATCCCGCCAGTATGTCCCGATCTCTGTTTCCCATTAGTCGGCCTCTTGGATTGGTTTGTCGGCTGACCCCCGTGCGTCGTCGTCGGTCCCTTAGCGTTTCGCACGGCGTGTACTTCGACAGGAGCAGCGGACATCGTACGTAGCTGCTCTTGAGCGTATTCGTAGCTCTGGGCTATGTGAATAGCCTTATCCAACGTAAGTTTGTCACCCTCGTTTATTAGCTTTTCTCTGATTTTTGGGGAGGTTACCCCAAAAACAATCCTGTCCCGTACCATATCGTTCTCGTCCTGGTAGCTGCAGTCTTTGGCCAGCAATTTTAACTTTGTAATGAACTGGTCAACAGTTTGTGAGCCCTGCACTTCATTGTTAAACTTGTATCTTGCGAACACAGGGTTTAACTTTGGCCTCACATAGTTCAAGAACTTGGTATAGTGGGGCTCAAGCTGTTTCTTTTCTTCCGCAGAAAGCGTCCACGTATTGTAAATGTTTCTGCCCTTTTCTCCCACCCACAGTAGGAGGTAAGTAACTTTCACTTCTTCTGGTTTATCTTTAATTGGTCCCTCAAACACTAGTTCCACATGTTGTTTAAAAGCTTTCCATGCTTCAGGGAGATTTCCCGACTCCCAGTCCATGCGCGGTTGTGGTATGCCTGATAAATCCATGATTGTTTATTCCACAGAATTAAAGCAATTTCCAAACTGCAGATATATCAGTTATCCAACAAATTAATTAGTCCGCTTTTCTGACACCATGTAATAGTATCGACTTATTATGTTAATAAGTGATAACACAATAAAGAACGACTGAGTGTTCTAACTAATTTTAATGACTGTCTCAATTCACAATACACAGTATAGCATTGGTGAAGTATCTTAGAGAAGTGCCTAATAGAGAGGCAGCAAAGGTATTTATACCACCTAGCGGTGCGGTCCAGTCAGGCGTAACATGCAGTATGATTTGCTCATAATATAACAGTTATAATGGTGTATTATATAAGTTGTATTACATATTGTAGTAGAATTTTATTAGACTAGGGCCAACCACAGGGGCTTGTATCAGTTTTTTCCAGGTTAACGTCACACGTTGGTAGTGTAATAAGAAGGGCGCTATCAAGGGGAATTTATCAAGCCTAAAATAAGTACTCGACGAGGCATGTTTCGAGCACTCAAATAGGAGAAATTACGTGTAAATCAAATATATGGAGCCATAAATAATATTTGCATAATGCACAGAATTTATATAGTATGAGTTCGAACTAACGCCCGTTTTTATGTCGAACATAATACACGGCTTAGCATTCGTAACATCAAAATTTTACGTTACAGTAAAATAAACCACAGACTTGTTAATGTGACGTGAACTCGCGCCTTAGTCTTTTAGTCAAATAATATTCTAACACTTGTCGCCTATAGAAGCAATGGAAAGTTTCCGTGTTTTATTCTGCAGCAATTCACTGTTCAGGAGCGCGTGAGTCTAATTGCTGACGTCACTGGCCATACTGACGTAATTTTGTGACGTTCTGAGACGTTAGACGGTGTAACGACGCTTTTTCTATCTAATGTACATTTATATTAGATACAGTTTAGAAAATTAGCGGGAACATGAGCGCGCTGGCAAGATGGTAAGGAGAATTTGAATGAAAACAATTTTTCAGCACTTTTGAGTGTTAGAATCGAAATAGTTCAGCTCTAGCATTGAATTGTGGAGTAATAATTCACTGTTTGTCGGTCAGTTGTAAGTAGATATATCACTCGCACTCCGCGCTCGTGATATGATCTACTTTACAACTGACCTCCAAAAAGTGAATTATTACTCAACAATTCACTGTTAGAGCTGATCTATTTCTTAAATAAAAAATACTTAACTCCCTTAAAAATCGGTAACATTCCAGAAATCGGTAACATTCCAGAAAGACCTGCGTCTTTGGGCAGTGAGATAGAGGTTTATGGGTGTTTCAATAGTATTTCACTTATTTCGAGCCGAAGACGTATGGTTGAGGTTATAACAAAATGAGTCGCGACACGACGAAACCAACAAGGTGGCATCTGCACCCAGCGAAGACTCAATTCAGCCTGGGCATCCGCCAACACCAAGCTATACGCAAAGCGAAGACTTTGATCAGACTGGGCGGATGCCTAGTCTGGCCTGAGTCTTCGCCGGGCACACTTGCCACTTTGTTCGTTTTGTCGTGTCGCGGATCAAATGAAGATACCGGGGAAAAGCCACAAATGCAAAGCAGAACCCTACCCAAGACGCAAAAAAAAAAAAACAAAAAAAAAAAAACGCAAACCAAAATACGAAACAGTACATCTGTCAAAACAGGCACACTCAAGGACAAAATGAGCCGTGACTCGACAATACCAACAAAGAGGCATGTGCGTATCCACCCAGTGTGATCAGAGTTTTCGTTGTCGACATTGAGGTAGCTCAGACTCTTAGCTACCGTTAAAGTGCACAGCGATGACTCTGATCAGACTGGACGGATGACCAGGCTGATCTGAGTCTTCGCTGGGCGCACATGCTACTTTGTTGTTTTTGTCGTGTCGCGGCTCAAATATTCCGTTTTTGTCTCGCCTGCGAAGCAGAAGCGAGACATAGGTATTGCTTTCCCGATGTCGTCGTCGGCGACGTCAGCGGCGTAAACTTTCACTGGGTTTGTGCAAAGCGCTGACAGGCGAGACACTGCATTCCGCGGAACTCTTGTCTATAGAAGCATCATGACCTAAGTCTTTATTCGAATCCACGTCCTTATCCAAAGAGTAAACCCTGGACCTTTCATGACTGGACCCGGCAATGCAAATTATTGATGCAACCTGTTGCGCAATTACCGTATTAATCCTAATAAACGCCCCTGCGCTTAAAAACGCCCCCTGCTTGTTCTCCAAAAAGAATGATATATAAACTTGCATGAATTCCTGTTTTTGTCATTGAATAACCTAGCTCTTTGAAATGGATTTACTTTGATAGGAAAGAGCTTGCTCCTAAAGGAGAAAAGAATAAAGGAAAAAAAATTTCTCCTACAGGAAAAATTGACCCCTACTGAGAAGGGAGGCAAAACTGAATAGTAGAGTTGCTCTGAAAGTATACCCGTCACCTTTATATTGCTTATTTGAGGCTGAATTACACTTAAGGCTCTAAATAACGCACCCAATGTCGCAAAATGCAGCGCCCCGGAACCCTTAATAGGATTAATAAAGTATTTGATACCTTTAACCGTTTACATTTAAGAAATTGGGACACTTAAAATAATACCATAATCGTCCTGAAATGAACAGTTTGGTTTTAACAATGCAGTTTTGTCAATTTGTGGGGCCCCACAGATGACTTTTCAACAATCCTTTTCCACCTTATCCTGTTTTCAGATGTCCCTAGTTGTGCTTGCAAAGTCTGGTCCTTTCCACTCTTTGGTATATTTCTTCCCAACTCTACGTCTGTCTACTTCTTTTTCTTTGCCCTTTAGAATCGTCTTTGCTTAGCCATTGGCACTGGTTTTTTTCATCAGTTTGGCTTCTCAGCACTCAGCTCTATTTTATACCTTGTGCAGGTTTTTTCGAGACTTTCAACTAGAGCTTCTAGTTCTTTCTTTTACTCAGCAAGAGCGATAATGTCATCGGCAAACCGTAGATTGGTAAGAGTTATAACCTTTACATTATGTTCTTCCAGAGCATCAGGCACAGTCGTTTGGAAAAATATTAGAAGAGGGTGTTTGCTAGAAGGTATACTAACTCCAACTGCTGTTCTGAAGCATTCTCCCGTGCTGACATTCATCTGAACTGCACTTATAGCTTTGTCATAGAGGTTCTCAATTTGAAGATCTGTTCTGTGGTGCTCCTTCCGGCTCTGAATTCAGCATGTTCTTCAGCACTGATCTCTTCAGCTTGGTGTTTAAGCCTGTTCAAGATGACTTTCAGCATGACTTTGCTCGGATAACTGATGAGTCTGATATATCTGTAGTTCTGGCAGAGATGTAGGTTGCCGTTTCTTGGAGTGTAATAATCAGCGACTGAGTCATGGGGTTGACATTTTCCTATTCTTTAGATCTTTGTTAGAAACAGCAACCATGGCGGGGAGAAGTTCTTCTGGTATATAATCAACTCTGGCGGACTTTACCTTTTCCGGTGCTGCACTTTAATATTCAACGTCCTTACGAAGGGGTGGTTGTAGATCGTCTTAGGATGCTGATTGCAGTCCAGTAGTGAAATGGGTTAATATACCCAAATCATAAATCCGAAGTCGTAAATCATACAAACATTGACAATTCTGAGACATTTTAAATATACAGAAATTGACCCAAAATAGAGGTGTGATCAGTTGCTCGCAAGCAGTATCATATCTATGTATCTGTGGAATATGTCAGTGAAAGTGAAAAGCCAGCCTTACTATGCTTCGGCTCTCGCCATCAACTCAGAAAGACGTTTAAAACGGCCAGAAATGCATTGTCACCACAAGTTTTATGATTGTATAGCTCTGAGCAATATTCTGCCTACCTGCTATGAATCCATTGTTTTCTGTTTGAAAGTTCACAGACTTATCCTGGATAGTTTTGGATAGATGTATAACCTTTTTCTTGGCAGTTTGATCTTTCACCAGCTGATATGTTTTCTTGCTATTGTTTTTGGTTCAAGTTTCAATCTCCTCGCACTCAGTACTTATCCAGTCCTGGGACCTTCTTAACTCTATTGTAACCCCTCTCTTCCCCTTACACCCCCTCCCGTATTCTTAGGCTCCTTCTGCCTCATACAGCGTGTTGTCCAAATCTTGACTCCCATCACAGAGGTCGAGGACATTTATGGTGACTTAGGGCTTTTTCTTGCGACTTCCTTCCCAAGTACATGTATCTCACGGGCTGTTTCAGTCATGGCTGTAATGCAGTTGGTAATCAGGGGAGTTATGTCCGTGTCATCACACCGATGAGTGGTGTGGTGCAAAATTTTCCAACATGTTGTTGCTTGAAATAGTCATGGCAAATCTGCGTTTCTTAACTTCTCAAAGTCAAACCTCAGTCTCGGCTGGCCTTTCGCAGAAGAACTCGGAAGGCCGTCACTACCAGGCCATAGACACTTCCTCACCAGGTTGTAGTCAATCTTTTTCACCGAGATGTACACGCAATAATGCGTCCAAAAGATGAAGTTGGAATGGCAAACAGTGTAGCCTCTGATCAGACTGTTTCCATAGGAGCAGTCTGTCCTTGGTCTGCACTGTTTGTGTAGACCTGTCTAGCCCCATACTTAAAGATTTTTCAGTTATGTCTACTTATTGTTTTGTAGGCTCTTGCCGGGCCGGGTAGCGCAATCGGTAGGGCACCTGACTCGTAAGTCAGAGGTCCTGGGTTCGAATCCCGGTCTGGCCACATACTTTCGTTTCTCCTTCCGCTGATTCAAGAAGGGCAGTTGTCAGTTACTGGCGAAAGTATGTGCACTTAGTACTGGTTAACCGCTTAGGAGGTCTAATCCTGCCCAGGAATAGTGTGGTTAGGTTAACTGACCGTCCCGACATGACCTTAGTTGTTTACCGTGGACGTTAAGCATCAAATCAACCAACCAACCAAAATTGTAGGCTCTTGAGTTCTTTGAGGCTATAACAGTGTATAAGGAAAACGCAAGCTGCATTGTCAGTAAACTTGAGAGTACTAATTTAAATGGCCTTATCATTGTAGGTTTCAAGAGAGGTAGAACACTTTGCAGGGATGAGAATACAGGCGAAAACATTATTAAACAACAACAAAGTGAGTCATGTTCCAGCTGCTAAAACAAGTAGTGCTCTTCATTTATTTCTGGCTTGTAAGACTTTCAAAGCGGGAACGATTACTAAAAACATTAATACCAAGATGTAAGAGGCGTGTAATCGACATCCCTGAAATTCCAGCAGACCTTGATGGAATCAGACAATTACCTGATAACTGGCAAGACAATATTTCATTTGTAGGATTTAATAATGAAGGATTATGTATCAGAGTTACAGCGCACAGACAATCCAATTGGTGCAGAACAATACAACTTGATTTAGACATACCGGGTTATGGAAAATTTAGTCATAAAGAAATAGGCAGAAACATAAGTGGTAGCGATCATAATATGCAGCCATGTTTTGAAGGTAGAAGGATACACATTTATTGTCTGGATCCCATGAAACGATGGAAAGTAGTTTTTAGAGGACCTCTGACTAACATTAATGTTAATAGCAAACGGGTCCATGCTACCGTTTTACTATATTGGAAATGTTTATTTGACCCTTATGATCATCATCTATCACCTTCAAGTTGGAAACTAGCTGGAAGCCTATCTCATATCAGCTGGCAGGAAATTCGTGCTCTATCAGTCTTTGACCGAAATATATGCTACGAACAATGGGGAGAACTTCGGGGAAGAATCAACATAGAAACACAAGACGAACAGTGTGTGCGACTGAAAAGTGTCAGAGAAAGAAACTTTAGCCCGCAAAATTCAAATGATATAAAAACGTGTTTTCGACAGCACTTTGTTTTAAAAGAGTCTGGTCTATCATTTTCGCAACGAATCATGAAATTTTGCAACAAGACATGGGTCTATTCTGGCTATATTGCATATCCTATAAAAGATATGTTTCCAACAGCGATACGAAATTTTAAAGAGATGTGCAGAAATAATGTAGCAGCCAGCTTAAATTTTCCCCAAGACATAACGGCGTGCAACGTGTGTTACAATATTTGCAAAAATCTATCGAGACGTTGCTTTGATGACCAAAATTCCGACGTTAAATTTAAAACTCTAACTGTAAATAAAAAAGTAGCATTTGGTGTAGATTTTAGTGTAACTGATAAGGGTATGGATAACATTGTTAGTGAATATGAAAAAGAATACCTAGATTACGTCCAACCTGAAGTAGACTTGGATGGCTGTGAACCAGACATTATTTCTCTCGATGACTCAGTATGCAAGGTAGAACATCTCGTCGGTGGAAAAGCATCTAAACTAGCCACTGTAATATCCATGGGAAAATTTAATGTTCCTAAAGGATTCTGTATAACCACAAAAGCATATAGTAGGCATATCAAGGGGAGTAAAACATTGAAAGAAGTCATTAAAGAAATCGAAGAATGCGCGAAAACTTTAAAGATTGGTAATCTAAAGCAAAAATGCGATGATGCCACAAAAGTATTGAAACAGACACCATTAAATGAGGAATTACAAATACTAATTAGAGAACATTTAGAAGATGTGTTTGGCAAAGATGATTGGAAACTAATAAAGTTTGCTGTGAGATCTTCCGGTCTAAGCGAGGACAGTATTGAAACCTCGGCTGCTGGAGAGATGGATACATATCTGGGTATTCAGGGTCTTGAAAACATAACTGCCGCAGTACAACGTTGCTGGGCATCATCCTGCTCTTACCGAAATGTCGAGTACTTAAGACAAAATGGTCAGGAAATGATAGAAGATATGGGTGTAATTGTACAAGAAATGGTGGATGCACATACGTCAGGAATAGTATTTACTGTCGACCCTGCTACAGGTAGTGAGTCAAATCTAGTAATTAATGCTTCCCCTGGGTTAGGAGAATCAGTAGTTTCTGGTGCAGTCAACCCTGACACAATAGTTGTACATCGCGGAGATAATGGAGACTTGCAGATCGTGACAGTCTTAACAAGCGAAAAACAGGCGAGACCTGTTGCAGATGAAGGAACCGAAACAAAGAGAGAGACAATTACAGTCTCAGATAAGAACGAAGCATGCATTCAAGAAGAAGACATCTTTCGTATTTGTGAAACGGCTATACAATTAGAGAAAAGCTTTCAAACTAGCCAAGATATTGAGTGGGCGATATATGAAGGAAAACTGCATATTTTGCAAGCAAGACCAATAACCTCACTTGACTTGGACGCAGATGAGGACTTAATCCATGAATTTGATAGCCCAGCAGTTGGAGAAAGAGAATTGATAACAACATCCAATATACAGGAGATGATGCCTGGTGCTGTTTCCACTTTGACTAATGATCTCTTTATTTCTGCAGTTGACAGAGCATGCAATTATGCCAATGACAGCAGAGTAGGGATAAAGCAACCGATTCATGCTTTGAGATTCTGCTTTACCATGACTGGACTGGGTTTTCTCAATATTACAAGCGGTGCCAATAAAAGTGTTTGTGGAATAGGTGGTGATAAGGCGAAGAGCGATTGTGAAATATATTTCTGTGGCCAGTCAGTGGAAGAGCATGATATACAGGTTGTTAAAGAATTCTTCGGCAGAAAGTTTTCGTTTTGGCGAAGAACAATGGAAATATTTCGTGAATATATACTTCTAAAGAACCGAGATTCAAAACTCTTTGACAATCTTAAGGCAAAATCGGAAACATTTACTATTGATGCAAATGTTGAAACTGCGGCGGTACTTTACGAACGCATTAACGAAAATCTTTTCTTTTATTATGAAATGTGGCGCGCCTACATTTTTAAAGCTACTGAATCAATTATCTGGGCTGGCGTAATTATGGTGATATTAAAAGGAGACATGAAAGAAATGAGTGTTAAAAACCTTGCAGATCTGGCCTTGATTCTGTCAGAGTGTACTAATGTTGTTAGTGCTCAAGTGCCAATAGCTATAAAGAATTTAGCAAAGAGAATTGCAGAATCAGATTTTAAAGACCAATTCCTAAGTATTCCTGCAGAAGAATGTGCTTCATTTTTAAACAACTGCAGCGACGATCAACTGAAATCAGACTACTCTGTATTCATGGAGCAGCATGGCCATAGAGGAATCAGAGAAGCTGAATTTTCTGAAAAGTCGTGGGCACAAGACTCACGTAGCTTAATGGAAACAATTAAACTTATTGTTAGGCAAGGTGTCTTCCAAGAAAAAGAAAGGCAAAGCAAAACGATAAACGAAATTGTTGATGGTTTGCAAACGAAGTTTACACGATTTCAGAAGCTTATATTAAGGCGATATCTTGTTCAGGCTGCAATAAGGGGAGTTGGAAGCAGAGAAATTGGAAAATCTTACGTCATTAAAGTCACTGACATTTTCAAACGGGCATATTGGAGACTTGCTGATATGATGGTGAGTGAAAGTCGTTTGCCAGAACAGACACTCCTTTTCTTTCTCACTCATAGAGAAATCGGTGAACTGCTTCAGCACCGATCAGCCAAATTAGTCAGACTTGCAAGAAAAAGAAAAAGGTTATTACCAAAAATGAATAAAATCAAATATCCTAAGATAAATTTTGGAACGCCACAACCCATCAAAGAGCAAAATCTAACCAAGAAAATGCCTCCTTTCTTCAGTCTTCAAGGAATGCCAGTTTGTCGAGGCAAAGCTGAGGGAAGAGCCTGTGTGGTTAAGACTTTACAGGACGCCAACCAGCTCTTGGAAGATGACGTCTTAATTTGTGAAAGTACAGACGTAGGATGGTCACCGTATTTCCCACTGATAAGCGGATTGGTTACAGAACTTGGCGGTTTAGTGTCTCACGGTGCAGTTATTGCTCGAGAATGTGGCATACCATGCATCATAAACATTCCCAGCGCAACTGATCTGATACAAACTGGGGACCGTGTGGTTCTTGATGGGACGGCTGGAACAATTAAAATATTACAGCAGTGATGGATTGAAAGTACGGGTGTCAAGACGTTATGGCTGCAATAAATTGTTTTGGATACTTAAAATAAGAACAGTAAAGAAATCTCTTCTAATTGTTTCAATAATATAACTTTAAGTACTCCTGAAGTACTGTTAGTGGAAATGATTTAAATAGGTTAGGAGGCTTATGTGAATTGAAGGCTAAAGAGAAGGCAGTGTTCATAATCAGCAATGTTTAGGTAAAAAGTTACAGAACCAAATTCTTGAATTGTCTGATTGCATATAACTGGCTAGTGCGTATGGAGGCAGTGCACGGCAATTATACGTATGCACGACTGTTGGGAAAGATTAGTTGCGTTTTGATTACCGTAGACGTTCTAAAACTCGGGACACCTACAATTATTACAGTTACTGGCTTAAGAATTTATGTTTATTTTTCAAAGCAGTACTGCTTCTTAAAGATTTGAACTGGATCAGCCCTGTTTGCTCAGACCTACCTGTCCCAATATTTAGAGGTTTTACGGTATATATGGGTATACAGTCGCAATGCTGATACAGAGCCACAGGAAACAAAGCCAAAAGTGTAGCACTGAGGTGCGTTCAACAGGAGCGCTCGAGGTCGCGCTTTGTACTGATGCAAGTGTGTATTAGGCTATTTGCTGTCTATAAAATATGCTATTTTGACAACTATGTCTAAAACTGCCACATATGATATAGACATTCAAGATGCACTTTACAGCATAGTGACATACATAACTAACCTATAATTTTCTCGACAAATGTATTTTGAAAAAAAAAATCTTTTAAAAATGCCCACTTTTATTTTCTATTTTGACTGTATTTTACAAGGGAGTAAATTCATCAATGTAACAGCCTCTATAGAATGGTCAACATTTACCTATGTCTATTGCTTGGTAATTTGAATACAAATAAAAGCACAGTTGCATTCAGTGACACCTGTATAACTGTTATTCTTCTTGATTGTGATCAGTGCATAAATGGGTATGAGCTATGGCTGTTTCATTAAATTACCGTACTCCCCTTCATTTAAGCTTAAAACTATGTAAACAGATTTAATAGGCAAAACCAAGAAAATGACAAGATAAAATTCTGAAAGCCACTTCCCAGTTATGTATTAGTTAGAAAATACCAGTGGAGAAAGAAAATCATTTTTTCTCCAGTAATAAATCTAAAACATTTCTTGTTTTGTAGACAGCAAATAGCCTATGCAACAAACAATTGAACGAACCTCTGGTAATACGATTTAAGATATTGCATACTTACGTATTATTTTCGATGATTCTACTGGTGATTTTTTTTGTCACTGACACCATTTGGGGGTGTCACCCCCCTCCCCCCTTGAATACTGAATACCGCTTAATTTTGAGCTTGAATACTGAATACTCTTTAAAAACGGGCTTGAATACTGAATACTATTTAAGGAGAAGCGCAATGTAAAATCCTAGTAAATATTAAGAAAACATTTAGCAGCATGCTTAAAAGGCTGATTTAAATTCATTATAGATTATGAAGTCAAATGATCAGAAACATTAAATTAAAGTGTTTGCTAAACAATGCAAAGCATAAACAGACTATTCAGTATAACAATTCTGCCTCGTTTGTCGTTTCAGTGTAATTTTCAATTGTGTACTCTCCAACTCCTCAACTTGTTAGCTGTGTTTTCGTCGGTAACAGTCATGCCGAAGCATCTAACTCTGAGCTCCTATCCCAGGGCCTGGAGGTGAGGTAGAAGGAATGGGGTGCTGGACACTGCGTGCCGTGAAAATAATATCAAATTTTCCTCAGCATTCTAAAATATCCCATGCTCAATTTAACCATTATTCGCCTTTTCTCCAAACCCCTAAAATTAATGCAGGGCAGCCACACATGTAGCTCCCAAAATATGCAGGCATGACATGCATGCTCCCTGTAAATCGGATCTGCATACCTTTGAAATTCCGATCAGATATTAGGTAAATTAGTTAAAAGCTGTTCAAAAGGACATGCCATTTTATTGGGTATATTTTCAGAAACATTTTTTTTAATTTTGTATTTGCTACATCTGTCAACAAATGGGGTATCCCTCTTGCATTTATTTTCCTAAGTTGAAAATGCTTCTTCAAAATACCATGAACTCGTGGTAACGCCAAGTTTGTTAACCGAGCTAATTGTCTCACTTTAAATCGGGAATCTTTTTGAGGATATTGTGGATGTTTTTCGTTACTTATGGTTGTTGTTGTTGCAGGGCGACCTGTGTGAGCAGCATCTTTAAGTTGCTGCTGACGTACATTGTACAAATTTCTGTAAAGTTGTGGGCGAGAATTTACCTTTGCTGAAACTTAAGTGATCACTCTATTAATAAGAGGTGGTTTTGAGCCCACATTGCACGATTGGCGACTGACATTAATTTTGGAACACACCTCGTACAGTGAGCCAGCCAGTCCATTCTTAAGTCACAATTGCCACACCTAACGATGGGAACATGGAAACTTATTGTTGTGGTTGGTATGGTTTGGTACCATATCATGATGCGTACAAACGTTTAACCTCGGGTCCCAGGGATGGGGGGTAGTCTACAAATCGATAAATTTCTAACTAGTGAACCGATTCAAAGGAAGCTTTCTGTGGGCATTTAGGGATTTAAACTGCATCATAAATAATTCGGGAATACTATGCCTAGTGGTCCCTGGGCAGGGGTGGAACTTAGCAGACGATGTCTTGGCAAATGTTGCGTTATATGAACACTCGTGATGCCACGATACATCCATCAAAATTACTAGACGCTTAAAGTTCGCTGTGCCCCGTATGTGCAAATGCAAAACGTAAAGATAAGCAAAAAGATAGTATACTAAGCTCCCAACACTCAAGGAGGTGGGGTCTTAAAGGCCCTATTGCTCTATCAGCATGAAAAATTTTATCATAAGGCATCGCTGCAAGCTTCTCACTGTAGTTTCTTTATTCTATATGATTGTGATTAGCCAGCTTTAAAAAAATAAAACATCCTTGAGTTTCACATAAAAATGGTTTGAAAACCTATTTGGGTCATTTTAGTTGGCAACGTAAATGACCTACTTTCGATTTCATAAAATGGTAAAAATACAATGTACAGGCGAGGAGTCCTAATCAGTTCAGTTCAGTTCAATTCTCTTATCGACGTTACCCAAGTGGCTCAACGGTACGTAACCATAGTTGCACACACTTGGCGCCGTGTGTCCGTCCAAAAGAGAGTCCTAATCACTATCCCGCCTATGTTTATATAGCATTGCTGGGCGGGAAACCAGAACAGGAAACTGTAATTTGTTGAGCGATTTGTTATTTTTCAAAAACTTGTTTTCTCTACTTTTTGCCAGTAATATGACTCGATATTTGAACACCAACCTACATTTTATTACAAAACGTGAAGGCTGAACCGCTTTTTACAATGATTTGAGTAAAGGCGTTTTTACCCCTGATAGGACAATGGAGACTTTAAACATTATAAAAAAACATTTCCTTCTAAGTTCTAACATGTCTAACTAACGACAAGGATCCAATTTAAATAAAACTTTCTGTGATCATTAAAGGATGTAAACATGTACGTTTTGTTTTGGAATAATAGGAATATGCGCAGGGCCCCCTGAGAAGGCATAGAACTTTGTGGACTTTGCCAATTTTATTTAGGCAAACTATTGCATTTTATGAATGCACGCTCTGTCTCTTTCACCCCTTGTAAATTATTAGACACTGACTTTCCCTGTTAACCTTAATAAGTGTTTGTACTTTTATAGAAGAGAGTGATATGCACAAACATTTCGGCATCAGGCCTTCACATTTCAACCACTAACAGAAGTATCAACCAGTGGCAGAAGTATCAAGGTATCCTAGAGGCGGTTTTGCTATAGATCTCTACAATTGTCAGGTCATTCAACAGGAAACCACTGCGGCTTCGCACATTATTATCGAATGACTGCCGATTAATTAATTTATTTATATTTTTGCGAGTACGCGTACGATTTGCTGTTTTTCTTGAATACTGCGTACCATGACTCTGCGTACTGAATACTCTCTAATTTGGGCTGAATACTGCGTACGATTTTGGGGGGTGACACCCTCCCATTTTAGAGTTTTTTGTTTGTTTTGTTTAAGGTCCAGTCTCACTGTCACGTTTGAAGGGCTAAGTTGTACTACGTTTCCCGCCCAACGTTTGGCGGAAAAATGTTCCCCGTTTTCAAGTATTTCGGTGTAACTGATGTGAACTTTTTTGGGATAACGAGCAAACTTGGAATATCGAGGTATCCCAAAATTGATCGAGTAATCTCGAGATTGTCCGCTGGCGTAGATAACATATTACAATCGTGTTTGTATTGTTTCAAATAGCTATAGACTGCATATATTAAGCATATGGGAATATATTAATATTATGCCCATATATTTCCGTTAATTAAATCATTTTCATGTAATAGCAGAGCTGGTATACTTGATCTGTGGTTAGTTATGGCACTAAATGGCAAAATAAACAGTTTTTGTTATTGTTCTTTGACACAGTTATGACACCGATGTTTTAATATGCTGCTAAACAAGTTAGATGGGAAACTTTTATCTTTTTAATTAGTTAATTGGCAGATTTATTACACGACTATTTTCATTCAAGTTGAGAGATAGAGTAATAATGTAACAGGTTTAGGTATAAAAACACTTCTACAGCCTTGCTGTAGAAGCCGGCTTTTATGGCGACGCGGGTAGAGTGGAAGGCTCTTTCACGAAGTTAAGCAACGGAGATCGAGGTTAGTACCTGGATGGGTGACTGGTTGCTTGACTTGGTGGACGACCTGGCTAATGCTACATTTTGTGGCAGCGGTGGGATGGGAGATGACAGGACCATCATCTCCGGACCCAGGTGTGCAGGAAAAGGCGTCCCTGGTTGCGTTGCATAGGCTCCGTCCTCGGGTCTGCTAAGTAAGCAGTTGGCGACTTGGGGATGAAGTCAAGAGAAGAGGGGGAGAAATGTAACAGGTTTAGGTATATAAACACTTCTACAGCCTTGCTGTAGAAGCCCGCTTTTATGGCGACATGGGTAGAGTGGAAGGCTCTTTCAAGAAGTTAAGCAACGGAGATCGCGGCTAGTACCTGGATGGGTGAACGGTTGCTTGATTTGGTGGACAACCCAACTAACGCTACAATACAAAACAATTAAGTGGAGTCCCATAGTGCAGTGGCGGTAGGACAGTGGGGATTAAAGGTCCAATGTATCTTGGGCACAGCATATGCAAGGTGAAGCCCATTTCCCTCCTTTCACTGCCTAGTCCTTCTCTGACTAGCCGTACGGCATAGCACAGTTGGTAGCACGTCCGACTCAAGAGCCTGAGGTCCCAGGTTCGATACCTAGTCTGGCCACATAATTTCATTTCTCCTCCCCATGATTCAAGAAAGGCTGTTGTCAGTTTAATGGGCAAAACGTTAAAGGTAAAAGTACACGTTAACTGCTTAGGAGGTCTAAGCCTGCCCAGGAATAGTGTGGTAAGGTTAAATGACCATCCCGACATGACCATAACTGTTTACTGTGGACATAAAGCAACAAAACAACAACATTTCCTGATTCCAAAAAAATATTCCTGTTTTCTGCTTGGTTAACAGAGTTTTCCAGTCTGGCCCACTCCTGACTCAAACCCACAACCTGTTTCTTCATAATCAAGTGGCTCTAATCAACTGACCAGTCCACGTATAAAAACATAGGTGCACCACTAAAATTAATTTTATTCAATGGACCGTTAAACTTCATACAATGCTGCTAAATTACAGCTCCACCAATATTTTATCGATCCATCGATATTTGGCATTTGAAGGTGGACTGATAAAATTTACAGGTGCAGATCAATAAATTATAGGTGCACCCATAAAAGTATGGGTGGACCGATAAATTTTATTGGTCCACTGATAAATTCTATGGGTCCACTGGTAAATTTTACATGTCCAACGATAAAATTATTGATCCAGGTATAAATTTTTCATGACCCCTTTTGGCAGTGATCTTAAATCTAAACAATTAGCCACTGGCCATAACCCTTTTATATTTGGAATATAATCATCTCACAGCATATCCTTCTATTCTGTATCATCATGCCCCTGGGTGAGGCCTTGGGGTGGGGCATAGGGTCAAAAATTAGGTCACAGTCACTTTACTTGAACTGATGTTAGATACTGGCTTTTACAAAATACTACCCCACCCCATAGCACTAGGTGACCCTGAAGTCAAGGTCATTGATATAGAATTTTGTCTTTAAGCTTTTGTTTCTTTAGTGCAAACCATAGTGACAAATGCCTGTGAGATAGGCAAGTACCAATTCAGGAAAGCTATGTTGTCAGGTGACAGCTCTTGTATATACCAGCCAATTAGTTGTCTACTCCAGCTGATATTAATGTCTGACTGGTCTAACAATACAGAGGGCTATTACCGCAGCTCTTATAAAATATATACAACCAGGGATAATATCCATCCATCAATAAATCTTATAGATGCACAGTATTTTTATAGATTCAAATTGCATCTGCATTTTTGTCCATGCAATGTAATTTTATTGGTCAACCGATAAATTCTAAGTATCGGTGGACCAATAAAATGTAGGTGGACCTATAAATTAGCAGTCCACACATGAATTTTACAGGTCCTGTCCAATCCTGTCCTATCTGTCTTCACCACTGAATTGATTTCTATTGAACATGCTATAATTTAGATCCTTGAAAATAGATTTCAAAACTCAGTCATCCTTATTGACTCCCTCAGCTCAATACAGGCCTTGCAGTCAGGCAAATCAAAAACTAGTCTGGATAAAGTAAACAGAATCCTAAACTTTACTCAGCCTAGCTGCTACAGTAAATTTCAATATTTCTTTGAAATGGACCCCAGCCCACGCAGGAACTGATGGTAATGAAATGGCAGATTATGGCAGATAATGCAGCAAAGGCAGGCAGCTACAACCACGGCATACATGACCATACCTGCTTGATCAGCAGGCCAGCACTTAGCCTACTTAGCTACCGGGTCTCCTCTTCAACAATTCATCCCAACTCCCCAAAAACAACTTCAAGCCCTATTTACCATATTTACCACCAGCAGTAGGACAGCATATATTTCAAAATCTATATCTTGGCCTTCTAAGCTTACTGTCACCATATCTTCTCCATACAAGGTAACACTAACAAACATTCTCAAATACTCATAACTATGCCTCTTCTCCCAAAATATTTGGACACGAATCAAATCTCTGTTAAGTATAACATTCATGCTAAGATTCTGAGCCCAATAAAAACCACCAGTTCCATCTGTCAGACTATAACCAGACTTTTCCTATGTCTTGTCATAATACCTCTCTCTATTGACAGTAGGGGGGAAAAATCAATGTGTATCTGGCCACCTTAAATACAGACCTAGAATAATTTCTCTAAAACTAACTAAACCGTAATAAGGTTCAATACTCTTACTACATTACCATAACCAAAAAAAAAATATTTTCTCCAACCGCTAGCCCGCAATAAGAATTCTGCTATGGTCATGCTATTCTCGAATAACTATCTCTCTTTTACCAAAATATTTGGACATCAACCAATTGTCTGTTAATAACAGCACTTTCTGTTAATAACAATAACAACACTTGTACTAAGATCATGAACCTTATAAAAGCTACCAGCTCGATCTGCCTGATTACAATTAGAATTTTCCTACTGTCCCATAATATTTTCTCTTTACTGACAATAGGGATAAATTGAATGTGTATCCAGACACCTTAATATCACATTTCGACCAATATGTTTTGAAAGTACTAAACCATAACAAGGTTTAGAACAGATACTACAATTCCAGGCCCTAAAAGAATCTCTTTCTCCAACTATTTTCTTCCAGTCAGAATTTAGCTACTGTCACCCTATAATTCTTCTAACAGTTTTTTAGGTAAAATTTTACCTGTGTCAGGCAATCTTAATTATACATGAGAACTACAATACTTGGACACTACCTAAACCATGATAAAGTACAGGGGATAAAACAGTGTTCTAGACACAAAAATCATATCTCTTCCTACATAGCAGCCATTTCTCAGATTTTCACTATGGTCCTTTTTTCTATTACCCTTTCCACAGGAAAAAAGGGTAAACTTCCACTAGCATACCATGGTTCTTCTTTGCTATCTCTTTTCAGGGATGCATCTCTAATAGACAAACCTCTTCCTTATTTCATCATTTTTCTCTTTCTTATTTCACCCAACCCAGACAAGTTCACCATCCCCAGGAAACATTTAGCCTAATTATTGATATTTTAATAACTCCCCTTTGATACCTGACTTCTCACTTCCTGATATTCTGTTCACTTTCCAGTTGACCCCTCAACACCATTCAGCCTAGCTTTGTCACTAACCATGGGGGGGGGGGGGGGGGGGGGGGGGGGGGTAATACCAACTTGGCTACCTGTGCTTTCGACCAAGTCTGTACTATACAAAGTGGGGGGAGAAAATGGGGGGAGCAAATTCTTGGGTGCTAATTCTTTGGTTGCGAGCAAAGAAACTGTCCAGGTTCATGTGACTGTGTGATTGCGCCCAAGTGGACCTGTGCTGGGTCCAGTGCAGGTCTCAGGGGGAAATGGGGGGAGCAAATTCTTGAAAAAAAAAATCCCACACCCAAATGGACCTGTACACAGTTCAGCATAAATCACATCCCATGTGCACATTCCGCACGACCAACTGTAGGTTGGCCTTAGCAATACAATTCAGGGCTTCTGGAGATGCATGGCAATTTGTGGCACACTTCGAGCCCAGGTCTAGAGGAAAAAAAAGGGGGAGCTAATGCTTGGGTGGGGAGCAACTTCCCTTATTAACTAATGGAGTGAGCAGTGGGGGATAAGAGATTGAGGGTGATCTGGAATGCGATTGTCCCATGTTTTTGTGGCCCTCATGTGTAATTGAGGTTGCCTGGGTTACATAGAATTGCGCCTTATGGTCTCAGAGGACCGTAGCTTAATTCTGTTGGGAGGGAGGTAGGCGGGGTAAAAATTCCTTTTGGGGTCTAGAACTGTAGAATTTGTTCTAAACCTTATCTTGGTTTAGTTGGTTCCATAATATATTGCATAATTAAAGTTTTAAGGGTCTTTATGTTCATGGGAATTTTGTTAGTGTTCCAATATTTTGGGAAATGGAGAATATTTTGTGGTCAGGTGGACTGTAGCTAATTTCTTATTGCGGATTGTTGGGAGGCAAGGGCGGTTTCTTTTGGCTGTTTCTAGGGAGCAAATGTGTTTAACCTTATAATGGTTAGTTAGTTTCTAGGTAACTTAGCATGGGTCTGAGATTAAGGAGGTTGGATACACATTAATTTCTTGGGAAATGGAGAATATTATTAATGGACAAGAAGTCCGTAGCTTATTTCTTATTGCAAATTATTGGGAGGGGAGGGTGGTTTCTTTTGGCTGTTTCTAGGGAGCAAATGTGTTGAACCTTATAATGGTTCAGTTAGTTTCCAGTTAACTAAGCCAGGGTGTGAGATTAAGGAGGTTGGATACACATTAATTTTTTGGGAAATGGAGAATATTATTAATGGACAAGAAGTCCGTAGCTTATTTCTTATTGCGAATTATTGGGAGGGGATGGTGGTTTCTTATGGCTGTTTCTAGGGAGCAAATGTGTTGAACCTTATAATGGTTCAGTTAGTTTCCAGGTTACTAAGCCTGGGTGTGAGATTAAGGAGGTTGGATACACAATAATTTTTTGGGAAATGGAGAATATTATTAATGGACAAGAAGTCTGTAGCTTATTTCTTATTGCAAATTATTGGGAGGGGAGGATGGTTTCTTTTGGCTGTTTCTAGGGAGCAAATGTGTTGAACCTTATAATGGTTCAGTTAGTTTCCAGGTAACTAAGCCTGGGTGTGAGATTAAGGAGGTTGGATACACATTAATTTTTAGCTCATCTGTACGAATGCTATTGCACTACCCCCGGTGTCAGCGTCAGCGGCGGCAGCAGCATTAGCAAAATATTGAAGTTTTACGTTTAAGTTTTTTAGTTGATGGGTAAGGCGCTGTCAGGCGAGCTATCCTGTCCCGCTGACATGTCTTGTAGCCTTATTGTCAATAGACAAATGTTATTTATACGACAGTAGGGAAAGTTGGATTGTGGTCATACAGAAGGGTTCTTGGGCTTTTACTGGATTGGGAGTTTTGTCATGAGCATTGTACTTAGTAGGTGTCTAATGTGGATCCAGGGATTTTGGGACATGGGTTGGGTAGGTGGTTAGCAACAAGGGCTTGAATTAGAGAAAATTTGGGGGATTTTTTCCTTATTGTATTAGAATCTATCTACATGTATATCCTGGCAATGAAATTGATTTTGTCCAGGTATTCGAGGACTGCCTTCTGTATTGTATTAGCATGAATTGAAATGATTGCTATTAAACATGCTATAATTTGAATCCTTGAAAATAGGATCCCAAACTCAGTTATCCTTACTGACTCCCTTAGCTCAATACAGGCCTTGCAGTCAGGCAAATCAAAAACTTGTCCCAATTAAGTAAACAGAATCCTGAACCTTACTCAATCTAGCTGCTACAGCAAATATCAATATTTCAGTGAAATGGATTCCCGCCCATATAGGAACTGATGGTAGCAAAGGCAGGCAGCTATGACCATGGTACACACGACCATACCAAACCCTCAAAGATGGAAATTTATCCCCTAATAAATGAGGCAATAAACAAAAATTGCAAACACAATGGACTAATAGTAAAAGGCTGCAATTAAGTTTAATTTTTTTCAACCACCAGTAAAATCCAATGTGACATTTAAAGCCCTAATAGACATTTCGATATAGTCTATTCCTGTTTAAGACTAGGCCACTGTGTGCTGGGCTATTGCGATCAAACTTGGAATATTCTGTTACCGGTACATTTTGTCGACATTTAACATATAATGTAAAATTATAAACACATAGGATAGAATAAATGGCATGATAATGTTGGTACCATGGTATGACATACCGGTAATCAATTTGAGCCTCAGGCTTTGCGAAGTACAGAATGGCAAATATCTCACATATTCCAAAATTGATCACAAGCAAACTTGGTATCGTCAGTTAAATTTTGTTGACATTTGACGTATGATGTAAAATTATTATAAAATATGCTGCAATTAACTGCATGACATTGTCAATACAAGTAAGAGAGCTTTTGAATGTACAGAATCTTAAATATCTAACATATTCCAAAATTGATCGCAAGCAAACTTGGAATATTCTGTTAAATTTTGTCAACACTTGACATAAAGTGTAAAATTATTAACAAATAGGCCAAAATTATTTGCATGACATTGTCAATACCAGTTATGAGCTGTGGACCCTATGGAATGCCAAATATCTCACATATTCCAAAACTGATCGCTAGCAAACTTGGAATATTCTCTTAAATTTGTTGACATTTGACATATGAGGTATGTTGATATGGCCAAACATCAAACAAATATTGAACAAACATGCTGAAATAAATGGTATGGCACCATTGATTTGAATCATGGGCTTTTGGAAGTACAGAATGGCAAATATCTCACATATTCCAAAATTGATCGCGGGCAAACTTGGAATATTCTCTTAAATAATTTGTTGACATTTGACATATGAGGTAAAGTAGTTAACAAATATGCTGCAATTAACAGCAAGACATAGTTGATACAAATTAAAGAGCTTTTGAATGCACTGAATCTGAAATATCTCACATATTCCAAAATTGATCGCGAGCAAACTTGGAATATTCTGTTAAATTTTGTCAACTTTGGACAAATAATGTAAAATTATTAACAAATAGGCCAGAACTATTGGCATGACATTGTTGATACAAGTTAAGAGCAGTGGAAACTATTTAATGCCAAATATCTCACATATTCCAAAATTGATCGTAAGCAAACTTGGAATATTCTATCAAATTTTGTTGATATGGCCAAACATCAAACAAATATTGAACAAACATGCTGAAATAAATGGTATGGCACCATTAATTTGAATCATGGGCTTTTGGAAGTACAGAATGGCAAATATCTCACATATTCCAAAATTGATCGCGAGCAAACTTGGAATATACTGTTAAATTTTGCTGACATTTGACATATGAGGTAAACTCATTAACAAATATGCTGCAATTAACTGCATGCCATTGTAAATACTAGTAAAAGAGCTGTTGAATGTACAGAATCTTTAATATTTCACATATTCCAAAATTGATCGCGAGCAAACTTGGAATATTCTGTTAAATTTTGTCAACATTTGACATAAAGTGTAAAATTATTAACAAATAGGCCAGAATCTATTGCATGACATTGTCATACAAGTTATGAGCTGTGGAAACTATGGAATGCCAAATATCTCACATATTTCAAAATTGATCGCGAGCAAACTTGGAATATTCTCTTAAATTTGTTGACATTTGACATATGAGGTAAAGTAGTTAACAAATATGCTGCAATTAACAGCATGACATAGTTGATACAAATTAAAGAGCTTTTGAATGCACTGAATCTCAAATATATCACATATTCCAAAATTGATCGCGAGCAAACTTGGAATATTCTGTTAAATTTTGTCAACTTTGGACAAATAATGTAAAATTATTAACAAATAGGCCAGAACTATTGGCATGACATTGTTGATACAAGTTAAGAGCAGTGGAAACTATTTAATGCCAAATATCTCACATATTCCAAAATTGATCGTACGCAAACTTGGAATATTCTATCAAATTTTGTTGATATGGCCAAACATCAAACAAATATTGAACAAACATGCTGAAATAAATGGTATGGCACCATTAATTTGAATCATGGGCTTTTGGAAGTACAGAATGGCAAATATCTCACATATTCCAAAATTGACCGCGAGCAAACTTGGAATATACTGTTAAATTTTGCTGACATTTGACATATGAGGTAAACTCATTAACAAATATGCTGCAATTAATTGCATGCCATTGTAAATACTAGTAAAAGAGCTGTTGAATGTACAGAATCTTTAATATCTCACATATTCCAAAATTGATCGCGAGCAAACTTGGAATATTCTGTTAAATTTTGTCAACATTTGACATAAAGTGTAAAATTATTAACAAATAGGCCAGAATCAATTGCATGACATTGTCATACAAGTTATGAGCTGTGGAAACTGTGGAATGCCAAATATCTCACATATTCCAAAATTGATCGTGAGCAAACTTGGAATATTCTCTTAAATTTGTTGACATTTGACATATGAGGTAAAGTAATTAACAAATATGCTGCAATTAACAGCATAACATTGTTGATACAAATTAAAGAGCTTTTAAATGCATTGAATCTCAAATATCTCACATATTCCAAAATTGATCGCGAGCAAACTTGGAATATTCTGTTAAATTTTGTCAACTTTGGACAAATAATGTAAAATTATTAACAAATAGGCCAGAACCAGTGGCATGACATTGTTGATACAAGTTAAGAGCAGTGGAAACTATTTAATGCCAAATATCTCACATATTCCAAAATTGATCGTAAGCAAACTTGGAATATTCTATCAAATTTTGTTGATATAGTCAAACATCAAACAAATATTGAACAAACATGCTGGAATAAATGGTATGACACCATTGATTTGAGTCATGGGTTTTCAGAATGTACAGAATGGCAAATATCTCACATATTCCAAAATTGATCGCGAGCAAACTTGGAATATACTGTTAAATTTTGCTGACATTGGACATATGAGGTAAACTCAATAACAAATATGCTGCAATTAACTGAATGCTATTGTAAATACAAGTAAAAGAGCTTTCGAATGTACAGAATCTTAAATATCTCACATATTCCAAAATTGATCGCGAGCAAACTTGGAATATTCTGTTAAATTTTGTCAGCATTTGACATAAAGTGTAAAATTATTAACAAATAGACCAGAATCAATTGCATGACATTGTCATACAAGTTATGAGCATTGGAAACTATGGAATGCCAAATATCTCGCAATTATTCCAAAATTGATCGCGAGCAAACTTGGAATATTCTCTTAAATTTGTTGACATTTGACATATGAGGTAAAGTAATTAACAAATATGCTGCAATTAACAGCATGACATTGTTGATTCAAGTTAAGAGCAGTGGAAACTATTTAATGCCAAATATCTCACATATTCCAAAATTGATCGTAAGCAAACTTGGAATATTCTATCAAATTTTGTTGATATGGCCAAACATCAAACAAATATTGAACAAACATGCTGAAATAAATGGTATGGCACCATTAATTTGAATGATGGGCTTTTGGAAGTACAGAATGGCAAATACCTCACATATTCCAAAATTGATCGCGAGCAAACTTGGAATATACTGTTGAATTTTGGTTAAATTTGACATATGATGTAAAATCATTTACTTATATGCTGCAATTAACAGCATGACATAGTCAATACAAGTAAAAGAGCTTTCAAATGTACAGAATCTCAAATATCTCACATATCCCAAAATGGATCACAGGCAAACTTGGAATATTCTGTTAATTAGTCAACATTTGACTTACAGTGTAAAATTATTAACAAATATGCCAGAATCAATGGCATGACATAATCGATACAAGTTAAGACCTTTATAAAATATGCAGTGCCTACAATCACACATACTTCAAAATTGATCGTGAGCAAACTTGGAATATTCTACTTGTATCCAATTTGGTTAATATTGTCAAACATAAAAAGATATTGAATATTGCTGAAATAAATGGTATGACACCACTGATTTGAGGCATGGGCTTTGGGAAGTACATAAAGGCAAATATCTCACATATTCCAAAATTGATCACGAGCAAACTAGGAATATTCTGTTAAATTATGTTGACATTTGAAATATGATGTAAAATTATTAAAAAATATGCTGCAATTAACAGCAGACATTGTCAATACAAGTAAAAGAGCTTTTAAATGTAACAGAATCTCAAATATCTCACATATTCAAAAACTGATCACTAGCAAACTTGGAATATTCTGTTAAATTATGGCAACATTGGACAAATAATGTAAAATTATCAACAAATAGACCAGAATTAATGGCATGACATTGTCAATACAAGTTAAGAGCAGTGAAAACTATAGAATACCAAATATCTCACATATTCCAAAATTGATCACGAGCAAACTTGGAATATTCTGTCAAATATTGTTGATATGACCAAACATCAAAAAAATATTCAACAAACATGCTGGAATAAATGGTATGACACCATTGATTTGAGTCTTGAGCTTAAGGAAGTACAGAATGGTGAATATCTCACATATTCAAAAATTGATCGCGAGCAAACTTGGAATATACTGTTAAATTTAGTTGACATTGACATAAGATGTAAAATCATTAACAAATATGCTGCAATTAACTGCATGTTATTGTCAATACAAGTAAAAGAGCTTTTGAATGTACAGAATCACAAATATCTCACATATTATTCAAAATATGTATCACTATACTAATCACAAAACCGATCTCTCTCCCCACCTATTAGCTTCTATTCAGAATTCTACTATGGTCCTGCCATAATCTTCCTATACAGACAATATGGAAAAAATTCATCTGTATCTAGCAGCCTTAATATGCATAAGGACTGAATATTTGGACACTAGTTCTCCGCGTATGGAGTTATTTTTGTTTTGGTGCTTTCTCTTGGGGCCGCGCTCTAAATTCTTTAATTAGGTCATTTAATGGTTTCTTTTCTTTTGGCGCCCCCAAACATTCCAATGTTCATATTTCAACATTTTGTATTATTGTCCATCCATCCCTGTTCGACTGGCATGCTGGCATGCTGCTTTTATGGTTATGTTTGCCCTTCCGCCTTTGTGCATCAAGTATTCGCTTGAATAAGTATGGGGGGACAAATTCCTAATGGGAGTTCGGATATAGGATATGCTATGGGATTGTGTGCCCCCATGACGATACCCATGGGGAGTAGATGAAAGAATAAAAAGTAAAGAGGGGGAGCAAATTCCTTGGTTGGGAGGAAGAAAATTTTCCCAGATCAAACAGCAGCGTAGTCGCACCCAAATGGTCTTGTGCGCAGATCCGCATAAATCGCTTCCCATGCCAACAGGCCTCGCGGCCCAAAGGTGGCTTTAGCTACCCGCCCCAGGGGATTTGAAAACGCATGGCATGAGGGGCTCTCTTTGGGCCGTTGTCAACATAATATGTCTCCAAATTCCCCGAACCGTAGGCCTCCATCGGACTTCGCTGTGCTATTTCCTGGCTGGGTCCAGGACAAGTCTGTGAGAGGGGAGCAAATTCTTGATTGGGGAGCACATTCTTGAATGGGGGGCAAATTCTTTGGTGGGAGCAAATTCCATTGTTACCGCATGCAATTTGCAGGATACTAGTTCTAGGAGGAGTAGAAAAAGGTGAATCCCAGAGTTAAATCGTGTTGCAGTGGGATCGCACCCAAGTGGGCCTGTGCGCAGTTCCGTATAAATCACTTCCCATGCGCACAGCCCTCGCGTCCCACTGCTGGCTTTAGCAATACAGCCTGGGGCTTTTAGAAGAGCATGGCATGAGGGGCTCTCTCTGGGCCGACGTCAGCATGCTTTCTATCTTCCCCAGGCTGTAAGCCTCCATCAGACTTCGCTTTGCTAGGTCTGATGGACCAAGCCCCCTGCCTTTGGCTGGGTCCAGGGCAGGTATGAGAAAGAGAGAAAAAAAAAAAAAGCTAGAAGTCGGGAGCAAATTCTTGGGTAGGGAGCAAATTCCCTTCTGTGCTAATACCGTGGGTTTGGGGGAGCATGGGGTTGGTGTTGATCTAGGTTATAACCGTCTTCGTCCTTGCGGCCATAACCTGTAACTGAGTTTATCTAGGTTTCAAGGGGCTGTCTGTGCCTGTTGGTCACCGGGGTGACAGTAGCTAAATTTTGTTTCTGGGAATGTAAGTGAAGTCAGGATCCCATTTAGGGCTTAAATCATTGAAATTTGGTCTAAACCTTATTTTGGTTTAGTAGTTTCCAAGGAATATTGCATATTTAGAATTTTAGGGATTTTTCTGGTCCTGGGAGTTTTTGGTAGAGTTCCACTTTTAGTAAGCTGAAGATTTTACTGCGGCAGCAGATGCACAGTAGCTATTACCTCGGTGGTAGTTGTTATTGGGGGAGGGGGGTTTCTTTTGGATTTTTCTAGGGTGAAAATGTGTCGAACCTTATAATGGTTCAGTCCATTTCCAGGATACCTAGCCTGTTTGTAAATTTAAGGGGGGTTGTGGAACACATTATTTTTCGGCTAAAGTGAGGGGGAAATTGTACTGGGGCAACAGATGCACAGTAGCTATTTCCTCACTGGTAGTTATTGTGGTGGGAGGGGGGTTTCTTTTGGATATTTCTAGGGTGAAAATGTGTCGAACCTTATAATGGTTCAGTCCATTTCCAGGAAACCAAGCCTGTTTGTAAATTTAAGGGTGGTTGTGGAGCATATTATTTTTCGGCTAAAGTGAGGTGTAAATTTTACTGGGGCAACAGATGTACAGTAGCAGTAGCTATATCCTCACTGGTAGTTGTTGTGGGGGGAGGGGGGCTTCTTTTGGATATTTCTAGGGTGAAAATGTGTCGAACCTTATAATGGTTCAGTCCTTTTCCGGGATACCAAGCCTGTTTGTAAATTTAATGGGGGTTGTGGAACACTTTATTTTGGGGCTAAGGTGAGGAGGATTATTGATGAACAACAGGACTGTAGCTTATTTCTTATTGTGAGTTGTTGGGTTGGGGGAGATGTTGCTTTCTGTTGTTTCTAGGGAGCAAATATGTTGACTGTTGTAGTGATTCTCTTATTTTTCTGGTGAGCAGGCTTGGTTATGGGATTAAGGTGATTGGATACACCTTAATTTTGGTAATTTTGTCATACAGAGGTAATTTGTACGACTAGGGTTCTAGTGTTTTGAGCCTTTTAATGGTTCAGTTATTTTCCAGGTGACCAGGCTTGTTTATGGGCTTAAGGGGCTTGGATACACCTCAGCAGCAAGGGCCCAATATAAAGTAATTTTGGGGGTGAATTTTCCTTTATGTGTTTGGTTCTACTTATATCCTGGCAATGATATTAGTTTTGTCCAGGTATTCGAAGACTGCCTTCTGTATTACACTTGCATGTTTCTTTGGGGGGGGGGGGGGGGGGGGGGGGGGGGGACAGGAGGAGTCTCAGGTCTATTGTGTGATATCCTAATTTAAATATGATGGATTCAAGGTCTCGCCTTTGATTGCTGTGAGCTACACAGTCAAAGAAGATGTGATCGAGATCATCGGCTTCATTGCAGTGGGGACATAGGCCGGTCTGGTTGCCGTAGTGGTGGCAGCCCAGGCCGCAGTGTCCTAACCTTAATCGGGAGTAGGTGATATCAAAACATCTAATGGGACTATATACGTCACATTGCAGTTTTACTGTTGGTTGGATGAAATGGTAGGTGCGGCCCTTGCTGCTACTGGTCCAGTGGGATTGCCATTTTTCAAATATTGCCTCATTTATTAGGGGGTAAACTTCCATTTTTGAGGGTTTGGTATGGTCATAACTACCAGTAGTCATAGCTGCCTTTGCCGCCCCATCGGCCATTTCGTTGCCGTCAATTGTTACATGGGCAGGGATCCATTCTATGGAAATGTTGAAATTTACAATGGTGGCTAGGTTGAGTAGGGATAGGATTTTGTATACCTTGTCGGGTCTTGATTTTGATTTGCCCGATAACAGGGCCTGTATGGAGCTAAGGGAGTCAGTAAGGATAACTGAATTTGGGATCCTGTTCTCCAGGATCCAGATATTGGCATGTTCAATGGCTATCAGCTCAGTGGTAAAAACCGCAAGGACGGGATTGAGTCTGATTTGTGGACATGGTCCATCTCGGGGACAACAAAGGCTGCCCCTGCTGTTTTAGCTGTGGGGTCTTTACTTCCGTCTGTATAGATTTTAACTTTATTTGACATTCAATGAACAATTTTAAACAGATAGGCTGAAAGTAATGGTATGACATCAACAGTTTGAGTCATGGGCTTTGGGAAGTAAACAATGCCAAAAACCTCACATATTCCAAAACTGATCATGAGCAAACATGGAATTTCTGTTAAATTTTGTTGACTGATATGACATGTTATGTAAAACTATTAACAAATAGACTAGAATCAATAGCATTGATATTGTTGATACTTGTTAACAGCTTTCAAAAGTAGCAAATGCCAAATATCTCACAAATTCTAAAATTCATTATGAGCAAACTTGGAATGTTCTATTAAATTTTGTAGATATTTCATACACAATGAAAATTTTTGAACAAATAGGCTGAAATAAATGGTATCACAACATTGATATGAGTCTATGGGCTTTGGGAAGTACAGAATGGCAAATATCTCAAATTTTCCAAACTTGATCGCGAGCAAACTTGGAATATCCTATTAAATTTTGTAGATATTTCTCTGGGTGGACTGATATTATCGCAGCACACATATTTTATAAGAGTAGTGATTTTAACTCTCATAATTAGACCAACCAGGTTTTATTATC
The DNA here is from genome assembly GCA_963989385.1 of Ctena decussata. Lineage (NCBI taxonomy): Eukaryota > Metazoa > Mollusca > Bivalvia > Lucinida > Lucinidae > Ctena > Ctena decussata. Next base: position 39,263,233 of record OZ022506.1, on the reverse strand, counting down.
AGATGGAATAGACATCTAATTGGCTGTTTGATATTTAAAAGATCACCGCCAAATTCGGTCAAGAAAAATTTATCATTGACAAATAATTTTATCATTGGACCTGAAAAATTTATCGATGGACTGATAAAATTGATCCATCCACTATGGTGTGCCAAAAGGGTCAAAACTACCGATACCGGTCCACCTGTAAAAACATACAGGTGCACTGCTAAATTTTAGCGGTGCACCTGTAAATTTTAGCGGTGGACCTATAAATTTTATCAGTCCACCGTTAATTTACAGGTCCACCGATATTTTATCGGTCCACTGATATTTTAGCATATATTGGTGGACCGATAAAATATACAGGTGCAGCGATAGAATTACAGGTGCACCTATAAAAGTATCGGTGAACCGATAAATTTTATCGGTCCACCGATAAATTTATAGGTCCACTGATAAAATTATCGGTCCACGTATATATTTTTCATAACCCATTTTGGCGCTGATCTTACATCTAAAACAGCCAATCAGATGTCCTCTCTAGCTGATTTTAACGCCTAATTGGTCCAGCTGTATTGCTGCTCTTATAAAATGTACGAGCAGCGATAATATCAGTCCACCGCTGAGATTTATCGGTCCACCGATATCTTTACAGGTGCACCTGTAATTTTATCGATGCACCTGTAATTTTATCGATGCACCTAAAATTACAGGTGCACCTATAAGTTCTAAGTATCGGTGGACCGATAAAATATCGGTGGACCTGTAAATTAGCGGTGCACCGACAAAATTTATTGGTCCACCGCTAAAATTTACAGGGGCACCACTAAAATTTAGCGGTGCACCTATACTTTATCATAGGTGGACCGATATCTGTAGTTTTGACACTTTTGGTACACCATAGTCCACTATGTGTGGACTCGTATCAGTAGTTTGGACTCTTTTGGTACACCATAGACACGCGTGGTCAACTAATTAAAGCAGTTTAATTATGAAGGAGGTCATAGGTTTGAATCCGGGATGGGCCAGATGGTGACTAGAAAACTCTGTTAACCCAGCAGTGAACAGCATCAGGGATGGATAAGGCAGTGAAAGGACAGGGATGAGCTTCACCTTTTAAGATATAATGGACCTATGACCCCACTGCCTTACGGCCTCTGCACTGTGGGACCCAATTTTTTTTTTTTGTTTTATTATTGTTTTTTTTTTAGTATTAATTCTAGATAGCTTAAATGAAAACAGTGGTGTGGTAAATCTTAAATGAAAACATTGGTGAAATAAACCTGTCAATTAACAATTAATCTGCCAATTAACTAAAATAGCATCATATTAAAACATCCTTGTCAAAAAACAACAACAAAAACCGTCTATATAGATCTAATAGATATACAGATGAACTGAGCCATCTCCGCTATTGCCTGAAATTGTCTTAATTAACGGAAATATGGATATAATTTTAATAAATTCCCATAAACTTAATATTAATAACTAATAGATGCAGTCTTTAGCTATTTCAAACAATATAAACACGATTATAATATCTTAAAGTCCATGCCGTAATCGATGAAAAATCTCAAGATTGCTCGAGTAAACTTAGAATTCCAAGATTGACCGTGAGCAATCTCGAGATTTTTCAAATTCCAAGTTTGACGACAACATAACTACGTTTCTAGTACGTTTCCAATACGTTGACCTACGATGAACTTTGTATTACCCGGTTATCAAACGGCTTAGTGCCACGGTTTCAGAAGGGATGAGAATAGTTTACGTACTTACCTACTACGATTTCGTACGTCCTACTAGGGACTACTAGACAATGTCCGGGATAACCACCTTGTCGAAGTGACGTTTGAGTAAGTATCGCAAAACATACAAATTGTAATCGTAAACTGTAGAGAACAACAACAACAACAAATTTACGCCCCTGGTACAAACTGAGTGATAAAGGACCTCTGACAGTATCAATGCATATTTGCCCATTTTTCAACAAATTACTGCACCCTCCTCGGGCAGCAAAAGTTGAAATATTTGGCATTAATATGTAGCCTTGTGTACTATAAAGACATTTTAACAGTGATTTTGAAAAATTATCATGCCTCTAGACTAACATAGACCAATTTTATTAAGAGGGGTATGTGAATTTTTTAGTCTCTGAAAATAAGTCCATTTATCTGGTTTTCTAAGATATCGAAATCTTAATTTATAACTATGCTAAAACTGACGTACACACTACTGTTACTGATATTATGCAATATTTTTTCAGTACTAAGGACTTTAGCCTATTTTTAGATATAAAGGATGTAAGTACCCCACCCACTTTTTCAGTTTTTCAGCTGTAGACTATCTTTTCCCCCGTGCCTCAGCAAGCCACTCACATATAATGTGTATTATGAAAGTACACACATACATGCAAAGTGGCAAGCTGAGGCACGGGGGGGGGGGGGGGGGGGGAAGTATCTTTAAAAAACTTTTCCTGTTTCCATTATGTTTAATTACAAAATTTGGCTTTTTCCACCAAAAAATGAAGTCTATGTGAAAAATAATCAGAAATTAAATTAATGGCCAGTTAGTAGAAGTTGAGAGCAACAAATTTCAAGAGAAATTTTTGGTTATATCAAAAATTTAATTTTGACTATTTTTATAGGCAAATTAACATTACAACCGTCAGAGGTCCTTAAGATGAATGAGATTTATGTTAGTTGAAATGCAAATAACAATTGGTTTTAGGCCCGATTTCACGTCACAGTTATAACTCGTATTAACCAGTCCGTGGTCTATTTTACCGTAAGGCGCAATTTAAAATTTTGGTGTTCCGAATGCTAATCCATGTACTAAGTTTAACGTGAAATCGGGCCTTAGTATATAAAAATCTGAATTAAATAATTTCACTAGAAAAAACAATGAACTATGTGAATATGCTGATCATTACCGCGTGCAAAGGGACCTTCTATATCTAGTATAGGTATATAAGATATCATATAAGAATCTTATATACTATATAAGATATCTAGTACAGGTATATAAGATATCTTATTTGACTTTTCCATTAGACGCAACACAATATATGTTATCTGATATAGCATTTAAGATGTCTTGTATCACATATAAGATATCCTGTTTTGTAAATCAGATATCGATATCAGATATGCTATCTTATATAGGATGTGAGATATCTTATTTAAATATATAACATATCTGATATATCAGATATCTGATTTATTATATAAGATATCTTACATGCTATATAAGATATCTAATATATAAGATATCTGATATATTATATAAGATATCTTATATGAAAAATTAAATAAGATGATAACTCATATCCTATATAAGATATCTTATTTTCTATATAAGATATATCCTGTATCAGATATCTTATAGAGGATATAAGATTTGTTATATGTTATATATCTTATATGTTATATTAGATATCTTAACTGGCATATTAGATATCTAATTTACTATATAAGATATCTACTATGCATTATGATTAGTAAAATGGCTTGCCATAGATATCCCTATACAGATTTGGATATATATCAAAAGGTGAAGTGGATATGATTTTTCGATATCACAAATTCGATTTTTGTTTGATATCACTTATTTGATTTGGCGATATCAGTAATCTGAGTTTGTGATATCACTAATTCGTACAAAATCGAATTTGTGATATCACAATGTCGATTTTGTGATACCACTATTTCAAGTATGTGATATCACATGTGGTATCACATTATTTTCTGATTTCACTAACTATTATGTGCTATCACTGACTCACCTGAGTGTCATAAACCATGTTATATTATGTCTACTAAATCGATTTAGCGAAATCACAAAATCGTTTTTGTAATATCGATTTCTTGATATCACTAGTTAGGAACGAATTACTGATCACAAACTCGATAGATATAGTGATATCATAAAATCGATTAAGTGATATTACAAAATCGAATGTGACATCACTAAATAGATGTTGTGATTTACAAAATCGAATAAGTGATATCACAAAGTAGCTGTGATCTCGTGTCATCACAAAATCAATTTTGTGATATCACTTATTCTATTTTGTGGTATCACTAATTGGATTTTGTGATATCACTCAATCGTACATATTTTGTGATATCACTTTTTCGATTTTATGGTATCTAGAAACATGTCAATGAACACCAGTCTGATTTTTACCCGCTTAAATACATTCACTGCACTACCTAGAACCATTTGGTTGAACATTTGTCTAATACCTACATGTACCCACTCAGACACATTCATCTCACCACCTGGAAACACATCGATGAAAACCAGACAAATAACTATACCGCACTCCCTCTAAACATGTCAATTAATAATTAATAAATGTCTGATACGTACTTGCTCAGATACACTAACAGCACTGCTAGCCGCAATGCCTACAAACATTTCGAAGAACACTTGTCTGATAGCAGCCTGCTCAAACACAATCACCCCACTACCTAGAAACATATTGATGAACACCGGTCTGATTCCTACTTGGTTAAACATGATCACTTCACTACCAAGAAAAATTTTGATGTACACCGGTCTGAATTTTACCTCTTTAGACAATTCACTGCACTACTTAAAAACATGTCAATGACTGGTGTTCATCAACATGTTTCTAGGTAGTACACTGAGTTTGCCAAAGCAGGTAGGAATCAGTCAATTAATATATGTCTGATACGTACTTGCTCAGATACACCCACCGCACTTCCTTGAAACATTTTGAAGAACACTTGTCCGATACCGACCTGCTCCAATGCAATCACTCCGCTATCTTAAAACATGTCGAAGAAGAATGGTTTGATTCCTACTTGCTTAGACATGATCACTTCACTACCAAGAAACATGTCGAACACCAGTTTTATTTTACCTCTTTAGACAATTCACTGCACTACTTAGAAACATGTCGATGACTGGTGTTCATCAACATGTTACTAGATAGTGCGCTGAGTTTGTCAAAGCAGGTAGGAATCTGTCAATTAATATATGTCTGATATGTACTTGCTCAGATACACTCACCGCACTACCTAGAAACATTCTGAAGAACACTTATCTGATCCTGACATGCTCGGACACAATCAGCCCACTACCTAGAAACATGTCAATGAACACCGGTCTGATTCCTACCTGCTTATACATAATCACCGCATTACCTAGAAATATGTCGATGAACACCAGTCTGATTTTACCCTCTTTAGACAATTCACTGCACTACCTAAAAACATGTCGATGACTGGTGTTCATCGACATGTTTCTAGGTAATGCGGTGAATTTGTCTAAGCAGGTACGAAACAGACCGATGTTCATCAACAAGTTTTAAGGTAGGATGGTGAAGTTATTAGACCGGTGTTCATCAGATTGTTTCTAAGTAGTGGGGTCAGTGTGTCTGAGAAGATAGGTTTCAGACAAGTGTTCATCCAAATAGTTCTAGTTAATGCAGTGAGTGAGTGTGTCAAAGCAGTTAAGATAAGGAATCAGACCGGTGTTCATTGACATGTTTCTAGGTAGTGCGGTGAGTGTGTCTGATACAGACCGGTATTCATCAATAAGTTTCTGGGTAATACAGGATGCATCTCTAAGCAGGTAGGAATCAGACCGGTGTTCATAGGTGTTATGCCGGTGTTAGGGAGTCTGTCTCTGAACTCACCAATATACCCCAAAACAACTCTTTCAACATCAGGATGAGTCAAAAGTGTAGCTAGTTTGGCCAGATGAGACCTTTATATAATATTTACCTTGTACCCCATCCTGTTAATAATGAAGTTTTGAACCAAGTGTGGATGGATTGCAACTTAATAGTTTCATACTGAAAGAGCTTTTTCAAACGGTACAATATAGTAACTATGCCTGTAAATATGAATACAATATTAGGTATACTTTTCTAATAATATATTAAACAAAAGAAAACCTAATGTAACTGTCTGGATTATCCTCGAAGGACTTAGCTCAAACCGCCGTATTGTTGACATTTACTTCCGCTTACACTGACAAATCCTTGCGTTTCGTTTTTTTAGGCTGAGAAATCTGTTTGAATTTCAATAAATTCACGAACTAAACATTAAAGTTAAAGCCAGTGAGAATCATGAGTGAACAGTCTTATTAATCGGATTTTGTAATCAGATTCGTTCTTTCGTCTTGATACGGTGATCTCTCGATGAAATCTAAATGAATATGGGTCGAAACGTCCTGAGACGAATCGTCCCGGGTTTTTGGCCTGTTTGGGACGAAACGTCCTGGGACGAAACGTCCCTGGCGCGAAACGTCCCGATACGGTCTCGAATATCTAGGTCACGGCTTAAATTTTGTTATGCGAGCTCAAATTCAACAATTAAATTCATCTTTCATGAACTGAATTATTATTTTTGATCATTAATAATTTAGCGGTATCAAAGTCGATTGAATATTGAGATAAAGTTGTTCAAATCTCGTAACGATGTTCACTAGGAAAATACGGAGATATTTCATCAGCTAGGTGGTCGACCGAAGTACTCTTCCAATCGGAATACACATACGCTCAAATAATCATCGTTTACTTTCCTTCCACTGTGCATATTAGTCTAGAAATATCTGTTATCGTCTTTTATATAAATTTATGTATTACATGGAGATACTCAGGTCTTAAACTTCTTATATACGTTGACAAAATACCTAACTACTTTGTACATAATCATTCCGCGATGTAAACCGGCCAGAAGAAATATTGGTTCCAAGTCTACTTACTTTTAAATAAAGAGGGGAACCTATCATTAACTGGGTCAATATTGACGTAACAACTCGTAACGGCGATTTCTGAATTCAATGGGACTCATTAACTACTAGTTAGACTAACTCTATAATAGAACTTCTAGGCTTAGAAACTATACATGACTTCTGTTTTTCTTAACTTCTACGCCCAGAAAAAAGAAGAAGAAGAAGTCTGCAAACTTTCAGGGAGATACGTTAATTTTTTCTTGGTTTTATTCAGATATTTGTATATACCACAAATCACCACCTTAATTCTCTGATCTATATGTGTATATTTAAAATTGTTTTTAATAGACTAGAAACTGTATAGTTCATGTCGGAATATGATTTTAATGCATATTGAAATATGTGATACCTAGCTTATTCAATCATACTCAAGTGAATACGAGTTAAGATGGATAGGAACACTCTCCACTAGGGTAGAGTCAAGTAACTTCGGACATGGGGGTAAATTCGGACATACCGTTGCAAACAGTGAAAATCCAGAAGGGACGGCTCATAATGAGCCATCTCATCAGGATTTTCACTGTTAGATGTTAAATAGGCCGTCAGCGCCACGGCCATGCCGACAGCGAAGACTCTGATCAGACTGGGCAGATGCCCAGGCTGATCCGAGTCTACGCGCGGCGCACATGCCACTTTGTTGGTTTTGTCGCGTTTGGCTCAAATGTGGAATGTACCCATTTACAATAACACGTATTTGGCTGTAAGTGATATGTCCATATTTTTTTGAATTATTAAGGGATACAATATCTTAAGAAATATTATTTCATTTATTTTAAAGTTGCAATTCTGCTTTCGGTTATTATTATTCGACCTTGGTTGTGTTTTGTGGAAGGTTCCTTTCCTGGGTATATTTGTATTTTTAATGTATATGTGCTTGTTTGTAATTATGATTCAAATTTAATTCCTAATAAAAAGTAGAAAATGCTCGTTTAACGTCTCTCTTGACTTAGACGAATGTTTAAAATAAGGTCTGATCAAAGTGGTATAATTGTAATTATAGCTAAATTGTTTCCGCGACAGGTCTTCTTAAAAGAAACTGTAAAAAGGTAAAGGTAAAAGTTTCCCATAGCCTAATAGCCGTAGGGGCAGTGGGGGTTAGAGACCCACTGTATCTTGGGCACAGCTGATGAAAGGCGGAGCCCATCCCTCTCCTTTCGCTGCCTTAGTCTTCCCTGATTCGAAAAAGGTACCCATTTACTGCTGGGTTGACAGAGAGAGTTTTCCAGTCATCGTATGGCGACAGTGAGCCGCGAACTCACGACCTTACGGTGACTTTCTGCACAGTAGCCGAGCCACTCTAACCACTCGACCACGGCGCCTCTCTAAAAACTCTCTAAGAAACTGTATTGCTTTTAAAACTACATCCTACGTGACGCCAAGATGCAACATTCAAAATAAAAGCATATTGTAGGTTGTATTACATGTATATACATGTATAATTTATTTTTTCTCTGACGGTCTTCGACCGACCTATACTCAACAGCAATAAAAAACGCATAATGACACTGACTTAATATTTGTTGCTATCTTAATTACATTTAATAGCTTTCAAATGATTGTATTCTACAAATGTACTGATAACTCTATATTTTTCTGAATGTAACAGAGTTGCCTCACTTGAAAACGTTCCCAATCACTTATATAATGACGGTTCGGTGGCTGATTTCTTTTAGTGTTCTACAAATGACGCCATTAAACATGGGCTAGGCATTTCTGAAATGGCTGGCGTAACAGACAGTGACCAAATACTTCTTGAGGGATATGGGTACACTGCCATCTTTTGCCATTTTTCAAAGGGTGACAACTCGGTATTTCGAATCATCAAGGTTGTCTCTGTGCTTGCTTATAGTAAAGACGCTGATCAGACTGGGCGGATGGCCAGACTGATCTGAGTCTTCGCTGGGCGCACATGCCAATTTGTTGGTTTTGTCATGTCGCGGCTCTGTTCAGGACAACGAATTTAGTGCGTTACGGTGAGTGGGTACATTCAATTAAGGACAACAAGTTTGTAGTTTTTCCCCGGTAGTTCAGGAGTTCAGCGCTGGCCTGTTAAACTAGCGATCTGGAATCCAATCTCGCTGGAGGCGGGAAACTTTTAACCGTAATCGGGGTATCATCCTCCCATCGTCAAGAACTACAGAAGGACTCAAAATCGCAAGTTATCTCTCATCCATTCCCAATAAATCGGAAGCGCAACACTTGTAATCAAAAGAAGCAACCAACTTATTTTTTTGAGTTTACATCTGAGAAATTACCGAGTTTGAAGCCAAAACGTGACGGTATGCTAAAAGAAGCGCGTAACGTCACGTAAAATGGGGAAGCGCGGGTGACATATAATCGCCTATGTACGCTATGGTTTATCGTGCCGAATATCGTACCGTATACTTGACGATCTATATTAGCCACGCCACCTTTATATTCGAAAAAGGTACTTTATCCCAAGCTTCATAGCTCTGCAAATAAACATATGAACAAAGCAAATATATGCTATGGTGCTTTAGATTTCAACAGTGGCAAAAAGAAAACAGTTCTTTTGTGATTCAAGAAAAAGCAACAGCAAACGGGACTGTGTTTAATACGCTAAGGGTTTTTTCCATCTTTAATAGCTAAAACAGTAAATGTTCCAGGCTATTTACTTTAATTCCCTTTTCCGACAATATTCTGATTTCAGTAGGTCCATAAAATTAATCAAACTTACATAGTAATATAATACACTTTTATTCCATTATGATGAGAAAAGTTGTAGCAAATAACAGACGACGAAGCACTCGTACAATTAAACACAGTTACTCAAATGGCATCATTAGCAATATGTTTTTCGTTTCCAACTCACCATAAACAGTCTGTAAGTATTCCGTTTGAACCTATTTTGGGTGCCATCATTCCGATACGTTTTATTTTGTCCGCGGATATACTTCCGGTAAATATAAAGAGACATCCGGTTTATTGCAGTCACGTGTTTCCGTTCCATGGCTGTTACATGTGACAATTTCGAAATCAAAAAAAAAAAAATATCGGACTTCTCTTTGGTTGTTTAAGAAAGCAAACGAGGCAATTTCTATTTTGATTTCTGATCGTGGTTTTAATCAGGTTTTTACTTGGGGTTTAAAGCAGTTTGAAAAGGACTATTTTAAATCATTTAGTCATTCAAACAGACTATCATATTGTCTAGATTAGGGAAGCTGCTGCCGGATATGAAATTTTTGCCTTTCAAAAACATATGCAAACAATTCGTAGGTGAGACTAACGCTATTGTTAACACGCATCAAGCTTGAATTGGATATTTCTGTGATAGAACCTGGCATCTCATGCTATCCAACATTCCAAATTGAACTTGCAAGTGTCACTTGTCAACCGGTCAGCTTTTCGAAGTCTTGGTTTTAGAATTTGACACATACGAAAATATCATATGCTTACACAAATATCTATGGAATGCTATAAAATACAACATCATATTTAAAGATACGTTGCTTTTGGATGTATGGATACACCTCAATGTTTTTCCGCTATTTTACAAAGGGGAATGATTTTGTGACTTTCTCGGCTTACTTTCCAAAATTAGGTCAAAATAAATGGGCTCATATGCCATAAACAGAAAAGCTCTTAAAGGCCCCCAGGACTGAACTGTGATACAAGCATGAATTAAAAATAGTCATCACTGCGTAATTTTTGAGCCTTACCATAGACCATACACTGATCTTCACAGTTAAAAAGGGGAACCTTATTGGAATTCGGGAAAACATTGTCTAATGCCTTAAATTCCTAGCTCCTTACCTTAGAATCTAATTGTATCCAAACTGAGATTAGACTCAACTACGGTTGAATGTACCTTACAGCGAAATCAGGAGATATGGGTGTTTTTTAAAAGCGAAAGATCTCGTGAATGGCTACTTGTAACATTTTGGCCCTAGTATTTACACAAGAGATTATTTTGTATCACATGGACAGAATTCTCTTCTTTTGTTTTGCATCTACGGTTTCAAAGCAGAGATAACTGACGTATCAATATTACCGGGTTAGATTTTCCGATAAATAGTACACATCGGCCACTATTGCCATAATTCGAGGGTTGAAAGGTAAAAGGTGCTAACTGCAGTTATGCTTATTTTGAGAAAATCAAATTTTTTGATGTAAATAATTTTTAAAAATCCCAGCCACATTTCTGGAGAAGATTAATGGTATGTATTCATACATTGGGGTATTTCCTAAGTAATTCCAAGTAATTAACTAAAACATCTATGTTTTGATGTCCAAAAAATCAATCTTTCTGTGACAGGTATATCATCAAGATTTAGAAGTTTTCAGGTAAAAGGTGATAAGTGACTTTAGCACCCTTTATTTCTTCATACTATGCAGGTAAAAGGTGCTAAGTGAAGTTAGCCCCTTTTACCTACAGAAAATTTGTTCATTGGCTAAAAATGTAACAGACTGACACTGATAATTCCTATGTTTCCTATGTCTACAACAGTTACTTGAGCTTATTAAATACAGAACAAAGATTACTGAAATGACCACAGTGCATGAAATGAGCTGTGTTCTGAGAAAATCTGCCTTAAGGCATATGTAAATTGAGCTTTCTCAGAATAGCCTGCACTCTTCCTCCTTTTGGTCAGAGCATGTACAGTTTGCTTTTTGACATAACTCTGGTCACCTATACAGTCTGGGTGAAACTACACCTACCCTGACCCACCTATGCATCTGGGCAGTCGGGTTTGATGGAGCATGTTCAGTTCACAGTCAGTGTCCTCATCATTTCTCTGGTGGCTAGTAACAGAAATAAGTCCCTTTAATTTCTTGATCAACCCCAGCTATTAAAAGTATCATTGGCACTCTTCTGGAATTGTTCTTAGAAGGCATAGCAAAAGAAAGTCTGTCTTTGTTGCTATGAAAATAGACAACTTGCCTTTAATTCTGCGCGTAAGTTCAATCGCGGCCCTTACGTCTGGACTCCTGCTTGTAATGCAAGAGCTTCTCTCACCTTTTTGAACAATGTTGCATCAAATGACTGTATACATGTTGTTTAGGAACAAACCATTTTGGAGATCTTTTCTAACCTGGACCCACCTCAGTTTAACGAGTCTATCCTATTACCCTTGTTGTCAACTTTCACATTTTAATGCTTTCTTTATTGAACTTCTTCAAATCCATGAAACCTACATATTTTGAGATTCAGGGTTATGTATGTTTGCATTGAGAGAGCATGTAAACCCTGGTAGGTTTCTGGACATGTTCAACAGAAAGGCATGAATAGAATCACACCTCATTTCTGACTGGCCACTGACTAAAACGTTTTGATTGATAGATTTTTTTGATGCAGTTATCAAAGGAGAATCAAGGAACTGATTTTTCTGATTCGCACTCCAGGCCTCATTCAGATGAAGAAGGATGAAATAACTTACTTCACACGACCCTCCCCATCATTGGGTTTCAACCTATAGGTAGCATGTGGAATTGCTGTTTTCTAAAGAGAAAAGGAGATGTTTAGGCTTGTTATAAAGCTTTCAAGGAGAATAATTGCTTCAAGATCGAATGCTTAAACATGATAAGTAGCATCAGACTTCGCCCTCCTTTTGGCCTTTTCTTTTTCTTTTCTTGACATTGTCTTTTGTTCCTAATCTTTACCATACTGATTTCTAACATTTTTCACCCTTATAAATGTTCACAGTGATTGTACATCTGGCTCTGGTCCTTTTTTCGCGTACAAGAATGTTATGTCATCTCGGAAGGTGTTTCTCTACAATTTTGCCTTTATAGGCTTTCTACGAGTTAGTTTGCATATTTTTTCTACATAGAGATAATAAATCCGGCATATACTAAAGTCTTGGGCTTGGTATTATCTCGCGTTTTGCGAGTAATGAGGATCAATTATAGTAATGCTTCTAATATGCTCATTAACAAAAGTATTATTGCCCTCAAGCTCTGAAATTCTATTTGCTGAGCTTGTGAACCCTGTCTATCCTTGCCTTTGAAACACCATGAGTCTTACTTTAAATCGCTTAGTCAACAGGCTTTTTACTAAGAATTAATGTGTCAGAAAGAAATTCTTGCATACCCAAACTCTTTCCTGTCCTACTGTCAAGTGAAATAAGTGTGACACTGACTGTTTCCTTCTGCTCAGAACTTTATTTCTTTTTGGCTCCTTTTGTGCTATATGAGTACATATGAAATGGTTTGTGTCAATAGTACCCTAATCCTCAGTAGGTTTTAAATATTATTTGTCACTGCTAGTCTCTTTTCTTCACAGAACATTTCGGCATGCATTTGGAGCAATCCACAGACAAATCTTATAGCTGTATAAGATTTGTCAAGGTTTCCAACATTCCCATTGCCTCTCACTCTGTTTTCTTTTCTACAATGTGACTTTAATTCTTGCTGCTGAGCAATACTTTTGTGGGATAGCATCTTGCTTTTAGGACTTTTATAAGTAGCGTCTTTATGTAGTGTAACTTGTGGAAATATACTGGTAATGGCTGACTGTTTAGATGGTGTTTTGAATTCGGGTTGAAATTTCACATTTGTTTTTGTTGGCTTTTGAACTGTAGGAAGCTGAATTTGCTCATGAGCTTCTTCCATTTGATCTCTCATATCACTGAGGTTTGATTTTGGGACCTTATATTATATTTTCACTTTAACAGCATCATAATGGTCAGTACCATGTATTGCCACTGGAGCAATAAGTATTGGTCACTCACTGAGTCTGGCTAAATATCAAATACAGTCTGAAAAGGTCTGCTAGAAAAGATTCTATCTTTTCTAGCTTCGAAAATGTTTCCTGAACATAAATGTATGAAGTCTGACATATCATTATTCGAAAATGACATCTTTGATTTCTTCAGTCATTGTAACACATACTCATTAATCTTGCTAGGGAGTCGTGGCTTCTTTATTACTAAGAAAACATAAATAATAGTAATGTTTTCATCTTAAGTGCTTCACTTTCCGGAACAGACATGGATTACCCGGCTGATGTAAGATGGCTGAAGCAAACAATTACCATCAGCAGGGATTGCATGTCTTTCCATCATGTTAAATTATAATAGTTTACCAAGTCGACTGGTGTGATACTCATATAAAATATGTTATGATCTTTGATCTTTTTAACGCAGCTGAATTGCGTTTTCAACACCATTATAACTGGACTAATCCTGGATGTTGTTGTAATTCTTTAGTTGTTGACTATATAACTTCTTTTGTTCTGATTACATCTGTATTCTCTGCTTCATTATTAAACGTTTCATTTGCTTCTTCATGTTGGGTTCCTGGTTTTTGTATTTCTTTTTCTCTTATATGCCTCCTTCTTCATTTCCAGTTTCTATAAAAATTCCTTTTCTCAGCATTTTTTATTTCTAGTGCCAGACTCACGGTCAGTATGAGCTTGACAGTCTTCGTAATCAGCTGATACTTCTGTAGATTTTGCTCAGCATTTAGATGTTGTTAATTTGCTGTCGCTGTCAGATTTTGTTTTTCTTCGAACAATGATTAGATTTATTTTCATTCAACTTCCTCTTCTGCATGATTGATAAAGGGGTATCAGAATTGTATCTATCATATTCAGATACAAATGAGGTGCTGTCATTATTTTTCTCTGCTTTGCCATTAAGATTGGAACAACGTTCTCTCCTTTTCTTTTTTCAAAAATGTTTTATAACATTTCAGCAAGTTCACTTTCTGTTACACTGTTAAGGCTAAATTGTGACTTTATTGTCACTGTTTTTAAGGTAAGGTTAGGAGGCTGCTCCAGCAGACTGAATTTTAATGATAATAATGCATGAATTTACCAATCTAATGGTAAATGTCTGCTGAATTTCTCCCAGAAAAAGGTGATTAGTGATCATAGCCCCTATTGAGTTTCAGTATACTGATGAACTTGTTCAGGAAAAAGGTTCTAACTGCACATATAGCACCTTTTACTTGCCAAAGATGGAAGTTAGCACCTTTTACCGGAATGAAAATATGCACTTTGCACTTAGCACTTTTTACTTTTACCATTTTTGGTAAATAAACATTTAAATTAATGGATGGCAATTTTTTTATACACAGACTATATCATGTAGATTCTAAATGTGAGGTTAACTCATTTTCTCCAAAAATGTTAGTTAGCACCTTTTACCTTTCAACCCTCGCATTGATCGTTTATACAGATTTATATCAAGTTTAAGTCAATATTGGATAAAAAGATTATGATTTACTTTTTTCAGGATAAAACACTAGTACTTGTGGGTTAAAACTGTTCAAGAAAGCTTCGTATTCTGGATCAAGCATGTTTTCCTGCTTTTACACCAGAGACCGATAGTAACGAATTATACCCTCCATTATTTCAATCAATGTGTTTACCATTAAAACCAATATGTTTACCATAGCGACCAGGTATGAAAGTGTTGCACATTGACCGAAGATATCGGGAAAATTATTTTCTGTTTACAAAAAAAATTCGGTGAAAACTCTACTTTCAATGTAAACAAGCAACGGGTATTTTCGTCTTGAAAAAGCTGACAGCTGTGAACATACATTAATCAGCAAACATTTGATAATGGTCATAATTTCCTTTTTGAAAGTGTAGTCAATGTTATACTCTAAGAGTATATGGTTAGTGCGCATAGGTCAGTAAATTATTTGCGCTGCTAAATGCAATGCGCATGCAGTAGGTGTAAAATGTCAAGGGAGATAATAAGAGCTGATTGCGCAACAATATGGCCGATCAGGATTACCCAAAGAAGTTTGTATGTGTCATGCGGACAGCGAAGACTCTGACCAGACTGGGCGGATGCGCAGGCTGATCTGAGTCTTTGCTTGGCGCACATGCAACTTTGTTGGTTTTATCCTGTCGCGGCTCATCTGTGCCAATGGTGTCTTGTAACATATAAAACAAAAAACTGGACTTGAGCATTTTTGCATTGGCATGATATCATCAGACTTTATCAGTCCTATATAATACGAGCTAGGTCATTTTTTACAGTAGTTGCATGATAAACAGAGCATCTTACACGAGTAGTCATTTCATAAGAAATTTTGAAACAAGCCTTCGGCGAGTTTCATAACTTTCGTATGAAATGACCACTCGTGTAAGATTCTGTTTATCAAATGACCATTTAAAATGGGATTTTAAAATGGCCTTCAAAATGAACATTATTTCAATCAGAAAACGCAGGGTTGACTTGGTCGTGTTTAATGACGTTGCATGCACGTGCCAAAATATTATTACAAGCTGGTAATACGACTTTTATGACACGACGTTATCCACTATATAACAACGACCTCATATGATAAAACTATTTCGAAAATATTTGAACGTTCGTGTAGTGATGTCAGCCATGCGATCTGGCCTATATCCCTAAAAGTGCCTGATCTAAAATTCAGACAAACTATAAATGTACTTATTATTCCAAGGACATTGCTCGAAATACTAGCATTTCAAATTGGATGACATACATTAGTGTACTGACGCACATAAGAAATCATCACAAATGACAAATCCATGTTCTTGTACAAGAACTGTGAAAAGTTTCAGAGGAGTACAGATAATGATTGACTACTACAGAAACATAAATGAACTGTGTCGCGAGGCAAGGGGCCTTATAGCTCAGGCTTTAGGTGGATGGGTGCATTTTTAGTGGAGGCAAACTTTGTAATTTTAATTTTTGCCTCCCTTCTCTCTCGGAGTCAACTCTTAAAGAAATGAATTTGCTCCCGAGGAGCAAAGTCTTTCCTCTAAGAGTAAACTCCATTTCCGAAGGACGTTTCTGCAGGAAGGAAAAACAGGGAAAAACAGGTAATCACAACAGTTGTCCTCGCTGTGTTAGAGTGGTTGAAAAACATGGAGATATACCCATACACTAAAATCACGCGTTCATAAGAAGTCTACTGAGCGTCCTGCCACATGCGTGTTTATGAAACACTATGCCCCCAACCGTATGCTTGCCTCTAAAGAAGGTTCATCCCATAATGTATGAGTCAGAAAGGGGTATAACTCACCCCAGTATTTATAGAATTGGCTGCAAAGCTAACCAAATCGTCTACACCTTGACCTGTAACTGTATGCCAAATATCAGGATCCTAGCTTAAGGGGTTCTTCAGATATTTTGGTCACAAGGTTATTCCTATATATTTACATTCTTGGTGTATTTACTGAAAAGCCCTATAGTAAACCATTGGAACGTAATGTAGTTTACATTCCAATAATTACATTGAGACACGCGACGTCAATGACGTCAAAATAAACAATAGCTCTCTACAACCTGATTGGACGTTAGCACCGTCATGACGTCATGCATGCCGTTCTGCTGTTAGCAGAAAAAACTTCGTGTAAATGCTTTAGTGCTTCAATTTTAGCGCTTATATAAGATTTTTCATGAAAGATTTGATTGAAACGAATGTAAATATAAGCAATGAACTTAATTTTTCTGATGTTTATCGAAGTGTAAACTACATTGGGTCACTAGCAAAGTTAACATGAACCCCTTCGGGGTTCATTCACTTTGCACGTGACCCAATGTAGTTTATACTTCGATAAACCTCAGAAAAATGAAATTCATTCCTTAAATAAATGCCTTTGTCCGAAAAAGGGAAATAATGCAACCAAAATTTACGAAATATGCTCAAAAGTTAATCAGATCATCTACACCTTGGTCTATAACTGTATGCCTAATATCAGGATCCTAGCTTAAGCGGTTCTCCAGGTATTTTGGTCACAAGGTTTTTCCTATATAAAATGCCTATGTCCAAAAAAGGGAAATAACTCAACCACAAATTTACGAAATATGCTCAAAAGTTAATCAGTTCATCTACACCTTAATTTCTAACTGTACGCTAAATATAAATATGCTAGCTTAAGAGCTTCTTTAGGTATTTTGGTCACAATGTTATTCCCATATAAAATGCCTATGTTCGAAAAAGGGGGATAACTCAATCAAAAATTTACAAAATATGCTCAAAATGTAATCAGATCATTTACATTTTAGTTTCTAACTGTATGGCAAGTATAAACATGCTAGTTATAACGGTTCTTTAGATATTTTGGTCACAAGGTTATTCCTATATAAAATGCCTATGTCCGAAAAAGGGAAATAACTCAATGAAAAATTTACGAAATATGCTCAAAAGTTAAACAGTTCATCTACACCTTGGTCTGTTATTGTATGCCAAGTATCAGGATTCTAGCTTAAGTGGTTCCTTAGATATTTTGGTCACAAAATTATTCCTATATAAAATGCCTATGTCCGAAAAAGTGGAATAACTCAACCAAAAATTTACGAAATATGCTCAAAAGTTAATCACTTCATCTACATTTTGGTTTCTAACTGTTTGCTAAATATAACTATGCTAGCTTTAGTGGTTCTTTAGATATTTTGGTCACAAGGTTATTCCTATATAAAATGCCTATGTCCAAAAAAGGGGAATAACTGAACCAAAAGTTTACGAAATGTGCTCAAAAGTTAATCAGTTCATCTACATTTTAGTCTGTAACTGTGTGCCAACTATCAGGATACTAGCTTAAGCGGTTCTTCAGATATTTTGGACACAATGTTTTCCTATATAAAATGACAAAGTCGAAAAGGGGGCATAACTGTTGAACGACAAGACCGGTGGAGGAAAAAAAACGGGTCCGCTTAATTTTAATGTACATTCCACATATAAAATTTCAAGATCCTAGCATAAGCGGTTCTTGAGTTTCCTAGCTGCCAAAAAGTGTTACGGACGGACAGACGGACGGACGGACGGACAGGCCCAAACCAATATGCCCCTCAACATCTCCGAAGTTGGGGGCATAAAAACGTTAACAGTACGTTCTGTAAATTGGAACTCGATTTTTTGTGTGTGTGCATGTCTGTCTGTCTGTATGTCTGTATCGACTCTTTGAGACATTCTTTTAGACTTAATACAGCCGTCCCTCAGGGAGAGAAAGAAAAAAAGGAACAGAAAATATGAGATTTAGAACAGCTAAACAACCCGCATCCCGCACCTCATGCAAGCACGGCCAGTCCTTGCCCTTATCTTAGTAGGAACACCCGAAACTAAAAGTTACACAGCAGCATCGCCCGGATCAACCATCCATAAGAAATGAACAATGAACACTGAAACCAGCATGCTGATCAAAGCTGTCTGGTTACACTATTCCCAGTTTATTTAGCAATATCTCGATCTTTATCCGGTACCTTGTGATCTGGATACTTAGCGTTGCAAGCAACATAAAGCACCATATCGCATAATGCGAGTAAGTCTATTTTGAACCTCTTAGATTAGATTAAACATATTCAATTGCAAGAATATAGCGGGATTGGACACGTCACAAACACCATTCTTATGTACTTTCGAATGTAACTCGACGTCTGTTTGGATAACTTCAAAATATGCGACAGTAGATCCTGCCATATACTGTCGGAAACTCGATGACATTAAGACTTTGAAATGCCCCTTGTCATTGGATTACGTCTGGTTTTACGCTGCTGAAAGCGCTTGATCAATGCGGGGTGTAAAGTAAGGAGACTTTGAAAGATTAAAATGTGAATAAGTGCATTTGAACGGGTATAACTGTATTGAATTTTGGAAATTAAATCGTCGTTGTTCTTTTGTTTCCTTTTGGTCGCTAATTGCGTTTTAACGGTGACGCGTCAGCTGTGCCGTGAAACCAATACCGGATTCACCTGCTAAAAACAACAACAAACTTTCAATACAGTTTTCCCGTTATTATACAGCCCTCTCCCTTGGCCCTCTGCCCTTAAAACTTGTTATTGTCGCAACTTGCTCAGAACCCACTAACTTTGCAACATACAGATGGACATAGCCAGTAAAGCTACAATCATAATGATTAAACACAACCCATTACCTAATTGTAATTTTTCTCAGATGCTTTTGTGCCCTCTTCTTTATGTTGATACGAACTTTGCTACTAATATAATGCCAACTATCAAGATAAAAAAGGCCACCAAACAGACTCAGTTTACTTTTCCTCATAGCAAACATTACCTTTAGATTCTGTATCCTGGTTAGGGGGTCGTAATCAAATATTTCCTGTGATATTATGTGAATTTCCGTCCCATGAACAGCATTCACCAAGTTGTCCGTTACCTAGAGCAGAAGAAGTACGTGTAAGAAATACAAATGAGCCGCGACACAACAAAACCAACAAAGTGGCATGTGCGCCCAGCAAAATCTCAGGTCATTCTGGGCAGCCACCCAGTCTGATCAGAGACTTTGAAGTGCGCTTGCTGGGTAGCTATTGGTCTAAGCTAGCTCTATCCGGACAGCGAAGTCTGATCAGACTGGGCATCCGCCCAGTCTGATCTGAGTCTTCGCTGGGCACTAATGCCGCTTTGTTGGTTTTGTCTATCTCTCGGCCATAAAATAGGTATCGACGCTGATTCAATGCTGCTTCAATGCGGTTTCTTGCTGGTGTATAGCTTGTGACAGCGGTAAAGATTCTGATCAGCCTGTGAATTTGCTCAGTGTTTAAGAACATATGCTAGTAGCTACGAACAATATCTTGGAGCAGTAAATTAGTTATGTAAATAGGGACGACCCTTATCACACTGCGCAGATGTTACCACTCACATAACACCGGTCATTTAATCCCCAACGCACCCATCCCCTTACATAAAAAAGAAAGAAAAAAATCGTCCGAATCGTATCATATTAAACATTCAAAGACTAGAGGGCACATATCGTTGAGCCAGATGAAGCGGCTCCTTATGAGCCGCCTCAACTGGTTCTAAGCTGTTTGCAAATGCATCTATTTTGCCATAATTTGTTGCTTTAAAGATATACCCCCTCATTTTTTCACCATCTCCAAAATAAATAATTTTACCAATTTCGTTAGATAATATATAATAATACCTAAACCCATTGTAAACATTCAGAAAAAGTGTTTCAGTTTAACGTATTTTTTAATGAAAATAAAATATCGAAACTGAAAATGCAAATGAACACCATCGTCGGCCAATAGGAAAGTTGTTACCACGCCTTACGGTCATATGACGATACCTAGGCATTTTTCTGATTCGAGCACGCGCTAGTGACGTCAGAGCAAATTAATTCTATCCAATAAGACAGTTTCGGTCGCGGTCCGCGACTGTAAAAAAAATATTTAATTTCTTATTTCAAAATTACTTTTCATAAAAACTTCTTCTAATTTCTATTGTCAAATGTACAAATGGGTCATTTCGGAGTTACTGTGACAATATTTCATCGAAACATTTTGTAATCATAAACAAGGGCGTAAATCTTTAAGTGTTACGTATTTATAAGCTGATAGCCTACATGTATATGTTAAGTGGTTTTTCTGGAATATAGCTTTGTATGAAAATAACATTGTACAGAAGAATTGCTTCATCATCATATTAATTATAATTGATTTTATTTTGATAAGATAATTAAATTTTGAGATTACTATATCGCAATTATGCTAAATGTTCTGACACTCTTTAGCTTATTCTACTGATTTCTATTTCTACAAACTGTCTGGACCGGCTCATTTGTAGTCGAATGAGAGGCTCTGTTAGACTTTTCAGTCAAAGCCGTCTGTTCAGCGGTATCACGGACATTACTAATATAGGGATCAAAAATGGTTTGCCATTAACAGTTGCCAGGTCCCAAGGGAGCTGTTGAAAACCGTAAGTGCCATGTAAATATACTTAAAGATTTACGCCCTTGTTTATGATTACAAAAACGTTTCGATGAAATATTGTCACAGTAACTCCGAAATGACCCATTTGTACATTTGACAATAGAAATTAGAAGAAGTTTCTAAGTGGTTTTTTCTGGAATATAGCTTTGTATGAAAATAACATTGTTCAGAAGAATTGCTTCATCATCATATTAATTATAATTGATTTTAATTTGATAAGATAATTAAATTTTGAGATTACTATATCGCAATTATGCTAAATGTTCTGACACTCTTTAGCTTATTCTACTGATTTCTATTTCTACAAACTGTCTGGACCGGCTCATTTGTAGTCGAATGAGATGCTCTGTTAGACTTTTCAGTCAAAGCCGTCTGATCAGCGGTATCACGGACATTACTAATATAGGGATCAAAAATGGTTTGCCATTAACAGTTGCCAGGTCCCAAGGGAGCTGTTGAAAACCGTAAGTACCATGTAAATATACTTAAAGATTTACGCCCATGTTTATGATTACAAAAACGTTTCGATGAAATATTGTCACAGTAACTCCGAAATGACCCATTTGTACATTTGACAATAGAAATTAGAAGAAGTTTCTAAGTGGTTTTTTCTGGAATATAGCTTTGTATGAAAATAACATTGTTCAGAAGAATTGCTTCATCATCATATTAATTATAATTGATTTTAATTTGATAAGATAATTAAATTTTGAGATTACTATATCGCAATTATGCTAAATGTTCTGACACTCTTTAGCTTATTCTACTGATTTCTATTTCTACAAACTGTCTGGACCGGCTCATTTGTAGTCGAATGAGATGCTCTGTTAGACTTTTCAGTCAAAGCCGTCTGATCAGCGGTATCACGGACATTACTAATATAGGGATCAAAAATGGTTTGCCATTAACAGTTGCCAGGTCCCAAGGGAGCTGTTGAAAACCGTAAGTACCATGTAAATATACTTAAAGATTTACGCCCATGTTTATGATTACAAAAACGTTTCGATGAAATATTGTCACAGTAACTCCGAAATGACCCATTTGTACATTTGACAATAGAAATTAGAAGAAGTTTTTATGAAAAGTAATTTTGAAATAAGAAATAAAATAATTTTTTACAGTCGCGGACCGCGATCGAAACTGTCTTATTGGATTCGCGCGTGCACGAATCAGAAAAATACCTAGGTATCGTCATATGACCGTAAGGCGTGGTAACAACTTTCCTATTGGCCGACGATGGTGTTCATTTGCATTTTCAGTTTCGATATTTTATTTTCATTAAAAAATACGTTAAACTGAAACACTTTTTCTGAATGTTTACAATGGGTTTAGGTATTATTATATATTATCTAACGAAATTGGTAAAATTGTTTATTTTGGAGATGGTGAAAAAATGAGGGAGTATATCTTTAAATGAACATTGTTTGGCATGCGAAAAAGACATTTCAAACAAGGGAAGGGATGGTTGATCATTTCATGTCGAAAAATCCAAAAGCTGGTATGCAATTTTCTTTGAATCACCAGCAGCAGTACAACTATTAATTGCAGTACTTGCATCTTCAAATAAACACGCACCATTCTATAACTTTCTCCAATTATAACGATGAATACACTTCATATAAATATTCGGGAAGGCATCGGAGAATATGACGAACTCCGGACCACGGTTTGGACACTTCTCAATGTCTTCAGGCTTAGCAAACGCGATTCTACAGGGCACATGGAAGACAAAAAGAAGAAGAGGTAGACAGAAGAAGAGGTGAGAAGACAATATTAAAAGGTGGACATTGCCAGGATGTGCACAACTACGGCAGCAGGTGGGAAGGGATTGTTGCACCAATTACCTTGCAAGGTTTCTGGTATAATGGTTATAGAATAGAATCGAACAGACGACCGATACACAACGCAACTCCAGTCGTCCAGGAAAAAGAGCGTATTCTATATGCAACAGGGGACTGATCAAGGCCTGAAGGTAATTCTGGGAGAATTTTCATAAAGACACATTGTTGCTGCCTAGAATCAGTTCTAAAGACCACCTAAAACATATACTTGCGTGACCTAAAATGGGTGCAGTGTTGTGGATTATGTTTTATGTAGAACTGATTTGATGAAGTATTTAATTGTTTTTCAGTTGGAGATCCAAATATAAGTTCCGATCACTGTGTTATCAAGTTTTCAATAGGTAAAGCAAACTTAGACGTGCCTGATTTGTCTACTGAGCCGTGTCAACCTTTAGAGTACACGTATAGGTGGGATATGGATGAAAAGGATACTTGTATAGAACTTTTAAGTTCAGCTAGTATAAAAGAAAAGTTAAATTCTGTTTCAAACGATTTGCAGTATGCTGTGTGTCAGGACGATATAGATGTAAATTTAGATAGGTTTTATAATATTATTGATGAAGTGTGCTCTCCTATTTTTAAGCGAAATGTAACTACTCCTTCCGCAAAAATATATACAAAGAAGAAAGAATGGTATGACTCGCAATGTAACGACAAACAGAAAGAATTTTATAAATGCCTTAATAGTTATAGAAGAGAAAAATCGGATTTAAGCAGAAAAAATTTAATAAGGTCCAGAAATGAATAAAAGTCATTAATAAGGAATAAAAAGAATGAACACGATAAGCAACGAACCAAAAAGTTAGAATCAGTACGTTTAAAAAATGCAAAGGAATATTGGAAAATGTTGAAAGGGTTAAGTTGTCCAAAAAAGCAAGTCTCCTCCACACCTAGTGAACAAATGTCTGCTTGTTGTATCTCCAGCAACCTATTCAGGGGTTCTTTTCAACAGAGCTTATCCGGCAATACTGATAACGTGTGTACTCAGAATCAGAACGGCAGGGTAGGTACAAACAAATGCTGCTGTTACACGTTGTACATTTCAATAAATGGAGGTTCAAGAAAATCATTGAGGATGACTGGAATATGACATATAATACCATCCTTGACCGAGAATCGTTTCAGAAAATAAAGGATTATTTATAGTATCAAAAGATTACCCATGTAGATTTTGTTAAAAATATAAATTTACAATTTGAGTTAGAGAGAGAGAGAGAGAGAGAGAGAGAGAGAGAGAGAGAAAGAGAGATGGGGCTGACAGAAAACCTCTCTGTAAACGCAGCATCAAATTGGTACCTACGTCGAATGAGATAAGGAAAAAAAAATCAATGGATCAACTCATATGCTGTGCCCAGGACAAAACTGGCTGCTAACACCTACTGCCCCTACGGCCACTAGACTACAGGAAACAACATTCAGCTGTCTGACTGTCAATGAACAGTCGATAATATTTAATCTGATTTGAGTTGTTGTGCAGATTTTAATATAGCACTGCAACTTTAAAAAAACGGCTACCAGCTAAGCCAGAAGCATCACAGGTAGTAAGAAATATCCAAGAAACTATACTTATAATAAATCTAGTCTGGTCTGGCTATTCAATAACCTTGCAAGGCCGTTGAGGCACCGCAGATCAATTTACAACAATCCCTTTCCACCTTGTCCTTTCTTCAACGCCCCTAGTTGTGCTGGTAAATTTAAAGAGTAACTACGCTTCAGGAACTGACTGAATCAGATCCCAAACCCTATCCCCAACATCAAAGGAAAAGATTGACAAAGACATCCCAACAAACAATAAATTACAAGTGATAAGCCGAGTCAGCAGCTCTTTCCCAAATAGGTGGCAACTCAGCTATCTTTACCGAACTAAATAATTTAGACCAACAGAAGGGTTACAACAGACTAAGCAAATTATACCAAAAACATTTAACAACTATTTTTACCTATTTTCTATTTTTATTATAGAAGGGTTAAAATGAAAATACAATAAACTAAACAGCATCGAACATAAAACAAATGCAACCGCAACGAAAGTACCGCCTTGGGACGGTCAGTAATAACTATTGGGGGGTTTAAACCGGTTTTACTGGGACCAAACCTTCACCCTCGACCTCCGCCGCGGTGCACACAATAAATTGGTAGTTCGGTTCGTATGGAGGTCCCTGAAATAACTTAAGTCTTCTTGGGTATTATGTTTAATGGTACTGTAGATATGGTGGAAGAGTAATTAACAAAGTGACGTAACTTAGCAACTGACGTTATTAGCGTAACGTCATAACGTTGGCTGGTTCTGGTACTATTATACAGGATATTTCATTTCTCCCCATTTTTAAAAGAAAGAGTTCATGTATATTATAACTTGAAAGCCTTGTTCAATGAATATCTGATCTGCATTTGAATAGGCCATATCTGTACTTTTCTCTGTATGATACTAATCAAACTTTGAAGTATTTTGAAACATATTCATAGTCTATATTCTAAGTTAACTGTCTGAGACAATTGATGCGGTAAATATAATTTCAAATGAATGCTTCAGTTTTGAAGAGTCTTTGACACTTTCTTCTTTCTTCGTTTCTTTCTTTGTTTATTCTGCACTTCCTTATGATGCAGGTGCTCCTCCGTGTCTTCATAGTCGTCTAGATCTCGGGATGCGCTATTCGTCTATAAAACCATTTTGCACTCCCTAGATTCTCTGTGATCCTGGTCTGGCATGTCATACGAGGATTCATCAGTCCTTTCAATTTCCTCCCAACGTGTTCCAATTTGTTCTTGTGTCTGGTTAAGACTATCTTCTTCAGTTTGCTGTTGTGTAAATAAACTCTGAATCAGGTCCTTTGTTAAATTTAGTTCATTCTCAAGTCGGCTGATTTTTCCCCGTTAAAGTTGTATATCTTTGGATGAAACCGTGTTTTCTTCTGTAGATTCTGTCACTGTTTTAATTCTCATATGCATTAGAGATTTTTCGATGAAGTCTTCATCAGAACTCGTGTCGCTTCCTGGAAATACATCTTCTGTCCTCTTTATGCTAGTTTTCTTCTTCCGACTACAATGTGGTGGACTCTTCTGATCCATTGCTTCTTCTTGAATGGCATTTGCTCTGCACATAGATGAAAAGTAGTTAAACTTGTTACAGATGTTACATTGTGTTCCGTATGCAGGGCAGTTTTCCCTCTTGGGTGTGTTCTTGTCAAGCCACAGTATGTACAATGTTCTGGGCTTCCATATCTCTCATTGTATTCTGGATGTCTTGTCTGTTTTTTCTTCTTGCCGTTACTTTAGCTATCTCACGGTACCTTGGATCTGTCTTCATATCATTAACTTGTGTCGAAATGTCTTCTATCTGTCCGGCTTCCGTCAAGAATTGTTGTAAAGTCCAGCTTTTCGATATGCATTTTTGTATCAGTTGTTGGTTCTCTATGGTTTGACTGAGATGCTCTACTATTCGTTCATCATGGTTATCGCCAAACTCGCATTCATGGGCTTTTTCTCTAAGTCTTGTTGCATATGCCACTGTTGCTTCTCCTGCTTCGGGTCTCGTTTTCAAGAATATATATCTCGCATAATGTTTGTTCTTCTTTGGCATGAAATATGCATTTAGCTTAATTCTTAATTTCTGATAATCATCTAATTCTTGGTTACGGTCTTCGGGATCTGGCAAACTTTTCTCTAATCTTGCTATCTCAGATCCGCCGTATATGATTAACGCATCTTTTCTGTCTAAAGGGTTAGCTACTCTGAAATATCTGAATTCTCTCTCTATGGACTCTAACCAGTCCTCCCAGAGTTTCCCCGTTGATAGCTGATCTACTGTAGGTCTGAATGGTAAAGCTCGAAGGTTTCTTCCTTCAGATATTATTGTTACTGTACTGTCATTCATATCTAGACCGTATCTTGTCATTTAGCTCTGAAGTATCTTTATTCTTTAATGAAGATAATCAAAAGTTCTACTTATCCAGTCTTTATGCTCTCTCAAGTATCTCAAAATGTTGTCTTTTCTTTGCATTTTCTTCTTTCTCAATGCTTTCTTATATCTTCTGCTTTTTCTTCTGCTCTAGTATATCTCTCTTGTCATCTCTTCTCATCCACTTTCCTTTTCTCCTCGTCGCCAATGAAATAACTTAAGTGTTCTTGGGTATTATGTTTAATGGTACTGTAGATATGGTGGAAGAGTAATTAACAAAATGACGTAGCTTAGCAACTGACGTTATTAGCGTAACGTCATAACGTTGGCAGGTTCTGGTACTATTATACAGGATTTACAGTCCCCTAACACATCAGAGAGTCATCACGGGCAACAATTAAAATCAAGAAAAGACTGTGATAAAGCAAGGATGAGGGCTCGACAGCCAAAACGTGTTGAGACACCTGGAGATCCCTGGGGCGTCAGCCACACCACTGGAACACTGGAGCAAAAGAAGACCACCAGTTGAACCCCGGTGGGCCAAGAAACAGACAAACATCCGGCCCCAACCAACTAATATATAGCTTTATGTAGGGGCTATCACAGTGTCTGAACCCCGACTCACCGGCGTGCAATTAAAGAGGACAGCAAAGTTGTCAACCGTGGTTGGGTTAACCACTAAGCATGCAGACTGTCGCATTACATCTATGTTATAGCCAATGCGTTTAAATCGTATGATAATTTTCTTAAATTGATCAGGAAATTCTGTTTTCCCTCCGATTTTGCGTAATTTATATTAAGTCACCATAAAATTCATGTTCCGATAGGCCTTGTTCCAAAAGTGACCTTAACCCTGTAGTATATTTAGAAACTTATTCAAAGTGTCTACGATAAAATTTTGAAAAAACTTTCCGAAATTTATGATACCGCTACCCCTGCTGTAAAAGCTTGGCAGTCAAACTTTTATTACGAGCATTGAAATCAGCCAAATGACTAGACACCCTAGCGAAGCGAATAAGTGGAGAAATGTAAACACCATAAGAAGTGCGGGGAAAATTAACAATGTCGAAATCAAAATCATTGCGTTTGTCATAAATTTTAGATGAAACAAATCCGTCTAAAATTGATAGATGTAAATCCGAAAATGGGGCCTCGGTATCAGAAGTATTTGCTTTATATAACTGCAATTCAGCAGGATAAATTTGACTAAAGTCCATCCCTGTCCACTCTTCAATATTGTCTTCCAACTTCTCCTTCTGTCTGCCTTTTCGTCTTTGTCCTTTCAATGTGCCCTGTAAAATCGTCTTTGCTAGGATAGAAAACCTCCAGGTGTGGCCAAATCACCTCAGTTTTCTTTCCTCGACCATGGTCAGGAAATCGTCACATTCTCCTGTGGCTGTTTGGATCTTTCTGTGAAATCCTCATTAGTTACATGGCCCTTGTATGAGATGCTCAGTAGCATCTCATTTCAAAGGCATGCATCTATTCTCTAACTCTGCTGCCAAGGTCTGCGACTCTCGGGCATACAAAAATGTGGATATGACATGAGTTTGCGTCAGTTTTACCTTTGAGCCACCTTTGATCCAAGAGATATGTTGTTATCTCTCCAAGTTGGCTTCCGCTTTGTCAGAGCTGCAGTGGCTTATGCAATCTGTGAGAGAACCTCCGGTTTTGAGCCTCATGTGAGACAATTGCTCCAAGGCATTTGACGTTTGTTACTATTCCCAGCTTGTGCCTTTTTACCATGATCTCTCTCTCTCTCTCTCTCTCTGGGTGTCATTTGCGGTGCTTGTCGTCACTTTTATCATCTCAGACGTATCTCTACTTTATACCTTGTGCAAGTTTTGTCGAGACTTTCAAGAAGGCTTCTGGTTCCTGCTCTTCCTCAGTAAGAGCATCAATGTCATCGGCACACCACAGATTGTTAATAGTTCTGCCACCTATGCTCAACCTTTTTCATCATTCACTTTCAGAACATCAGACATAATCTTTTACTAGAAAAATCTGGCAGTTGTAAAACAAAGCATAAAGTACATTATAAAATAGTTGTTGAATACAGCATTGTGCATGTCTCATGCTCGATCACCGAATGCATGCAACACTGTAAGATACATGTATCATAAAAACAAGTATAAACATAAGTTAAGTGAACTACTTATACAATTATACGAGCACTTTTAGCAATACTCGGAAAAGAGGCTGTTTTGTTCACTTCCACCTTTCTTCTACCCCACGGAGCACGCACAACGCAGCCTTGAGTCGACGCTGAATCAACGTAGATTCAACGCCATACCACTGAATCGTCGTTGATTTAGTGTTGATTCGACGTTTTGTGCTTGCTAAAATTGTTTCATTTGTACTTAATTTGTATTTATGTCCGTATATCTTTGTGCATGTGTTGTTTATCTTAGTTGTTTGACTTCTTGGTTTGCAAAATTGGGTTAGCCATTTTTATATAGTAAACTGTGTCGCATTTCAGGAAATGTCTTTCATATAAGTGTTTTCGCTTACCGTCATATCCTGTACCATATTGTATATTGTTCTGTTTTGTTACCATGTAGTTTGATTAAATAAAATGTTGTTTAAACCAAACATAAAAGTTAAAATAAGATAAAATAAGACAGGGTTCATGCATCAGGCTCAATTGCCACATGCAATGCAACCACGTAAAAAAATACAGCAGCTGTTTTGTATGGTCCTGGGTGCTTTTGTAGCGCTTTAGGGTGGTTTGGGGGTGTTATTGAGTGGCTTGGGGTAATTCATTGGCCTGGTTACAATTAACAAATACTAATACTTTCACAGCATTGATAAGTAAAAACAGTAAAATATGTCAATACAAATCTAGTTCGCGCTATTGAGCACCTATATGATAAGGCTATACGCGCAGATGAATGGCAGCACAGGAGAATGGTTCAGAACAACAGTTGGAGTTAGGCAAGAATGTCTTCTCTAACCCACCCTCTTCAACATGTTTCGCGAAAGGATAATATTTGATGCTCTGGAAGAACATGAAGACAAGGAAAGTACAGGTGGCAGAGATATTACCAATCTGAGGTTTGCCGATGACACTGATGCTCTTACTGAGGAAGAGCAGGAACTAGAAGCGCTAGTCAAAAGACTTGACAAAGCCTGCACAAGGTATAAAATGGAGCTAAGTGCTGAGAAGACCAAGCTAATGACAAACAGCGCCAGTGGCATCCAGAGTGAGATCAAGGTTAAAGGACACAAGACACTGCAGCTCTGACAAAGCTAAAGCCATTATGGAGAGATAGCAACATATCTCCTGGATCAAATGTGAAACTGAAGCGCTTCCTTGTCATATCCATTTTTCCGTATGCCTGTGAGTCATGGACCTTGACAGCAGAGTAACAGGAAAGAACGCATGTCTTTGAGATGAGATGCTACCGAAGGTTACTGAACATTTTGTACAAGGACCATATAACTAATGAGGAGGTTCGCAGGAAGATACAAGCAGCCATTGGAGATTATGACGAACTCCTGACCTTGTCAAGAAACGAAAACTGGGGTGGTTTGGCCACGTCTCAATTTCTTCTGGTTCAGCAAAGACAATTCTGCAGGGCACAGTGAAAGGAAAGAGAAAGAGAGTTAGACAGAGGAAGAGGTGGGAAGACAATATTAAAGAATGGACAGGGATGGGTTTTGCTAGCTCAACAAGGGCAGCTGAAGACAGGACTAGGTGGAAAGGGATTGTTGTAGAGTCATCTGTGGTGTCCCAACGACTTCAAACGGTTATGGGATAGACTTGAATAGACTAGACTAACAGTAAAATGTAAATCAAGTCAGGAAAGTTAATATGCGGCGAGGTGTATGCGCCATCTGTTCCGTTTTGTTCTGTTCTCGTAAATTTCCACCGTTTTCTGTCGGTGCACCACCTCTATTGAGATGTAGTAAGCGTCGTAGTAAATTTATAAAATCTCATATAAAACTAGTCCCTTCACACAGTATCATATGCTAAAATCCTGGTGTCTTAAAACCAATAAAACTGTTGAACTTCTAATTTCCGGAGCCCGGCTGTCTTAGTTTCCCAATTCATTCAGTGACCTTAGTCTAGAGTAATGTAATTTCGAGATCATTTCTCTACTCCACAGCTCGACTTTATTAGAATCAATGTTCTTCACAGCATACAGTTGAACCACCATTGACCAGTCCAATGTAATTTGCGTAAACAAGACTGAATCTAAAGACTGACTTAGATTAGTTTCTTTCAATTTATCTGCCAATTTCTGTCTGGCTATGAAGTGCTCTCTATCCTCTGGTTCTTTACCACATACTTTGCATGTTGGATCTACCGCATATTGATTAAAGCACGATCTGTTGGCTTGCAATATGTATGCGTCAGTCAGGAGTTTTGCTTTTAATTCAACTCTTTTGTTGTCATGTACATTGAATCTAACACTCGACCAGCAACTATGAAGATTTCCAACCGATACTGACCGAGGATTCAGGTATTTCAGAGATGGTTTATCTCGAATGTCTTTTCTCCAAGATGTTTCAACAAAACATTCCAATTTATAATTTAAAACTGATTTCCATTTATCTTTAGACGGGGGGGGGGGGGGGGGGGGGGGGGGGGGGTTCACTAATAAATCATATGCACTAGGTAAATCATAAGCTTTAAGAGTCTCTTACTTCATTACCTCAACTGTTTCCCCTTGATCTTTCATTACTAGTTGTCTTTCCAGAATTTCATATTCTACAGAGCCTTGTGATCTAGCTGAATTTACGAAGAGGTTCAAAATGTTCTCTTTATTTTGGCTCTGGTTGAATGAACTGAAGACCATTCCCTCTTAATCTTTTCATTTCACGGATTTGAATAATGGCCATTCCAACATAGAAGAGAATCCTGGACATAATGAATCAAAGCACGTTTAATTACCGGTGATTTGCCAGACCATAATTCTTTGACAAGTTCGGGTCAGGTTACATGTTTTATACAGATATTGCGACACTCGCAAAAATGCTAGAGTAACAGAATAATGAGACAGAAAAGCAAAAACAAACTAACTACGTAACTGTTGAAATATCTTACATTGCAGTTTTGCTTGATTTATGCTTTTGTTTCCTTTGTTTACATTTACGACATGACATCAGAAAGCGCCGTGTTCAAAACTTCATCCACATCCCCAAATCCAAAATCTGTTTCTCTCCATTCTTTAAGCAGATGTAAATAAACCATTGTGTTCATGTACATCTTTATTCTAAGCTAGTCATTACCCCAATTGATTATAACTGCACATCTCCAGCTTATGGCGTTATCGAATATTTTTAGATGTACAGTCGAGTTCGGTAACATTGCGCGGCCGGTAACATTGCGCACTGTCAGCCTGACTCCTACGCGCACTTGCCCTCTCTACAGAGTCGAGGCAGTAACTATAGATAGTAAAAGAATGTGGCTATGTGAGGGCATGTACCCAAAAGCCCAAAACAATCTAGACTGGCACTCCCTATTCTCACGGTACTTAAGATACAAGCAAGCCCTGACCAAACAAGGAGGACCAACAATTCAACATACTATATGTAGCTGAGCCCTCTAGTATTTCATCTTAACGCTCAAGGCTTTTTGTGTTTTCTAACTTCTGGTGATTGTCATATTTTTATGTGCATACAGTACTACCCCTAAATGGTTAGGCAGAAATACTGACTCCATATTCTCACGGTACATGGATATTTGCCTCAACATAAGCAAATCAAATGCAAGCAGAAATACTTCCTTATTTAAAATGTTGAGTATAACCATACTTAACTTACTTGATAACTTACTTGATCCACCGGTGAATCACCTAAGCCCCTATGGGCTTTTCTTCACCACCAATATAGTAACTTGAAATTTTGGGTGTCCTGACTTCTAGTTCTTATTAGGAATTGTATGTTGCTCTTAAAAATGTCACTTATAACAGCCACTAATATATATGCCACATCCTATATTAACATGCCACCCCATTTAATAGACGTCGTCAGTATTATAATGTAGAGAATTCCATTCCTTATACAATCTAGACTTGAACTCATTCACTGTGCTAGACTTGACAACACAATCTGATAGACTATTCCATGGACTTATAACACGAACAGCAAAGGAATGTTGCCTGAAACCTTTATGACAATTTGGTTTATATAACTTTAAATGATGGCCCCTAGTCCGAGATGTGGAGAAGGTAAACATGTTTTCCACTGAAACATCCTCAAAGCCCTTCAAAATTTTAAATAGTTGGATCATATCTCCTCGTTTTCTGTGGTAATCCATAGAGAATAATTTCAAACTAGTTAATCTTTCTGTATAGCCTAAACCCTTCAATTCTGGCACCAATCTTGTTGCACGTCTTTGTACATTTTCTATCAATTTTTTATCTTTCTTTGTAAATGGATACCAAATCACATTCCCATAGTCAATAATGGGTCTAACTAAAGTTTTGTAGAGCTTTAAGAACAAGTCACTGTTCATATATATAAAAGATCTCTTCATAAGTCCTAAAATTTTGTTAGCACGGCTAACAGCATTTGAGATATGATGGTCGAACTTCAAGTTCTCCTGGAAGATAACTCCTAAATCTTTCTCCTGTGAGTCTTTCATTAATGTAGTAGTATTTCCATGAATGTCCCTCATTTGGTATTCAAGATCAAACAAAGCAAGAAATAACATGATCGGACAATTATTTTCTATTTTATCGCCACTTTTATCACCCTGGGGTGTTCCTTATTACCACCTTTGATGATTTTTCACTACTTTGGCCTTAAGAAGTCACAGCATCTTCAAAAAGAGACAGAACTGAAATCTTATGTGTTTTTATACTTTGTATTCCTGAAGCCTGAAAGACAATATAAAAATAAGGAGACATGTGTGCCTGAGGGCTTTTATATAGCACTACTGCGAGAATATGATTGCCGCGAGAATATGGAGTTGGAGTATAAAAAATCTAGATCCATCTTACAAGACAAATCTAGATTTTGGGGATTCAGGCGCAGAGCCCCAGATAAAGGGTGTTTTTTGATGCATGAATAAAGGGTAAAAAGGCATCCTATTCCTGTTTGATGCGTCGGGAAAACGTCTTTAAAATACTGGTTGACGCATCGATTGTGAAACAGAAGCGTCAACAAACGTCTCGTATATTGCCCATGGCCATATGGGTATGTCTGCCAAAGCGTGAACGAAAACCACCAAACTTATTCGCGTGAAATTTCCCAGCTTTACCCGTGATTAATGCGACAGTTCGGTGCAGAAAGTCTGTGTGATGTAATGCAATATCCGGTAGACGGGTAACTACATATCTGAAAAAAATAGTATATTACCAGACTTAAAATTGGGTGACCCAGTCCACACATACCAACTTCCTTGGGTAATTTAGATCTGCCATTTTGTTGCGCAATCAGCTTGTGTTGCCTCCCTTGACATTTTGCAGGTAGTGTATGCGCATTGCATCCTGAAAATCTTAGAAATTATCTACATGTGCGCATTAGCCAAATACCTTTCGCGTACATAATAAATTACATTTTAAACAAAGGAAAGATAAATTTTCGGAAAATGTTTACCTTAAAATGCAACTTTATATCTGTCTGCTTAGTTATCCACAAAACAACATCTAATTTGTTTAACGAAAAAATATGACTTTTCCAAATTTTCCCTGGTTCACAAATATTTTTCCCTATTACTCCGATGAATATACAATATAAAAATATATTGTTGCTATGGTAAACATACTAGTTTTAAAGGTAAACATTAGCCCTGAAGTCACAGCAGGGGCTAAACTGCCACGCGCTTCGACTGTGATGTTTAAATTTCAACCTGTCAGCATTGTGATAAAGGTATT
This sequence comes from Ctena decussata, assembly GCA_963989385.1. Classification (NCBI taxonomy): domain Eukaryota; kingdom Metazoa; phylum Mollusca; class Bivalvia; order Lucinida; family Lucinidae; genus Ctena; species Ctena decussata. The sequence continues at coordinate 39,228,298 of OZ022506.1, read as the reverse complement.
TAAATTGTCTTATTTATTCTGACGTGAGAAAAGCCTGCCATAAATAAACAAAAGGTATTTAGCTGCTTTATCTGTCTTAGTTTTGATATTCATGAATCGACATAAAAGGACAAATGCACAAATGCCCGTAGGGCACTAGTTATCGATATGACGAATTAAACTTTCTGGATGTCAAATCCAATCATGGATTTACCATCTCAAAGTTTGTTGATCATTCTGATAACATTTAAGTTAACGGCGGGCGGCAGGTTCTGTCATTTAAATCGCTGTATCCTTTGGTTTACAGAAAACTTTTACATACATATAAATTACAAATCGGAGTAATAAGGATCTGACAGTAAGCTTAACGCTTATAATATGTCATTTCGCTGTACTTTTTCGTTGTTCATACCACATTAAACTATGGTAACAAAGGGGAAACTGGATTAATATGAAATCTGACAAGGAAATGGGTTTGCTTATCCTAGGCAATGAACAAACACTCAAATTGAACAGAGATTGACATTAAAGTCAATACTCTCGGCCGAACTAGTTTTGGGCGAATGTAGCGTATACACGCTTCCTTAGCAACTCACGCGGCGAGATCGCTTACTGCGCATAATCGGCAACTGGTTACCATCCTAGTTTGATTGGTTTCTGACATATTGACTATTTACCAAGGGTAATAGGGAAAGTTTGTATATGGTCCAAGTTTTTTGGCATCATTGACGGGTTACAGAGCAAATAGACAGACTGCTACATTTTACATGTAATAGATTGAGACACAGTCTTCGATATTTATTTCCAGCAATTTCATCATGGCTGCTCGCACGCGAGTCAAAACAGTTCAGAAGTCGCTTTTTAAGTTTTTCCAGCGGTCTGATCCGCCAGAGATATCATCAGCGGAGCTGTTAAAACCCATTATTCTTGGCCTGCTGAGTTCGTGCGTTGACCTTGTTGAGAAACGTATTAAAAACCCCATACATGTTGCATCTGGATCTCTGTTTTAAAAAAATGACTTTCTTAAGATTAAGATTAAGATTTATTCAGGAATTAAGATCATTTAACAAAGTAACATATACTATCTAAAAGCGATTTTCGAAAATAAAATTTAAAAATTAATCAACAGGTGAGGTATTTAAGAGCACACTTAAATGATATTTATGTATATATCTATATGAATTTAATTTAAAAATAAAATTATCACAGGGAAATTGACTAGAACTTAAGGAGTTTTGGAATGAGCTAGGCTGCTAGAAGTAGCTTCTTGTAATATCTAATGGCAATCAAACCACAAAAAACTGCCTGAAAAAAAAAATTGGGAGTGAAACAACTTCCAGATTTTGCAGAAAAACTCCCTTGTCACAAAGTGAGGATTCAGCAACTCCCTGCTGAAAAAAGTTATCTGGAGCTCTGCAGGAGTCTGAAATTTCGTCAGTAAAATAAAAAAAAAGCAAACTCTACAAAATCACACTCAATTATATAGATATATATATGTATATATATTTATATAACGGGTTGTGATTTTGTTGAATACGCCTTTTTTTGGTATTCCATTGACAAAATTTCAAACTCCTGTGGGATTATTTTGGCAGGGAAAACCTTGTATTTAAGCAATATTTTATTGGTCTGATTTGGCTATTTGGGGTCATTGTAGAGAGGGAAAAGCAGAGCTCCAGATAATGTGAGTCTTTGAGGATCATTCAGAGATAATCTTTTTTTATTTTTCATTGGAAACGTACGTTGTGACTCCTCAGTAGAACTGTCTCAGTGTGACGGCTCTAATGAGGGGTCACAACATGTATTTTTATAGAAATTAGTAGTTACTAGTAATATCACTACCTTAGTCTGCTGGACAGGTGGCCGTGAAGGCTAAGGTAGTATTATTATTTCAGTAGAGAAATATGGAAAATTATCCTTGAATTATCCCTGTTACCCCTTTTTATCTGGACTGCTGGGAAAGGCTTGTTTTATAGCGTACTCTATATAGTGTACTGTATAAGTATAGTACCTGTATTTCTTTTACAGGATACAGCCAGTGGTTACCAAATGCAGGACACAGTTCACCAAATGATTGCAAGAAAACTCTGGTGAGAGCCACTGTGTCTGCGCTGATTCTGGTCTCCATGGTAACATGATGTACCACAACAAGAGGCTTATCCTGGCAGCTGTGACAGATATTCAAGACTCCTGTGTGACCTATCCAGGATGTAATAACTGTTGCTCAAAACTTTTAGTTGATCCTGTTTCACAAAGGTAACTCACATGTCGACTTGCTAAGAATAAACTTAGGGTCAAGTTGGGTAACTTCGGACAGCGGGTAAATTTGGACATACCATTGCATACAGTGAAAATCTAGATGAGACGGCTCATAATGAGCCGTCTCATCAGGATTTTCACTGTGTGCCCAGTTCTTTATGTTTTAATTCCAGACAACTGACATATAAAGGAAACAATGTCACTGTCCGAATTTACATGTTTTCAGAATTTACCCAACTTGACCCTAGCTCATTAATCCTAATAAAGGCCTCTGCACTTATATTACATCCCTTGCCTGTTTTTCAGAAAAAAATATTATATTGACATGCTATCCACATTTTCATTTGTTTTACAAAGGGGAACAACATGAATTCTTGTTTGCTTCTCTGGAGGATGCAGCTCTTCAAATGGGGTCCACTTTTTAACTTTTAGGAAAGAATTTGCTTCTCGATTCATTTCTTGCCTTTAAGAGTTGACCTCTTACATATAGGGAGGCAAAAAAGGGACAGTAGTGGCATTGCTTCATTGGAAAGATTATCCTTGATTCACCTTTAATAATGCTATTTACTACAAGTGTTTTGGCAATGGCTGATTTGCTACTCTAAATAACACCCCACTTCCGTAAAATGCAATGCCCTGGGTGTTTGATAGGATTATGTCATTCATCCATCCATTATAATAAACTATTGCATTTCCTATGTGGGCTATAGAGATAAGCTGTCAGGCATTACAATAGATAAAATCATTCTGTGCATATCATTTTAGTGTTATAAAGAATTTTGTTATTATAATGAAAAAAGAATGCTGTTATTAGAAATGCTGACTGACTTTACTTTAGTCAGCTAGAGGCACCATATCTTTACTTTGTTCATACCCCAAGCAAATTGTATATGAGCTGCAACACGACAAAACCAACAGAGTGGCATGTGTGTGCCCAGCAAAGACTCAAATCAGCCTGGACATCTGCAAAGTCTGATCAGAGTCTTTGCTGTCCACATGGAGCTAGTGTAGTCCCTTAGCTACCCTTTAAGCACACAGCAAAGACCCTGATCAGACTAGCGGATGCCTCGGCTGATCTGAGTCTTTACTGGGTGCACATGCTACTTTGTTGGTTTTGTCATGTCATGGCTATAATAGTTTTTTTGTTTTCAAAAAGTTCATTCATTCATTCAATTGTCAGTTCATTAACTTTAATACATTGTAACACTAAAGTTCAGTTTTGATTTAGGTTTGTGTTTTGCTTCATCAGGTGGTAGTACTGGTTAGGGGTATACATTAGCCCCTCTCTATGTTTATTTTTATGCCCCCAACTTCGGAGAAGTTGAGGGGGCATATTGGTTTGGGCCTGTCCGTCCATCCGTCTGTCCATCCGTAATGCTTTTAAGCAGCTAGGAAACTCAAAAACCGCTTATGCTAGGATTTTGAAATTTTATATGTGGCATGTACATGAAAAATAAGCAGACACATTTTTTTTCTTTTTTCCGCTGGTAATGTTTTTTTTAGAGTTATGCCCCTTTTTTGACTTAGTGCATTGTAAGCCTATGGAACCTTGTTAGCAAAATATCTCCAGAACCCCTGATGCTAGGATCATGATTTTTAGCTCACCTGTCAAGGTGAGCTTATAGTATAGCCATGGTCCGTCGTCCGTCGTCGGCGTCGTCGGCGTCGGCGTCACCGTCGTTCACACTTTTAAATATCAATATCTCCTACACCAGTTGGCCAATGTGGATCAAATTTTATGTGTAGCATTGTTGGGATGGGGGATTGACTGCATGAGGTTTAAAGGCAGATTGGATTGGAACTCTGGTTGCCATGGCAACATATAGCTCCCATAGACTTATAATGGGAAAAACTTCAAAAATCTTCTTCTCTGAAACCATGAGGCCCAGAGCTAACATATTTAGTATGTACACATGTCAAGTGGTCCCCTACATAAATCCTGCCAACCATGCCCCTGGGGCCCAAATTGTCCACACCCCGGGGGTCATTAGCTCCCATAGACTTACAATGGGAAAATCTTTAAAAATCTTCTTCTCTGAAACCATGAGGCCCAGAGCTTACATATTTAGTATGTACCAATGTCTAGTGGTCCCCTACATAATTCCTGCCAACCATGCCCCTGGGGTCCAAATTGGCCACGCCCCGGGGGTCATTAGCTCCCATAGACTTACAATTGGAAAATCTTAAAAAATCTTCTTCTCTGAAACCATGAGGCCCAGAGCTTACATATTTAGTATGTACCAATGTCTAGTGGTCCCCTACATTAAACCTGCCAACCATGCCCCTGGGGCCCAAATTGGCCTCGCCCCAGGGGTCATTAGCTCCCATAGACTTACAATGGGAAAATCTTAAAAAATCTTCTTCTCTGAAACCATGAGGCCCAGAGCTTACATATTTAGTATGTACCAATGTCTAGTGGTCCCCTACATAAATCCTGCCAACCATGCCCCTGGGGCCCAAATTGGCCACGCCCCGGGGGTCATTAGCTCCCTTAGACTTAACAATGGATAAATCTTAAAAAATCTTCTTCTCTGAAACCATGAGGCCCAGAGCTTACATATGTAGTATGTACCAATGTCTAGTGGTCCCCTACATAAATCCTGCCAACCATGCCCCTAGGGCCAATTTCAAATTGGCCACGCCCCGGGGGTCATAAGCTCCCATAGACTTACAATGGGAAAATCTTAAAAAATCTTCTTCTCTGAAACCATGAGGCCCAGAGCTTACATATTTAGTATGTATCAATGTCTAGTAGTCCCCTACATAAATCCTGCCAACCATGCCCCTTGGGCCCAAATAGGCCATGCCCCGGGGGTCATTAGCTCCCATAGATTTACAATGGGAAAATTTTAAAAAATCCTTCTCTGAAACCATGAGGCCTACAGCTTATATATATATAGCATTTATCAATGTCTAGTGATCCCCTACTAAAATCCTGCCACCCATGCCCATGGGGCTTTAATTTGCCACGCCCCAGGGGGTCATTTGTATATATAGCTATATAGTTTAATAACCTTCAATAATATTCTTCTTTGGAACCATGAGGCCCAGAGCTTATATATTTAGTATATAGCAATGTTTAGTGGTACCCTACATAAATCCTCCCAACCAAGCCTCTGGGGTCCAAACTGGCCACGCCCCAGGGGGTCATAATCTCCCATAGACTCATAATGGGAAAAACTTAAAAAAAATCTTCTTCTCTGAAACCATGAGGCCCAGAGCTTATATATTTGGTATGTAGCAATGTCTAGTGGTTCACTACATGAATCCTGCCAACCATGCCCCTGGGGCCCAAATTGGCCACGCCCCAGGGGGTCATTAGCTCCCATAGACTTACAAAGAGAAAATCTTAAAAAATCTTCTACTCTGAAACCATGAGGCCCAGAGCGTATATATGTAGCATGAAGCAGTGTCTAGTGGTCCCCTACATAAATCCTGCCAACCATGCCCCTTGGGTCCAAATTGGCCACGCCCTGGGAGTCATAAGCTCCCATAGACTTACTATGAGAAAATCTTGAAAAATCTTCTTCTTTGAAACCATGAGGCCAGTGAGAGCATATATCTGTAGCATGTAACAATGTCTAGTGGTCCCCTACATAAATCATACCAAGCATGACCCTGTGGTGCAAATTGGCCACTCCCAGGGGGTCATAAGCTCCCATAGACTTACAATGGGAAAATTAAAAAAAAGTCTTCTTCTCTGTAACCATGAGGCCAAGAGGGTATATATGTAGCAAGTAGCAATGCCTAGTGGTCCCCTACATAAATCCTGCCAACCATGCCCCTTGGGTCCAAATTGGCCACGCCCTGGGAGTCATAAGCTCCCATAGACTTACTATGAGAAAATCTTGAAAAATCTTCTTCTTTGAAACCATGAGGCCAGTGAGAGCATATATCTGTAGCATGTAACAATGTCTAGTGGTCCCCTACATAAATCATACCAAGCATGACCCTGTGGTGCAAATTGGCCACTCCCAGGGGGTCATAAGCTCCCATAGACTTACAATGGGAAAATTAAAAAAAAATCTTCTTCTCTGTAACCATGAGGCCAAGAGGGTATATATGTAGCAAGTAGCAATGCCTAGTGGTCCTCTACATAAATCCTGCCAACCATGCCCCTGGGGTCCAAACTGGTCACGTCCCGGGGGTCATTAGTTCTCATAGACTAACAATGTGAAAATCTTAAAAAATCTTCTCTTAAACCATGAGGCCCAGAGCTAACTTCTTTAGTACATATGTAGCAACGTTTAATGGTCTCCAACTTAAATCCTGCCAACCATGCCCCCTGGAGTCCTAATTGGCCATGCTGCTCCCAAAGAGTTATAATGGGAAAGACTTCAAAAATCTATTTTTCTGAAACCATGAGGCTCAGAGCTTACATATTTAGTATGCAGCAATGTCTAGTGATCCCCTGCATAAATTCTGCCTATCAAGCACCTGAAGTCCAAACTGGCCACACCCCAGGGGGTTGTTTGTTTATATAGAGCTATATAGCTAAAGAACCTTAAAAAATCTTCTATGAAACCATAAGGCGAAGAGCTTATGTATTTAGTATGTAGCAGTGTATAGTGGTCCTCTACATAAGTCCTGCCAATCAAGCCCCTGGGGTCCAAACTTGTCACACCCCATGGGGTCATCGAATCCTATAGAATTGCAGCCTGTTTATTAGCCTACCTGAGCTGGAAGCTTATATTTTATAACTCAGGTGAGCGGTCGTTGCCCTTGGGCTACTTGTTGCAGAAAGGCATTGCTTATCGAGTAGATGACCTGATTAACTTTTGAAAAAAAAATTGTGAATTTTTGACCGCTTTTTCGACTTAGTGCATTTTAAGCCTATGGAACCTTGTTAGCAGAAAATCTCGAGAACCCCTGACGTAAGGAACATTATTTTTTGGAGGAAGACATTGCCTAAGGTGTAGATGACCTGATTAACTTTTGAAAAAAAAATTGTGAATTTTTGACCGAGTTATGCCCCTTTTTCGACTTAGTGCATTGTTAGCCTATGGAACCTTCTTAGCAAAATATCTGGAGAACCCCTGATGCTAGGGGCATGATTTTTTGCAGGAAGACATTGCCTAAGGTGAAGATAACCTGATTACCGTTTGAAAAAAATTTGTGATTTTTTTACCAAGTTATGCCCCTTTTTCAACTTAAAGTATACATTGTAAGTCTATGGAACCTTGTTAACAAAATATCTCGAGAACCCCTGATGCTAGGATCATGATTATTTGCAGGAAGAAATTGCCTAAGGTGTAGATGACTTGGTTAACTTCTGAAAAAAAATGTGAATTTTTGAGCGAGTTACGCCCCTTTTTCAACTTAGTGTATTTAAGCCTATGGAACCCTGTTAACAAAATATCTCAAGAGCCCCTGATGCTAGGATCATGATTTTTTTGCAGGAAGACATTGTCAAAGGTGCAGATGACCTGATTAACTTTTGAGAAAAAAATGTTAATTTTTGATCAAGTTAAGCCCCTTTTTCGACTTAGTGCATTGAAGCCTATGGTACAAAAGTACCCTTACATACAGTCAAGAACCGTTAGTGAAAGGAACTTGAAATTCTATGGGTGGCATGTTCATGAAAAATAAGCCAAGCTTGCGAACAAAATATCCGACTAAGATGTAAATGAACCGGTTAATACCCCTTTATGACTTATAAATTATGGGATGGTCCCTCTTTAGAGACAAGCATAAGGTTGGGGGCATAGTGTTTCATAAACACATTTTCTAGTTTTACTTGTATTGGTTGATGATTATATTACATAGTGATAATTTTCGACAAATCATTGTTTTAGGTACCACTGTATTAAGTGCAATACTAGTTGCCATGGTAATCAGGTTGCCTGGAGATACCGTCTGGTTGCGACGATTGCTGACAGCACTGCTATTGGAACTGTGGTGGTATTTGGAAGAACATTAGATCCCCTCTTTGGTAAAACAGCCAGTGACTTCCATAGGTATGTATGGCTAGCCATATGTGCAGTAATAACAGTATTTAACCTTTATTGAAGTGAATATGCAGTTTATTGATCTGCAAACTACATATTGACCAAAAGAAGTGGAGATCAGTATGTTATGTATGCCACTCAATAAAACTGCATATTCACCTAAATAAAGGCTAATAAATGTTTTATTATACAATAAAACTAAATGCTGTTTCCTTTGGTACATATGATGGTACAACATGGTATTATCTAGCGGCATTACACCATTAACTTAAATGTATATGCAACATTATGGCACGAAAATACATTCATGCATAGTGTATGTGCATAATAGATTATGCACAAATGTTGCATAATATTGACTGGCATGTGACATCAAATCAGCAATTGAAATTGTGTTACATCGTGGTCAGATAATAATAAGTTCTAAACAGTTAGATCCTCTACAAGCAAGGAATACACTAAAGAAACAGAAATGGCAGACTCAGATTAATTGAGTCTGTTCATGACCAGTACTGAATTGTGTGACACTGGCCACACCCCTATTCCCGGTTCAAGCAGAACTCTATCTCTTTTAAATGACTATGTGAACTGCATGATACCAAAGGACTACAAAATATATAATCTGCACTCTAATGATGACTTATGAGGACTTATTTTGCTGCAGCCACATGGCACAACACCATCTGCAGTGAAGACAAATATGCTCTGAACAGTTAGATTCTCTGGAAGCAAGTAATAACTAAAGAAAAGAAAATAGCAGATTCAGTTTAATTGAATCTGCTCAAGAGCAGTATTGAAATATGCAACGCCAGCCATGCTCCCCAGCACCTAGGTGTAAGAACTTTAAGCCTAGGCTTGAGCTTCAAAACTAGGTTCAAGGTTTTTAATTATAAGTTTTCAAAACCTATCATATTTTTTTCTAATGAATGCTCTCCCCCTCCACACCCCCACACCCTTCAAGAAGGGCAGTTGTCAGTTACTGGCGAAAGTATGTGCACTTAGTACTGGTTAACCGCTTAGGAGGTCTAAGCCTGCCCAGGAATAGTGTGATTAGGTTAACTGACCGTCCCGACATGACCTTAGCTGTTTACCGTGGACGTTAAGCATCAAATCAACCAACCAACCAACCCCCACACCCCTCCCCAATCCTTATTCCTACCCCACCCATGTCACCTTTTCTTTTAAAAAGTGTTTAAAAAAGACCAAATACCGCTGACATTGGCTCCAGACGCCCCCAAAATTTATTAAATATTGCCAAAATTTTGTCAAAAGAGTGTCATTTATAGGACATGTAAATTACAATGCCCCTACCCCTGTCCCCACCCCACTTAAACCACAGTTTAACCTTTCAAAATAGCAACTCATTGCAAGTCTGTAGATTAAAAACGTTCAAACTCAAGTTTAAGGATAACCTCTCTTTTGAAGTCAAAGTGTAAAATGAATGAATTAATGGCTCCTTGAAAATCTATATGGAGAAGTTTTGTCACAGAATAATGTGAGTTGCAAGATGCAATTTGATGCTTAATTCATATGAGAATACTAGAAAGTCAGACCAGCCTATGCATCCATGCAGTATGATCTGAGCCTTTTGTGTTTGAGCTCACTATCTATGGACTCTTAGTAATCTGCAGGCACAAACCGAAGGCTGTAGTTAGACTGCATGGATACACAGACTGATTGGAGTCTTTACTGTTCTGAGACTTTTGAGCCACAACATGACAAACCCAATAAAGTGGCATGTGCATTCAGTTAAGACTCATATCAGCCTGGGCATCCACCCAGTCTGATCAGAGTCCTACCTGTTGGCATGTAGCTTAGACCCTTAGCTACCCTCCAATCACAGCTAGGGGGATGCCCAGGCTGATCTGAGTCTTTGAGTGGTGCCCATGCCACTTTGTTGGTTTTGTCGTGTAGTGGCTTATATGAAGCCACCTTTGTGAGTGACACACCTCATTTGTATCTGTTTTGCAGAAGTTTGACTGACCTAGAAAGGACTGGTTACCCAGCAGAATCAATGTTACTGGAGGCTTTGTTACATACCTTTCATGGGAAGTACTTCTACTTTGGTTTTAAGTTAACAGGAACCAGTCATACAGGTTCTCTGACACTTGAAGATGTCCTTACTGGTGATGAAAGTCAAACCCACAGTCAGATGGAAAACAATTTCGATAACTATCATACACTTGCATATCAAATCTTACCTAATTCAGCTTCTAAACTGGTCACTGTTACAGATTATATGAGACAATCAGTGTCATTATTAAAACATGGTCATACTTTAAAGGACAGTTTGCATCAAAGTACATGCAGTTTATCAAAATCCTGTTCTTCACAGAATGCCTCAAAGGGTACAGTTATTGGTTCATATATAGAAAATTCAAAACAAGATTCAGTTGCGTTTAGCTTTGAAGAAAGTGATAACATTAGTAAAAGTTCAACAAGAGATTTACACATGCCTTTATGTGGAAAAGATAACAAATCCAACACAGTATTCAGTGCAAATGAGAAAAATTGTTCAATGGATAAAATTTCTCAGCTATCTTGTTCGGTACATAGAAACAAACTCTTTTCAAAACAAAGTAAAAGGTTTGAATATAGTCAAGAATACTCTAAAACTTTAGATGATGAGATTAGTATCTTTACAAATGATATCATAAGGAAGCTTGAATACACTAGCAGCAATGAAGGGCTTGATATGCCTAACACAAGTAGTAAAATTGATCACGAATTCAAAGTAAGGGAAATTAAACGTAGCGTAATATCTTTAAGTCAAGCCATAATGACTAACCAAAACTCTAAAAGTAACTGTCATAATAATAGAGATACATTCCAAAACAAGGAAGACACAGAGGTTGTTTGTCAGGAAAGTTTGAATGATATTTCACATATTCATAAGGCAGGTGACTTCACTAAATTGGCAGTTTCCAATAGAAAAAATACACCCTTCTTATTGCCTTGTTCCTCTTTTGGTAATTTGTTGACAAGTAATGGAACTGATGAACATTTTAAGAGCGAGTGTATGGAGGAACTTGAAAATAGTGCATCATTAACTGCTTTCTTGGAAAGTCAGCTTAGTGAAAAAGATAGAGAAAATATGTCAAACAAAGCACAAAAGAATGGAGTGCTCAAAACGGAAGAAAACAACAGCTGTAACACTAATTTGACATGTGATAATCACAACATGTTTTCAGATTCTGTTGCATTCTTTGATACAAGTAAGCTTAATGAGATAGTAAATGAGCCTGCAGATTCTGCTGAAATGGATACCACTGGAAAAACAAAAGAAACAATGGGGATGAATGAGCTAGTTATGCCAGACTCAGAAGGCCTGGAAACATTCTTTGAAACACAGTTTAATGATGAAATAGTAATTACTGAGTCAGACAAAGATGATGAAAATAAAAATAGATATGAAGATGAAAAAGCCAATCTGACAGGAATTCAGGCAGTTTCATCAACATGTAACAGTTATGGAAAAGCCACTTTGTCATTGTCTTACAACATGAACAAGACTAACCCGGTTTCAAATAAGCTAGATGATTTGACTTGTGCAGTAAAATTTTACGATTTGCCAGAGTCTGAAGATCTTGAAGCATTTCTTTCTTCATTTGATGCTGATGGTAATAAAGATTCTGGTTTGTTTTCTGATAATACAGCAACACCAGTTGAAGATAAAAAGACTTATAAAAAGTCTGATGATAATAACCTCTCAATACCAGTAAAAAGCTTGCATTCAGAGAAAGTATGTCATGATGTGAAAAATTCTGTTCAAGTAGATGCTTTGAAGCATTCTGTCCATGAAATGTCAAAGACTAAATCTATTGATAATCTTGTACAAACAAACAATGCAAAGATTCTAGAGGTTGATAATGAACAAGGCCATGAAAATAAAAGACAGCCCACAGTTGACTTAAATTTCAGTAATGATGATGAACTGGATTGTTTTCTTGCAAATGTTTCGGCAGAGCAGGTAACTGAAAAGAGTTCTAACAATGACAGATCTGGGAGTAGAAAATCTAATGCTGAAAATTACTTGGTAACAGAGTGCATCATAAATCAATCAACAGTACCTAAAAGGGCATCTCTATTGAATATGTGTCTAAAGAATAGTAAAAAACTTGAAAATGACTGTAGTGACTCAGAAACAAGCTCCAGTCAAGGTAGTAGCAGCAGTGACGACCGGTCAATAGATTTGGAAGATTATCTTCAGAGAATAGACACATCAAAAGTTAAGCTTTGTAATAAGACAGTTACACATGCATGTAACCCTGAATTAAAATTAATAGATAATGACATTGATGGTGTATCTGAAATTCTCGGAAAAGAGGAATATCAACAGCAATGTAATGAAGGAAAAGAAGAACATAGGCATAATAAGGTACTCAAATTAATAGTACAGAAGAAAACAGCAGAAAGCAACAGTTCTCAGATTGAATGTAGGACAGAAAAAGGAAGCCCTGTGGAAACTGAGTTAAAAGCAGTTGTAAAGCACAAGACATTTGATGACACTAGTTCTACTACTAAAATCATTTCAGCTGCTGAAAAAGTTATGAACATACCTTCAGCTGAAGATAACAAAACCAGTGTAATAAGACAGGATCTTGATATGTCAGTTATGTCAGATAATTCATTTTGGGATGAAATGTGTGCAAACACAGGAAATCTTTTGAATGATCTGGACTGTGCATTGATCAGCACAGAAGATGAAAATGATTCTCAATTTGAAAATCATAATGATAAATGTCATCTTCAAAATGAAATCCATCATAATATGTCAGTATGTATAGAGCCAGATAGCAGCTCTCCAGTCCAGTTTGTTAGAAAAGAACAAAATCAGAGCAAAGTTGGGGACAGTCCAAGTACTTTGCCAGAAAATACTTCTTCTGATTTGTTTGGAGACACATTTTATTCTGAAGATTTAAAGGAATTAAAGGGTGTATCAAATAAGCCAGATCTTATTGTCAGAGACAGTGACACAGAGGATGATCATAATAGCCATCCTGAGACTGATGACAGTATCATTGTTGACAGTCCAAATACATTCATAGCTGAAAACCATTCTAAGGGAGACAGCCGACTAAATTTATTGTTTACAAGAAAAAGAATTGCAGAAAACCAATTAGAGGCAGTCAAAAATGTTAAGTTTGATCAGCGGCTTAGGAGAGTAAGCTCATGCCAGTTGATGGACATCAAGATGAAATTGAATGAAAGCCCCCATAAAAAGAATAAGCTGAGAAGAAAATCATGTCTGAAAGTCAAGGAAACTAAGCCAAAACATACTGATTCTGTAGTTAATAATGACATTGTGACCAAATTCAGAGATACTGCTTTAGGTGTTGTAGAAGAAAAGTCACATTTGCAGTTAACAGAAATGGAGCCACAAAAAGATCAGATTCCATCACAAATAGTTTGTGGATCACAAGATCTTTTTCAGGATTTTAGAGAAGACTCTGAGTCAGATATATGTAGGTATCCTGATAGGCAAGTCTTTAAAAGTGTTCATACTGTAGGAGCTATTGCAGCAAATCAGATCAAAGGTCCAATAATCAAAGATTCAGAACAATCTGATTTGGAAACATTATGTACTCCAAACTTGCAAATATCAGAAGGAAATCAGTCTGTGCATAGCATCTCTGGGTCACAGGACTTGTTTTCTCAAAACCCACAGGTTTACAGCTCTGAGTCTGATAGACTGTGCTATGCATCCAGTAGCCAGACACTGTCTGAAGAAAACCAAGACAAAGAACAAACTTTTAAATCTCCTTCATCAAAAGGCAAAACTTCAGATTCAGATAAGTTGAATACATGGCAGTCCTCTGAAGAAAAAGAGAGTGTCAACCATAGTAATTGTGTAACCACATCTACTGACCTTTTAAGAATCAGTTTGCAAAATAGCTACTTAGTGAAACATGCTTCATCAGAAAATAACCTTATATGTAACACTGGTGAAAAGACTGTGTTGCAAAATGTTTTACTTGATATTACAAACTTGTCATCAGATTCCGATCAAATGATAAATTTGGCTGGCATTAATAAAACAGCTGATTCTAATATACGTAGGGTTGTTCTCGATACTCCTCAATGGAATTCTTCTTGTGATTTTAAAACACTAAATCATAAGGCTCGGGAGAAAGAGATAGCTAAACTAAACAGTGCTGTAGAAACAAAGGCAAATCCATTTTTTGAAGATTCACCAGACTTGTTTGGAGATAGTCCTTGTTGTAGCGGAAACATTGTTCACGTTCCGTTGAATTCAAATCGGTTAAATGCAGATAATTTATGCAAGAAATTGTTTAAATAAAAGTTGTAAAATTGTTACATATTTAATGGCAAATTTATTTTTTGTTACTGTTATCATTGTTGAATTGGTACATTTTCATATTTTCTGTCATCATAATTTGATTAAAAGTGAATTAGTACACCGTACCACTACACCTTCATATGTTTTCTGTCATTTTACAAAGGGAAACAACTTTTGTGACTTCTTGTTTGCTTTTCTCAACTAAGTGGGATCAAAAGGAATAATTTTCTCCAAGGGATGCAAATTCTTCTTTTTAAGAATTACCCATTTAGAAAAGGAGGAAAAAATGAAAATGGCAGAGTTGCTTCCCCTGAGTATACCCTTTAGTGCTTCCGTTAAATCTTCTCAGGTCATATCAACGTTCAGTGAATCCTGATGAAGCTAGAGCCAAGTGAGCAGGCTGAGTTTAAGTCTACACAGCTGGAATGGCTGTTTTGATTCTTGATAATGAGCTGCGACACAAGAAACCCAATAAAGCGGTTGTGCGCTTAGCGCAGACTCAGATCAGCCTGGGAATCTGTCCGGTCTGATCAGATTCTTTGCTAAGAGCTTAAAGTTAAGCCCTAAGGGTCAAAGCTACCTCCATGCAGACAGCGAGGACACTTATCAGACTGGGCAGATGCCCAGGCTGATCTTAGTCTTCCCTGGGCGCACATGCCACTTTGTTGGTTTTCTTGTGTCGCAGCTCTTATCTTTTTCTATTGACTTGGCCAAGTTTTGCATCAAAATGCGGTACCACATTTTAGGCACATGGGTACACTTCCTGGGGAAGCAATTCTGCTTTTTTCAATCTTTGCCTCCCTTTCTAATAGGGATTTGCTCTTAAAGGGAAGAATTTGCTCCCCCAGGAGAGCAAATTCTTAAGAGTTGACCTTTTTTATCCCCTTCTGAAGGGGGAGGGATATAGTTTTCTCCATGTCCACCCATCTTTCCATCAGTCCTTCCATCTGTCCGTTCGTCCGGAGCCATTACTCAGTAACCATTGAACGGAGTCTGATTAAAATTAAAATAATTATATATCAGGCGCTGATGCACATGAAGTCTCATCAGACTGGCTTCAGTAATGCACGAGTTATTGCCCTTGAATTGATTTCAAAACAATAAAATGAGCCATAACTAAGTAACCAATACACAGTTCCGAGAATAGCCGTTAAGCTCCGCCTGCTTAGTTACTGTTACTACGCCTCAGAAACTTTACACAAAGATGGCAGAGAAACAAATGACAAATGCAAGTTCTATTAAATGTTGGCGATCTATAGCGAAGCATCAGCCTCCTCATGACCTACAAATGGCAGTTGGCGCATCATGCATTTCCGATACGTTCTATTCTTGCAGAGCAGGGCAAGTTTATTAAAAGTGGTGTTAGTTTGTTTTCTTTAAACAGGTATACAGCCATCGTTAACTGTAAGGTAAATCACGAACTTATGTTGGATATTGGCCACGTCCGATTTGTTTGTGAGACTATGTCACATGCTAAGTTGTCGTTGCATTGGCCAGGTATACGCTATCATGTGATTTTGAGTGACATTCTGGGTGTGGCTCGGAACTGTGTATTATTAGAAATTCATGAAACTTATAATAAATATATATCACCATAAAACAGTTGTGCACATAAAGTTCTGTCAGAATGACATCAGTAGTGCATGAGTTATTGCCCTGGAATCCATTTAAAATCAACAAATTTAGCCAAAAATAAGTAATCAATGAATAGAATTCTATGAAACTTATACTAAATATGTATTATTATAACAGGGTGGTGCATGCTGAGTTTTGTTGGACTTGCTTTAGTAATGCACGAGTTAATGCCCTTGAATTGCTTTAAAATAGACAAGTTGAATCATAACTAAATAACCAATGAACGGAATTTCACGAAACTTACAACAATTATGTATCATCATTACTTGGCAGTGCATATCAAGTTTTGTCATGATGGCATTAGTAATGCATGAGTTATTGTCCTTGATTTGATTTACAATACACAAATTAGCCATACTTAGTTACCAATGAACAAAATTTCTTGAAACTTGATATAAATATCTATCATCACAGCATGATGATGCTGAGGCAAGTTGTTTAGAATGGCTTCACTTATACATGGGCAATTGCCCCCTTGATTTAAAGTCCACAGCTTCAGTCGTAACTTAGTAACCAGTAAACATAATTTTATCAAACTAAAAATAAGCCATAAACAAAACAACCGTTTTAGCGGGGGATACAAATTCAATGAATTTGCTTGTTGAAAATTCTTTGCTGTCCAGGGAAGCAAACTGGTCACACTGTATTCCTTTGCAAAAATGGTTAAAAAATATGGAGGCGTACCCAGTCTCCATACGTACCTCCAAGGGAGTATACTATCAACTGGAAGTATGTCTGCCTCCTAAAAAGGGTCTGTTCTTTAAGACTTTGTGCTCGGAGCCTATTCCTACCTTTAAGAGTAGCCCCCACTGGAGCAGGGATCCACCTACTATTCTTTTACAGTTGCCTTCCTGTGTATCCGTAAACCATAACTCTTTATTTTACAGTCTTGAAAATAGTTGCATTTGCAAACAGCTCAGATCCAGATAAGGCGGCTCATAATGAGCCATCTCATCTGAATCTACACTGTTTGCCCTCTAATCTTCCATTTCTAAATTTTCGCAGACAAATCTTGTACTTTCAGGTCAAGGGTGGCCCACATTGGAGTAGGGATTCACCTACCACTCTGTTAAAATTGTCTTTATAAAAACAGCTGCCTAGCAATCGAGGCGTATCTCTGATATACCTTAACATACCTCAATGAGCACACAGCACTGAAACAACACTGAATCCATGTTGTTTCAGTGTAGGGAGCCTGCTGGGACACAGTCACTATTATATTAAACCTAAAGGCTCATTTGAAGGGTTCCGGGACGTTTCGCCCCAAATCCATTTCCTCCCCTAGATGTTCCGCCACCAGGACGTTTCGCCCCTGGTCGTTTCGCCCTTGGTCGTTTCGCCCCTACTGGATGTTTAGCCCCCCTGGATGTTTCGCCTCCCCATCCCCACCCTACCCACACTATATCGTAAAGGGTAGCCCATAATGTGTTTTTAGGCCTGTAGCATTACGAAATATACTAATACTTGCGATTTTTTATTTACAGCATCAGTAAAGACGGATGTATCATGTATGATAATAAATCATACCAATCAAATCCTCCGTCAGATCATATATACAAAGTACATAGGAGTTATACATAGGGTATAAATGGTTAATTTAAAAAAGGATCATATCATAATTTATTAATAATTTATAGCAGCTGTATAGCTCCAGTCTTATTTTTGCTTAGGTAGAACATGGATGCATTTTGGCAGCATAATTCTGTGATCGCCTGCTTCACAACAGCATGATGACATTTTCGACTGGTATCGCGAGGAGGCGTGTCTAGGGCTTAAAACTGAAATTGTGTGTGTGTGTGTGTGTGTGTGTGTGTGTGTGTGTGTGTGTGTGCGCACGCTTTCACCCTCAAAAAATCTAATGTACCAAGGTACTAGTTTTTTTCTGACTTTTTTTTCTTTTCTTTTTTCTCTTACCTTTTTTCAATTCTTTACTCTTTTAATAATATAATCTGTAATATATTTTATTCTTTTTTTTATTTTTCTCTCTCTCTCTCTCTCTCTCTCTCTCTCTCTCTCTCTCTGAGTTTCAGCCATTTTTACATAAAGATAAAAATTTGTTCATGTGCCCAAAAAGAAGAAATAGAAGTCAAAATTAAGGAGCCTAAATGGTTTTTAGCCAGACCAATATATACAACCATATCTGTCAATGAGAATCATTGAACCAAAAACGTCGATTTCACACCTTTCTACTAACCTATCTAACGGCACAAGATTAATTGGTCAATATCAGGTGTCATACCCGAGGTGTCATATCAGATTAACGTGTTAGTTAATTTCATCAAAGATTAAAGAAAGCCGACCATCATTTAAACTGACTTTGCCAGGTGACATTTAGTGGGATTAGCCCTTAATATCATTAAATAACTGTTATACCTGTTATACCTGCGGCCACACCCTTAGGTGTAGGTTAGGGGTTAAGCGACCGAGTCATAGAAACCCCATGTATTTCCCGAAAGTGTCTGTCGATGGCGTTCTTGAATCCGTTAACAGTAGTAGATGCTACAACATGTTCAGGGAGTCGATTCCAAGCGTTAATATAACATATTAACAAGTTGTCGTTAATTATCTTTTGACCCGTTGATAAAAACAAATTTCCCTTTTTCGTCTCGTAAAATTAATAAAAACCCATCTATAAAAAACCCCAGAAAAACAGACATAATGAAAGAAAAACATACGTTTAATATATTAGCGGTCCGTGGAAACACCCCAAACCACCCCAAAACATCCCAAACCACCCCAAACCACTTTCATACCACCCCAAACCAGCCTGGATACAAACTAGAACCCCACCCCATCCCCCACCAAGACACCAAAGGACTCTCGAAATGGTAGCAAACCCTCTAGATTTAAGGTGCACTCTAGGGCCCCCGGGGAGCCTGCTATTTCGGGGTTGGACCCCATGCAACCGGATACTATTACTAGTAAAGGACCCCCAGCACCTTTGGGAAAAATTCACATTGCCTCCTCTCAGTTGAAACAGGTTGCAAATGCAACCGATCCTGAACCCAGTCAGCCCAAATCAAAGAAAGCTTCATCCCGATCCCAGTCCAAAGCAAAACATGACCCCCATGAATTGATTCAGATAAATAAACAACAGTCAGACTGTATCTCAGAACTCGAACGCAAACTTAACGAGATGAGCCAATTCAATCAGATTCTACTGAAACGGATTAATTTGATCCAACAACCTGATAATGGTGGTTCTTCTGGGTGCCATAGTAGTGCAGCTTCTCAAGAAACCACTCTGAATCCTGAAAGAAGTAATGATAAGAATGCCGATGGATGTAATCCTCATCATGGGGAGGCTGGTATGATGGCCCATCCCTTTGTCTACCAGATATTGATAGACAATAAAATCATGGAGAATTAGAATTAAAGTCTTCTCTTGACCAGGCACTTCAAATGAGAAATTTATATTTGCCTCAGGCAAGATATCCTAGCCCACCGATTGCCCCCCCCCCTGATCAGCTGAACTTAAGACCCCCTTTAGAAACCTACCAGTATCCTCCACCCTATATGTCTGGCTATAGTCAGCAAATGCCAGGTACTCCTGTTGGTCTTGTTCATGGACCCCAAGTGGGTCATCCCCATCACGTAAATCCACATACAATGTATACTCAGAATATGCATGGCTATCACCCCCATCAGAGGGTTGATCCAATATATATGCAACATAGAAACACTCCCTTTTATACAGGGCAAAACCTCCATTACCAGTGGCCTGGTGGTACAGCGCAGTATTTTCCCCATACAAACCCTCCCGTCTACCCTACAATGAATCAAAGGCACCACTCGGTAGATGCCCAAAGGTTGGTAAATCAAACCAATAGTCATCCTCATGTTGTGTTAACTCCTCAGCAGACTAGCAGCCATGGTACACGTCATATACCCCCTGTTCCAATACCAGCCTTCCACAATGATGTGAATGTGACTGATTCAGCCGGTGTGACCGGGCCGGGAGTGCGGCGTCGTGATATAGATATCAACACTGATAGAGCTGCCTCTGGTAGTCAGTCTTTCTCAGTGCCTGAAATCATACATATCGAGGAACAGTGTCTCGATGACGGCGCTCCTATCGCTCGACAAACCGGTTGCACTTATGATAAGTCTGATCTGACTTCCCCTCCCGGAAGCCCCGTGAATATAGATGAACGTGACCAAAATGTGGATTGTTTCTCAATCTCAGTCGACTCGGAAACCTCGGACCCGTATCCTCGAACTTTATGCTGAAAAAATTCAAACCCCTGATAAAGTCAATGTCTCTGGTGATGGGAAGGAACATCAGCATTTTTTGTTCATTCCCCACACACAGAGAAAAACCCCAGACTCAATGAACACCGAGCTTCCAGCTCTCGCATCAGGTCGACAATCAGTATAACAAGCTTTAATGTTGAGGGAGTAGTTTCGAACCTACCTTATCTGAAAGGGTTATCGAAAACTGGCAATATCTTGTGTCTTCAGAAGACCTGGCTCTGGCATTTTGAAAAAGACAATCTTAAGCTTTTCTTACCAGATTATGACTGTCATTACTGGGGGTGTTACCACTGGAGGCAGAATTGGATAAGAGACATCTAAGCCTGTTGTTCTCCTGTCTCAAGTCTGGAAATACAAAACTCGTTCTCTTAGCCGAAAGACAATCTTTATTTTATGACAGTGAAGGAAGGAGTTTCTTTACGAGAGCGGAAAAGATACTGCCCGAATATGAGCTACCAGGTATAGACTCTATTTGTGAAATGGACATTTCTAAAGATCAGTGGAAACTCAAAACAAAAATCGCAGTGAAGAAATACTGGACAGAGTCGCTAGGTTTCGAGGCAGCTGAAAAGTCAACACTTCAGTATTGTAACATCTCTTGTCTAGAAATTGGGAAAATACACCCAGTATGGGACCCTTTTGAATCTACACGGTTAGAAGTGCGGCGAGGAGTTGTAAAAGCTCGCATTGTAACTGGAACATATATAGTATAGTCCATCGTCGCTAGATTTAACCAGTATCAGGTTGATTCTTTATGTCCCCTGTGCCACATCGAAGACGAGGATGTTATACATATGCTTCTACGGTGCTCAGTATTATATTCTGTTAGGAAAGGACCCTTCAGAATATTAAAGGACTATGTAATAAGCAGAACTGGTTCAATCTTCTGGAAATCAGTATTCACATCAAAAATCAACATTGTTCGTCTAATAATAGACTGTAGCCAAATTCAAGAGCTGCAATCAATCAAGAACATTGACCTTCTCCACATTGAGAGGCTTTCAAGGAACTTATGTTTTGCTATACACACAGGGAGGCATAAGAAATTAAATGAGGGGTGAAGATTTATTGAATAGAATACAGTGAAATACCGATGCTGCATGTATAGCGTATATATTAATGGTGATGGTTTTTGTGAGACATCCTTAACGTTACCCAGATAAAGACATTTGAATACCATATTACGTGGGTGCTCCCAGCGGTTGGAGGAAAATACACACGAAAAGAAAAGAAAAAGACACCAACATTTCAGGTCAATTGGCGAGTATTAGTTCTTTCCTCCCCTCCACCCCCTTCATTCTTTAATTAACGTGCCACTGCGCAAGGGGTGGGGTTCTAATTTGTATCCAGGGTGGCTGGTTTGGAGTGGTATAAATGGTCGCCCACTCCTCCCCCGCCCCCCTCCCCCGCCCCACCCTGCGTGACATACATAAACATACAAAATAATTTACTTTATTATACTGAGATTATTAATTTTTCGTTAATATTTAAACCCGAAGTTATTAAAAGAGATACATACATACATATCATGGGTAAACACTTATTAAAGTGTCCTTTTTATTTTGAATCTATATAAATACTGTTTGGGATGGGTGGGAGCGGTGTTGGTGTATGTGTGGAGGGGACATGGGGGTGATGTGAATCTGGGGAGGCTGGTTTGGGGTGGTTTGGTAGAGGTTTAGAGGTTTGAGGTGGTTTGGGGTGTTTCCACGGACCTTTCTTTCTTT